>CM064912.1:44594233-45888014 GCA_032727855.1 Quercus ilex subsp. ballota | reverse complement strand
TCGTTGTGTCTTGGAAACGTGATCTTTATTGGCGAAAGGTGTGCTAAAAGGGCTTCGAGTGCATGCAATCAGAATATTAGAAAAATTACGATAGGGTAGAGTACGTATTCCATCATAGTTAATGGACACACTATTGTATATTTTTTATTCAAATATGAAACACTTTTTTCTTTTTCTTTTTTTCTTTTTTTTTTTTCTGATGACACACTTTTGTCTTGTGTGTATGATAATATAATTTTATTATAATTTAGACCATTAAATAGTTAAGTCTCTTTTATATAATAAATAACTGAATAAAAATTATAAATTCAAATAGTTTTACTAAGAAATAAAATTTATATCTTTGTTAATGTACAATTATTTACCATACAAATATAAGATTATAAATATTTTTATTAAGTAATTCAATAAAATTAGAATTTATCTGCTCATATATTTTATATAGATTTATCTGAACAGTTTATATCTATAAATAGTTCATTTATTATACACAACAAGGGTATGATCCCATCAACTTTGGTAGGGCGCTATTTTCTCGTAGTTATTATTATACTATAAAAGAGCATTTTATCAACTTTGATAGGGTGTTATCTTCACATGATTTTTCTCATATGTATTAAGTATATTATAGTAAATTATTGCACTGAAACCAAGTGGTAATGTACGAGGAAAAGAAAAAACTACTATTAATGCTTTACTGTCATATTCATTATAAGTTAGGTAAATTATCAAGGAACTTTGGTATTTATCTCTTACAATTTTTTTTTTTTTTTTTTTTGAGAAACTAATTAATCTCTTGCAATGAGTTGCTCACTCTACTGCAATCTAATTATGTGAAAAAAAAAAAAAAAAAATTGAAATCTGTGAGACCTGTTGGTTCTCAATTCTTATCAATATGGCTAACAATATAGTCCAATTTGTATTATTTTCATATTTTATTTCTAGGCACAAAGTTATATTCATATTTGTTAATTTCCTCTTCCAGCAATACGAGGAATTACAGATTGCAACCCTTGGTCCTTGCCCCTTGGTGAACCCTCTTGTACCATCTAGTCCCAACTGGCTAGCTCTCTGAGATGTGGCCCTCGATCCAATTTTTGTGATACAAGCTGCCAATGGCTTCATGGCTGAAAACTCTGATTTAGCTAAGAGCCTTGGAGTTTAATTGACACTTTTTGATATTTTCAATTAAACCTCATAAATTCAAAATTTCAAATCCTCTACTACCATCTATAGAATTATAATAAATAAATAAATAGAAAAGGAAAAAAAAAAAAAAAAAAAACTTTATATACAACAACAATTCCACCAACATAGAAGTGGACACAATTCCACTTTCCCTGGAGATTCGTGATTACAGCCAATCGACCACTTATAAGAAATATTGAAAATTAAATGCTAATATGACATTTGAAGAGGTTTTTTTTTTTTTTTTTTTTTTTGAGTGAGGACATTTGAAGAGATTAATATACAAAAAATGCTAATTATATCATTGTTCTTTACTTTAGTAATTAAAGGTTAATTATTGGATGGTGGATTTTAAAATTCAATTTCATATATAATTTTCTCTCATCATATGATAACTAGAATGATCCTCAACAGTCAAGAATCTTTGAATCCATAATGGATCCGACTGTATCAAAATCCAAAGTAAGAAAAATAAAACCCTCATCTAGAACCATTGACTAGTCAAATACGATGATATTTTTGGTTTAGCTCTTGTGAGTTGTCAATGACTTGTAAAGGCAATTTTTTGTCTACCGACTCTACCTAGAGTGAGTACTGAGTTGTCAATGACTTGTAAAGGCAATTTTTGGTCTACCCAGAGTGAGTACCAAAGACTCGTAAACTTCGTCACACATTAGTCGGCTGAAATTGACAATATCTCAGATATTACACCTTCAATTTTGTCCAAAGCTCTACGTCTCTAACAAATATCTTGTAGATGTTCTATTGGTACCCGCAAGGCTTTTGTTTAGTCAAAACGAAAAAGAAAAGAACTGTAGGGTTATTCCTTGTCGTGGACATATATATGTGATACGTCTCTTTCCATACAAGCATACAAGCATTATTTTTGGAAAAGAAGTTGCTCTGCCTCATAGATCACTTTCTGTCTCTCTGATTAGTGATTACAGGATAGCCAGTGTTCTTCTTGCTTTCTTTAATATGTTATAATATTTCAGGCCTTCAATATATGGGTTCTCATGATGTTAATCATAATCTAAGGAATTAAACATGTGCGTGCTTTAATAATGTGGTAAATTATAGATACCATCATTGTGGAATACTTTTAGAATATCACAATAATGATGTAACTAGCTAGGAAAATAAGCAATATAAGATTTATTTGGTATGCAAACTCAAACAACAGTTTTCAGTGTTTAAACACTGAAAACTATGGTTTCCAAAAAGAAAAGTAAGTTTGATAAAAGTTTTTTATTAAAAGTGTTTGAGTTACAGTTCTCAATTTAAGATGTTTAAAACATGTATTTTGAAAACTCATTCATAACAGTTTTTAGTTTTAAAGTAACATTAGTGAATAGTCTTTTTGTAAATAAGTTGAAAGTAATGGAGTCCATTGACAAGACGAAACTCTTTTATTTTTCTCCCACGGGTCCACCACTTTGTCATTCTCTCTTCTTTCTTTTCTCTCTCCTTAAATAAAATACTATTATTTTCATCACTTAAAAAAAAAAAAAAAAAAAAAAAAAAAAAAAAAAAAAAACACAAACATACATATACCAAACACACAATTATATTTTTTCATATTTTAAAGTATGTTATTTGAAACATGGTATTAAACACATTTTTGCGTTACGATTACTTTGAACATATGTTTTCACAACATTTTTTAAATCACAGTTTTTACATCATTTTGAACAACAATACTTGAACACCACTATACCAAACAGGCCTGTAATCTCTTAATCTATTTCAACTTCTTGAACAATAATTTTAATTTCATTTTCATTCAATAAAGATATGTTTCATGAATTTATCTTAATTTTTATTTGTTAAATAAATTAAGCGGGATTCCTATTGTAAAACCTTCAATCTAGGAATATGATATCATTGGTTGAGTAAACCTGTAACCACCTTGAAACTTGATCGCCCCGCCAATAATTTTGGGAACTGTTTCTCACAATATATAATACAAAACAATTGATAGATATTTTATTACTGTAAATCTTCACTTAGCAATTTTGCTACAAATGGAGGAGATTCCTCCATTCACATACTATCTATACATGATTCCCTGCACAGCGAGTCAAGGTTGAAGCTATTCAGTTGAACTATGGTTAAGGGTTACAAGATGAAATTTTTGCATCCATGCAGCATTAGCCACCCCCTAAACATATTTTATTACAATTACCTTCCTTCTCAATTTATTCTTTAAATAGAGGAAAGAATATTGAATTTAGTCACTTAATTGATATTCTATTTCAAATACTTCAAACTTAAAAAACCATGGAAAGCAAAATTGTGTGTCAGAATAAAGATGGGTTTGCCATTATTAATGTATTGAGAATAAATTATGTTGAGTCTCATATCTAGAGAAAAATTAAAGAAAATGATGAATTGTTATACTTAATTAACAAAAATAAGATGAATATCCTATGTATATCAATGGACTCTTGATGAAGCCCCTAGATGTCTCTCTGCCGCAACAAAATGATAATAGACCATGGTTTAGTTCTCCCTTTGGTTGAGTTTGGGTCCTGGAAAAGTTAAAGGCCCTTTGATGCACTACGCAAGTTCTCTATCCCCCAATAAACTTTTACGTGTGAATAAAAAACATGTATATGAACTTGTACCCATTAGAGCATCTATATATATAGAGCAAACGTTATAACAAACCCGCCATCTTCTACCTCAGACGTCCACGATTCCTTATCTCCTTCACAATTAAAAGCCCATCACTACCTCATCTTTCCTCCGACAACTCCCTCTTCATACTCCTTCCATGGCTTGCTTGAGCTTCATCATTGGCATTATTGGTTAGCTTATTCTCTCTCTTACTAAAACTTAAAAAAAAAAAAAAAAAAAAAATTTCTTGGATTCTCAGTACCATGCCCCATTTTTTCTTTTGTTTTCAATTTCTTCTAGTAAGCAATTACTCTGTGTTTTATATTTTTCTTGTTATTTATTTGCAGGCAATATAACTGCTATACTGCTTTATGCTTCTCCAATGTAAGACGGTTATTTCTTTGAGCTCTTAACTAGATTTATATAGGAATTGCTAATGTAAGGAGAGGGAATGACTTGTAATTGCTTTAAGTTTTCATATTAGAAGTGAAATAATATACAGTGCTTTTATAGGTATATATATAGAGTAGAATTTGATGTTTGAGATGGAGGATTGCAACAAAGACCCCTGGTTACTCATATAACAAATGTTTGAAAAACTTTCTATACTTGTTACAAGCAATATTTGGACTTACATCTTGTAGAACAATAAGCAACCTTTCCTTTATTGCTTTTGCTTTTAAAACAAAGTAGTAATACAATTCTGTCAAAATATACATTAGGTTTTCCAATTAAATGGGTTCTTGTAGCACAATAAGTAACCTCTTTTTTATTACTTTCGATTTTAAAACAAATTGTAAAACTTAAATACAATTTGGTCATTACATTAGGGTTTTGATTAAATTCAAACACATTGATACAATATTGAATTTAATTGTCCTTGTAAAAGATAACATCGTTTGTACTTCATTTGTCAATGAATCAAGTGTTTGAATTTAATTAGAGAAAGTTTTTCTCTAAAACAAATATATAGAGGGAGACACATATACACTCACTATCAAGCCTTTTCCACATATCAACAATGAATCAAATGATTACCATAAGAATCTATTGTCTCTCCACAAAAAAATGTCATCAAAATAATTTAAATGATGCATATGATGCTCAACATTTACTTACTTCCTAAGTAGAAACTCAAAACATGAGTTCCAAATTGGTTAACAAATTTATAAGATTCAGAAACTTATTGCTAGTGAAGTTGGGGTTCGACTTGATAGATTAGTAGTATCAGCATCCTTTGTGGTGCTGGATGTTTAGGGTTGGAACCCCACCTCCTTACTTCCCCTATTTTTCTATAAGAAAATAAAAGAAAAAAGAGAGACAGAGACAGAGAGAGAGAGAAAGAAACAAGTGAAGCCTATGTGGCAACATTAAAAAAATTATATTTTTTTCTTCTTGTAGAAAGACTTTTTGGTGGGTGGTGAAGAAGAGATCGACTGAGAGTTACGATGGAATTCCATATATATGCACACTATTGAACACATGTTTGTGGACTTTCTACGGGCTTCTTAAACCAGGTGGATTGCTTCTTGTAACAGTCAATGGCGTAGGAACCATTTTACAGATTATCTTTGTGACTCTTTTTCTCATCTTTGCTCCTAAGGATAAGAAGGTGATATATTGATTAATCTCTTTGTTTTCCACATACATGTTTTTGCACTTTACAGTTATGCAGACTATATAGTTCCCCTGCATCACACCCTTTGCATTCTTAATTGTTTTGTGCTCATAATTAAGTAGGTATACTTTAGAATCTAATCTAATCTGATAGTATACAATTAAAATGAACTCTGGAAGTGAGGAAGGCCTAGGAGTGTGCCAGGTTTCACAATGTGATTTTTTTTTTTTTTTTTAATTAAGATTATGATCAAAATGATACTGCTTTGCTTAATTAATTTATTTGAGAGTAATTTATCCAAAATCCTAATAAATCTAAAATGTTTCTAAGATTGCACTACCAATTTAAATAAACCAATATTTTTCTTCTAACTTATATTCTGCAAAATATTAGGTATTTTTTAGACCGATTTTAATGATATTATGAATGCCTTTTTTAATTATTATTAAGTTAAATTATTATTTCAGCTGATGATAAAAAAAAAAAAAAAAAGGATTGTAAAATATTAGTTACGTTACACTACTCTACCGTTGCAAATAATTATCAACATTTAACAGGTAATTTTCAATATATTAAATCAAATATTCTTTTGTTATTTAATTAGTGCATTGAATAGGTAATTTCTTAGTTCAATAGGTGAATGATGACGATTGCTTTTAAGATGAAGTAAAAATATTGTTATTATGAATTTAGGGTCTTTTTGTGAAACTAAATAAGTTAGAAAATCCAGTTTCATGTTTATTATCAAAGTTAGCCAAAATGTTGTAGATTGACCTCGGAAGGATACAACATTCAGATTTTTCATATTTTTACTATCATTTAAAAAAAAAAAAAAAAAAAGAAAGGATACAAAATTCAGATTTTTCATATTTGTACTATCATTTAAAAAAAAAAAATAGAGAATTTAAATATTAAATGTTTCCATTAAAAATATCAATAGTCAATTAAGTAATAATTTTATGCATGTTATCAATTTTCCTCTTCAGATTAAGACGGCGTATATGGTGGCCATCTTAAATGTCGCTTTTCCTTTGTTGGTAATTGCAATAACGCATCTAGTAATCCATGATGCAAGCAAGAAACTTACCTTTGTCGGAATTTTAAGTGCTGGAATAAGCATTGTCATGTATGCAGCACCTCTATCATCCATGGTGAGCTTCTTCACTTATTAAACATGTAATTTATAATTACTTCACTACAAATATTTACGTTAAAATTTTCTACAATCTATAGCGAGTAATATGGCCCACAAGCATTTGATGAAAAAAAATGCTAAGTGACAATGTTTCAATTGTCACCATTTGACCTCTCTTGTCACCATGGTAGTAGGTAGTGTAGTCCGCATCAATCATATCAGTTTTTTTTAAAATGTTTTGTAATATATATATACTTTGATTTTTTTTTTTTTTTTTTTGAGAAACTATATATACTTTGATTTGGCAACTTGCAAGCATAGGGTATTTTACATCTTATAGTTGATACTGATTAATCTCTTTTTTATTGTTTTGTTTATGTGTGAAGAAAACAGTAATAGAGACAAAGAACGTACAGTACATACCGTTTTCGCTTTCATTTTGCATATTTCTCAACGCTTGTTTCAGGGGCATTTATTCCATGCTCATCAAGGACATCTTTGCCGGGGTAACTTTTCTTGACCTTTTATAATATAAAAATGTGCAATATAAAAGTGCAAACTCCTCAAGCTCAAATTGAATCCTAATTTAAAACTTGTAAAGTTACAAACTAATCCAATTCGTATATATATATATATATATATATATATATATTAACAAAAGAAGTCATGCAGTTTAATAGTCGAAAGTGGGATCTCTTTTATTTAAGGAATGGGTAATAAGTCGGGTTTGAGCTCGGAGAAAAAAAAAAGAAAAGCTAAGCTTAAATTCTCTAAATGTTTTACATACTATAACCTTACTAAACCCTATTAAATTTTAAGAATTCTCTCAACCATTGAACCATTCCATTTATATTTGAAAAAACCCAAACCCCTCCTAAACCTATTTGCTTATTATGTTATCATGAGTTGGGTTAAATTAATGGATAGGATTATTGAAAATTAAGGTAAAATTGAAGATTTATAATATTATTTAGCAAAATTTAAGCATTAATAACTAATAAGCATTTTTATACCAAATTAAATTTTTTTTTTTTCGTGCAAACAAAATGAGTAACGGAATTATTCTACTTATTCAAAATTTCAAATACACTATCACGCTGGATTTGAATATGTAGGATAGAAAACTCAAACCCTTCCCAAATCCTAATGGGTTTAATCGTTTCAGTAGGTGAAGTTTAAATCCAAGCCTATTTAAAAAATTAAAAACCCTTCTACCAACCTGCGTATGTGGCATGCCATGTAACACGAATGTGCTTATGTGGCATACTTAATACTTTTACTTACCTGCATAGTTGGCATGCAAATCATACGGTAAATGGCCCCAAAAATATTGGTTTTAATATACTTGTACCACCTTTAGATTATACATGAATCTAATGTGACCTTCAAAGCCATGCAAATGAAATGCAAAAAAAATAACAAAAATCCGACTTCTGTAATCTTACAAAACAAGGAATAACGCAAAAATGAAAATTTAGAAGTACCTTTTCGCAAGAAACTGGAAGAGTAGGTAAATGAAAGCTCAACTCACAGGTTTTAATTTCCCAATTCTATGACAAGTCTATGTATATAATGCTTGGTTTTACATACGTTCTTACCAAAAGTGGTATGCAACTACTTAATGCTTGATTTCTCAGCATATTTAAAAAAAAATAATTAAAAAGTTATTTCAGGTGCCAAGTATATTAGGCTTTCTGTTGGGCTCAGTCCAGTTAATCCTCTACTTATTCTACAAGTACAAGTCAAAGATGTTAGAAAAATCAACAAATGTGATAATAGAAGAAGGCCCTACCCAAATTGTCAAAGGAGTCATTGAGATACGAGTGAATGATGAAGTGGTCAATCCATAGAATGAGCAAGCCAAAGCAGCATGTTAAAAGGCAATACAACAAGCCAAAAGTCACCAAGATTTCTGTGTCTGTCCACTCTACTTGAGGCCATGAAGATATTGCTAAAATGGGACAAGGGCATCACCCTTGATTTTGAAGAATGTCTTTTTTTCTTTTTTCTTTTTCTGGTTTGTTATAATTTGTTAAATTGTTTTTTTAAGTCTTTAGTTTTGTTGGAATAATTTTTAAGTGATTAAATTTGCCATTTTTTATGAACTTAAGGACAATTGGTAATTTATCACAAAATCATAATATGTGGTTCTACATTTGAATCGTGTCTCCATTCTATTTCTCATTTGAAAGTTAAAAATCTCAAATGTTAAATCTTACTTATTAAGGAGATTCTAGATCCATATATACAAGAGTGTTAGGGTAATAATTAAGTTCATAAATGCACAATTTCTAAACAATTTAAATTTTTGAGAGAGTTGCTAATTTACCAAGCATTGTTTTCTATAAAGTCTATATTTTTAGGTTGGCAGCTATGAACAAATTGTAACCTTTAGAACTTAGTTTTGTTTAGTGGTTTAGTCTAGAAATATTCTGAAATAAGACAAATGCACAAATGAAGACTCAAGAAATCAAGAAAAGATAAGTGCAAAAACAAGACTCACTTATCTTGACCGATCGAAATGCACATCTCGACCAATTTGGATTTCACTTTCTTTCTTAGCCATTGGATCTAGGGTTTTGATGAAATTTAAGGATATTTAAATGAAAACCCTAGATCTAGAGCACTTTTTTACACATTCAAGAGGGTAGTGTTTTGTACATAGATTTGGAGATTTTCCAAACCATTTTGGAGGTACAGCTAGAGACCTTGTAAAAACAAAAGATCTTGTTATAAAGTAAAGTTGCTGCATCAAGTCAATCACAATTGATGTTCTAAACCTTTGAGTGGAAATCTCAAAGTCACAAATTAGAGAGTTTGTGTGCTACAGTTTCATAGTAGAAGAGCTCGTGGATTCGGAACTGTGTGTTGTCACTTGAGTAAGTAGGTTTATTGTACAAACTTTCATTCTATTAGTGAAATGTTTTCTTGAGGATTTTTTAGGTTAAATCCTCCCTAGTCGCAAATTGGAGAGTTTGTTTACTTTGAAACCACAGTTTCAAAAATTTTCCTTGCTCATCATTGTTGGTTTTTATGCGATTTGTGAATGTGTGATACAAATTATCAAAGGCTTCATGGCTTAAAATTTCAATTAAAACAACATTGAGAGAAACTACCTTATATATGTTCAATGTTGGGCATGCTTTGTGAATGTATTTGGTGCATGTTTGTTTTATTTAACAACCAAATTAATGTAACAACCAACTTATTTAACACACGGCAAACTCAAGAATCTCGATTCTCGTTCAAGCAAGGCGCAATCAAGGAAGTTTCAATAACTTTGCTACGATCGAGTGAGTCACAATCAAAAGTCTGACAAAACTAATGCTTCAATCAATCGACACTCAATCAAAGGATAGTTAAAATTACATAAACTCCTATCTTTGAGCCCTTTTTTTTTTTTTTTTTTTTTTTTTTTAAATATAAGGACATGCATGTAGAAGTGTTTTAGGCATGTCAAGTGTTCAACATGGATACAACATCCCAAATAAAGTGGCTATACTTTCTAGGTCCCACATATTATAAGATGTTGGCTTCAAAAAGCAGTTCCATAAAAGTATATATTTTTTATAAAATCTGAAAACTGAACTACCCTGTAGGCTACAATATATTTAAAATAATAAAAAGAAATCCTAAGGCGCTATATGTTCTACATCATAATGTTAAATATATATATATATATATATATGAAACTAAATCAAGAATAAAAATATTTATTAATTTTCAGATGTGCTATTACTTTTTAAAGCATGAGTGATTTCTTTGATATGTAAAAGGGTATTCAATTTTTCTTGTTCTCGTGTCTTGACCTTGTCTTGAAATTTTTTTTTTTTATATAGAACACGCATGTAGAAGTGTTTCAGGCGTGCCAAATTTAAAGTCCATATAAACCACACAAAATCAATTCTCCCATGTGCCTTACTTCTTAAGGGAACACTAATATCGGAGTGAATTACCTCTACTTAAAAAAATCTCGAAAAACATTTGTCGAGATATCATGAATAAATCTCAAGGTATGTGTGCAGTGAAATTTGCAAAATTTTGAGAGGTATTACGTTGTTTTCTACATTCTCAAGGCAAATTTGTGGCTTTGTGCCTTCTGTTAATTAAGGCGTCAAAGTTGTCATAACCAAATTGTACTCCCGTAATTAACAAAAGAAAACTTATATTAACCAGTTGTCCTATATACAAATTAAGTAAATGGCACTTGTATTTATACCCAGAAGATTGACAGTTACATTAACTCATTAAGTGGTTGCTTTGATGTTCGGTCGCTAGCTTGTTTTCTTGAGAGTATGTACTCTCTTTTTTGCTGGGTTTGTTTGTGTGAGATCATATTGTGCCCATTTCCACTCAATAACATGATCTCATCTACAATTTGGTAAATCACTAACAAGTGATTAAGCTACACCTCTTGCCAGCACAGTTCGCAGTAACATGAACAAGAAGACATACATGTTCACTTTATTGAGTGCAAAAGCGTGTGAGAAAGAAAATGAGAATGAGTTTTCGGTTAATTATACGCCTTTTCGTCAAATGGGTCCGAAGGAAATGGATTTAAGAAGAAGAAAAAATGTTCACTTTAATGAACTTGTGGAGTTCATTTTTATTTTTGTGATAATTTGCTATTGAGAAATTGTAGGAAAAGTGAGATTTTTTTTTCTTCTGAATATTCTATAGACATCTCTTTAGAAATTTGTATTTTTTTAAGAGAAATTTTGATAATTGGATTGCGGGCGTAGAACTAGACAAATGAAAAAAAAAAAAAAAAATTAAGGTTGTTTTTCTTTAAAAAAATAATATTTTTTCATAATTTTTCATTTTTATAATTAAATATACTAGTATGAGATTGTGTTTAATGATTTTTAGAATCATTTGTCCTCAAGGGCAAAGAGGGTATGTATCTCCCTAGGGCTGGACCTTCAACTGAAACCAATGGTTCCACTTGCAAAAAGATTTCAATATTCTGGATGACAAAATTTGCATTAGGCAGATCAGTAGACGGGGAAAGTTGCTTTCAAAGCCTCTGATGTGCTCAGAAACCCGCAGATTGCCCTAATAATACCCAAAGAAGAAAATAAATTGTTATGTTTATACATAACCATAAGACAATAAATAATTGGTTGGCTAGATTTGATTTCATTTTTCAGGGGGTAGGAAGACAGAGGAGGAAAATTAGAGAGGATTTGAAAGTTTTCATTATACTATTTTAATTTGTCCCCCTCTTCCCATGGGTGTGTGTGTGTTAAAATACTTAGTATTCTAAAAAAAATTGTCATTATGAAATTGAAAATTAAAATCTTGAATATGAATTTAATGTACTCAACAAACATTTTCCTAAAACTTTGAAAATGGTATTTGGTACTTTAGTTTTTTTTTTTTTTTTTTTTTTTTAAAGTACTTTTTTATTTTATTTATTGAAGTGTTAGTCTATTCTATTCACGCTTCAGATTTAGTTTTTAGATGTTCATGGTCAAGAATGTTAACAGTTGAGAATCTGCCTTATGCCTTATCTCACAAGAAGCTGAACCCAAGTTGTTGCCTAGTATTTGATTATGTTTGCAACTAACTATAGGTACTAACTTCAATTACTCTAATCAAATAAAAATCTCTATTGACTTTAGCAAGTCACGAGTAAATTAATATTAAAAACTTATGCAAAGACATTGAATCTAACTTAGGATTGGATTCAGATAATTTGGCTAATTTGGTGAGAATGCAGGGATCTTGGCCGCTTACCTAGCAGAGATATTTTCATCAAGAAAATTGGTTCTATTTGGATTCGTAGTAAGATTTCCTTCTCTATTAGTTGTTAATGCAACGTTGAAAGGACTTTTACCGAGCAAAATGTGGATCGCAGGGATGGTAGTTTCGTTGTCAACTGTAGCTGAACCAACACTCAATGTTGCTTCAAGGAATTTAAGCCTGAGACCCTTTTGAAGAATGGCACCTATCACGTTTTTTATCCTCAACGAATATGCAGATCTGAGCGATTCACTTCTGACAATCGTCTTCACTTCAAGCACCGATATATCATCCTCATCCCCATCAATCAAATTGCTCATTTTTCTGTCCTTATTCCTGTTTATAATTACTTTGATAGTTTGATATCACTACCTGCCCTATGCACTGAAACCTTGACTGTGAGCGGAAACAACCTATTGAGATTTGTCGTTTTCTTTTTGAATTGTTTTTTGGTACCCATTTTTTATGGAATCCTTGAGCAGCTTTTTCTTTCTATTAGATGCATGTTCTTTGTCTTTGTGCTTGTAAATAATGACGCAGGAACCTAAGTTCCGCCTATAGGCCATAATCCTGATCTAGGTAATTTGGGACGATAGGAATGAGGCCATAATCTCTTCTCTTTTTTTTCAAACCATTAATGTGTTGAACATTTCAGTATTCTTTCAAGATTTTACTCATAACTTTCTCATTTTAGTTTGAATCAATAAACATTACAACTCGAAATAAAAGTTCGAAAACAATTAACATATTTATAAACATGTAAAATCTTAAACATGTTTATAATATATAATCAAACATATTTACTTTGTGTAAACACAATTTTCATACCAAATTTTGATTCAAATTTCATTCAATCTCAAATGGTAGATCCAAAATTCATGGTGGGCGGATTTAGCTGCAACTCGTTACATAGCAAGAGACAAAGAACTTCCTATGAAAATCAAAGATAAAGAAGGTATTATAGTGTAAATGGGCAATAACGCATATAGTGATGTACTTGGTGAAGGGTAATATAAACTACTCCCAATTGTTAATAACGCATATAGTGATGTACTTGGTGAAGGGTAATATAAACTACTCCCAATTGTTAATGGATCTAAAGTAATATTATATGATGTATTGTATGTACCCGATGTGCGTAGAAATCTCATTTTAGTTTCTGCATTAGATAAGGAGGGATATGAAATTTGGATGAAATCTGGTATTGTAACTGATGGTGTGTTATAAAATCCCTACTCCAAATTCATCCGTTGAGGTCGTCCAAAGGGAAGAAGGATAGACAGCAGACTGCATTGATATGCTCGTCCCTCTATGAGGTTGTCCCTATGAAGGACGACCTCCATGCATTCTTGACACTTCTCCTCGTCTTCACCTAGGACGGACTCCTCTTTTGTCTCACAAATGGCAAATTTATTACTAAAAGCAGTTTCCCATGACAGTTATGGAGAATAGCCCAAATAAGGTAACTTCCAAGGCAGTTATGGAAGTTACCTCCGAATTTTCCGAGTTCCTCAATAATAGGGACAGTTACTAAACAAGTAACTGTCCCAAGGCGTATGCTATATAAGCATTTGTCCACGAGAAGGTAAGGAGGGAGACATTTTTCTGATTTCAAGAAACACTTCTTTTTATTTGGAATTGCAACCCACTGACTTGACCATCGGAGGATTCTTGACTGGCCTCCACCGGTCCTCTCTGATTTTACATTTTCTTTTTCAAGACTCAGCTTTGAAGATCATCAACGCCAGGAGATTTTCAGCCTACTGATTTCCAAGGATTCATCAGTTGGCACCATCTGTGGGAGAGAATTTGTCGCACTCGAACTTCATTTATTGAGTTCAGCGATTTCTTTCTCTAACAAAGGGATGAAATGGTTTGGACAAGATCTAGGGCTACCAGTCCAAGCTCTCAAAAGAGTAGAGATGCTTCCAGTAACCCCCATCATGGCCATCAATCGACGCCTACCATGCAACCATCTTCTGTCCAACATGTGCAGTCAATGGTCGCTGCCATGGCAGAGTTAACTCGCCAAAACCAAGAATTGAAAAGGAAGATTAATCTCATAAGGCAACTACATGAGGCCTATGGAGAAGGGCATGGATAGAGCCAGGTAGATGGAAGAAATGCAAAGGCAGAAAGCAAATCAAGGGGCACTACACCAAGAAGGGTGCCACACTTGGAGAGAGAGATGGACCAGATGAGGAAAGTTATGGATGAGATGAGGGAGAACATGAGAAGAACAAATCCCGTAGAAGACTTAGTTCACAGAACAGATTCTCCCTTCATGGCTTCCATCAATGGCCACCCCTTGCCTCCAAAATTCAAGATGCCTTCCTTGGATTCGTATGATGGAACGCATGACTCGTTTGATCACATTGCTACTTTTAAGACTACAATGCACCTTCAAGGGGTTCCTGATGAAATTATGTGTAGAGCTTTCCCTACCACCCTTAAAGGTCCGGCACGAGTCTGGTTCAGCAAAATACCCCCGAATTCAGTAAGTTCTTTCAAAGAGTTGAGCAAATTGTTTGTAAATAACTTCATTAGGGGACAGAGACACAAGCGTTCCTCAACTAGCTTGTTAACCATAGAGCAAGGAGAGAATGAAAGCTTGTAGTCCTTCATCACTCGCTTCAACAGGGAAGCCCTAAGCGTGGACGATGTAGATGACAAGCTATTATTGGCGGCCTTCCATAACAGGGTTAATTCTGACTTATTCATACATAAAATTTATGAAAAAAAGCCTCAGTCCATGGCCGAACTCATCCATTCAGCCCAAAATTTTATGAATGCAGAAGATGCGATCATAGCTAAGAAGAGGAAGAGAGCTGAGAGAGTAGAAGCAAACCTCACTCGCCATTCCGAGCAAGGTCCTTGTCCAAAGAAAGGACGAGAGGAAGAAAGGAGTGAGCGAGATAATAAAAAGCCTGGCTCTTCAGTGCGGAATCAACAATATAACCCTTTGAATGTGCCACTTGAGTAGGTCCTTATGCAAATCAAGGATGATCCTTCCTTAAAGTGGCCGGAGAAAATGAAGGGAGATCCCAATAAGCACAATAAGAATAAGTATTCTCGCTTCTATAGAGATCATGGGCATGATACGGACGAGTGTTTCGATCTAAAGTAGCAAATTGAAAATCTCAAAAGGCAAGGAAAGTTGAGAAATTTTCTTGGACGAGAAACTAAAAGGGAAGGTAGAAGAATCATCATGACCATCACTCGGAGAAATAAGAGTTATCATCGGGGGAAGTTCAACAGGCCAGTCGTCCAAGTCAAAGAAGGCATACCTAAAGGTAGTGTAGAACGTCTAACTTTCTGGACGATCACCAAGGGCAAGGACCACGATCGAGCAAGAGATCACTCACGGACGAAGATGTCGAGAGAATTCACCACCCTCACGATGATGCTATTGTTATCACTTTGCTCATTGCTAACTACACGACTAGAAGGGTGTTGATGGATAATGGAAGCTCAGTAGACATTTTATATTATCTAGCTTTTCAACAAATGAGGTCAAGACGAGACTGGCTTCGTTCAGCGAGCTCTCCCCTGGTAGGTTTTGGTGGAATGAAGGTACAACCTGTAGGCACTATTTCATTATCAGTGGTAGTAGGGGCATATCCACAACAAATCACCAAGGATGTGAATTTCCTTGTGGTAGATTGTTCATCCTCCTACAACGCCATAATTGGAAGGCCAACTTTAAATAGTTGAAAGGCTGTCACGTCTACCTATCACTTGTCCGTCAAGTTTCCAACAGAGTATGGAGTAGGACAAGTACAAGGAGACCAACTAGCAGCAAGAGAATTTTACCTGGCCATGTTGGCCATGGACGAGCAAGTTCAGACCATGAATATTGAAGAAAAGAAAGTTGTGGCAGAGCCCACCGAAGCGTTGGAAGATATTTCCTTAGATGAAAATAACCCTGAGAGGTGTACCAGGGTTGGAGTAGATTTAAAAGTGAAGATTAAGAAAGATCTCATCTGTTTTTTGAAGAAAAATATCGATGTGTTTGCTTGGAGTCATGAGGATATGCCGGGTATAGATCCTAGTGTCATTACCCACCGTCTGAATGTATGTCCTTCCTCCAAGCCAATGTGACAAAAGAAGAGGGTGTTTGCCTCTAAGAGAGATAAAGCTATCAAAGATGAAGTTCAAAAGTTGATCGTGGCGAAGTTTATTCGAGAAGTGTACTATCCGGATTGGTTGGCTAATGTAGTAATAGTCAAGAAGGCAAACAACAAGTGAAGAATGTGTGTAGATTTTACCGATCTAAACAAAGCTCGCCCCAAGGATAGCTACCCATTGTCGCGTATTGATCAGCTGGTGGACTCTACTGCAGGCCAAAAGTTACTAAGTTTCATGGATGCTTTCTCAGAATACAATCAAATAAGGATGGACGAGGCCGACCAGGAGAAGACATCCTTCGTCACCAGTCAAGGCTTATTCTGTTATAAGGTGATGTCCTTCAGTTTGAAGAACACTGGGGCGACATATCTGAGGTTGGTTAACCATATGTTTCGTCCACAGATTGGGCAAAATGTGGAAGTCTATGTAGATGACATGCTAGTGAAAGGTCTAGATGAGGGGAAACACTTAGACGACTTGCAGGAAACTTTTGACATACTTAGACGATACAATATGAAGTTAAACCCCAGCAAATGTGCTTTTGGAGTATCATCAGGGAAATTTCTTGGATTTATGGTCTCCCATAGGGGGATTGAAGCAAATCTTGATAAAATTTGAGTAATACTAGACATGAAGTCTCTGCGAAATGTTAAAGAAGTCCAGTCCCTTACCGAACGAGTTGTTGCCCTTAACAGGTTTGTCTCTAAAGCTACTGACAAATGTTTGCCATTTTTTAAGGTTCTTAAAAAAGCATTTGAATGGACCGACGAGTGTCAGAAAGCTTTTAAAGATCTGAAGGCATATCTCACTACGGCTCCTTTATTAAGCCTGTCCGTGCTAGGAGAAGAGTTGTATTTTTACTTAGCAATCAATCCGCATGCCGTAAGTTCAGCATTGGTGAGGGAAGAAGACAAAGTGTAAAGGCCTGTGTACTATACAAGTAAAGCATTGAGGGGAGCGGAATGACGATATCCACTAATAGAAAAGCTGGCATTCGCGTTGATAACAGCTTCCAGAAAGCTAAGGCATTACTTCCAAGCTCATGTTATCAATGTCATGACGAATCATCCACTCAAGAAAGCAATGAACAAGTTGGAAGCTGTAGGATGATTGATCCAATGGGCCGTCGAGCTTAGTGAGTTTGACATTAGATATCAACCAAGGCATGCCATAAAAGCTCAAGTTCTAGTAGATTTCATTACGGAGTTTACCCCAAACTATGATGATTTAGAAGAGATGGAAAATACCAAGTGGATCATCCTTGTGGATGGTTCGTCTACACAGCATGCAGGAGGAATTGGTGTGGTTCTACAATCCCCAGAAGGAGATAAATTAAAACACAAAGTTCGTTTGCAGTACCAAACGACAAATAATAAAGTTGAGTATAAAGCCCTCCTTAAAGGGCTAGAATTGGCTAAGTCAGTGGAAGCGAAGTCAATACTCGTCTTGGGAGACTCTCAGTTAATCATGGGCCAAGTAAATGGGATGTATGAGGTTAAGGAAGGACGAATGAAGAAGTACCTTAATAAGGTGATATGCCTTATGAAAAAATTTGAGGAAGCTGATTTCGTTCAAGTCCCAAGGGAGGAGAACGTGGAAGTTGATGCCTTAGCAAAAGAAGCCTCAGCAGATGAAGCCATGGACGAGTTTGATGAGATTTAGTATACACCAAGTATAGATATCCTAGAAGTACAGTAGGTAGAGAGCAGAAGAAATTGGATGACCCCGATTGAATCATACTTAAAGGACGGATGACTTCCAGAAGAGAAAGACGAGGCCAGAAAGCTGAAAGTAAGATCGGCCAGGTACGTCTTTATGGACAAGGTACTAC
Source organism: Quercus ilex subsp. ballota (assembly GCA_032727855.1). Taxonomy (NCBI): domain Eukaryota; kingdom Viridiplantae; phylum Streptophyta; class Magnoliopsida; order Fagales; family Fagaceae; genus Quercus; species Quercus ilex. The sequence goes on along the minus strand of CM064912.1, from coordinate 45,869,750 downwards.
ACAAAAGAGGCTTCTCTCAGCCTTACCTTAGGTGTCTAACTCCAGACGAGGCGAACTATGTATTAAGAGAAGTTCATGAAAGAGAGTGTGGCAACCATTCGGGAGCCAAGTCACTTGTCCAAAAGGTCGTCCATGCAGGATACTACTGGCCAAATATGCAAGCTGATGCTAAGGCCTATGTCAAGGTTTGAAATCGATGCCAACAGTTTAGTAATATCCCTAGACAACCATCAGAGTACCTCACCCCGATGACGGCCCTATGGCCCTTTGGCCAATGGGGACTAGACATCTTGAGTCCCTTTTCACCAGGTACAAGGCAAATGAAATTTTTAGTGGTTGGCATTGATTATTTCACCAAGTGGTTGGAAGAAAAACCCTTAGCCAAAATCACACAACAAAATTTCAAGAATTTCGAATGGAAAAACATTATGTGCAGGTTTGGGGTGCCCAGAGTACTGATATCTGACAATGGACGACAATTTGATAATGCACTTTTTAAAGACTTCTATGAACACTTCGGAATTCAAAATCACTACTCCTCACCAGCCCACCTGCAAGTGAACGGTTAAGCTAAAGTTGCAAATCGATCCTTGTTGAAGATCATCAAGACTTGGCTTGAGGGGGCAAAGGGAGGGCCTGACGAGCTACCAGGTGTTCTGTGGGCATACCGGACGACGGTGAGAACCCCTACAGGGGAAACCCCCTTTAAGCTAGCTTACGGAAGTGAAGCAGTCATACTTGCAGAAGTACATATGGCCAACCACAGGGTAATGATGTATCAAGATAAGGATAATGAGAAACAACTCCGTTTGAGCCTTGATCTAATAGACGAGGTAAGGATGGATGCAGAGCAAAGGATAGCAAAATACAAAAACCTTATGGCTAGGCAACATGATGCAATGGTAAAACCGAGGCACTTCAATATAGGAGATCTCATCCTGAAAAGGGTTTCCTTAGTGACTAAGAACTTGACTCATGGGAAACTGGGGCCTAATTGGGAAGGCCCCTACAGAGTTGTCAATTGTAAAAGACAGGGATCCTACTACTTGGAAGCCCTAGATGGAAGGAAATTGGAGCATCCTTGGAATGTTAAGCACCTAAGGAGGTACTACCAATAAGATGCCAGCCTGGACGAGCCTAAAGGCCATTTATATACTTGTCTATCTACATAAGTTTGTTTATCTACGTATTTTTAGTTTTTCTTTGTTATTATTATGTTAAAGTTATGGATGAAGTTATGATTTGGCTTGTATTTATTTTCCTAGAAGGCATTAGCTTCTAAAGCGCATACCTCATCTATGAACAATATTTTTGCAATGTACATAATGTTGCGTTTAAATTCTTGGTTTCCATTGTTTTCATTGAAATTAACCCATAAGAGAGCTGAAAGCCCAAGACAAATAAATTCTTTAGACGCAGGGATGTACTGTATAAATTCTCATAAGGGTGAAATGAAGGCATCTTCGTCCAAATCATGGACGAGCTTAAGCCCTAGACGGGTAAAGCCATAAAACTTCTAAACAGTGGATGAATTAAAGCCGTTACTACATTAAAGTTCAAACCAAGGACGAGCAAATGCATAAGCAAAGGCTTAGTCTTGATCAGGACACCAACCAAACAACCCAATTTATGGACAAGTCAAAGGTTGGGCCTTGTCTTTATAAAACATGATAATCAGCTAAGTCTAAGGACGAATAAAGCTAATAATTACCATTTCACATAGAGGAATCATACTTGATGAAATTCAAGGAATGGAAAAGTATATATTCATGTTAAAAAGGGAAAAATCCCTTCTATGGACGAGTTAAAGTTCAAAATCTATCATAGAAATAAAAACTCGTCCATATCATAATAATAATAAAAAAATAAAAATAAAAAATAAAAAGTAGCATTCATTTAGTTGTTTAAGGGCGGACGACCAACGTCCAAACACCCTTGTGAAATAAAGCTAATTGTTCAAATAACTCGTCCTAAAACTACGGACGAGCTTAATATACTTGAATTACATAAAAAAGGTCCTAAACAATGGACCAGACAAAAAAAGAAAGAAAGAGAAGACACAAATATTAAAATATTTCCTAAGCATGGGGAGCATCCACATTAGGGAAGTCCTGAGGAGGCAGAGTTGTAGCGTTGTCCTCAATGTTGACGTCCTCGGAGCTGGTTTTAAGGAGAGAGCTAGTAGCAGCATTCAGGTTGAGCTTAATGGAGCTAAAGTCCACCTCAGGGAAGTTTTCCATAGCATCCATTCTAAAATCCTCAAAGCCTACTGCATAATTGGTGTCCAGAAGATCAGTGTACTACTTGGATGCCTTGAATTCAGCCACTGCATCTGCTTTCGCCTTGGAGAGAAGAGTACTCAGCTCATCATTCTTTTTCTGTATATGATCAAGACGAGTATCTTTCTCCACTGCATCAGCTCTTAACTCCTCAACCAAGTTTTGTAGCTCCTTCGTCTTTTCCTTAGCTTTAGCAGTTACCTCAGCCCATTTCTTAGATTTGTCCTTCACCTCCTGAATCCTCGTCTCTAATAAGACCCTCGTCTTGTCCAATCCTATGGCCTGCCTAGACGTTGCCATAAACTTTGACATAACCTATAAAAAAGTAAAGAACAAATAAAAAATAAAAAATAAAAAAAAAAAAAAAAAAAAAAAATCTCTCGAAATAGTAAAGACGAGGCAGAGATGTAATTATACACCTTAAAAAGATCATGAACACCGGAGTGTTCAAAATCCTTTAGGGACATGTCATAGCAAGTGTTTATATCCTCGTCAGAAACAGAGTTCTAAAAAAGTTCCCAAGCCAGATCTTCATTTTCAATAATGTTTGAAAGGACCCTTTGGGAAGGTTGAGATGAGGCAGACACAGTCGTCTTGGGTGGAGGAGTGTTGGACGGGGTGGTCTCAACCAGAGTGGACGAATCTACATCAAATACTTGGGTAGGCTGCTGAGCTGAAGGAAGATTGGGCTTGACTATCTGGGATGAGTCATGCTTCGCCTTTTTGCCTCACCGGCTAGGGAGACTTCCCAAATTCAAGTTCTTGGACAAAGGCTTCCTTTTGTCCCCAGCTAATGGACAAGGCTGAGACTGAGTCTCAGGACGACTCCCTTCAACCATAGTATCTTTCCCTTTGTTTTCCTTCATTGTTGACATTCCTAAAGCAAATAAGAATAACAATAAGTGACAAGTTGTAGACAAATCAGAAAGGTATAATATAGAATACTTAAAAGACCATTGAATGAAAACTTACTTCTTCGCACTGTGACCTCGTGAGCAATAGCCTCGTTTGATGGTTCAGGACCGATTCCCCACTTGGCAAGATGACGTAGATTAACCAAAGAATGAAAATTCCTATCAACGTGAAGACAAGCCCTGTGGACGCGGTCACGATGAAATTTGCTTAAGGACAGGCGTTTAACACCTGTGAAGCAAATAGTATACAGAGTTTAGAAACATTAAAAAAAAAAAAAAAAAAAAAAAAAAAAAAAAAAAAAAAAAAAAAAAAAGGAGGAGAAAGAAAAATGAAAAAGGGGAAGGGACGTACTTTCAGGACAAAGGTTCCCTAAGTCCCCAGAGTAAGGAGCGAAATGGTCCCTACCAACGTCTACAGGGTTTCCAGACTAAAAACCAAAGACGAAAATAAATTTCGTCTTCCAATTCCTGTTAGACGAAGCCAGGGACCTGATTAATCTACAATCTTTGCCCCTAACTGTAAATTGGTAGAAGCCAAGGGATTGATTTATTTCAGAGGGCTTATAACAGAAGAGAAACTTGTCCATAGTAAGAGGACGATCCCTTTCAAATACTTCTTTCCACAAAATTTGCATAGAGATAATTAATCTCCATGCATTAGGATTGAACTGACATACGCCTAAACCTAACTTAACTAACAACTCTCTAGCAAATGCATTTAAAGGGAACCTAAGATCCCCCAAGAAATAAGCATCATAGATGCCTATTCCAAAACGAGGATTGTAGCACCATTCTCCATGGATGGGCAACCTTGGGTTGAATTCGTCCAAAATCTGGTACCATGTCCTAAGATTGGCAAGCCTTTGCTTAGACGTTTTGGAGTGAATACCTACTGCACAACTATAGACAATCTCCTCTTCGTCCAGAGGATTAGACGAGGGGACATGGGACGGGGCACCAGCTTGGGAACCTGAAGCTTTCCTAAGTTGCTCTTGAAAAGCTTCTACAGGAAACCCAGGAACACCAGAGGTACATCCCTCGTCCATAGAACTCCTCTTACTACTATGACTACTATTACTAGAACCATTGTAACTGGTTGTATCTTGATACTCGTCAATAGCCTTTTCTGTACTATTGCTAGATGAAGAAATAATGGTTTCAGACATTCTGAAGAAAACTTAAAGGAAAACCTAAAGACGAGAAGGAAATGAATACCTGACTCTAGATGAAAGAAGACTATGGACGCATAGAAACCTCTAGATGAAGCTCTAGATGAGGAGTGTCAAGAATGAAAATCTGAGAAATGTAAAGGGTAATGGAGGAATCCTACTATTTATAGGCAGTGCATTTTGGCATCTGAAACGACATAAGTGAACCAAAAGTTGCCACGTGGCATGCCTCTCGAAAAAATCAATCGACGCTGCCAACCACCAATAAAGCTGTGACATGTGGCATATTTAGTACATTCATCCATGAGCAACATGGGACTCCACATTTCCTTGGACGACTCACAAACAAAGGGGGCAATTGTTGGTGCGTTATAAAATCCCTACTCCAAATTCGTCCGTCGAGGTTGTCCAAAAGGAAGAAGGATAGACACCAGACTACAATGATATGCTCGTCCCTCTATAAGGGCGTCCATATGAAGGACGACCTCCATGCATTCTTGACACTTCTACTTGTCTTCACCTAGGACGGACTCCTCTTTTGTCTCACAAATGGCAAATTTATTACTAAAAGCAGTTTCCCATGACAGTTATGGAGAACAGCCCAAATAAGGTAACTTCCAAGGCAATTATGGAAGTTACTTTTGAATTTTCCGAGTTCCTCAATGATAGGGATAGTTACTAAACAAGTAACTGTCCCAAGGCGTATGCTATATAAGCGTTTGTCCACGAGAAGGTAAGAAGGGAGACATTTTTCTGATTTCAAGAAACACTTCTTTTTATTTGGAATTGCAAACCCACTGACTTGACTATCGGAGGATTCTTGACTGGCCTCCACCAGTCCTCTCTCATTTTACATTTGCTTTTTCAGGACTCAACCTTGAAGATCATCAACGCTCGGAGATTTTCAGCCTACTGATTTCCAAGGATTCATCAGTAACTATCACCAAAGGAAATGTAAATTAAGTGGTGTAAGAAAAATGAAAGAGAATAAATTGAGAAGAAGTTACCAAATGAATATGAACCAATATTTATACCTAAATGATTATGATCCTTCAATAAAAACATTTTAATTCAATATGCAACTTTTTGGTTAACGGAGATATAAAATATTCCCTTGAGATAAGTTTAATGAGTTTGTTATTCAGAGAGTTAGGCCTAACCACTTTAGTGAGACTAAAGTATATATTTATGGAATTGGATTTCATAAATATATAATGAATAACATAAAAGGATTAAACCGGGTACTCAAGGATTAAGATGTAGTAATTTACAAAGTAGCAGTCTACATTTATGACTTTGTATTACTACAAATATTTTATGAAGGGGTTGCATGTATAATAAAGTTTTGGGATATAATTTATAGATAAGACCTAGAGTGCAACTATATTTTTATAGTGGTATTAAATATAGTTAATGGTAACTTTGGACTTGTCAAGAGTTGACAGAAAAGCCCAAGGCCCATTGGAGCTAGTGTCTTATTGGTCCCTTTTGGTCCCACTCCAAGCCACACACTTAAGCCCAATTGGAAAGGCCCAAAAGGCCAGCCCAATTAGACAATTGGTTAGATACAAAGGGAAAAACGTACAGAAAAGTATGTGTGAGAAAAACATCTTGGAAATGGTGTGCATGTGAGTTCTTGTCACTCACAAGTCATCCCTTTGTTACCAATCGAGAGACCACACATCTTGGGCATTAGTGGAATTGGAGTGAAGATTAAAGGCAGTCCCAAGTGCTTCAATCTTTGTTTTGAAATTCATCGCTTCAAGGTACGATCTCTTGTTCTCTAATTCTGAAATTTACTTTGTGCATGTTATCAATATCGAATGAAGTAGATCCGTTTTAAAACTTATTTTCCGCTGCATTTATCTTTATTTCCATCAAATGGTATCAGAGCGGTCTTCAGTTTCGTATTGTTTAACATGTTTTGTGAGTTTTAGAATTGGAGAAGATAGTTTCATATTGTTAGAAGATTATGTTTTAATTTTCTGCATGTTGTTGAAACTATGATTTGATGAAAACTGGAATTGATGTTATGATGTTGTTTAAATTTAAATTTAAGTATGTTAAATTGAGTTTTAAGGCTATAGCATCAATAGAATTCAGTTTTGACATCAAACTCTGTCTATCATGTTCGTATGAAAGATGTTTGTTCATGAAAAACGTAGAAAACTGTCTTAGAAAAATTTCTGGAAATTCAAGTTTCGCGATTTTCGATCGATCGAAAATTAATTTCGATTGATTGAATGAGACAGTGATCAGACTTCTTAGAACGATAGATTTTCGATTGTTAGTCGATCGATCGAATTTGTTTTTCGATCGATCGAGAGTCGATCGAGTATCAATCGAAGGAGTCAGAGGATCAAGTTTGAATTTCTTAATTTGTTCGATCGATCGAGGGGCACTTTCGATCGATCGAAAGAAAGAAAATCAGAATTATTTTCTAAGTGTTTTCACATGTAAAAGTACTATGATTATGTGTAATTATATTATGCATGTTTTGAGATTAAAAACCTTTATTTAAAGACATCTAGTGGGAGAGAGATACAAGGGTTGCATCTCACGGCCTCCATTGTCGGTTTAAAGTAGTGTGATTAAGCACCTCGCCTTGGCGTATATGCCTTGCTCCCTTCGGAGGGTGATTGATTCATGGTACTAGAGGTTAAACTTCTTAAAGATAGATGAAATGTGTTTTTACATTAAGAACGACCACGCTTCCGTGGAGTTACTTGGTGATTCACATTGATTCTAGACAATGGTGTACACTAGACTAAGTGTGATGTTAACCTCCCTTCGGAGCTATGTCATTGTTACTTAGAGGCTAAAGGAATAGCGGCAAATTATTTTTGTTTGGTAAGAGTTACCATGATAGCATTAATAATGAGAATAATTCTCGCCTGATCATAGTGATTGGTATGACCTCGCTTCCGAGGAATATTAATTACGGGATTGGGTTGTCGTTGCATACATTATATTATGGTTTTATTAAGGTTCCATACTATATGTTCATATGCTAAATAGATAATGTCAGTTTACTTATTATATTCATGTTTATTGTTTTCAGATTTGAACATGGCATCTTTTAGCCCACTTGTAACTATTCTTAATCAAAACAAACTGACTGGATCCAACTATGTTGACTGGAAAAGAAATCTGGACATTGTTCTTACTGCTGAAGAGCATAAGTATGTTCTTACTAAACCATGTCCTAGCTTTCCTTCATTAGATGCACCTCCTAAGGTAAAACAACGATATGATCGTTGGCAGAAATCTAATGAGATGGCCAAGTGCTACATCCTAGCATCTATCTCAGATGTTCTACAGCATCAAATGCAGGATGTAGAACTAGCTTCAGACATAATGCAAAGTCTGAAGGAGATGTTTGGTGAGCAAGGCCGTTCTGCAAGGCAAGAGACCATGAGGCAAATTTATAATACCAGAATGGCTGAAGGAAGTTCAGTGAGAGAGCATTGTCTTACAATGATCTCTAACCTGAATACATTGGAAGTTTTAGGTGCCGATATAGATGGAGAATCCCAAGTGGATATGATACTCCAGTCGCTACCGGAATCATTCAAAGAATTCAAACTAAACTATAATATGAATAAAAAGATTTATACCTTGTCTGAATTAATGAATGAATTGGTAGCGGCAGAAGGCATTCTTGGTACTTCCCATGTTGAAGCCAATGTTGGTGAAGCTTCTACTTCTCAACCTAAGTCGAAAGGCAAGGGTAAGAAAAAGAAGAAGAAGGACTTTACCAAGCAAGAGGGTAAACAAATTGTCTTAGGGGTTGCTGATAAAGGAAAGAATATCAAAGGAAAGTGTTTCCATTGTGGTGAGAAAGGACATTGGAAGAGAAATTGTCCAATATTTAAGGCTGCCAAGAACAAAGGTATGATTAATACATTCCTTCTTGAAATATGTTTGGTACAGAATCCCACGGATTCCTGGTGTGTGGATTCAGGTTGTACTAATCATATCTGCAATTCCTTGCAGGGGTTCCAGGAGACCAGAAATCTTAAAGAAGGGGAGTTGTTTCTTACTTTGGCTGATGGGAGCAAAATTCCAGTTGTAGCTATTGGTGTTTGTAATTTATGTTTTGAATCTAGAGTTCTAATATTAGAAGACTGTTTGTATGTACCTAATGTTTGTAGGAATTTAATTTCAGCTACTTACTTAGGTAAACATGGATATTGTGTTATCCTGAAAGACAATGTTGTAATAAAGAAGGATAAAGTGTTTATCTGTTCTGGCAATATTGTGGATGGTCTTTATATTTTAACTCCTGATAAGCATGAATTATATAATTCTGAATTAGATAATAACTCTCATGTAAAATCATTAAAGAGAAAATTTCCTTCTACTAGTGATGCATATCTTTGGCACTTGCGTTTGGGTCATATTAATTCAAATAGGATTCAAAGACTGATCAAAGATGGACTCTTAGAGCCCATGGACTTTGATGAATTTCCAGTTTGTGAATCTTGTTTGGAAGGTAAAATGACCAAACGACCTTTTAATGCAAAAGGTAGAAGAGCCCAAGATTTGCTAGAATTAGTGCATTCTGATGTTTGTGGTCCTATGTCAATCCAAGCAAGAGGTGGCTATGAGTATTTCATTACTTTCACTGATGATTACTCAAGGTATGGTTATGTGTACCTAATGAGACGGAAGTCCGAAGCCTTTAAAAAGTTCAAAGAGTTTAGGGCTGAAGTTGAGAATCAATTAGGTAAACGCATAAAGGCCATTCGATTTGATCGTGGTGGCGAATACCTTCTTGGGGATTTTAAGGATTACTTAACTAAGAATGGGATTGTATCCCAATTGACTGCACCTGGAACTCCACAACAAAATGGTGTAGCAGAAAGAAGGAATAGGACTCTTTTAGAAATGGTTAGGTCCATGATGAGTTACTCAACTTTACCGATTTCTTTTTAGGGTTATGCCTTAAACACAGCAATACATCTTTTAAATTTAGTTCCATCAAAATCTGTTCCCAAAACACCCATGGAATTGTGGAGTGGGCGTAAGCCTAGTATGAAATATCTCCATATTTGGGGTTGTCCAGCACATGTTTTAAAAGGGAAGCCTGATAAATTGGAACCAAAATCAGAAGTGTGTTTGCTTGTAGGTTATCCAAAAGAAACTAGGGGTTATTTATTCTATAGTCGTAAAGATAACAAAGTTTTTGTTAGTACAAATGCTAAATTCTTGGAAAATGACTATATGAATAATTTTACTCCTAGAAGTAGAGTTGTGTTGGCTGAAATGAATGAACCTGTAAATGTACAACCAATAGATGAAACTAGGGATGATGTGGCTGTATTAGATACACCACTAGATACTACTCATGACATGTCTAGTACTCAGGTGCCTCGTCGTAGTGGGAGAATTGTTCGGCCTCCTATAAGATTCATAGGTTTGGGAGAAACTTATGAAGCTATCTCAGAAGAGGTTGAATCGGATCCCTACACATATGATGAAGCAATAAATGATATAGATGCACATCATTGGGTCCAAGCTATGAAATCTGAATTAGATTCCATGTATTCCAATCAAGTTTGGGATCTTGTAAAGGCGCCTAACGGCATTAAACCTGTTGGTTGCAAATGGGTTTACAAGAGGAAGAGAGGGATAGATGGAAAGGTTGAAACCTTTAAAGCAAGGCTAGTGGCTAAAGGGTATACACAAAAAGAAGGTATTGATTATGATGAAACCTTTTATCCAGTAGCAATGCTTAAATCTATCAGAATTCTCTTATCCATTGCTGCTCATTTTGATTATGAGATTTGGCAAATGGATGTCAAGACTGCATTTCTTAATGGCAATCTTGAAGAGGAAATCTATATGGTGCAACCGGAAGGTTTCATAGCAAAGAACCAAGAGCATATGGTATGCAAGTTGCAAAGGTCCATTTATGGACTTAAGCAAGCATCTAGGTCATGGAACATCAGATTTGATCAAGCAATCAAGACATTTGGTTTTGAACAAAATCTTGATGAACCATGTGTGTACAAAAGACATCAAGATAAAGTAGTAATGTTCCTAGTACTTTATGTTGATGATATTCTACTCATTGGAAATGATGTAGGGGTAATGTCATCGGTAAAAGTTTGGTTGTCAAGCCAATTTGATATGAAGGACTTGGGTGAGGCTAACTTTATTCTTGGGATCAAGCTTTGGCGAGATCGCAAGAATAAGATGTTAGGCTTATCACAAGCTGGATATATAGATAAGGTTCTAGAACAGTTTAGCATGCAAAACTCCAAGAAAGGATTAATTCCTTTCAGACATGAAGTTCCTCTGTCTGATGACCAAAGGCCTAAGACTCAAGAGGAAGAAGAAATGATGAGACAAGTTCCTTATGCTTCTGCAGTAGGAAGTCTCATGTATGCCATGCTTTGTACTAGACCCGATATCTGCTATTCAGTTGGCATGGTCAGCCGATATCAATCAAATCCAGGACCAAAACATTGGCAAGCTGTAAAGCATATTCTCAAGTATCTACGGAGAACGAGAAATTATATGCTTGTTTACCACAGTGAGGATTTGATTCCCATTGGCTATACAGATTCAGATTTTCAATCGGATCTAGATTTCAGAAAATCCACTTCAGGATGTGTTTTCACCTTGGGAGGTGGAGCCATTAGTTGGCGGAGTATTAAGCAATCTTGTCTTGCAGACTCCACCATGGAGGCAGAATATGTCGCTGCTTATGAAGCAGCAAAGGAAGCTGTATGGCTCAAGAAGTTCCTTTCTGACCTTGGTGTAATAAGAATGGAGCAAGTTCCAATCACATTGTTTTGTGATAACAGTGGAGCAGTTGCACAATCTAAAGATCCAAGGAATCACAAGAAAGGAAAGCACATTGAGAGGAAGTACAATACCATTCGAGATATTGTTGCTCGTGGAGATGTGGTGGTAGCAAAGATTGAAAGTGCAAACAATCTGGCAGATCCTTACTAAAGCCTTGCCTCAAAGGATTTTTGAGTCGCATTTGGAAAGAATGGGAGTTAGATTAGTGCACAATAGTCTTTAGGGCAAGTGGGAGATTGTTAGGATTGGTGCCCTTAAATCCTATTGTAAGATGCTATGTATGATATTAAGTGTGACATTGTGTTTGACATTATGTATGACTTAATATTATGTTTAATAAATTTGTTTTATTATTATCTGAAATAATGGTAACATGAATATTAAGACATTATCATATAGTCCATGAGATGCATAGTATGTGATTTATGTGAAGAGTCACAGAAGATATAAATCACAAGTTCTTTGTAAACTCAGAATTATAGTTCGTAGTCGGTGATAAAATTGGGCATTTCATCTGCGAAGACTATAACATATCAACTACGATGATTTGTCTTGATCATGGAAGTGGAGACTTCTAATTGATGTGTTAATATGTTTTAAGAGTTAAGACATATTGAACTGGACCGCTGTGAGATTTATTATTCTCCTAAAGACTGTCAAATGAATAATAAATCTCACGACTTGTATTTGCTTGAACTCTTAATCCTGAGAGAATAATGAACCTGATCATGAGGTGTAGGTTGCTTTGATATATCAGGAGTGAGATCTATAGTTATGGTCAAAACCTCAGTATGTTGGGCAGCCACGTTTAGTGTTGATGGAACATGTATTCTTAAGATGGAATTCATAGTCTCTTAACGGAGATATAAAATATTCCCTTGAGATAAGTTTAATGAGTTTGTTATTCAGAGAGTTAGGCCTAACCACTTTAGTGAGACTAAAGTATATATTTATGGAATTGGATTTCATAAATATATAATGAATAACATAGAAGGATTAAACCGGGTACTCAAGGATTAAGATGTAGTAATTTACAAAGTGGCAGTCTACATTTATGACTTTGTATTACTACAAATATTTTATGAAGGGGTTGCATGTATAATAAAGTTTTGGGATATAATTTATAGATAAGACCTAGAGTGCAACTATATTTTTATAGTGGTATTAAATATAGTTAATGGTAACTTTGGACTTGTCAAGAGTTGACAGAAAAGCCCAAGGCCCATTGGAGCTAGTGTCTTATTGGTCCCTTTTGGTCCCACTCCAAGCCACACACTTAAGCCCAATTGGAAAGGCCCAAAAGGCCAGCCCAATTAGACAATTGGTTAGATACAAAGGGAAAAACGTACAGAAAAGTATGTGTGAGAAAAACATCTTGGAAATGGTGTGCATGTGAGTTCTTGTCACTCACAAGTCATCCCTTTGTTACCAATCGAGAGACCACACATCTTGGGCATTAGTGGAATTGGAGTGAAGATTAAAGGCAGTCCCAAGTGCTTCAATCTTTGTTTTGAAATTCACCGCTTCAAGGTACGATCTCTTGTTCTCTAATTCTGAAATTTACTTTGTGCATGTTATCAATATCGAATGAAGTAGATCCATTTTAAAACTTATTTTCCGCTGCATTTATCTTTATTTCCATCAGTGACAACTCTGCAACCATTGCTGTTTTAACAAAAAAAACACAAATTACATATTACCAAAATTTTTTTGATAAAATTTATCTAGTGGAGCTGATCAAAGGTAAGAAATTAAGAATGCCTCAGCCTCATAATAGTTTTTTTTTTTTTTTTTGTATGAACTTGTATATATAGTAGTACAGAATTCTGTTTTACGTGTACAATTTAGAACATTTTTATTTCAAACTCATTCTTATTGCTAATACCCTTAAATTTTTATTATTTTGCCCCTCAATTACGTTGTGCCTCCACTTGCAATCTTCTTTGATTACGTTAGGCCCCAATTTTGCCCTAAATCTATTCTCAATTTCATTTTTCCTATTCTCGATAGAACGGTTGGAAGGATTTGATTCTCACGTGTTTTTTTTTTTATGTTGAGAAATGATTCCTTCTATTTAAATCTTCACATTTCCTCCAATTTTTTGCCTGATGAGAGATATGTGAAATTTAAAAATTTCAATGGTTTTAAAGTCCATATAAACCACACAAAATCAATTCTCTCATGTGTCTTACGGACAAAATTGGTAAATGTCCTGTTTGGGCAAAAAAAGCAGCATTATGCCCTCTTTTCCAAACTAAATAGGAAAATGCCCCTCTTTTGTGACTCGATAAATGAGAAATCGAGTTATATGAATAACTCAATCATACAATAGTCGAGTTATACTTAGCCATGTTCCACTCTGGACAGCCAGCGTGGCATTTTCATTTTGAAAAACTCTATAATACCAAAACCGAGTTACATAACCGACTATGCAGCTATCGAGTTATGCGCTTGTTAAACCTCTGTCTACCCTGTCTTGGTGTCAGGCGTGCATCACATGTCTTGTAATATAACTCGATATTATATTAATCGAGTTATAAAGCATACTCGAACTCCATGGAGTCGAGTTATTCTCGTATATTACCTGCCCATCCCCTCCCATTGAGAGTGTCTTGCATTTCGTCTGAATTGATTGCACTATGCAGCTCTGCTCCACAGTTGCGTCCGGACTGAAATAAAATTTGTATCACCTCAGGTAAAAAACTCACACCATAATTTTATGGCAATGGTATTTTCATCTGATATTGTAATGAATTTTTATTTTTTTGGTTGAATGAGTACATTTGATACAAATTTTTTTGGTTGAATTTTTAATTTTATGGCAATGGTATTTTTTTGGTTGAATAAGTACATTGGTGTGATTTTGGTTGTTTGTTGTAGTAAATGTTGGTCACAAGAGATTGAAATCTTTACTATAACAACATTTTATATTGCACATAATCATATAGTGGTGTGTACACAATCACCATTGGTCAGACATTAACAACAACGTTATTTACCAAAAGTTGATGCACACTGTTAACTTGATCATTTGCTGTTATTGTATTCAGCGTCAATGTCTGGTTCTGGCAACCCATAACTCTATAGGCCTCATGATGTGTTCACTGCTATGGGTCGTTGCTAGGTATTGGAAGATGAGTTCATCTATCCAATCAATCCAAATCTGCGAAATAGTGCTTACGTTCACAATACCATGAGACAGGAGTGGGCTTGGTTATTTCGTGAACAGCAAATGTTTTATGATGAGTTGGTTGGTTTAAGTTGCCAATGCCTCGGCGACTTGCATCGCAAATGCCCAGAGACACGATCGACGAACTTCGTAAAGCATTGAACCGCATAAGAGAAGAAAATAATCGAATGAAAATACGTCTTAATCGATATCGTACCCAAGTTGAGATTCGAGAGTCAATGGAGGGAGGGTGGTACGAGCACGCACGGTTCATGCAATCACTTCTTGGTGATCCCATTTATCAGTCAGACGTGGAGATGTCAGATGAAGAGTAATCGTGTTGTGGTGTAATTAGACTTTGTTGGAGAACTATTTTGGTTTTGGTTAACTATGTTTTAAATGTATGTGTGTCATTGTTGTTGAATTTGTACTATGTAAACCTTATTATTGATTTGTGAGGAGCATGCACGTTATTCGTAATTTAGATTATTCTCACATAACGCATAGAAGTTAAATATTCTCACACATGATGTTTTTCAATAAGCACCTACAACATAACACAACAAACTTAAAATAACTTACACAATGTCATCAATATGCATGCATTGCATATTAAACACTAACACTACTAATATTATTAATTTAACCCTAGACACAACACATATACCACATAGGCATTCACTCTGACAGGTAGTCCTCGTAGTTGAGGACATTGTTACGTTCCGCCGGAGTGAGTTGCCTGTTCGTTGCACCAGCCAGCTCTTCCGCCAGTTGTAGCATGTGATACTTGGACCTACAGAGTATCATCAGATTGTTCTCTTTTTTTATTTTTGTCACTCACGCTCATATTGGTGCATGTTTCGCCGTGGCAATGTGAGCGAGGTACGGTCGACAAGAGGCGCTCCGAGTCGCATGAGATCATCGGGTAGAGCGTTGGACTCGTTCACGCGAAAGTCCCATTCCCGGCGCAATCCAGCATAGTATTCCATCTCGTCGGAATCTCTCTCCCTCCTATAGTTATCTGGAAAACGAGGTAGCATCCAATTGCACATTGATATTGGAAAATGTGACTTTTGATCGGTATGTGTATATGTTTTGCAAGGGGTAGATGTAAATGGGACTTTGGTATGTGAAGATGTTTTGCATGGGTAGATGTAAATGGGACTTTATATAGGAGTTTTGCAAGGGCAAGTATTCACGTGGATGTGACTGTATATAAGGGTAAGTATTCACGTGAATAAAGATGATATGACTCAACTTGGCTATACAGTGGCACCTGTTGATATAGCTATAGCTTGTGCTATAGGAGTTTTGCAAAGGTAAGTATTCACGTGGCAATAGTGAGTTTGGTGATGTGTACTGCAAAGGAGGTTGTGTATTTATTCACGTGAAGACTATTCAGCATTCCTATGCCTCATCTGAAATGACTTGACGAGACAGTGCTGAGTTGTGTTAAATGTATCATAACCTTTTCAGGGATGCTTTGCATCCTTGAAAGCGGTGCATTGCAAAAGGATGCATATCTGTGTATTGACGTGCGTGTAGGTGATATGACTGTACAAGGTTCAACAGTGCGAACCTGTTGCGTAGCACATGCAGAACTGCGAACATCAGTGTAGCAATGGTGGACAACTCACTCCCAAAATTGATGCATAAACTTTTTAGGGATGCTATGTGTATTCACGTGAGTGTGGATGAGTACTTGTGGTTAAGGTTCAACAGTGCTGAGCTATTCTATGCAACACTTAATGATCCCTATGGTGGTATTTGGCAAGTGAGATTGAAGAAAGCTGATAACAACATTTGGTCTAGAAACTTGGTTGGCAGGATTTCGTTGAATATCATTCTATTTGTTATGGTTATTTTTTAGTCTTTAAATAAGAAGGAATTTTAAACTTTCATGTTCTTATATTTGATAAGACTGCCACTGGGATTCAATATCCACCCATCAAGAACTGTAAATTGAAAGATCATCAGGTAGACAGAATAGACTTAGATGAAGATGATACAAACATATCTCCCTCAGATGATTTTCCCAAAAAACATGAAGTCAGAGAAAATGGTTGTTACGAAAATATTTTCTAGCATGTCTACAGGAAGAGAGCAATCCAAGCAGCTGAAAAGTTCAAGCCTAAAAATTCTTCTTTCATGGGTATCTCGCGGCTGCATAATATGGTGGTGAACCTTTATACATAATGTGATTATGATATTCTCTTAAATATGGCTTTGAAACATATATGCTTTAATGCCTAGTTGTTTCTCCTTCTTGTGCAGTATGTACCTGCTGAATTTTTTACCAAGTATATTATTGGGAAGCAAATTCTCACACTTCAATGTCTTGTGCTATTACCCCCCATCAAAACCTATTCAGCAACGAGATTCAGGAAGGGATGGGGTGCATTTTCGAAAGACAATAATTTAGAACAAGGAGATGTTTGTGTCTTCGAGGTGATTGAGAGGAAGCCTATTGTGCTTAGTGTCTCAATATTGTATTCCTGGTTGACCATCAGAGTTCGTACTAGGATAACCTGTTTAAATTTTAAACTAGTGATGTTTATGCTTATATTGGTATGTCTTGTTGAAGACTATTCAGCATTCCTGTGCTTCATCTGACATGACTTGACTAGACAGTGCCGAGCTGTGTTAAATGTATCATAAACTTTTCAGGGATGCTCTGCATCCTTGAAAACGATGCATTGCAAATAGATGCATATCTGTGTATTGACATGCGTGTAGGTGATATGACTGGATAGGGTTTAACAGTGCGAAGCTTCCCCAAAATTATAATGAACGAATTTAGGGATGCTCTACCTTCTCGAAAACGGTGCATTGCAAAGGGTTGCACATCTGTGTATTCACGTGAGTGGGGATGGGTACTTGTGGTCAGGGTTCAACAGTACCGAGCTATTGAGCATGACATGCAGAATTGCAAACATGAATGTAGCAATGGTGGATAGCTCACCCCTAAAATTTTGCCTACACTTTTGAGGGATCCCCTGCATCATTGAAAACAGTGCATTGCAAAACATTGCATATCTGTGTTTTCACGTGAGCATGGATGATATGACTTAACAGGGTTTAACAGTGACGAGCTGTTGATTGGCATATGCAGAACTGCGAACATGAATTGGCTGAACAATTCCAACCAATGTATGTTAGCCTTCTCCAACCTCACTTGCCAAATGCTACTATTACGAGTAGTGAGTGTAGCAACACTGGAGAGTTTTATCCCCATATTCCCTTACAAATTTTTCAGCGAGTCTTTGTGAGTACAAGATGTAGTTACATTTTCTCAACATCAATGTAAAATTACATGAGTGCAACTATGCTTCCAAGGTTTACATCAATGAATTTTGATCATCACAATTGCAACATTAGGGAGTTTTGGAGCAATGCTACAACAAACCAATAACTTGAATGAAACATTTTAAAGGCTAAGCAGGCTTTTAGGCATTTGGCCTATTCCTAAGTAAACCAAATATCATCCTAATGATGACCTTGTGTGAGCCATATGGATTTTTAGTGAGTGAGTGGTTAGTTTTGTTTGGATGAGTCTGTATGTAATGTATTTATATAAAGTAGTACACTAGCAGAAATAAGATACACAGATACGTGTATATGATATAGCGACTTAATCAACTCATATAAATGAATTATTCGTATTATTGAATCATATGTGTGGTTGGTCTGTGTAGTTTGGATGAGTTTGTATGTATTGAATCTATTAAATTTTCCTACAAGCAATGTGCACTAAATCTAATTTGGGTGATCAGTGTTATGTGCGTAACATTTCAAGTTACACAGACAGAACATTGGAAACATGAACATATCTAACCGGAGGCATTTAATTTCCTAAGGTTTTTCGTACATTAGAAAGCAGAGGACATTGTCTAACCAAAGCACAAGAATCATATGCAGCAACAAAGACAGCAGGGAAAACAAGAGAAACAACTTTACTTTTACTTAGCCAAAACTAATGAACAATTAATCTGTAGAGTTGCAAAAGTTGAACGTACATAATCATCATTTGTCAAACATTAACAACAGCATTTTGTATTGCATAGAATGTGTAGATATTAACAACAACGTCTAATGTTCGTAGGTAGAAATTTTTGGAATCATTATTGCTTGAATCTGAGAAGTTTGAAATATTTCTTTCATCATCTAACGTAGTAATTTCATTAATAGACTTGATGGCTCGCTCTTGTGCCTTCCCCTTTAGATGCTTCCTAGCTTTTTGGATTGCATGAAAATGGTCTAGTCGCCTTTGCATTTGATTGTTCTCTTGTTCAAGACGAGCAAGTATGTTGGCAGGTTCATTTCTAGGTAACTCGGCTGAGCGTGCCTTAGGAACTCGTATCCCGTGCCATCGACAATACACCTCTAACTCACACCTCTTCTCGTGTAGGGTTGACCATGGTGGTTCTGTTACGGTGAACTCTATTGCGGTGGTATTTGTACTTAGTTTTGTAGGTTTGCCGACTATGATGTGCTCGACGCTTCCAAGACTCTCGTACGTGTATATTGGCATATTAACGAAATCTCGCTTCTTTCCAAACCATTTCCCTCCATAGTGGACTGTGTATATCTGTAGTTGTTGATCTGTTGGAACTTGTGATGATTCATTTGTTGAAGTAGATCGAAACTTGTTTCGCATTGAACAATTTGATGTTGAGGCGTTGCAACTCATAGCTTAATCAATGTACGAAATTAGCAGGGTAGAAAGAAGATCATTATTGTGTTGCATTTATAATGTAATTTCATGGTCCAAGCATTACAATGTCAGTTATTAGGGCTTGCCATGTCAAGACAGGTTGGAAAAACATTATATCAACAGGATTTTAAAGGTTTCCAATGTCACATCAAACATGGGAAATAGTTGCAACATTAGATGTAAATGGGACATCTATGCATCCAATTCCACAATTATGTATCCACGTGAGTGTGGGTGTGAAACAGTGCCGAGCTATTAAGCAGCACATGTAGAATTGCAAACATGACAATATAAACAACCGCGTATGTTGGTGCATGTGCTGCGATTGAAGGAATTTGATATGACTACAATTGGTGCTACAGCAGCGGGCTGGTGACGTGCCCTCAGAGTTCGAACTTGGTCTTCTTGAAACTTTGCTATATTAATTGTGTATAGCGACATACGCTGAAATTACACTATATTAATGACTTTACTTGTGTTTGGTCTTTCACAAAACATATCCTAAACATCACAGCATTTATTATCTTTGGTCATTTTGAAGGTGTTTAAACATCACGGTGTGTAAACTTCACAGTGTTTATTATCTTTGGTCATTAAACATTTAGAGGTTAAACGCATCACTCTTACAAATTATGCAGCCCCACAGCCTGAAACACTGAAATATCTGTTCTAATCATAGCCAATTAATGTGACACAGCGAGGAATGTGTGCATGATTGGTCAATTTGGGGTTGGGTTTTAAGGGAATTACGGTACTTTCTTTCTGTTGTAATTTACGCTAATTCTTTTTAGAGGGTATTATAAAATGGAGTTTTTCCATGTTATTTATGCTATTTTTGTAAATGTAATATATGTGACTTATTTTTTACAGGGTATTATTATATATTTCATGTTTCGTGTTAATCGTTACCCAATTCAAACGTCACATGAAGTGGTTGTTATCTATCATCCTTGTAATCAAATTTTTGTTCTATCATAAGTTACATTCATCATTTATTTAATTCTATGTGAGATTCAATTTACATTTGTTTTTTATAATTATTAATTTTATACTCTATAAACGGAGGATAGTTTTGTAAACAGTACATGTAGTTTTCACGTGATTCGGTTTGATATGATTTGAATTGGGGCAACAGTAACGGGCTGATGAGGGTACTGTGAGAAAGTTTGTGTACATATTCACGTGAAGCAGTTTGATATGACTAGACTTGGCGCAATAGTAGCTGGCGTATCTAGTTGCTCTATTTTTTTTTTTTTTTTTTTTTTGGGAATGACTTGGCGCTCGTTGTAGTTATTATTGCTATTGTAGTTATTATGACTATCACTGGTCACTAACCCGTGCGATTGAACAACACAATGAAGATTAACATTCTATAAGATTACCATTTGTATACTCCATTGCAGTAGCGCGAAATCAATACCCTCAATATTTGATTAAAAAGAAAATCGTTAGACCTAATGCGGGAGTGCATGACGTCATGGCTGGAATGCAATCACTTCTTTTTGGATGAGTCTGCACTGCAAGGTTTCATCAATAAATGTTGTAATAAAAATATGATGCATGAGGTATAGTCCAAACGAGGACCAAATTCAGAATAATATAACTGCTGATTTAAGAGCTACAACCATATCCAATTAGCCTCTCTAAAATTCATCACTGAAAAGCAAAACCTCCAATAAAAATAGTTACCTGAAGTCAATATATAGGTTGAGCCATTGCGCCAAGGAAAATCTCTTAGGTGGTTCATCGGCAATATCAAACCCTATAAACCAATTGTGCTTTCACAAACCTTCAATTTGTATTAATAATTACTATAATGTAATAACACGTGAGCGCCGTATAGAATTATGAAATAATTCTTATTTACATTTTCGGATCTCTTTTATATTATATAGAATCACATAATAACATAAAAAATTGTTACAGTTACAACCATTTCAATAATACTAATAACAGTAACGATGGGCATGAAACTAACCATCATGTGCACAAAATAAAATTACTTTCCACCATATGATGTTCTTCAAAGCTGCCACTAAAATAATAAAATATACAATTGGCTGAAAGCCACATCATAGTTGGTGTGAATACAATTCTCCAAAAATGCTACAGCAAGTACTAAAAAGGAAGTCCCCCCTTAGGTACAATGGCCAATGGCAATCATCAAGAGTCAGATGATGGAGAAGGTGGAACCTGACGTCTAAAGTCAGCTAAGTCTGCCCGCAGAGCTGCAATGTCGCCAAGAAGACCATATAGAACCTGCCCATGGGTTGCTTGAGTCATCATAATGGTCTCCATCATAGCACGAAGAGAGGGAGGAGGAGGGCTTGTCTGCGCTGCAGCGGTAGTGTCAACATCTACCTCATCATCACCATCGTGGATAACAGCAGCTGTGGGATCTCCATGCATGTCCTCATATGGAACATCTCCAGTAGTAGACTGTACTCGTGGTCTCTTGGATGAACCAACACTGGGGTCGCCAAACTTCTTTTGGGCACTTTGCTGCTTCAGAAATTTGGCTCCTATGGGGGCTTGGATGTGAACCAACTCTTGGGAAGGAAAGTTTTGTAATTCTAAATATTTGAGGACCCTATGGATGAGAACTGGAAAGAATAGACCATGCCTCTTATACTGGCTCCTATGCACCTCCACAATGGTTTCAATGAAAAGGGAAGGAAAACAAATAGAACTATCGGTGATGAGGGCATAAAGAAAGAAACACCTGTCTATAGGGATTGTATGGATATGAGAGATAGGGAAAATGTTGTGACAAGCTATCCTAAAGAAGATATAATTAAGCTCAGTTAACTCACTCGAGCTAATACTTTGGTTAGAACCCCGAGTGACTGATCGTCCACAAAGAACATCCATAACATCATCAATACGAGGAGACACAGAGTATGGATAAGTAGGTGTACGAATTATAGGTACATCAAGAGCTGCAGATACGTTGGCCCTAGTTATTGTAAACGGTACACCACGTATCCACAATGCCACTTTGTGACCATCGCGCTCCTCATGCACCGAGAGATTCGAATAGAATTCTCTAATCAAGTCAGCTGGAGGGGCTTCTATGTTTGTACACAGGGACAGCCAATGCCTAGACTGTAGATTCTCACAGACAAAAGGATGCAATTCATGTAGATTGATTTGCCTTTCTCCCCAAATACGCCTACGTTTAATCAAGGTTTTAAAGGTTTGCTCATTTTTAGGCATAAGGAACCTTAATTGATCAAACACCACTTTAGGTTTGGATGCAACTTTGGATTTTCCTCTCTTAGCCCTCTTCGGAGCCATAACTAATTGATGGTCAGCAGTGAAAACACGATCAGGCATCAACAAAACAAAACCAAAAACTGCATTTTGAAGAGATAAACACAACATTCCTACTACCTAACCCATTCATATTTTCATAGCCAAACATATCATTTCATCACAATCTACATAGACAATGAAGATTTTTTTTCTTTGAAGCAGAGAACAAAAAACCATTGAATAACGTACTGCCATGTGTAGAAAATCATCCATACAATGTACCAACTAGAGCAGTTTACAACAATACACTGAAAAAACAATATTCTTACCAACATGTTGTTTAGTTGGTGAAATATTTGTAATGCATTTCGCACCGACTCAATAATTTGAAGATCTCTGACCTATAGTATATAAACTTCAGTTGAACTCAAAGAGCGAACATGCAATTTGTTAACATATTGAATTTTTTCAAAATGATCAATAATGTCACGCACCAATAGCAAGCATTCTAACAGCAATAATATTGTACAGGAAACATACAAGTGGATGTAAGACCTGAAACATTTTCAAAATTCGTAGCTACATGTAGTAAGTTTCACCAACTTGTACAAACAACCTTAAATTGCACAATGTACCAACTAAGACATAGAAACAGCATAAGGATTACCACACACATATGGAGCCACTCGCAAGTTCATTTTGTGGAAGGAGACTAGTTGAAGACAACCTAAGAGATAAGCAAGTAACCTTACTAACAACAAACCATTTGACTAGCCAAACACCCTATTTCATCCTAATGTACATAGACAATGAAGTTTGAAGCATCATCCAAAAATGAATATATGATTAACGCATCACCAATGTGTAACTTTAAAGACAATAATGGTTAAACAAGTCTTACCATGTAAAACCTTCGAAGAATTTGAGCGGAAAAATTGTCGATTCTAGCGGATGCAGCTGAGAGCAATCGAAGATGTAATTTCGAACTGCTGCAAATTCTGCACAATAGTGGGAGAGTTTATAAAGGTGGGTAATCACAAATCTAGATTACAAAAAAGTCGAGTTACATATATACTCGATAATACGTAAATCGAGTTATATGCTGTACCGCGCCCAGACCCAGCCCACTTATTTGGACTGATCCAGATGCAGTCCAAGAGGATTCCAACTGGCCAGAAGGGTCTTCCACATAACTCGATTATCCCAGAATCGAGTTCTGTGCAGCGTAACACAAACAAGTCCTTTTAGTCCCTTCAAACCACTTCGGTCTAATTTTGTTTATTTGGTCCAATTAGATCCATTTCGATCCAATTTTCACCACTTCGATCCATTCAGTCAAGTTTGGTCCATTTGGTTCATATTGGTCCATTCAGTCCACTTTGGTCATGTAGCAAATAGACTTGGTCCAGTCAGGTCCACTTCAGTCCCGTAGGTCTACTTTAGTCCATTTGGTCCAGAAGTCCACCACCTTACATTCGCTCTTTATGGTCCATTTTGGTCCACTTCCGTCCCTTAGGTACACTTTAGTCCATGAGGTCCTTTTGCTCCATTACGTCCACTTTGGTCTCTTAGGTCCCAAATGATTTGGTCCTTTTGGTTCACTTCACTCTATTAGGTCGACTTCGGTGAATTTAGTCCACTTCTGTCCAATTCAGACCATTTGCTAGATATCTCGGTCCTTTTGATCTAGTTTAGTCCATTTTGTCCACTTCAGTCTATTGTTCCCTGTCCAAGTTCCCTGTCCAACTGACACTTGGCTATTTTAAGCACGCCTGAGGTAAGTTCAGTCTACAATAATTTGTTTGAATTATTTGAATTATTCATGTTGTTTCATCTTTATTAATCTATATATTACTAAAACTTGAAGCGTAGCATTTAATGCCGCTGCTCTCACATTGCGCCACATCAGCTGCATAACCTATCCAATTTCATCCGTAAACTAACACATAGCAGTAAAAGTCATGTTCCCACTATTACTAAAATCTCAAACCATTTAAGTTAATATAGATCATATACGGACAAAATTAAATTAAAATAGTCACTTAACATAAATGAACTTCTGCGGGACTCACGTTATTGATAATTTGGAGAATATATTATATTTTCTCTAAAGTTTATATGACATTCGTATAAAATGGTCGTAGGATCTTTATTAATTGTTACAAAATAAAGATTTGTTGGTAAGTGTTAGCCAATAGACTAAAGGTTGTATTACCAGCTATGTAACATGCTCAGTACGTAGATGACTATGTAACATGGATGGAGGAAACTCCAACCATGATAGAAGATGTGATTGCTTCAGATGTAAATCAGTTTGTTTCAGAATTGGAATAAATAATAGAAGTACTGATTGCGTATCAAAAAAAAAAAAAAAAAAGATTCGTTGGTGGTTTGGGATATTGCAAGATCGTAGGAGCTGATGTAGCACTTCTCTGTAGTTGAGTTCAGTAGTTTTTTTTTTTTTTGATAGGAAGCATATGAATTTCATTCAATCTGAAATTGAAATACAACAGAGAAAATGCAAAAGCATTACAAGCAGATTTCCTCAATAACAATATGTTCAACAGGACTTGGTATAGTCCTTTCCCAAACTTGACACATATTAGTGATCTTGGCGACTTTTGCAAGTTCATGGGCAACTCTGTTGCCTTCCCTTTTCAGATGATGAAAGGAGCACCAGCTAAAAGAAGAAGAGACTTCCCAAATATTCTGGATAATGTGACCGAGCTCACCACCAAAGACCCCATCATTGATAGCTTCAATAATGGACAAGGCATCGGACTTAATAATAGCATGAGAGACCTCCATTTTTGCTACAAGGAGCACACCTTCTAGAACAGCAGGCTCTGAAATCTCAGCAGTAAAACACGCTGGGAGTACCTTGCTAGAAGCTGCCAGGATTTCTCCCTTGTTGCCACGGATGACCACACCGATGCAGGAATTTCTCTCATCATCAGACGCAGCTGCATCTGTATTGACTTTGTAGAAGCCTAAAGGGGGAGCTTTCCAATTGGCCATAGGAGGGGCCTGAGCAAAAATCGGAAGGGAGCAGGTTGCCTTGTATTCAACCATGACTTTACATGCCATTTCCCAGGCTTGAAGTGGAGGAGAGCCAGAATTCTTATGAATTGCTTGATTGTGATTCCACCAAATTGACCAAGCAACAGCAAAGAAAAGATCTAGATCATTTGGAGAGCCTTTTGCAATGAAATCAAGGGCAGCCCATAGCATTCTTTAGTGAGAAGTTGAATGAAGAAAAACTTAGGTATTCTACCTATGACAAGGAATTCTATGTTGTTGTTCAAGCCATCAAGCATTGGAGTTACTAACTGGCCTACAAGGAGTTTATTCTACACACCGATCATGAGGCTTTGAAATATCTCAATAGCCAATCTAATGTGAACAAGAGGCATGCTAAGTGGGTAAGTTTTTTGCAGCAATTCACTTTCTCATTTGTCCATCAATCAGGAATTCTCAACAAAGTGGCTGATGGGTTGAGTAGGCAGACTAATTTCTTGGTGGAAATGCAAGCTAAGGTTGCTGGTTTTGAAGTTTTCAAGGAGAGTTACCAAGATGACCCACATTTTGGTGATCTATACCAACAATTGCAGCAGGGACAGCAAGCTACCAAATCTTACTTTTGGTTGAAGGATGGATTTCTTTTCAAAGGGCTGAAACTATGTGTGCCTAAATGTTCTCTAAAGGAGTTGATGATTGTTGAACTGCATAATTTGGGGCATTTTGACAAATCAAAGACCCTAGGATTCCTTAAACAAGACTACTTTTGGTCGGGAATGACTAAAGATGTTGAGCGGCATGTTCAAAGGTGCCAAGTTTGTCAAAAAGGAAAGGGTACAACCACTAATGCAGGTCTGTATTTACCCCTTCCAGTGCCTAATAAACCATGGGAATATATTAGTATGGATTTTGTTCTTGGCCTTTCGCCTACACAACGAAAGAGTGATTCAATCATGGTGGTAGTGGATCGTTTCTCCAAGATGGCTCACTTCATCCCATGCAAAAAGACTTCGGATGCTTCCAATGTGGCTGCTTTATTTTTCAAAGAAGTCTACAAGCTTCATGGTGTTCCCCTATCTATTGTTTCCGACAAGGATGTTAATTTCTTGCTCATTTTTGGCGAACTCTATGGCGCAAGATAGGAACTGAATTAAGCTTTAGCACTTCTTTCCACCCTCAAACGGATGGTCAAACTGAAGTTGTCAACCAGAGTCTTGGAAATCTCTTGAGATGCTTAATTGGAGAAAATCCTAGGAATTGGGAAAGTATCCTTCCCTTGGCTGAATTTGCTTACAACTCTTCTCTTAATTGGACTATTAACACATCTCCTTTTGAAGTTGTGTATGGGAATAAACCTTTGAGTGTCTTAGATTTGGCACCCTTGTCACTTTCTAAAAAGTAGAATGTAAGAGCAACAGAAATGACAGATTTTATGCAATCTGTCCATGCACAAGTCAATGAGAGAATTGAACATTCCAATGCAAACTACAAAGCTGCTACTGATATTCACCGAAGGAGACTAATCTTCAAGGAAGGGGACCTTGTATGGGTGATTTTAACTAAAGAAAGGTGTCCTCATGGCTCCTATTCCAAGTTGGGAGCAAGGAAAGTAGGTCCATGCAAAGTATTGACTAAAATCAATGACAATGCCTACACAGTCAAACTACCCCCTCACTTAAACATTTCTAGTGCCTTCAATGTGAAGCATTTGAAGCCTTATTTTCCAACTGAAACTTGAGGGCAAGTTTCCTTTATGGAGGGAGTATGATGCAGCCACCCTCTATCCTTAGGACTGACAACCAGCCAGCCAGCCTTCTGACCTCTTAGGACTGCCAGCAGCCCCTTATTTTGACTTCTAATATCTGCCATGTATCCTCTTTAATTACAGTTTTGACTTATGTAACTATTGGCTACTTTATTTCCTAATAGTTAAAGATTATAAATAGGCTAGCTATGTAAGAGTACAATCAGTTTTTGATGTGAATTTAACTTAGTTTCAGACCTGGACAGAAACTTTGTTTCTCCAGTTTCTCTGTAATTCCAGCTTTAATTCTTAATTTTAATGCAAGTCTAGTTCAAGTTCTCAACCAATTGATTTTGGTTTCCGTCACTTTGCAATCAATTTTACAGTTCATGCAAGAGACATTAAACTTCACTAATTGCATATTTGCATGTATTAAGAATTCATAATATAGAACAACCGATATCAAATAACAAAAGGATTCAACAGTAAATAGATCATAAATACCAACACACAAATCACACAAAACAACTCAACCAATATAGATCATAACTCAAAAATACCAACACAGAAATCAACCATCCAGTCTATACATAAATACTGGTAAATACTAACAACTCAAGTTTGCCTTCAGCGTTAACATTAGAACCTTTACCTTTGTCTAACATAGCAAAATAAGCATTTTCTTTATTATTCCTCTTAAAAGAAGGGATATAAACTTTCTCAATTTTAGACTTAAGAGAAACAGAAACACTTCTGTTATCAACAACAGGCTTGGTACTAGTCAAATTTTCAATTTTTGCTTAAGATTCAACTAACTCTTGTTCCAAGCTTTTCATCTTCTCATCTTGAGAGGAAATTTGATTTCTCAAAAATTCATTCTTTTTATTAGATTCACCTAATCTCACAATCAATTCCTCTTTTTCAAGATTAGCCAATTTTAACTCTTCTTTAAATTTCTTAGCAATTTTCAAAGATTTAGATAATTTCTTACGAAGAGTTTCAAAAGCATCAAAAAAATCAACAGAAACAATAGTGTCCTTTTTATTCAAAACATCACAGGCATCAATAAAATCAGCAAAAACATTGGCAGAAACATGATCAAAAAGACACTTCAAATTATCCATAACAACAGGGGTCAAGCATCAACTTAGAGATCAAAAGATCTACAACAGAAGAGCTACCCGCTCTGATACCACTTGATAGAAATTTAGACCCCTTAAAACAACCAGATTGGTTAGCCTAGTTAATTAGCCAAGTTATTACTTAGTCAAATTATGCAATTCTAGGTTAAAACAATCAAACAATCATATCAATAATATAAAGCAGCGGAAAGATAAAAGACACAATGATATGATCACCCAGGAAACCACATGGTAAAAACCTGGGGAGGATTTGACCCACCTATCCTCAAGACAAACCTGAATCCACTATGAAAGAATCGAAGTTCATACAAAAGGACTACAAGCTCCCCATTTAACTTCCTAATGCTACCCACCAGTAGAACTTACTGACACGACCACGTGCAAGCTCCGAATCCACGGACTCCTTCTTTCTTGAATTCTTCAATCAGCTACAAGCACCCACGCTTGATATTCTTTAAGCTTCAATGGTAGCAACCGAGTTGATCATTAAGATGTTGAAGTAATCTTTATCTCGAAAACCCTAAACTTTGTGTAAAGGAAAGCTCCTCTAGATCTCACAAGAGATTTACACAAAACCGCAATGTATGAGCAACAATACAACTGGAGCAACTCTAAAAACGTGGCTAGGGTTTTTCTTTATATACCTAGGGTAAAAACAGAAAACCCAAAATGTTTAATGAGTTAGGGTTGAGCTGGAATATTCTGCAGAAAAACATTCTGCCCGAGATTCGATCGATCGAGCCTTTCCTTCGATCGATCGAGCTAGGCCGAAATGCACCAATGCATCTGCAGCCACTCGATTCCAACTTTACATGAAAGACCCAACTTTGAGCAAGTCTAAACAAGACTAAATAACCTGTTTTGATCATGGTTTGCCAACAATACAAATTAGAGTTCTAAATACATAAAATCCTAAATCTTTAGAACCTAACAAAATCCCTCTTTGGCAATCCGTGACAAAACACAAACTAAAAGCTCAAAGTTTACAAGTAATAAGCCCTTTACAACAATAATGCTCATAAAATCAAAATTCAATCCTAACTACTATTCATCAGTTGCAAGTGTAGACAGCAGCTCAATTGAATCAACCTGTATATTCCTGAAACACCAAACAAAATGCATAAACGCATGTGTGACAGAAAAACAGTAAATCAACAAATATGCAAACTAACTCTCCCCTTAAGTTAGATTTATCAAAAACAAGGTTAACTCCCCCTAAACATAACATTCTTGTATTTTCCACACATTTCAATCTCCCTTTTTTTGTCACGTATTGACAAAGGCAACTTAATAAAGAGTAATAATGCAACAGAGAATAAGAGGAAATAGAGAATTAACGGAACACAAAACAAGATAACTCTATAGAAAATAGAGACAACTCCCCCTAAGAACCACAAAGGTTAAAAAAAAACTTTTCTCCCCCTATAAAAATAGGAAAAACAAAAAAGTTTTGGGAAAAACAGTTTTGGGAAAAATACAGGGGGTGGGGGAGGGGGGGAATCAGCAGCAGCAGCAGCATCACCAACAGTATCAGGAACATCCTCACCAGCAGGACCAAAGTTAAAAACACACAAACCAAAGTTAAAAACTAAGGTAAGGATACACATGAAGAAAAAATATTCTCTCTTTCAATAAAATGCAAACATGGCACTATGTGACCCATAAACAGTTGCATGAGTAGAGAAAATATTTGCACATTGATTATCCATCATATCTCTTAAGAAAAATATTTTCTACGGTTCACACATAAAAAAGGCATATACTAGAAAGTACGTAGCTCAAAAATTAATGAATCAATTTTGTGATCAAGTTGAGTACCCAATGTAGCAAAGTGTATGCATGTTATGTGTGAAAACAATGAGAGATATGACTGCAAAACTGCAAGATGGATACAAAAACAATGCAAAGCATGTGAATCCTAAACACAAATGATGCATGAAAAAAAAATTTGGTTAAAAAACATAGAAACTGAAAATTTTTTAGTTTCGATCGATCGAGAATCGATCGAACATCAATCGAGTCAGGCAGACTCAAACCAAAAATTTTAATCGCAATTTCGATTGATCGAAAAACAGGTTCGATCGATCGAAAGTCTGGAAAAAACAAATTTTTGAAAAACAGAGCATTTTAATGCAGAAACTCCTCAAAGCACATTGTTTTATAAAAAATGCATGAGTATGAGACGAAAAGTTTTTCAAAAACACTTGAATTTAACCCAGATCTTCCAAAATCAAGATTTTCAATCAATTTGTCCTCAAAGCGTAAACATTATACACATTTTGCATTAAAATCAAGGAACTTTTAATCTTGGATGGCCACAACAAAATCACACACAATATAATGTACCAAGTTTAGCAAAGAGTGACTTGTGTAGTGTGTGCAACTAGCAAAAGCTTGAGATACATGTGAGGTAATATGTGAATAGCAATCAATCATAAAGTCTACAAAATTCATCACATAGAATTTAAAAGAGACTATCACCTAAAGAGTTACATCATATAACTCCCACATCTCCTAGAACATAAGCTTGCAATCATGTAAGTTTCTTGAATTTAGCATCTTAATTATGTGAATTGGCATCAAGCATAATAGTACACACCAGTTTTAATTAAGTGAATTGGCATCAAGCCAAATAGTACACACCAGTTTTAATTAAGTGAATTGGCATCAAGCCTAATAGTACACACCAATTTTAAGCATGTAGCAATTAAATTGAGGCTACACCTTATGTTCTTTTTGTGCATGTGCTACACTTTCTCGAGCACAAAATCTTATGATATGCACTAAGGTGTTCATGATTGGCTAGTGAACAGTGGTGAGATGGTTATTTATGCCTTTCTCAAAAGGATCAAATCCGACAGTCAAATAACATGTGACTTCAAGATTAAGACAAAGTGATAAACACCATAAACATCTTTCCCACACAACATGCACTACAAAGTTTCAACTAGTAAAGTGCAATAAATAAGCTCATCAAAACTAAACAAGGTACATAAATATGTTATGTAAAGATAAGGTGGCCAACCTTGATTATAAATCAAAGATGTGAAATACAAAACACAAAAAATCCATTTGGTTCTAAAAGAAAATTTATGACCAAAAACAAAAATCACATATTATGCTAAATGAACAATTAGTGCAAAACTAAGCTATCGAGGGTACACAAACAAGAAATATCAATTTCTTAATTAACCCGAGTACATGTACAAACTAGTACATACTCACAAAATCAGAAAAAGCTTAGCACTTATATAACACATGATATTCAAGTTTCTCCACAATGTCAAGCATGTTCTAAATCAAGAGAGAGATATCATAACCCATGTAATCCTCAAGAACAATAAAACAAGACACAAAATAAAATATTTTTGTCTTTTTGAAATTTTTCAATGTTTTTGGATTTTTTTTTTTTAATAAAAACAACCTAAAAAACAAAACAACCATAAACAAAAACAAAACATGTCCACAAATAATTGAAAGAATTAAATCAGGGACAAGTTAGCAACACTCACCTTGGAGAATCTTTTCTCACCCATCTAGCACGATTCTTCGGCTTTGTAGGTGAAAATCCATGTGAAGCAGAGTGTATTTGAGGGATTACACCAATCTTTTGAGAGAGGTTGAAATCCTGCAAATTCCTTTCACAAGCCAACAAGCTCAAATTTTTCAAAAGAATATGAAACAATTTATATGGACTTATGGCAGGAGAAATATCATCACAAATCCTAGATTGACATACAGAATGCTGAAATTTCAATTTATGACAATTAGGACGAATGTGACCACGAACACCACAAAAGTGACAAGCAGGAACAAATTTAGGAACATCAGTATTCCTAACAACAAGTCTTGTCTCAGATTTTGGTTTTTGCCTCAACAAAGAACAATTTGGTCTAATATGACCAACAACACCACAAAGGTGACAAGTAGGCATAAAAACAGATTTATTATGCTCTCTAACAGTAGGTTTAGACTTTGGTTTAGAAACTTCAGCGTTAATATCAGAACCTTTACCTTTGTCTAACCTAGCAAAATAAGTCTTTTCTTTATTATTCCTCTTAAAATGAGGGATATAAGCTTTCTCAATTTTAGGCTTAAGAGAAACAGAAACACTTCTGTTATTAACAACAGGCTTGGTACTATTCAAATTTTCAATTTTTGCTTTAGATTCAACTAACTTATGTTCCAAGCTTTTCATCTTCTCATCTTGAGAGGAAATTTGATTTCTCAAAAATTCATTCTTTTTATTAGATTCACCTAATCTCACAATCAATTCCTCTTTTTCAAGATTAGCCAATTTTAACTCTTCTTTAAATTTCTTAGCAATTTTCAAAGATTTAGATAATTCCTTACAAAGAGTTTCAAAAGCATCAAAAAAATCAACAGAAACAATAGTGTCCTTTTAATTCAAAACATCACAGGCATCAATAAAATCAGCAAAAACATGAGCAGAAACATGATCAGAAAGACACTTCAAATTATCCATGACAACAGGGGTCAAGGATCAGCTCAGAGATCAAAAGATCTACAACAGAAGAGCTACCCGCTTTGATACCACTTGATAGAAATTTAGACCCCTTAAAACAACTAGATTGGTTAGCCTAGTTAATTAGCCAAGTTGTTACTTAGTCAAATTATGCAATTCTAGGTTAAAACAATCAAACAATCATATCAATAATATAAAGCAGCGGAAAGATAAAAGACACAATGATATGATCACCTAGGAAACCACATGGTAAAAACCTGGGGAGGATTTGACCCACCTATCCTCAAGGCAAACCTGAATCCACTATGAAAGAATCGAAGTTCATACAAAAGGACTACAAGCTCCCTGCTTGACTTCCTAATGCTACCCACCAGTAGAACTTACTGACACGACCACATGCAAACTCCGAATCCACGGACTCCTTCTTTCTTGAATTCTTCAATTAGCTACAAGCACCCACGCTTGATATTCTTTAAGCTTCAATGGTAGCAACCGAGTTGATTATCAAGATGTTGAAGTAATCTCTATCACGAAAACCCTAAGCTTTGCGTAAAGGAAAGCTCTTCTAGATCTCACAAGAGATTTACACAAAACCGCAATGTATGAGCAACAATACAACTGGAGCAACTCTAAAAACGTGGCTAGTGTTTTTCTTTATATACCTAGGGTAAAAACAGAAAACCCAAAACGTTTAATGAGTTAGGGCTGAGCTGGAATATTCTGCAGAAAAACATTCTGCCCGAGATTCGATCGATCGAGCCTTTCCTTCGATCGATCGAGCCAGGCCGAAATGCACCAATGCATCTGCAGCCACTTGATTCCAACTTTACATGAAAGGCCCAACTTTGAGCAAGTCTAAGCAAGACTAAATAACCTGTTTTGATCATGGTTTGCCAATAATACAAATTAGAGTTCTAAATACATAAAATCCTAAATCTTTAGAACCTAACACAATCAAGTGAAATTTGAGTTGTGCAGTCAGTATCAGTACCATTACAGGAAAAGTAAATTTTCTCACAATATTTTACAATAATACTTGTTGGATGAAACAAAATCATCCACATAACCAGTTCATGTGGCAGAAACATGTACTTCAGAAAATAAAATAAACACCGATGGGACATTTTGTTCCCATGTGTGCACCGCATTACAAAATCATTGCTTTTATGCCTACATGTAATATGGATTAACATTATCACATATTTTTCTTGAATTTGGTCATCAACAAATGTACATTTGTTCAATAATCACAACTAAAAAACATAAAGCTGATGCCATTAATTCCCATATGATTTTCAAGAATCAAACTCGGCAATGAAATGAAGTTTACTTACAAGCTTTCCTTCTCAAGTGTTTGAGGCATACTAATCTTGAAAAAGTGTGTGGGAAGATCAGCAAGATCATCCACATTGTCTCTCCACCATTGAGAAGTCATCGTACTGGTTCTCCAAACTGTTTCTTCGCTGAGATTCGTAACTGTTTAGAATGTGCACTGGCGAGTACTAAAACAGAGTGTCCATGATGGTGGTTTATATTCCACATAACTTGATTACTAATACATCGAGTTAAGTTCAATGTAACTGTAACGAATCCATGTTGTGTGCACTGTAACTGAAAGGAATCCATGATGTGGCGGGCTTGCACAGAACTCGATTCTTCAGATATCGAGTTACTTGCAAAGGTACTCGATAACTAGTTAGTCGAGTTATATGCACTGGGCTGCCACTCCAAGCCCAGATATTTGGACTGATCCCGATGCAGTCCAAGTGAAATCCAATTGTCCAGAAGGATTTTTCACATAACCCGGCTATTTAATAATCGAGTTACATGCAGCGGGGCTTGCACGTAACTCGATCATAGTGAAATCGGGTTATTCAATTATTACTCGATTTTACGCTAATCGAGTTATGTGCACTGGCCGTCCACAGCCAGCCCATATATATTTGGACTGATCCATATGCAGTCCAAGTGGAATCCACCTGTCTAGAAGGATCTGTCACATAACCTGGCTATTTAATAATCGAGTTACTTGCAGCGGGGCTTGCACGTAACTCGATTATGGTGAAATCGGGTTATTCAATTATTACTTGATTTTACAGTAATCGAGTTATGTGCACTGGGCTTCCACAGCCAGCCCATATATATTTGGACTAATCCATATGCAGTCTAAGTGGAATCCAACTGTCCAGAAGGATCTTCCACATAACCCGGCTATTGACTAATCGAGTTACGTGCAAGTCATGCAGCACTGTTCACAACCATACTAAATTGCATCCATTTTCGTCATAATAAAAGTGGACCTGTACACACATTGATCAACAACTCATCCATATTGTTCCAACTACTTTCATAATCCTATCATCCATACAATTCCAACCACATCCATAACCAAATCACTTCATTAAACAATCACATGAAGTGAAAATCATCCATACAATCTACAATGGAAATAAGGAGCCATTATCTATCATTAAACCATTGAACCAAGTTGTTGACAATGTAAGTACAACCATTTACATATAAATGTTGTTTTGTCATATATAGTTTACAAGAAGGGATTTGAGTTGAACTATTGCCACACCAACTGCCTCTTTGCCACAAATCCCATACCTGCACAAGTACAGCCAAAAATACATCAATACGGCATCTTGTACTCATATTTGAAAACCATACTATCATGGTTACAATGTACACATTACTACCAGGACTTGTAAGAATAACTTATGACTTGTAAGAATAATTGACAACACTAAATAAGAATTACTTATGAAATATCCCCCCTCCTTACTAGGACTTGTAATTGTTACCTGCTATGTACAACCGCGGCTTGTTGATTCCACGTTCCGAGTCGGACATCTACGACGGTTATGACCCTCTTGACGACACAACCTACACTTGGACTTTGGTCCGTTCTCAATCCACAACGAGGTTGGCAACTCCCTATCCTTGTCATCCATCTCATTGCGGATTCTTGTCAACTTAGGGCGCCTTTTCTCTTGAATCAACCGCGGGTTCGGCATCACTTTTCTCCTTTTTGCCGGCTCCGGCCATTCTAACCTATCTTTCAACGGTTGGAATATCGACTCGTAGCTCTGACACCGTTCGGACACGTGGTAGAAACGATCCATAAACTCCGTTGCATCGTGGTTGTACTTGGCACAAACTGCTATCAAGTGTGAACATGGGATCTTGTTTGCTTCCCATTTCCCGCACGTGCACGTCCTGTCCATGAGAGAAACCCTATGGGTGTGAGCTCCCCCACCAGTTCTCAGTAGTGAAGACTGTGTCTCCACTGTATATAAGCGATGTTGCGCACTCATCCTTCTAACCATATGGAGCTTTGTCTTCTCTTGATTTGCCTCGAACTTGTTGTAGGCATATTTGTACCACTCTTGCCCCTCTTCCAACTGCTCTAGGGTTTTGTTTCGACGGTTATCAAAGTACGAGTTCACTTTGTAAAATGTGAACTTCACCATTGCAGTAATGGGCAAGCAACGTGTACCCTTAAGCACCCCATTAAAGCACTCTGACAGGTTCGTTGTCATTGCCCCATATCGGTGCCCATGGTCATGTGCAAGTGTCCACTTTTCGAAACCTACATCGTTCAGATAGTCATACGCATTTGGATTGACATTCTTGATGCAATCCATGGTGTTTTCAAACTTCCTAACTTGGTTTGCAGTTGCTGCCTTCCATACCAAGTTCTTCAACACCACGCTATTGAAGTTAGTGTTAACATTGCTTACTAAATGGCGAATGCAATATCGGTGATGGGCTAACGACGCTTGCAAATAGCCCCTAGTGATGTCATCAAAGCATGATTGTATCCCACGGTGCCTATCGGAGATTATACACAAATTGGTCTGATCCGTAACTCTGCTCAGCAGGCATGCCAAGAACCATCCCCATGTCTCCGTGCTCTCACTTTCAACAACGGCAAACGCAAGTGGAAAAACCTCATTATTACCATCTGTTGCCATTGCTATCAACAACTTCCCTTTGTACTTGCCATACAGGTGCGTTGCATCTATGCTTATCACTGGCCTGTAATGCCTGAACCCTCTAATACACGGACCAAACGCCCAAAACGCGAAGTTGAATATACAAATCCCCGGGACACGGGGGTCACAATTTAGCAAAGTTACAGTGCCCAGATCTGCATCATCCAATGCCGCTAGAAACCGTGGCAATTCCACGTACGACTCATCAAAATCCCCGTAAATACGCACAACTGCCTTCTGTTTGGCTTCCCAAACCTTGTACATAGTTACATCATACCCATGCTTCGCATGCAGCATACTACGCAATTCCTTTATGGATCGGGTTATGTCCTCCCGTACATATTGCTCAAGTGCAATAGAAATGAACCTTGAATCCATCATCCGTCCATCGGTCACTACCTGGAGGGATGTGCAACTGTGGGGACCCATACATTTACTGATTAGCCACAACCTATGCGTTTTGCTGAAAATAGCCCGAATTGACCATGGACATGCGTCATGTGTGCACCACACAAATAGCCTATTGGTGTCAGACTTGATGACCTTGTATTGCTTATTATGCTCCACAAAGTAAAGGGTCAGCACATACTGAACGGAGGCTTTATTCTTGAATAGCATCCCCTTCGCCGGCTGGTCACCTTTGTGCTAACTTGTAAGCTCTTCTGGACCCAATGCAGGTGATGGGTCATTAATATTGTCCCATGTGTTTGATGTGAACCATCCCGAGATAGCTGTAATAGGGCAATCCTCCTCGTTGTCTTTGAGCTGTGTTCCATTTAAGACCTCCGCTTCGTCCACCGGTCCATCAGTATCAATGAACTCTTCGTACACATCTCGGCTGGCATCAATATCAGTTCCCCCGTCCTTATAGGCTTGGACATGTTCATATGTGTGAGTAGACCCTCCCACGTCATATGTCTGGGTGGCACCCAACAGTTCGGTGTTCTCCAAATGGTCAACTGCACTGCATGGTTCAGTATTGTAGGGCCATGGCATGGCATTGGCAAAGGAAGGTTGCACGTGAAGATATCCTAAGCGTGGCTCTTCCACCCCACTGGCATGTTGCAAACTTGCACCATCATGGAACCCAATAGCCTCAATAGTTACATACAAGTTGGACGCTATGAACTGGGGGGTCCGCTTAATCACTGCCCACATCATGTCAACGTCGGCGTCGCCACACAACGGATTTGAGTTGTAAACAACCTGAGTATTCACAAGTAGCTGGGGGGCACGGTACACGATGGATATCTTATGTGACTCCTTGTCCAACCCTAGAGCTTCCATTATCTTCCGGTGCATTTTTCTCAAGTGTGTTTTGCATTTCAACTGAATGAACTTCTTCTTCACTGACTCGCCTCCATAGGACAGCCTATGCAAGTCATGGAAATACTGCTCCCCATCATAGTAAATGTAGAAGCAATGACGACCCATGGCAGACCTGGATAAGGACATATAATTGTGGTTATCATGCAGAAGATAGGGGGTTATGTTAACACAACAATAATTAATCTGCATGCACGTGAACGGACAATATAACTTTTACAGACGCACTATAATCATATCCTAAGTATTCAATGCGATCATTGATTCGTTTGTACACAAACATTGATTCCAATACGGTCTGCAAAACTTGTTCACCTAGTAGGCTTTCTTTTTTCAGAACCCACACACTGAAGCCTTTTAGAACTAAAAGAGCCATACAATTTAAACCAATTATTGCACACATTACATCATTGTTGATACCTATCGATGAATGCATATATCATCATCATAGGGTGGCCATACAATGTTTGTTTAAATATATATTCCCAGGTATCTATACATACATTACTATATATATGTGTGTGTGTGTATACAGTGTCACTATCACACACACACACACATGTTACTGAACTAATTTTATGTGTTATTGATTTTGGTAATGTGGTATAGCTCATTTTTTGGGAAATTTGCATTATGAATTGATTGAGTAATGACAGGTTTTGCAATTTCAAACAAAATCCAACCAAAAATAAATGGTTTAATATGGCACACATTATATACAACAACAATACCTATATGTTTATATATAGATATATCTACACATACATATATATAGATATATATAGCAACATGTGTGTGTGTATATCCATCCGCATATATATATATATATATACACAGTGACACATACATGATTCTGAAGGTAATTACATTTATACCAACACTAGAATCCAAGTGTAATCACAGTTTTTTCAAAAGTGAAGATATACATGTTGAGGAGAGATGTGCCACAACAATGACGAAGGGGACCACAACAATAATTTGTCACACTTGGTGAGGATCCAATAGGGAGGAACAAGATGGTCACTTGAAACTTGTTCAGCTCGTAGGCTTGCTTTTTTCAGAACCCACACTATAATATGATTTAAAGCACAGGTATTGCCAGACACGTGCATGGGTTCTGATAATGAGGGGGTAAATGTAACTCGATATCTAGGTAATCGAGTTATAGTAAAACTCGTCATATAAGTAATCGAGTTACTGTTATAGAATCTATTGATGTGATGGCAATGCAGTAACTCTATAATTGATGAAGCTAGTTAATTGTAACTCGACCACAGGAAAGTCGAGTTATTTGTTAACTCGTCTTCTTGATAATCGAGTTCTGTGTCCATTGTTTCTATAAGAACCCAGACTTGAACACCAGAATGGTATGCATCCACCATTCTGGTGCAATAACTACCCACAATTGCGTGTTTGTCGAGGACGATGGCACGTACCTATGTTGTGTTTAATGGTGATATTCCAGGCATATACGACAGTTGACTAGCTGCGAGCAAACAAGTTCATAAGTTCCCAAACGCTAATCACAAATCATATAAAGATCGAAGGGAAGCAGAAGCTGCATACATGGAGTATTTGCATTGTTATGGTATGGACGTGCAGGGTGGTGCATCCGCATCGTGGGCAACTCTGAACATGTCAACCTCAACTCCATCGGGCACTTCTCCAAGCAAAGGAACCAACTACTGCAGTGGAGACATTAGAAACACAATGTTAAGGTATCAGTTGGAAGTTGCCATTGAGGAGCGTGACCACACAAGGAGGATTGCAACCTTGACTGCAAACATGTTGAATGAAGTGGTGGCCCATGTTGTGGGGGATGATGAAGTTGATGCACCTACAAGACAAGGTATGGATAAATGAGCGTGAAAGTATGATTTCTTGTTGTGGTATTCAGTCAGATATGTATATATGCAAAGTAACTAGTTTCGCTTGTTGCAAAAGGTTTAAGTAGAAGTATCATCGTTTTCCAGCTGCTTGACTGGCAAATGTGTATATAAGGGAAATAACCTTATATTTTAGTTTACGCACTACTTTGGCGTTTATTCGGTCCATTATGTCTAGTTTGGTCTTATTCGGTCCAGTATGTTCTATTCACTCCATTTTATCCTATTCAGTCAGCTTTGGTCGTATGAGAATTATTCCGCCCATGCGCGGGAATTTTTTAGTTTCCCTATTTGTTACGTTATATCTTTAAATGTATTCCTTACAAAACAACTTATATTCTTCAAATGTTTTCATAAAATTGTAACTTCATCGGAGAGAAGGAAGAAATAATAAGAAAAAAATAATTATTATTATTAATTTGATTACTCAAATATATTATACAATGTGTAGCCACCAAGATCAAAATAAAAAGACAAACGATGCAATTCATTTCACATCTCTTGCAAATTTCAACTCCTGATTAATTCTGATAGTATGTCAATGAGGATTTCATCACTAATATGAACCATTAGTACAGCAGTAGCTGGAACATAGCAGTGGTGGAACTTAAACTCCATGG
The DNA here is from genome assembly GCA_032727855.1 of Quercus ilex subsp. ballota. Lineage (NCBI taxonomy): Eukaryota > Viridiplantae > Streptophyta > Magnoliopsida > Fagales > Fagaceae > Quercus > Quercus ilex. Next base: position 45,829,211 of record CM064912.1, on the reverse strand, counting down.
GGACCGCATGGATAACTTTATGTGAAAAAAGGCTACCGGACTTTCATTTCATTTTTCAACTTTATAAAAGTGGATCACAACTCATAAGGTTAGTTTGCTTAATGATGCAGAAAGTCGCAGGGTACCTAGTAAAAATCAGTGTTCACAAATTGACAATGGAAAATAATAATAATAATAATAATAATAATAATAATAAAACCCAAAATGTAAGGATTACATGTTGTTAATGCCTAATACAAAGCTTGCACAACCCAACACAAACTAATTATATGGTCTGGAACCCAAGGTTTTTCTTCTACATAGCCTCCATCCTTTGAATAGGTTTTCCCAACAACAGCCTTTCAACCTCCAGCCCTTGAATGCAGTTACAGCAATAGTCTTTAAACCTTTAGTTCCATGTAATTTTTAATTGGATTTTATTTATTCTGATGCCAAAAAAAAAAAAAAAAAAAAAAAAAAAAGAGATAGGATTGGCTTCAACCCCTCACTCTCTCTCCTCCCATTTTTTCCTTTTCTTTGCTTCACCGTTTTCCAGTTTTCTAATCAAGCATGACAAGTCATGACCTTTCTATTTTTTCAGTGGAGCTGAAGGCCAATGTGAGAAAGGACAAAAATTGGTGACTGTGGTGTTCTCTGGAAGGCATGGATTCTTCCATCTTTCTCCGGCACCTTCTCCGGTGGAATTTGAAGGCCCTGCTGTGGCTCCAACCAGCGGTGGTGCAAGTTTGAGGGGTGGTTTCATGGTGATTTTTGGGGTTTTGGTGGGGTTGATGTTGTTCTGAGGAGGAGATGGAGATAGTTTTCTAATAGTTCTAGTAATTGGTGCACAGTAAATAAAATATTGTTACTTTAGGGGGGATTTTGTTGTGTATATATTTTGATCCCCTAATTTTTTTTGTAATTCAGTTGTTTGTTGGTAGTTAGTTGGTACCTTGGTTCCAAAATAAATAAATCACAAATGTGGTAAGTTTTCATTGAAATGATTTTAGCTTGTGTTCATGCACAGGAAGAAATACGAACATGATACAACACTTGTCAAACAATGACCACATGGATTGATTATTAACATCTCTTTTATTCTTACGTATTATCACAAGCAGAGAGAGAGGCCAGGGCCCCCCGGGTTTTAAAAAAACTTCTCCTCCTCCTTGTAATTTGTATGGAAAATACAAATTTTATATTAGTTTTTACACATTGGCCCCCTCTAAGAAAAAAGTATGGATTCGCCATTTCATATTACAATATATCACTTTTACATACACCAATTGTAAAAAGAAAAAAAAAAAAAAAATCCTTATGCCTCTAGAGTTATTGTAATAGTTATGATCACATGGTTGCTAACAACATTATTTCTATATAACTAGGTTAGGAAGTCATAGCGTAGGTTGATTTGTTTCTCAATTTGGTAATGCAATTAGTTAGAATGTATAGTTGTTTGTACAGTTTGCCGGTTTGTGCTTAGGAGGTGAATTGGATATTTTTTTTTAACCGCTTGTAATGATCATCTTGAATCTACTTAGATTTATCCAAATACAAGTAAAGTGCATTTTGTCAAAGGATATGTCAATTACATAAAAATGTCCCTAACATCCCTCCCCATATTTCATGGCTATGACCCTTCGCCACAGATGAGTGGTTTCATGGCCATACCTCCAAAGCCATTTCCCTAATAGGGCCTAATTAAAAGACGCCAAATTCCAAATTCCCAAACCACCCAACTCTCGCGGTAAGCAAACTTTTTCCCAAGGCACCAAAGGATATTTGAAAAACTTAACTAACGAATCCCACAAGAAATTCCTTTGAATGCGTTCCAATCTAGTCGCCACAACTTTAGGGATAGTAAAAAAGGAAAGGTAATAAGTCAGAAGGTCTGAAAGGGTACTTTTCAGCAAGGTGAGTCTACCACCTTTTGACAAATAAAGCCGCTTCCAACCTGAAAGCTTCTTTTCCATCCTCTCAAGGATCGGCTTCCAAATAAAGGTTGTTTTATACAAAGTTCCCAATGGCATACCCAAGTAAATCATAGGCAAACTGCCCACTCTGCATTGAAGAATATTAGCCAAAGACTGAATGTTTCCCACCTCCCCAATAGGGACAATTTCACTTTTCCCCACATTCACCTTCAAACCAGTAAAAACTTTGAAACAAGTCAAAACCAGCCTAATAGAGAGAAACTGCTCTCTAGAGGCATCACAGAAAAGAATGGTATCATTAGCAAATAATATGTGAGAAATACGAATACCAATAGAATTAATAGGACCCACATGAAAATCCTGAATGAAACCACCTTCCTCAGTTTTCTTCAGGATACGACTTAAAACCTCCATGATCAAAAGAAAGAGAAGGGGAGACAAAGGTTCTCCTTGTTTAATACCTCTAGAGTTACCAAAGAAACCAACAGGAGATCCATTAACCAGAACTGAGAAGCGAACAGTAGTGACACAAGTCTTTAGCCATCTCCAACAGATAAAACAAAGTGTCCCAATTCACATGATCATATGCTTTCTCAATGTCTAACTTACACACCACCCCCGAAATATGACACTTCAGTCTACTGTCTAAACATTCATTAGCAATAATCACTGAATCCAAAAATTTTCTACCACCAACAAAAGAATTTTGTGATCCGAAATAAGTTTATCCAGCACCCACCTCAATCTGTTTGCCATAAACTTAGACAATAGCTTATACACACTGCCCACTAAGCTTATAGTCCTAAAATCTTTGAGATTCAAAGCATTATTTTTCTTGGGAATCAGAGGTGGAAAAGAAGCATTCAAAGACTGTTCAAACTCTGAGCTCCTATGGAAATTATCAAAAAAAGCCATGACATCTTTTTCCACTACACTCCAGCATTTTTGAAAAAATGCCATAGTGAAACCGTCAGGACCTGGGGCTTTATCACCCTACATCTCTTGAAGAATCTTACCCACTTCCTCCTTAGAAAAATCCCTCTCTAATTCTAGCCGCTCATCCTCCTCAATTCTAGTAAACTTTAATCCATCCATAGAAGGGCGCCAAGTATCTAACTCAATGTACAAACTCTAATAAAAATGGACCACCTTAGACCGCAACTCTTCCTCATCCTCATAGAGAACGCCATCCACCTCTATACCCTGAATATGATTAGTTCTTTTATGGGAGTTTACTACCCGATGAAAAAAACGAGTATTATTGTCCCCCTCCTTAACAAATAATATCCGAGACTTTTGTCTCCAAAGAGGCAAGATGTGCAATCTCACCTTTAATCTAAATACGACGAGTTTGCTCCTCCTGTGAAAGGCTTGAGAAGTCCTCCCTAGCATCCAAACCCAACAATTTAGATAAAAGACATTTCTTCCTAAAGGCCAGATCCCCAAATTCCTCCTTATTCCACTTTTTTAAGTCTGCTTTAAGAGCTTTTAATTTATGAACTAGAATAAAGCTTGGAGAACCCGAAAAGCAATAACCCATTCCACCATTGCCGAACCCTCTCTACAAAACCCTCTTCTTTCAACCACATATTCTCAAACTGAAAGGCACTCCAACATTTATTAACACTACCAGCCACCACCAAAAGTAGGCAATGATCAGAAACTACACAAGGGAGTACCCTTTGAGACATGTTTCCAAAGTGATCTACCTACTCCACCGATGCCAAGGTTCTATCAATTCTTGACATACAATCTGTCCCTGAATCTCTAAACCAAGTAAACGAAGCCCCTTCAAAAGGTAAATCCACAAGGTGATTAGCCTTAATGAAGTCTAAAATGGCAAACATAGCCGGACTAAAAGCCTCACAAACAAATCTCTCACTCGGACATCGAATGGTATTAAAATCCCAGAAAACACACCATGCCGTATTCCACTTGGAGTGCATCCTTGTAGGCTCCTCCCACAGAGCACCCCGCTGACTATTATCATTAGGCCCACACACTCCTGAACAAGCCTATACAAAATCATCTACAACCCGCTTCAGTAAAACATTAACAGAAAACAGACCAACCGTACAATCAACTTTTTCAAAAACTCTCTTGTACCAAACTAGTAACACCCCCCCTGCAGTATTAACTGCATCTAGAGCAGCCCAATCTAGGAACGGACTATCCCAAAGGCTTCGAACAACAGAAGAGTTTAGAGAAGACAGCTTAGTTTCTTGAAAGCATAAATCACACTTCCACTCCTTGAAAAGATTTTTACATACCTTTCGCTTCTGAGGATTGTTTAGTCTTCTAACATTCCAAGACAACAGTCGTACACTCATTTAAAACTGGAAATCACCCCTGTACCTTTTGAGAAATCTCTGTTCCTCCCCTTAGATGCTACCCCATCATAATTAATAGAAGAAATCAAACCTTTAAGTTCCCTAAGCCCTTTCTGCTTTGAGTTCACAATTCCTTTAAAAGACCCAACACTTACAACATCAATGCAGTCTTGTTCAAGAAGACGGAACAAAGCCAGACGTTGATCTTCGTGCTTAACAATAGGAAAACCCACAATTCTACAAAAAAATTTCATCAGGCTACATACCCATTTCGAATTTTTCACCGCTGTCCCCCGAACCTTACCTTCATTAACTACCTGGATCATCTCCAACTCCTTTTGTTCATTGGGATCCCAATTAGATAGAGGTGAGCACTCCAAAAATCCACTCTCTTCCTCTCCGTGAGAAAAACCTCTAGGATTAACTTCACTGTGCTTCCACTAAAGCAGGAGATGCCCAGACCCTTCTTGTAACAGCTCAACCCCATCCAAGTAGCTCAACGACACTAGCTCAGCAATAGGATTGCTCCATTTTTCTCCCTTCTCCCCTGATACCACTGTGGAGATATCTTTATCTCTAAAACCGAGACCTTTCTCGCTACCCAGACCTGACAGAGGAGAAAAATGGTTTTGAGCCGTACCCTAATGTTGATGATTAGAAGAAACATCAAACCCAAGTCCCATCGGCTTTGCCATCGTCCCTACACTTAAATCACTAGCTATCGAAGTATGGGTCTCGTCCCTCTTCCTCCGATTAATCACCTCCTCGCCAATAAACCCAAGAATGGAAACCTCCGTCGCACTCGCCACTACATCGGAGTGATGTGATACCACCGAGGTGACTTGAATAGGGTCGTTGTTGAGGGCAGAAGTACAAATATTAGCTTCTGGCACCACTGCTGTCACCGACGACCCAGAACCTCTCCTCGTAATTCCTCTCGAGCTCTCGCCTACTACCCACGTAGACTAACCAACGGAAACTCCTTTTAGGGACTTGGGTTTGACCAAAGTACCCTCACTTAATGAAGATACTTTAGCCACGGGTTGGGCTTTATCAAGCCCACCAGCTTGTTTTGTAACTACTGGCCCATCACTCAAATCCTTTGGCCATTTGAAATCTTTAGCACCCAGACAAGTAACAATACGTCTCCCACCCTCAGGCTTGCACACTCTCAAGGCCAAAATAGCAGGAGTCAACTTAAAATTAAATGCCCAATTGGGTCTGCCATTTCTGACTGAAACATTGCCATTTATAACTAAAACATTTTCTTTAGGATCTCCATAAGTCACATTCTGCCCCAAGTATGTTTCAAATTTTTCAAAATTCCTGGTTTTCTGCTGATTACCAAAAACAGACATAAGTTTCCCACTCCAGCCGCCACCAGCAGATTGACCACCTCCACCACCATTTATGAAGGATACTTCAGCCATAGAAACCGATTTAGCACCAGAGAGAAAATTCCTTACCTCTCTCTGAAACAAAGACCAACCTGCATGATTGGAGCTTGCTTGGAGTCAGTGGTATGATAGGTGGATTGGTGATAATACCCTAAAATTTCTCTATCTTGAGCTCTACTTGTGTTCAACTGACAAGGACACTTGTACTTCTGAGGTGTTGTGGCTTCCGGAGGGGGTACTGTTAGAGTTTGGGATTTAAGGTTTTATTAGAGAATTTGAAGACTAGGAGCTAGCTGCATCTTATTCTCTCCTTGAGTTTATCCAATCTCATATTCCTCAAGGTGAAAGGAGTGATACCCTTTGTTGGGAGCTTAAAGGAGATGGTAAGTTTGACACTCGATCTTTCTACCATGCGATTCAGGGAACTGAGGATTCTTCGTTTCCTTGGAAGGGTGTTTGGAAACCAAAGGTTCCTAAGTGACTGAATTTCTTTTTGTGGATAGCTGCTCATGTCGGATTCTTATTTTGGATAATCTCATGCTTAGGTGTCACTCTTTAGCAAATCGGTGTTGTATGTGTCGTTGTGATAGGGAGTCGGTGGACCACCTTCTTCTTCATTGCCCTATTAGATATACCTTATGGACTTTTATGCTTCAGGCCTTCAGTATTCATTGGGTTATGCCAAGATCGGTGGAGGGATTGTTATTTTGTTGGCGTCAATGGCTTGGGAATCATACGTCAAATATTTGGAATTTGATTCTAGGTTGCCTGATGTGGATTGCTTGGTTAGAACAAAATTGTTGTTCCTTTGAGGACACTAAGAAGACTTTGGAGGAGTTAAAGGTTTTATGCCAGTGTAATGTTTTTGAGTGGTCTTGTTGTTGGGGTTTTACTGATTGTTCTTCTCTCTTTAAGCTTATGCTTTCTTGTAGATTAGTTTCCTAATTTCCCTCTTATTTGTTGTTTATTTTATCCTTTTCTACTTGCTCGTCATCATGAACAACTTGTTTTTTTTTTTTTTTTTTTTCCTTTCTATTTTCATTAATAATATTTCCTTGATTACCTATCAAAAAAAAGAAAAAAAGTTTTTATTATTATTTATTTTTAGAGAACCATGGTAGTACCCCAGCCGCCTATTTTTTATGGATATAAAAATCAAGACCCATGGATTTTCAAATGTTGGATATTTGAGGTGGAACAATTCTTTGCACAAGTGCATTTATCAAATGACAAACAAAAGATGTGGTTTGCCAAAACAAGAGTTGCTGGCTTTAGAGTATTGGAATCATTATGAGAGCCTTCACTTTAGATGCCATTGTTCTCAAATTACTAAGGAAAGAATGAACGATCTTTGTATTGAATATTTCCCACAGTATTTTCACAAGGATCTACAACAAACTTCTCATGGCAATTTACAAGATCAAAGAACAAGTATGAGGCAGTGCAAAAATGCAAAGCTCATTCATGAAGTATCTGCCATACCCCAAGACTTAGGAAATCTAATGAAAACCGTTGTAGACTTGGCTAATCAAATGAAGATTTTTCAAGACTTGACTACTCAAATTAAGGAAATTTAAGTACCATTAGACCTTGATACTGACAACAAAGTGCAAGTATCAACCGAAGTTTCAATGTTCATGCAAAACAACAAGAAGCCTCTATACTTGAAGAATCATACATGGTGCATGCAGATCTACAATTTGATAAAGTCGAAAAGGTTGAGACTCCAATTCCACTTATTGAGTTTGTAATTCCAGAAAAGTTACCTGAGGTAGAGTACAAGGTTTATCTATTTTCAATGCTCCCAAAAACGATTCCTCAACTACAGCAAGTGTTATGTGCCAAATTTTTCATTCTTCAACGATTTAAAACTTGAGGTTGAGTTTTATCCGACCAAGGGAGTATGATGCAGGAGCAAAAGCAGAGTATTTTAGAATTTATATTTTCATATTTTTGTATGTATCTTATAGGAAATTGGATAATGGTAAACTTTTATTCGGATAGGGATTAGAAAGGGATTAGTATTTGAGTTTAGTTAGGATTAGTTTTGGTATGTTTTTATCTTTATCTCTTTATTTTCCAATTCTAGCTCTATATAAGAGACTAGTTTATTTGTATTTTGGAATAGACATGATTAATGAAATTCAGATTGGATATTTTTACAATTGTTAGGTGCTGACTCCTAACACCTTAGGTGCTAATTCCTAAGGGTCCTTAGATGTTGATACCTAAGGGTTTAGCTTGGTGCTGATTCGAAGCGACCTAAGTGCTGATTCTTAGGTTTATCCTTTACTTTTCTTGTTCTTTTATTTTTCTATTAATTGTCCTGCATCAGAAATGGGGATGCAACTGATTCTTATACTAATAAAAATATGTCCAACTCTCACCGCAAGGCCGGTTCATGGATTTGTAAGTAATGGCTTTGAATTTTAGTCCTAAGAGTAGATGTATTGCAGAATAACGAATTCAGTTATTTCTTTTTCAATCATTAATCTTTTGCATCAATGTTAACAAGGCTAACATAGCCTCATACTAATACCTCCTATTCAATTAGCTTGCAATGTTGATAATGAATGTCCAATGGGTACAGAAGAAATTTTGTCCAAAGTTATTGCATTCTAAGAGAAGGATGTCAATAAGTTAAGAAGTATTAACTGAGAGGTCTATTGGACAATTCTGTTCTGAATTTTTTTCTTTAAAATCTTTTTTAATATATCTTTATCTGGCTCTAGTCTAAAACCCAATGAGAATCTAATGTAAAATTTTTTAGAAGACTGCTACTTACCTTTTGATGGCCTTGAATCATGTGACATCTTGCTTAATAGGCAAGGTTTTCATCCCCTGATATGCTGAACTTGTCAGGGAGTTTTGCCTACCAAGCAGAACCGCATGAGGCCTTAGGTTGCATGCCCTTTGCTCATGTAAGTTGGCTCAACAAACATGTGTCCAAAGCAGTCTGCCCTTTGATCAGGAATGGAGGGAGACAACTTGAGGTCTTTTAGAGATTTGGTGGAGTGGATCCAAAACAGATTCTCCTCTGAAGATATGACTGTTCTGTGACATGGAAAATCTATAGTTGGGTTTATCAAACATTATACTGGAAAGCACAAACTTGTGGGTTTATCGGGAACACCTGTCCAGTTCCTTCCCTCTCTGCATGAGGCCATAAATTTGAACTACTTCTACACACGTGTGGTGTATAGAGGCCAGTCATGGTGTGCATAAAGCTAACAAATCTGCTTAGGCTCTTGCCCAGTACGCCTTTTGTAATAAAGTTACTAATGTTTAGGTGCAAGACCCTCCTATGTTGGCTCAGCTATTGGCTGACAATGTTATTCCTGTGTAAAGTTCTCTCTTTTTCATATAAAATTGCTGCAATTTTTTTTTAATGTTTTAAAAAATTAATAAATAAATCAGCTGGCCTATGTACCATAAGAACTATATATGGAACTATGGAAGCATCAACAACCAGCATCCAACTTTATTTAACCAGGTAAAAGTTGGCACTAGCTTATCCACTACTTTGTTTTTCTGCACAACCAAGCCCCGAAGGTTCTGGTGCATTAGATTTAGAAAGTCACAGTCAAACAAAAGCATGATTTTTCATTATTCTTTTTCAATCAACAGAAATGTTCAAATAAAGTTTTAAATGATAAAAAGTATATTGATGATAACTTATATTAAATATATACAGCAACAGTTTATGTCCATGTAAATTCAGAAATCATCTCTATAAGCAATGAACTCTGTGCATCCATGCCTTGAGATGAAATCAATATCTTCACCAATAAAGTTTTAAAACCTGACTTGAGTCCAATAACCAATACTGCCAAGTTGAGCAAAAGCTGATGGTGATTGCGTATTGCAACATTGCTTCTTGCCCCCAATGATGACTGGCCCACCTTCAACCAAAACCAGGCTCTGTAATGGGCAAGAGTTTGGAGTGATAGTCAGAAATCAATTGAAGAATGAAATAAAACATCAAGAAACCATTGGATATTAGAAACTTAGAATAGTTACAGGAGTTACATGTTTTCATTTTTTGGTCTTTATCTTGCAAGGATTGGAACACCACAGGCTGCAGGAGCATGCTTCCCCTCTTTGTACACAAGGTTCCCTCTTACAAAAGTTGCCAACACTCTTCCAGACAGTTTTGTTCCCATATAGGCTGAGATACTCTATATAAAGGAACATGGGAACATATATTAGTGACTTCAAAAGTACTGATTGTGTTCACCGCAATAAGGTCGAGTAAAATTCTAAAAGTTAAAAGATTTTATAACAGGAAAATCTCATGTACGAAAGCAGGATATAAACAAGTGATGATCAGACTGAATTTACATAATACAAGACATAAAAGAAAGACATACAGGATGCTTAAAGTATACAGGATAGTCATCATTGAGGTCAAACTCCACATCCGGTTCCCATATGACAATATCTGCAAGGTTTCCAGTAGCAATTGCACCCTGCATGGTTATATCTAAAACTCAGATGAAATATTTCAGCAGGAAATTGTTAGCAATCATAAAAATTGGCTCCTGCCACCAATATTCTTACCTGCTCATTGATTTCAACACTCCATTGTTTCAAACTTACTAATGCCACTTCAAGAGACACTAAGATAGTATATGTCAGTTTTAAGTTACAAATTTGACTTTATAATGCAATTCCCTCCCACTCTCTCTCTCTGTGACAAAAATTATGTATTTGAAACACTATCATTGTAAGATTTCATAACTTCTCTATGCTTGCTTTTTTTTTAATCGGGCAAGGGAGATAAGGGGGATATTTTAAGAATTCCATTAGTTATGTACATTCATGTTTCACGGCAATGGCTAAGAACAAAGTCGCCACTGTACTTCATATATTCCTAAATATTACATCGCATCTATGAATTTGAAGCAAAATCAAAGTTATCACCTTTAGTTCTTGTCCAGCAAGTTTGGCAGGCCTCTCACTCCACCATAAAGCTAACTGTTCCAAAGTTACCCCATATTTCCGCCCATATGACCATGTCACAGGAAGAACAAACTACAGATGCTCCCAAATGAATACCAGTCAGTTATTGAAACCACAATAGGCTGTTCTCTTCTTGCATATATTCAACATCAGAATTTGAACAAATTAGTCTGTTCTCTGCTTGGTTTGGGGAGTAATTAATGTGTTGAACAATACAAAAAACCTACTAAAGCCTTTAAGAACAGTTGATGCAGCACCAATTTGGGGAGGGTTTGCACAGGATATGACAATTCAAAAATTATCAAAATCAACATAACATCAAAGTTGAGCTTTTTAGAAAGAAAAAAAAGGATCCCAGGGTTGCATTACATTAATAAGGAAAAGAACGAATACCTATAATTATGACATAGATAAATCATACCAAATTCTCAATAAAAAAATAAGTTCAAATCAATTACATAATTCAAATTATCTAAAATCAGCCAAAAATCTAGTGTCTGCACTGGCACGTTTAGGGCTGTTCAGGTGTGGAGTCAACCCTTTGCGCACACAATTTTTTATAGTTTTTGTTCAGTGGTGGATGATTGGGTATCTCAAGAGCTAAATATAAAATAGTTGATTTCCATGCTCCACACAGATACACACAACTAAGCAGTAAATTCATGCCTCCATTTTTTTTTTTTTCCCTTACAATCCTGAAGATTCTATTCCATGATACAGACAAACAGTTTTGTATATTAATCAAGGTTTGGTTACCATCAATAATAACAAGGTTCCTCAATCAAAGACTAAGCTGTTGTTATTTAAAACAACATAAGCAAATTCAACAAAGTGTTAGAAACCAAGGAGGTTGATCCTAAATGAAAACACACCAACCTGCAAAGAAGATATGCCACCCCAAGCCCTCAAAAAGTTACCATCATCAAGCAGCTTGAGCTCTGGCACTGTTGGTGAATGATCAGAACTTAACATGTCAATATGTCCTTCCTGAAAATAGATGGAAACTATGAAGAAACAATTGATGATGTATAACAAAACCATGGGATATAAGTGGATCATGGAATATAAAATACCAACAAAGCTTCCCATAGTTTTTCTTTATTGGCTGCATCACGGATAGGTGGAGCACACTTAAAGCGAGTATCTCCATCACGGATCTCTTCTGCTGAGAAAGCCAAGTAATGGGGGCAAGTCTCAACAGTTATGCTGTCACCACCATTTTTTGCTTCCTTTAACAGAACATTGAAGTGAGAGTAATATTCTCAGTCAAAAACAAGAAAGCATTTGCTTTGCATGCAGGAGTACAGTTTGCTACGGATTAATAGAAATGAATGACTAAGAAAAATCATGTAGCCAACCTCAGTTAGCTAAAGTGAAGGATCCACTGAATTGAGTTGAGGTGAGGAAGAGAACAGCAGTCACAAGGACTTTGAACACTGATTAATGGCCAAGATTATCTATATATACTAAAAGCATGTATATTTAGAAGTCATCAATGATTGGTAAATCTATTTGGTAGTGGATGCATATAAAGGCAATGACAATTTGCATCTTCTTTATCAAGTATCATGCCAATTGGGACTACATACATATAAAAGAGTACCTTAATAAGTTCTAAGGAAGAACTTGAATCAGACAAGTGAACAATATGAAGATGAGATCCTTCTGCAAGGCCACCACTCCTTGTCTCCTTTGTCACTGCTACAAGCTCCCTAATAGCTGCCTCCTCCCTGATTAAAAACAAAGAGGAATATCATTAATCATGTAAAGTAACATTGATAGAGATCAAGCCCTTGAAGGGTGAAAAAATAGTTAACAACTGTTCTGTGTTTTGAAGGGCATGGATAATTTTATAAGTATTGATCTGATTTCAAAAGGTGGTCAAAACTATTTTGAAAATATTCTGTGGTTTTTGTTTGTTAATCATCATGATTGATACTTGTTGGGTGTCCGCTGGAAATTATAATTTGACTCATTATACATATAAATATCAGCCAATTATCAAGATTCAAGACACATTAGCCAGTTTGATACCAAATGCATGTATATTAGATAGCAGCATTAAGTTTGAATGGGCGATTGACCAAACCAATACATGCAAAAGTATCAGAATGTAAACTATTTCATAAACCTTTTTTTATCCATTCTATAAGTACAATTCAAGTAATAGCTCAATAATCTGCTTAGTTCTTCATGATGTCATAAGAAATATCTTACCATGAAGGTGGCCTAGTCTTCAGATAGGTTGAGTAAGAATGAGCATCATCACTGCCATCTTTAGCTTCCAAGTAGATTTCAGAATCTTGTTGAATCTCGGCATGTACAAGTAATGGTCTTCTGTATTTTGCCAGGACAGACAGTCCCTCCTGAGGAACAAATTATTGCAAACCATTTGCAAATATACAAAAATACATCAGCACTGCAAGAGACAGACTCATCCAAAAATCATCTCTGTGAGACTGGCAAGCATAGACCAGGAAAAAGTAAGAGAAAAAGGAAAACTAAAAGGTATTGGGGAAGAAGTAGAGGAGAATAAAGTGAGCATGTGATGTATAGCAATAAAGGTGACATCCACAATTATTTATGCATTCCAAATTAAATTGTTATATTGGAAGAGAATAACAAAACATTAGAAAAATGGAAATGCCGCATTTTGATCTTCCAATAAGTCACTTACTGTAACTGAATTTGCAAGATAGGTAGATTGTTAGGATGAACATTTGGGCAAAATAGCAGGAAACAAACCTTTATATGACTGGCATTTGTCATGGGAAAATCGTTGATCCCTGAAGGACACATAAAGGACTACAAAAAAGCACAGAAAACTTTATCAGATGACCTCCAAGATCATACTTATTAGACAAAAGAACAGTTGGAGTCATGATGGTCTAGATAGACACTATACACATACTTTACAATGGTATTGTATTTTTAACATACAATAGCATACTTTTTATGTATTATCAAATTAAACGATGATGATGGAAGCAGAAACCTACATGATATTTATTTCCAAAATGTTCGAACTTTAGTTTGTGGGGCCATTGCTACAAGTCAGCTAAGTAGAAAACTCTAAAAATCAATTAATACTTAAGATCAGGCTCAAACATGAAACAGCTATACTCATAAAGAAGTTTGAAATATTATAAGTCCAATAACACTACAGAACCACACTCCTGAAACTTAGGTTCCAAGAATTGGTGGTGGATCTTCAGTTGCAGTCCCTAGCTATAGAGTACTATCATTGTCTCTCTTAAGAAGATTAGGTTACTCATTATCTAATACAATAAAAAGACAAGAGGAAATTGATGCCTCCCTCTTCAGATGTGAAAATCCTTCATTTTTTTTTTGATAGGTAATCAGAGAAATATTATAAAAGAGAAAAAATAAAAGTACAAGTAGTTCATGATGATGAACAACAAGATAGAAGAACCAAACAGCAAAACAAAAGATAAGGAAATCAGAAAGCTAATTTAAGGGAAAACATAAACTCTGAAAGAGACAAAGAATCAGTAAAGCCCCAACAACGAGCCCACTCAAAAAGACTACGCTGGCCTAAAACATTTAACTCATCCAACGTCTTCTCCATGTTCTCAAAGGAGCGACGATTTCGTTCCAACCAAACAGTCCACATTAAGCACCCTGGAATCAAATTCCAAATATTTGAATTGTGCTTCCCAAGCCATTGATGCCAGCAAAATAACAAACTTGCCGTCGATCTTGGCATAACCCAATGTATACCAAAAGCCTGAAGCATGAAGGACCATAAGGTATGTGTAATAGGGCAATGAATCAGAAGATGGTCTACCGACTCCCCATCACCACAACACATACAACACCGATTTACCAAAGGACGATCCCTAAGCATGAGATTATCCAAAGTGAGAATCCGATTGTGCGCAGCTGTCCACAAGAAGAAGGCTACTCGCTTAGGAATCTTTGGTTTCCACACACCCTTCCAAGGAAACAAAAGATTTGGATTGCCCTGAATTTCTTGGTAATAAGATCGGGTATCAAACTTACCATCCCCTTTGAGCTGCCAACGAAGCGTATCCCTCCTATCCCCCCGAGGAATACGAGGATGGATAAGCCGAAGAAGAGAGTAAGAAGCAGCTACCTCCCAATCTTCAAAAGCTCTAAAAAACCTTACGTCCCACACTCTGAAAGTACCTCCTACTGGAGTCCACAAAACCTCAGAGATACAAGCATCCTTTGCAACTGAACAGACAAAGAGGTCAGGATAGAGGTCTTTTAGGGTATTATCCCCAATCCACCTATCATGCCAGAAGCGGATACGGGTGCCTTCACCCACTACAAAAGACAAATGCTTAGAAAAACTCTCCCACCCTTCATGAATGCTTCTCCAAAGACCACAACCATGAGTCCTCCTGCACACCTTCGTACACCACCCCCCATGACCCTCACCATATTTTGTGGAGATTACTCTCCGCCAAAGATGGGTAACTTCATGCCCAAAACGCCACAACCATTTCCCTAATAAAACTTGATTAAAAGACACCACACTTCTAATCCCCAAACCACCCAATTTGACAGGTAAACACACCTTTTCCCAAGCCACCAAAGGATATTTGAAACTACCCTCAGAAGACCCCCAAAGGAAATTCCTCTGAATACGTTCCAATCTAGCAGTCATAGCTTTAGGAATAGTGAAGAGTGATAGAAAGTACGTTGGAAGACTTGAAAGAGTACTCTTTAGTAATGTGAGCCTACCAACTTTAGATAAATAGAGACGCTTCCACCCTGAAAGTTTCTTTTCCATCTTCTCCAAAATAGGATTCCAAATCGAAGCAGTCTTAAAAGAAGATCCCAATGGCATTCCCAAATATTTCATAGGTAAACTCCCCGCTCTACATTGAAGAATACTAGCCAATTCAACTAGATTATTCACCTCCCCAACAGGGACAATCTCACTTTTCCCAACATTAACCTTCAAGCCTGTAAACACCTGAAAACAAGACATCGCCAACCTTATGGATAGCAACTGATCCCTAGAGGCATCACAAAATAAGATAGTGTCGTCCGCAAACAACAAATGAGAAATCCGCACACCAACAGAATTCACTGCTCCCACATGAAACCCCTGAATAAGGTTATTCTCCTCTGTCTTCTTCAAAATTCTGCTTAAAACCTCCATTATCAAAAGAAACAAAATAGGGGATAGAGGGTCACCTTGTCTCAACCCGCGAGAACTTCCAAAGAAACCTTCAGGGGATCCATTAACCAGGACCGAAAAACGGACAGAAGTAACACAAGCCTTAATCCACCCCCTCCATTTCAAACCAAAACCCATCCGGTCCAACAAATAAAACAAGGCCTCCCAATTAACATGGTCATATGCTTTTTCAATATCAAGCTTGCAAATCATCCCCTGGTAATCGGCTCTTCAGCCTACTATCCAAACACTCGTTTGCAATAAGCACTGAATCCAAAATCTGCCTTCCACCAACAAAAGAATTCTGAGACTCAGAGATGAGATTATCCAAAACCGCCCTCAACCTGTTCGCCAACACCTTGGACAACAACTTGTACACACTACCCACCAAACTGATAGGGCGGAAGTCCTTAATGTTAACAGCATTACACTTCTTAGGGATTAAAGTGAGAAACGAAGCATTCAAAGACCGTTCAAACACAGAGTGCTGATGAAAAAAATCAAAAAAATCCATGACATCCTTTTCCACAACACTCCAACAATGATGAAAGAAAGCCATGGTGAAACCATCAGGACCAGGGGCTTTATCACCCTCCATCTCCCTTAAGACCTGGAGAACTTCCTCCTTCGTGAACTCCTTCTCTAAGGACAACCTCTCCTCCTCCGCAATACAAGCAAAATCTAAACCATCCATAGAAGGGCGCCCCAAATCAGTTTCCTTATACAGCCCAAGATAGAAGAGAACTAATTGAGAGCGCACCTCCGTCTCATCCTCATAAAGAACACCATCCACCTCGATCCTCTTAATGTGATTAGCATTTCTATGAGAATTTGCTAATCTATGAAAGAAACGAGTATTATTATCTCCCTCCTTCACATACAAAGCCCGAGATTTTTGTCTCCAAGAAATTTCCTCAAGGGAAGCCAACTGTTCAATATCTCCTTTGAGTTGAATACGACGGAGTTGATCCTCACCTGAAAGCCCCAACAACTCCTCTCTCGCATCTAAACCCAACAGTTCAGTCAGCAAATTTTTTTTCCTAAGAGCCAAGTCACCAAACTCCTCCCTATTCCATTTTTTTAAGTCAGCTTTCAAAGCCCTCAGTTTTTTAGCCAAGATAAAACTTGGTGAGCCCACAAAACTATACCCATTCCACCAATGTTGAACTCTATCAACAAAACCCTCAGCTTTCAACCACATATTTTCAAATTTAAAGGCACTCCGACCACGTCGAACAACACCAGCTTCCAACAAAAGCGGGCAGTGATCTGAAATAACACGAGGAAGCACCCTTTGGGATACATTCTCGAAATGTTCCTCCCAATCTAGAGAAACCAAAGCCCTGTCAATTCTTGACATAGAGGGAAGACCAGAGTCTCTGAACCAAGTGAAGGAAGCACCCTCTAACGGTAAATCAACTAAAGAATTACTCTCTATAAAGTCCAAGAAAGCAAACATAGCAGGACTAAACAACTCACAGCCAAGCCTTTCACTTGGGTACCTAATGCAATTAAAATCACCTACCAAGCACCAAGCCATGGGCCATCTGGCACGCACCTGAGACAACTCCTCCCACAATGCAGCCCGCTGACCATCTTCATTGGGGCCATACACACCTGTACAAGCCCAAACAAAGTCATCCACCACTCCTCTCAGTAAGACACTGACAGAAAACTGTCCAACAATAATGTCCAATTGTTCAAAAACCCTCTTATCCCAAATAAGCAAGACCCCTCCTGAAGTCTGCACCGCGTCCAAAACAGCCCAGTCAATGAAAGGACTCCCCCATAAACTCCGAACAAAAACAACATCAGTAGAAGATACTTTCGTTTCTTGAAAACAAACAATATCACACTTCCAATCTTTTAGCAGATTCTTACAAACCTCTCTCTTCCGGGGATTGTTAAGCCCCCTTACATTCCAAGAAAGTAGTCGTAGAGTCATTTACAACTACCAACAACCCCTATCCTTCATGAACCACCCAAATAAGTCATCTCACTCTGGAAGTAATTTTTTTGAAGGTATAC
Source organism: Quercus ilex subsp. ballota (assembly GCA_032727855.1). Classification (NCBI taxonomy): domain Eukaryota; kingdom Viridiplantae; phylum Streptophyta; class Magnoliopsida; order Fagales; family Fagaceae; genus Quercus; species Quercus ilex. The sequence continues at coordinate 45,811,408 of CM064912.1, read as the reverse complement.
ATTAAAATTGGAAAATTATGAATCGAGGGAAATAAGGAATTGGAGGTCCTGCTTTTCAACAGAGAAGTAGTCTCACTAGAGAAGTAGTCTCTGGTGAGAAGTCTTAGTTGCAACCATGGTTCTCAATAAGCATCTGAATAGGGATACTTAACATGCTATTATTTTCCATGAAAGAAACATAGACAGCTCTTGCAATTACCCTTATGCATGAAATTCTGTGGAAAGGAAATATTGATGGAACAACACAAGTTTAAAGGTGGAGATGGAGAACTGGAGATATTTCAAAATGGAAGTGTGGTCCAGCAAAGATTGCTTTCAAGCTTTGAGTCTCAGATCACTTTATTAAGATAGTATACAGTTCAGCCCCTCTAGTTCTTGATCTAAGAAAGTTTTATCCAACCTTTTGCATGTCTTTTTTGAAAAGGAAAACCGAGCATAATGGCTCATACTTACCTTCAAACCAAGAACACCAGCATTTAGGAGAGCCTCAAGAGCGTTTGCATTGAATGCATTTTCTGGAACTAAACCTCCCCAGAAACCTGTTGGTAGTATAGTTAAAAACACTAGTCCTAGAATTATCAGTAGGCTAAGGTACAGATTTGAGAGCATACCAACATCGACATAAATTCTCTCCTTTGCAGCTTTAATCTGTTAAGCAGAAGCATAAAAGTCAGAAAGAAAAATAAGTGGTTAGTTGACCTTATCTGCAGCTACTACCCATTAAAATTCATAAGTTCATTTCTTAATAAGGGGAGATGGATGGGATATGACAATATAAAAAATTTACAGATTTGATCGGGGGGAAAAAATTAAGAACTCAAAGAAAATTTTCCTTTGTGTTGTGCAGGAATGTAATAATAAAACAATAAAAATTTATTTGTAATAAAAAACAAAGTAGTCTACTGCTGCTTTTCTGTCCATACCTTGAGTTTCAAAGTCTCTTGAGACACAGTAGATGGGAAACTATTTAGAGGCATGTCAACTAATGTTGTTATACCACCTGTACAAACACAGTGATGCCAAATGATTTGGTTGTACATATATTATAGACTAGAGAGAAGCAAATAGATAAGAAGAGAAGAGATCAACATAAAAGAATCAAAGAACTATGGTACTGCATGAGTATTATCTGAAATTTACAGAAATAAAATTGAGGAAAACAAATTATATTCAATGACCCCGGCTATCTTGGAAATCCAGTAAAAGCAATTAAAAATTTTATACCCAAAAAAAAAAAAAAAAATTCATTTCCAACCAAAGGCAACCTTGAAACTCAAGTATAGATGACAGAGATTGCCATACCTGCAGCAGCTGCTTTAGTCCCGGAAGGAAATCCTTCCCATTCAGCTCTTCCAGGATCATCAAGATGTGCATGCCTGCCTTGAACATAATCCAAATCATATAAATTTAAGGGAAAAAGGGCATTGTTCATGTTCATAAAAATAAAGTTGTCTTGTTGAACTTAAAATTAAAGCTGGAGTTTGTATTTTAAAATACCCCAATTATATGTAACACTATTTTAAGACATTCAAATCAAATCATCTGTTATGCACCGCTAATTACAGCCTAAGTAAAGAATTACGTGAAAAAATAACTTCCAGCAAGTCTGCATAATAGTTCAATTCATTCTTGCGGGCAATAGCTAATTGGTGGAGAAAAATTGTGCAAACTCTGTTTTGCCTTTTAAGATGATAAAAAATTGCAGTATCTCATGTTCTTTCTGCCAAAAAGTTAATGAAATACAATGCCCAAATATCAAATAGATTATCCTGGATTTGAGTTTCCTAAATATGAAAACAGGGGACACATAAATGGGAATATGTTTCCAAGTCTAATAGACATCTTAACACTTATACCCCTGCAGTTCCCGTCATTATTTCTAATATATATTTCCCCTTCTTAATAATCAAATCCAAAACCATCATGAAAATTAGAAGTCTGATACATATATACGCAACAATGAAATTAACCACAAGAAGGAGATAGATTTTATAGCTTACACATCAATCAGGCCAGGCATGACAACAGCCTCTTCATAATCAACTATATGCCCCACCTTGGATTTCCCCTGCCAATCCTCTTCTTTAACAATTGATAAAATCATCCCCTCCTTAATTTCAACTGCTCATTTTAACATTTCATTATAAATAAATAAAAAATGCATTAATTAAGTGGTAAAATGATAATTACGAACAACAATAACTATATAACCTTGGTCCCAACATTTTGGGGTCAGCTATGAATCTCAATAGAGTCACATGTATTTTTTCACATCGTTTTACTCTATCCAAAGTCATACAAATTACTAAGCAACATTTTTATATTAGACACAAGTAGATTTTAACAAGGTTCTATATAATTTACAATCCACAAACCCTGATTATATTTTCTCTATTTTTTCTCACTCTTATTCTTGGGGGACTAATCAAAAATGAACTACTAAAACAAACCTGAACCAGAAATGACACCTTGTGGTGTCACAATGCGTTTGCTGGTTATCCAATAGTGCTGGTAAGGAAGAAGGCTGCACTCCTTGTGAGACGACTGCAAAACATGAAACGTCAAATTCAATTAACCAATAACCCAAATATACTATTACTATACTAATATCCTAATTAAGTTCCTCTATTTTCGAAAATAATAAACAAAAACCAATGCTTAACCAACTCACTTCAAGACCCTGATTACAATTTTTGGTAAGGAAAAAAAAATTATTTGGATGAATAGGCTTTGATTATTTTCTCAGCGACCAGACCATGGATGATATAAATCAATCATTAGGAGCAATATATAAATGGCAAACTAATATTAATAACAATAAGAAGAAGAAAAACAAAATCTACGACCTTGGAAGAGTTCTGAACGTAGAACAACAACAAAAAAGAAGCGAGTAGTGTCAGCAGAGGCAATACCCTCCATTGCAGCATATAATCCATTTTTTTTTCCCTCACACCTACAGAGGACAGACACAAAGTCACAAAAACTACTGTATCTGTCTTACGTTATCTCTAAGAGGCTTAGTACACTATTTTGCTCATCAATTAAATCGTGAAATCGTTTTTTTGAAAACACTGTCTTGTCTTGTCACGCACAAACTCCACTCCTCATGCTTAAACAGAATAATCAGAGCTCTTTGGGTGAGCCAAAAGTATTTTTACTGTCACCCGTGGGGGAGGTAGTTAGTGTCACCTACCAATGACATGGCTCCGGCATATTGGTTGTCAGTGGCAACTTTTTCAGGGAAATATTTATAGGCCCACTTGCATTTGTTAAAGAGTGGAACGATGCCCAATCACATTGTGACAAATTTAAAACCAAATTGAAGATTTTAAAAAAATATTCATTTCCTTTCTTGGGTGTTTTTTTTTTTTTTTAGGAGTTTCCTACCGTGTTTCTTCAAAACTTTCAACTAAAAACTAATCAATGTTCACGACAAGTGGGCCCATAGCAGAAAATCGCTAGTCCAATGAGTTTTTTCAAAGTATTGTTGCCCAAACTTGAACTGGGGAGCTTCTAGTCAAACTCAAGACAACCACTTTGAGACCGAGTGCCTAATCACTCAGCCAACCCCACTGGGTTATTTCTTAGGTTATATACATGGGTGAAGTTCCACATGGAATAACGATAAGAAGAATGAGTTAGAAGAGTTTATATGATAACTCATATGACAACTCGTGAGTGGTGAAATCATAAACCCATATAAACTCACTATTTTATTTCAACTACTTATAACTCGCCACATAAGCAAGTTATGGCAAAAGTTGTAAAAATTGTTGTAGTAGTATATTTACAAAAAATCAAAATCATTTAATTGTTTGATGCCATAATGAATATGGAGGATTGGAAGCTTTACTATTATAAATATAATATAATTTAATAATTAAAAAAAAAGTTTGTTATATGTATATTGTTATTATGTTATAATAATTTTTTATTATAAAATTAGTAATTCAGGAAAAAATATATATTGTAAAGTTAGTGATTGTTTAGGCATTTAATTGGTTAATTGGTCAAGTAAACACTTAAAGACCTAAAACTTCCCATCTAAAAAAGGAAAGATCTAAAACTCAGTCTTTGTTTTGTTTGATGGAAGAGGAAGGAAAAGAGAATAAATGAATTACTTTCCTTTGTTTGGTTAGAAATGAAAATATGAAGAAGGAAGAAATCGAGGGAAAAGGTTTTTGTGGAATCCATTATTTTTTTCCTCCTAAAATTACTCTTATACCCTTAAAAGGTCTTGACTATTTTTGTGAAATGACATTTATATTCTTATTAATTTATAATTTAAAAGGATAAAAGTGTAAAATATCTCACATTTTTCCTTTCTCTTCCTCTTTCTATCAAAACACACTTGAGGAAGTACTTTCTTTCCCCACTCTTTTTCCTTTCCCTTCCCTTTTCATTTCTCTTCTCTTCCCTCCCCTTCCACTAAACCAAACATAACCTTAATATTTTAGCCATTTTCTACTTTAAGTTTTAACTACTTTGGTGATACTATTTTTTGTCCACCCTCGTTGTGTTGAACCCCAAAAATTCCAAAAAAATTTATTTTCTCACTGGAGGACTGCGAAAACATTTGGATCATCATGATTCAACCCGTTTGAGCATTGAAGCACTCAAAGTGTCATTTTAGGTTAAAATGACCAAAATGCCCTTATCAACCTGGCCGAATGTCAAAATTGGTCAAAAATCCACCAAAATGACATTTTTCATATTTTAACTTCAAACCCGAGGCTATTGGAGATTTTTATTAACTTTGACCAAATTTGACCTAAAGTTGATTCTCGACGGTGACTGAAAATCGAATTTTGATTAGAATGTCCAATTAGGATAAAACCAACTTTGTTGCAAATAATATCGAATTCCCTTTCAAACGACTACACTTGGGTCAAAATCAAAGTTAAAACATTTGAGATATCTAGAAAATTGTGCTAGGAACATCAACTCACTTCCAGGACTCTGTGATAATGTCTGAATATTCATGTTACCATTATTTCAAATAATAATAAAACAACTTTATTAATTACAATATTAAGTCATACATCATGTCATACATCATGCCATACATAATATCATACATAGTATCATACAATAGGATTTAAGGGCATTAATCCTAACACTCTGCTGGGATTCCTTTGGTGCCCTCCAAACCACATTTCCTTAAGTTTTTCCATTTGGGGTTCATGTGCTTGGTCCATGAACCAGAGAGTAGACGTTTTTGGCATGAAAATGAACTGATTTTCGGTTGTTCCAGGAGCTTCCATAGTTTGGTTATGGCTGCCTTTAGTCTTTGATCGAATGGGTTGGAGAACAAAGGAGATACAGTTGGCTGAAGCTTCCCAGCTTTTTGTCATGTCACCCCAGCTTTATGTCACATGAGAAATTATGAAGACATGAAAGTGGGGTATTCAGATCATAGGAGACCCCTCTACCTAGTAGCCTCCATAAACCAAATCTCTATCAAAAGGGCCTTGGTCGATATGGGCACTTCCGTAAATCTCATTCCGCTGGGCACATTGCAAGCAGTAGGAATTTCAGAAAGGGAAATACAAGGGTGCCCAATGGAGGTGATAGGATTTGGAGGAAGAAGTGAATATACCGCAGGCGACATCCAATTGTGGTTAAAAGTAGTACTAATAGCCTCCTTAACCAGCTTCCATGTAGTGAAAACGGAAGTCTCATACCACATATTATTAGGAAGGTCACGGTTCCATAAACACCGGTTGGTCCCATCTACCTACCATCAATGCGTGAAGAGAAGGCTAAACAACAGAATGATACGGATAGCGGCATACCCATCACCCTTCGAGCAAACAGATGATCATCTAGTAGAAATCATGTTTTACGATGAATGGGCACCATCTGGTGAAAGCTTAATGTCTAAACCATAAGACACATTTCTCCCCAGATGGGAGGATATTCAAGATTACCCAGAGCCCAATCTGAGGGGGCTGCTAATGCAAAGTGAATGTTCAAATAGTGTGTAAAACACATATGAACGTTTAGTCCCCTAATTCACAAATTACCAACACAAGCTTATAATGAAACAATGTACGTGCGGAATATGAAAATAAGCTAAAACAAAATTGGTAAAACAATCTAAACCGAAATTAATCACAACCACAGCAATAATTAAAAGGCAAAGATTAAGGGAAGAGAGATACAAACACAAAGACAACACAGCGATGTGTTATCGAAAGGAAACCGAAGTCCTCAACGAAAAACCTCTCCGCTGCCCTCCAAGCGGTCAATAATCCACTAGAGAATAAAGTTGAGATACATGAATAGCAGAAGACTCTCCAAACCTAATCTACCCAGTGCACCTAAACTCTCCAAACTTCTTGCTCCAACAGGGTTACGCCAAACCTTGTCTTCTCTAACTTACCGGATCTGACAATTGTCTATTGCATCATCCAAAATGAATTGGTACCTTCTGAACTGCTTCCCAAGCACCAAAATACCTCCTCACAGATATGGTATGGTGAGATAAGGATTTGGCTTATGTACCTCTCAAGGATATATCAATGGAGAGGGTGAGACTAGAGGAATTTGGAGAATCAAATGATAAAGATTGTGGATGAATCAATCTTATTTTTCTCTAGGATTCTCTCATAAAATTCTCTTTGGAAGCTCTCTACATTTCGTGGGTATAAGGGTATTTATAGTAGGGTGTATGAGGAATGCGAAGAGTCAGTTACAACCAAACAGGGCATTCTAGTGACTCGAGCTCACGACTAGAACGAGTTGTAAGTTTAAGTCGCGAGCTAACTGCCTGGCCAGACTGGAGGTTTTATCCTGTAGTGCAACAGCTAGCGTGACCCTTCAGCTCCCTCTGCATGCTTCACACGTGTGCCATTCTGGCGACTTGCCAGTCGCGAGCCAATTGCAAGATCCAGTCGCGAGGCTCTTTTTGAGTGCACACTCTTGAGCTTTTCTTCACATTTTCACACACACTACCCTTACATGATTCCCACCTAAATATAGGGTTTCTAAATGTTAAATTATAAGAAAATTTGGTACGGAATAAAGCCAACAAAATGATTGAATAAATTCAACCTTACACAAAGGAAGAAGAGGAAAGAAGCGCCCACTTTGGCATCAAGTGATGCACCACGATGCGTCGGGGTTTGGACCCCTGACGGCAAAATAGTCTACAAGTTATGAAGGTGCGTGGGGCCTACTTGATATGCACGAAGGGGTCCCAAACAAGGGCCAGAGCATAAAAGTTTGGTGTGCTGTGTAACCCAGGAAAGTTCGGAAGAAGAAAGCAATACGAAAAAAGAGGAGCGAATTACAGTAGAAAATGATAAACAGGTGACAACATAAGAGAAATTGGAAGAAGTCAATTTGGACATCGACCCACAAAAGCCAAGACCCATTTCGATAAAGTTCGAAACTGTCAAAGGAAGAAAAGTCAGAACTGATACTGTTGTTGAAAGAGTTCAAAGATGTCTTCGCATAGGACTACAGCGAGATGCCTAGGCTAGACCTAGGATTGGTAGTGCACACGCTCAACATAGATCCTGAGGCTAAGCCGGTAGTTCAGCGTGTCAGAGTGTTTCATACCAGAATAGAAGAACAGATAGTAAAAGAAGTGCAAAAGCTATTGGCCGTTGGTTTCATCCAGCACCCGCGATGGTTGTCCAAATATCATGCCAGTGAAGAAGAAAAATGGGCAGATAAGATGCTGTGTAGACTTCAAAAATCTCAACCGAGTCTGCCCGAAGGACAAATTCCCACTGCCAAACATGGACCTACTAATAGACTCTGCAGCAGGAAATGCCATGTTCTTCTTTATGGATGGATTCAGCGGATATAACCAGATTCAAATGTTGCCAAGAGTTACGGAAAAAACTGCTTTCAGAACACCCATAGGTAATTTCTACTACACTGTGTGCCCTTCGGGTTGAAAAATGCAGGTGCAACTTACCAATGCACGATGACCGCCATATTCTATGACATGATGCATCGCAAGCTGGAAGACTATATGGATGGCATAGTTGTAAAGTCAAAGAGACGAGAGGACCATGTCTAAGTATTAAGAAAGGTATTTGAAAGATGCAGAGTTTTCAAGCTAAGAATGAATCCCCTCAAGTGTGCCTTCGAAATGTCTTCTGGGAAATTCTTAGGATTCCTAATCCACAGTAGGGAAATAGATGTGGACTTGGCCAAAACCATAGCTATGGCAACCATGAAGCCGCCTGCCACAGAGAATGAATTGAAGAGTTTTCTGGGGAAAGTCTCTTACATCCATAGGTTAATCCTAGGCTTGGCGTTAATCACTACAGCCTTCGCCAAATTACTCAAGAAGGGACTTCAAACCACAAGTAGGCAATTTAAATTTCAACCAAATCACATGTGAGTAAATTATAATTTGCCCAAAAAATTATATCTATTTAAAAAAAAAAAAAAATCTAAATCTAAAACGTGTACTTTGTTGCTATTTTTTTTAATTAAGATTTTTTATTATTATAGAGGATTAGATAAAGTATTTGGATTGTAATAAGATTAAGATTTTTATCAACTTAGAAATTATGGGAGAAGAAAATTATATCTTTTTTTTATAATTTGGTAAAGCTATTTGATGTAATTATTATTTCTAAACCCAACTTATATATATATATATATATATTATACGAAAGTGTGTATATATATATATATATGACATAAAGATGCCACGTATCTGTTTAGCATTTCAAAAAAAAAAAAAAAAATCTTTGCCCAACCAAACAACAAAAACTAAGAGCACTCACAACAGTGGTGCTATATAGGTATAATGCTAAAATTTAGCTCCACAAATACAAAAAAGTTGCTGCAGCAGTGGAGCTAAATCTAAAAATTTTAGCTCCACTGCTACAGTGCACATCTATAAATAGATGTGCACTGTTCATGAGAGCAAAAAATAATAATATTATTTTATTCTTCTCACCCGTTAAAAAATTATTTCTTTCTCTCTCTCAGTCCGTGCCTCTCTCTCTCCCCCAAATCACTCAGCCTCCTCTCCCAAATCACAATCATTCAGCTCTCACTCCGTGCCTCTCTTTCTCTTCCAAATCACTCAGCCTTCTCTCCCAAATCACTCAAGCTCTCATCCTCTCTGTCACTCCCAACCCAGCTGTCCCTCTCACTCTCCCAAAACTCTCTCAAGCTCTCGTCCTTTCTCAGTCACTCCCGACCCAGCCGTCCCAAGGCCCCAAATCACTCACCGTCACTCCTCTCTCACCGTCACACTCTCAATCTCCCTCATTCATCGCCGCCGACCCGACCCAATCGTCCCAAGCCACCGATAAACTCACCGTCACTCTCCTCTCTCACCGTCACTTTCCGATGTAGCGTAATTGGAAACCAAAGCATTGACGAGGATGTTGACAGCGTAGGCAGCATCGACACATGGGTTTGTCTCCGATTTGTGCTGGGTTTGTCTCCGGTTGGTGATTTTGTTTGGTCTGGATTGAGGATTTGGGTTTTTTTTTTTTTTTTCTCTGTTGTGGACTGTTGTTGCTGGTGGTGGTGGTAGTGGTGGTGGTGGTGGTGGTGGTGCTGCGTTGGGTGTGGTTTTTTTTTTTTTTTTGGCTGTGGACTGCTAGTGGTGGTATTGTTGGTGGTGGTGGTGGATGTTTGTGCTGTGTGGTGGTGGTGATATATTATTTTATTGTAGTGTTTATATTATTTTATTGTGATGTTTATATTATTTTATTGTGTTCAAAGCTAAAATAGATCCACTGCTGTAGTATGTGTGTAGGTAAAATAGATAAAGTGATTTTTTTTGTAGCTAAATAGCTAAAATTTTGCCTTCACTGCTGTGAATGCTCTGATGAAGCCAATCGATCCGAAATTCCGAGCCACTGAACTGAAACCTTGCCGACCCAAAAGAAAAAACAGAAAAGGCAGGTAGCAGTGTGGCACTCACTGAAACTGTCACTATATTTTAATTACTATTTTTTTTTTGTTTGGTGGAAAATATTTTAATCCATTAAAATTAAAAGGGCGAAGGCAGTGATAAAAGTCCCCGAAGCGAAACACACACTGTTGTACAAAGAAAAGAATTAAAATGACGAAAATAGCCTCACATAAAGAGGAAGAACTTCTAAGTAACACTGTTCCATTTTCTTCTGCCTTGCCTTGAGAAGAAGAAGAAGAGAGAGAAAGAGAATGTTACCACAGCAGTGGGCGTCGCCTTGCGGAAACCAGTGCACCAACAAATACGCAGCACTGATGCAGATTCCGTGTAAGTATTCAACACTTCCATCTCTATTTCTTTTTTCTCTTTCTCTGATCTGTAAATAATTCTTGCTGCTCGCTCTATCACTATGTGTCTTTTTTTGAGTGTCTTGGCTTAGATGCAAGTGTAACGCAGACAATGTCCTCATGTAGAATTCTATAAAATGAAAAAGTCGAAATTTTTAGAAAAAAAATATGAGTCTAATTCATCATTAAATTTGGAATTGGGTGTAGTTAGTTAGAATTGAATTTGAATTGTAACACATTGTAGTAAGGATCACACAATACGGGAATGTACATGTGCAATAAGCACACGTGTTGTTCCTTGGAACGCAAGCATATGAAATGTAGTCAAGAGTCTTGTAACTCAGTATCATTGCCTGGTCTTCCTTATGAGAAGAACCAAGGCTTGAATTCCCCTAGCCCGCTTGTAAAAAATTGATTTTTCAAAATGTGTACCGAGTTTAATTTTGAGTACATGTATGATGAGTTTTTTGGTTACTAAATGACCACACATACAAAGTAGAAAAATATTTTTAAAATATTAATTAGGTATGAGTAGTAGAAAGAGATGTTTGTGATGAGAACAAGGCTTTCGACCAATTTCTAACTGAAGGAGTAAATATTTAGATGATCTGATTTCATTCTACTTGGCACTTTCTTGCAATGATTGTAAAGTATTTATGATATTCATTGCGTTTACATTGTCATTTTTCTTTACCAATGCTTGTTGTAGGGATCTTTGGGTGAATTTTAAAATGCTTTCCTCCCATTAACCTATGTGAATATGTTGCTTTTGCATTGCTTTGCCTTTGGAATCTTGATTAGCACTTTTTTTATTATTATTGCCCTTTTAAAATCTATAATTACTGAATTGGGTCCAACATGGGTTCTTGTAGGGCGAGTATTTTGCAAAAAGGGCTGTGATGCTGATGGAGAGACATGGGAAGAATGTAAGTTTTACTTTTCTTGTTTGTGCTGCAGTTTTCTCAAGCTGATTGGTATGACATTGCCAGACTTTGTTGTTTCTTAGCTTTTTACTTTTTTGATTCCTTTTGTGCATCAAAATATTTGGAGTTTGATTGAAATCTTTTAAGGTGTCAATGTGGTAGTTAAGTTGGATAAAAAATTTGGTATATTTAGCACTGCAGTTTCGGTCCATTTACAAAGGGATTTTGATGAGAAAGTTTCATTATTATGATGTGTTAACAATAATGAAATGTTCATTTAGCACTGATCAACTATATATAAAACATGCAAACTTATTGAAGTGATGCACAATAATGGACCATGCAAAGTTAGCCTTCTTTTCTCGGAGAGAGAGGGGGAGAGGTGGGAGTGGATTGGGCGCTGGTTTCTAGGGGCCACCCGTTAGATACACTATGGGTTAGTCCTCAAAATTCCGTAAATTTCCTATGAATATGATGGCATTGTGAACTAGAATTCTTTATTTAAAGAGGAGAATTTTTGGGCTACAAAGCCCACTAGCATGTGGCTTAGTCTACATCTTGAAAATTATGACTTCAAAAACTCTTGGTTCACTTTAGCTCATCAATTTCTTAATTGAACGATCTAGCCATGTATTAAACCTTTATATGTAATGAATCATTGGTTTGGAGAGTTAGTTTGCCAACACAAAAGGAGTGTATACATGGAATCAATATTTTCTTTATACTTGTTTGTGAGCCTGATATGATAAGAGTATTGCATTTCCAGGCTTGGAGGTGTGCAATGAGATATGCTATAAGGACCCTGTATTAAAGGACCACCAATGGAGTTCCTACATCGACCGTTCTCCTGGACATTCCACCTACTCAGAGGTACTTCGTCTTTCACCTGTGGTTCTTTCACATTTTATTTCCTTTTTTCATTACACTGAATGCTGCAGTTTAATTTAATATTTATACTGCTGTTATAGTTAAAGCCTTCACATAAGGGTGCCTGCTGAAGATGGGCATTCATCCTCTTTGGTTTTCTCTTTGGTTATTAAAGTACTCATACATAATAGTTTGTTCGTAATTTTTAATTTTCAATCAAAATGGAATATGTAACAATCATATTCAATTTGAAGATGTTCTATGGCTGCAATGGAAGATAATGGCCAATGGTGGCACTGCTTGTTTTAAATTTACAATTTGAAAGTCAATTGGGGGGGAGTAGAGAACAATAATAATACAGTAAGTACAGACGCTAGATAAATTTTAAAGTTCAGAACTTGTAGGTACAAAAAGTCCTTGTAACTTTTGGTCTTGAACTCTTGCAAGTTCCAAATAATTTGACTGCCTGAGAAGAGGATTTGAGCAACATTATAAAATTGAAGTGATATGGTGGTGTGTGCAATTGATTAAAGATTTTGAGTGACATGGTGGTGCCTTGTGAGATTGCTCAAGGGATAGTCAAATGAGTTTAATTGCATATTGGGGTGCATTTTTAAAATGCATTTTAATCCCAGACTTGACATGGGGTGCTGCCCTGTCTGATCTGTCCTTTTTCCCTTGCTACAACACCAGAAAGTTGGATGCCTTTTACTTTGTGGTTATCTTTGTCTTGGAATTAATGACTTTTAATGAGAGCTTTTTAACAGCCCCAGTTTATGCAAAAGTTTGTAAGAAAAAGGACTAATGATCTACTGTAATTAGTGCTCTTTTTGATAAAGCATATCAACAGATTAAGTTGCTTTACTTTATGATTGTAAGTTTAAGACATTCTAATTTATGCATGAATTCCTAGGCTCCGGATTTGAAGGAGAGAGCCAGTATTAAGATTTCACAATTATTATTCTTTTTATTTGGAAATGCTGTTAGTGTTGGAATTTAATGTTTGAATGATAATGTAATTCTTGATGAATTGTACAAACCACATACTAAAATATATCTAGTGGAACTTTGTGGTTGTCCTTGATGTTCTGCAAACATTCTTGAAATTTTTAGATTATGGAAATGCATAACATGGGAAGAAAAGAGCACGAACATGGTTGAATGTGATTATCTTATCAATTCTTTGAATATTGATTGTTTCTGTATACAGGAATGTTTCTATGCTTGTGTATCTGGCTGTGGTTACAAGGTTAGTTTTTTTCTCAAAGAGTTAAGCATTTGGTTTTAGTGAAGATTTTAAATCTATTAAGCTTGAGATTGTTGGCTCTCTAGTTGCGTGAGATCTTTATGCTTCTTTGAAATTGGCGTTGCATCATGTTTATGATTGCGTGTCTTAAAAAGGATTAAATATGAAAGGTTTCTTTGAAATTGTAATAATCTTTTTATGTAATTCCTTCTCAATGTCCATTGGCCAAGTACTTTTGCCTGGACGGTGTCCTTTGCATAGTCAATGAGCTCAATGGTCTAACTACATTTAATGTCGATTTGATGACCTTGCTTAAATATGCATATATGCCCTAGTTTGATATAATTAAATCCTGTATTATAAGAAGCTTGGTTGCAAACATTTGGGTAGCAATTGAATGAATATTCCTCCTCTTCCCCTCCCTTGTTTTCCTTTGTCCTCCCTCACATATCCCCATCTGTACAACTGCAAGAGATGTACAATAAATTGATTAGTTCATATGATGCTATAATTTTGAGGACTAGTATGATACACGTTTTATCAAATCTGGGGAGAAAATAAATACAAAGAAAACCATATACACATATATAAACCTTGCATAGTGTCCTTTGCATAGTCAATGAGCTCAATGGTCTAACTACATTTAATGTCGATTTGATGACCTTGCTTAAATAAACATATATGCCCTAGTTTGATATAATTAAATCCTGTATTATAAGAAGCTTGGTTGCAAACATTTGGGTAGCAATTGAATGAATGTTCCTCCTCTTCCCCTCCCTTGTTTTCCTTTGTCCTCCCTCACATATCCCCATCTGTACAACTGCAAGAGATGTACAATAAATTGATTAGTTCATATGATGCTATAATTTTGAGGACTAGTATGATACACGTTTTATCAAATCTGGGGAGAAAATAAATACAAAGAAAACCATATACACATATATAAACCTTGCATACATATAGGTGTGTATGTATTGGGATTTTTGTTTGCATAATTTCCATAACTTCTGGCTGCTACAGGACAATCATCAATATTTCAGTGCAGTATTTTTCAAGTTTTTCCCCATAAATTAGATGGAGGAATTCACAAAATTTCCATGTAACCTAGTGGGAACTTTCTTAATTGCAGTTTGATATGCACTCGGAGAAAGTTGATAAAGTTCGTCCAAATAGGCCACCAAAGCTTCCCCCCCCTGTTCCAAAGCCAACCAGACCATCTGTTGATCACATAGAGACTGCTGAAGACATTCCTAGCACTTCTGCATAGTGAGAAGCAAAGCATAATTTTAAGACAAAATGTATACCCTAACAATTTTTTAGCATTGTAGGAATATCCTTTTTGCAGATTAGTTCAGTCTTAGGCCGCTTTTGTTTACAGGAACACAAGTTTCTTCATCCATCTTGTCCCTCATTGGTTTCCTTGAGCTTCATGTCACTTAACCGGTATTCAATCCTTTTCTTATGATAGCATACCATGGATAACCAGAGTGTAATGTGGGTGGTTCTTTCAATATTGATGAGAAAGAAGTCACTGATGGATCTTTTTGCAAGTTTCATCATATAATCAAAGAAAAGCTTAGAATGTATCTCTTTAACTTCAATAGATACATTGAGACTGTTCTTTAATAGATACATTGACTAAGGGTCTATTTGGCAAAGATTATTTTTGCTAACTTATTTTACTATTTAGCATATTTTTGCTACTATTCATGGGTCCTACTGCACTTTTTAGTACTATTCATGAGTCTCACTGTATTATTTCAGTTAACTTTTACCTTTATCTACAGTACTTTTAGTAAAAAGTTTTCAATTTCAGCAAAATAAGCGGATTCCAAATGAACCCTAAATGGTGGTGACAGTTTGTAAGCTTCTTGTATAAGTTAAAGAATTTTGCAGTAATAGATATTGCACTTATACTCCTCAAAGGATTGTGATTGTGTGCCAGGTTAATCCTACTTTATGATAATTGCAGTGCTCAATTCTGATATTGGAGATTTCAGTAGCATCCAGATAGTGAGATTTCTTGCAAAGCCCTGCTTTAACTTCAGCACTGTGTGCTGAGTTTATTTTGTAGAGCCTAAGCTCTCAGCTTAGAAACATTACCAAGGAGTTTCATACAATTTGGATCTGATTTGCAGCGTGGATAATAGTTCCTCACTCCTTTGACTATAAATTGATCCCAATGGACGTTTCAAGCAATTTACGACATTTTGCAATGTCATGGTAGTGTAAAATGTCGTTATAGCAATCACTATCATGTAATCTAGTCATCCTTGATAGTAGGGTAGCGTGAAATCTATCGTTATAGTATCACTATCATGTTATATAATCATCCTTAGAGTTAAAGTGAGATTTAACTTCAGTGCAAGGCAACGTAGCGATGTGTACAGCACATGTTCATGGCATGTGCTGAGCAGCCACGGCTAATTAATTTTCTAGTTATGAGAAAAAAATGGTTTCACTAAAGATTGTCTTCACCTAAGCTTGTTCGTCAATGACTTTTAATTAGTATCAAATGCTATATAATAATTTTGAAAAGTGTGAATGAGACAAAGGATTGCTAATAGTTGCCAGGAGACGACCATAGTGAATAGTTTGTTGCTTGATTGTGTCTCTAACGGAAACATTTGACCTTTTCTTTTCATGGATCTTGACTTGTGAGTGGTGACTGACAAATTGGTGGCCAATGGGGATTAGGATCGGGCCGTACAATTACCTCCTCTCAACTCATAAACTTCTTCTTCTTCTTATTTCTTTCTTTCTTTCTTTTTTTTCTTTTTTTTTTTTTAATTTTTATTTACCCTTTTTTTACCCTCAATTCCAACTATTGATAGTTGTTGCATCTGATGTAATACCTATCTTAGCTTGACCCAATTATCATTTCCCATTTTGCAGTTATAGACAAAGCCAACAACAACACTATTAACAATAATACGTGCCAATTAAGTACAAACTTCTAGGATTTATTTTCAAAATAACACTATTTTACTAAAAATTTAGTTAGCAACGTTTTCAAACTATTTAAGAAACTAGCATCTCGAGTCTCTTAGACTTGAGTTACTCTAACAATTTAAGCTTAAGAAACTCGAGTTCCTGCTCCTTTCTTCTTCCCTCATTTTTCTTCTCTCCATCTTCATTTTTTTTTCTTTTCTCCATTGTCATTCCACTCTCTTCTTCCAAGCCCCCAAAACTCAAGACAGTTCTTCCCTTAAAATAACGATCTCAAAAGTGAAGCAAAAACCTAAATCCAAAATAAAAATCTCAAATTCAAAGCAAAAACCTAAACCCAAACCCAAAAAGCACTTTCTTGGCACTGGGTTTGACGATCTTGGCACTAGAGCGTCTTGGGTTTGACAATCTTGGCATTGGAGTGGCTTGGGTTTGTTGATCTCGACACCAAAGGTTTGTTTTTTGTGTTTTTTTGTTTGGTTTGTCTCTGGATTCGTTTTTTGTGTTCTCTGGGTTGGTCTGTCTGCAGTGGGATATCTGGGTTTGAAGGAAGTTCCACACGGAATTCGAGTCTTATAGACTTAATTTGCTATAGTAAACTCGAGTCTAAGGCTGCGTTTGGTTTGGCTTCAAACCACTTCCGGAAAAGCATTTCCGAAAAATTAGTGTGTTTGGTTGGTTTGTAAAATTCGGTCAACTGTAATGCATTTCTCCTTTGACCGTAAAATAGAGGCATGAAGGTGGAAAATGAATTCAGTTCTCATTTTCACTTCAAACAAATTCCGGAAAAGAGCTCTCTCATCTCTCACATGCACTCTTCGACCAACTGCTCTCCAAGCTCCAAGCTCACACCGACGAGCTCCAAGCTCCAAGCTCACACCGACGATCCACACACCGACGAGCTCCAATCTCCAAGCTCCGATCTACTCTCCGACGAGCTCCAAGCTCCAAGCTCCGATCCACACCAAGCACCGCACCGATCTCGCCTTCGATCGCCGGCGATCGCCTCCGCTCGAGCTCGCCTCTGCTGGCGACCCACGAACCCAAAGCCCAAAGTGTTCGACCTAGACCCAAGCGTTCGGCCCAGACGTTCGATCCATCGCCTTCGACCTTCGACCGACGACCTAGACCTTCGACCCAGATGTCGTCGTCGACCCATCGCCGAGACCCAGACCCAGACCCATCTTAGTTTTGTTTGTTTAAAGTTTGATTGTTGTTGTTGTTGCCGGAATCAATTTTTTTTTTTTTTTTGTTGTGTTGTTGCCGGAATCAATGTGAAAAAATGGTAGGAAAATAGCATTTTCCTAATAGAACCAAACACATGAAAATATTTTCCACAACAATTTTTATAATTCAACCAAACACTTAAAAATATTTTCCTTTTCCGAAAAATAGCATTTCCGAAAAATATGTATTTTCCGAAAAACGTTTTACACGAAACAAACACAGCCTAAGAGACTCGGTATGTTAGTTTCCTAAATAGTTCGAAAACGATGCTATCTAACGAAATTGTTAGCATTTTGTTGTTAAATTGAAAAAAATCCCAAACTTCTACGTCTTTATTGAAGGAATTTAGAATTTACCATAAAGGTGAGTGGTTGTTCACTCCTTTGTTTGATTGTGGTTGATGTAATGAGGATATGGTTGAATCTATCCCATGCATTTGTTGTACTTTGCTAATGTTGATAAGGATGTGTGATTTTTCGTGAATAAAACACATATCTTTTCAGTCTTTTTTTTGGGGGGGGGGGGGGGGGGGGTGTTGTCGGGGCATCAATTCCATAATCTAAATTGCAATATTGAATGTCGAATTGTGAGCCCCAACAATCCCTCTCTTAAAATGACATTCCTGTGACTAGAATTCATAATTTTAGCTTTGATATCATTTGTCGAACCATGAGTCGTGACACTTCACCTCAAAACCAATTGATAATAAGAAAGACACTCAAATTTTTTATGATATTTGATATCGCACTTAATAAGGGCATATTTTTGGAGTGGTTATAGAAAGTCAAATTGTAGTCACTAATTAAATATCAATTATTATAAAGTTTAAAAGCTTGTCCTTACTCAAAAAATAATTAAAAATTTTAAAAACTTGTCATAAAGAAAATAGCCACAACGCAATTACGGCTTTTATGTAGCAGTGGTAAATTTTTTTTACCAAAAAAAAGGAAAAAAAGAAAAATGAAAATTCCTTCTTCCCCATCTCGCAATTAACGCAGGACATATAGAACGAACACCTTTTAAGAGTTAGTCTTTATAGTCTTACGGTGATGAAAAGAGAAACATCGTAAGTCAGAGTTCCGAAACGATATCGGTCGCTCAAGTTCTCACTTTTCTACGGTTTAAAACCTTTTGCTTCATTCAAAACCCTAAGCAAGCTTGATAGAGAGAGAGATCAGAATGCCAGAGGTAAAGATAATAGCGAAGACTTTCATGGACATGGTGGCGTCCTTGCCGGCCATGAAGCTTGACAAGCTCTACGACAACGCTTTCATCTGCGAAGCCATTCTCAGGTCCCTCCCTTTCATTCACTTTGGTTTTACTTTTAGAGGTTTTGTTGCTATTTGCTTCTTCAGTTATAGTGTGATTGCTTCAGACCTAGTTTATACACACACACACACAAATGACTTGAATATCAATTCCTGATGTTGGGATTAAATAGTTTTAGTTAATATGTTTCGATTAAAAAAAAAAAAAAAAAAACCCCAAGAACAAGAGGAAACTCCTTATTCATCAGTAGCATTCAGTCCTAGAGAGTTATTGTGCAAATTTTGCTTTTTTGCTGAATGGGTTATGAAGTTGATGTCAAATGCCAAGTTCTCTGAGACACATGTGGGTTTTTTTTTGTGTTTGGGTGAGTTTCTCAGGTCTCTGCCACCTTTGGCCAAGAAGTATGTTTTACAAATGTTATACATTGATTCTCCGATAACTGCCAAGTCAATGGAGGTGTGGGTACTTCCAGATGGGTCCTCGAAGCATAGAGTTGCGATTGATAGGTTGATTCAGTTAAGGGTATTCACTGAAACTGTTGACAGGTATGCGGCCAGCTTCTCTTTACACAACATTTCATTTGAAAATGGAAGAATTTGTTGATATATATGTATATATGGTGTCTTCCTGTTTATTTGAAAGTGTGAAACAAGAAATGAGTTTATCGGGACATACTACCTCTTAGGATGGAATATTTTCTGTACCATGAAAACATTTACAATAAGGTTGTGAAATATTTGATTTTGACTTAGTTTCATTGGACATCTATGCGCTTGCCCATCATATTGCAATGCCTTATTTTGTGGGAAACTGGGGATATGAGAAAGAAAACATGTTTGGATTTCAGTTTTTTTTTCCCTGATCTCTGAGATTTACTCTTGACTGCATGACATTGCTTGAAATGTCATCATACCTTCCTTTTTTTTTTTCTTCAAAGAATGAAAACATAATTTTTTCAGTTTTCCCTCATAATGTGAGTACTCCCAAAGGCTGTCCACTTTCATTTTAATTTTAATTTTTTTGGAATTATAAGTACGTTTATATGAGTTGCATATTGTTGAAAGTTATAAAATGCCACAACTTTCCAGTCTTTTAGTTTTTTTTTTTTTTGAATGTTTTTGTTTTTGATAAATGTGCCATATAATTTGTATATATCTCTTAAAATGACTTTCACCACTATTATCTTTCTAATAATCATTTTTAAATTATTGGAGTATAGTTTTGAATCAAAATCTATTCTGTCTGCATTGTTAATGAACTTCATGTTTTACCGGCAGGAGAAAGGAAACAACTTACAAAATCAATCCAACATTTCAGACAAACCTCCAAAAGCTTTTAACACATGGGTGAGTTTAGATTCATAAATCTGACTTTTATTCTCTATATCAGTTAGCTAAAATGAATGCATTTCTTTCCTTTGGGGATTCTTTTGTGGGTTGTGGGTCATTGGGACTTGAGAATCTAATAATTACAGAAAATAAGATAAATCTACCGTTTTTCATGTATACTGTACATCACTCATACAGTCATACATGATCTTTATTAGTTACAATATGGAGCTCTAAAGGATTCAACTCAGGGTAAAGTTTTGACAAAAGCTATGAAATAGAAACCTTCTTTTCCTGTTTTTCCTCCATCCACCCCCCATAGAATACAAATCACAACCTTGGATGTGTATCTTTGTAAAATATAACATGCACTGCTCTTTTTCCTTTTACTTTCACCATTTGCTGCCATGTTTGGTCATGAATGTATTTAATTTATGGCCTCAGATTGCTTATAGGTTGTTATAGTTACCATATTAGTTTAAATTGAATGCCTAAAATCTTATTTTATCAATGACATAAATAAAATTAAAAATATGATCCTGCATTCAATTATGTTTGGCTAATTACAGTGCTCAAGATGTTTTAATCTTATTTGGCACATGACCTTATTATTTGATATGGCAGTGAAGTTTTGCCAAGGGAACCAATGCCTTCTAACATAACCGTGAGGCTCCCAAGCGTGGAGGATCTTGATGTGTATGCCATTGGACAATGGGAGGTGTGAAGCTCAACTATATGTTTCTGTTGTCTGTTTTATTTGTGCATGTATTTGAAAATTTTCTCTGATTCTTATTTACATATTATTCTGTGTGAGTGAAATTAATTTCACTTTTTGAATTTACCCGTTGTTCAGTTTCTTGATTAAAGCTAGACTCTCTTGTGACTTGCTATTGTGTTAAATTAGTGTTTCTTGCTCCAACTTATAAGCTCGGCTCAAGCTGAAAGGCCATCAAATATCAGCTCTTCTATGATGAAAGTTTTCCAGAGAGGCCTTTTGAGTCAAAGGTCTTCTCTCATATTATTTTAATTTCTTGCAGCCATTTACATTCCCCTGTTTGTTGTGTAGTATGGGCTTACTGTGTCTTATATCTGGTATTGTGCTGTGTATGTGCATTTGTACAGGGATAAAGAAGCTCCACGATTAACTGAAAGTGGTTTCCAGTTCTTGGTATGCATCTTATGATTCATGAGGTGCTTGCACTTGTTATGTTGTGTTTTACTTGAAAATATTTTTGATCTGTGCAAAATACAGCTGATGGACACCAATGCACAACTTTGGTACATCATCAGAGAATACATCTCTAATTCTGAGGTATGGATAGTGAGATTTTCTTTGGTAGTTCACTCCCCAGTTCCTTTGTTTAATAGTTCCCCATCTCTAATACCAGTGTTCCATCTTATATCTGGATATTCTAATTTTGTTTCAGGAGAGAGGTGTGGATCCAGCTGATTTAATTTCATTCCTATTAGAGCTTAGCTTTCATGTCACCGGTGAGGTATTAGATATACCTTGATATACCTTAGAGTTGCTTTAACTAGTTTTTATATCTTTGTGAGAATGGACTTTGAAACAAATAACATCTACTGCCCCTGTAAAGAAAGGGTGAGGAGTGAGATTACAGATTCTTAATTGCACGTCTGTGAGTTGTTTTCACCTATTATAAAAGAAAAACAACTGTATCTTTTCTTTTTCTTATGTTATATTTTGAGGCCTTTTTTTTTTTTTTTTTTTTTTTTTGAACTTATCAAAAACAAAAAAAAAATTCGAGGCCTTTTTGCCTTCTTTCTAAGAAGTTTATTGTTTATTGCATATCTCACCTTGGTGTAATGTTGTTCACTTTTATTGTGTTTTAGGCATATAATAGTAACACATTGACTGAAGTTCAAAGGAATACAATTAAGGACCTAACAGACTTGGGATTGGTAAAACTTCAGCAGGTATTCTGTTTTCTGCTATTCTTGCTGTAGAATGTGCCATTTATCCCTCATATAAAGATCAATAATTGCTTTGCCAGAGGTTTGATTTTCTTTCTTCTTTTTGGTGTTGTGTACAGGGCAGGAAAGAGAGTTGGTTTATACCTACTAAATTAGCTACCAATCTTTCAGTGAGCTTAACAGATTCATCGTCACGGAAACAAGTATATGTTCTTTGTGAAGTCAGGAATTATTGTTCAATCAATAGATTTATCCGTTGTTGTTTGTCTTGTTGTTTGTCTGCCGTTGTCTTTGTGGTTGCATTTGATTCCACTCATCATTATTGTATGTTTGTGATATCACTGTCCCCCATTTGATAACCTTACTGATGAGAACCTCAATCGACACGCTTTGAGACCCAACAAAAATATTGGAATACTTGCCCAAGAAAACTAAAATTCAAATTTTTGATAGAAACCCTGACCCAATGTTTAAAATCAAAACGCGAACCAAAGGTATAAGAGTAACACCTTGACCCAATGATTATAATTGAATCACGAACCAAAGGTATAAAGTTCGAACGCTACAAGGAAGAATTCCTGATAAGTTCACAGTTCTTGAAGAACCAAAAGAAGAGCAAAGCCTCACCTTTTCCTATTACAATGAGTGCATGCTACTTATAAGACATGACTGAAAATAGAAAATATAAAAAACGTACTGAATAATAAAACCCTAAATAAAAGTTAATTTGGTCTGAAATTAGCAGATCCAAAATAGGAAAATAACTAAAAACGTTCTAAATAATAAAAGCCCTAAATTAAGATAGATCTGGTCTAAAATTATAAGCTCCAGAATAGGAAAAATGTCTATTAACTGATATGGAGCTGAAAGTCAATCAGCCATTAATCCATGCCATAAATCACGCCCAATTAAGCCAGATTAGCTCTCAATAGCTTGGATTAAATTTATTACATATTCATCTTCCTTTGGGCCAAGCTTGGAATGTCCTGCGTTAGAATTAGCCCAAACCTCTTGAATCAGCCCATTAAGTGCTTCTTTGATCTTCTTGGATCTTGCTTTAGTAATAGGCCCAACTGGAACATGCAATGGATCCTTGAACGCTTGTTGATTCTCATCACTTACTCCTGAGTAGAAGACAATAACCAACTTACACTTTCTATGCATATGATTGGCATTATTGTTTTGATTTGTGACAAAGGGTATGTTACCTGTGCCTGGATGCTCTTGCTGGCTTGGCTTTGTAATATCCTGTGTACATGTCTTGCGCCCCACTAGCTGCTGCAATTAGCCTGGTGTTGCTCTATTTTACAATGAAGCCTCAAAACTGATTGTATCTGTTCATCAGTTCTTTTGTACCATTATAGCCACAAACAGTACAGAAAACTTGTTGGAGAAGGCAGAAATAGATTATCACAGTTCCTATATCTCTATGAACATGGGATTTGGATGTTCTTAACAAAGAATTTATATACTTGAATATCTGTCCTGGCTATTAATTGTTGGCACCATTAGTAGTTACCATCATTTTCTACGATGGTGTCCCAAAATGTGGTCCATAAATTGCTGGGTGTTTGCTCTCACATTTTTATGGCTGATTTGTTCTATTACATACCTGTTTCTGTTGTTGAACTATTTTGGATTTTTAGCCTCTCTGGCATTCACAGTCCTGAAAACTGATTGATAGGATGGATTGGGTTTGTTGGAGCTATTTTGTTCATCATACAGGGAGTCATTTATCTGAGATCTTCTGCCTGTTATAATTTTCTTCCTGTGAATATTTTTTGTCTCATATAAACCTTAGACTCCATAAAATCCTGTTGTTACTTTGATTATATTTCTTTTCCCTTGTTCAGCTTGTAATATAGTAGTCTTTTTCTCCTCAGTCCTCACTTCCATAAATATGTAGTGGATAAAAATTTGTAAATTAATATGTCAGCTCTTGCTTCTTCTCTCTTTGCCCAGGGATTTGTTGTTGTGGAAACAAATTTTAGGTTGTATGCGTACTCTACTTCAAAGTTGCATTGTGAAATTCTACGTCTTTTCTCAAGGTATGCCAGGCAATTTTGCTTGATAGGGTTTTGGTTGTCTCTTTTCTTTTTTTTGGGTTCAATGTTTTCTCCTAAGCAAGCTTGATTTGTGGGCTTATTAATTTTAATAAGACTGTTAGAATGGTCTTAAAGTGTTTTATGAGATTGTCTTTATCTTTTCAATTATCACTGGATGAGGTCTAAAAGTACTGGGAGGAGGAATAGATGAATATGGTACCTATTCACAAGAACAGTGGAGATATTTAAAACTTTACAAATTATTGTGAAATTAAATTTAATAGTTACACTATGAAACTTTGATAGAGAGTAGTAACTGAACATGGGTTAAGATGCAAAACAACAATATTGGAGAATCAATTTAGTTATATGCTAGGGTGTTCACTGGTCAACAACAAATGCTATTTCCTTACTTAAACATCTAATGGAAAAATATAGGATCTCTATAAGGTTTTTATTGACATAGAGAAAGCATATGAGACAGTCCCTAGTGAAATTATGTGGAGGGTTTTGGAAAAGAAATGAGTTCCTCTAAATTATATTAAGTTGATTTAGGATATGTATGATAGAGCTGCAACTAGTATGAGAACAAGTGGAGGCATCACAGTTGAGTTAAGACATTTGCATTAGGGATTGACATTAAGTCCATATCTCTTTGCACTAGCGATGAATGAGTTCACTAAATCGATTTAAGAGGAAGTCCCTTGGTTAAGTAGAATAAAAATAGAGTACATGGAATGTAAGTCCAATAAAAAGTAGAAACAAAGATAAATGTACTATAAGATTTGATAGTCAAAAGACACCAAAGAGCTATAGTTTTTGACATCTTGGAGCAATAATTCACAAAGATGGAGAGATTGAGTATTGTGTGATAGTAGAATACGTATTAGGTTCTTTTTCTCTTTTTTATTTTTTATTTTTAAATATTGCTATAGGACTAGCTAGACTTTATGGTACTAAATTTTGGGTTGTTAAGAAGCAATATTCATGAAATGAGTGTAGTTCAAAATAATAATGTTAAGATGGATAACTGGAAATACAAGAAAAGATAAGATTCAAAATTCAAAATGAGGAAATTCATTTAAAGATAGGGATGATCCCTATTGATGAAAAAATTAGGGAGAGTCGCTTGAGATAGTTGATCATTTTCAGAAAAGAGTGATTTATGCACTTGTGAAAAAAAGAGTGAGTTGATTCAAGTTAATGGAGTCAAAAAAGATAAAGGAAGACTAAAAATAACATTAATAGAAGTAGTAAAAAAGAACATGTTAACTAAGGAAGTAGCAGAGTACAACTTCAAATAAAATAGAATAGAAAAAAAGAATACATATGGCCAACCCTAGCTAGTTTGTTGAGGATCCATGACCGACCCCAAAAATGATTTTTATGGCTATCTGAAGTCATTTAAAAAAAAAAAAATTCTAGAAATACTGAGTGTTGATAAATAGCTGTTATGATATCAATTTATTTAACTATTTTTATTTTTAATCATGGGATATAGATTGTCTTTTATGTCTAAAAATCAACTATCTCTCCTTTGTTTTACTTTAATGGAATTTATGTCTTGAATTGCCTATATCTGTTTATACAGTGGAGTTTGACGACTTCTTATTTATGCACTTCGATCTTTACCACCATCCTGCTTGCCTGAGAATCCAGGTGGTCTTTTTATATATGTTAATCATCTCTGAGATGAAAAGTATTGTGATTATATATGCAGGGTAGAGTATCAACTTCCGAATCTTATAGTTGGAGCAATCACAAAAGAAAGTTTGTATAATGCTTTCGAAAATGGTATTACAGCAGATCAGGCAAGTATTGATTTCTAGTCCACTCTCATCTACCTTTTAGTTTACAACTCAACTTAGTCTTAATCCCAACTAATTGGATTAGCATTATGGATTATTGTACGCCACTCAATTTGTATTTCTTTCATCCCTTGCCTGAATAAGTTAATCCAAACCCACAAGAACCTTTTAACTGAGGCTAATTTAACCATTTCACTTAGGAAGTTGCATGTTGGTCAATCTGAATTGACATGTTGGGATCTTACTGCTTGTCAATTTTTCTAGATTCAATTGGAAAATTATTTGAAGAGTCATTGCTTGTGATGAAATTATCTTGGGAATATGGATCTTCTATTATTTCTCTCTTGTGGCCAATTTCTCTCTCTCTCATTGTTACCACATTTTCTTAAATATTATCTTTCGTCACTGTTCTTTGCACCATATACTCCATATAAAAACCACCCATAGCCATAACAATTAGAGAGAAGAAACAATCTATTGGGTATAAAGTCGAAGATGCACCAGCGAAATCTATGCCAATCCAACCATTATGAGTAGTTGGAGTGGAGATCCAACGAGATCTGAGGCTTCAAATTTTGTTTATTTCGTTTCTTTTTTTTCTCAATTTTTTATGTAGCCTTGTCTTGACTGTGTTGGTGCCGAGTCCCATTTTTTTTTCTTTTTCTTTCTGGATATGTACTAGACACAGACGTACGCCTGTTAGCTCGGTATCCTCGTCCAACACAAGCACGGTGCTGTTTTTCACGTCAGTGCTTCAGTCAACTCTATAAATTGTAATGGCTATTTAGGGATTGTGACAGCATTTCTTATGGCTTGAAAGATATTGCCTATTAGGTTGAATAATCTATAACAAATAAGTGGAATATAACTATTAGCAATGAGGATATCCAAGAGATGGTCAAATGCTCAAAATCGCTATAATGGTATGCTCTTTTCAACATGCACATAATGTAGGTGTCTTGATCTGTTGGTGGTTTGTACTATTGTATCACCATGGAAGAGACACAGGCAGGTTCAATTGTTTAAATAAATAAAAAAACTTGTTGGCACATGGACAAAACACCTTGCTACAGTCCTCCCTTTCTTAAGATGCACCCACCAATTACTTTCACATTAATTTTGGTATTCTTTTGGGCAAAAAGTGTTGTTGCATTTGTACTGGTTCTGCAATATTGGAAGGCTAAAATGTTAATATCTTTTCCCTCATTATTTTGTCTTTCTGGAAGATATTTTGCTTCAATTAACTCCTGAACTATATTCGCAGATAATTTCTTTTCTTCAGCAGAATGCTCATCCTCGCGTAGCAGAGAGAATACCAACTGTACCAGAAAATGTCACAGACCAGGTTTCAGTTCTCTGTATTTTATTTAATGAATATACTGTAGCTCCTTTCTTGTGATTCAATTTATGTGATTCTATGTAACCACCAGCAGTCCATTAAAAGCAGACTTGGCCATGCTATTTTACTTAACAACAAAGTTCCTGAAATTTCTTGGTTATTGCAATTAGAATTGCCGTGTTTTTCTTTGTTTTCTGACATTTTGAAATGCACTCTTCTGTGGCAGATTAGGCTGTGGGAATCAGATCTGAATAGGGTTGAGATGACTCCTGCACATTATTATGATGAATTTCCTTCTAGGGTAAAAATATCTTAAGTGATCTGTTCGTCTTCATATTCCCATGACCGGATCTGATTGTGTCTTTTGTCTGACAGGAAATCTTTGAGGCTGCTTGTGACCACGCACGAGAGTGGAATGGGTTGCTATGGGAGGATTCAAAACGTATGCGGCTTGTGGTCAAGGCAGAAATACACATCCATATGCGAGACCATTTACGTGGTCAAAAGTAGGCCAGATATTATTGCAATTTTTCCTGATGATGAATTACTGGCAATACAAGCAGTCAGGGAGAGCAATATGCATGAAACATGCTATACATGGTTTGTGTGCATTCTGGGGCTGTCGAATATCAGATTCTTCCTTTTTGCTTGAGTTATGTTGGATTTGCCAATAAAGACTGAGTCATCATGGAAAAATGCTGTGAATATACCAAAGATGGAGAGGATTAATTATACACTGCAATCAGATTGTAAAAATGCTGTACTCTATAAAATGAGTTGAGTTTCTTTTTCTTTTTTTTTGAGAAACCAAATGAGTTGAGTTTCAAATCCCAACATTCTTTTGTGCTGAAATTTCTCAGGCATTGGGAACTGGAAAATGTAATACTTGTGATTTGTGAAGGTAGCAGGGGGTGGGGTAGGGGGGAGGGGTGTGTGTGGTGGTGTGTCGGTGGGGAAGGCAGACAGGATGATCATTCTGCTACTTCTGATATGGGATACAGCTTATAGGAGTTAATCTTGTATTTAATGAAAATAAACAATACGTTTTAGACAAAATAAAGGAAGGATATTTTTAGATAAAAGAAAAGTTAATGTAAGTTCGTCATACTGGTTGATATGATTCACAATAATGAATGGGAGGTCTGTGGCCAATAAGTTTTACTTCAAATTCTATTTCCTCACTTTATAGGAAGTGTGGAAACCTTGTGGGTGAGATCATTCAATACTCACTGGTGGACGATACTAGTTAAAATGCATTATGTTATAAACTTCTAATACATTCTACAAGAATTCAAAATGCAAAATCAATAGACTTACCAAAAGACAAGCACATATAAACACAAGAAGTTCTCATGTGTGTGTTATTTCAACATCTTAATCACATCCCAATAGGTTTAAAATACAGGAATGTTATGTACACCAAAAAAAACCTGTAGAACTTTACACTCCTTACGAGTGCCAAAACAACAATGCAATCAAACATCAAGCAGACCACTCTCTTTCTAAGCATGGCTCGTGCAATGCTTTCCCTGCCATTCCTCTTCTCATCAATGTCATCTATAGGTAATAATTTAAAACTTCACAAGTAAATTCTATCCAACTTGAGAATCCAGATTTTTTGAGTCTCATCCAACCAAAGAGGATTGCAAATATCACCATCCATTCTTCCTCCAGATCAAATTTAATTCCATCCTGGTTGAAAGCACTCTTAACTCTCAAGTTAAAAGTTTTGTTGTGCCTATTGCCCACAACCAGCTTTGGAAGTGCAGCAACATTGGCAAAATTGCAAGGTTGATTATATACTCAGGAAGAGGAGGGCTCTTTTGCAGGTTGGTGATTGTGAAGGAATAGCCCTTGGGTTGGGGTAAGGTGACTCCATTCCAAGTGCAAAGGAAATTATGTATACATGGAACCAGCACCTGCACAGGTAAATTCATATGACCTATTTATCGAGTTTAACATCTTCTCATTTACTAACACATTAATGCACAAAGAGTGTAGACCAGGAAGAGGGTGAAATAAGCTTTAGCTAAATGTAAACAACTGATCATCCTTGCAATTTCAAGTTGTTGTGCAGGAGAAAAATTACTTCAAGGCAACATCTAGGACCCCACCAGGCCTAACTGAGCTTCTACGCATATGTGCATGACCTAGACAGGATATCACACTAAGATGAACGCTTTCTATAGTTGTGACGAGACCTCACGGATACATCCCTTGTCAGGAAATTTGGCCACCAATTGGCTACACGGACCTAACTTTTTGACTCCATGGGGTTTGATGTGGGAACTTGAAATGATATTTAAAAAAGGGTTTGATCTGTGCAGCAATGGTGGGTGATTACATAAAGGAGTCCGACTCTTTATGCAAAATAAAAATGGCAACAAAATATAAAAGAAAAATACAATGAGCTAAGTTAGCTAACAATTAATGTTGTAACAGTAATAAGACAGATAATTCACTAATCTGTAGGAGGGAAAACTAAGGAATCTTAAGTTATCTTTCTGCCTTCCTAAATGGGAAAAATATCATAATTTTTCCCTTCTCTTTAAAATGAAAATGAAAATATCAAGTGATCTGAGGAAATTAGGCACATCATACGTTCATCAGCATAGTGAACTTTGACAAGCAAATTTACCTCTACCATATTGTATAGCTGATTTCTTGGTTTCATATATCTATTCACTCGTTCCTTTCTTTCTTTAATTTGTTGACAAATTTTTAGCAGCTTCTTAAAATGTTTGCACTACCCCAGCTACAGAAGCAGTTGACTAAAGCAAATTCTTAAAGCATGATGATCCAAGCTAGCATTCATACCTAAGAAATTTCTAGCCTAATAAGGAGTTTTAAGTGTTGATTTAAACCATAAATCTTTGCCCAAATGGAGAACACACTAAAACTGTATATTCCACTAATGTCACCATTCACCAAGACTTGTCTGGAGCCTAGATCGACTATCCAAAGCATGTAAACACCAAATTAGAACTTCCCAACCAGACATTTAGGCAAACAGGAAAAGGTTATTTAATCACTTAAACTGTCACTTAATACTAAATTTTTTCATTTCGATTGCAGGCAACCTGCCAGTTAACAATCAATTTCCATGGCATTTCTCAAAAATTACGAGTGCATCTAAATGAAGAGACAAATCAAACACAACATCGACTATACCAATATTCTGTCATAACTTGTAAGGATGGTGAGATACAGACATAAGACTTCAAACAATACTCCAGAATCCTAATCACTCCAACCCTCACAAAGGGTTCTACCTATACCTTGGACTTCAGGAAGGGGAATGCTAATGACCTTGTATTTAGGAAACTTCACTGTGTGGGCTTTAGAATTTTCTGTGGCTAAATGGCTTAGCCTATAATCACTCTATGACCTTCATCGCAGACTCAATTGTAAATCCAATCAGTTTGGTTAGCTTCATTGAGAGCCAAAGAAGTGATCATGTGTTTAATGGACTGGGCATAATGTCATCATTTGTTTCTCTTTTCTGGACAGAGGAAAAACTACAAATTGGGGTTTTACTATCTTTCATATGTATTTTATTTTTGAATTTTTAAATGCAAAGAAATATATGGCTTTGAACAACCAGACTTTAAGAAAAGGATATTACAGCATTGAAATTCACCAGAGGAAGTTCTATATTCCAATCTAAGTGCAATTCCTCTACATATTATAATGTTCTGAAGTAAAAAAGTGGCGCAAAAAAATACAATTTGTAGATTGGAGAAAAGAAAGAAAAAATTAAACTAATTATTATCAAAGATGTCAACTTTGAGGATATCCTATAAAAAGGCGTGAACCCAATTAAGTTTCAGGTTTGAGGGTTTGTAAAAAAAAACTAGCATGAGCAGCTTACCTGATGAGCAAGAGGCGAATATTGGAAGAAAGAAGAAAAAAATTTGGACCATTTCT
Source organism: Quercus ilex subsp. ballota (assembly GCA_032727855.1). NCBI lineage: Eukaryota > Viridiplantae > Streptophyta > Magnoliopsida > Fagales > Fagaceae > Quercus > Quercus ilex. The sequence continues at coordinate 45,780,297 of CM064912.1, read as the reverse complement.
CGATTTATGCGTGTCATCCTTGCGCAGGGGCCATGCTAATCTTCTCTGTATCGTTCCAATTTTATCGGATGTCCCCGCAGGGACAAGCGTACTTGCCTTGCTGTTTATTATAAAGAGTCATAGCTTTGTGTAATTAGACGATGTGGGATTGGTTGGCTCCTAACTGGAATTTGGCTCCGTTTAGTTAGCTTTTGGGCTTCCACACGTGTTAACGTTTGTATATCCTGCACCGGGTATAACTTCTCCCTAAAGGCCATGACCGAAAGACCATTTTTTTTTTTTTTTTTTACTTTTTTCTTTTCTTGAAAATAGGAAACATTAAATTACAATGTTGTTATTTCTCTTTAAAAGAAAATTCCAGTATGATACGAATGATGCAAGAAAATCAATAGCTCAGTATACATAAAGTTATAAACACAAAATAAATATACATAATCTTCATTACATAGTTTCATACCATCTATATTATCAATTCAAAACCAAATAATACGTGTTCTTAGTATACTACATATTAAGAAAGTTTCTAATATCTCATTACATAGCAAGGGGTTCATTAATTTAGCATGACCTAACACCTTAGCAGAATAGACCAAATTTCAAATATCAAATCAAAGGAAAAAAAAATGATGAATAAAATCAATAGCTCATATTGTTTAAATTTGCTCATGGCAATAATATCAAATAGAACAATCAAATTCAAATTTCACATTCTTCTCAAAAAAGAAAAAAAGAATTCAAATTTTATTTTCTAAGAACAAAATTTAAAAACAAACGAACAAGAGAAAAAAGTTGATGTATTACTCACATATTGGTTGAAGTTATCATATCGGCCAAAATTTAGAGAAACACATTGTAATTTAAGTTGATGTGGAATAAGGGAAAATCATACCGGTTAACTAGGGAACATAATTTTTTGGCCAAAACACACTGTATCTAATAACTTTGGTTGCGGCCCTTGCGGGTAGTCTCATAAGTCATAAGTGACAGTTAGATAATAGGCTAGAGCAATGTTAGGAATATAAACTAGAGTTTGCCCAACCCCTGGCCCTTATGGGTCGTTGACTTGCAATAGAGCTCAATTCTGCATCGTGATGGATTTCTAAGGGGAGTAACAAGGAGGTAGTGGTAGTGGTGGTTGGTTGATTTGCAATGGGGATTGATCTATGATGGATGTGGCAAGTTGGTTGGTTGTTACAAAGTTTCTATCGCAACTTATGTCTTATGTAGCCTCTTTTTGAAACTCAACTTTCTCAAAAATGAGCTCTAACATGAAACTCGATTTTGCCAGAGTTGAGTTCTATACAATTCAATAATATGTGGCAAAACCGCAAAAGTGGAACTTGACTTTTGCCACATATAATAAAATTGCATAGAACTCGACTTTGGTGAAATAGAATTTTACTTTGAACTTAATTTTGAAAAAGTTGAGTTTCAAAAGGATTTCCAAAAAGATGATACATAAGTAAATAAGTCGCGATAGAAACTTTTAATTTAACAAAATAATTTTCAAAAACTGCATATTTAGCACAAAATAAAAACTCCTGTTATGGAGGTTAGTTTGGTTTTTGGTGGCTAACATTTTAACGGTGTTCAATTTGAGTTTTTGCTCGGTCATGTTATGGTGGTTAATTTGGGTTTTCGCTGTCTGTTTTGAGGAGGTTGATTAAGAGTTTTTGTTGGTTGACATGTGATGGTCAATTTCAATTTTTGCCAACTAGATGGTGGTTGAAAGAGTGTAAGCTGAGTATATAAAAATTAAATTATTTAATTGAATAAATAAATTATTATTTAAAAAATTAGTTATTATTTGATAGAAATGCATTCTCTAATGACACCATATAAACCACTTCGAGAATCCAATTCTGTAGGAATTTTATTATTAGAATTAGGTACAGCCCCCTACTTACAAAACCTTCACACAATTAGACTTTGTATTTTAACCTTAATAACTCACTTGTCTTCTCATAATAGTAACTCTAGAACTGCTAGAATCCTTTTATGGGAGTTTCCTCCATGAACGAGTCGTGTTTGCAACTCAGAACATCGGAGCTTAGTAACAACAACCCATTGTTGGAGAAATGAACTTTGGGTTTGAAGAATGTTTTAAGTACAAGGTATATCAAGATCACAATATTTTTTTTACTAAATATGATCATAGCACAAAGATGAATTTTCTCTATTTAAGCTCAAGGATAATGTTTTCTAGATTGGCTTGGTATGGCTATGAGAATAGCAACCTTCTCAGAAGCTTTTCTCTCTTCGTTTGTGTTTCAATCAAGCAAGTTTGAGTTTCGCTAGGGTAAAAATATGTTCTTCAACTTTTCTACAATAGCATCTTGACACAAGTTTGTTACATGGAATCAGCTTGAAACTAACAACTATTTATCAAAAGAATGTATCATTTTCAAAATGCAAAATCAATAGAGTAGCAAAAGGCACCTTTTCGTTGATAATGAATATGTGTACGAGTGCCAAAAATAATGCACTTGAAAATAAAATTCATTATGTTGCTGCCCAGGATCGAACTGGAGACCTTTAGTGTGTAAGACTAACGTGATAACCACTACACCACAGCAACCTCGTTGGTAAGTTCGTAACAAATAAATATTATAACTCTTATTTTCCAACATCTTTCCAAATTTTCAATGCCTCAATTAGCTATGAATTGAATTCTTTCCACCCCGACCAAAGTAAAAAGGGAGGAAATTTCTCTCGACGTCAAGACAGATTGAGATGTCAAATCACTATCGCCAAGTATGGGAAGCTTATCAGGCCAACCTTATAAAAAGACACAGAGACAGTTTCTACGAAATTTCTTACCTCCATTATGCTTTGGCTCTTATGATTTGCACACTTTGTGGCAATAACTTTTTTGAACAAAGAATATTTCGACATGAGCAGTGCTATGCCTATAATATTTCAGTCCTTTTTGCAATTTGTTAAACTGTTGATTTGAGCAACATCTATTTTAATACGAGTCCAATATTAACTTTCATTACCCTAAGAAATCTAAGTGCATAATTTTTTTCAAAAAGAAAAAGTTATTACGGTTAACCTATATTTTTCACAATTTTCTTGGGAATTTTGTTTTTTCACAATTAATAAGATTTATTATGATTTGTGCACGATAAAAAAGCAAGTCAATAATAGATTTTTTTTTTTTAGAAGAAATAATGGACTTTTGTGAAAGTAATGTTGTCTCAATCATATCAGTCTATATTAATCATTGTGAAAAATGTTGTGTTCATGTCGTAGCATTAATTTTATTATCCACCAATCCCAACAACCCATTTGCATGTCAAGAGTTGTTTAAAAGAAATTTTAAAAAAAAAAAATTGTCAAAATTTTGTATCAGGTTTATTGTTTCAATGTAGTAGCCAGGGACATCCGTGCTGATTAAGAAAGAAATTCAATAGTTGAGGCTCAGTTTTTGTGGAGATTTTGGTTTTGTCTTTTTATAAAAAGTGATGATGATCTCAAAATTTAACCCTCTCCCAAAGGCAGACACGGCCTAATATTTCATCCCATGCTACCTGATGAACGTACAGGGCCGGCTGAATGGCAGAGTAATAGATGCGGTCGCTTAAGGCCTCAGGTAAAAAAAAAAAAAGTCTCCAAATTTTAACCAATAGGGTTATATACTATTAATGAATAAAATAATATTTTTTTATTAAATGAAAAACAAACAAAAAAGTGAGAAAAATGCTAAGTCCATAATATTTTTCATAACACTTATACAACAAATGCTAAGTAGCAAATTGTCCAAAAAAAAATTTATAGTAGTGTTTTCAAATAGAAAACAAGAAGCAACTTAAAACTTAGGATTTGTTGTGAAAAATATTATGAATGTTGCACTTTTAAAAAATAAAATAATAATAATAGTTAAATTAGCAAATTTTTAGTAGTTTTCATCTAGTGATACCATTAACATTACTCTTTTATTTACCGCTATCAATTTGTCACATCAACAAGTGTGAAAAGTTTTGTCAAATTTTTTGTATCTATAAAATTTCTATTAAAAAAAAAAAGAATTCTACATAGTTCATGTTTTTTTTTTTTTTAGAAAGAAAGAAAAAAAGGGGGATTTTATGGTTATATTACGTCTCCAGGCAGAGCACACAGACTTAGCGATGTGATGCCTACCAACGGACTCTTGCGGGCAGCGGGACTCGAACCTAGGTATGGTGCACGAAACGTTCGAGTCTTACCCACTCAGCTAAGCCCCGGTTGGCTACATAGTTCATGTTAATTAGTAGTAATTTTGCATTTAAAATAAGATAATCAATCTTTGCCTTACCTAAACACATCAAACCGCCATTGTGAACGTACCACATTTGTCATGTGGAATATCTTACACCTTTAAAGAATTGAATAGCAATATTAATCAAGAAAACATATTTTGTCTTTGCTTCCCATATCTTGAGTCAGCTAAGTCCCTTAAGATTTGAGGGTTGATTGCATTACTGGGATTTTCACTTCTTAAACTGTATAGAAAATTGGCTAGGATAATGGGAAGAATTGCAAGTACTTGCCTACGATCATTGCTGAAATTTGTCAATTCCATGATGGGTTTACTTGGAATTGCAATGATTCTTTATGGCTTGTGGATGATTAGAGTTTGGCAGAGAGACACTGACGGATCGCCATATGTTGATTTTAATTCTACGGGTCCATGGTAAGCTCTTTATCATATTAGAGTTCTTTCAGTTTGTGTTTGCGTTTGCCTGATTATGATTAATCAGTATTTGATTAAATCTTGCTAAATGGTAGCTTGGCCCTCTAGCATTAGAAAGTTCTTGCTTGCTGCTTGTGGACCTAGTTTAGTTTGAAGATTTTACTTCTACAACAGTAAGTTCTTCATGATGAATTGAACCCTATATGGGCTTGTGAGTTGTAAAATAATAAGAAGAAAAAAATGTAGACTAGTTTTAACTATATGTTTCTAAGAAGAAAGACGTGGGTTGTTTAAGCCAATTGCCAAGTAAGAAAACAACTCACTCTGCTAGCTCCTAGGAGCTTCAGTCTCTTCCTAAAGGATGATGATACATAAAATTCCTAGGATTTGTTTTTAAGTTTTTTTTGTTTTTTGTTTTTGAGGTGGTTAAATTCTGGAAATCCTAATGATTATCTATTTGATAAGATTTATTTCTACTCAACACAACATTAGTGACAGTTATTTTTGAACAATTGCAGGTTTATATACACTTTTCTGGGGATTGGTGTTATCTTAGGCGTGATAACTTGCCTAGGTCATTTTGCTGCTGATAGTGTCCATGGTTGTTGCCTTTCCTGTGTATCCTTTTCAAGCAGTTTTTAGAAATGTATTTAATAATTATGAGTATAACTCTGGCCAGCTTTTCAGGTTGTTTTCATTAATGTGTCCATGTTCCTGGAAACACGATTTCTGTTCTTAAAAGTTTCCCGAAGAGAGTTTTTTAAGATTTTTTTTTTTTCCCTCAAATTAGATATTTAAAACACCACATCCATGTTTCAGGAACAGTAATAAATATTGTCTATAGTATGTGGCTCATGCTTAGTAAGCATGTGCCTACCAAATCAGGCTCATGTCCTCTATATTGCTAACCTTAAATCAACAAAGTATATGATGGTCATCATTTTGCTTCTCCTATTGGAGACTGCAATGGCAGCAGATATACTCCTAAATTCCAACTGGGAAAAGGTGATGTTACCTTGATTTATTTTTCCCTATTTTCTATCCAATTTCACTTTCCCATATATTTAACATGTTACTTGGTTCTTATCTTGAAACTTACATCAGGATTTACCTGAGGATCCAACTGGAAGATTCCGAGATTTTGAGGATTTTGTGAAATCAAACTTTGATATCTTCAAATGGATATGCTTGTTAATCCTCTTAGCCCAGGTAATTTTGAGATTTTTTTTTTTTTTTTTTAAATTTAGGTAATTTTGAGTTTAAATGTGCTAGTGAAAAAAAAAATGGTTCCAGTTTTTTAAGTAGGAGCACAAATATATTTTAGTTTAAGGTATTTGTTAAGAGAAAATAAATAAATTTGGACCGTTTATTGAAAAAGTTAGACAGTGACATAAGGATATAAGTTTCTGATATGCTGAATTCTGAATTTGACCCTTAAAAAAAATGAAAATGCAAAGTTTAACCAAATTTTTATAATAATTTATGAAATGAAGATATTGGCTCCATAAATTAATGATCTCTAAACTAAAATAGAGTAGTTCATCTCACATGTATTTTAATCGAATCTATGATTGTGTTGATTGAAAGTCAGACTGAACAGTTGGCTTTAATTTAAAGGTTTCAAAAAAAAAAATCAAAAGTCCGCTGTGCTTATTGTACAGAAATTTATTTCCAGAATTACACTCATTTTAGGCGAATCAAAGAAAAAAAAAAGACCTTTTCAATAGGCTTAATTTGTTAAGCTGGTTTTTGGTGTAGTAGTTGATTCATCCTATAAAACTGTTTACAGAATAACGTAGTTGTAGTGGCTAAATATTACAACCATACCAACTTGCAAATTCCATAGTTTCTATGTGTCATCATCCATGCTAGCTTGTTAAAAAAAAACAAAAAAAAATCTGGGTAAGTGCTTCCAAGCTGATTTATACAAAAAGTAAATATTTCCTTAACGATGGTTTTACCTGCAGGGGTTTTCGATTCTATTATCCTTGGTTCTAAGAACTCTTGGGCCAAACCAAAAATCCTATTTTAATTATGACAGTGATGAGGATTATGCTCCGGAGAGGCTTCCACTTATAAATAATAAAGTTCAACCACCACCATATGTTAATGTCATAGCTGACCCTCGGTTTTCCTCCAAAAATGACACCTGGAATGTAAGTTTTATTTCTCAAATTCAATAATCCATAGCTTACTTCTGAGTTTCCTCTACAAGGCACATGATTTTTTTCCCCTTCAATTTGATTTCCTTCTCAGGCAAAGAAGTAAGAAGAGCAGTGTCAAATTTACACAAAATTAGCATATGACAGATGCAACTGCCATTTTGGACACTGGTGGCCTTATCTCCTTAGTGAGCATTTGAGTTTGATGGTATAATTAAGGTGTGGAATTGATCAAGGCTATAAGACTCTGACGTAAGAAAATATCAAGATTTGATCGCCTGGAGCATCTACTTGACTATGTATAAAGAACACTTACATGTTAAGCCATTGATTTCACACTCCTAAGTTTGTTTATTTTCCTTTCGATACAGTCTGGGATGTTTATGTAGAAAATGTTTTTAATTTTGTGAAATATTAAAAACAACAGGAGGCTTGTTAAATGATTTAACATGCTGAACCCCTTTAAATTTAATTATTGATACTTATGTTATATCATAACACAAACCAAACTAGAAACCTCTGAAATACAGAGATCTCAAGTAATTTATTTTGCCTGCAACAGCTACATCTTTAGTACTCCAGATTATATGCAAACATGTATTAATTGAGCCAAAAAATTGCCACCATAAATTTTGCTTGGATTTCAATTTTCCAGTCAGAGAAAACAAAATCCACATTGCAAGAATTGAAAGAGCACTTTACATACAAAAGCAAAAGAATGAAACTAAACACTAAAGCTTACTTAGTGCCAAGTATAAGAGAAACTCACAAGTTCTGTGTGCATGTGCGTGCGTGCGTGTGTGTGTGTGAGAGAGAGAGAGAGAGAGAGAGAAATTACTATAGATATTATTATCAATATAGATACACCCCACATCTTAAAGGCATAAATCAGTAAACAGATATTCTTCTGAATTGTTAATGAATGAACAAACAACTAACTCTTTTAGCCTAAAACTAAAGCACTCTTCAAAAATGTTACAAATACATAGCGAATTCCAAAGGTAATTACCATTACCAATCCAGGGAATGAGGATAAAAAATATGGAACAGGTAATAAAAATGAAAACACCTATTCATTTTTCTTTACCTTCCTCTTCATTCGGCTAAAAGGCCCAACTGTTCGGTCCATAACATACATATAAATAACCTGGCTCCAAGATTTATATGAGTCTAAACCTTCATAATACTCGGGTGCAATCTCCTTCACCTTATACAGCTTGTTCCCAGGAATTCTAGGGAAATCATGGTGCTCGTTGTGGTACCCCACATTCCATGTCATAAGATTCAGGGGGCCATAGTAAGAATATGTCTCCTGTTCTGGGTTGAAGACATAATGCTCCGAAATGAAGTGACCAGCCATTGGGTGCATCCCACCCCCAACAAATGTGGAAAGGATCAAATAGGCAAAAGATTTCCAGCCCCAAAAGTAAACCATAAATGCATCAAGGGATATCTGAATAAATGTGTTGATGAACTCCCAACAACCAGGAGGCTTTGGTTTCAGAAATAGAGGCCGGAAAGCATAGAAGAAGAGTTGCAAAATGACCCATATGCTTTTGGAAATAACATTTGTCACAAGATGAGCTTCAGTGTGACTTGGAATGTCCATATCAATGCCATCTACACCTTGGAACCGATGATGCTCAAGGTGATATTTTTGAAAGGTGACAGACATGGGTACACCAATAGGGAGGTTAGCAAAAATCCCCAGCCAACGGTTGTATACAGGGGTTGAGAAGGCAAGATTGTGGCAGAGCTCATGGATGGCCAGGAAGAGGTTGTGGTTGAGAAAAGAGCCAAAGAAGTAGGCCATTGCCAGTATCTTCAGCCAACCAGCATTCTGGAGCAAAGTTGCCGTCCATAGCTGAAGCAAAACAACCACAACAATCTGCAACACCACAATTACAAGGGCATGAACATAATAAAATAGCTGATATGGTATTGTAAGACTGAATACACTTTAAAGTAAAATAATCACTATATAAATTCACCACTGAAAAATAGCAAATAACTACAGGCTTTCTTAATTGTGTAGTTAACCAAATAAATAAGGTTCCGAATGCGATCATCATCTCTTTCATAGGGATTTTCATATATTTTTGAAATTGCCTTCAATGCAAATAAACCAATTTTGATATCCAGTAATTAAAAACACTGTTGAACATCCTATTGACGTTTCAACAACATTTCCAATAATCTCGCTACTTCATGTTTCTTTCTGCATACTTGTTGGGGTTAAGAGGGTGTGTGCAGGAAAGAATGTTGTAAAATTTTAACAATACTAAAAACCAGCCTTTTGCTGGTCAAGTGGCTCATAAATTTCTACACAGCTTCAAAGACATAACAGAACACTTAGATGAATGCGTAGGTAACATTTTCAATAATATTACTATTTTTAAGCCAAACATGCTCATAAATAGACGATTACCCTTCTCAAACCGTATGAGAAAAGCTTCTCAGTTCCAAATCACTCATTTATTCTAAAGTGCTACTTGTTAAGATTACTCTAAGTACCACATCTAGAATAAGAACATCTATCAAACTACAATAAGAAACTTCCAGTGCAAGTAAATGAGAGAGGTGCAGGAGTCTGACTAGGCACATAAGAGCAGATTGACTTTTTTGTTCCTCAGAAGAAAAAGAATAAACTATAAAATATGCACACACAGAGCACTTATATTATGGAGATCTCATGAAACCCATTACAAATTATCATAATTTGGTGGATTCCAGAATCACTATAAACAAAAGACAGACATTGACACAGAAAACTCAAATCTAAATACTAAACTCAATAGAGGGAAAATACCTAATAGAATGTTTATATAGACAAGATGAAATAGTAGTTTCAGTTGACAAGTTAGACACGCATCCAATGGGTTTTGAACTCACAACCTCACACTCCACATACGAGAATTCTTTGAGACCGCATTCATTGGCTTAAAGACAAGATGAAATAATGACTATGAGATTAAAACAGATCCATGGCAGATGCCAAAAAGTAAACCAATCATCATGAAACTTGGAAAGTGCCACCGACCATAAATTCGCTAACAATAAAATCTGACAAAAACCCATCAAATAAAATTGTAAACAAGCACAAAGCTGATAAACAGGATTGCAAAAAAAAAAAAAAAAAAAAAAAAAACCCAGAAGTCCAAATTGAAGGAAAAAGTAGAAAACTTTAGAGAAAAAAGAATTTACAATGCAGGTAGCGAATATTGAAACATGAAGCAAATGGAATGTAGAAGAAGAAGAACCTTGAAGAGAGCAAAGGGGTCAGGACCAAAAAGATCCTTGATCTGAGGGTACTGAGAGAGAATCTGGCGGCGCCTGCTAGCGTGGGGTTCATCTGTGTACGACCAGAAAAAGTCAGTCGCCATTACTCCTTCTCCTTCTCCTTCTCCTTCCTCTCTCTCTTCCCCTCTGCCTCCCATCTCTCTTTTCTATTCTATAACACCTCCTCTCCTCGCTGAGTTATTATTTTTGTTTTGTTTTTTTATTAAGTAGTATTTCAAAAGAAACCAACAAAGAATGCGAACGTGAGAATGAGCTGTGTCTGTGAGGAGAGGAGAATACTAGGATTGGAAACAGCGTTAACTTAACTTTATGTTACGTTTGTTTGTTTGGATCTCATTGGCGGTCATCCCCAGTTTTACAGCTATGCAAGCAGCAGTGCTCATAGATACCACTCTCTTGGGGATATTTTATTTTAGACTCAAATTGTAATTTCCCCCCTAAAGTTTGAGTGTCATTTTGATTTTTGTCCATTAACTTTTAAAATTTTGGATTTCTATCTCTCAAGTCAAGACTTTTAAGTTCCATTTTGAAACCATCCTTTTCATTTTTTTTTTTTTTAAAGAAACAAACACACATACAGGGAGTGAATTTGATTCTAACATAAAAGCATATTATAAACTTTACTAAAAAAATCATAGTAACTTTTCGTTCATACCAGATGTTACGTATCAAATAAGCCTATAATCTTTACCATGGATCCAATTACAACAAATTATGTCAAATAAAAATACAAGTTATTTTTTTCTAAATAAACACAAGTTATTAAATATATGTTCATAAAAATATAATTTAAAATCCATAAATCTTATAAGTCCAAATATTAGCCTAAGTATGTTAACTCAATATATTAGCTTAAATAGTGTATTTTATTATTATTTTTTTTTTTTATACCAACCTAAACAGCTAAAAAATCCCTAATATAGCTATTACATACTTTAGAAGTACTGGTACCGTTTCTCCAAAAAAAAAAAAAAAGAAGTACTGGTACCAGTTTAATGGTTAGTATGATATATACACGTAGACATCCTATTTTGCAACCAAGGAATCCATCATGGGTAAAATTATCATTTTAAAATAATCACAAGAGTAAAAATGTAATTTAAACCATTTGACAGACATGAATTTCACTCTAAAATAAAATTGAGTTCACCATGATCAAAACAACATAAAGAACATGTCAATCGAACGATCCAATCACAAGATCAAGCCACATCAAGATTTAATGGTTAATATGAATTCTAACGCGCAAAGGCATAAACCATGTGATTATGAATGATTAATTTTAATAGATACTTAATTAAATTAATTAAAATTAATTTCATGTCAAGATTTTTTATTTTATTATTATTTATGTAGTTTGGCCATATTTTCAATTTGATTCTTAAGTTTCACAGCTTTCATTTTGGTTCTTAAATTTTTAAACTTGTTGTCATTTTGGTAATGTCATCATCTCGCTTATGGAAAACTCCTACATGGCTAATGATAATTAAGGTTTTTATATCAAACGTTTGTAAGTGAGCTAATGGTAGAGACCAAAATGACAAAAAATTTAAATAAGGACTAAAATGAAAGTTGTGAAAACTTGAGTACCAAATTGGAAATAGGACCAAAGTATAGAGATCAAAAAGGTATTCTGGCCTTATACAAATAATAATATATATCAAAACACGTTGATTGGCGACATGGAATGATTTTATATATATATATATATATATATGCATATCATGCATTGTAACATGTTGAGTAAATTAGGTACATAACAAGTTTGCCTCTATATTTGAATATCTAGTTTGAAGACCAATTCCTTATCATTTTTGCTTTATTTTTTAGATTGTAACTTGGAAATAAAGCCATGTAATTTTCTATTTTGGTATAATGTAACTAGGATTAAAATCAATGCAATTTTTATTCTTCTTAGATTCTATCTATGGCCAAAGCCATGTAATTATTTATTTCTTTTGATATATTAATGTAATTTGTTGACACCCCATTTTGCAACCTGCATTTAGCCTCACACGGTGGGTAAAAGGGTAATTTCACCTTGGAAATAGGCAACTTAATTATGCATATTAGATGCTTAATTTCATTTTGTCAAAATGATCTTGATATTGTAACAATTAAATTGACTAGTCCTGAACCTTAATCGGATCATTAGATTGAAAGTTATCATCAAATCAAGTTTTAATGACCGAGATGCAGTATCATAAATTGAGTCCGACTATATGTGATTATGAACAATTGATTCCAATTGGTTATAATTATAATCAATTTGAAATTAATGACGTGTCATAATTTAATTGGTAATGACTACATCTTATGTTAAGGTTGCACACACTTGATTAATTAGATAATCAAACATTAATTATTCAAATGAGTAATTTGTGTAATTATCTTTTTGATTGGGGTAAATTTGGAATTTATTAAGTTTGAGATGGAAGTGATTCAAGCCTATTAATGTTAATTGGAAACTAATTTGGGGCTATTAATGTTAATTATGCTGAAACTATTTTTTAACAAATGATCTCTGCTCACTATTTGGTTTCTATCTCTCAAAATATTTTGAATTTGTGAGTGAGATTAATTTTTCTAGAAACTAGATATCTGGGGCTTCAATTTGAGTACAAGAACGAGACAATTCATATCAGAATTGAGTAAGATATGATTTTTTGAATTTGGATATGCGGGCTATTACAGGAACTACGGGAAAAACCAAATTCTTAGTCATTTTTCTTGCTCATCACTCCCACCAACCTCCAAATTTAATGCACCAGCTTTCTCTAAATACTAAAATAGGGTCTAGGCTCATGATTCTCTTTTATCCTTTGTCAACTTTCATTAAATGCCCTTCCATTCATATTTTCTTCACTGCTACTATATAAACCCCCATCTCCTTCATTCTAAGGCACACAGAAACACCATCTCTTCTCCTCTCTTGAGTTCTAGTGAAGTAGAGTAGTCTTGTTATATCTTGATCTTCTTGAGACTCAAGGTATTGAGTGAGACTTACTCTCCCTCTTCTAGTTCTTCTTCTCTATTCTACCTTTAGGGCCTCTACCAAGAGCTTTCTCCTCCATCGTGTGGATCTTGCATGCAAGTATAATATCTTTCCCTAATTTTTTTTTTATGTTGCTATGATGAGAATTTAAGATTAAAGCATGTTGGTAATTATTTAATTTCCTTGTGTATGTTTGAATGTTCTTGATATTCTTAAATTTTCATATGCATTTTTCACATGTTCTTAGTTGTTCATCACATGTTCATGCATAACACTAGTTTTGATCTTAAATCCACATCCAAAATATGAAAAACATGTTAGTTTCATAATTCTCTCAAATCATTAAATCTAGGATATTACCATCCACACACATTCACTAGAATTTATTTTTCAATCGAAATGCAATGATTAATAAATGGAATTGGAGTTTATCACATGCATACATATTAAATTCAACATGCAAATTTATTGATGATTTATTAGATGATATGATATAAATGTTGGTTACCATAGTCTAGAGGACTAGTTTCACCGGGTAAGGTGGGTGCCTAACACCTTTTCATCTTATAACATAGCCTCTGAACTTAAATCAAGGTTTAATAGATCAAATACTTATCCATGTAATTTTGAGAGGCAATAACTTGGCTCCACCCATTCACGTGGGTTTGGCCCAACACCAAAATGGGCCAGGGGCGCGGTATCTTGCATAATTCAATTCAATATCAATAAAGATGTAATTTCATTCATGGTTTTCTTATTTTTCCATAACTTAGTAAGTGGTGACTCCAAACACTAACACACACAACACATCTCCAAGGATTTCCAAGACCCATTAGGTGTAGCCTAAATTTTTTTTAAAAAAAGGGGATTCTCACAATACCATTGGTATGGAATTGACTACCTTGATCTCTACGTATCGAAGAACATAGAGCCAAACCAATTCCTAGATTGATTACATAGTGATTAAGTCAATCAGCGAAAAGCTAAGGTTGGGCAAGATATTACCAATTGCGTGAGTCCCCTTTCAATCTTGTCTTTTGATCTTACATTATTAGTGAACAGAGGTTCTTGTTTTAGGTGCCCATCTATGTACAATGAGAGAAAATAAGAGAGAGATTTTAATGGTTTTTCATTTAAATGTAATATTATTTTACAAATTGCAGAGTTGGGTTCAACAATTATTTTTTATTTTATGTGGTGTGTTTGATAGGGATTTTAGGTTCATTTTGGGTTTTGAAAGGTGTTGAAGGTTAAGGTTTTGTTGGAGGAATTAACAAGATTAGGGTTGTGAGTTTGGTTAACAGTTGTGGGCGTAAGTGCCCATGACCATTGGGGCGTACGCCTTGGCTTAGGGTGGACCATGGTGGAGAAAAATAGAGTCACCACCTAGATTAGGCCTAGGAACCATATATTAGCACCTTTCGTGGAAAGACTAATCTATTACTAGAGCACGTCTCTGGAGTTTAGGTATTTTGATGGGAAGGTGTTAGGCACCCAACCCCACTCGACCCATGGGTCGGCTTCCACTCATTATGTTCCACATCTTAATCCCATTAAAGGCAAGCTCAAAATTTTTATTCTAACTCACACACACCCTAGCATGCATCTAAGACATACAAACATGACATAATCATCCCAAAATCTAGCATTCATCTATCATGGCATTTAAACACTTATTTCCAAGGGTAGAAATACAGCATGGCAGAATCAAACAAGCATGTTACTTTACCTAAACATCAAAGAAATGGTATTCAAACAAACATGTTCATGTTCATCCCCAAGGCAAGATCATATTCAAAAGCGATGCATCATTTACCTCACTGCATCACAGCACCAATGCATCAATGCATGTTCATGGTAATCAATAGATCAAAATCCTAACTAGCATCAAAGGGGTAAACAAACAAAGCAAAGCAAAATAGAGAAGCAGAGGCTTAAAGATAAGAAAAACAACTCAAACAAAGGCATATTGTATAAACAAAACAAGGAAATAGAAGCAAAAAGGCTCAGATTAGGGTTTTTGAGCACGAGTATGCGTGCACATACATAAGGCATGCATACACAGCCTAGTTGTATGCATACACATACTTCGAGTATGCGACAAAAACCAAGAATTAAAACAAGAGGAAAACAAAGATGAAGCTTAGAACATTTACCTCCAAACAAAGGCTCCTTAGCTTGATTTTGACTATTCCCCTCAGTCAATCTAGTCACAGCCAAATCAAAATCAGTTGGTAAATCTTTGAAACCCGAAGATCAAGACTAGAAAATGTCTCAATTAGAAAAATATTTACTTGAGGGTGTTTTGTGGAAAACTCTCTCTTTGATTCATTATTTTCTAGTGAATCTTGTGTGTTTTCCTTCAAAATTTGTCCTCCTTTGAAAATCTACCATTTTAGGCTTTACATAGTCGAAAATAAGGGTTTGGGGTGGCTCCTAAACGATGTGGGATTCGTTCCAAACCAAGATTTAATGCAGAAAACCTTTCCTTTCTGGTTTTTGGAACCCTAGCATGCGCACTCATGCCCGTGTATGCGTATGCATGCATAAAGCATGCGCACGCAGAGCTTGAGCATGCTTGCACATACGCGTGTATGCGCACACATGCCCTAGGGCTTCTGTAGTCTTTATTTTCCCAAAAAAAAAAGCTTAATTAGTCCAAAGAGAGATATATTTTTCCAAAAACACTTCCTTAAGTCAATTTCTATCCAATTAGGCCCTAAGCCAAACTTGAACTTTAGAATTCCAACATCATGGGGAACGAGGGCCCGAGTTGTAAGGGGTACAAAATACGGTGTCTATAACAGTGTGAATGGAGGTTGGCAGTAGGGGGGGTGTCATTTCGAATGAATAGGGTTTTAGTTTTTTTTTTTTTTTGGGTGGGGGGGGGGGGGGGGGGTTATAAGTTTGGATGCTAAAAAATTGAGTAAATCGATTTGAAAGGGGGAAATTGTTGTGATGCTTTTGTTCTATTTGGTTGAGCTTGTTTGTGACAAAATTTTGCTTTGATCTCTCTATAAAAAATTTCTTTTATATGTTTTTTTAATAATTGTAGGGACTCCATTTGTAAGGCCCCAAACAATATATTTCTAGAGAGTGGGTTGAAGAAATTGGCCCTTGCAGGCAAACGGAACCCAACCATGAACCTATCACCATTAGAGGCCAGTGCACTTAAATTCCTTCTCAAAATTGCTCCTCGACGCTGGTCCGAGGAGCTTCCCCCCTTCCTCTTTTGCTGTTCTATTAGTCCTTCTTATATAGTCTTCTTTCTCCCATCTCTCCCTTCCATCTGTTGACCATCTATGCGTTTTCCCTCTATCTGTACGTCCCATCAACAGTACTATCAGTACTCAAGTAATTCACAATAATCAAGGTTGCCCTGTCCAAGAGTCACATCTCCATTAGTGCGGCCAGAGGGTTAGGTGAGCGCATTTAGTGCGGAGGTGACAACTTGTCCTGGGCCCGTTTCCCTATCCGAAGTTAATCTCGGTCCGTCGAGGACAAGGTTATCCTCGGTGAGAGTTTTTAAAGTATAGGCTCCCACGCGTCTTCCTCGGACGAGCCTTCTTCCTCGGCATGGGCCATGGGCCGGATGTAAAGTGGGTCGAGGTTCCCAGGCCCTCGGGCCCCACAATAGCCCCTCAAAATCCTGCTGTCCATGTTCTTGAACGGGGAGGAGGATTTTGATATTCCTGGGCCCCCACAAGATTTGATAAATCTCGGTCCACGTCAGCGTTGGGGTCTTGCTGTCTGCCCCATGTAAGTTTTTGGCGCTTCAAGACTTAGTGCGCGTTTGCATTAAATTTCGGCGGCTCCATGTTTCCCTCTTCCGATGGTGCGATGGTAGTCCCCTGGCAGGGATTTCCTGCTTTTATGGGCTGGAAGTTACATTTGGTTAACCTTAATTGGAGATATAAATATTCGTTTGAACCGCTTGGTATTCTCATTTGCGCGTTTATGAACTTCAGTGCATATATTCTGAAGTTGGTCCAATTTCCGCACTAATCAAGCGCCCCTCTCCAACGTAAAAAGCTTACCAGAGGATAATCTCACCATTTCTGTAAGTCTTCTACTTTCTGTAGCACAAAATTTTCTTTGATTGATCGATCATAGGAGGTTTGGTTATTTTTCTGCAGATCCGCACGCTTTCACGCGTCCTTTTCCTCTGGTCAGTAAGGAGGACTTGGAAACCGAAGGAACTTCTTCTGAACAAGGCTGATAACCAAATTAAAGCCGCCCAAAAAGCGGGGGAGGAAAAGGAAGTGATCGAACTAAGCTCGTCTGAGGACGAATTCGGTGTATTTGACCGAGCTAATCAACCCGAGGGTTGGTACCCAAACCGAGATGGGTCCTAGGAGACAGCACCCGATCAGCTTTCTTGACCTACTTGAGGGCAAGTCTGGGAAGGGGATGTCAATGGAGTCACAACCTGAGCCTCCGCCACCCAGCTCTCAGCCCTCGCCTGCGCATGTCAGGTCTTTACACACCCCTCTAATCTCAGAGTCTCGGTCAGAGTCCCCCGAACCAAAAAGGAAGAAGTCTTCCAAGGGCAAAGGCCCAGCGGATGGGGGCAGATCCCATCCCTCTCCAGAGGAGGATGAAGCCCGACGACCCTTCAAACAACTGAGGCTGGGTGGTAAGCGAAAAGGGAAAGAAATTGTTCAACCGTCCGAGCCCCAGGCCTGGCTGCCCGCTGCCATGCTCCATGGAGAACCTTTGAGGGGTGACGCTAGTATACGGGACTTCCGAGGAGGCGAGGAGGCTCGGGTAGCCGATGCCTTGGAAAATTTCCTTCTCCTTCCCGCCGACATGGCTGAGCTTGGGAACATGAGGGGGCCGGAGGTTGCTAAAAATCTCAAGAGATACCTGGGCATGGTAAGACATCTGATACTTGTTTATTTCGTTTGAATTTTATTACCTGGCACCTCCCCTTCCTCTTACGGCGTATTTACTTTGGTTAGCAGGCTATTCAGGCTGTTTTCAGGCTGGATGAGGAAATCGACGGCCAGGGTAGCGCTCTGGCTAAGGAGCGCGATAAGTTTTTGAAGGCTGCGAACACCCTTAAGAGATCTGAGGCAGATCTGAAGAAGGCTACTGAAAGTCTTGAGGAGATGACAAAGGCTAGGGACATTGCGGCTTCTGACCTAGTCGCGGCCATCAGACAGGCCGAGGATCAAACAAAGCGCTTGCATGATGTTGAGGGCCAATTGCGGTCTGCCAGGGAGGACATTGCCGACCTGAAGAAAAAGTTAGCCGAGGCGGTCTGGTCAAAGGGTGTCGTCGAGTATGCCAGGGACGAGGCCGTGAGGGCCAAAGATCTGGCTGAGTTTGCAAGAATAGATGCATAGCGCTCCGTAGAATAGGCGGAGGAAGAAGCCTTTGCTGAGGGGGTGGCCATGACTGAAGCTACCTTCAAGGCTCAAGTCCCTGAGGTATGCAGGGGCTTTTGTTCCCAAACCTGGAATGAAGCTCTCAACCAAGCGGGAGTTGATGTCTCGTCGGACCTTAGGAGGGCAGAGAGGGTATATTACCCCCCGCAATCCGTGAGGTTGTCCCCACCACTTCCGAGGAAGGTTCTGTATTACCAGCGGCCAGTAAAGGTCGGACTAACACTGCTGAGGACACATCTTTAGCAGGCAGACTTCTTAAGGAGGTTGAGCCCCGTAGAGCATTGGAGGGGGTTGGAACTGACGGTCAGGAAGTGCCCTAGTCTGTTACCCAGATTCCCCCCCCCCCCTTTTTACCCTAGAGGGGTCACATCCTGAAGGAGCTTTCCTGAGTCAGGAGCCCTTGTAGCTAATCAAAGTCTTTCAACAGGCTCTTCAAGACAAGCCCCCCAGCGAGTTGGGGGAGTAAGCCAATTCGTTAGACCACCCCGTTGTGACAGCATGGGGCATTCTTATTTATTTTCTTTTTCTTTTCTTTTTTTTTTTCTTTTTTTTTTTTTTTTTTTTTTTTTTGCTTTTCGCCTTGGCGACGTGTAACTAAACTACATGCCTTCTATTTGAAAGATACATTCAATGGTTCGCTTCTAGCTTATTAATCGGTGCTTCCTTTTACTTGTTATACTTTAACGTTTTGATCAACACCTTGATTCTCTTTAACACTTTTGTTCTTCTGTAAGTAACTAGTTTTCCCATAGGTTTGAGTCCGAGGACCATGCAATACCTTGGTTCTGTCTAGTACCTAGGTACATTTAAGTGGTTAGTTTCCCCATAGGTTTGAGTCCGAGGACCATGCAATACCTTGGTTCTGACTAACACTTCTGTTCTTCTGTAAGTAGCTAGTTTCCTCATAGGTTTGAGTCCGAGGACCATGCAATACCTTAGTTCTGTCTAGTACTTCTGTTCCTCTGTAAGTAGCTAGTTTTCCCATAGGTTTGAGTCCGAAGACTATGCAATACCTTGGTTCTGTCTAGTACCCAGGTACATTTAAGTGGTTAGTTTCCCCATAGGTTTGAGTCTGAGGACCATGTAATACCTTGGTTCTGTCTAACACTTCTATTCTTCTGTAAATAGCTAGTTTCCACATAGGTTTGAGTCCGAGGACCATGTAATACCTTGGTGCTGTCTAGTACCCAGGTACATTTAAGTGGTTAGTTTCCCCATAGGTTTGAGTCCGAGGACCATGCAATACCTTGGTTCTGTCTAACACTTCTGTTCCTCTGTAAATAGCTAGTTTCCCCATAGGTTTGAGTCCAAGGACCATGCAATACCTTGGTTCTGTCTAGTACTTCTGTTCCTCTGTAAGTAGCTAGTTTCCCCATAGGTTTGAGTCTGAGGACCATGCAATACCTTGGTTCTGTCTAGTACCCAGGTACATTTAAATGGTTAGTTTTCCCATAAGTTTGAGTCCGAGGACCATGCAATACCTTGGTTCTGTCTAACACTTCTGTTCTTCTGTAAGTAGCTAGTTTCCCCATAGGTTTGAGTCCGAGGACCATGCAATACCTTGGTTCTATCTAGTACCCAGGTACATTTAAGTGGTTAGTTTCCCCATAGGTTTGAGTCCGAGGACCATGCAATACCTTGGTTCTGTCTAACACTTCTGTTCCTCTGTAAGTAGCTAGTTTCCCCATAGGTTTGAGTCCGAGGACCATGCAATACCTTGGTTCTGTCTAGTACCCAGGTTCTGGGCGAAGGAGATTATCCTTAGCGTTGGCTATACTTGGCGCGATGATGGCCTCAGCCCTGCCTCGTCGGAAGTGGGGCATCGTGTGGACCGGACCATTGACCCCGTAGTGCTCCGAGCGAGGTTGATTTGGGACTCTAACCTTACATGTGGCAGTAACGCCACCTTCAGCTCAAGTTTTTGCGCTCATCAGTTACGAGGCGCCTCCTAACTGCTCGCGTTCCGCGCTTGACGTTTCAACACACGAGGCGCGCTCTCATTAACATTCTCTTAGACTGATGCAGATCACACGGTTGATAAGCACCTTGGAATTTGGTCAGGATTAATATTGCCGATAATCCTCTTTTCGAATTCTGCGTACATCAGTTCCTATCAATCTTCACCCCTTATTTAAGGCCATATAGGGGAAATGTCCCTCTATGCTTCACGAACCCTCTAATACACCAGGAAACATGCCCTCTCAACTTTCAAAGCCCCTTCAATAACCCTGCCAAAATCGTGATAAGAATTTGGAGAAATGGAGCGGCCTTGGATGGGAGTGAGGGCGCACAGGCCCAAAGTCCTCCTTCCCCGACCGAGAGCCGTCGTAGCCATAGCCCGCGTCAGATCTCCAGCGCGGCCGAATTTGTGCGTCATCCTCATGGTGCCATGCATATCGGCCAAGAGGGAGGTCCTTGAAGTACATAACGCACCTCCCCGGGGCGCCCCCACGCCGGTGGAAGCGTGCAAGAATACGTCATGTCTGGTGCCCGAATGTTGCCGTCTCCAACGGCCAACCACCGTGGGGCTGGAAGAGAATCAAGGGAACATCACAGGGAAAGGCTGCCCGGCGCCCTTGCATCTGCTCCTCTCTTCGCGCCAGCGCCACCGCACCGGCTTGGGCGTTGTTGGTAGCCTTAAAACAGGCCTGCCTCAAAGCCCTTTCCCTCTAGTTAGCTTTAAAACAGACCCGTCTGGGCCTTTGTTTGTAGAGTTGGCTTTAAAACAAGCCTGTCTGAGCCTTTGTTTGTATATTGTAGCTCCTTTTCATCTAATAACACACTACTATTTTTCTTCTCTTTTCCTTTGCATCTTCTAATGTTCTGCAATGGTGCCCTTTTTTCTTTTTTTTCTTTTTTTTTTTGGCACTTTCCTGTGAATGTTCCGCCAATTAGCTATCGTCCCTTGTGCCTGCTAGTGTACAAATTCTCCCCACAGACGGCGCCAATTGTAGGGACTCCATTTATAAGGCCCCAAACAATACATTTCTAGAGAGTGGGTTGAAGAAATTGGCCCTTACAGGCAAACGGAACCCAACCATGAACCTATCACCATTAGAGGCCAGTGCACTTAAATTCCTTCTCAAAATTGCTCATCGGCCCTGGTCCGAGGAGCTTCCCCCCTTCCTCTTTTGTTGTTCTATTGGTCCTTCTTATATAGTCCTCTTTCTCCCATCTCTCCCTTCCATCTGTTGACCATCCATGCGTTTTCCCTCTGTCTGTACATCCCATCAACAGCACTATCAGTACTCAAGTAATTCACAATAATCAAGGTTGCCCTGTCCAAGAGTCACATCTCCATTAGTGCGGCCAGAGGGTTAGGTGGGCGCATTTAGTGCGGAGGTGACAACTTGTCCTGGGCCCATTTCCCCATCCGAAGTTAATCTTGGTCCACCGAGGACAGGGTTATCCTCGGCAGGAGTTTTTAAAGTATAGGCTCCCACTCGTCTTCCTCGGACGAGCCTTCTTCCTCGACATGGGCCATGAGCCGGATGTAAAGTGGGCCGAGGTTCCCAAGCCCTCGGGCCCCACAATAATAAAATTATAATTTTTTTGGGAAAATGAAAAACGGTTCACTGCCATGTTATTGGGGAAAAAAAATCCTAAGATATAATAATAAAATTTTAAAAAGTTATATATATATATATATATATTACTTATTTGAACAAAAAGAATTAATTTTAATGCATTAAAACTATGTTTTTTTCGAGTTGAGTTGGCACACAATAACCACATCCATCGTTTAGAGGACCTAATTTCAAATAGCCCTCCCCCACTTGTTAATAATAGTTATTAATAGGGTTAAGTAACATGGATGTGTCATATAACTTAATTAATATTTTATATGTATTTTTACTATATCTTATTATTATTATATTTTATAATACTTAATTTTTTTTTTAGTTTACATACTATATTAGTTATTAAAGTTCTACTACCAAGAGTTTTATTTTTTATTTTTGAAAAAAAATTATTTATTTTATGTTATTTTAATAGTTTTTTTTGAGTTTGGTTTTAATAATAAAAGTTAGGTTGTACACATCATGCTTGCACCTAAAAAGTGGATCCGCACACAAGCTCCCAAATGAATTGGCTTATTAGAAAATAAATCCTTGTTCTTTGGAAAATATATCTTATATTGTGTCATCAAATCATTTCGCCTTGTGACTTTTTTATAAGTATATTAAATTTATTAACATAATATAATTTTAAGTGACTATATTTCCAAAATTATTACAAAAAATTTATAATATTATTGCAATTAAAATTCAATTATCAAAAGTTCCAACACAGTTAGAAAAACAATCATTCTTTGTTTAAAATTATTTTATGATCTATTTCTAATTTTCTAGGACCTACACCGAGGTATTGACGGTGATTCCCCAATATCGCAAAATAGAATGTGATACGATGAGATAGAATGCAATAATATTTTTTTATCTATAAAAACAAAACACAATGTGCATGTGTCATATAGCTTAAAATATTTTTCTGTTAATACTTAATACTATAGATTTGATTATTCAATAATTATTGTTTTAAAACATGCATCACATAGACATAATATTGATATGCGACAATGGAATGGCTGGCATTTTTGATAGGCCAAAAAAATTAGGTGATGATGGTTTTGAGACTTATGGCATGTTTGGATGTTTAAAAAAGGAGGGGGAGTAGAGTAAAGGGAGGGAGAGTAATCCAATTACCTTATTTGGAAGTTTTTTAAGGAAAGAGAGGGAGGGGTTTGGAAGGGTTTGGATGGGTTTCAACTCCCTCTAACCCCTCATTTTTAATTTCCCCAAATTGGAGAGATTTGGAGGGAGAGTAGAGTAGATAAATTATTATCCAAGTAAATTCCCTAATTTACCCTCTCTAACAAATTAATCAAGACCAATGTTGCAAGTCCATTTTCAAATAGGGGTAAATTTGTCTATTTTAATCATTTCCTCTCATCTCCATCCTAATTTTTAAAACATCCAAACAAGGGGAAAGGTTAATTACTCCCTTCCCCCTTACTAATTTTAAAAACATTCAAACAAGGTGGAGGGGAAACATTCTCCTCTACTCTTCTCCCCACTACTCTCCTCTCCTCCCTCTCTAAACTTCGAAACAGGCCATTAGTTGTCGGATGATGCGGGGGTTTTTTTTTTGGGAAGGGGGGGTTGGTTTGAGAGGCCTGGGGGTTTTTGTGTTGTTCAAATGCTATATATATATATATATATATATATTTTTTTTTTTTATGGGGATGGTAAGAAATTGAATTGATTAGATTGGAAGAAATTTTTGGGATGCTTGTGTTTTATTTGGTTGGGCTAGATTGAAGGAAATTTTTTTTTTTTTTTTTTTGCTCTAATCTTGCTATGAATTTTTCTTTTATGTATTTTTTTTAAAGAAAATTTTGACTTTCATGAGAAAATGTAAATGGTTCACTGGCCATGTTATCCAACAAAAAGAGATGAAAAAAATGAATAAAAAAAAAAATACAAACATAAGAGTTTTAAAATATTACTATTATTATTATTATTATTATTATTACTGTGAACAATAATATGCAATTTTAATACATTAAAACTAAATCATTTGAGCTGAGTTGGTATTTAACGACCGTTCCCTCATGTAGAGACCTAGGTTCAAATGGCCCTCCCCCACTTATTAATAATATTTATAATTAGGGTTATACAATGAGCATGTGTCATATAACTTAAATAATTTTTTTAAAATTTATTTTACTATATATTCTATCATTCAATTTTAAATATATCATTTAGTTTATATATGATTCTTGATTAAGACATAGCCCTGGAGCATTTTACTCTAATTAAAATTCTATACAACCAAAAATTTTAGAAATTGAAAAGAAATTTCATTATTATTTTATATTATTTTAATAGTCTGTCGTAATTTTTGCACTGTATGGCACATTATAAGAATTACAATTGTATGACATTATTTTCCCTTGTCATTCATTACAAGTATATTAAACTTATTAAATATATAATTACTTAAAGTGACTACATATTTTCAAATTTTTTAATAAATATATATATAATTGTAGGGTCAAGATTTGTAGCCCAGACTCAAAAGAGATGGGATGTGAGCCCAATAAGTCCAATACAATAAATTTATAAAGAGTGGGTAAAAGAACTAGACTGTTTATGAATTCAACAATAGTTAATCAAGGTTTTATTAAAAGAACAAGTATGAAAACACTAGGAATTTGAATAAACTCAGGTCCGATGAGACAAATTATAATTTGAATGGCTAAGGTTATTCTTAGAGTTACAGTAAACTTTTCTTCTTCTTCTTTTCCTCTTTCTTTCCGATCCCCCTTCGTGAAAGGTCTCTTCTGTTTATATAGTTCTCTTTTAAACCATCTTCATCGTACATTTGTTCTTCACCTAAGCATTCACTTGAGTACATGTCACATCAGGTATCTTCTTTAGTTCTCCATGAGTGATGGCAGCTGAGATTGTACTGTTCAGGGGTCTTCTCCACATAAATGCGGTCAGAAAAGTTGCTGCAGTGCATTAAACGCTGTGGTAGCAGTTTTTTCTCTAGATATTTCTCTATTTCTCTCATCTTTATACGTGCAAGAAACTCATCCTTATTGCTGGAACTTCCTGGAAGTTCACCTAAGCTGCCCAGGTATTTACTTGACCGATATTCTTCAAGTCCGAGGAGGATATACTCCTCAAACTATACTCCCTCATCCTTTCCTTACGCGATTCTCCATTCTGGGGCCTTTTCCAATCCTTTACCCCTCATCGGAAATACTTATATCTTTAAATGGGGTCTAAGGCCCAACATACGCGTTTGGGCTTTTACCCCCACAATAATAATATTCCAATTAAAAAAGTCAATTATCAAAAAGTTTTAAGATATTTTAAAATAACCATTATTTATTTAAATTTATTATATAATCTATTATACATATATATAAATATATATATATAAACCTTTATACAATGTGCATTTGTCGTATAACTTAAAATACTTTTTTTTTTTTTTTACTATAGATTTTATTATTATTATTATTATTATTATTATTATTATTATTTTTCTGAATGTAAATTTTATTATTCAATTTTATAAACATATTAAGATTTACATATAATTATTGATTAAGAAATGCATTAATAACTGTGGGAGGGAGATTTGTAGTAGTGGTACACTCATCCTTAGGCCAAAAGGCTTATAAGGCATGTGTGGGAGGCGTCTCTCCCCGATGTGGGATTGAACAAATTTGTGAGGGTAGCATTGATCTCCTCCATTCCCAAAGCGAACAATTCCTTTGTTGGGGTTTGAGACAAATCTTCCTCTCACAATAACTATAATACAAATATCTTCCAGGTTCAACCAACGACAACATCCATCATTTTGCACTAGCGAGGCCGAGGAGGTGGCCATAGCATGGGTAAGCTAAGGGTTCAAAATATAAGGTAAGTGGAGGGCCTGAGTTAAGACTTAAGACCTATAACAGAATGTCATAACTAAGATAACCAAAGGAAACAAGATCCTCTCAATTTTTTGACTTCAACTGCAGTGATTTTATTTCCCGACTCTCATTCTCATATTATAAAAAATATTATGTTATTTAAAAGAATAAGTCTTGTGCCACATAAAGTGGCACAGTGTTGTGCCACTTTATGTGGCACAAGACTTACTCTATTTAAAATAATTGAAACGCATAGATTTTATTTGAGTATTTTTTTTCATGGTTAAGATTTTATTTCTTAACTCTTGCATTATAAAAAATATTTTAATGGTAAATGGTGTGGTACTAAATAAGCCTTAAGATATACAACATTTGATCTGAATCTGTCACATTGATCTATTTCAAATGGAGAAGATCATACCACTAATCTGTCACATTGATCTATTTCAAATGGAGAAGATCATACCACTAACTGGAAATAAGCATGAAGTTTGATATTAAGCCATGAAAACACAATAACAACTGATGATAAAGAAATGTAGAAAGCAACGGTCGTGACCCTGGTACTTGAAATATGATTTAATTGAACACTGATTATGAAGTTCAATTTCTCCTTCCGTTAATGTGTTTTTTTTTTTCCCCTTGAGTTAAATTTCTTGTTCCTCCCCCTTTTTTTTTTTTTTGGGTATGTGATGGTGAACCCAGGATATGATATCATGAAAGCTTGCTTACCTATGACATCTTTAGAGAGCCATTTTTAAAAGATTTGCCTCCACAGAGCCGGTTTCAAAGATCTTTCACCACCTCAGTTTTGGAAGGGAGATCCAGCCACCATATTGCTGAGCAAATTTTAAATGGTTCTCAAATGGATCCACCATTGATATCACCTTATTATTAGACCAACTAAACAATAAATATGATCCACATAATCTCTAAGATCATTGCCAAATAAAGAGACACTATATCTAAAGTAATGCGTGTTAGTTGTGTTCCATGGTCGATCCAAGTCATCAGAAGCATGCTAGCTAACTCACAGAAATCAATTTATGCATTGAACAAGAAAAATCATATAGTTATGTTACAATTAAAAAGGATATCTGAGGAAAAGACATTCTGAGAAGCTTCTTTATAGGCAACCTCCAAGCTATACAAGCATGTACAATGTGCTAGATACAATTTATGAACCCTTCAAATTAGATTATCTCAACTTCACCAGCCAGCCCATAATAATGCAGGCTGGGTTCTTCCGATCAGAAGCGGGAAGGAAGCACTGCAATTCTAACTGATCTAAATGTGCCGAATAAATTCGGTCCTTATGTAAGCAAGAGAGAAGAGAACTACACAGAGAGACCACAAAAGATGGTGGGCTTAGGGTTTAGGCCATGCTAATCACCTTAGGTGAGAGTCATAAGTGTCAAAAAGAGAATCAGGAACAATTAATGGTAACTTATCTATATACAGGAACAACCTTCTAAGATTCTCCCTTGTCACTGTTGCCATGTCAACTATGTCCTTGCTGTCTGTGAATACCCAGAGATCACCTGAATTCACTCTCTTAAGACTATCACGACAAAAGGGACATGACTGTGATCTTGATCGCCTGCAATTGGTTGCAACAGATTATTACTTTTATCCATAAGGGTAAATACATTATAAAATAAACATAGATTTATAGCCTGGAACAATGGAAGATAAGCTAGATTACTCCCCAACACGAGAGCACATAGCTAGACAACCCAAGAAGTGCACTACAAGCACATAAACAGATAAACAATCCAATTACAACCTGAAAGTAATCTGGTGACAAAATGCAGCCTTGTAGCACCATCGACATTACTTACACAGCCAAGGTGGTGTTGTTCTTGTTGTTTTTTATTTTTTTGAAGGGTGGCAATTTGCACTCTAATGCATTTCAATTACAAGTTTAAAAATCGTTTTTAGAAAAATGTATGAGAATTACCTGAAGCACAAATGAATTGTTTGAAGATAAATAAGGACATCATAGGGTAGACGTGCTAAATTTCCCAGATCATTTCCATCAACTTAGCAAGATGTTTTTTGGGCCTAGATGCAAAAGCACTAGAGATCATAGAATCATTTTCCTCTAACAAAACAATAGGCTTAATTGTGACTAGACCACAATGGTTACATATATCTACTTCTTTTTCAATTCAAATACAGGTTATGCACAACATGGTTGCATGTGAGGTTTGAGACTTCACAAAATTCAGGCAGAATGAAAATGGATCTCTGAATCTATTTTACTGACAATCAAAGATAAAATAATTCAAACAAAAACTACATGAGCATCACCCTAATAGATGTTGCCTGGTTGAATCTGCTACAATCCATTAGAATAACGACTTAAGCTCATAGAGTAGCATGTCATTATAAAATGCACCAACTCTTGTAGAAATAACTTTACATTCCCTTTCTGCAATTTTCAGAAATCAAATCTTAAAAGTACTCTTCAAACTTGGGTGAGATTTGACATCTCTAAAATGAAATATGGGAATGATCTAATCCAGTGTTTGCGCTTGGCAACAATAACCAATTGATTGTTGCTGCCATAAGGAAACAACCAAAAGTAGACATGAACTTGCAATAGCACATCAAACATAAAAAAAGGACAACACAAATGAACTTTCAAGTAATCAAATCCAATCCAAAACGCCACATGGAAGAATTAAAAGTTCCCATCCCAAGTTATGGCACCTCTTCCATGGGACACTTTCCCCATTGAATGATAGCTTCTCAGCTAACAAGCCATTCCCATAATCAACAGCAGTTCTTCCCACGAATCATTCAGCTTCAACTCTAGGTACCATACACAGAAGGAAAAAATTCAATGAGTCCACGGGTCCAGGACAATAACCGCCCATAAGATGATACCAAGTTTTATCCTCCCAACATAATCATGGTGCACCATAAATTCTAGAAGGAAAGCATTTTCCTTGTACGAGCTTAGGATAAGAATAACTGTTTACAGAATCAATCGTTAAAGTTCTCTTGATCATTATCCAAAAAGGATCTGATTTGCATCCCAAGCCATTAAAATTCATAAGCCACAATGCCACATCCAAGTTTAGAGTACACAAAAAATATTAGATCTTCAATAAATATTTACAGAAAGATATCCTGCACTTCTGCACCAGTCAACAACTAATATACCTTACACTACAAATTACATTGATTAGCCCATTGTCATCTACCTTTTCCTAACCCAACTAATGTTTATGATTCTGGATATTGATATTCACCCAAAAAAGAAAAAAGGATGTTTCTGCATACTTCTATCTCATGTAAAGTAATCTAAAAAAAGCCTAGTTTCACACGTATCAAGACATGTATTTGTACCTCAATCATACAAAAACTTTTGCTTGTAACTGATAAGTTGCTAGCATAACTTCACCATAACTTTTGTAGTGTAAGGTATATTAATTAGTGATGTGTCGTGTTTTTCAGTAAACATTGGAAACACAAATGCATTACTAAAATGACCCCAATCAATCAATCAATGAAAAAAGAGGGCCTTCACTAGACCTTGATGATCTAGTATTAGGCGCCAAACAATCCAATATCCATGAAACATCCAATGCATCCTTAATTAATTTTTAATTAATTTTATTTGTTGGTATTGAACAGTATCTATTGGGTAGACATCAGAAAGAAGAATCACAGAGCAAACCAACTAAATAGTTGACCATTTCCAGTACAAGAACTCGGGGAAAAAAAAAAAAAAAGCTTTAGAGAGAGGTGGAAGTACCATTCTCGGTAACATTTCAAACACATGGCATGGTTGCAGTAGGGCAATACAATCTTGCTATTCATTTCCATGCATATTCCACATTCTTCCTCTCTTTCAGTATCTACATCAGAACACTGCCTATGTTCCTCATCATCTCTCCTTCGATACCTCTCCATGCATACTGCTTTCTGCTTTTTATCTTCTGTATCAGTAACACCTCTTTGAAGTTGCAATATAGAGGGATAAATTACCGCTGCCCACAACAGGTTTTAGACATTAGCAAGACAGTCGGGACACTAAACCCAAAATTCCAAGTATGCTGAACTCAGGACATTACCATAAAATTCTCTTATGCTTGCTTTTCTTTCATGGGTAGACATGGTGGTTGTGCCATCCACGTAAACCTGAAGCATAAGGTACATTGATTAGGTCAGCCATATCCATGAATGGAAATGAATAAAAACCGCAACAAAAAAAAAAAAATCCCATGTAAAGAAACACAATCACAACCTTGTAAATTAGGATTCTTAAGAGTCCTAGGGCCCCTGCAAGGTTACAATCTGTCCATTGGACCAGAAAGAGGAATAGGTGTGCAGCTGGACTATATGACATTCTCATCTGAAGGCAGGCACCATCATATTCCCTTGGATAATCTGAGGCACTGCATTTCGCATTGAAAGATAAGAATTTAAACAGAAAATTAAAAATAAGATTATCAGATTAAGCTAGTAGCCTCCTGAAGTACATTAGAAAGTAGGAAATCATAAAATACATTAATTAAAGAAATAAAGAACTTTCCAATTTCCAAATAATATGTCTTTAACATCTAAAGCATTGCAAATTCTTAGATAAATTAGAGTCATCATTGATTACACACATGGAATAAATCACTCCAAACAAACAAACAAACAAACAAAAAGACTAAAAAAAAAAAAAAAAATCATTGTAGGAGACAGGACAGAACAAACCTTAACCTGACCCCATTAGTCATATATTAGTTTTAGTACATCCAAATCATTGAGACAGCTCCTCCTCAATAAGATGTAACCATTGCCCACGTGGGCTTTAAGGCACAATGTATCAAGATAAGGATAAGGCCTAGAAAAAAGTGTTTCAAGATAAGGGGGAAAAAAAATGTGTTTCAATATTAACCCCCACCACCCCCCCCCCCCCCCCCCCCAAACAAAAAAAAAAAAAAAAGTTACCTAGGAATTATCTTACCGACCCAAAAAATTGAAATGGAATCCCAGTTCAGAGACCAACATAGTAAAATCAGAACGAAACCCATTAGTAAGAAGGAAAATTAGAGCAAGATTGACCTAGGAAAGGGGGTAAAAAAGTAAAAAATGGAAAACCCACTTTAACGAGGTTAAAAAAAAGAACAAACAAACAAAGTTGCAGAGATGAAAATCAAGGATGCCCTAGCAGTTCCATGCGAGTGTGTCTCGGAGAAAGCGAGAGAGAGAGTTAGAATTGTAAGAACTAATAAATCCACCCAAAAAATAAACCCAAGCGTTTTCCTTTTCAAGATATATATAATGTAAGCTGTATTATGAGAAGTACTTGATGTTAATAAAATACCAAAAGAGGAAACAATATCAAAAACTGAAAACACCAAAAAAAAAAAAAAAACATAATCTCCAACAAAAGTGAAAGAACAACAACAAAAATCTCACATTTCGGAAAAAAACACACACTGAGAATAAAAGAGGAAACTTTAGCACAAAAACAAGCAGAGAAATAAAAAAGAGAGAGACCCTTATGAACTTACAGAGTATTAGCGTGTTGAATATCGGCTTCAAGAACTTTGAGAGAGTCCTTGAAAGACTTTCTCATAGTAGCCACATACATCTCCAAATTTATTATTTTTTTCACTCACACAAACAAATTAAAATAAATAAATAAAAAAGTAAAAACCCAATTCTTAAATTCCCCAAATTTGATTCCCCAAAAAGGCCAGACTTTGTATCAGTATGATATCTCTCTCTCTCTTCTGGCTCTCAAAGTAAGAAAAGGAACAGTGAGGTTGTTTGTTCCTTTTTTTGGGTTTCTTTTTCAGTGTTGGGGGGGTCCTTCAAGTTGCTTCTATTCTGTTCTTGAAAGCGAAGATGAAGTCAGGTACAGGACACGTGGAATTCGCAGAGTTATCGTGGACGTGGAGCGTAGCGGCTTAAAATGATTAATTAATTTAATTAATATATACATATATTTATATTTTTAGGGGTATTTAAAATATAAATATGATTGTTCAAATTTTACATATTAGGTTTTAGGTTTTTAATTTGTCAATTAAATCTAAACATATGAATTTTTTTTTTCTATTTGAAGTTTCTATTTTATTTTTATATTAAAAGATAGAATGTTTTCTACTTTATTTTGGACAATAATGAAATAGATAAAATGTAATGAAACATATAAAAGATAAAAGAAACATGTATTAAAAAAAAAAAAAAATTCTTTGATAACACTCGAGGTTTATCAATTTGACAACTATTAAACATGTAAAGAAAATATTTGCTTTAAACTTTGAAGTGAGCAAGTAATGGATATAGGTTTCATGTTGAAATGATGATTTAATAAATTTGAAATTTTAGTCGACAAAATTAAAATTTGATAATAAAAAAAATAATATATATATGACAAAATTTAGTTACAAAATTAGTTGTATTCTTAAGTTACAATCTTACTCAATATCTTTTTATTGGAGGTAAATTTTGACAAATCTACCATTGGATTACATGTTCTTCTTATATCTTTCATGCTTACAAAATTTATAAAAAGTTAAAAATCAATAGCTATATCATTAATAAATTGTTTAAATTGCAACTTTTTGTAATTTTAAATTATGCATAAAAATATAAGTTTATAAATTATAATGTAAATAATACCTGATTGATATAAAATTTAACATGTGTACTAAGAATGTAAAGAATATGCAATTCAACGGTTAGATTTTCAAAATATGAAATAATATTTATTTTATCAAGTAAAGTTGTAATATAAGACTACAACTAATTTTGTAGTTAAACTTTGTCTCTATATAAAGAGATAGATAATAATTGTTGTGGAAACTTCCCATAAAAATTATTTATTTGGTTATTAAAGACAAAAAGGAAGAAGGATTTGCTGAATATATTATTCATTTTTGTTTGGGTAATAAGTGTTGAGTACTAAAATAGTTTTCTATATTTTAATTAAAAAATTTCCACAAAAGAATTTACTAAAAAAAATACTTAATTAAAAAAACTAAGGGTTCAAAGAAATTCACGAATATGAGAGAGGCCGTGACCCGTGAGTGTACGTGAGTAACTCCCTTATATTATGCGCTCTCTAATCTATTATTATGTGATCTGTGACTCAGTTTGTTTCTCTTTGTGTGTGCTTTTTTGTCTCCCACTTTTTTCCTTTTCTACGGTAGCTTTCGTTCCACGCAGTATTGTGCTGTGTTGATCGTTACACATCCTCTCCCCTCTCATCTTATTTTCTGCTAATTTTAATTGCCTACCATTCTTTTTATTTTTTGGTTTCTATGATTATTGATTTGCTCAAAATGTTTTTGTCCTGCCAACAATTAATAAGTTAGGTAATTGTTACCGAATTTTTAGTACCAACGTTTCTTGAAATAACTTACAAGTTTTGTTTAAGTGTAATCATAGTGAGTGCATTCTTACATTTTCTTATTAATAGAAATAATTTTAAAAAAAAACTTATATGATTTGACTTTTGAGGTTTATTTAAAATGAATGGGAAAAGAATACGTATTTGAAACTTTTTTTTTAAGGAAAATTCATAGTTAAAACTTGAAACTGAGACTACCCAATATTTTAGGGAGTGTTTGGTAGTGTATTTTGAACAATAGTTTTCAGTATTTAAACAATATTACACGTATTTTCACGCACTTTCTCACTCACACATATTTTCAAAAAATACAAACAATATTACTAGAACAATAATTTGAACAATAATTTTTTGTGTTAAATAAACGCAAAGAGATATCTTATAGTATATTAGTATCAGACTAATCAACAAAAAAAAAAAAAAATATTGGTATCAGACTAATCAGCAAATAAAAAAAAAAAAATTTGGTATCAGTCTATCAGACTATTTGTATCATTATCAAACACAATGCTATACTTACATTTGACTTTTTAAACATTGTAGTATATAAAATAATTCAATTGACCATTTCATTAAATTAAACATCACTTTTATTAGGCATGAAATGGTCGAAACGTACTGTATCAGCCAAAACACAACAACTGATTCTTGCCTAACACAGGCCTATTTAATTATTTTTATCTAATAAAAATGACAAATTTCTAAAATGTGAGTCGATTGTCTACACGAGCAACGATCGAAGGTACCTGAAGAACAAAATGTGAAGAACCTATAGAGAGTACCAGTAGGGTGCCGGCAAAAGACTCTCCAAAAGTTAAGTTAGTGACAGAAAAATCTCCAATAACTCCCCTTAGGAGACCAACGACACTAATGATCACGACGACACAAGTGTGGCTTGACCATGCCAACGCATTTTTATCCATTTAGTAGCGGAAGAGCCCTTAGTGATCGACAGTGCTCTAAAGACCGAACGCTAATGTTAGTGATGAAGAGTCAAGGGTGTTGGTAAAATATTCCCTATCAGTATTAAATATTTAATTACACACTGTTCATCAATAATACTTACCCTCATTGTTTTCATAGTTCAGACTATTATTATGTCAGACTTTTTTTTGGTCAATAAAAGTTTTGCGTTTGTTAAGTTTTGCGTTTGTAGACCTTATATATATTGAAGAGGTAGAATCTGGGCTAGAGATGGGCCTGACGGTCATCAACTGTGGGCCGATAGAGGACAGGCCCATTATCTGCCAAATCTGTGCAAATGGATCCAGTATGAAATATCGGCAGATCCAAGGCCCATGAGGAAGGTAGAAAGGCCCTTGGTATGGGATACTTGCGACACACTTCATAGAGTCCGAAGACAAATGGAATTCTAGTACAAAAAGGATTCTACAGGATGTTCCCTATAAGGAAAAGACTTCCGCGCCAAGGGTAAGACATCGATCACCTACTACTATAAAAGCCCCAATACCCTCATAAATCAAGGTACGCATCATTTACCCTCTCTAGCACTCTAGAGTTGTGAGAATATTTCTGACTTAACCTTCAGAGGGTATTCGGCCGGCACCACACCGGCGCTCTCTGTTAGGTTTTTCTCTCTTTGTATTGTGCAGGTTCACATTCGAGCGTGTAGGTATCGTGTAGCTCACTGGTGAATTTCTCGGCATCATCAGTTGGCGCCGTCTGGGGGAAACTTAGTTGAGATTCATAAGCCATACTATCGTTTCCCGGACTAAAAGGTTGCATGGTACTCACTCACTCGATGGCAACTACTAACGACGTTCAAGGAGAGGAACCACCCACGACTGCCCTCGAGAGACAAGTTCGAACTCTCGGTGCCACCGTGGAACGTCTCACCAAACAAAACCACGACTGGGAAGAACAGCTGCGCGAGAAGAATGCAGCACCGAATGACCAACAAGAAGATCAGGAAGGGAACAACGCTCTAAGGAAAAATTAGGAGAAACCTGAAGGCAGCCACACCCCAAGCAAACCGGAGAGGCAAAACTTGAGCATGCCATCCCTCACGGATGCGACTCCACCACATATTATCGCAAAGATGCAAGCAATGAGGGAACAGATGGAGGTTATGATGAACGCGCTCAAGTGGCGAGTTTCCAATGATCTTGACGATTTAGTCAACCGCACCGACTCTCCTTTCACTGCGGCCGTGAACTCCTTCCCCCTACCCCACAAATTTCGCATGCCGCATATAGACAGCTATGACGGAGTGAAGGATCCTCTAGACCATCTAAAAACTTTCAAAACCCTAATGCACCTTCAGGGGGTAGCAGACGAGATCATGTGCAAGGCCTTCCCCACAACACTCAAAGGCGCCGTAAGGGTATGGTTCAGCCGACTGACGCCAAACTCCATCAGCACCTTCAAGGAGCTGAGCGCTCAGTTCACTACGCACTTCATTGGAGGGCACAGGTATAAGAAGTCCACAACATGCTTGATGAGTATTAAGCAACGGGAGGATGAGACGTTGAGGACCTACATAACGCGCTTTAATAAAGAAGCGCTCTCAATAGACGAAGCCGACGACAAAATACAGGTAGCGGCTTTCACGAACGGGCTGCGGAATGGCAAATTTCTATTCTCTTTATACAAGAACGACCCTAAGACCATGTCAGAAGTACTCTACAGGGCAACCAAATACATGAACGCTGAAGACACATTGCAGGCCCGAGATGAAAAACCCAGAAAAAGGGAGCGGCAAAAAGAAGAACGACGGCACCAAAGGTCGAAGAGGCCAAGAATGGGAGACCGAAGGGATGAGCGGTGCTTTAGGCCACCAAGGGGGAGGTTCACGAACTTCACCCCGTTGACTACCCCAATAGAACAAGTCATAATGCAAATCAAGGAGGAGGGTGCTCTAACCTTCCCCGGAAAACTAAAAGGAGATCCCAGCAAAAGATCAAGAGACAAATATTGTCATTTTCACCGCGATCACGGTCACGATACAGCAGATTGCTATGACTTGAAGCAACAGATAGAAACCCTTATTAGATAAGGGAAATTACAAAAGTTCGTCAGAAAAGAGAGGATGGATCCGCCACCTCAAGAGCAGCAGTCCCGAAGGGATAACGAGCATCCTAGACCCCCAATCGGAGACATAAGGATGATTGTAGGGGGAACACCAACAACCGGGTCGTCCAAGAAGGCCCGAAAGACTTACCTCCGAATGATTCACAATGTCTAACAAACTGGTTCAGCACCAAAGATAGCGCGGAGAGATAGCCCGATCGTTGGATTCTCAGAGGAAGATGCACGATGTCTTCACCACCCGCATGACAACGCATTGGTGGTCACCCTACGAGTGGGAGAGTATAACATGCACAGAGTATTGGTGGACAACGGTAGCTCAACGGACATTCTCTATTATCCCGCGTTCCAACAAATGAAAATTGATAGGGAACGGCTAATACCAACAAACGCTCCGTTGGTTGGCTTTGGAGGAACAAGAGTGTTCCCATTGGGTATGGTCACACTTTCGGTGACGGTAGGAGATTACTCCCAACAGATCACACAGGATGTGACGTTCGTTGTGGTTGACTGTTCATCCGAGTACAACGCTATCATCGGACGACCTACCCTCAATGCATGGAGGGCAGCAA
The DNA here is from genome assembly GCA_032727855.1 of Quercus ilex subsp. ballota. Taxonomy (NCBI): domain Eukaryota; kingdom Viridiplantae; phylum Streptophyta; class Magnoliopsida; order Fagales; family Fagaceae; genus Quercus; species Quercus ilex. The sequence goes on along the minus strand of CM064912.1, from coordinate 45,743,354 downwards.
CATCAACTTACCACCTGATGATCAAATTCCCTACAGAGTATGGGATTAGTGAATTACGAGGGAACCAGATGGCCGCCCGTGAGTGCTACGTTGCCATGCTGGAGATGGAAGACCAGCAACAAACCATGTGCATAGAGGAGACACGGACGACAGCAGAGCCGGTAGAGGAACTAGAAGAAATAACCCTTGATGAGTCAAAACCTAAACGGACTACCAGAATGGGGACGCTGGCTAGCCAGCCAATCCGTCAAGCCCTCATAGCATTCCTCAAAATGAATTAGGATGTGTTCGCCTGGAGCCACGAAGACATGCCCGAAATCGAAAGCTCAGTTATACCTCACAAGTTGAACGTAAATCCATCATTCTTGCCAATCCGACAAAAAAAGCAAGTGTTCACCCAGGAACGAGACAAGGCAATAGCAAAAGAGGTGAAGAAGCTGCTAGAAGAAAACTTCATTCGGGAAGTCTACTACCCCGACTGGCTAGCAAACGTAGTGATGGTTAAAAAGACTAACGAAAAATGGCGAATGTGCGTCGATTTCACGGACCTCAACAAAGCATGCCGAAAGGACAGTTACCCACTACCCCGGATAGACACCTTGGTTGACTCAATGGCCAGACACCAACTCCTGAGCTTTATGGATGCCTTCTCAGGCTATAATCAAATTAAGATGGATGAAGTCGATCAGGAGAAAACCTCCTTTGTCACTAGCCAAGGGCTCTTTTGTTACAAGGCGATGTCGTTTGGACTCAAAAACGCAGGCGCGACGTACTAGAGACTGATGAACAAAATGTTCGCGCAGCAAATCGGCAAGAACGTGCAAGTTTATGTCGACGACATGCTTGTAAAGAGCCTACTTGAAGATGATCACCTCAAGGACCTCCAGGAGACTTTCAACACTCTCCGCTCGTATAATATGAAGCTTAATCCAAACAATTGTGTATTTGGGGTGACGGCAGGAAAGTTTTTGGGATTCATGGTATCCCACAGAGGGATAGAAGTTAATCCAGAAAAGGTGCGGGCCATCATGGAGTTGGAATCGCCGAAGACGATCAAGGACGTGCAAAGACTGAACGGCAAAATTGCCGCCCTAAATAGGTTCGTCTCGAAAGCGACGGACAAATGTCTACCCTTCTTCAGAATACTAAGAAAATCATTCGAGTGGACGGAAGAATGCCAGAAGGCCTTTGAAGAATTAAAGAAATACCTCACATCCCCGCCATTGCTCAGCCCTTCCAGACCAGGAGAAGAACTCTACCTCTACTTAGCTGTTTCAAAAGCGGTGGTCAGCGCGGCATTAGTAAGAGAGGGAGACGGATCTCAAAAACCCGTCTACTTTATAAGTCGGGCGTTCCGAGGAGCATAAGAGAGGTATCCACCAATAGAGAAGTTGGTCTTCGCGTTGGTAATTGCGGCAAGAAAACTAAAGCCATATTTCCAAGCCCATACTATCATAGTCCTGACGAACCAACCTCTAAGAAGAGCCTTGGGTAGCCCCGAGGCAGCCGGACGGATGGTTTTGTGGGCAATTGAGATGAGTGAATTTGACATACAATATCGCCCACGAACTGCAATTAAAGGGCAAGCTATGGCCGACTTCATTGTTGAGTTCGCACAATTGGAGGACAAGGGGGCCGAAGTAGCCACGCAGTGGAGCATCCACATGGACGGATTGCCAAACAAAAAGGCAGGAGGAGCTGGTGTTGTCATCCAAACCCCAGAAAGGGATAAAATCGAGTGCATGATCTGACTCGACTTCCCTACAATCAACAACAAGGTCGAATATGAAGCACTAGTAGTGGGACTAGACCTCGTAAGAGCAGCAGGTGCTGAAAACGTAGTCGTACACTGCGACTCCCAGGTTGTAATACGTCACATCGACGGAGGCTACGAGTGCAAGAGTGAGAGAATGAAGAAGTACCTGAAAGAAGTGAAGAATCAGATCGGCAACCTCGAAGTAAGATTCATCCAAATCCCAAGGGAAGAGAATGAATGTGCTGACCGTCTTACAAAAGCAGCCTCGGCAGAACTTATGCTCGTTCCTGAATAGGTATTGTCATTTGTACAACTCTCCTCGCTTATTGATGGCGGAACAAACGTACAGGAAGTCAGTTTTGGGAACAATTGGACTACGTCATTGATAGCGTACCTAAGATCAGGCACTCTGCCAGATGGGAAAGACGTGGCTAGAAAACTAAAAGTACGAGCCTCAAGATTTGTGCTGATTAAAGACATCTTATACAAAAGAGGATTCTCCCGACTGTACCTAAGGTGTTTGAGCAGCGAGGAAGCAAACTATGTGATAAGAGAGGTTCACGAGGGTATTTGTGGAAACCACTCAGGGGCACGGTCCTTAGTGCACAAGTTGATTCGAGCAGGGTACTATTGGCCTACAATGCAAAAGGATGCGTAAGCTTACGTCAAGACGTGCGACAAATGTCAGAGGTTCAGTAATCTGATCCGACAACCAACTGAGGAGCTGACACCCATGACGGCCCCTTGGTCCTTTGCCCAATGGGGAATAGACATCATGGGCCATTTCCCGACAGCGGTAAGACAACTAAAATTTATGGTAGTAGGTATCGACTACTTCACTAAGTGGGTGGAAGTAGAAGCCCTAGCCACTATCACGGAGAAGAACATTCGAAACTTTGTGTGAAGGAATATTATCTGCAGGTACGGGATACCAAGAGTGCTTGTCTCCGACAATGGAAAACAGTTCGACAACAGCGCATTTAGGGACTTCTGTTCAAAGCTAGGTATCAAGAATCATTACTCTTCACCTGCGCACCCATAGGCCAACAGACAAGTTGAGGTCACGAACCGGTCCTTGCTCAAGATAATTAAGACCCGGCTCGAGGGGGCAAAGGGCAGCTGGCCTGACGAACTACCAAGCGTCTTATGGGCATATCGTACTACAGTAAGAACACCTACTGGAGAAACGCCGTTTAGGCTAGCATATGAAAGTGATGCTGTCATCCCTGTGGAGGTAGGGCTTACAAGCTATCGGGTGGAGAACTACAACAAGGATAAGAATGAAGAGGCCTTGCGGCTTCAGCTAGACTTGGTGGATGAGGTCCGGGCTACAGTAGAGCAGAGGTTGGTGCGATACCAGAACCACATGGCAAAATACTACAACTCCAATGTCAGACATAGGGACTTCCAGGTTGGAGATCTTGTGCTACGGAAGGTAACGGGAGCTGCTAGGGATGCTTCGCAAGGAAAGCTCGGCCCCAACTGGGAAGGAACATACAGGATCTCATCTTGGCAAAGGAAAGGGACCTACCACCTCGAAACTCTGGACGGACAGAAGCTGCAACACCCAAGGAACACGGAGCACCTACGGAGATACTACCAGTAGAGACGACATGAAGAGCATCGACGCTCCCCCAATTTCCAGTTTATTACTGGGTTTCATTAGTTTTTACTTTGAACAATTTTTTCTCTATTATTTAGTTTTGCTATCACAAGTTTTTACTTCAAACAATTCTACAAGTGCCTTTTTAAGCCCAAAGGAGCAGGTACCTTTTTCTTCTACATGGTTTTCTTTCAATAAGAGAAATATTCAGATACTACTGTATTTCTTACTTAATTTAATTAAGTCCACAGGATGGACGGATCATCCGAAGAGGATGAAAAATTTCAAATCCACAAGAGGGGCGGATCAAACTAAGTCCACAAGATGAACGAATCATCCTAAGAGGATGAAAAATTCAAAGTCCACAAGATGGACGTATCATTCCAAAATGATGAAAAATTCCAAGTCCAAAAATGGATGGATCAAACTAAGTCCACAAGATGGACGAATCATCCCAATGGGATGAAAAATTCAAAGTCCACAAGATGGACGTATCATTCCAAAAGGATGAAAAATTTCAAGTCCAAAAATGGACGGATCGAAATAAGTCCACAAGTGGACGGATCGTCCCAGTAGGATGATAATATTCATAAAGTCCACTAAGTGGACGGATAATCCCAAAGGGATGATAATATTCACGAAGTCCACTAAGTGGACGGATAATCCCAAAGGGATGATAATATTCACGAAGTCCACAAAGTGGACGGATCATCCTAAAAGGATGATCATTTTTACGAAGTCCGCAAAGCAGACGGATCATCCCAAAAGGAGGATCATTATTATGAAATCCACAGAGTGGACGGATACGAATTTAATTCCACAATGTGGACGGGTAAACCCAAAAGAATAATAATTTCCGCGAAATCAATGTGGACAGATAAAAAAAAAATTGGACGGATCCTACAAAATCCACAAAGTAAACAGGATCATACAAATTCCTCAAAGTGGACGGTTATTACTTTGTCCAAAAATGGACGGGTATTAGGTCCTCAAAATGGACGAAGTCTTTGTATAAGGATTAAACTTCCTAGTCCCTAACACGGACGGATACAAGATAAGGTCCCCTTGACGGACTTATCCCACCACAAGGTAATAAATTGGCAAAATCACAGTCAAAGGACAGCATCTGCCTAAGTCTGTCCGTGTGAACGACGTCATTCGAAAAGCAAACTACAAAGTAAAGTGAACGGATGAATTCCACTCAACGAAATATGTCAAACCACTCTATAAAATAGATGAAGCGAAGTTAAATGGAGTACATACCCAAAAATAAAAATGTTTACAAAAAATGGAAACATGACGGAGTCATAAATTGTTTTCCAAATATCCTTACAGAAGTATAAGAAATAAATAAAATTAAACCTAGCCTACGACGGGGGCTTCCTTTTCCTCATTACGACGGGATTGACCATCTTTGGGATCACTTTCAACTACAACCTGGTCGAGAGGGACGTCAGGAGGAGCTTTCACGCCAAAGATCTCGTCCGTATCTTCAGATTGAGCAGGCTGGACGGACGTTTGCTCCGCAGCATTGATGTTGACAAACGACAAGTCCAACTGGGGATGTAGAGCCTTTACTTGACGGATAGCCTCGTCAAAGCCGTCGCCATATGAAACTCCTAATTCAGATAGGAGGGCGTCAGAATCGCGGTACTCTAGCACAGCGACTTCCTTGGCCTGACGGAGTTCTTCTTCTTTATTTTCAACAACCTTCTTCAATTGCTCCATCACCTGAAGATACTAGTCCCGTGCTTCCTCGGCTATCTTGAGCTTCTTATCTTGGACCACCTTCTAGGCCCGAAGCTCGGTCAGCTCATTCTCCGTCACCTTTGTCTTCTCCCGTATGCGGCCCAAGGTCGTCTCATGGTTTAAGCACCGTCCAAACATACCCTTCACCATGACCATGGCCTAAACAATAGAAATGAATTAATCTCAGGCAAAGGCATATAGACAGACGGATGAAGAATAGACGGACAAAATTACCTGGGCGATGCTAAACAACCCCGTCTCACCCATCGCTTCCGTCGAGTGATTAACCAGATCCTTATAGTCCTCGAAGGTCATAATGGACGAGAGTTGTTCCAAGGCGTACTCGGGGTTGTCTCGAATGAAGGTGGGTGGCTTCTTCACGCTTAAAGACGGACCCTTCATGAGGCCCTTACCGGCCCCATGTTTGGGAGGGATGACAGTTTTCGCATCCTCTGCCATAAGTCCCACGACGGGATCCAGAGGGATCTTGGGCCTCTTTGGAGGACGGTCTCCTTTGACAAGTTGCTTCCTCTTTGCTAACGGATTGTTTGCACCCGTCTCCTTGGGATTAGCGTCACCGGTCCCCCTGTTCTTGGCAGTATTTGCCCTTATGATTGACCTTCTTTTTGCATCGTCCATTTCTGCGAAGACAAACGGACAAAGTTAATTTCTTTATATATAATATTAATGGGTCAAACACATTTTGAACGACGGACTTACGTTGACGGATCCTTATTTCGTACTTAATTGCTAGTTTTGATGGTTCAGGACCGTCACAGTACCAATGGATTGTGTTGAGGTTGACCAACTTAGCCCAGGTCCTTTCCTCCGGCGTAGTTTTGTTAAAAATCTTTTCTAGAAAACTGTACTCCTCAAGGTTAACTTGTGGACGCCGTCGCACTGCAAAGAAGAGGACGGTTAAAACCTATTAAACTGAACGAATATGGAAGTCTTTACATATTGGAATGAATACCTACCAGCTTGAGGCAATATGCCCCAAGTAGTGTCGACGGGCATGTGTTCCGTGTCCCCTGGATGACACATCCACTCGTCACGCTCTAAGAAAAAATAACGACTCTTCCAGTCTCTGTTGGAGTCTGGAGTTTCATATATTACCTTTAACAATGGACTCCTAGCTACAAAATTGTATATACCCCTAGACTTGTCAATTTCATCTGGACGGTAGCAGTGAAGGAATTCTCGCACCGTCAACCTCCTAGATCCGTCTGACCACGCACCGTACAGGACCTCCATTGCTATAAAGACCCTCCAGGCATTGGGGGATATTTGGTTGACGGACAGACCCAGATACTTGAGTAGCTCGCGATGAAGGGAACTCAGTGGAAATCTAAGTCCTGCCTTCAACATTTGCTCATACACTCCAAGTCCTTGTACCCCTTCATAATAGCATTTCTCTGATTAATAGGGTAGACGAATGGGAATGTTATCTGGGATCTGGTAGTTAGCTCTAAGTGTTTTGAAGTGAGTCTCCTTGATAGTGGATGCAAAATCATTCACCGTCCACTCTGGAAGCATGATGAACTCCCTTGGTCCATCAGCTCCTATGACGGATCCTATTTGTTCCTCGCCATCAGAACCTTCCACTGGTTCATCCGACTCCGTATCCTCATTTGTTGAGGACGGAGAAGAGGCGGACGTACTCATATCTTCGCTTGGACTCTCTTGGTCTTTGTGACCTGACGGGTATACCTCTTCATAATCTGCCCTGTCACAGACAATTGACCGATTACTTGACACACTAGACATTGCCTACAAGTGACGACAGAACCTAAGACTTTGACGGGTCTAAGAATGGATAACAGAAGTAAAGATTTGAGCTATAAAAGTAATGCGACGGTAGGAAAATATGAAAGAGGGTACTTAACAATTAGTACGTGAATGGAGGAAAGTTGATGATGACGGACACTATATTTGTACGGTGTATTCTGACAAAGATGACGGATTGCGCTCTGACAATTGAGTTTTTGTTGAAAGTGGGAAAATGAGAGTCAAAGGTTTGATATTTATAGGGAAGGTGCACGGAAGACAAAGGGACGCTTCGATCCCATACAATGACCTGTAGAAGAGTGACGCGTGTCATAAACCATTAATACTTTCCAGATCTTGTCAGCTACACGAATTATTGACGGTATATGCCTTGGCGCCGTCAACCTTAATGACTTGGAACCGACGACCCACAGGCCTCTCAACCGTTACCCTCATTAATGTAGACCATCCCCCCATGCTTCCCTCCACTAAAGTATGACAGACCCATGGGGTGAAGGAGGTAACTGAAGAGGTAGAATCTGGGCTAGAGATGGGCCTGATGGTCATCAACTGTGGGCCGATAGAGGACAGACCCATTATCTGCCAAATATGTGCAAATGGGTCCAGTATGAAATATCGGCAAATCCAAGGCCCATGAGGAAGGTAGAATGGCCCTTGGTATGGGATACTTGCGACACACTTCATAGAGTCCGAAGACAAATGGAATTCTAGTACAAAAAGGATTCTACAGGATGTTCCCTATAAGGAAAAGACTTCCGCGCCAAGGGTAAGACATCGATCTCCTACTACTATAAAAGCCCCAATACCCTCATAAATCAAGGTACGCATCATTTACCCTCTCTAGTACTCTAGAGTTGCGAGAATATTTCTGACTTAACCTTCGGAGGGTATTCGGCCGGCACCACACCGGCGCTCTCTGTTAGGTTTTTCTCTCTTTGTATTGTGCAGGTTCACATTCGAGCGTGTAGGTATCGTGTAGCTCACTGGTGAATTTCTCGGCATCATATATATATATATATAAGGTCTACAAAAATGTGCTATGTGCATGGAAAGAGGTTTTTTTAAAAATAAAAAACTATATACTTGTATGTTGAAATAATAGTTTGGTTAAATTACAAATTAAATCTTCTAACTATCGTATTAATTATTTCAGTTCTCTAACTTTAACAGTTATTCAATGCAGTCTTTCTATTTAAACTGCCCCGTTTGTCATCCAAAAAATGAGGTCATTTTGATATTTTTTGAGTTTATTAAATTAAAAAATACCAAAAAAATTGAAATTCATTTATTTTATTATCAAATATTAGGCAATCTTTATACCTAGTGACTTAACAATAAAAAGAAAGAAAGAAATAAGAAAAAAGATTCATTCAACTGGGGAGAATGTGAATTGCGTAGCGAAGAGAGTTGACGAACTTGCAGGTTTTTGGGTCTATAAGTTGGGTATCGGAGGTGGGGTTTTGGGAGAGTAAGTAAAGGACTAGCTCTTTATATTGGATCTGACACTTTTTTGGCGGTCTTCTTCTTCTATTGCTACATTGGGTTTTGAAGGGAATTGTGAATTTATTTTTTGGATAAAGTTTAACTACAAAATTAGTTGTAGCGTAAGGCTAAAACCTTACTCAATATCTTTTTATTGGAGATTAATTTAACAAATCTATCATTGGATTACATTTTCTTCTTATAGATCATATGGTAAATAATATCCGATTGACATAAAATTTGACATGTGCATCAAGAGCATAAAGAACATGCAATTCAACAGTTAGATTTTTAAAATATATAGCAATATTTATTTTATTTAGTAAAGTTGTAATATTAGGCTACAACCAATTTTATAGCTAAACTTTATTCCCTTTTTTTTCTCTCAATTTTGTGAGCTAGTGAGAACTGAGGAGATGATAGTTTTTACTTTTTTAATATGAGAGCAGAAATAAGAAGGTACTTTCTGAAATGGGGTTTTTGATAAGTTTAGGGTACCATGCTGCTGGGAGCTATGGGTCTGTGAGTGTGAGCCCAACATTTGGTGCAGCTGGTGTTGAACTTAAATTCCCAGGACCAGTTTACTACTCTGTTGTACAAAATATTGGCAAGTTAAGCATTTTCAAATATATCTTAAAAAGGTAGGTTTTTTTTTTTTTTTTTTTTGGAGAAACAATAGGAAGTTAGATATGTGCCAAAAAGTTCCTTGACAATATCTTTCCCATTTTTCTTATTTTGTGGGTTTTCTATTATGTAACCAGAGAGAGAGAGAGACAGAGGTTAAACTTGGACCTGACTAGTTTAGATCAGTTGCGGGTTGCAACTTGTGATGATGGCTAGGGAGAAACATGATATCATATTAAAGAGAGAAGAAGAGCGAGAAATTTCTTTCAAAAAGTACTTTATATCATTTTTTGGATTTTTTAATTTAATAAACTCAAAAATACCAAAATGACCTATTTTTTTGGGTGATAAAGGGTGCATTGTTAATGGCAGCTACATTAAATAACCTCTAAATTTAGAGGATTGAAATGGTCAAAGCGAAAGATAGAGGACTTAATTGAATTTTAGGTAAAGTTATGTGAGAGTGCCTTTTTTTCAGCACAGTGGCCCAAAGATCCTGAGCCGAATAATTTGTTCTTGGTGGACTGGGCTTGGTTCATCGCAGCTAAAAGGCTATTTAAGAACCAAGTGATGCACAAAGCAAGCTTCCTACAATACAAATAAACTAACAAACGAAAATATCTGTATTGAATGACAGTTCAAACAACAAGGAAATGCACAGCAAATAAAATACAGTAAAAAAAAAAAGGGTTAGGGATCCTCAAATCAATGAAAGACATTTTATTAATTTTCTTTAGTTATGATTACAATGCTCACTAAGACGTGATACAAGGGTCAACTAAGTTAAAAAATTATAGACTTTGATAGCTATTCAAGCTTCCAAGACTTGCAAAATTTGAATTTTTTGAATCCGAGTACGTGCTATAGTGGCTGTCTATGGGATATCGGGAGCAGTTCCTCTGTTTTTCCTTGAACTTTACAGAGTTCTTTCTATGGCTCTATATCTTTTCTAGGAATCCAGAAAAATGGCGATCAATGCCTGAATAAAAATCAATGAATGAATCCCCCCCTCCTTCAGCATGGATTTACCCCTTCTTTTATAGTGCAACTCTAGGGTTCCGGGGTACTAGTGATTTCTCCCTTTTGCCCCTCAGAGTTCGTGCTATGTCAGTTTACTCAGGGGCTGGTCGTTTCCCTTTTTTTCTCATAACTTCTTCCTTTTGGTGCGACCAAGCTGAAAGCCCCTAGTTGATTTTTTATTTCAAAGGCCCCTCAGGTCGCTAATCTTCAGCTATTTGGCCATTTCTTTCACCTTTCCAGCTTTTGGTTGCACTCCATCCTTGTTATTTTCCCCAAATAGTTGGAATCTTTCACTACTAGGTTGAAAGCTCCTTCCAGTTACCTCATTTTGTGGTTTTCTCATTCTTGGTTCCTTGAGGCACATCTCCTGCGTTCATGAATGTTTTTTGTTTTGTGCTTTCTGATCCCACTGTATTGTCTGGGCGCATGAGACCCGCATACTCTTTGTCTTTTATGCCCTTTTTTTTGAACCTGTTTTCAATCTTACTTGGACCGTGTTGCACGCCCCAGGGATCCCTGGACTCTGGTAACTTCTGGGATCCCGGCCTAGCCCTTCTTTTGGCTTATTAATCTTGGCCGGCTGGGCCTTTCCTTTGCTTCATGTTTTTTAAAGTCTGTTTCTTCCATGGGTCTTTGGATCCCAATTCTTTAGACCTCTCACCGTTTTCTTCTTTGTCTTTTCTTCATTATGCGAGCCCAGCCTTTTTATTTTATTTTCTCTAGCTTTATTTTCCATGAAATTGGCCCAACGTGCTATTTCTTTGGCCTTAGATTGTGATTAATTTTCAACATCAACAAGTTAGAGAACTAAATTTGTAATTTAGCCTAATAGTTTACATTTTTTATTTTATTTTTTCAGAAAAAAAAAATTTGTAATTGACTTCAATTTTTTTTTTTTTTTTAATGAATACAATACCATATTTCGTATGCACCAATAACAATAGATTAGCTAACAATTATGATTGGTACTCCAACATATCCATTACATTATTTCCCCCTCAACCAACCAACATCCATTTCTTATTTATCTATATGCGGTCCTTTTTTTACGGCACAATTTGGCCTTTAATTCGTAATAGGGCGGAAGGCATCTTCTTCTCAAAAAAAAAAAAAAAAAAAGGGTGGAAGGCATCTTCATCTATATTTATTATAATTGTTACCAAAGCACATGCATGATTGTTACAATAAATAAAAATGTATGTATGATATTGTTACCTCAACAGCCAACAAACAAGGGAAATAATTGTTAAAAAAAAATTGGAGTTATGATTAAAGGATTTATTATTAAAAAATAATAATTAAGGGTACAAGAATAATTCATTAAAAAAAAGGACAAGAAAACCCTCAAATATACATACAACTTGCTGTTAGCAAAATTTTAACATGACCATTTCAAATAGTTTTTAATGAGTGTATTTTGTATAAGAAACATAAAGGTTTTTTCTTAAAAAAAGAAAAAAAGAAAAAAAAAAAAGGGAAACATAAAGGGTTCACGTTATTTATGGTCAATATTCAATTTGCTAAAATAAAATCCTTTATACTTTTTTGGGTGGGGGTGGCACTGTAGTTGCCATGGTAATTTTCTCCTTAAAACGAAAAAAAAAAAAAAAAAACTGTCTCTAAACTAAAGTCCAAACAATAAAGGCTATGCCTGTACGGCTCTACGTCTTCAATTTACATTATCACAGAAACAAACCCCTAACAACATTCCTAGAGAAAATTAAATTGTTTTTTTGAAAGAAAAAAACTAAGGAGGTGTTTGGTTTGTGTTTTCAAATAACAATTTTTAGTTTTTAAATAACATTACATGTATTTTTACAAATTTTTTCACTTACGCGTATTTTCATAAATGTTTTTCAACAATAATTTTTAGTTTTTAAACACATGTACCAAATGAACCTTAAATAAATGAATAAATGATAAATGATGTATTGGAGAAATAAAAGAAGAAGGATAAAAAAGAGAGGTGAAGTTTGAACTTTAAACAATAAAATAAGGTACTGCTTGAATATATATATATATATATATATATAGAGAGAGAGAGAGAGAGAGAGAGAGAGAGATTAAGTTAGAAAAGTGGGTTGGTAAAGATTATAGGATGACAATAAAGAGTGACAAAGAAGCAAACGGGACTAGGGTTCAATGAATCTGAAAAAAGATTGGTATTTAAAGATGGAAAAATGCTTTTCTTCATCTTCATCAGGCCAAAAGAATGGAGGGCCAGAATTGGGAAAAAGAAATAGGGTGGGTCCGAAAAGAATTGGTGAAGTTGGTATATATGAGTTAGGTCCATTATATTATATAGATAATGGAGATGGTGCATGCGGTGACATCGAACTCCAACTCCCAATGCAATACTCACTACCCACACCACACCGCCCACTCTTTTTTCCCCTTCAAATTAAAAACAAAAACTCTTGTTCCAAACTAGATAATGGAGAGATAAGGAGTGAATACTATTTGGGCTACATTGAGTTTGGGCTACATTGAGTTTTTCTTTTTATAGGTGTGAGAGACTGCCATTTTGGCCCACTTGTTCGAAAGTCAGGCCAAACCTGCATAAATTAGTGGAGTCATTTTGGTGACTTTCAAAATTACTGATTATATTTTTCATTAAATCGAGGATTTTACAATAAAGTCACTACTTATTTTATTAAAAAGAAAAATAATAAAATCATAATTGAAATAAACATCTTTTATTGATTGAAAATTGTACATTAATTTGAATATAACTAAGATTTTACATGCATGACTTTAGTCCTAGATACAATCTAAAAAAAAAGTACATGGTTTTGATCTTAGTTACATTTTAAAAATTGAAAAGTAAATAGATAAAGCATTGATATAATAACTTTTAATCTAAGATTGGAAACTAAATTATAAGGTGAGAAGGTGTTAGTTACCCACCTTTTCCGGTAAAATTGATCTTTTAGACTATGGTGACCAATAATGATCTTGCCACATCATCCACACAACCAACATGTTATCAATCAATTGCATATTATTGCTTTAAAGTAAAAGTGACATGTTATTTGCTTGAAATTAAATGTGTGTACATGTTATAAACCCTAAATCCACTCTATTCAAGATTGCATTTGTATTGAAAGATAAATTTTAGTGAATGTGCATGAGTGATGACATCATAAATTCAAGCATATTATTGAATAAACATTGTGATTATGTGATTGCTCTAGATCTAGCATGTGAGCATGTTGAATAAAGTTAAGAACTAACATAGTATTTCACATAATTAACCTAATTTTAGGATAAAAAATATAGTGTGTGCATAAACATGTGAAAAAGAAAACAAAAAAAACACGTGACAAACACTCAAGAACATTCAACAACCAACTGGAATGCTTTGATCCTAAATTTTTCATTAAAAAAAAAAAAAAAAAATACACAACTTTCTCTCCTAGTTCGTCAAAAGGTGCAACAGCCTTACCATCAAAAAGTTGGAGCACATTAGATACATATCCAAAGTTGACATTCAGGTGGAAACTTTTAAGCCATTCAGATCTTCTAGGTGCTCCTCTGATCACTCAATCAGATGGGGCCACAACAAAGCTGCCAATGCTCTTACTTACTGAATGGGGTCTTATGTGTAATTCTACTGCTTTTGTTTTTTTCTCTCTTCGTAATCTGTCTGAGGCTGTAAGAGTTACCTAAGGGCATGGCTATTTTGTTGTCTCCTTTGCTTTCTATCTTGTGAGCCAAAAAAAGAGTGCTTAGTTGCCCTTTTTTGTTCTTATCTTAGTTTAATCACACTTCAAGCTTAGCACACATTTACACCATTGAAGTTCTATCGTGTCACTGTTAACTTTGGCTTGAAAAATTGGATGAAACAGTGGCATGTAAAGAAACTCAAATGGAAAATTTTTGGTCCACATCAACTCATAAGCACCATACCTTGCTATGAACTATGAAGGATCATATCTTAACGCATAACATTGCAATTTTAGCATCTGGTTTTCATAACTCATTCCAATATTAAATAGAAACAAAGACTTATTTCATACAATAGGAGAACTCAGTAGCTTGTCACATGATGCAAAAATTGAAGCAATTTGAGCTGCATATAATTCAGCTGCTAACCTGCAATGATAGAGTCCCAAGCCAAATCCCCTTATACGTGCTTCTCCATGAGTTGCCTAAACAAATCTTCTGGTGCTGGAATTTTAAATGAAGGAATAAATTTAACTTCAATCTTTTGCTTATTACCCATCATCTTCACCCACTCCCAAGTCTCAAAATTCAGAATATCTCTCAGCTACATTTTTTTTTTTTTTTTTTTGAGAATGACCTCTCAGCTACATGAATAGCCCTCGCACAGACCAAACCACAAACACCCTTATCTCTAATCTCTCACCATCCTATGCTTGATTTGTTGCATAATGAATATTTGGCCTTTGAATGTCTGTAACTGTATAAGCATTTAGGACCTAGTTTCTAGTGTTGACGAAAAGGGGTAAAGGTTTAAGGAACCGAGTTTGGGTAAAACATAAAGAAGCAGCACTAGAACATTCTATAGTGGTTACTATTAGCCCACCTAACCTTTAATAACGAATAAGATCCCAGCCCTTTTCATACGAACGTCCACAGTTTCCAACTTTCCTTAAAATGAAATGACACGCCTTTTCTCACTTGGACCATAACTAAAATCATGGGCTGATCTGATTTTAACAAAATAAGCTCCCTCTTTTAAAATATGACCCATGTCAAAATAATCTTAACTTTTTTTTATTGTTATTTAAGAATTTAAATAATCTTTTCTTTTTTTTTTGAGAGAAACCTATGATGTCTGCTTCTTATAATAAATCAAGACACTAATTAATTTTTTGTGTAGGCGGATCCTAGAATCAAAATAATCTGAATATTTATTTTCCTAATGATAACTATTTAAACAAGTTAATTTCTTTAAGTGCGTCAATAAAAATGGATTTTAGTTTATTAGTAGCACTTATTGTTAATTTTGTCATTTGCCATTTTTTATTATCGTATGTCTTGTCTCATGTTTTACAATTAGGCCAGCATACCAAAAACTCCACTACTAGTTTGAGTCATTGTAATAAATCCCCAAATATTCTATGTCCTTTAAATAATTAAACACGCATTATACAACCCTTACTTGAAAGAGACCAAAAAACATTCTGGGTTTGCGTAAATACCTCACACATTTTCACCATGTAATCAAATGTGGGAGTATGAGGAGAGAAGCAATTGTAAGGTTAAATTGTTTAATCAAGAGAAGCAATCAAGACTAAAATTGTTTAATCATTCACTAATCCATCACCAACGACTGCATATATATATATCCAGCACACCTTTTCACTATGTAATCAAATGTGGTGGCCCCAATTTCTTTCTCTCGTCTTTCTGACTAGCCTTTGAATATGAGGAGAAAAGTACGAGTAGTAGCAGCCACCTCCGCTAAGCTGTTGATGAGAGACGAGAGATTTGTGAAAGTGTGAGAAGTGAAATGTGATAGAGAGGTGGGAGGGTGAGAGACTGAGAGTGCATGCAGTGCGTGAGAGCAAATAATAACTGTGCGGGCTAGGGCCCCAGGCCCATTGGGCCTTGGGACCTGGCTAGTCGGCCTAATACGTCACCCCGCCCTCATTGGACTTGCGACCTCGACCTGGACACCTTAGGGCCCATTCCGGGCCCAAGAGCTTAAAATAAGGCCGCGCTAGCATAAATACCCCAAGCAAACCCCTCCCGATCATCTCTAGCCTGGTAGGGAGCGATTTTGCTCAGAGACACCTTGTGCTCGATTGCCCGGTAGTGCCCTTGAGAACATTGCTGTCGAGTTGGCTTCTGGAGGTGGGAATCAGTTCCAATGCCACTACCACCTTTCCGACGGAACATCCACTTTGAGGTAACGGAATTGGACCTTCATTCGCACTAGTAAGAGGTAGCAATCATAACGCCTCCACTTATCTTAGCCTATAAATGGGAGAAAAGAATGAGAAAAAGGGGTTGGCAATTATGGGGAGAATACTGAGAGAAAAAAGCAAGCACTCAAAGAGAGTAAGGGAGTGACTCTGTGAGGAAAAAAGAGAGACTTGAGGAAATAGGAGTGTATTTGGGTCCCCCGAGCACAGGACCACCCACAATAGGAAACCCAAAGCCCACAAAATAAATAGATTGTGAGCCCAAGTAGAGGTTAAGCCCAACAGCCATATTTTGGGTACGCACAATAACATATATGTATGTACGTGAGAGAGAGGCAAGAAAAAGACTAGGTGTATGTATGTGTGTATATATACACTTTACTTTTCTCATTTTCTATTTCTTTTTCTAGTTTTCTTTGCTTTTCTTTGAATTTTTTTTAATGTGTTGTTATTAGTTGTTACTATAGGTTGCAACGGCAAAAGCAAGGTGATGAAATTTTCGATTGGTGAAGATTATAGAAAACATGGTAATAACACCTAACTTTTTTTGTTAAGTAATTTGATTTTTTTTACTGCTTTTCTTCATTGATTTCATCATATCGTTTTTACTTCTCTTCTTTAATTTATTTATGTGTTTTGAAACTTGGCTTACTAATGAGTTCAAAAAACAACTAATGAATTTTTGTTATGGAGAAAATTATGTTAATACAATTCTCTTTGGTTTTTTTTAGTGAGAGATCTGGGATTCGATCCCCGCCTACACCAAAAACTGATTGGTGTCTTGGTCTGATGATAAATAATTATCATCAGGAGTGGATGCCATAGGTTGAAACTCTCTAAAAAAAAAAAGTAAAGACGATGAAGAGCATCTCACTAATAAAAACCATACCAAAATAAAACTTTATATATTACTGTAATTACTAATTATTAGTGAGATGTGTAAGGTTGAATTTAATCAACCATCTTGTTAGCTTTATTCTGTGCCAAATTTGCTTGTAATTTAGCATTTAGAAACCCTGTATTTAGGTGGGAATCATGTAAGGGTAGCGTGTGAGAGGGTGTGAAGAAATGCTCAAGACTGTGCAATGAAGCAGAGACTCGCGATTGGATCTCGCGGGTGGCTCACGACTAGCAAGCCGCCAGAAGATGCACATAAGTGAAGCGTACAGAGAAGTTAAACCGTCATGCCAGCTGTAGCACTACAGGACAAAAAGTCTAGATTGGCTATTCAGTTAGCTTGCGGCTTGAACTCGCGACTCAGCCAAGTCGCGAGGTCAAGTCGCCAGCCAGCTCTGTTTTGAAAAAATTGACTCTTCGCATTCCTTTCTCATCCCAGTATAAATACCCTTTATACTCACAAAATTTAGAGAGCTTCCGGAGAGAATTTTGAGAGAAAAACCCTAAAGAAAAACAAGATTAACTCATCCACAATATTTACATAAAGACTCTTCAAATTCATCTACTCTCAGCCTCTCCATTATTACATCCTTGAGAGGTTCATTACCCAAATCATTTTTTCTCACCATACCCATATCTGTGAGAAGACTATTTGGTACTTTGGGAAGTAGTTAGGAAGGAACCAATGGTTATTGGTTGAAGCTATAGGCTATAGCGGAATCCAGTAAGCTAGAAAAGACAAAGGTTCAGCGCAACCTCGTTGGAGTAAGAAGCTTGTAGAGCTTAGGTACATTGGGTAGATTAGGCTTGGAGGGTCTATTGTTGTTCATGTATCCCAACTTCATTTTCTAGTAGATTATTGACTGCTTGGAGGGCGGCGGAGAGGTTTTACGCTGAGAATTTCGATTTCCTCTTCGATAACACATCGCTGTGTTGTCTTTGTGTTTGCATCTCTCTTCCCTTAATCTTTACCATTTAATTTCTACTGTGGATGTGATTTTAATTGGTTTAGATTGTTTATCAATTTTGTTATTAGCTTATGTTCATTTTTCGCACATATATTGTTTGACATTAAGCTTGAATTGATAATTTTGTAATTGGGGGTCTAAACATTCATAATGTTTTATATGTTATTTGAACTTTCAAGATGCTATACATCAGTAATCCAAGTTTCAAAGAACATATATAAATTAAATGAGAGAAGTAAAAAAAATATGACATCAGTGAAGAAAAGAAATAAAAAAAAAAAGATTCAAAGAACTTAATAAAAATGTTAGGTATTTCCATAATTTTCATAATTTTCAAACCTATATACTTATGTATAGTCCAATACTTACGATTCCTATACCTATAATATAGATGATGGGTATATATATATATATATATATATATATTTTTTTTTTTTTTTTTCATTCAATTCAATATGTTGTACTTATGATAATTATTGAGTACTCTTGGAATACCATAAATGCGTACTCCCCTATCTTACATAATTGTGAGTTCCACTAATTAAATTTATGGTAGGACCTACAATTTATGTGGAAGGGGAAGTACGCATTTATGGTACTCCCGAAGTATTCTATAATTTTCCGTATCACATATTGTATGGGTACTAGCTTCTAAATTAGTAAATTAATTCTAATAACTATGGTTATAATTCTTAGGACAAAACTTATGAACAATACCTTAAATTTATGGGAGGACCTACAATTTATGTGGAAGGGGAAGTACGCATTTATGGTACTCCCGAAGTATTCTATAATTTTCCGTATCACATATTGTATGGGTACTAGCTTCTAAATTGGTAAATTAATTCTAATAACTATGGTTATAATTTTTAGGACAAAACTTATGAACAATACCTTAGGTGCTGTTCCTTAGGTTCTTTTCTTAAAATTCTGCCATGTAGCTACTTAACTTAAAAAATACACTTCAATTCATGAAAAAAAAAATCCACATGTCAGAATTTTAAGAGAGGAACCTAAGGATCAGCACCTAAGTACTGTACCTAAGTTTTGCTCTAACTCTTAAGGCTTAAGCAAGATTTAAATGATGTGGGGGGTTTTGGGACATTTATGTTTTTGTGAGGATGGGAATCAATAAATTTTGTGAAATTTTTTGTTGACGGTCTTAAAGTCATTTTTTTGTAACCATGGTCTTACAACATTTGCACACATGGCAATATGTTATGGGTAACAGCACAGATCTTTTTTCAAAATAACCCCAATTTGTAAACAATTTCGTTAGTTAGCACATTTTCAAAACTATTTAATAAACTAACATCTCAAGTTGAACCAAGTCGATTTTGGAGTGCTAAATTGAGTCCATGGAACTCGATTTCCTATACAAATCGAGTTTGTGGAATCGATTTCTCAGCAAACCTGAGAAAATCCAGAGAATCCAACGCAACAACAACAAACCCAACAACGCAACAACACTCCATCAACAACAACAAACCCAATGAAATCCAGAGAATCAGAAAGAAACATCAACAATTAAGAAACCCAAAGACCCACAAACCCAACAAAATCCAAAAAATCAGAGAGAAACATCAACAATCAAGAAACCCAAAGACCCTGAGAGAAACATCATTAACAAGAATCAAGAAACCCACCCAAAGATCCAGAGAGAAACATCAACAAACTCGTCGCTGCCACCTGGAACCTTCGCCTTTGCCTCCTAGAGCCTTTGCCGTTGCCGCCTGGGTTTGATCTCTAGTTTGTTTTTTCGACTTTCGTAGTTTGGGTTTGTTCTTCGTGGGAAGAAGAACGCCGAAAATCGAGCCTTACAAACTCAATTTGTATAGTCCAAAATCGACTCCCTTGCACTTGAGATGTTAGTTTGCTAAATAGTTTTGAAATTATGTTAACTAACGAAATTGTTTTCAAATTTGTGTTATTTAAAATAAATAAAAAACCCTAACAGCACCACATAAGTGATGTCTTTTACTAGTGTGTTGGCTTATAAATACCATAATAATCCTACAAGTACAAACTATATTACAATATTTTTACAAAATGTTGATGTGGCCAACCTTTTATTGATTTTCATCTAAACCCACTATTAATATCACTTTTTTATTTATCGATAACTATTTACCACATCAGCAGTTTGTAAAAAATTTTATAAAATAATTTGTATCTCTAGTATTTTTCATGAATACACAACCTGCGAATAGAAAGTAACAAATCTAGATAATGCTTGCCTTATTTTGCAAAAATGAGAGTTTACCCCTATCCAAAAAAAAAAAAAAAAAAAAAAAAAAAAAAAAAAGAAAAAAGAAAAAGAAGAAGAAGAAGAAGAAGAAGAAGAAGGAGAGAGTTTATGTTAATTTTTAGAGCTACAGTTATTCAATCCTTTGGGCCTGCCACGCCAAGAGGTGGAGCAAACTCCCTTACCTTAAATTGATGCACTTCAAATGTGATGGGGTTACTCCAATCCCATCTCATTTGGCTACTTGGAGAGTGAGAGTGAGAGTGAGACTGACTAGAGTACATCAACAAGTACGCCTTACTACCACCGTCCACAACCTTCTCTTGCCAGCCTATGAACGAGAACAAGTCAATGAGTAGAAGAGAGAAGACTTCTATTATTTTCTCTTTAGCCAACTTACTTTTTTTTTGTGAGATAGAGTTTTAACTTATGGCGTCCACTTCTAATGATAGCTCTTTATCATCAGACCAAGATACCAATTAGTTTTTAGCCAACTTACTTGAATTCAGAAAATAAATATGTTCCTAATTTTAAGGTATAAAATTAAAAATAGGGAATGAGTGTTTTAAATTTAGTAATTTTTTTACTATCTTTTAATTTTTTTTTTAAAGTTGTGAGTGTAAAAGAGTATTATAGGAGTTAAAAGTGAGATAGTGGGAATTCAGATTTCAAACGTGTATTTGTATTTTTTTTTTTTTAAGGGAAAAACGTGTATTTGTATTTGAGTTAAAATTAAAAATTTCTTAAATTTATGAAGATCAATTTACTTATATATACTCTCACTTGTTTGTTTGCTTAAAATAATGATAAATAATTATTAGGGAGTGTTTTAGAGAATTTAGGGACAAGTAATTAACTCTGGCAATAATATAATCCGTTAAATTAATTCTTTTAACATCAAATCATTTGTCAATTTTATCCCATCATTTTTTTTTTCCAAATAATAATAATAAATTAAAAAAAAAATTGAAAAGCTTGAGTGCCTGCGTGGAAGTGGAACTCCAACTAGGAGTTGCAGTAGATGATAGGTCGTACAACATTTTCCTCTCCGAAGTCCGAATTACACAGTTACAATCCCCACAATGCAAACCCTAATTTCCGTAAATCCTATTAATTATTCAAACCCTAAATTCTCACCCGCAAAATTTCTCTTTGATTTTCCCTCACTTTCTCGGGAAATCCGTAGCCTTTTTCGTTTTCCACGCCGAAAATGGCTTCAAAGCCACGAAACCCCCAACATTTGCTCTGCAAGCGCTTCTTTTACCTCCGGCTCAGCGAGTTACGGCGGGTGGGACGAGCTGAGACTCGTCAGCGACTCGGAGCGCTCCGGTGAGTCGGATCAGTTTCGTAATTTCCTGGTTTCTGTAGGGATCGATGATAGAAAGCACATATTTGTGTTTCTTTTGGGGCTTGTGTGTGCCTTGGCCATTTCTAGGGTTAGGGTGTCTTCGATTGTTGTGTTTCCAGCTTCGGTTTTGGTTTTTGCTATTGGGTTTTCGTTTGGGTTTGTTCGTGGTGGGAGTTTCAGTGAGGTGAGTGTAAATGGAGGTAAGAGAAAGGCAAAAGAGGACAACTTTAGGGTTTATACTGAGAAATTGAGAAACTTGGTGAATTTTTTTGATCGTTTTGATGTAAAGGTTAATAATTTAAAGAATGATATACAAAAAGCTATTGATAATAATGAAATTACAGTAGGTGATTTGGAAAATTATGTAAATGTGATGGAATCGATTAGTTTATCAGCTTTGAATGCGAGGAATGTTGTTGAGGCCTCTATTGATAATGTGGGGAACTCTAATGTTGTGTTAGTGGAGAACCAGAAGCCAAGTAGAAGAAAGAAAGAGCTTGGTGAAATTGGGTTTGAGTTGTTGCAATCTGTTGCAGGTTTGTTTGGAGAGAACTTGGTTGGTTCTAAGCCTAATAAAGTGAAAGATAACGGTAAGCGTGAGACTGTAGAGAGCGTTGTAAATGAGCAAACTCAAGCAAATATTTCTACTTCTACAGCTGAAGAAAGTGATTTCAATTTAGTTAGTAATAATAAAGGAAATGGGAGTTTGAATGCATCTCGAAATTCATCAAATAAAACTGCTTTGGATGAGGATAAAGGTAGACGAATACAAATTGGCTCAGAATACGGAAGAATGGGTTCAGAGGAGATGGGCGACAGTGCTAAAAGGTTTATGGACGGCAGAGAGTATAGTTACCGAAATAGCAGTTTGCGGTTTACAAATAATCGTAGTTTTTCATTGAAGATGGGTCGTGATAACAAGACTGAGATGTGGGAATCTCAAGATAAGTTGTTTAACTCTGAGGATTTTAGAGTTAGTATGAAACATATGGGAACTGAAGCATCCTTTGTGGAAGAACAGATGCTTAAGAAATCCAGTGAAGCTTGCCAGACTTCTCTAAACAAGGAGAAGAGTGACAATGAGACTTACAGGTTTCAATTTAGAGAAGATAGGTTGAATCATGAAGATGATTCCCATATGACTAATCTCCTGTCTTCACAGGAGGGTGAGGTTGGTTCCTCTTCATTTCAAAAGGTTTCAGATGATGTGATGTTTGATAGGTATCTTACAGAAGCTAATTGCCTTCTGCAACAAGCAAAGGAGTTTTTAAGGAGTAGGAATGATGAAGAGCGTGCGGAGATCATATTGTACAGGTCTGCCAATTTACTCTCGAAAGCCATCGCTTTGAAGCCAATGAGTTTGTTGGCTGTTGGCCAATTAGGCAACACCTATCTTCTTCATGGAGAACTAAAATTGAAGATCACTCGTGCATTGAGAAGAACTCTTCTTTCCGGACATGGTCCCTTACCTATTGAGAGACGGAATGGAGTACTTAAGCAAATAGATGATCAGATCACAAGTAAAGATGAAATTGCATCTGCACTTGTCAATGTGTGTGAAGAGTGTGAAGAACTTCTTGTGGAGGCTGGCAGAAAATATAGGCTGGCATTATCAATTGATGGGAACGATGTAAGGGCACTATACAATTGGGGCCTTGCTCTCTCCTTCCGTGCACAATTAATTGCAGATATTGGACCGGTAGGCATTCTTATTTACTATAAAGAGTTGGCATAGAAATTAGAGTATTATATTTTCTAGACTGATATATGGTTACATTACCATACTGCTTGGTTGATTTTGATTGCTTTTGAAGCTAGTTTGATTTGATAACCAATATTTTGTTCCATGCTGCCGCTGAAATTTTGAATCGGAATTGAATCTTTTCAAATTTCAGGAAGCTGCTTTTGATGCTGACAAAGTGTTTTTGGCAGCAATTGATAAATTTGATGCTATGATGTCGAAAGGCAATGTTTATGCACCTGATGGTATGTTATGTTTTTCCCTGAGTCAAATAAGTGATTTCATGACGGGAATATTTATTACAGCTACAACCTATGTACTTCAATTACAAATTCTACTTAGTTTTACACTGAAACAGAAAAATTTATGGACACAGAGCATCAAAAATATATCTTGTGAGGAGTGAGAGAGAGAATAATAACAATTATGCAATACCTTGAGCTCCAAATGAGAAAAGGTAGTAACACTTGAGTAAATTTCTAACAAATCATTGAATGGGTTTTGTGTCTCATTGGTTGGTGCAATTTCATAACTCCGGTCTCAGAAAATACCTTGAAGTGAAAATGTAGAGCATTCCCCTTACTGTGGATGATGCATAAAGTCCCCCTCAGTTAAGATGCAAAAAGCTTGCTTTTGCCATTTACATCTACTATGAAGACACTATTTCAACTGAGTATGACATTCTACTTTATTCTTATGCGTGAATTGCAGCTCTCTTCAGATGGGGTGTGGCTTTGCAGCAACGATCTCGCTTACGGCCGAGCAATAGTAAAGATAAGGTCAAGCTACTGCAGCAGGCAAAGAGGCTATATGAAGATGCACTCCAGATGGACACCAACAATCTCCAAGTAAGAGAAGCCCTATCAACCTGTATATCTGAGCTTAGCTTAAGGCACTACTAGTCAATTTCAACGAAAGAATCAACTCAATCTTCTCATTACTGCATCACTATTTGCGTGCATTCTATTTTCCATCTTTTGAGTGCAAAATGCAGTGATGGATAGCCTCTTCCATAAAGGCCGTATCCAATCTCCCACTTTTGTGGGATCTAGAAGAGGAGATTGGTTCAGATAGCCTCTTCCATCCTCACATAATATTAAGAATAACGTTGATGTAAAGTATAAAAGAAATCCGTTCTTCTTGCTCTCTTTAACAACAAATGCTTTTTGATTTTTTGTAAGTTAAATCTGTTGTATTGCTGATCAAACTCGGTAGAAATAAAGTTTTGTTTTTTTAAATAAAAAAACTTATCTCAGATTAATAAAAAAGGTTGAGCTAATATGTTCTTTTTTGGACTTGCTTATCAAATCTGACTTTGCACTGTAAAGTAGTGCAGGTTCATGGTTTAATTGACATGCGACAGCTTATATTTGCATTCAAAAAATTGTATGAAATTCTGCACAATTTGACTAGCAATTACTCCAGTTTGCATTGCCTAAGCACTAACATTGGCTGTGTGCTGTGCCAAATGCTAATTTAACAAACCAAATGTCTACTTTACCTATTTTAGCATAGCATTTAACAATACACTATTACATCTCATCTTTTATTTTAACATTACAACACATTAAAATAACTTTTAAGAGATTCTCAAAAAAAAAAAAAAAAAAAAGGAAACTTTTAAGAAATCCTATAATATAATAAAATAAAAATTCAAAATAAAATTCAAAACCCACATTACCATTCCCACAACCCACGCCAATCAATCCAATGTTGTCTCTCAAGATAGAGAGAAGTCCAAGATCAACAAAAACTGATCTCATTGTCGTCGCCACCAACAAATCTGTCACCGTTGCTCAAGATGGAGAGAGGAAAGAGGTCTGAGAGAGAGAGAAGAGAAATATATAATAAAATACAAATGGCATTGCTACAGCCTAAATTGCACTGCTAATATTAAATTTTTTTTTTTTTAGAATGGCATTGCTACTGTAGCAGTGCACTGTAGTTAATGCCGCATTTGACACATCCAATGCTAATGTTGTAAGGAACCCCCCCCCCCCCCCCCCCCCCCCCCCCCAAAAAAAAATCGAAGGTGTGTGCTTCGTTTGAATAATCAGTGGTGAGTTTGACTCTTGGCAAAAAAAAAAAAAAAAAAACTCCAGTTTGTATTAGAAATTTTGTCCAGGTTTATAACTTGTTGAACTGACAATTTACAGGCTCTAAGGTATTGAGAGTTGTACTTCATACGGTTGGCCTCATGGGCACTTCCCTAAGGGTTGAGTATTGCAATTACACCATCCACGGACCGTGGTTTCTTGGAGGGGAGATTGTGCATCTAGGGTTTACTCGGTTGGGGTGGGTACACAAACAGAAAATGTCCCTACCTTGACATGAAAAAAGAAAAAAGGTTTTTGAGGGTTACCCCCCACAGACTTTTGAGAGAAAATGGAAAATAAAACTTTTTTAGAGCATAGTTGGTTAGGTGGACGGAAGGAAAATAAATGGTGGGACCCGAGTGTTTTTTCCGTGAGCCCATCAAAAAGTTTTCTCTCCAAAATGGAGAGAAAACTGAAGGGAGAAATTAGGCATCATTTTTGGACAAAAATGCCCATGTGCAGTTGCACATAGGCTTCGTCCACGTTGCTCTTCTTCACTTTTTTTTTTTTTTTTCCTTTTGATTTACTGGGCAGGCTTCATCCAGTGCTCATATTCTTTTTTTACTTTTGCTTTTTTTTTTTTTTTTTTTTTTTTTTTGTTTAGATGTAATTTTTTTTTTGGACATGATTTTTATTTTTTAATAAATTTAGGTGGTTGATTTTTTTTAATCACTTTTTTGGTTTTAATTGGGCATCATTTTTTAATAAGACTATATGTATAAATTTATACAAACTCATTTTTTCTATTCTTCAACTTTTCCACTCTCAACCAAACAAAAAAGATAGAAATTAAAATATTTTCTATCCTCCTACTTTTCTACCTCTTCAACCAAACAGACCCTTAAAGTATTTGTCTAGATCCTAACAATTGTCTAAAGAGTTTTGACGGAGGCGAATATGGGTTTGGGTTCAAGTTCGAGTATATGGGAGGGTTTGGAATTCGGAATAGACAGGTTGTAGCTGCAAGCTTTATGCTTTGCTTTAGCACTCACTCACACAAACATATATGTCGTTTATGGGAAAGAATAAAAGCTGAGTTTCACATCCTAACCCAACTTCACATTTTGTAATTTTTTAATTAAAAAATTCCATATCATTAAACAATTGACAAATTATTATTTCATTAGCCACATAAGTAACACCACTAACGACTGCTAATAAAATAACTAATAAAACTCAATTTTAAAACTTGATGTACCAATTGTGCTCGCTTTAAACTTGAGGGACCAATTACGCATATAGGATAAACTTAATAGATCAACATTTTAGTTTCACCTATTTTTTAACAAATTTAGGTGATTAATTTTTTTTTTGTTTTTTATTACTTTTTTTATTTTAATTAGGCATCATTTTTTAATAAAAGTATATGTATAAATTTATATAAATTTACTTTTTTCATCTCTTAACTTTTCTGCTCTCAACCAAATAAAAAAAATTAAAATATTTTATATCCTCGCACTTTTCTACCCCCATCAAACAAATCCTTAAAGCATTTCTCCAAACTCTAACCACAGGCTAAAGAGATGTATATAACCCAAATCCTATTGTGAATTCTCCATTACATCATCATTGATTTATCTGGAATTGTCCAGAGGCATCTTTTATATATATATATATATATATATATATTTTGTTCGACGTCTAGTCTAATCTAATCTAACTTTTATTTTCATTGACTTCTATTAGGTGTACATATTGAGAACCACATCTTTGTGACAATCATCTCGTGTCATCTATAGTGTCTCTCTCATGTCATTAAGAACTTCGAGTGCATGCCTGTCCTTTACTATACGGCCCCCTCGAGCCACAGTTTCAAATAACTATTTCCTTATCGTTCATTGTTAAAATAAAGTAAAACAGACTTTTATGTTGTACTACCTCAATTTCATAGCATTTAAATTTTAATTGAGGTTACTACTGCAGAATCTTAGCGCAGTTTTCACTTTATAAATATAAGAATTTGTGAAGGGTAGAGAATAAAGGCTTGGAAATCATGTGCTTATGGGTAAAAAAGTTTGAGTAATATTATTTATAATTTTTTAAAATATGTATAAAAAAAAAATATGTAAAAATATATATAATATTGTTTAAAAATTAAAAAAAAATTGTTTAACAACTCTACCAAACGGAACTTAATCGTCAAGAAAGAATTTCACACACATATATATAAATTTAGCTAGAGTAAATTTTTATCCTGTAAAAATAAAAAATAAATAAATAAATAGAGGTCCATATATCTCCAACAAAAAACAGTTATTTAATTTTAATAGCATCTGCATATTCTTCTATTTATAAGAAGCACACGAAAGGATCACAATGTCTGAATGTCCACACAATTTGATTTCTAGAAAAATTGCTGGTTTTAGATTTTTCTTTTTTGGATACTAGCTGGTTTTAGATAGTTGGGATTTGGCAATTCTGTATTCTCATCATTTTGTGCTATATCATAGACTTCAAACGTTCCCGGAAAACTTTCAACATGCCTACAAAGGTAACAATCCCTGCCAAGCTTCCATCCTCTTCAACAACCCACACATAACTCACCCGGTGTGCAAGTGCCTGAATCATCACTGCCACCAACGAGCTCCATGGGTAGCACACAATAGCCTCTGACCTCCTCCCCAGCCTTGCCGAATACCCACCTAACCTTCCACTCCTCCCGTGGCTGCCACTGCCACCAAATTCATCATCCGATGAAGATGTGATGATTGATTCCTCTTCCATTAACTCCAAAAATGCACCTAAATTTCGCTCTTCCAGTCTATCTTTCACTGTCTGTACTAGCTCCTCTGGAGGACCACCACAGTCTATATATGCCATTAGATCACCTGCAGAGAGAGTGGCGATCGCGGCTGAAACTGTCTCATCACAAGAGTTGAGAGTGAATGGCGAGATCTCGCCAATTAACTTGCCGTCTGCGTCCACAATGGCAACAGAAGTATGGTTGATGAGGGACTGAGAGATGAGTGGCAATGCAGCCAAGGCAGGGCTGTCGTATTGGATGGCGAGGATGTTTTTGGTCTCAATTACATTGAGGGTGTTGATGGGGTTGATTGGAGTGGGGTTGAAGAGGCCAATGAAATTGAGAAGGTAGCGGATTAAGTCCTCTTGGGCAAGCCAGCAGTACTCACGGTTGTTGTGGAGGGTAGAGTTGGAGGAGGGCTTGTTGTGGAGAAGCAGCTTTTTTCTTGAACTTGTGGTGTTCCTCCGACTTTGAATTGGTATCACAAGGTTCTGTGCTCCTTCAAGCATGAGATCTATAGCCTCCACCAAGCTGTAAATTATAACAAAATCGGATTAGAAAGAACACATACACACAATTTGCAGGAGTAAATAAAAAAACAGATTGCACTATATCTCTCTATAGATGACCGTTTGCTATTAGCCTGACAAAGAAAGAAGAAATTGAATAAAAAAAAGCATCAAAGTTGGAATCTTCATATATATAAGATCCCGGTCTCATGGCACCCTGCACTTAATCAAGTTACAGTTGATATAACTAGTTGTATTATTCAACAACTTTTTATTAAAAGTAAAATATTTGAAAAACCTCCCAAACACTTTTCAGACTTTGTTCTTTAATAGACGTGAAATTTCATTTTACTATAATCTTATTTACTAATTCATCAATTCAGGTTTTATTTTAAAGATTAATTTAATTATTTTATAAATGAGATAGTTATTAATCTTTGAGGATCATTATGATAGTTCTTAAGCATATGTATATTAAAAAAAAAAAATAGAAATTAGTAATCTTATAATGAGTTTTGCTTTAAAATCACATCTAATAGAAAGGTTCCCATTCCCAACCCATACAAATTCAAACATTTTTCCATAATTTTTCATATTTTTCTAATACAAAAAAACATAAAAGGAAAATCACATAAAAAAGAACTAAAATTTATACCACAACATTTCAATCAAGTCTAAGTTTGTCAATTAAGATCCTAAATTTGTGAAATTGTTTCCACAAAAAGTCTCTATTCAACTTAGTAATTATCATTGGTTAAACGCTGTGCTTTTTATCTAGAGCTGTTCATAAATCAATTTTGTAATCTATTTGAACATAGAGGCTGGAGAATTCCATTTAGAGAGAGAGAGAGAGAGAGAGAGAGAGAACTTGGCTAAGAGTGAGAAAGTAACTGTCAGGAAATCAAATCTGGGTTCTCCATGAATTAGAGAGTAATTCGAATTGAAATTGTTGGTTCAAAAGTTTAATAAGATTTTCACCAACAAAATCAAAAACTTAAGACATATAATCTGAATCAGGCTTTAAAGCGTTTTTAGATATAATTTTCCCTGTCCACAAGTATTATGGAAAACAAAGAAACAAATTAGAAAGACAGATCTAAAAAGAAACAAACCTGGCATGAGGCTCCAAATGCGTAACGAGCCCAGCTGGAGACCTAGGAATCAAAACAGAAAGCGGAGAGTGAAGCGCTGTGGTTGGAGATTTAAGGCAGTCTTGTTTGCAGAGGAAACAGATTATATCCACCATACAAATCTTGCCTATGCAAACACAATCATCGGACTTAGAGCTAAACGACGCGTCGGGGTCGTGGTCGTGATTACAGGTCCAAACGCTGAGATAAGTCTCGCGAAGCCTTTTCAAGGCGGAGAGGGCGTCGCCAATGGTGGCGGAGACAGAGAGACACCTAAGTGCTGGCTTTCCTAGACATAAGTCGGATACCTCTTGGGTTAATAAGCTAACTGCCATACACAGACAACAATAAGATCGAAGAGAAAGAGATTAGTGTGATTTGTTTTGGGCGCAAATTCTGAGGTTGTTGTTTGTTTGGTTTCGAGTTTCAGTTTCAGAGAGAGAGAGAGAGAGAGAGAGATAGACTTGGTCGCTGGGATTTATAAATGTTGTAGTAGACGCGTTTTACTTACTATAGCCGGTCAAGTACTGATTTGATGTTAGAGATGGGCCCCCATTTGTTCTCGGCCCCATCTGCCACTTATTCAAATGTGTAATTATTTAGTGATTTTTTATTTGTAAAAAATGGTAGGACACCATTGAGAAAAATATCTTTTTGTGTTCTTTGTCTCTTTGTATTATTTTATTTTATTTTTTAATTTTTGGGTAACTGCCTGGTAACTCTAAATAAAGTAAGGGAAAAGTACGAATGCGTGTGTAGTTGCCGTGTACAAGTACAACTGGTATGACACAATGTAACAATCGGTTCCTTATTTCTCTCAAGGAGTTTTTAACTTTATCATAATCAATTATTTCAGGTTTGTTTTGTTAAATCGTGTGAACTTTTTGAGTTTTTACTTTTTTTTATTATTTGTTACTCGTAATTATTATCATGTCCAAAGACTTATAACCTGTTTAGACGAAGGAAGGAGAAAGAGTGAATGAAAGCAGAGTAAAATTAACTAAAAATAAGTTAATTTTATACTTAATTTACTTTACTATACTCTACTTTTCCTCTCTTTTTCTTAATCCAAACAGACCATTAAATCATAATTTCAATTTAAAAAGTTTTGAATTGAAATGTTGACTTTTCCAATTTATTTATAATGACATTAAAATAATGAAAATTAAAATTTTGAGATTTTAAAAGATTATGTGACACAATAATACGAAATTAACAAAAAAAAATGTTTTTAATCTATACTATTTATAAGAGGATTTCCCTCTTTGAACTAGTCTTTTATGTGATTCAAAAATACCCCTAAACCTTACATTTAACATAGAAAAAACTTAAGGGCAACTTGGTAAAAATATATCTCTAACTCCACTTAAAATGCTTACAAAATAAGACACTCTCATACTAATCCGTGTCTTCAAAACAAACTTATCTAATTTTTTTTTTTTTTTAAAAGAAAAGAAAATTATGACATTAGAAAAAAAAACCTCATCCCACGCACAAAGCGCATGTGATGAGGCTAGTTTTATATATATTAGTCAATAACCTATGTAATGCAAAAATATATATATATATATATATAATTTTTCCTTTTTGTTTTTTAATTATAGCTTTATTAATTTTTGGGGTAATTATAGTAAACTCACCTATGGTTTGATCCGATTTTGTCCATTCTATTCCCCATCGTATTGTCTATCTGTGGTTTGAAAAATGACATTTTGTCCACCTGAGGTACTTCCGTAACCCACCCCTCCATTTGCACTATTAAAAATATTATTAAAAAAAAAAAAAAAAAAAAAAAGACCCAACAACATCAAAAAGTGGTATTTGTAAGAATTGGAGGGAGAGGCTCATATTAGCATTTCTGATATTCCTCCTCCTCGTTGTTTCACTCAAATTAGACACTAATTGGTTTAAGTGAAGCACATTTATGGAGAAAATGCTGATTGTTTAGTGTTTAGGGGCATCCAACTTTTACATATTTTTGTACTTATTTAATTGGCAATGCACTAAATATATAACTTTTGATTACCTATGAATCATTTAGAAGCTATGTGTAGACATCTTTTGGAATTTGCTTTTATTTTGTGGCACCCAATTTGTTATTTGACCTTTGTTGATGCTCATTTTGGAAGCCCAATAGCAGGAAGAAGCCTAACAATATGGGCAGAAAAGAGTTAGTGGATTGATAGAAAAACCATTAAATTCGAATGGCATGAATAATGGATCATAGGCCCATAAAGTAAATAAATGCGCCTTGAGGAAATCAAATGGGCCTAGAGGAGTTCAGAGAAAGAAGTAGTAAACCATGGGTATTATGTGATGTAGAAAAGAAAGAATGGGCTACAACAGGCCTAAAGTAATGAAGTAAGAAAGTAAAGGGTTAATGGAAAAGCCATGAGCCTCAAGAATTGAAGGATATGACAATTGGGCCAAGGAAGCCTAAAGGAGTTAGTAAAAACCCATGAGAATGCAGAATTAGAAAATTGGTCAAGGATGCCCAAGGAAAGAAAATGGGCCAAGGATGCCCAAGGAGAAAGAAATGGGATAAAGAGCCCACAAGCAATGGAATGGGTCAAGAAACCCCAAAGTAGCGTGAGTATAAATCCAATGACCATATTGGATCATTGAGAGAAGGACATGCAGTAGGCCTAAAAGAGGCCCAATAAGCACAGGTCAAATAACATCACGGCAGGAATAGCAAAATCGTAGGGCAGAAATGGCAACAAGATTACAGAATGAGCAAAGAATGGGCTAAAGAGGGGAAAACCCACAATTAAGCAAGGCCCAGCCCTTGAGAGGAGCAAGCCAATAAAGAATGGAAAATCAAATGACAGTTCACGTCATAAAAGGTCAAAGATGAGCAGCAGAATGTACAGATGAACCTCTAGACTATGGCAAACGCATGAGCAATAAAACAAGCTTTTGACGTACACGGGAGTGGAGCAAGGCCCAGACACTATTAGCCTATACCCAACCAATACAGGGCTGGTGGGTCATGGGTCAGAGGTAAGAGAGGGTATAATCTGGCAGTGGGGAGAAGGGAAAGCCTATTCTGGGGTTTCTACTCAGATTCTTTTAAAGGAGATACCCTACTGGGATGACATACCACCCAAAAGAAGGAATGATGAGTTGAAACCATTAGGTGCATGCCATGAGGGATAGCAAGAGAGAATACCCACTCTGTGATGGATAAGAATGCCACGGTGGACAAGCAAACAAAACAAATCTTTTTTGTCTAGTAATGGGGAGTGGCATAGCCAGCACAGGTAAGTGATGGTGGCTGGGCAGTTGACAAACCAGTGGGTGGTCGGGAAGGACACCCTAATCCAGAAAAAATTAATTAAAGGCTAAAATGGTAAAAACTAGTCATGGCAGGCAGTATATAAAGGGTCATTGCCATGCACAGTAACATCACCGCAATAGTAGCAACCACGAGGAGAGAATCACAGCATCACCATCACTATAACACTACGCGAGTAAGCACTAAGAAAGAAAGAAAAGAAGTGGGGAAAGTATCAAAGTAACAAAACGGAGAAAAAAAAGAAAGAAGAGAAATAGAGAGTGTAGAATGGCAGGCATGCACCAATAAGCTAATCCCTTCTCTCCCTCTAAAAGTCTACCCTCTGTTGTGGATAAAGAATTCGTTTGGACACAAGTCATTCAGGCCTGTTCCCTCAAAGTGGATAATTTCTATAGCAGGATCCTCCTGCGAGGTTACCCACATTAAGAAAGTGGTTCCCTACTTGACCTTAGCCCCGTAACACAACTGAACACAGCAGACTAATCTTTTCCTTCTTTGATTTCATCGCTTATTGCTATTGTTCCTTCTCTTGTCTTTGCAATTTCACTTGTAATGTGTTTCTTGTTGCTATATCGTTCTTTTCCTTAATCTCTTACTTGCTTTGCCTGACAGCAAACGTGTTTCTTTTATCATTGCTTTATTGCACTTATCTGCCGTAACTTTTTTATAACAGTTTCATTTTGTCTAACAGTAAGTGTGTTGTCTTTGTTATTGTCATACTGTATGTGTTTGCCATAACTCTTCTGTAGCAGCTTCGCTTGCCAAGGGCATGTGACTAAAGTTTTGGCAAATAGGGCATAGTTTGTGTACAAGCCGGACCAAGGTGAGTTGCAATTGGACCGATCCCAATTCTCTTATCCAGAATACTTTAGCCCAGTACAGCAAGTATGTGTCTGCCATAACTCTTCTGTAGCAGCTTCGCCTGCCAAGGGCATGTGACCAAAGTTTTGGCAAATGAGGCATAGTTTGTGCATAAATCGGACCAAGGTGAGTTGCAATTAGACCGGTCCCAACTCTCTTATCCAAAATACTTGGGCCCAGTGCAGCAAGAGGCAGTCCAGCCCAAAATCACAAAAGGCCCACCACAACCTTTTATGGAATGCTTTATAATTAACTACAAGTTTCTTTTATACTCTGTTTATTTCACTATAAAATGTTTTACGGAAAATATTTTTAGAATTTTACAATATTTTTTTTGTTATAAAATATTGGTTGAAGCTAAGAAAATTTTCAACTGAATGTAAAACCATTTGTATAAATTTATAAAACGTTTTACTGAATAAAAAAAAAAAACTTGTTAAAACATTTTACAAACTAACTAGCCTGCATAATTTTCTGTTTAAACACTTGTCATACACCCTCCACCCCTCTCCTTTCTTGCTCACAAAGGTGATTGTCATAGCCCTAAGTTATGGTGGTCACTAAAGCCTAGTTCGTAATGATCGGTGGTTGGATTTAGGCGAGTCATGGAGATGAAGCTTTGATTCGTAGTTGGGAGGCTCTAATCACGATTAAAGGGTGTTAAGACTTAGGAAGATTTAGGAACTTTGTGTAGGTCGCTTCGAGGGAACCTTGGCCTCCATAGCAGAATTGAGAAAGAGGGAGAGAGAGTGTGTAACAGAATTATCAATCTTAATCATCAACGAATCCAATACAAACTACCATATACCTATATAAGCATTACCTATAACTAACCAACTAATTGTCCTACACTACTGCCACTCTTTACAATAAGCACTCTAACTGCCACTTACACTATTACAACAAAATATATTTCAATTAGCACAACTAATATGCTATGTACACTAACTAATACAGGTACTTAACATCACCTTCTCCATTTAAAGCACCTTGCCCATAAGGTGAGGAAATGTATTTTGAAGTTGATGTAAGGATTCCCATGTGGCATCTTCAGGAGGACAGCCTAACCATTGTACCAAAACTTCAGTAATCACTCTAGACCTTAATGACTTAGTCTGAGACTGCAGCACAGCAATAGGTTCACAGGACACCTGACCTTCCTCATCCACTGGAGGCAATGTAGGCAAGGACTGCACATTTAGGCAAAGTTTCATCTTCAAACAAGAAACAATTCAAGTTGCAAGCTAGACTCAGGAGGCAATGCTAGTTTATAGGATACAGTTCCCACTTTCTGCAGAATCTGAAGGGGTCCAAAAAACCTTGGGGACAATTTCCACTTCCTTTTATAAGCCAAAGTACTCTGCCAACCTTAAGTAAACCCAATCTCCCACATCAAAGGATCTGTCTTACATGTGCTTGTCTGCTTGAGACTTCATCCTCTCCTGTGTAACAGTAAGGTGTGCCTTGAAAGTAACCAAAACA
Organism: Quercus ilex subsp. ballota; assembly: GCA_032727855.1. Taxonomy (NCBI): domain Eukaryota; kingdom Viridiplantae; phylum Streptophyta; class Magnoliopsida; order Fagales; family Fagaceae; genus Quercus; species Quercus ilex. The sequence goes on along the minus strand of CM064912.1, from coordinate 45,708,120 downwards.
GCATCCCTTTGGCACAAAAAAGAATCCAAGGCATCAACTTGAGTAGTGCCAGGAATGTAACTTTGCAAGGTGGGAGGGGAAAAACCATAGATTGCTTTAAATGGTGTCAACTTCAGACTAGTGTGGAAGTTAGTATTGAACTAGAATTCTGCCAAGGATAACCACTCAGCCCATCTATGTGGCCTGTCAGCAGTGAAGGCCCTCAAGTATTGCTTGAAACTCTTATTAACAATCTAAATTTGGCCATTAGATTGAGGGTGATAAGCTATGGACATGGCCAGGGTAGTACCTTGCAGTCTAAACAATTTAGACCAAAAAAGGGAGGTGAAGGTGGTATCCCTATCACTAACAATAGTGGCAGGCATCCTATGGAGTTTAAAGACATATTGCATATATAAGAAGGCAACCTTAGCAACAGTGAATGGATGAGAAATGGGGATGAAATGGACATACTTAGTCAACCTATCCACCACCACTAGAATTACCTTAAAGCCTTGAGACTTAGGCAAACCCTCAACAAAATCCAAACTCACATCAGTCCAAGGAGTACTAGGAATTTCCAAATATTGGAGCAATCCAATAGGGGCAGAGGTTTTAGATTTGACTTATTGGCACACATCATATTCCCTAACAAACTTCTTGATGTTAGATTTCATACCATGCCAATAGAACTCCTTTTTTTCCCTTTGATAAGTCTTGAGAAACCCAGAATGGCCAGTAATAGGGTTGTTGTGGACAAGATGGAGCATTTGGGAAAACAAAGAACAACCTGGTCCCAAAAAGAATATGCCCTTGTAAAAGATCATATTGTTTTGCCAAGTAAACCCTTTAGGAGCAGTACCCAATTGGATAGACTAAATCAACTGCTGTAGAGACTAATCTTGAGTATAGCTCTCCTTAAGAGTATTTAACCAAGTGGGGTTAGGAATAGAAAGAAGGAACAAACAACTAGACTTCAGAGAATCACCCTACTGATCCAACTTATAAGCACCATCAGATTTTCTAGAAAGTGCATCGGCAACCTTATTCTCCACCCCCTTCTTGTACTCCAACAAAAAGGCATACCCTAAGAGCTTTGCAAGCCATTTTTGCTGAGCAGGTGTAGCAATCCTCTATTCTAGCAAGAATTTGTGGCTTTGGTGGTCAGTTCTCACAACAAAGGGCCTGCCAAGTAGATAGGGTCTCCACTTTTTAATTGCAGTGGCTAAAGCCAATAACTCAGTTTCATAAGTGGACAAATGAAGATGCTTGGCCTTCAAAACTTGACTATGGAAGGCAATAGGTCTATTATCTTACATCAGTACAGCTCCCAACCCAAATCCAGAGGCATCACACTCAATGGTGAAAGGCTTTGTAAAATTTGGAAGAGCTAAGAAAAGAGGTTGAGCTACTGTTGCCTTGAGCTGGTTGAAGGCTGTGAGAGCTTTATCAGACTAGAGAAACCCATTATTTTTAAGTAAATCAGTCAAGGGTTGGGCTATGGCACCATACCCTTTAACAAACTTCCTACAATAGCCAGTAAGGCCTAGGAAACCCCTTAAGGCTTTTATAGTAATTGGTACGGGCCATTGTTGCATTGCCATAGTCATCCTAGGGTCAGCCTTAACCCCATCACCAGAAATTATATGGTCTAAATATTCCACCTTAGCACATCCAAAAACACATTTAGACCTTTCGGCATACAATTGATGTGAAAACAAAACCTCCAAAACAATCCTCAAGTGTGACAGATGATCAGCTAAGCAAGGACTAAAGATCAAAATGACATCAAAGAAGACTAAAACAAATTTCCTAAGATAAGGCTTGAAAACAGCATTCATGAGAGCTTGGAATATGGATGGTGCATTGGTTAGACCAAAGGGCATCACAAGTAATTCATAATGACCCTCATGAGTATAAAAAGCTGTCTTAGGAATATTCTCAGGTCTCATACGGATTTGATGATACCCCGACCTTAAATCTAGCTTAGAAAAGATTGTGCCACCATTAAGTTCATCCAACAACTCATCCACCACAGGAATGAGAAATTTGTCCTTAATAGTGGCCTTATTCAAAGCCCTATAATCTATGCACATTCTCCAACTCCCATCAGCCTTTCTAACAAGTAAAACGGGTGAAGAAAAGGGACTCTGACTAGGCTGGATAGAACCAACCTCAAGCAATTCATGCACAATTTTCTCAATTCCATTTTTTTGGAAATAAAGGTACCTGTAGGGTCTTTCACAGATTAGAGGAGTGCCTTCCTTAAGGATTACTTGGTGCTCATGTCCTCGGAATGGGGGCAAGTGTGATGGAACTTCAAACACCTTAGAAAATTGATCCGGCAAATCTAACAGTGCAGCAGTCAGTGAGGGTTGACTAGGACTTGAGGTGCTAACAGTTACAATGTGAAGAACTAGACCCTTGTTGACAGAGTTACCAAAAAGCTTGTCAGCATCTAAGAGGGTAGACCTAGATGGATGAAGTCCTTGCAAGAACACCCTTTTACCTACATAAGAGAACTCCATGGTTAATAACTTGAAGTCCCAACTGATTTCCCCCAATGTACATAACCATTAGGTACTAAGAACCACTGCATAGCCCCCCCCCCCCCCCCCCAAAAATGCAGGACATTGAAATCCACCACAAATCTATTTCCCTGAATTAAAATAACAACTCCATGATACACCCCCAAAGTTTTAATAATGCTCCCATTAGCTACCTTAACCTCCAGAATCTTAGAAGTATCTAATTGTAACTACAATGCAGGCAACTCAGCAAAATCCAAGAAATTGTGAATGCTCTCAGAATCAATGAGAAACACTACTTCTTGATTCATAATCTTGCCCTTAACTCGCATAGTCTGAGATGAAGGACTACTAGTAAAGCATAAAGTGTAATTTCAGCAAGTAAAGGCACATCTTCCTGCTGCTGCCCAATTCCTTGATGTTCCAACACCACCCCATCATCCTCCAACTCCACTAGTTGCACTCTTGTCTTATGCTCAACTCCCACATCCCATCCTTCCAAAATATACAACTTTGCTCCTTTGCATTTATGTCCCATTTGCCACTTCTCATCACAATTGTAATGCAACCCTAATTTCCTTCTTTCCTCCATTTAAGAACTAGTTAATCTCTGCAGTGGCAGTTTCACCTTAGCATCATTCCTACCCTCCATTTTGGGCAAACCCAATATAGAAGTTTTACTGTTATCAATCACATTCTTAAAGGATTTCTTACTACTGATTAAATACTCCTCCTGAATTTTAGCTAAACCAAAAGCTTCATTAAGAGATTTAGGCATTAAAATTCTCACAGGTAGCCTAATCTTATCCTTTAACCCACTTAAAAAAACAACTCAACTTATGAGACTCAGACAATCCCATAACTATATTAGAAAGAATCTCGAAATTACCTTTGCAAGAAATCACAGTTGTGGTCTGTTTGAGTCGAGTGAGTGCCTCCATGGGATCATTATAAGCAGTGGCACCAAACCGAGTCTGAAGAGCCTTGATGAAGACTTCCCAACTTGCAAATCCACTCATTTGCTCAGCATCTTGGAACCAGATTAGGGCTTCTTCATTTAGATGAAAAGAGGCCATAATCACCTTCCGATGCTAAGGGGTGTTGTGCCGTTGAGCACGTGAGTAATTTCATTGACACTCTTGGTCCTTACACCGCAGACAAAGACTTGTGTCTTCGAGAATTCTCCAAGTCACTAAGTGACCGGGCATACACCTAGTATATTGGCCTAAAGCCAGGATCCATTCCAACCTGGGATGACATGGTGGACGTATTTTGCACTAAGTACTTCCACGAAGTAGAAACAGTAACACTTGTAACTCTGCAGGCAACCAAGCAAAGAAGTGGTGAAGACCTGATGGAATACATCAAAAGGTTCAGGGACGTAGCACTTGATTGCTATGATCATTGTGAAGAAAGAACATTGGTGGAAATGTGTATGACAAACATGATAAGGGAGTATAGGGCAGTCCTGAAAAACTTAGAAATTTTCCAGTTTGCACAGTTGCTGCAAAAGGCCAGGAAGAGTGCCCAGTCTGTAAAACCAAGCACGAACAAAAGAAGCGCTTCGCAGGCTATGGCAGTATCTACTAGTGAGCGAAGAAGAAAGACAAATGGAAGGGAATACGATACTCCCCCATTAATACCATGCACTTCGAAAGAGTTAGACATGCTGTTAAACAAGTGGATAGCAGACAGAGTTTTCAAGCCCAATCAAGTTTCAAGAGAGCCCACAAAAGAGGAGCAGAGGGACCCACGCTTCTGTCGTTTGCACAACTACATATAACATCCTACTGCAAAGTGTTGGGAGCTCCGCAGATTGGTGCACCATAGGATCAAAAAGGGGACTTTAGAACTATCCCAGTAAGAGGTTCAAAGAAACCCACTCCTAAACCACAAAGGGAAGGGTGTAGCAGCAATAGTAATTTGTGCGGATACAGGGGAGGAAGAAGAAGAGAATCTAGCCCTGCCTGTTGCAGCGATTACCACTTTACAGCAAAGCTCCAAGTTCAAAAATCTGTTTGACCAACTAGGGTTCACACCGAAGGAAAGGAAGATAGCCACGGAGGCTCTAGTGAGTATTGCCTCTAGGGCAGGGGTAGAATGCTTATCAGTGGAAACCCCGGATGACAGAGCCCTGTTGCAGGAGTCAACTGAAATCACTTTTAGTAATGAGGATATGGGGTTAGGATACCCAAACCACAGGAGGCCCCTCTATCTGGCAGCATCCATAAATCAAATCCCCATAAAGAGGGCCTTGGTAGATACAGGTGTTTCCGTAAACCTCATTCCATTGAGCACTCTACAAGCCATAGGGATTTCAGAAAGAAAAATTCAAGGATGTCCAATGGAAGTAACAGGATTTGGTGGAAGGGGCGAGTACACCGCAGGCTATATCTAACTGTGGTTAATGGTGGGACCCATAGCTTCTTTGGCTCGGTTCCATGTGGTGAAAACATAGGTCTCGTACCATGTGCTTTTGGGAAGACCATGGTTGCACAAACACCGACTAGTGCCATCCACCTACCACCAGTGTATGAAGGGAAGGTTGAATGGCAGAATGATATGCATAGTCACAAACCCCTCAACATTCGAGTAGGCAGAGGCCCATTTAGTACAAACTATGTTCTATGATCAATGGGCTCCATCTAGGGAAAGCTTAGTATCGAAGCCACGAGGTACCTTCATGCCTAAGTGGGAGGACATCCAAGGTGACCCAGAGCCTGATCTGAGGGAATTATTAGCATGAAAGAAGAAAAGAAAACAAACACTCGCTGCAGAATCAGATGACATGCCCCAATATGTTAGGGTTCGAGGCTCTGATGGCAGGATTATGTACAAATTATGAAGGCGCACGGGGCCTGCGATTGAAACACAGATGGGCCCCACCCAGGAATGGCAGCACGAGAGTTTGGCGTGTTGCGTGGTTCAAGAAAGTTCAGAAGAAGAAAATAATAAGGAGAAAAGTGAGGGAGTTGTGGCAGAAAATGAGGTACAGGTTGCGGCAGAAGAAGAAATGGAGGAAGTTGACCTAGGGTCTGTTTCCCAAGGACCAAGGCCCATCTCAATTAGTGCAAGTTTGACAGAAAAATAAAAATCAGAACTGGTACTGCTGTTGAAAGAATTCAAAAACGTTTTCGCATGGGACTATAGTGAAATACCAGGGTTAGACCCTGAGCTAGTTGCACATACGCTGAATGTGGACCCGGAGGCCAAGCTAGTGGCTCAGCCTGCCAGGATATTTCACACAGAAATAGAAGGGCGAATAGTCAAAGAAGAGCAGAAATTAATGGCCGCAGGATTCATCAAGCCTATTTAACACCCTCGTTGGCTATCCAACATAGTACCAGTAAAAAAGAAGAACGGCCAGATAAGATGTTGTGTAGATTTCAGAAATCTCAACAAAGCCTTTCCAAAAGACGAGTTCCCATTGCCAAATATGAATTTACTAATAGATTCTATAGCAGGAAGTGCCATGTTTTCGTTCATGGATGGTTTCAGCGGATACAATCAGATTAGAATGGCACCAAAGGATGCAGAGAAAACTGCTTTCAGAACACCCATGAGCAACTTCTACTACACTGTAATGCCATTTAGGTTGAAGAACGCAGGTTTAACTTACCAACGAGCAATGACAGCTATATTTCATGACATGATGCATTAGGAGCTAGAGGACTATGTGGACGACATAGTGGTTAAGTCAAAGAAGAGAGAAGAGCACTTCTACGTGTTGAAAAAGGTATTCGAAATGTGCAGAGCCTTTAAACTAAGAATGAACCCTCTCAAGTGCGCATTTAGAGTGTCCTCTGGGAAATTCTTGGGTTTCCTGGTTCACAGTAGGGGAATAGATGTAGACCCAGCTAAAGCCACAACTATAGCAACTATGAGGCCCCCTGTCATGGTAAAGGAGCTAAAGAGTTTCTTAGGGAAAGTCTCATATATTCGGAGATTCATCCCTGGGTTAGCATCAATCACTTCTGCCTTCACCAAGTTGCTCAGGAAGGGGCAAAGTTTTGAATGGTGGGAAGTGCAGTAGACAGCCTTTAAGAGGCTACAACAGATCATGATGAACCTCCCTACGGTGCAGGCCCCAATCCACAAAAAACCATTGCTACTTTACCTGGCCACCAACTCGTATGCCATGGGTGCATTAATTGCCCAAGAGGATGGAGGTGGCATTGAGCAACCAGTGTACTACATCAGTCGTGCCTTGAAAGAAGCAGAAACTCGTTATCCAAGGGCAGAAAGAGCGTGTCTGGCTATTGTGTATGCCTCGCAGAGGTTACGCTATTATTTCTTGGCCTACGAAGTATGGCTGATGACCAAGTCTCATACCATCAAAGCTTTATTACAGTAACCAATCCTTTCTGGTAGAATATCTCAGTGGTTGTTACAATTGTCACAATACGGCTTGAGAATGGGGGCACCTAGGGCAGTGAAAAGTCAAGCTATAGCAGATTTATTAGCACAGTTTTCAGGAATTGAAGAACTCCCGCTGGATGATGAAGTTCTAGGGGAAGTAGCCATGGCAGAAGAGGTCAGAGAACATTGGGTAATGAAATTTGATGGGTCTTCTACCACCCAGTTTGGAGGAGTGGGAGTAGTTTTGTACCATGAGGAAGATAAGGTGGTAGTGCTATCGCTCAAACTGGAATTCCTTTATTCAAACAACGCGGCAAAATACGAAACTTACCTAGCTGGGCTAGCCACAATTCTCGAAATAGGAGTCAAGCATTTAAGGGTATTGGGTGATTCGAACTTAGTGGTCTACCAGACCAAAGGGAGCTTCTCTCTAAAAGAACCCATCCTAGCCCCATAGCGAGCGATGGCCCAGAAGATGGAGGAAAAGTTTTCGACTTTTGAAATAGAACATGCTCCGAAGAACGAAAATCGATTTGCGGATGCGCTGGCATACTAGGCTCACAAATAATGTTCGAAGGAGATAACACCAAAGTAGAGATCAGCAAGAGTAAAGAGTCCATTATTGAGATGCTGAAGGAAAGGTTCCAAGAGGAACAGTGCGAAGGGGATTGGCGGAGCCCCATAAGGGAAGCTTCGATGAAGGGAGGAGATGCTGTAGAACTAAGGATACTAAAAGACTACGTCCTAGTGAAGGGAGAATTGTACCGCAGGATGCCAGGTGGTGTTTTGTCCAGATGCGTGGGGTAGGAAGAGGCCTAGAGAAAATTAAAAAAAGTACATGACAAGACTTGTGGATCCTGCGGGGAAGTTAGCCTTTACCGCAGACTTCAAAGGGCAGGTTTCTATTGGCCAAGCATAGGTAAAGACGCAAAACAAGTCCAAACCTAGTGCGGGAACTGCCAACTTGCGACAGACAGAGAGGAAAGTCACGTTGTATTCACCAACGAAGACTAGAGAAACCCATTCATGCAGTACCTAACAGAAGGCATCCTACCACAAAAACACAGCAAAAGATACAAGTTTAAGAGGTTGGCCACATGTTACTTTTTGCATAACATGGTCCTTTTCAAAAAAGGGTACGACGGGGACCCCTTGAGGTGTTTGGGCCCTGAAGAAGTAAGAGAAATGATAAAAGAAGTACACTCAAGAGAGTGTGGGGAGCAGCAGGGGAAGAAAAATTTTTACAGATGCCTGCTGCAGATGGGCTACTACTGGCTTATCATGAAGAGAGATACGGCAGAATTTGTGAAAAAGTCCCACAGTTGCCAAGTACAAGCCAATTTGATTCACACTCATCCACATAATTTACATAGCATAGTCACCCTATGGCCCTTCCACACTTGGGGGCTTTATTTAGTGGGACTAGTTAACCCACCATCGCGAGGATACATATGGATACTAGTGGCTACAGAATATTTTACTAAGTGAGTAGAGGCAGTACCATTCCGTAAAGCCACAGGAGGAGCAGTGGCAAACTTCATCAAAGAGAATATAATTGTAAGGTTTGGGGGTGCCCCACTGGATCATCAGTGACAATGGCACACCATTTGTCAACAGTGATGTAAGGAAGATGCTAGAGTTCTATCAAGTCAAACACCACCGGTCATCACCTTATTACCCTCAAGGAAATGGGCAAATAGAGGCAACAAACAAAACTCTTATAAAGATTATCAATAAAATGACTCAAGAGTATACAGGAGGATGGGCAATGCACCTGCGAGACGCTATTTGGGCTTATAGAAACTCACAAAAATCAGCCACAGGTTTCTCACCTTTTTCCTTGGTCTACGAAACTGAAGTAGTAAGCCTAGCAGAGATAATAACTCTATGCCTGAGAGTTATGCAGATGCAAGAAAAAGAAAAGGAAAATGAAGTCTTTGCGGCAGAAAGGTGCTAAGATCTAGAAGGACTTGATGAAAAGAGAGAAAAAGCCTAAGAACGCAGTCACAGATACAGGCAAAAGATGACTGAAGCCTATGGCAGGATGATTAAAGAGAGAGTGTTCGTGTAAGGACAGCTTGTGTTAAAGGTAGCAGACTATGTCAGGCGTGGCATGGCAAGACCATCTAAGTTTGCACTAAAGTGGGAAGGACCCCTTGTGATAAGGGAAGTGCATCAAAGTGGGTACTACCGTTTGACTTAAATGGATGATAGAGACTTAATGGATCCCATCAATGGGAAATGGCTAAAACATTATTATACCTAGGAAGAAAAGTTATGTGGTTGTCCCTTTCTTTTGTCCTGTTAAAGAGCTTTTTATGTTTCCTTTACCTTTTCCTTCTTTCAAGTAACTATGTCACAAGGCAGAGTTGTAACGTGCTTTCATGAATATGTAATGAAAAAGTAAGAAGTATTAGCACTCCATGTCATAGCAATAGTAAAAGTAGTAGCAAAGTGTAGCATCACAATTACAAACCCAAATTGTGGCAAACACACGCCAAATAAGTGCTATAGGAAACATATAAATGTACTGGATGAAGTAATAAGAGAAGAAAAAAAAAGAGAAAAAGAAAGAAGGAAACTGCATCATCATCAACGGAGTCCCGAAATGAGAGTCTGATCTCCAAAACGGCTAGGCCCACTAATGCTAGAAAGAAGGCGCTTGCGACGATCCTCTAAGTCTACCATCTCCTTCTTAAGAGTCTCAATCCGTGCATCAATAGCATCAATAGCAGGCTGAACTCTCCTCGTAAAAAAGGATCGGGCAACCTCGCGGAGATGATCCAGAATAAACTCCACAGCAAAACCCACACTGATAAGCTCCTGAATCGCGGCCCTCCACTGCAAGATCCTCTCGGTGGAGACAGTGTCAACGAAGTTATGCTCAATATCATTCATCACGCTCCCCAGCATCCTCAAGAAGTGCTCTCTGACAGAACGGCCGAGGCAAAATCCTTGCATAAAGTCACCATAGCTGTTATAGACCGCCACCAAGTGAGAAACACAATCCTCAGGGACTTTGAACTCATGAAAATCCACATCAGGATGCCCTAAACCCCAGAAGTCTACAGGACCAAGGTCATTGACCTCAGGCTGATCAAAGCGGGTAAAAAAGGTTGTAGCTTCACTCACAAGGTCCAGAACGGTGACAGAATTGCTGCCCACTTCAAACTGAGAATGAGCAATGGGAAGTGGACCTACCAAGAAAGCACAAAGTGTGAAATGAGAAGTTGTGGTCTAAAAAAAGGAACAAATTCACAAGGAAGAAATGAAGAAGGAGACAAAGGGAGAGGAAACTTACCAGGACCAGTAGGAATGGGGGTTGTGGGAACGGCAGAAACAGGCACAGAAGGAACGGCAAAAACAGGCACTATGGGAACGGCAAAAACAGGCACTGTGGGAATGGTAGAAACGGGTGCTACAGGTGTGGCAAGAGGATCGACTGAGGACGTGCCTATGTCTACTGCAACTCCTGGCCCCTCAAAGGTCTCTGCAAACAGAGAAATAAGCGTACGAATGAAGAAAGAGACCATAGCAGAAGAGTAACACAAATGCATATGAATAAGGCGGAATGAAACTTAGCAATAAAAAAAATAATAAAAAAAAGGGGGAAAGAAACACATACCCATGAACTCGGTCTCTAGGGCAGCACCTCCCTCTTCGTCAGAATCCGAAGTCCTCTTCTTAAAGACGGGCTCATCTTCAGGATCCTCAAGAATGTCCTCAGACCCCTCAGAAGACAAGTCCGCATCATGCCTACGTGTAGTGGAGCTAGGAATGGAGGAAAGGGTCACTACCAAGGAAGAACCATCCTTCATAGCCTGAGATAGAGCTGGGAAGGGGTCACCGGTGGAGATAACAAGGGGTGTGATAATAGGAGTAGCCTCGGTCTGAAAAGTAGCAGGAGGAGTGATCGTCTCTTGGGAAACAGGTGTCTCAGCAAGAATGGGAGTGGCATCACTAACCTTCCCAGTATAAGTACCCTCATCTATGGGTACCGACCCAGTGGGAGAGGTGGGAGCCTTAGCAGGAACTCCATGCGTAGCTGCAGAAGGAGCAGGTGTTGCAAACGCTGTGTCAGCCCCATTAAAAAAGCCTCCTATGTGTGCGCCCATGGAAGCAGAAAGCTCCTCGGCTGTGGGGTGGTATACAGAGAGAGGCTTGGGCTCATCCTAGAAGACAAAAAAGAGGGAGAAATGAAGATCAATGTAACTTTTTGGGTGAATGAGGTAACCAAAAGCGTATGGCAGATTGAACACATGCAAATAAAGAAAAAAAAAAAAAAAAAGGAGATGAACCTCGAATTTAGGTTCATCGAGCAGTATGGGATGGGTAACAGATGTATACTCTTTATGCTTAAACTGCAAAAAAGAGAAAAAAAAGGGACAAGAGACAAAGTCAAAGAAAGGAGTCAGCAAGCATGTCAGATTCAACCACAGGGAAAGTCAAAAAATATATGTGAAGGACAAAGTAAAATTAATAGTGACTTACTTTTCGCTCAACAGCAAACGCAGGATGGGGTGTCGTCTTTCTCTTGCTACCTCGTGTTCTACTGGCAGGAGTGGCATCTATGGGTGGTCGTGGAGTAGCAGATTTGGACTTGCTGGTAGATTTAAGTTTGGTAGATTTAAGCTTAGCAGGAACATCCATCACTTTAACTTTCTTCTCCCTACCTGGAGGATAATCACCTATGTGCCAATACCATCCTCTCTTCTCCTCATCCCATTCAAAGATGGCAAACCGGTTCTGTTTCCTAGCATATGCCAACATAGACTTGAAAGGCAGGAGCAACCGAGGATTAGACGATACAACCATACTGAGCCCCTCAGGAGGGATGAGAGAGAAACCACGACTACCCGCCAACTTTTGCTCAAACGAAGTCATTATGGCCTGCTAGTATCCATGCATGGCAGGGGTGCAAAGGCCCTCCCTTAACGAGCCAAGAACTGTAACTGCACTAAAACGCTGTCTCCATAAATCAAAGGCAGTATGCCGTAGAAAAGGTCTAACCGAAGTAGGGGACTCCATAAGAAAGGAAAGGCCATCAGGAATGTCCTGATCCAGCCTAAACTGCCTTCTTACCCGGTTGGCAGGATAATGGACAAACCTGACACCTTCATCGGCTAAGTAGGGCAACCATCCAGCATTGGTGGCCGCCAAATAAGTGATTCCTATCTCATCAAAACCGGCCAAAGGAGTAGTAGTTCCAACAATATCAACAAACGAACCCATGGCAGAATCTATACATGTATAACCCATACCCAAGTATCTGTAAGCTCTCTAAGAAAAACCAACACCTTCATCAAAAGACTTAACAACGAAATAATCAATAGGCTTCAAACCAGACCAATGGAAGGCCAGCAAAAAATCGGACTCAAATCTGCCGCAGAAATCAGTAATTACCCTTGGGTATGATTGATACTTCTATTTAGCAAAGCGAACAGGTCTACACTTTGCCAAATGTTGGGCACAACACTCAAATGACAACTACTGTAGGATAATGCTATGAACAGAGGAGGTAACTATGTGACAGGACCCTGCTTGGCTCTCATCACTACGAAGAATGTCTAGTTGGACATACAAATGCCCTAGGAACATAGGAGCCAGTGGCAGACTCACCCCGGCAGATATTTTGATGGCCAAATGGAAATACAAAGTCTTTATGGCATAATGGGGGTGGGACCCAAAAACAAACTTACAAAGCCAAAAGGTAACAAAAGCCGCACGGCGGGCAACTATAGAAAATTTGGAAGAAGAACTAACCCAATACGATAACTTGGGTTTTCCAGTCATCCTTTTCTTTAACTTAACTTCAATGGCTTCTTCCTCCGGAGAAAGTTCTAGGGTGGCAAGATCAACATCGCCGAGTGCCAGCAAGAGTAATTGATTAGCCACGTCTTCAAGGGTAACGATGAGTTCGCCGCAGGAGAAGAAGAATGTGTGAGTGGTGGTACACCACCGGCGAACCAAATGACAAAGGTTGTAGAGGTCTTGAAAGTTGGAGAGGCATCAGGATAAGACCAAGGCCTTCAGAACACCGGCCCGTTATGACAAAGCCATGAACCCTGTATCGGATAACTCATTGTCTACCCATTCCCTCTAACCCAAAGCAGTACCTGACCCAAATTCGAAATGGATAGGCACGAGAAGTGAAAGGCCTTGACGAATGACTAAATCGGGGATCGAAGAGGCCAACGGGGCCCAATAAACATTGGGATTTCGCCGACAAAGGGCAAGCCACACGCGGCCCGGCGGTGGCGGCGCGTAATCACCAGGAATCTTGGGAAAATGAGGATGGACATCATTCGAAGGATCGATTAAGGGGGCGCATTCACTGTTTGGGTTGCGCTGCGCCTTTTCCTCATCGGAATGATCCGACTCAGCGTACACGGCCTCCTCGACTATCTTCTGTGCAGCGGGAGGATCGAAAATGGCTTCTTTCCCTTAATGGTAGGAAGAGCCTTGGCTTTTCACCGATGCCATAGTATGAGGGCTTGATTAGAGTAAAATGGGTGAGTGTTTGAAAAGAAGAAAACGGCGGAGGAAGGGAAACAGATAGAGTATTTTTTTGAGGAAGAAAGAGTTTGTGTTTGGATTACAAAGGGACTCTCTCTTAAATAGCTGGGTCATTAATACCGGCGTGAAAGGAGGCGATGGGTCAGCCATCAAGAAGAGAATGAAATTAAGGAAATGACGGCTATGTTTCAGAATAACTGCTAATCTAGGAAATTGGAAGAGACAACACTGTTTGCGGTAGAAAAAAGGAAAAAGAAAAAAAAAAATATATATATATATATATATACTTGAATGTGGTAGGGTCCACTATTCAAAAAAGCCCGCGAAGGAAAAGAAGGAAGAATGACAGAAAAGACAAAGTCTTTTATTCACATATGAACTGTAGGAACATTTCATATGTTCAGGGGGCTAAATGTTAATGGTCATTTTGGAAAGGAAAGAGGGAGCCCAGCAACCAGACCGAAAAGAAGTTGGCAAATAGATAGAAAATAGAACCATTAAGCCTAAGCGACAGGAATAATGGATCACAGATCCATAAAATAAATAAATGGATCTTGAAGAAGCAAATGGGCTTAAAGGGGCCCGAAAAGAGAGAAATAGCAAATAGCAAACTCATGGGCTGTGTATGATATAGAAAAGTGAGAATGGACCGCGGCAGGCCCAAAGCAATGCAAGCAAAGAGAGTAAGGGGATTGATGGCAGGCCCACAAACCCCAAAGATGAGTATAAGGTAATTGAGCCGAGGAAGTCCAATGAAGTTAGTAAACGCCCATAGGAACACAGAGTTAGGAAAATGGCCGAGAAAGCCCAAGAAAAGCAAATGGGCCAAGAATGCCCAAGAAAAGCAAATGGGCCGAGGATGCTCAAGAGAAAACAAAGGGGATACAAGAACCCATGAGCAAGAAAACCCATGGCCATGCTAAGCCACTGGGGAAAGAATAAACGGCAGGCCTGAAGAGGCCTAGCAGGATCAAGTCATTACAGCAAGAATGACAGAGTAATATGGCAGAACATGATGGCAATCAAGGAATAGGCTGAAAAAAATATAAAACCCAGTATCAAATAAAGCCCAGCCTCTAAGGGGAGCAGGAAATCGTAGGACAACCCAAATAAAAGACCCAAAGAAGGGCGTCATAGTGGTAAATGCATGAGCAGCAGACAGATTTTGGACATACATGAAAGGAAGGCACGCATAAGGCTCAGGCACCACCAACTTGGACTCAATCAATATGGGACATGGTGGGGTCATGGGTTAGAAGTAAGAGGGCATGGTTTCGCAGTAGGGAGAGAGGAAAAGACCTATTCTGCAGTTCCTACCCAAGCTCTATTGGGGGTACGTCCTGTTTGGGATGACAGACCACCCAAAAGAAACAAGGTTGAGTGGGAACCGTTAGGTGCATGCCATGAGGGATAGAGAGAGAGTGCCCACACTGTGGCAAGAAACGGTGCTACGACAGACTAATAAATAAAACAACTCTCCTTTGTCTGGAAAAGAGGAGTGGCACACAAACGGACTAGTGGTGGTCAATAAGTATACCAAGACCAGACAAAGGTGGTTAAGGACTAAAATAGTAAAATCTGGTCATGGTAGACTCTATATAAGGAAACCCTTGTCATGCCCAGAGGAAGGGGAGAAGAGGGGGGAGGAGAGGAATGACAAAATAGAAAACAAGAGTAAAAAGAAAAGAAAGAAAAGATAAGAGGAAAACTAAAGAAAAACTAAAAACAAAAGAAAAAGGAAAGACAGAAAGAGTTAGACCGGTAGGCATGCACCAGTTGGCCGATTTCCCTCTCTCCTTCTTAAAATCCTGCTCTCTGTCAAACAGTAAAAGGATCTCCTTTGGGTACCAACTATTCTGGTCCGCTTCTCTCAAAGCCATTAATTTCCACGGTAGGATTTTCCTGGGAGATTAATTGCGTTGAGAGGAGGCATTATTCCCTCTTTGGTTTTGCTCCAACAAACCAGACTTGATCTGATTACTTTCTCTTTTGATTAATCCATATTATCATATGTTCCTTTCACTTCCTTTGTAAAACTCATTGTTATTATTGTGATTATGTTTCGTGAATAGGGGTTATTTGGTCATTATCTGTTAAATAGCTAGAGTGCATTATTTTGTTGCTATTATTATATTTGCCTGTCGTGACTTATCTAAAATAGCTTTGCCTGCCGTAAGCACACTCCTGGCAGACGAGGCATAGTTTGTACACAAGCCGGTCCAAATTGAGTTGCAGTTGGACCGGTCTCAACTTCCTTACTCAGAATATCTAAGCCTATTTCCGCAGGAGGCAGCCCAGCCCAATACAACAAAAAAGGACCCTACAATATATATATTATTTTAAAAAGGCCACCTATTCGTAACTTTAATACTTCCACCTAATACTCAAAGATCGAGAGAGATTGGAAGGAGAGGCTCAAATTAGCACTTTTGATATTCCTCCTCCTTCTTGTTTCACTACATGGTTTGTTGATTGTAGGATCTTTGTCTTTAGACACTGATTGGTTTAAGTGAAGCACATTTATGGAGAAATTTCTAATTGTTTAGTGTATTGGGGCATCCAAATTTTACATATTTTTGTACTTATTAATTGTCAATGTCCTAAACATATTTATTTTAATTACCTATAAATCATTTAGAAGCTATGTGTAGATATCTTTTGGAATCCGATTTTTATTTTATGGCACCCAATTTCTTATTTGATCTTTTATGGAATGCTTTATGGTTAGTCATTACTGTCTTTTATGCTCGATTTGTTTCGCTGTAAAATGTTTTATTGAAAATATTTTCAACATTTTAAAATAAATGTTTTGTTGTAAAATATTGGTCAAAACTAAAAACGTTTTTAGTTGACTGTAAAACCCTTTGTAAAATTTTATAAAACATTTAATAGAAGAATGTAGGGGCCTTTTTTGACTATGTTGGGCTGGGCTGCCTCTTTCGTGGTTATTGGCCCAAGTGTTCTGGGTTGTGGGAGTCGAGACCGGTCCAACTGGAACTCAACTTGGCCGATTTGTGCGCAAACTGACCCCGTCTGCTAGGAGAGTATTCGCGGCAGGCAATGCTGTTTCAGAGAAGCTTGCAGCAGACAGATATAATTGATAAAAAACAGAGCAATATATATATATATATATATATTCTAGAATGACCAGATAATTCTTTTAATAATGAATGACCGAATGATCCATAATCACAATACATGAGTAATTTTGACAAATAAAGTAGTAAGAGCAAATGGTAACAAAGATTAATCAACTATTAAAATGAATAAACTCAGTTTGGTCCGCGGGGCAAGGTCAAGGAGGAAGAACACCTCTTCTCAAAAACGATTAACCTCTGAGGAAAAAAAGGAAATTCCTGCCGTGGAAATTAATGAGTTTGAGGTAGGCGGACCCGAATGAACAATGCCCAGGACGATTCTAAAAGAGAGCAGGGATTTGAGAGGGAGAGAAGGGAAGGGACCTATCGGTGCATGCCATCAACACTTCTCCTTTTTTTCTCTTTCTTTCTTGCTTTTCTAGCCTTTCCTTAGTGATTTCCACAATGGTAGTTTTTAGTATTATGCTCCTCTGTTTTTCTAAGTGTGTTACAGAGTGTTTTTCTTTGCGTTGGGTTATATTGCTCCTGTGCTTGTTGGTTTCTTACACACGGCAGGAGGCTTCCTTTATAGTGTCTGCCGTGACCGATTTTTACTATTCTACCCCCTAACCGTTTTTGTCTGGTCTGGGCGTACTTGCCGACATTACTGTTCCGTCAGCGAGTTCAGACACAGACAACTTTTGTCCGTTAGTCTGCTGCGACACCTCTTCCTACCGCGGCGCTGTTTCTCTTTCTCTATCCCTCATGGCATGCACCTATTGGTTCCAACTCAGCCTTGCCTCTTTTGGGTGGTATGTCATCCCAGCAGGGCGTATTTCCTAAAAGAGTTTGAGCAGGAACCTTAAAACAGGCCTTCCCCTCTCCCCACCTCCAAACCATGCCCTCATACCTCTGACCCACAACCCCACCACGTCCTATATTGGCTGGGTACAGGCTGGTGGTGCCTGGGCCTTGCGCGTGGTTATGTCTGAAATTTGCCTGTTGTTCATGCATCTGCCGTGTATTGGACATTTTGCTTGCGTTGCTAGTCGTCCGTTCTTGGCTTTTCCCGATCTGTTACTCTGATTTCCCACTCTCATAGGGTTTGGATTTTACCGAGTACTGGGCTTTGTGTTCTCTTCGGCCCAATTCTTTAGTTGCCTTAGCTTCCCACCGTGTTACTCGGCCTTTCTTGCCGCGGCGATTTGTTCCTGCTGGGCCTCTTTTCAGGCCTGTCATTCCTTTCTTTCCCCCAGTGGATTAATATGGCCACTGGTGTTCTCGCTTGTGGGCTCCAACGTCCCTTTCTTTTCACTTGGGCTTGTCGGACCCATTTACTTCCTTTGGACTTTCTTGGTCCATTTGCTAACTTTGCATCCCATGGGCATTTACTTACTCAATTGGGCTTCCTCGGCCCAATTTCCTCATTCTCATCCTTGGGGTTCATGGGCTTGCCATTATCCCCTACTTTCTTTGTTTTCAATACTTCGGGCATGCCGCGACCCATTCTCACTTTTCCATACCACATACTGCCCATGGGTGATGTTTTCTCTCTTTTCGGACCTTTTTAGGCCCACTTACTCCTTCAAGACTCATTTATTTATAATAAGGGCCTGTGATCCATTATTCCTGCTGCTTGAGCCTAATGGTTTTTTCTTAGCTTGCTGCTTATCTGCTGCCCATGTTTATGGGTTGGGCTGCCTTCTGCCTATTTCAAAAAATGACCTTCAACAAAGAAAAATAAACTTGGTAAAACATTTTACAAACTAACCAGCTTGCACAATCCCCCCTTGAACACTCGTCGTACACCTTCTAGCCCTCCCCTCTGGAGCTTAGTTTGCAATGATTGGTGATTGGGTTTTGGTGAATCGTGGAGGTGAAGCTTCGATTTGCGACTGGGAGTTTGGGAGGCTCCAATCGCGATTGAAGGGCGTCAATGGTGGTGGCTGGAAAGTGCCAATCTAGCATCTAAGTTGATTTGGTGGCTAGGCCTATGAATTCTTTGGGGTTGCACTGATTTATTTAATAGGGTCATGGCTCGATCTAGTCAGAGATTTGGTGGTGGCAAGCTCAGTGGGCGTCAAGTTGGTGGATGGCTAGTAGGTTGTGATATGAGTTATTTTCTTCTCATTTTAGGATATACCAAACACTTGAAAATATTTTCAACTAAAAATATTTTACAACAAAACAAAAGACCGTTAATACCAATCAATTTTTTCTTTTTGCAAGATAAATCAGCATGTTTTTATACGTGTTTTGTTGTTACCATTTTTTATTTTAAGGAACGGCCATCCGTGGCCATATAAATTAAATTCACAAATCATTATAAATAACTGGTTAAATTATACAAATGGCCTCGAATTTTTATTTATATTTATTTATTCCCTAAAGAAACCGATGGCCTTGAGTTGAGTGCCAGTATGATACAGGTAAACTTTTGATTTCACGTTCATAAAAGTGATATCAAGTCGGACCTGCGTTAATTCTCAATGGTTTGCAAATGGAAATTTTATTTACATTAATACTGCAAATTCTTTTTTTTTTTTTTAAGAATGAATTAATACTGCAAGTTGGTAGCCCATTTCTTATTTTGTCAGTATTGTCTGCTGCCCAAACAGTCCTTTTCAAAGAATGGGACATTTCTTGGTAATCATCAAAGATAATTACCAAGTTGATTAAAAAAAAAAAAAAGAAGAAGATAATTACCAAGTTACCATCAAATATTATTTTTATTTTTTTTCATTTGCCTTCTCCTCCTCTTTTTTTTTTTTTTTTTTTTTTGAAAGCTAGATACTCCATATTTTTGTACTATTTGGAGAATTTTGAAGAATAAATAGTATTTTTTTATATTGTACCTACCTACTTTTTTAAATACACTTTCCAACAGATTCGTTATCCTATTTTCTATCTCATTTAAATATTATTTCTTCATTCATTTTTTATTTTTTTATCATAATTTATTTTTTCTATATTCATTCCCAATAATTATATTTTTAAGTGTTATATTCACAACATTTTTTGTAATACTTTCACAAGAATCACATTAAAATCTTATGTGGAAAGTTGTTACTAGTTCTAATTTGAACCTACTGCTGAAATTACTTTTTTATACATCAATATTAACTAATAACAATCTATTACTTAAAATTTATTGTAAAAATATTGTGGTAGCATTTTTCAATTAAATTTTTTTATTTTTTATATTATTTTTCATTTCTTTCAATTCATTCTCATCCATTAGTTTTCATTTCTTTTTCTTTTTTCTTGTTTTTATCCTCCACACAGGTGTCCAGCCTATCTCTCTCCCCCCCACCCCTTCTTTTATTTTCTTTTTCTCCCTCACATTCAAGAACACTCCGGACTCTCTCTTTCATTCTCTAGCTCTCTCTTTTTTTCTTTTTCTTTTTTACTTTTTCTATTTCTACTTGATTCTAGAACAGTCTCTTGCATGATCTTTTGACTTCTATTTCTACTTCTATTTTCTTTCCTCTTCAGCTCACTTCACACACACACAGCCGACATGGCCTTCGTCTATCTTTTTTTTTTTTTTTTTTTTTCTTCTTCCTTCTTTTCTTGTTCTGATGCACTTTGTTTTTACAATGGAGCTTAAATAGGCTTTCATGCTCTTGATATGTTGTTTTTGTTTTGATTTTAGATTTGTTGTTCTAATTAAATTTGTATTTTTCCTTGTTCTTGATCTGTTGTTTCTATTATAATTTTAGATTGTGTTTGTGTTTTAATTGTGTTACCGTTTGAGAGAGAGACAAATGAACAAAGAAGAGAGGAGGAAAGAGAAATAATATATTTTTTTATTCAGCCGGTTATTTTTTTAAGATAAAATAAGGGTTTGGAGTTGTTACAATATTCTCTAAATTAAGAGAATTATTGTAGCAACTTCAAAAAAAATTTGAAAAAGTTTTATGTTTAGAGAAGCTGTTGGAGGGTGAACAGTAGTAAACAGTAGCATTTTATCTGCAAAAAATAGAGATACAGCATATGTTGGAGATGCTCCAAAACATTATTGCATCCACTTATGCTGACATTGGAAAATCTATGAACCGAACCTACTAAGAACTACAATAAGAAACTTTGTTCAATAAGTGGAATCCCAGCTTTCAAAAAATTAAGAAAAAGAAAAAAATAAGTGGAATATGCCACCTTTAATCTTGACATAGACTCGTTTGAAATTACACAGGCCTTTTTAGCATCGAGGCCGGCCTTGTAATCTTGTTGCAGAAAAAATAAAAAAGAATTATAAGTAAAAATTCATTGAATCCCTTATCTATGTTTCATGCATGCACTTGATCCATTTCCCACTCCCATTTCTTCTAAAGTCATTCTTCATCATTTTTCTTCATCCTTGATCTATGAAAATTTTGTATTCACAAAAGTTGAATTCTGCTAAGTTATTTTCTTGTTCTCTCAAGTCTCAACGTCAAGGTCAAGATATATATATATGACATGACACATTAATATAAATCGACAAGCATATACTTGATACTTCCGAATATTATATGGTAGTAATGTGAAGCAGATGGTTTGATAATTTTTAGAGTGTGACCACCAAGTGTTTTATGGCAACAACTACACAAAACTTCAGCCACAAATGTAGAAAATGCCTTGCCCTATTGGACCTATTGGTCCATGTCCTCTTGAATAAAGTTTTGCAGCACAAGCACATGGGACATGGATGGCGAAATCTATTGAAAAATTATTTTATAACAAGAATGAATATTTGATTGATGGTATGAATATGATTATACAAAGAATTCTTTTTAAATTTTAATTTTAAAATAATTTAATAGTATATATATATATATATATATATTACAAGCCAAAGCTTAGAAAAAAAATCAAATTAAAATTCAATTGAATTCTCAATTTTGTGCCATGTGTCTCATTTAATTTCTAATTTTTATGCCAAATGAATTATTAAGTGTAAAAATCGAAGAGTCCAAATCCAAAGAGTTTAAATCCAAATCCATCTAATTTTTTAATTTTTGTGACAAATGAATTATTAAGTGCAAAAATCAAAAAGTTTAAATCCAAATAAATTCTAAATCATATATATATATATATATATATATAATGAGAAACCATTACATATTTTAGAAATGTATGGTTTAAAAAATGTATAAACTAATACCATGTATAGTTTGAACATATTTAAAAAAAAAGTATAATTTGAATCATAAAATTGTGATTATTTTTAATTATATTCGTACACATGCTCGGGGTTACATACTAATTATAATAATAGAACGGATTTAAATTCTAAATATTTACTAACTATCGAGTTGTTAAGAGTTATTACCAACTCTTGTATAGATTATGGGTCCGTTTGAATAGCACTTATTGTTGCTGAAAGTTGCTAAAAACTGATTGTTGCTGAAAACACTGTAACAAAATAATTTTTAAACGTGTGAATAGTGTTGTGGGACCCACTTTTAATATTAAATATTGCGTGAACAGTACACACACAGTACGTGAACAGATTGTCCCCCCAAAGTCAAAAAAGCCGGCCAAAAAAAAAAAAAAAAAAAAAAAGGGAGAAAACGCACAGCCTAAAGCGCGCCGCAACTAACCATTGTATCCAAACCCATTCTATATATAGAACACTACTAATATGGTTTTATTTTTATCATTAATAACTTATCACTTCAATAGGGTTTTTTTTTTTTTTTTTTTTTTTTTTGAGAAACTATCACTTCAATAGTTAAAAAAAAAAAGTGAGAAAATTGTAATTCTATTGAAAAGGGGTCGGGTAAGGAATAAGGATACCTTTTTTTTTATACCTAGTAGCCGCCCAACAAGGACAAGGAGGGAAGAAATTAAACAATTGCGGCCGACTTGTGTGTGTGACCATTTTTCAACATGTCCAATTGTTTATTCCCTTATTACTCTATGTCCTTCTCTAGTCAATTAATGTTTTTTTTTTTTAAGAGTGTTTTTAATCTATGTCGTCCACTTCTAGTGATAGCTCTTTATCATCAGATCAAGACACTAATCAATCAATTAATATTCATTATGCAAGAGAAGATAAAATATTTTGTTACTGTATAATATATGCAATAAGAAATCTTGAAGCTGATTTCTCAAATTTTCCAGGTTATTTGTTTACACGAGACAAAATCGGTACGGTTTGCATTTTTATTTTCTGTCTACAGGAAGCAATAACTTAGAACTTAGAAGTGTCGCATTATTATTAGGATTTGGAAATGTTAAAAATGTCACATTAATTAGCGTCTGCATGTGTATCTCATCGATCACTATCTCCTAATTGCATTATAATAATAATAATAATAATAATAATAATAATGCAAAAATGAAGTCGTAATTGATGATGTAAAGAGGTTATAATTAATTAATTAATTACAGTAGTTTTTTTGAATAAATTTGACAGTATTCCCTAATTCGTTGATGTAAAGCCAAGAAATACTATTTGGCACACACAAGACAGACAGCTGGGACAATACTTTAATTTTCCTGATCAGTGAGTGCGACTTAATTAAATTTTAATATTAATTAGTATCAGAGACACTTGCGCGTGGGGCAAGATTTTGTGACGATGAGATTGATTTACGCGGTATATATGATTTTGACCATTGAGAGCTAGGACAATATACGTTGTGGTTGGCACGGCCCCGCTTTGAGTTCGTGTATGCACTTGTTTGTTCTCAATGACCGAGCTTCCAAACGGTGTTCCTTTGTATTCGGCCTATAGCGATAGAATGCTACTTCTCCGTGACTATCTGCTTCGTATTTTTTTCGAATCTGTACTGTAGAAGCTGGTCCATATATAGTTAGATATTTGTCAATGTCATTTTTATCGTCTCTTGTCATGCCTCGAATTTTGATTGGCTTGGCTTTCAATTTCAAACCCAGCTGGTTCATGCATGATAGAAATAGAATCGAGCCCAAAATTCCATCAAAGATACAAGGTAAATTAAGAATCTTGTAATTTTGTAATATACATATATATATATATATATATATATATATAGAGGAAGAGTCCAAGTTTCCACTTCGAGACAAATATTGGTCCATGTAGTACCACAATCGAAATTCAAATTCGACACGATTTTAATTATGAAGAGGCTAGGGACAAAAAGTGCAATGAGGTAGCTTGCTAGGGTAAGGGCCAAAACATGGGCGGTGCCATGTATATTTCAGGGGATTCATGAGCTAGCAATTTTTTTTAAAATTTTTTTATATAATATATATATATATATATATATATTTATTTATTTAACCCTCCTAAATAAAAATTTGAACACTCTAATTCTAAATTTTTTTATAACCCACTTGAAATAAGTTTATTTATGATCATCTTAACAATATTTTGATCTTTTTAAATACAAAAAAGCACCTAACAATAATCCAATTTTATCTAAAATCGGGGAGAAATAGTAAGCCCAACAACAAAGTAAATTTTTTTTCATCTAAAATTGTTTTAAAAGGTCCATTTAGATCTTAATGAATTTGAAATAAACTAATGAAAAATTCATAGTTTACATTGTATTGTAATTATAATATCTACATTGTTTTTAAACAAATGTGTACAATATTGTATAGTTTTTGCAAATGTGTATAGTATAATTATCTATAATATAAATCTTACATTAATAGTACAATGTAAACATATAATCGTCATAAAATAAATAAAAGTATTTTAAGCAGTAATAATTAAAATTCACTTAATAACAACAATTAACATGTTCATTATATTAAGAAAAAATATGTCAAATAAACCTATAATTTATTTTTTATTCTATTACTAGTACGTACTGTAGGGTCAATATTTGTAACCCAAGCCCAAAAGAGATGAGACGTGAGCCCAATAAGCCCAATACAATAAAATTTGTAGAGTGTGGGTGAAAGAACTGGGCTGTCCGTGAAATAATCAACAGTTGAAGTATATTATTGATTGAAAGGTTAATACAGTTTTTAAAGTTACAGTAAAATCGTTCTCCTCTTCTTCTTCTCTTTTTTCCGATTCCCCTTTTATCAGAGGCCTCTTCCATTTATATAGCCTTCTTCTAAACCATTTTCATCGTACACTTGTTCTTCATCTAAGCATTCACTTAAGTACATGTCACATCAGGTATCTTCTTTAGTTCTCCATGAGTGGTGGTAGTTGAGATTGCACTGTTCAGGGGTCTTCTCCACATAAATGCGGCCAGAAAAGTTGCTGCAGTGCATTAAACACGGTGGTAGCAGCTTTTTCTCTAGATATTTCTCTATTTCTATCGTCTTCATACGTGCAATGAGTTCATCCTTATCACTAGATCCTCCTGGAAGTTCACCTAAACTGCCCAGGTATTTACTTGACCGATATTCTTCAAGTCCGAGGAGGGTATACTCCTTAGACTATACTTTCTTACCCTTTCCTTACGTGATTCTCCGTTCTGGGACCTTTCTCCATCCTTTACCCCTCCTCAGAAATACTTATATCTTCAAATGGGCCTTGAGTCCCAACATACGTGTTTGGGCTTTCACCCCCCACACGTACTATAGACAAATTTGTAATAAGAAAGCCATTTAGACCATAAGATTCATATTTTATTTAAGATGTATTTTCTTACTGACCCCCTTAGAAAAAAATCCTAAAGCCACCACCAGGCCAAATCTCATTTTATCCTTTATTTACTTAATTAGCTACCTGCGTCAGCGCCTACGTTTTTATCTACACGATTGTCTTCTTCCAAACTATGTATTGGTTTGGATACAGAGTTTTGTTGCGTTTTCAGTTTTTTTTTTTTTTTTTGCTTTCACGCGGTTCAGGAGACAAAATTTACTGTGCAGGGATAAAAAACACTGTTCACGCACTGTTCCGGTACTGTTTACGCATTGTTCATGGAACTCACAATCACTTTATTCAGAAAAAAATATTAAAAATGAGTCCCACAGCACTATTTATATATTTAAAAATTATTTTAGTACAGTATTTTTAGCAATAATCAGTTTTCAACAACAATCAGTTGCATCGATCCATATTCCCTTCCAGCTGCTGACAAATTATGGCAGCGAAAGCCAAACAGAAACACAGTTTGGTTGTAGCTTCATACGATCCATAATACAATAGGATAGCCCTATGGAATTTGGACAGTGAAATAGCTAGATAATTAAGAACGGGAAGGTACTAGCTAGGTACTACTACTACTACTACACTCTCTTGTTTGCTGCATGGATTTAATTAAAGGATTTTCTCAATAAAAGAAAGACAATAAAATATGGATTTAAAGGAATGAAAAAAAAGTGGTGTAACAGTATATGCGTTCAATGAGTGGCGCAAAAGTAATATGGGAAAAGAAAATTTTGAGTTTTATTTCATTTTTTTTAGAACTTTGAATTTGTTTAGAATGAGTGTAAATCCATATTTTAAACTATTTAATAAAAAATTTTCAAATTATTATTATCTATATATATATATATATACAACCGAAACTTTTGAAACTCCTACAATTTTTCACGTCATCACTATTTTCTTTTTCTTTTTATTTTAGATTCTTTTCAGTGTTACAATAGTTTAGTTTAAGTAAAATTCTATTAGATATATTTTGTTGACCACTTCAAGGCTTATCACATCATTATTATTATCTATGTATAATATAAAATTGAAGATTAAAAATTAATTATAATTTTTTAAGATACCTCATGTTAGAATTAAAAAAAAAAAATGATTCACTTTAGGTTTCAAAAAAAAAAAACTCACATAACACGTTAGAATTAAAAAAAAAAAAAGGAAAAAAAAAAAGACTCACTTTAGGTTTCAAAAAAGAAAAACTCACGTCAAAAAAAAAAAAACTTTAGGATTTTTTCTTTTTCTTTTTATTTTAGATTTTTTTTAATGTTACAATAGTTTAGTTTAAGTAAAACTCTATTAGATATATTTTGTTGACCTCTCCAAGGCTTATCACATCATTATTATTATCTATATATAATATAAAATTGAAGATTAAAAATTAATTATAATTTTTTAAGATACCTCACGTTAGAATTAAAAAAAATGACTCACTTTAGGTTTCAAAAAAAAAAAACTTACATAACATGTTAGAATTAAAAAAAGAAAGAAAAAAAAAGGACTCACTTTAGGTTTCAAAAAAGAAAGACTCACGTCAAAAAAAAAACTTTAGGATTAAGAAAAAAAGAGAGAGACTCCTGGTAGGATTCTCTTTTCTCTCCTTAAAACCCTAGCAATTACCATCTCAAAACCCTAAACTTAACTTTACTTTAAAATTTTAAGAAGAAGAAGAAGAAGAGAGACTCACGTAAGAAAAAAAAAAAAAAAAAAAAAAACAACAACAACAACGTAAGTTCTTTCTTTTTTATTTGCTTTCATATGTGCCTAAAATTTTCATTCTATCTTATTCTCTTGTTATATTTAGAATTGATTTTCTTTTGAGTATTTGGGTTAATCTCTATATTTTGACAGTGTTTTTGTGGGTTTGGTTTTTGGGTTGAAATTTATAATAATTATTTTATATTGTGTATGGCAGATGAAGTATCTATATTTTTTGAAGAAAAATCAAAACTGCAACCTATGTCTTCCAGCCCAAGGGGTGGTAAATTTTTATTTGGTATATTATATATGAATTTTTTGAATTTGAAGGGTTTTATTTGGTTTTGAAGTAGAATTTGGGGATTCTATAAAATTTGGAAGCTTTAAGTCTTGGGGTTTTTGGTATTTGCGTCTCAGTAAGTTGATCTTAATTCTTTACCTTATATATTTTTGCTTTATTGAGAATTTTTATTTGGGTTCATGTGACTAAGTAAGATTTGTTTATATCTTTGTAGTTTATATTAGTTTTGAGTATGTGTATATATATATATATAACTTTTGAGAATTTTGCTTTATTAATTTAAGAATTGTAAATTACTTTGTAGGTTTCAATAACTATGTACCTACAGTGAGATGTTGATAATATAAGCATATATATATATATGGTATTAACATTTTATAAAAATCTCTCTTACAACCCAATAACATTCTATGTTAGACAACACTTCTAAACTATAAAAAAATATAGAAGTTAAATATTTCTTCTCATTGTATAAATAACTTTTTCCGTACATCGCACGGGTTTGCGACTAGTTTTATTTAAAACGCAATGCATCCTATCACATATAAATAATAACAACTTATTTTAAAAAACTCTCAGTTATTAGAGTTGATTGGATGTAGTTGTATTTATTTTTTAATATGTGATAAAATGATGTGACATATATATATAGATTAAAGGGTGTAAAATGCAAGTTTTAAACCTATCAATATGTGATAAAACTTATGTTTTAATATTACATGTTTATAGAATTTAATTTATTTTTTAAAACGTTTCTTAAAAAAAAAAAATTCTTTAATGAATTGATGAAGATAAAAAAAAAAAAAAAATTCATAGGTGTAGAAAAAGAAATTTTATGCTTTCTGATTCAATTTCTTAATGATAAGATATACCATAGGCTGATTCCAAAAAAAAAAGAAAAATGAAAAAGATACCACGTATGTTTCTATAGCTAGCCGTGTCTGTGCTGTGTTTGGTTAAAACTTAAAACCACCAAAGGTTAACATGTTGCCAACATGATGTTGGTGTGGACAAAATAATTTAACGTCAGGACAAACGAGCACTTAGCAATCGCACTAGAAAATCGAAACCTAGATCTAGACGTAGATGATGTTCTGTTCGTACACGGAACTTATCTACCGTACTAGATAATTTGATCAATCTTCTTCTTTGAAATGACCCGTAAATCATAATCGTTGCCAAATGTAGAATTTAAGGGACAGGTCGTGTGACTGTGTACCAGAGTATGACATAGACTTGACTTGATTGAGAGAGAGACAGAGAGAGAGAGAGAGTTTGTGTGTGTGTTTTAGTGTTTACTAGTAGCCTAGACCTAGTACGGTAGTACCACTCCTCACTTTGTCCGCACTAGTCGAAGCGTTTACTGAAAAAACACTCCCAAGGGCCCAACTCCGATGAGCCCATCCACCAGAAAATGATCCGCGACCTTTCCCAAAATGCAAGGGAGGAAATATGAATGTTTTTATGAACAACTTTTAATTTCTTGCAAATTTATACATTTACAACATAATTTTATAAATGTATTTTATTTATCTATATACCATTAAAAGCCTATTCATGGAAAATATAAAAAATTTACACTAACACTAATATATTGAAAAAAAAAAATTCATAAATTCAAAATCCTAAAATGTTACTTTCAATTTTAGAGTCTATATCAGATTTGGTGAAATTGGACCTAACTTGGTGACTTAGGCTGCGTTTGTTTCGGTGGTAAATGATTTCAGGAAATCATTTACCACCTGCCCTATGTGTTTGGAAGGTAAGGAAAATCCATTTTCTGGAAAATATGCATTAAGTTTGACCAAATTTTCAGCCTTGACCTGGAAATGGTTTTACGCTTTTATTTTACCTTCAAACCATTTCCGGGTCTCGCACAGGAACACAGAAAAGAGAAAGAGAGCCTCTGAGAGAACGAGTGAGAACGAAAAACACAAGCCGAAAACACTCAACAAGAGCCAAGAACAAAGAAAAAAAGAGCAACCAAATCCCAGAACCCAGTCCGATCCACCAAAAAAGAGCAACAAACGGACCCAGACCCAGCTTCCATTTTCACTTCAAACACAATTTTCCGGAAAAGAGAAACAGAGCACGAAGAGAGAGAGAGAGAGAGACCCAGACCCAGCTCGCCGGAGAGCCCAGCTTCACGATCGCCACGACCCAGACCCAGCTCGCCGGAGAGCCCAGATCGAAATGGAGAGCCCAGCTCGCCGGTGAACCCATCTTCACGATCGCCACGACCCAGACCCAGCTCGCCGGAGAGCCCAGATCGAAACGGAGAGCCCAGCTCGCCGGCGAACCCATCTTCACGATTGCCACGACCCACCGATGTTCGAACCAGAGCCGGCGACCCACGAACCCAAAGCCCAAACCGTTCGACCCATCGCCGAGACCCAGTGGAATGAAAAACTACATCACTTGTCCATCATGTGAATCTTATAATTTCTAGCCATTTTGGATGATTTTTTATTTTTAAATTTCTTAATTTAAAAATAAAAAAACTGAAAACGTTAATTACAAAAAAAAAAAAAAAAAAAAAGAGAGAGGGAAAAAAGGGCTTTGGGAACGATGTCATTCCCCTGGCCATTGAAAGTCATAAGCCATCCCCACTCCCACTGCCAATTAACTGAGAAATTTGGGGGAGAAGATTGTTTTGCAAAAACCATTTATAGAGGGTAAAGATCCCAAGCAGAATAAAAACCCTAACAAGATCTTGAGTGGAATATAAAACGAAAGGCAATGTAGATGCATTTAAACTTTAAAGGCTGAGGAACATAACTAAGGATTGTATTGAAAAATTAGAAGTCCCAATTTGCCAAACGAGTAGATGCTTTGTTCTCTTCAAACTACTTTGCTACAGATGGCTTATTTGAGAAGTATTTTCATTTGTAACCAAGATCAATTTTGAAAATTTGGACTATTATTTCTTCCTAGTCTCGCAGTTCGGTTTTCCAAATACTGATTCACTGTCTGCAACTAAACAATATACTGCATAAAGGACAAAGCATTTGAAGGTGCTTCCCATTAGAACTGGGTTCATAAGTTTCAGTCCACATTTCTTTTTAGCATTGACTTGACTGCTCTAGACAAGAGGAAAAGAGAATGGTGGGCAGGCTAGGTTCCCTAAAGCCTTCTTCTTCTTCTTCTTCGTCTTCTTTTTTGTAATTAACGTTTTTCAGTTTTTTTTTTTAAATTAAGAAATTTAAAAAAAAACATCCAAAATGATGTTGTTTTGGTAAGGAAACTGCAGCACTTAACAGAAGACTAACGAAGGACTGAATTGACTATACTTAAAACTTAGAAGTCTGGAATGACAAAATTGAAATTTAAATGACTAAAATAATAAAAGGTAAAACTTATAGAGTTAATTTTGCATTTTAGCCTTTAATTAAGAGAGATGTTACGTCTACAACAATTTTACAATATTTTTACAACAAATCACATGTGGTTAGTTGTTATTGGTTCAAATTTGAAACTAACACTAAAATTACTTTTTTGCCCCACTAGTAACAACCTGCCACTTAAAATTTGTTGTAAAAATATTATAAAAATATTATAGACATATCATTTATCTTTAATTAATTGAACCTACTTAAAATTTCTCCTCTGTTGCTTCATGCCGTTGTAAAGCAAATTACCAAATGTAGGCTTGCATCTACCCAAAAAAAAAAAAAAAAAAAAAAGTATTCTTGCCTTGTCAAAGTGGGGCTTTAGCTGAATTAAAAAAAAAAAAAAAAAAAATTTGGGGGTTAGGGCTTCTGCACAAAAGTCCAGCCTTTACTCGGGCCAACTTCGATAGAAACCCATTAATAATTGTCCTCCTGTTTCTTCTGTGTTCTGTCCAACCAAAACAGCGTCGTTACACGACTCTCTTGTGTGCGCGTGCGTGCAATTCATATATTGTATTCGTATATCATACTCTGAAAAATATCCAAATCTGTAAGAAGAAATAGATAGCAAAACGGTGAGCACAGCACAGTGCTAATAATATAGTAATTACCTAAAATTACGATTAGGGTTTCAAATTCGAATTCTAAACCTACAATGTCCGATTACGCCTCTATTGACAACGAAGAAAGACGCGAACCCGAATCCGAACCCGGTCGCTCTTCTCCTTTCGATGCTCGCCATTCGCATCACAAGGTCTTATTTATTTTTTCTGTATTTTAATTGCTTAATTTTTTATGATTCAATTTTTTCGAATAATGTGTTTATTTTTGGTGTGGTCATAATGTTTCAGCAAGTGTTTTGAGTGATGTGGTTTTAGAATCCGAGTTCTGTTAGAGATTAATTTGTGTTTGGATGAGCTTTTTTTCATAGCTATGTAAAAGTATAGTTGTACTTAAGAAAAATATATACGAGGTTTTTAGAAGCAGCCGGACGTGAAAATAAAATGGTATTTTGAACTAAAACAAACATGACCTATGTAACCTTTGGGGCTGGAATTTTCCCAATCCAGCCTATGTTTTTGGATTATAAGCTGAATTTAGTTGAATGAGTAACTCGAATGTCTGTGTGTGTAAAGACGGCTTGTGCTATTATGCCCTACTGGACACCCCGTGTACCATAAATACTGCACACATTTGGCAGACACACTGACATGCTGTGCAAAACATCGAGGACCAATTCTTTTTTGTGCGACAATTTTTAAATTTAGTGCAAAACTCAGGTTCTCCAATTAAATGCAAACACGTCTAGACTGTATTGTACATTGTACAAACAATATTATCTTTCCTAAGGAGAATTAAAGTCAATCTAGTTATGTGTTTGAATTTAATTAGAGAACCTAAGGTACTATGCCTAAGTTTTATCCTTAAATTTATTAGTAAGTTACACATGCAACCAATAGGTGATCGCATGACCTCATCCTTCATCCTGTTATTATGGGAGGAGGAAGTGCTATTTGAGGTAGAGCTCATTGGCTGTGGCATGCTTAATCAGCTTTAGTGAAATTTTGATCATTTTTGTGTTTTGTTCATGGATGTTGGTTTACATTTAAATTTGTAACTTCTCATATTCTAATAGTTTTGGTAGTTTTACTGCTTTGTTGTTCTTGTTGTTGTTGATATTCTAGCTTGCAGTGTATTCTTTGTATCTCTTATACTCTTAGTTTTTTTAGTAATCTGTCATTATGGATATTAATCAAATGACTGACTAGGGTGAAATTATCTCAGCAAAATTCGCGTGGATCAGATCGTGAGAGGTTGAGGGTTAGAGAGCGAAATCGGGATAGGGAAACAGATGGAGACCGTCATCACAGGAACTATAGGGATAGAAGTATGAGGGATGATAAAGGAAGGGGCAAGTATGATGATTATGACCATCATCAAAGCAGCCATTATGACAGGTTATCACGTTCTCACTGATTTTATTCATTTACTGATTATCAAAACAATTGGAACTAGTCAGTGAAAAAAAGGAACTATTGGTTACAAGATTTACCTGCACATTTTAACGTGTGGTCCTTTCTTGACCATTGTTGCGCTTTGGAACTTATTTAATGTAAATCCCATTTAATGTCCCATATAAGTGAGTTGAACATGTTTTTCAGATATATTCTTATATTCTGACTAGTAAATATCATATCTCCCTTTTGTAGGCACCGTTCTTATGGCGGAGACAGAGAGAGGAGGCATAGACATAGATCACGATCCTCTTCTAGGGATGGATCTAAGAACGAATCCAGATCAGACTCTCGTTCTCGTTCTCGATCAAAAAGGTATGCAACATAATCAACTATTTCTGTTTTTTCACTTTGATTTTCACACTTGCAGATATTCTTCTGCAATAGCACTGGATTGATCTTCCTATTTTTCTCTAAATAACTGTTGATCTTACATTTGTATCACATGTTCCCCACTGACTGGTATACCATAAAATAAGAGAAATGGTGGGGAATTTGTTATAACTTTGAGATCCATAGAAATTTGGAAAATGTTGTTACTTAATATGGTTTTGAAAACTGTATCACTCCACTATTATTTTGCTGATTGTCTACATGTCTGCAGCAAACGAACAAGTGGTTTTGACATGGCACCATCTAATGCCGATGTGCTGCATGGTGCTGCTGTTCCAGGTTTGCATCTAAACTCTTTACTTACATATAGCAATTATTATCAATTAGTTAACTGTACTGGGTTCTGTTCAATGCGAAACTTGTATTTTCATTTTTTAGTAGTTTCTGCTCTTGCCTGTATTGTTCAGAGTTGCTTGTGGCTTTTATTAAATGATTTTCTAATTTTTAATAGTTTACTGTGGTTACTGAGAACCATTGTTGTGTTCTTTGGCTGTTGTGTGTGGTTTTTTGTTTGTGTCTCGTGATTATGGTTTGGGTAAGGAGGCAATGTTGGACTACATGTCCCACTGTGGTACACCTCGGCGTGACTGCTGTAGATCTTATGTTCAATGGAGAATCAATGCACTGATTGGCTGGATCTTGTTCGCCTCCCACCGGCAACAGTTGCCATTTGGTAGCCTTACACATATTTCCCTATCATCCGCAAGGGATTTCATTTCTTACTTTGTTTTTTGATGGTATAATTTAGGTATGGTAGGTTTCTTTCTTGTTCTATTTATAATGCGATAGATAATTAGGCTTTTAGATGTGTAACTTCTCAAAAATCTCTTGCAACACATTTTACTCTTTCAGTTATATTAGTCATTCTTCAGTATTTACTTCTTCCTTTCTGGCAATAATGTAGTGCAACCACCAGTTGTTTCTCAATCAATGCCAGGAATTGTACAGAACATGTTACCTTTTGGGACATCACAGGTGCATGTTTTCCACAAGCATCATTTATTGATTTCCTCTGTCAGGTCTGCCATTTTTATCTTCACGTTCCTAAATTACATGTCATATACTGCAGCTGGGAGCTCTTCCCCTAATGCCAATCCAAGCCATGACCCAGCAGGTGAATTGTGATGCCTTCCCCCCTCCAGTAATGAGGTATGCTTAAAAGATTTCCAATGGAGTTTTCTCTACCTGTTTCTTTCTTTCAGGCTACAAGGCATGCACGACGGGTATATGTTGGTGGGCTTCCTCCAATTGCAAATGAGCAGGTTTGCCTTGGTTTTTGCTTCTTGTTTCTCTTTCCTAAGTATAGACAAGGCTCCTGTTTCCCTTGTTTGACATAATACCTGCATCCTTTATGAGTTTATGTATATATTCCGCTACGTGCACTTTCAAATTCTCATTTTTTGTGATAAGGATGGTAGCAGGCCCCTTTCTGTTCCCTTTTTTTAGCCTTAATCTGGCACTCTTGTCGTGCTACAATGTGTATGCATATGTGGCATACATCTTTTTACTGCTGACTTGCAGAACCATAAATTAAGCCAAGAGACCCATTCATGATTTATAGTGAATAAATCTTTATGCTGTCCATCAACCTACTACAACCCTCAAAATTTTTTTTTTCTCCGGTTTTGGGATTGGTTGTGAGAAAAATATACAATACTAAGCAGACACAAGTTATAACTTAACCCAAAAGATGGTACTAGGAACCAAAATTTTTATATTTGACCAATAACTTCACTTAAAAAATTATCGGAGGTGACTGAAGGATATTAGTATGTATTTCAGGAAATAAGATGTACCATTTTCTGTCTTTGCTATGTACTTTATGCATGGATGGGTAGTTTCCCTTCAATAAATTCACTCTATGCATGGGTGGTACATTGTATTATTATCTAACAAACTCTTCATGAAGCTAATCCAAGTCAAAAGGCATGTCTCTAATTCAAACTGTTATCTCATATAGAAAGATAAAAGTAATAATTCTCTCTCTCTTAGCATAGTATACTAGTATCTAAAGTTTCTCCTCTCTTTTCCTCATTCTGTGGGAGCTTTGTCAGACAATCATTTATGTCTGATAGGATTTCCATATGCATGTTATGCTTAGCTAGAATGCTAGTTAATCCATGTTCTTTTGGATCTTTAGTGTTGCTAATTTATAAGAAAGCTTGCTAGATGCTGTTACATGACAGTTGCAGTTAACCTGGAAACTTTTTATTGTATTTTATTATTATTATTTAATTTTCCTAATTGTCACCCCTTATGCATCTTATCCTTTAAAATAATTGTTTCATTTAATTCTTTGAAGCA
The DNA here is from genome assembly GCA_032727855.1 of Quercus ilex subsp. ballota. NCBI lineage: Eukaryota > Viridiplantae > Streptophyta > Magnoliopsida > Fagales > Fagaceae > Quercus > Quercus ilex. Next base: position 45,672,977 of record CM064912.1, on the reverse strand, counting down.
CGCTTTGAATGATGATTTCCTTGTATATTTGAAACAGACAATTGCAACTTTCTTTAGCTCTGTCATGGCAGCAATTGGTGGAAATTCTTCTGGTCAAGGTAGTCATTTAACTATAAACATGTTGCCAATGCATGTGTTTGCAATGGATGATTCAGTTGGACTTTGTAGTACATGTGTATGGTCTCACAAGTTTTGTTTGATTATAGTGCATAATCCAGTATTTGAACTTGTAGGTGATGCAGTAGTCAATGTCTACATTAATCATGAGAAGAAGTTTGCGTTTGTGGAGATGAGAACTGTTGAAGAAGCAAGTAATGCGATGGCATTAGATGGGATTATATTTGAGGCATGCCATTCTGAAACCTTTTTTTCTTAATATTTCTTTTCTTTTTAATAAGGAGAAAGGTGGCTTTCGTAAATAACAATGAAATGAGTGGATATGAGAATGAAATGAAAAGCACATATGGGATAGAAACTTGTGTTATAATGTACATAGAAAAAGGAACTGAACTGAGCATTGACTCAGATGAAGTTATTTGATAACAAATTCCTCATTTGACATATCTTTTGTGATCACACAAGGGGGTTGCTGTGAGGGTGCGAAGGCCTACAGACTACAATCCTGCATTAGCTGCAGCACTTGGTCCTAGCCAACCAAGTCCTCATCTCAACTTATCTGCTGTTGGGCTCACACCAGGGTATGCCAGCTCTGTTGTTTAATTCATGACATGGTTTGGAGATGTACTCTTTATAAAGTCTTTGTAAATTAATATGTTGTGATGTTGAGTTGAATTTGTTACTTCTGTTGTGCTAATTCTGGATCTGATTGCAGTTTAATTGGCGGAGCAGAGGGTCCTGATCGTATCTTTGTTGGTGGACTACCATACTACTTTACTGAAGCACAGATAAGGGAATTGCTACAGGCCTTTGGGTATGGGGTTTAATGTTGTTTTTATTGGTAATTACACATGCACCTGGTAGGTCTTGAATATGAGCTAGAGCTCCTTGGCAATTATGGGGCTTAAATAACTACGTACCTATGCTTTTTTGTTCTTAAAATCTCATATTTTCTTTCCCCTTCCATTGATAGATCTGCTTCCATTTGTGATCAACTATTTTTTCATGTCCTAAGTGTACACTTGACCTATCACAGACCTCTCCGTGGGTTCGATCTTGTTAAGGATAAAGACACAGGAGTCTCTAAAGGATATGGTTTCTGCGTCTATCAGGTAAATAAAGTTAACATTTAGAATCTCCAGATCTTAACTTGGACTGCGGAGACTTAAAGACTAATCAAGTTGATTAATTTATATGGCAATCTCTATTCTCATATTCGTACAACTTTATAATTCTGGAGGATTCTTCCTCCTGAAAACTGTTCAGCTAACATACAAGAACTTCAGGATCCAGCTGTGACAGACATTGCTTGTGCTGCTCTTACTGGCTTGAAAATGGGTGATAAAATCCTAACGGTCAGGCGTGCTACTGCCAGGTTTGTTTTGTTTCCAAACCACACCCCCCCCCCCCCCCCCCTTTTTTTTTATCAAATTGAGCCTCAAATGTATATGAATTGACAATCTTTAGACAATCATCATCAACAGTGTCATTTTTATTCCTGCTTGTTTTATGAACATTGTAGTTTAGTTTTAGTCTGGGATGCACGGACGCGGCGCCAGAGGAGCTGCATCTGCGTCCGACGTGGCGACGTGCGAGGGATGCTGCTGACTGCGCGTCGGTGCCGCGTCCTGCCACGTGGTTTTTTTTTTTTTCCTTGACTCACGCCGACGCGGCTCAGACTCGGGCCGATTTGCGCTGAATTGGGCCGACTTGGGCCGTATTAGGCGAAACCGCCAAAACGCCGAAATTCAAAAAAAAAAAAAAAGTGCAAAATCTTCTTCTCTTTCTCTCTCTGTCTTGTTTTCCTGCCTCTACTCAGTCTAGATGTTGCGTAAACTGGTTTAAGAAAACTAAAGAAAGGTTAAAAACAGAAAAGGTATGAACTGGGAAGGGGAGAGAGAGGAGAGGCGGAGATGGTTGGGTAAGAAAGACTAACAGGAAGTAGAAGTAAAAGGCTGACTTGGTGTAGAGATTTTTTTAAAAAGGTGTGGTGTAGATTAAGCTTGGAAAATGGAAGCCTTGGGGAAATAAAATAAAAAATAAAAAAAAGGTAAAGTTGATATTTTGATGAGACCAAATGTGATGTGTTGTTGACTTGTTGGCACTGGAGTGGCAAGTGAATGGAAAGAATAAAAAGAAAAAAGATTAATCTTGTGGGTTTTATTTAATTTATGAACATCATGTTTTAGTTATTATCTACTATTTGCTCTTAAATTTGGTATGTGTGTATATAATGTAAAAAAGTATGCTTAGCAATATATTAAAAATATAAATAAAAATATTTTTAATGATTTTTTAATCGCCAAGTCCCGCCTCACCCGCACCCACCTTTTTCGAAAATTGCTGAGTCCTGCACTCAAGTCCCAAAACGCACCCGTGCTTCCTAGGTTTTAGTGGAATTCCTTCATTTTACTTCCTCTTATAGGTCTTTGACTTAGTTGAGACAAGATGTGCAGTAAGAAATTCTATTTGTAAAAAGGTTCTAGAAATCAAATTGAGTGGGGAAGAAATGTCAGAAAAGTCTGCACTTTTTCTAGCATTGAGAAACTGTGTTTTGATCATTAAATCTTACTCATATAGGATATATGTATTTGTATCATGGATTATTTATATTTAGTTTATTCTGATTTTCACAGTTGTAAATATGATAACTTGGGTGCAAAAACCTAAGCCTTATGAGATTTTCCCGTTCCAAAAGTAAAGTGAAAGTAGATCTAGTAGACATATTGGGTCTCTTGATCTATATCTATCTGATGTCTTGTTTAATATTTACAAAAGATATGATATATGTCTATATGTTGCTATACATCCACAAACAAGCACTAATTTATCAAATTTATTAGTGGCAATATGTATGTTTAATTATGAGCCTGTGTACATTACCTGAAACGTTGTTGCCTTGGAATTTTACAGCTTGGGGCAGTCCAAAACAGAACAGGAAATGATCTTAGCACAGGCACAACAGCATATAACTATGCATGTAAAGCCTGAATTTGTGTGGATCCTGTTTCTTTATTTTTATCTCATTCATCTCCATTTTTGATTTATCCATTGCTTTGTTTTTTAGAAAATGGCTTTGATAGCTGGTGGTTTAAATCTTCCTGGGGTAGCACCAGTAGCAAATGCAGAACCTGCAACTAAAGTTTTATGCTTGACTGAGGTATAGCTTTTAATGTAATGTAAACCGCGGCTATATGGATTTTCCTATTATTATTTGCCTCCAATGTTCATTGTTCTGCCTCTATAGTTTTAGTAAAACATCCAGACATATGTCCTGCTTGTATAGTTAAGATAGAACATTAATCTTTAGGTGATCAAGTTTTTATTTCATCAGTTCTTTTCCCCTTTGAGATTGTGGTTATTAATAGGTTGATTTAACTAACTGATTTCAAATACTTCGTTTTTCTTCCCTAATGATAAAAGGCAATTACTGTGGAGCAACTGAGGAATGATCAAGAGTACGAAGAAATATCTGAAGACATGCGGGATGAATGCAGCAAATTTGGTATACAAGTCTTATGAATTTGCTTCTCCTAATAACCATTTATGTTTCTAGTGACAAACCTGTGTATGTAGAACATTTACAAACTAAAAAAAAAAAAAAGAGAGAAAGAGAGGGGGGGGGGGGGGTTGGTAGAAAACCACCATAAATTATGGGGTACTTGCAATTTGCACCCCAAATTATGAAAATGCTCAATCACCATCCCAATTGTAATAAACCTTGCAATTGCACCCCATTGTGTTAAAATTAACAGTTCATGCAAGTCATGTAACTACAAAAAATTTAGTATATTCCCCCCCCCCCCCCCCCCCCCAAAAAAAAAAAATACCGAGTAAATGAAAAGAGAGAGTTGTGAATTGTTATGTGTAGACCCAAGACTAGAGTAATGATTCAAAGAGGAATTGAGAAACAAAAGAACAATCACATAGAAAAGACAAGCAATATACATGGTTCAGCCTTTGGCCCGTATATATATATATATATATATATATATTTATTTTAAGTAACGAGAATTTTTAATGGAAAAAACTAACCGAGTACACCGGGGTGTACTCAAGAGGATGTACAATTGAACACTTAAATCACAATGCTTAAACATATCTAAAAAAGAAAAACAGGGAGCAGAGTGAACTTTCTAACAATAGATGAAATTCAAATACTGGAATGGCTGGTCTCTCTCTCAAAACCTATCCCCTTCACTTGAAAGCAGGATTTTGATTGTAACCCAAAGATTTTGAGACCTGTGTGCCGGTTTGTTTACAATTATTTTGTATCCTATATATTTGGTCTCCCCACCCCTCTCTGCCCCTTTCCTTCCCTTTGCCAACAAACTTGTAGGTTGGACTACAATGATCGTTAGGGCAGCATATAAGACACCATTATAACAAAGTATACTTAAGAGATCCACCTATACTATATCTATTTCTGGTTCATGGTTTATACTACTACCAATATATAGTAAATAGAAGCTTTTTTTTTCTTTGGAATGATAAGGAACTTTGGTGGGCATCATTATTCCTCGTCCAGATCAAAATGGAGACTGGATCCCAGGTGTTGGAAAGGTATATTTAGTTCTGTTTTGTTGTATGTAATTTATTGGGTTTCTGCCTGATCTTAGTGGGTTCAATGTTTAATTCCATTTCTTTGCTTTTTAAATGTACTAGTACTGTGAAGTGTATCATTTGCTATTTTATGTTTGTACCTTGGGCATTAAGATCTCTGTATGGTTTTTATTGACAAAGAGAAAGTGTATGGTTTTTTTTTTTTGATAAGTAGAGAAAGTGTATGATAGGGTACCTGTATCTCTCTTTGCACTGGTAATGGCTGCGCTCACTAGATTGATTCAAGATAAAGTCGCTTGGTGTATGCCTTTTGTCAATGATATAGTTTTTTTAGCGAATGAAACTAGATGTGTTGAAAATGTTGCTGTGAGGGATAAAGCTTAGTCCCCTAACTCCATTAGATTTTGTCACGCATTGCGACCATTGAGGCAACTGCCTTTGTTGCATCATTTACTGATATATTATCATATTTGTTTTTTCTTTTTTAATGATTAATAGTTATATATTACATTTTTTTTTTTTTTTTTGGTAATTCTTTGCTAAATATATTTGTGGTTCAAGAAATGTGCTTTTGTACGTGAAAGTGCTATTAATGAATTTATTCTGAAAATTGTCTTATTTTATACTAAAATTCTTTTTACTTGAAGGATTACTTGAGTAGTAAATGCAATATGCTTAGATATTTTCTAATAACCTTAAAAAAACTGTGAAAATTCATTTGAAATTTATTTACCTCTTTAGATATTTTTTAGTCAAATTTGCTAATTGTTTGAATTCATTTTCATTGCATGCTGGAAGCAATTAAAATGTCAACCAGTTAACATGGGAAGAGAGGAAAAGAGATCAATAGATGTAATATCTTAAATAGCCATGTTGGTGCTCTTTTCAGTGTTTGCAGAGTTGCTATGGCATCATGCATGGCCTGATCATGACAAAATTTGTGTTTGTTTGGTGGCTTTCCTTCTGAGTAGGGCAATTGCATATTGTTTTGTAACATCTTAGTCTTCTTTGAAACTAATAGGCAGATGGTTTTGCAAATTTGCAAGATTTTGTTTCTACTTGTGTTGGGAAAAGGTTGCGTTCTTTTAATTCCTTGCCAGATTTTCCTCAACAGACTGTCCTTTTTTTAGCATCTCACTAGATTTTTCCAAACAGAGTTTTTCCTTCTCTCTCATTTTTTTTCTCCCCCACACACCCCCCCCCCCCCCCACTCGATAAGTAAGTTTCCTTCTCTTAACTCAAGTCTTAACCAGGTTTTTGACTAGAATGCCCTTTTTATACTATTGCTTGCCTGGCTGTATAATTCATTCTAAATTTTAACAATGATTAGGAAGTGAAATTGTGGCTCACAAGTTTTTTGAAAAATCAATGGCGGGTACATCAGTATTATCATCCCTTATGATTTTTCATTTGCAGGTGTTCTTGGAGTATTCTGATATCTCTGGTTGTGCCAATGCAAGGAATGCACTGAATGGGAGGAAATTTGGAGGCAATGTAGTGAGTGCCGTTTATTATCCAGAAGACAAATATTATATCAAAGATTATGGGGCTTGAGTATCACAATGTCAACTAGTTTGCTTTTCCTGAGATAACTTATAGACAACGGTTAAAGTGTAAGGACAGCATGTCATAACCTTTGATTTTGTTTATTTTTCGTATTTGGGTCAGGCCTTTCCTGTAGAATGAAGGCTTTGCCCACTTTTCCGGGTAAATTGTAGCTACACATCATGTATGTAAGACGTCATAGAGATTAGCTGCACATGCTGTATCTATACGAGGGCATACCTTACTGTGTTATTATACACCAAAATGAACAGTATTATTGGAGTTGCTTATTTTCTTTATCAGTTTCAATTTAACTCTGCTTTTGTATAATTGTCAAAATTTTGAAATTTTGACGAAAACATATGAATAATAAATCTAGTGACCTAATTATTTTCACACCTTTGCACTTCTGATGTAGTTCGTTCTAATAGGTATATAAATAATAAAAGTAGTGTTAAATTAGAGATTTTATTGTGAGAAATGCTCTCTATCGGCCCGAGTGTTGAAAAACAGATATGGATTCGCTTCCGGCAACTTTGATAAGCTTCCTTGCTCTAGCACCTGGATTTTCATGGAGAAGGGTTGGGATATTTTTGAAAGAGGTACCCAAGTGGAGTCTTGGGCGGGGCAGTAACTTCAATTTTTGGTTTGATTATTGGATTCAGGGGCTGCTTCTCAGGGAGGAAGAAGTTTTTTTGTTACTCATAGTTTGGATGGAATGAGAGAGAGGGAAAGTAGAGTAGAGTTGGCTAAAAATTAGCCTACTTAGAAATTAAAGTCATACCTTATTCTTGTGTGGCTGCAGTTAATGATAGTTTAATTAGGACCTACCCCCTCATAAGCTTGAATTTGGAGGACACCTGTGCCACCATAACCTTCTTCTTTTTTTTTTTTTTTTTTGGGTGTGGAAGTGTATGGCAAAACATGGGGATATTTGGCCTCTAGCATGATTATAGAAACAAATTTGTTAGGAAGTAAGGTTTTCAAACTATTTAGAAAAGTATCATCTCTAGCTTTAGAGGCTTGGGTTCAGTGAAGAAACTTGAGCCTCAAAGACTTTTCTAAGCTGATGTGGATAAATAATTCACGTGGAACTTGACTCTTAGAGGCTCAAGTTCCATACAGTGGTGTACAAGTGTAGGAGAAGAAGAAAGAAAGGAGAGAAAAAGAAAGAAAAAGAAAGAAAGAAGAACCGAGAAGAAGAAGACTCACAGCAAAGAAGAAGACCCACAGCACGCACAACCCAGTCTCTGTCAAGCACATCCCGATCGTCAATCTACGGTATAGTTCACGTTCTCCATCACCGCACACGATTTGAACCAATTACACACACACAAACACAAAGATGTGAATGATTTGAAGGAAAAAGCCATGGAAGAGAGACGAAATTGAATGAGATTTGAGAGGTTATAGATGATTTTTCTTACAATGTCTTCTGCAAATACCCACTTGATGGACTTGACACTTCAAGCCCATTAATCATTGAGCTACTATTATTATTTCTGTACACACTCAATGAACTCGAGTCTTAAAGACTCAAGTTTCACATGGGTTCCACGTGTATATTGTTTCACATTAGCTGTGTGCCACCACTGGAACTTGAGTCTTAAATGCTCGAGTTTTGTCACCAAACTCGAGTCTTAAAGACTTGAGATACTATTTCTCCAAATAGTTTTAGAAAGATGACAACTTACAAAATTGTTATAAAATTAAGGCTAAATGCAAAAAAAAATTCCACAAAACATGGATATATCTCACAAGCTTTTTTTTTTTTTTTTTTTTTTTTTTTTTTTTTTTTTTTGTCTTCGTTGTAGTAGCCTAGAAACACCAATTCGTGTTCTACAGGACTATTTTTGGTCTAGACTATTTGGACTAAACTAAATTTTACATGTTACTTATTGTGTTTTTTTACATCCCGTTGCAAGATTGAGTAAACGAAATGCACAATTCAACTCCTGTTAGGGGGTATTCCGTATTCCTTGGAACATTATTCTCCCTTTTTTACTTCTTGGACTATATGGTTAAATAGGAGTTCCTCGTTTTCTTCTATGAATTTGTTCTTCCATCAAAGACCATTATCCTTGCCCTATCATACTTTATTGAATATATTTTTCTTAGTATAAACATTGATGGGTAACCAAAAAACGAGTCATCGTCCATAGGAGTTGTCCGAGAGAGAATAAAGAAGGATCCAAGAGAGAAGATAAGCTCTTTCTTTCTTAGTATTAACATTGATGGGTAACCAAAACATGAGTCACTGTCTATAGGAGTCGTCCAAGAGAGAAGCACTAGCTACTGGCATTTGCAATGTTTGTGGACATCATTATGTTATGTAAAAATTTCCTAGTTTGTATATAAAGCAGTTTGAATTTTTTACTAAGTGTTTTAATTTGTTATGAAATTAAAGTCCACAAGAAAGGTTAAAAACCATAGATGAATAAAATCTCTGGACACAGAGACGTATCGTCAATAGCCGTCCTTAGACGACAATCATTGATGGCTAAGCACCAAACGGTGAAACAAAACCTTAAGGTAATAAAAAGTAAAGGAGGAAAGAATAAACACCTCCCACACATACTCATCGATGAGAAATAAATAAACAAAGTAAAGCATGCAATAAGTGAAGTCCAAACAATTGATGAGAAAACACTTAAACATTTCAAAATCCCTAAAAAAGTGAAGTCCAAACCATGGACAAGAGAACACTTAAACATTAAAGCTAGCAACAAAAAGGGATAAAAGTAAACGTCCAAACGTAGATGAGAATGTATTTAAAAACAAGGGAAAATTACAGTAAACCCACCTGTGGTTTGACCCGTTTGCATTTTGCCTACCCGTGGTTCAAAACTTAACACTTTGTCCATCTGAGGTTACATCCATTAGTCTTCTATTATCCACTTCCATTAAAAATAAGGGTAAATATGTATTTTTCTCACATTTTATGTCTCTCTCCTTCCAAAACAAAATAATACATTAAAAAAAAGAGAAATAAGATCTAAAAACAAAATTTTTAAATTTGTAAAACTTTATTTGAAGAACACCCTTCCTCTGGTATGAACATTCTTGAGCCAATCAATCCAAGTAAAATAAAAATTCAAAAAACGTTCACAAACTACACTTATATACATGATTAACCTAAAATTTCAAAAATCCTACACTTTCAGGCACACAACCAGCAGCTCAAAGAGAGACAGACAGAGGAGGAGAGAGAGAGAGAGAAGAGCAGATCCAAGACTTCACCAGCCGATCAACTATCGATCTCAAAAAGCACCATAACCAGAAACCATGACAGATCCACCACCGGTCTCTAAGACCACCATGACCAGATCCCATGGCCGATCCACCACCAACTCCATGGCCGAAGCTTCATTGGAGCCATGGCCATCTCTGCTTTCACTGATCTCCATTGCTGAAGCTTCATCAATCTCCATGGTCGGCGATTTCTCTCTTAAACCCTATCTGTTTTCTCTGATCTACACCAAGCCCATGACCTCAAGCTTCACCCCTTTTCTCCCACAGTCTTTGTTCTAAACCAAATCCATACCCATGGTGGAACTTTTGATCTGTGTTTATTGTGATCTGTAGGCTCTCTCTCTCTGATCTTGTGTTGTATTGTCTTGTATTTGTTGTGATATGTAGGCATTTGATTTGTATTAGTTTTAATTTCAAATAATTTGTTTGTAATTGTTTGGAATTTCATTTGTAATGTTCATTTTTTTTTTTGAAAAAAATTCAAACCCTAACTCTTTGATTCATTTTAAATTTGTTTTAGTCTTAAAAAAGTGTTTTTAACAGAGGTAGATAACATAAGACTAACAGAGGTTACCTCAGGTGGGCAAAGTGTTAAGTTTTAAACCACGAGTAGGCAAGGTGCAAATAGGCCAAATCACAAGTGAGTTTACTATAATTTTCCCTAGAAACAAACTTGATTAGAAAAGGGTAGACAACCACCGTCCAAAGACCCTTAAGAGTAATAAGCCTAAAAGGCAAGTGGACGAAACTTCCATCCTTAAACATGGACGAAGTGAATGAACTTAGAGAAATTTAAAAATGGTCCAAAACAATGGACCCCCAGCAGTACAAATGAAAATAATTTTTGCTAACAAAGTAAAACTATTTGGATAAACAACTGGGGACAACATCCTTTGAACTGTCCTTTGTTGGAAGAGGAGTAGAGGCATCGTCTTCAATGTTCAAGTCCTCTGAGTTGGCTTGGAGCAAAGAACTCTCAGTTGCAATGGGGAGCTTAATAGAATCAAAGTCCACTAAGGGAAAGCTTCAGTGGAGTCCAGATGGAAGTCCTCAAAGCCTGCAGCATAATTCTTGTCCAGGAGATCAGTAAACTTGCTGGACGTTTTGAATTCTTTAGTGGCCTCATCCTTTGCCTTGCTCAAAGAGGAGTTGAACTCATCATTTTGCTTTTGAAGATGGTTTAACTCCTCGATGGGGTTCTTCAAGTCCTTCACCTCGTCCTCTAACTTCACTCTCTCCTCAGCCTTATCACTTGCCCTCCTTCTCCATGTCCCTGATCTTCGTCTCCATTCTGATCCTCTCCTTATCCAACTTCGTGGCTTGCCTGGACACCGCTATGAACTTGGACATAAACAGCAGTAAAAAGAAAAAAAAAAAAAAATCCATAAAAGGCGACTTAAAGACAAAGTATGCAATTAGATATGGACAAAGACAAGTTACCTTAAAAAGATTATGGATCGTGGAATGTTCAAATTCCTTGACTGGCATATCGTAGCATATGGAGACGTCCTTGTTCCTCACCACTTGCTTGAACCTACTCCAAGCCAAATTCTCACTCCTTAAAAAGGTCATGGGACCATTTTTAGGAGGAAGGGCTTTAGGAGATGAGCTAGATGGTTCTGCATTAGGACAAGGGATGGGAGCTTCAACCTTAGGGACCATAGGTGGTTGAACAGAGGCAGGAAGAGTAGCAAGGTCAAGAACAACGACAAGAGTCTCAGACGGCATCAAGGAGTCGACTCTTGGCCTCTTATTACCTCGATGGCTGGGAAGGTTACTCTTGTCAAGCTTCTTAGACATAGTTTTCCTCTTTCCCGATGAGACTGGAGGGACGAGCTTCAACGTAGATGAAACAGGTGGATAAGTCTGAATAGGGATATCATCCCTCGTTTGGATGACCTTATCACCAATAGCAAGGCCCTTCCCTTTGTTCTCCTTCATGGTTTCCATTCCTACAAGAAAGAAGAAAATGATCGTCAAAATTTGAGACGAGTAAAAAAAAAAAAAAGTGTATATGACTTATGACGACGGGTAGTAAGCTTGTGAGCTAAAACCTCCTTCATAGGTTCAGGTCCAAGTCCCCAAGTTGCTAGACGGTGAAGCATCACTAGGGAATGGAAGGTTCCGTCAGCAAAGGAACACGCTTGTTGGACGTGGTTCCAGTAGAAGTTGTTTAGGGAAGGACGTTTCATAGCTAAAAAGAAAAAGAAAATGGAGTTAGATAAATATGATGGAATAAGTAAGACGAGCTAAAGAAAGTAACATACCCTTAGAACATAGATGATCCATCTCACCAGTGTAAGGAGGGAATGTGTCCCTGCCTACCTCAATAGGTTTCCCTTCCCATCATCCAGAGAAGAAGAAAAACTCCGTCTTCCAAAGCCAATCAGATGAGGGGAGGGGCCTTATTAGCCTACAACTGGAACCCCTAGCCGAAAATTGGTAGAAACATAAAGATTGGCTTATCTTAGAGGGTTTATAACAGTACAAGAACTCGTCCACAGTAAAAGGACGGTTCTCGCTGAAGACCTTTCTTCATGGCACTTGTATGGACACTATGGTTTTCCATGCATTAGGATTAAGCTGGTTTGACCCTATACCTAACCTATGGAGGAGCTCCCTAGCAAAGACATTCAAAGGCAACCTAAGACCCCCTAATAGGTAGGCTTCATATATACCAACCCTAGAATTTGGGGTACAACACCATTCACCAGGGGCAGCAAGAAGAGGATTGACCTTGTCAGGGATTTGGTATTTATCCCTAAGCATATAAAGCCTCTTCTCATCTATTTTGGATGGAATGTCCATGGCACAACACTACAAAATGTCCTCATCTTCATTAAGGGAAGAGGTGGACAGTTGAACACTAGTGGACGGGCCAGCAGACGACCCAGAAGCTACCCTCCTCATCTCCTCCTAAAGGACCTCTAGGAGAACTCCAGGGACTCCAGACTAGTATTGCTTGTCCATGGAATCACTACTATTGCCACTACTACTAGTCTGGTCATGATACTCATCTATCTCCCTGTCAACTCTATCACTAGATGAAGACATTACGACCTCAGCCATTTGTAAAGACTTTTAAAGAAGAAAACCTATTAGCGAAGAGAAGAGAATACTTGATGCTAGACGAAGAGGAGTAAGGACGAAAGAGGACTCCTAGACGAAGCGCGAAGAGCAAACTGAGAGGAGAAGGTCAAGGGAGAAAATATGAGAAAAGTGAGAGGGTAGGAGAGGTATTAACCTATTTATAGGTAAAAGGATGGGACACTAAAGCAGCACGAACCAACCAGGAAGCGCCATGTAGCAGCATTTTTGAAGAACAAAACGACCGACATGTAGACCGCTAGGATTAAGTCATTTGTCGACATCCAGGACGTTAGATACCAAGCCATCCCAAGATGCCATGTGGAATACTCATCAACCACTGAAAAATTACCACATGTAAAATAATAATAATAACGACAACATTTTCAACAGTGGTATGGACGATGTGAGGACAAAGGGGCAACTGATTTAAACCAAGTTCCATTCGTCCATGATGGTCATCCATGACCAAGCTACGTGCAAACTAGTTCACAAGAAAGGGAGCCTAATAAAAAGTACCACAGATGGTGAATAGGATTCGTCCACAAACATCATGACCGTCCAAAGTAACCTGGTCGTCCATGTCACTTAGAGGCATGGACGACCAAATAACACTTAGCAAATTTTGAAGGATTTTTCTACAAACTCCAAGCAATCATACCACGATCTATCATTCTAGAACGTGGGGGAGGATTCCCCGAAATCCCCTCCATTTTCTCCACTAACTATACACATCTCTCATGATGGTAGTGGATCCGAACAAGTAGACCCACTAAAAACTCTCTATAAAAATGATCTAACTCCATTAGCCCAGGGTGCGTTTTTACCATTCATTGATTCACTATCCTTGTATTCTAGAGAGAAAACTAACTTAACCTTCGGAGGATCTTTAGCCGGTTCACCCTGGTCACCCTTGACCGTCTTTCTTTCTCTTCAAGTCATCAAACCGTCATCGTAGCCTGGAGCATTCAGCCTACTGATTTTCGTACATCATCAGAGTCATCATCTTGTAGTTCTTCAATTGGATTCTTTTTCTTTTCTTGAGCTTTCTTAAGATGGTGAATCATTTCGATGATAGGAGCAATCATTTTTGTCATCATTTCTTCCATCTTCTTCAACATATCTTGGTCACTTAATGCCATTTGGTCAATAGAAGTAAGATCAGTTCTTATGGGTCGATTATCAAATGTTCGAGACCAAGAAGGTTGTGCAAGATTCTTTTTAGGAGCAACGGTTGGTCACCTACAAGAGATTTATCTTTATAAGAGACATTTCATGAAGATCACCAAAAATAAATTTTACTTTTAATTCCCACTTAACCATGCCCCTAAAATGAAAACAAAATTTTTTAAACAAGACCCAAGAAAGATAAAACCCAAAAGGATGAAACTTGAAAACACAACAATGAAGAAAGTAAAAGATGACAAACCTTGCCAAGACATGGGCCTAATGCCCCTAGACAAATAAGAGTGGCCCTAAGACTCAAACAAAGGACAAGATAAGGTAACAACCCTAGATAACACGACATTAGCCTAAGGCCTTAAAACAAAAACAAGGAAAGCTCAAAGCCTAGACAAAACCAAGGATGGGCCTAAGGCCCCAAGACAAGACATGGATGGGCCTAAGCCCAAGACACAACAAATGATAGGCTTAAGGCCCAAGACGGCACAAAGGTAGGCTTAATGCCTCTAGACAAAACAAGGATAGCCCTACGGCCCAAGACAAGATAGAGATGTGCTAAAGTCCAAGACAAGACAAAGGATGTGCCTAAGTCCAAGACAAGACAAATGATAGACCTAAGGCCCAAGACAAGAAAAAGGATGGGCCTAAAGCCCAAGACACGATAAGGAAAGACTCAAACATCAAACAACACGGACTACTAGAATAGGTCAACTTTTGAAAAAAAAATTATTGCTAAAAAGAAACTCAAATGAGTTTTTTTTTTTGAAAATTTTTATTTTGAAATATACTTTTTCTTTAAAATTCAATTTGATTTTTTAGAAAAAAAATATTTACAAAAAAACTCACTTTTAAAATAAATAAATAAAAACTCTTCTCTATCTCCAGCGGAATCGCCACTGTGGGCTCAAGCACCCGTTACGAGTGGGAAGTACACCTTGGCCTAGAGTGGACTGGGTGGAGGGTGAATCGCCACCTGGTTAGGTCTAGGAACCAAATTGGGGCTTTTGGGCCACTTACTTACATGTATAAGTTTGCATACCAGATTATGAGTCTGGAGTTTGGGTATGGCATGGGAAGGTGTTAGGCACCCAAGAACCGCACGGCTTGCGGGCTGGCCTCCATTATGTGTTGCTAGACCATGTTTAAATAAAGAAGTTATTAAGAGAGCCATAATCCTTAACCTAAACATATATCATGCACTTAATTAAAAGTACACACGCAACATGTTAAAGATCACACAATAACTAAAAAGGAAATACATTAAAACCACAATCAAACATATACTAAAAAGGAAAAGATAACAATTAAATAAACACAAAAGGAAAAAAAATCACAAATAAACCAAACATGGAAAAATTCTAAAACAAACATGGAAAATAATTAAACACAATTAATTAACTAAACAGAACCAAATAGAATCAAATAACATGTTAGAAATGATTAAAACAATAAAAACAAGATTTTGTCAAATCTGGGTTCAGGGGTGCGTACGCATACCAAAAAATGAGTCATCGTCCATAGGAGTCGTCCAAGAGAGAATAAAGAAGAAGGATCCAAGATACAAGATAAGCTTGCCTAAAGGGAAACAAAATCGTCTAAGGAAAGAGTTCATTGACGAAAGATAAACACTTAGCAAATTCTGAGCAGTCCCATCAACTAAGAAGTCAGTTACACCATGATTAACTATTCCGAGATGTGGGGTGAATTCCCCAAAATTTGCTCCACTCTGTCCACTAAGTCCACACATCTCCTATGATGGTAGTGGCACCTAACAAGTAGACCTACTCCAAGTTCTCTATGTAAAAGACCAGACCTCACAAAGCAAAGGTATGCACAACTAGTCTTCCACTTTTTATACTCGAGTTCTTGAGAGAAACATTGACTTAACCGTCGGAGGGTCCTTCAACAACATCACACCGATGCACTTCGATAGTCCATTTTTCTCCTTTTAGATTGTTGATTCACAATTTTGTTTAAAGTATATGGCCTACTGATATTTTACCTCATCAAACACTATTCCCCTCTGTCCAAAACAAGTAAATTAAACAAGGATGGTTCTCGATGGACAATTTGGGACCTATTGGTGCGGGTGGTCTCATTAGGAACAAAATGGTACATGATTTCTAAAATTTCCTCTCAAAATATGGTGGACTAATAATTTGATTACATAATTATAGGTCCTTAGGGGATTAAGAGAATATTATGTTTCGATAGAAAATCTTATGTGTAGATAGGTTTTTTTTTTTTTTTTTTTTTTTTGCTTTTTCCTATATTTGGTAGTATCATAATAAATATGTCAAAGGAAAACTATTTTTGGTAAAAATAATCCTATTAAAAATATAACTTATTTTTAAAAGATTGTGTTCCTTTAAAATTTTGATGTGATGGTCACTCAACAAGTACAAAATTCTAGTGGGTTGGGGGGAGGGGGGTAAAGGCCAGAGTTCAAGTTTTTAGGAAGGACTTTCACACACATATATACTTAGATTAGATTAGAGTAGAATTTCTATCTTGTATATAAAAAACAAAATTCTAGAAAACAGCTCTATTTCATGCCATGCTAAATAACGAAAGTTAAGAGACAATATTTAAATTATTGAAAAAAACTCTATCTCCTTTATAAGGATGCAACCAAACATAGGAAAAAAAGAGAGATAATGATTCATTAATGTCAAAACAAATGGAGCGTTAGTTGAAATTTGAACTATTTACCTATCCACTACCAAGCATATCCCTCCTTTGATTAGGGGTGTGTACGGGTTGGGTTGAGGGGGTAGAGGCCAATATTTTTAACCAACACGTTAATGGCAGGTTGGGAAAATTCCAATCCACCACCAACCCACCAATCTCTAAATTCGGCAGATTAGTTGAAAATCTTGGTGGTTTCAACCTGACGGGTTAAGTAGGTTGGGAGGGTTGTCAAATTCAATTTGACTAAATTTATTTCAAATAAATTGAATAATTGTTTGCCACCTTAAATAACAAAAAGAAATAAAATTATAATTTTTAATAATAATAATTTTGAATATTACATTACTTTTTATTAGAGTGACTGAAATTTTATCACTCTAAAAAAAAAAAAAAAAATCTAAAATATGAAATTAGAGTTGTAAATATAGTAAGATCAAATAACAAAATCTTAGAAAGAGCAATTGAATTTTATTAGAGAAGAAAAAGGTGAAAATAAAAAAAATAAAAGGGTAGAGAAAGAGATGGGAGTAATAAAGTGAATGAATAAGTGATATAGAGTTTTACAATATAATATAAGCTAGCGGGTTAGGTTATGACGGGCAAGAAATATCTCAACCCGACACATCTCACTTAATGGACCCGCACAAATTGGGTCGTGCTTGTTGGCGGGTCAAATGATTTTTTTGCACAACCCTACCTTTGATCCTAAATCTTGTATTTGATTCCAAGTAAGATAATGGTAGGCAAGTATTATATATATATATGTGTGTGTGTGTGTGTGTGTGCGCGCGCGCGCGCGTGCCGACATTTTGGCTAATAAGGGCTATCAAGTGTCAACAAGAAGTAAGGGAAACCGAAATACTGTATAATTGTACCAGTTTTTTTGCTTGATTATTTTATTGAAATAATACTTGAATCCTTATTTTGCATATTTTATTAGAAGCTTTGTTTAACGAGCATCCTTATACACTTGTTAAGGAGGCTTCTAAAGGATCCCACTTACATTGAAAATTAACAAAAACTAATAAAAATATAGATTTTAAACTAAGGATGACTTGATTACGTTATAAAATTCTAACGCACAAAACACCATTAACAAGACCTATACAGCAAAATGCCACTTCTAAGGTTGTTGCACATGTTTTGCAGTCAACCGAATCGAATCGAATTTTTTTTTTTTTTTTTTGAAAATACTTAGTATTTTTAACACACACACACATGGAGAGAAAGGAAAAGGTCTTAAAGAAACTGACAGTTGTGTATATCCAAAAGGACCTTAGGAAGTATAGTTTAGAAACCTGAACTAAGAGCATTCACATTGGGAATGGTATATGCCATATGTTGGTTCAATTTAGCATAAAAGCCCAAAAACCCCACTGCATCCAGACTTGTAAATGTAAACTGTTGCAAAAAAATTTGCAATTGTGCTACAGTGCGATTCTAAATGTAGAATTGCACTGTAGCACAATTGTAAAACTAAATAATAGTTTTTTATTTCATCTGACTCTCTCTCTCTCTCTCTCTCCCTTTATTTTCTGTGTTTTCCAGTCCTTTCTCTTCCTTCAGTGATTCTCTCTCTCCTTCAGTCCTCTCTCCCTCAATCCTACTCTGTCTCTCCGTCTCCCACCCCTTGTTTCTCTCGGTGTGCAGTGGTGGCCTGTTTGTGGTGGATCTCGGCATGGCAAGGTCACTGTGGTGGTGTTTTTTTCTGCAAGGTCATGACATGGTCTTTTTCTTATTCTTATTCATTTTCTCTGTAGCCAAACAAATTATAAAGTAAACAAAAACATGCTTTTCCAATGCTGAGAAAATGTGCTCAATGAAACAACAAAGTAGCTAATTTCTAGCGTGAGTTTACAAAGACCCAACTTTTCATACACATTCTTCCATTTTTCACTCAAATTCTCAGCAACCAAACAAAAGCTCAAATCAAATAACAAACCGACCTAAGATCGGGCTTAATTGATGAGCTTAAAACCACCGTAGAAATCCAAACCCAGCTTCGTCCGAACCCCGCGAAAATTGAAATGGTGCAACGAAATGCAATGGTCGAATAGAACATCGCAGGAACTGTACCTGGAGTCGCAGAACAAGCAAAGGAGATTGGAATCAGAGCCTTTTTCATCATCTCCATCTTCTGCGGCTTCGTCTTCAGCTTCCCCATCGTCCCAGCCTTAGAGCTCTTCGTCTTCGTTTTCTTCTTCTTCTTCTTCTCCATCATTGAATTCGTGGTTTTTTTATTCTTCTTCGCTTTGTGGGTGATTAGAAATAATGGCCATTGGTGCTATGTGTAATTTGAAGGAATTGGAATATTGGTACGTGGGTTCGTGGTGGTGAAGGTGGGTGGTTGCCATGGTGATAGTGGTGGCATGGCCATGGGTTTCGGTGGCTGAGGTTTTTGGGTTTTTTTTTTTTTTTTTTCCCTATGGGTTTTTGGGGTTGCCGTTAGGGCTGTCCAGACCCGACCGGCAACCGACAACCCGGCCAAACCGCCCGACGCCGACCCGATTCCGGCCCGAACCAAAGGTCCAGTCGGTTAGCGGCGGGTTTCCGTTCTTGAAAATTGACACCGACGAGTCAAGTGGCGGGTTTGCATCTCTAAAACTCGAGCAACTCGAACCCGACTGGAGCTACAAAAAAATCTGGCCAAATCCTGCAAAAACAAGCTAGATCCGGCGAGATCTTGACTCGATCTAGCGAGATCTCGACCAGATCCGGCTAGATCTGGTGGAATTTAGCCAGATTTGGCCAAATTCCAGCAATTTCTAGCCAAAAAAATGCAGATTTCATAAAAAAAATCCAGTTTCCGGCGAAAATCCCAGATTCCGACGAATTTTTTTTTTTTTTTTCCAGATTTTGATGCCTTTTTTTATTTCGTGCAACTGATCGGCCCGACCGACACTAATCAACACCCGAAAATGAACCGACCGATTTTTTCGAAGGTCGGTTTCGGGTTCCTCCGCCCTTCCACCCGACGCCGGCGGGTCGAGTCCGGGTTGGGGCCAAAACCAACCCGGCCAGACCTGTGGACAGCCCTAGTTGCCGTGGTGAAGATGACTTTGGTTTTCAACTGATAAATATCAATTTGGGTATTGAGTTTTGGAGATAAAAATCAGTTTGGGCATGTTTTTCGTGGTGGTGGTGGTAGCAGGTGGTTGCAAAGGTGATTTGAGTTTTTTTTTTTAAAAAAAAAGGAGAAAATACCATTTTAGTCTCTATATTTTAAGGTCACAATTAATTTGGTCCATACATTTTTGTAACAGTTAATTTAGTCCCTATCATTTTTAACTTGTAATCAATTTGGTCCCTACCGTTAACCCACTTACGAAATATCTTACGTGACAAACAGTTTGTATAGCTGGCACACTTGATGCTTACATGGCTTGTAAAATAACATTAAAAAGTTTTAATTTGTATTTGAAATGGCACATCATCATTGAATAAAAAACTAAAATTTGAATATTAAAAGTAAAAAAATGATTTCTTTATAGGATAAAAAAGAAACATGAACCTAAATTTGGTGAACCATGAACATGAACCCAGAAAAATCAACCTCCCCCATCGTGGCTCAAAGTGCAAAGCATTGTTGTCTTCCTTCTGATTTGAGGAAGCGAATCAGGTTGAGAAGCTTGGACAAGGGGATTGGGGTGGTGTCCTTCTACGAGCGATAGATGATGCCATCTTTGGAATTGGACCAAAGAGTGTTTCAAATTATTACTGTTGACTATTTGTTAAAAGTGTATAATCCAAACCCATTTCTGTGTGTTCCTTGTTCGTAGATCAAGAACCCTTAGAAACATCAAAGGCCTCACTCTTATCAAGTCCACTTTCAACTCTCTCAAGTCGTTTATTTCTTGCGAGACCCACTTCGATTTTGATGCTCTTTCTCAAAAAGCTATGGAATTGCTTCTTAAGCTTGACTCTATTCAAGTAAATGATTCATGTGTATTTGTTATTTTGTTCAAAGTTTGGCTCTTTAAAAAATATATATATATATATATATATATGGGTTTTGTTTTCACAGTATCTTCAAGAATCTAGATTAGATAGATTGTTGTCATTCTCTAGAATTGTGTTTTGGTGAGTTGACTCGGTCTGATCCTGCTGAAACAAGTGGAACATTCCAGTTTCAGTAACATTGTTTTCGAACTTATGTAGAGAGTTGAGTTTGGGTTTGATCTGAGATTTGCATACGTTTGTGTTTTTTGTATGTTTTTTTTTTTTGATAGGAAACCACACACTTTATATTAATCAATTAACAGTAGAGTTTACATCATGAAGAATTGCTAATTCTTAGAAACTAGGACAATTCTCCATCCACATACATTGATGAACTATGCCCTTGGCATACTTTGCTAGTAAATGAGTAGGGGTCTTTGCCTCACGTTTTACATGAGAAAAATAAACATTATGGAACTCCAAAGCAGCTGATCTAATACCCATAATCACCGCATCAATTGAAGCCGGAACTGAGGAAGATTGACTCAACGCTCTAGAGACAATTAATGAATCACCCTCAACTATGAAATCAGACACACCAAGCTGCTTTGCAAACTGCAACCCAATCTCTACAGCCTTCAATTCCGCTTCAAGAGGCCCCAATGGTGCATGAATCTGCTTACACATTGCTGCTATGAATCTGCCATTCCAGTCCCGTGCTATGACTCCAACTCCCATTGAGTCCATCTCTACAAATATTGCACCATCAACATTGAACTTTAAAAACGTTGCAGGTGGCGGACTCCAATTCATAGCGTGCTGGACAGGTTCCTGCGTAGCTGGTCATAAATCCACAACATATCGAAATTCCACCAGATATTCCGTTGCCCATTGAAGAAGCATTTTTCCATCTCTACGCGTACCACCATGTCTAATAGTACTCCTATTATTCCACATCGCCCACGCACAGGTCACTATCAATTCAATGTTTTCCATTGAACATTTTTCATCCATTATTAAGCACCACAACATCTCTTTAAAAGAGCTGAGTTGGTCGAACTCAAAGGGAAAAACTAGCTTCGAAGAAGACCACAATTCTTTGGCTCGGGTACATTTCCAGAAAAAATGGATTGAATCCTCTGCCTCCACATTGCAACCATCACATGTATCAACCTGCAAAATATTTCTTTTAACCAAGTTAGTTTTCAATGGCAAGATGTCCCGACAAGCTCTCCAAACGAAGTGCCTGATTTTATGAGGCACATTGATTTGCCATATGAATTTCCAAAAGCTTCTTTCTTGACTTCCATCAGATGGTGAACCCATGGACTCAGTTAGAGACATTTGAGACGCAACCCAAGAGGCATTTTTTACTGAAAAAACTCCATTTGTGCTCCAAGCCCAAATCTGTTTGTCTTCAGGCAGATTAGAACTTATAGGTATAGATTTTATAAGCTCTGCTTCATGTGGCAAGAACAGGGCATCAACAGCCCCCACCTTCCAAGAGGCCTCTTCCTTATCTATCAATTCTTCAACCTTCATATCATGTGGCATAAACAACCTAGGTGATGAAACCATAAAAGTTGAAGGCTTGGGCACCCATCTATCACCCCAAATCCGGATTCTCTCACCATTACCAAGTCTCCACCGCAAACCATACTTAATAAGAGATTGAGCACTCATAATACTACGCCAAGTAAAGGAAGGATTATTACCCAAAACAACCTGTGAAAAATCAGTTGTGGGAAAATATTTAGCCTTTAAAACCTTGTACACCAATGAATCATGACCTTGTTGAAGTCTCCACCCTTGCTTTGCCAATAAAGCCAAGTTGAACTCCTTAAGCTTTTTAAAACCCATCCCACCACAATTCTTCGGAGCACATAATTTCTCCCAACTCAACCAAGCTATTTTCCTCTCAACATATTTTTGCCCCCACCAAAAATTACTGATCATACTAGTCAAATCTTCACAAAGAGAGTCAGGCAATTTGAAAACACTCATAGTATATGTCGGAATTGCTTGTGCCACAGCTTTTATCAACACTTCTTTCCCCGCCTTAGACAATAACTTCTCCTTCCATCCAGCTAACTTTTTTCTTAATTTGTCCTTGATAGAATTAAAGGTGTTCTTCTTATTCATTCCCACCAAAGATGGCAAACCCAGATATTTTTCATGTTGCTTAATCACTTGGGCCCCAAACCTGTCTTTGATAATTTCTTGAGTATAAATAGGAGTATTGCAGCTAAAAAACAGAGAAGTTTTGGCACGATTTAACTGCTGCCCAGAAGCACCCTCATATACCCTCAACACCCTTTGAAGGGCATCACACTCCTCCAAGGAAGCTTTACAAAATATCAAGCTATCATCGGCAAAGAAAAGATGGGAAATTTTGGGACCCCTACGACAAACTACAACTCCACCCAACCTTCCATTCTCCACCTCTTTCTTAATAAGAGAAGAAAGTCCTTCCGCTCATAACAAGAATAGGTAAGGAGATAGTGGATCACCCTGCCTAATTCCCCTACTTGGAACAATATGCCCTTTAGGTTTTCCATTAATCTTTACAGAATAAGACACAGTAGTGACATACCTCATAATCAAAGCACACCATTTATTATCAAACCCCAACTTTTGCATAATTTTTTCCAACCATATCCACTCTATCCTATCATATGCCTTACTCATATCAAGCTTTAGAGCTAAATCACCCACTCTTCCACTCTTCTTTTGACTAATATGATGCATCATCTCATAAGCTACAAGAATATTATCAGTAATTAACCTACCATGCACAAATGCACTTTGGGTATCACTAATAATAGAAGGAAGAATTTTTTTCTGTCTATTACTAATGGCCTTTGATGCAATTTTATAAACCACATTGCAAAGACTAATGGGTCTATAATTAGACACAGTTTTTGGTTCTTTACATTTAGGAATGAGGACAATATGTGTATGATTGAAGTTTGGAGGAATGATACTTGAATTGAGGAAAGCTAAAACAGTTAAAGTAACCACGCCACCAATCTTGGGCCAAAAGTGTTGATAAAACAGTGGAGGCATACCATCTGGTCCCGGGGACTTCAAAGGATACATTTGCTTAATGGCATTTTTTACTTCAACTTCTGAAAACTCCCTTACAAGCACCTGATTCATTCTAGGGGTGACTTTATGTTGAACTGCATCTAGAATTTCTTCAAACTCTGTAGGAATACTACTAGTAAAAAGCCTCTCATAGTATTGCAACATCACCTTCTCTACATGCTCATCTCCCTCCAACCACCTACCATTCTCATCCATTAAACCCTCTATGAGATTCTTTTTATATCTTGCTGAAGCTTTCTCATGGAAAAACCTAGTATTCCTATCCCCATATTGCATCCAGCTGATTCTTGATCTTTGCCTCCACATATCATCTTCCTTATTTAGCCAACAATTCAACTCAATTCTAGTATTTCTCAAAGATCTGATCAAATCCGGAGTTGAAGGTTGCAGCTCTAACCATTCTAATTTCTTCTGTAATTCAGCCACAGTTTTCCCCACATTGCCAAATTCTCCACCATTCCACACCTCAAGTCTAGCACGACAACTTTCCAAGCATCTATTAAGAACATCACCCGACCCTCCATACATGCCTTCATCCCAAGCTTCCTCCACAATGGTCTCACATCTTGGATCCTTTAACCACATAGATTCAAATCGGAAAACCCTACCCATCCTCTTTTTCCTTCGTTGTGCAAACAATTGAAGAACAAGAGGGGAATGATCAGAAACCGATAATGAAAGATGAGTAAGCTTAGCCATTGGAAATAAATTAAACCACTCCACCGTAGCCAAAGCTCTATCCAACCTTTCTCTAATTTGAGACCCATCCTCTTTTAAATACAACCAAGTAAACAATGGCCCTGTGAACGGAACTTCCTTAAGACCACAACAATTAATAGTGTTAACAAAATATTTCATTTGCTGTCTAATTCTATTACTTCCCCCCTCTTTTTCAGCCATGCTAGTAATTTCATTAAAATCCCCAATTGCAAGCCATGGTAAAGAGGATGTTCCATGTAAATGTTTGAGTTTTTGCCATGACTCCCATCTCTTAGAAGTATCAGGTTCACCATAAAAACCTGTAAGGTGTCACCAACCAATACCATCCTCCCCATCTACCCATGCATCAATATGTGAATGAGAATAAGTTTGAATATCAAGCCTAATCTCTTGTTTCCAAAATAAGCTAAACCACCACTACTTCTCCGACTAGGCACAATAAGACCATTTTTATATTTACACCAATCACGAACCTTTAACATCCAATCCAAACCAGATTTTATCTCCATTAAAAAGACAATATTGGGATCTTTTTTATTGATTACCTTAACTAAGACACGAACTGTCCAACGGTTCCCAAGCCCTCGGCAGTTCCAACTCAAAAGATTCATAATGCCCGGTGGGGTTGCGTAGCAACCTCCGCCGATGTAAATTGATCTTCCCCAGAATGAACAAATAAACCTTCATTGTTACTCACCTTGGATTTCTTTTGTGACAACTCTGCCTTCTCTGTCTCACGTGAAATCACCTTGCCACTCCTCTTTGCACCCAGTACATTATTAAGAGTCAAAAGTGAGTCAGGCCGTGACTTAGTATAAGCCCTCCTCCAAGTCCCTTTCCTCCAAGTCCCTTTCTTCAGCCTAGCCAAGACTGTACTGCTTACATTACAAACCTTTGAAGTGGGCTTTGTGGCTATACCACCCTCAGAATCACTAGCGAGTGGGCTTTGTAAAGTGTTTGGCCCACTTTTAATTTTAAATCCACTTTTCTTGGGCCTGCCTCTAATCGGGTTAGTGCCTTCTATCCTACTTCCAACAGCAGTAAAATCACAAACATCTCCCTGAAGACACGTAGCACCACACGACACCACCTCTTTACCTGATGAAACAAGTTTACTAAGAGTTAAGTCTCCATCCATCACTTCAATATGAACCAAACCCGAGTAAAAATCGCTTTTGTCCATCAACTGCTCCTCACGGATAGAGTTTGAATTCGAAATGATTGGTTCTGATTGAATAGTTTGATCCAGGTCAGATATTAGCGCCTCAAAATCAGGAATGATTGGTGTCCCAGCAACAGTTGCCACCGTTCCAACCGTTGCAACCGGTTCAACTACTGCACTACCCTTCGATAGCCCAACAGTTGTGACAGTTCCAGCCTTCGCATCAGGTACAACCACAGCATCACCGTTGGACGGCCCGGCACTAGAAACTCCCCTAGCAACTCCATGGTAGTCCTGCCTTAAAACTTCTCCCAAAGTATCATTATTCGAATTTACATTCTCCCTGACAAACGGCATAGATGGTCTTCCTTGACTCGGACCCACTTGATCGTTGTTCTCCCTGCTTCCAAAACTACCACCAATGTTTGCAAAAGTATTGGTTTTACGAAACCCGGCCTTCAACCAGTCACCATAGGGAAGTTCATGCTGATGATCATCTTGAGAAGAACAAAATCTTGCTTCATGACCAATCCGGCCACACTTGAAACAAAGCCCAACTAATCTTTCATATTTAAACCCAATACAAACCTTATCTCCTTCAGGACTTGCGATAACACCACCTCTACGTAGCGGTTTCTCCAATGGCAGTTCAACCCTAACACGTAGAAAACGGGCTTGGTCTGATGAAAAGGCTTTTAAATCAACCTCCACAACCTTACCAAGACCATTACCGATGTCTCTACCTACTTCCTCGGAAAATAGATCAAAAGGAAGTCCCCAAACCTGCACCCACATTGGTATTGAAGTAAAATGAACCGAAGTAGCAGTCATACCCCGCTCCCATCTACACAAAACCAATGGATGATCCTCAAAACTCCAAGGACCATTTGCTAACACCCACTTCAATTGGCTTTCCATGGAGAATTTAAATTGAAATATACCATCTCCAACATCAACAATACGAACATCAAAACCCATCTTCCATACAGACCGCAGTAAATTCTTGGCGGCACGTTGGTTAAAGGACCTATTGGTAAGGAATCTCCCCAACAGACTGAGAGAGCATTCTTCCAACATCCTATCCCTATGCACAGTTCCAACCCTAATAACCACTCCTTCATCTTCCGTCAACTTAATATTTTGTAGTTGTTGGACAAAATCCGAATCCATAATTGAAACACTCAAAACAGAGAGAAGTTTGAATAAAAGTAAACTGCAAAAGACAAACCAAACACACTATACGTCTCACCAAAAATGTGAGAAGGACACTCCCATGCAGAGAAGAAAACTCACCTTACGTGAGAAGAAATTTTTGGCTCTGTTTTGCTTGTAAATATAAATAGGGTTTGTATTGCAGTGCAATTTTGGTTGCTAAGAAACGTAAGAAAATAAAATAAAATCTTGATGTTTTTAAAATTTGTGTTTTCTTGTTATATTTTTCTGATTTAATTGCTTTTTTCTTTGTTCAATTTGAATGCTAGTATGGAGGTTTAAAAATAATAATAAACGGTTATTAAAAAAAATGATGATGTGGCATTTTTAGTCTCTATTAAATTATAATAATAATAATAATAATAATAATTATTATTATTATTATAGACATGTCAAATTCAAGTGTGCCAACTATACATTTCGTTTGCCATGTAGGCATTTTTCGTTAGTGAGTTAATGGTAGAGACCTAATTGACTGCAAGTTAAAAATAATAAGAACCAAATTGATGGCTACCAAAATGCAAGGACCAACTTGATTGTGACCTTAAAATGTAGGGACTAAAATAGTATTTTTGCTTTGTTTTTATTTGGATTTTGAAATATATTATTTTATTGTGTAGAAATATTATTTTAATGTGTTGAATTGTAAAATAAAAGTTGGGATGTTAAGAATATTGTAAAATAATATAATATAGTTGATAAAGTAATTTTTTAAGATGATAAAATAGAATAATAGGAAACGAATACTCTAAGGAAGTATTAATATATACATTGATACACACGTATTACTTTTATTATCAGATATACATATACACGTCTTATGGATATGAATATTGTAAGAGCACTTCTTTTAAACCGTAGAAGCCCATAATAAAAAAGAAGAAGATTGACATGATCAAATAAGCAATCTAGGCACTGCCACCGCCTGGGAATGGCCAAATTGACGTGGACATATCCACTTTGGTACTTTCCATTTCAAACATAAAAGAAGATTGACGTATAGACATGGACACGTCAGAAGTACGAAATGAGAGAGAGAAGTCACCGACACAAGCTGACTCGGATCACAGTCACCGTCACTTTTTAATTAATCGTTTTGAATAAAGAACATTAAGATAACAAAACGAGAAATTACTGTATAAAATCTTCTGATAGATTGAGACTATATTATTTGTTTATCAATTTATTAAAAATTTTTTACTTGTTTAAAATTATTGAGTTAGTAATTAATTTCTGTATAAAAATTTTTTTTATTAATAGTTTTAAATAAATAAATTTTTTTTAATAAAATGGTAGAATATATCATTTATTCACTTATTCAGCACGTGAATCTTATAATTTTTCAACAAATCAGAATCAAAACCCCTAGCAACTAGTACTAGATTCTTTCATTCTATTGCTATCTCCTAGGCCTAGGCTATGACCACTGACCAGTAAGGATAGGATATACAAACCTAAACAAACCCAATCAATCTATAAATCTATCTCTAAATTTTAGGGAAAGATAAAAGTTCTTTTTGTCTTTAGAGCGATTCACGATTTT
Source organism: Quercus ilex subsp. ballota (assembly GCA_032727855.1). Lineage (NCBI taxonomy): Eukaryota > Viridiplantae > Streptophyta > Magnoliopsida > Fagales > Fagaceae > Quercus > Quercus ilex. The sequence continues at coordinate 45,644,856 of CM064912.1, read as the reverse complement.
TCTCTTATCTCTAAAACTAATTAATTTTATCATCTATCTATTGTAACGCGTACTATATTTGGAAAATAAATTAACGGTCAAAATTACTCCTTACTTTTTCGGTTAACTGTTCCATAACGTAATAATAATTAACATGTTTTCTTGTAATTTAAAAACAAAAAAAAAAATTATTTTGGAAACATGTCTCAGCATTGTAATTGGTTTATAGGACATTAATAATTAAGTTTAAAAAATCAACAATACTGTTAACATAATAAATTTTGATCTTATTTATAAATATTTAAGATGACACATCGTGAAGAACAGTAAAATATCACTTTTATTTATTAATTAATTAATAAAAACTATTATAGGTTTGGTATCTTCCCAGCTTTGATCTACGTGGTTTGGATAACGTTGCCACGCACGCTCTCTCTGTCTCTCTGACTATATATAGTGTATGCACGACCAAGTTTTCTTCATCACTACTCTATCTCTGTTAATCTATTACTACTTTCAAGTCTGTTTGCTGGTTATATTATATTTTTGGTTTAGATCTCTGTGTGTTTTGAAAAAAAAAAAATAGTAAGAAAGATGTTGGGAATATTCAACAAAGAATTGGTGCAACCTCCTCAGGAGCTGAATAGCCCGGCCTCATTGAATTCTTCTTTGAAGCCTAAGCTTCCAAAAGAGATTTTGAACCACTTCATTTCTCATTCTAGTAATGCCTTCTCAATCGGCTTTGGAGATGCAATGTCTTTGGCATATATTCCACCAGAGAAAACATATTCCATTCATCAGAGGTACCCTCTCTCTCATATTTGTGATATGTGTGTTTCTGTTAATGGGTCATGCAGTTTTGGTCAATTGACTTCAAGGGCTTGTCTTTTTATTTCCACTTTCAAGTTTTCAACTTCTCATTTATGCGAGAATCAAACAGTGTCATTGAGTCACCAGACTCCATTTGTTAGATAAGCCTTTTTTTGGGGGGAAAAAAAAAATTTGTAAAATACATATTGATTTTATTTGTGATTGATATAATAATTTAATTAATTGAATATTGCAGGTTGTTCTGTGGTATAGATGAAATATACTGCATTTTCCTGGGGAGCCTAAACAATCTAAGCAGCCTCATCAGGCAGTATGGCTTATCAAAGGGCACAAATGAGGCCATGTTTGTGATTGAGGCATATAGGACCCTCCGTGACAGGGGCCCATATCCTGCTGATCAAGTCCTCAAAGATTTGGATGGAAGATTTGGATTTGTTGTGTATGATAACAAGGCCAGAACAGTCTTTGCTGCACGGGTAAAAATCTTCTACAAACTCTGAAAGGAAACATATGTAAAAATTTAGTTCTGAATTCATTTGCTTATGGTTTTTGTTAATTTGTTTTGTGTAGGGTGCAAATGAAGAAATTAGGCTCTTCTGGGGTATTGCAGCTGATGGTTCTGTGGTGATTTCTGACAACTTAGATGTCATAAAAGCAAGCTGTGCTAAATCATATGCACCATTCCCTACTGGTATGTAAAGGGTGTTTATTGTCACATTCAATATATTCATAGGTACATTCCAATTGATCTCAAAATTTCCATGGCCTCGAGAGTTTTTTAAGACCCTAAAAGTATGATCGTGTGGCTATCGATTTCTCTTTGAATTTCATTGCATAAATACTATATAATTGCATTGAAAGCAATCTAAAGCTAAGGTTGGGTGAATGCAATTGCAGGGAGCATGTTCCACAGTCAGAATGGGTTGATGAGCTTTGAGCATCCAAAATTGAAAATGAAGGCAATGCCTAGGATTGATAGCCAGGGGGTCATGTGTGGGGCCAATTTTAAGGTTGATAACCAATCAAGGATCCACAGCATGCCACGTGTTGGAAGTGAAGCCAACTGGGCAACATGGGGCTCACATTAATTCCTGACTCAGATTCATAAACATAATAGTGTGAAACCTATATCCACCCAAACATTTGATTTGGTGTTGATTATTTCTGGTTTTTGTTGTACATTAGCCTCACTTATTGAGTTGAATTGACTAGCAATCCTTGTATATGAATAAAATGTTTTAAAGTTTATACGGGGCTAAGTGATTGGCAAATTTCTCCGTCTCTTGTACTTTCTTACAAATTCCTACCAAAACTTCAACTGCAATCATCTTTTCAATGAAGTGAAAACATACTGCTGCTTCTAGTTTTAGATGTTGTGGATAAAGTACGCAACAATGCTGCCTTAGTTTTAGTAGAACATGCTTGTAACCTATGAAGCACGGGTGCATTTCCAGATTCGGGTGCGGGTGCGGGTATGGGACTCGACAATTTTTGAAAAAATAGAGTGTGGGTGCGGCAATTAAAAAATTATTAAAAATATTTTTATTTATATATTTTATATATTGCTAAGCATGCTTTTTTATATAATAATAATAATAGAAAATTCATATAATAATAATAATAAAAAAAAAAAAATAGATAGTAATAAGTAGACAGAAGTTTTTGATACTTGAATTATTGGCAAATGTATTAAAATAGATGAGACTTCCCATAAATAAATAAATAAATAATAAAAAAAGATGTGGCTTAGTGGCTCACTTATTTGGTTAGCCCAAAAACAAAATAAAAGATATATGTGGCAGGTGGTAAATTGGTGTAGCTTCCCATTAAAAAAAGGAACAAAAAAAAAAAGATAAAAGGGAAAACGTGGCTCACGTGTTTGGTCAAAGAGGCACAAAAAACAAAGTAAAGCCTTTTAAGTTGTTAATAAAGGCATTTAACAAAACTTATAAAAAAGAAAAAGAAAAGAAATAGAATAGACCCCTGGCCAAAAAAGAAGAAGGGATTAAGGCCGGTGAAATTGTGACGGTAACAATGGATATCTTGTATCAATATCTATCGGTATTTTCGGATTATTTATTTATTTTTTTTACTAGCCGATTTCCTTTTTTCGGCCGAAACACATCGATATTCGGCCGATATGATCCGATTTGGCTTGGTTCGGCCCAAATCGGTGTGCGTCGGAGTTGAATCGGCGTGAGTTGGAGTGAATCTAGAAACGAAAAAAAAAAAAAATCCAACTTGGCACCGATGCACGGGTAGCGGCGTCGCCCGCCGCACCCTGTGTTGGGCTGTGTCAGACACTAGTGCGGCACCCATTTTGCTGTGTCGGTGCTTCATAGCTTGTAACTAGCCACCATTTCTCACGCCAAATAACTCTTAATGAGAGAGAGAGAGAGAGAGAGAGAGAGAGGTATAAGTATCACGCGGTAGCCACCATTTCTCACACCAAAAAACTCTTATTCAAAGAGAGGGATAATTGTCACATGGTTAGTAACCCGATCGTTTAACAGAGTTTATTTGACCACTGCGCATTCTTGGTACGATTGTCACTCCACAAGTATAGGTACTTGTGAGGTGTGTGGTTCTTGTGGGGGGTGGAGGGCAAGGACTGAGGTTCATGTTTCTAAGAGAGGGAGTCTCACACACATATCAGCAGTCTCACATAGCCATGCAATATGCGGGAATATTTAAAATTTTTTTTTTGTTAAGTAAAAAACTGAGAATAGTAGTTCAGACTTATAAGTAATAGTTCCAAACTTATTTCACAATAATGTGATTACATTGTAATATATAATATATACTCTCTAAGTAAAGAAGTCTATACTCTATATCTTGCTTTTTTGTATTTATGTTTTTTTTTGCAAGAAAACATGTTGCATTTTACTTTCAATTATTATATATGCTAAGATATTTTGTAATACAGTTATAATATAATGAAACATGCATTAGAATCCTACACAATAAAAAAATTGAGAATGTATAATTTTTATTAGAATATGAAAATGAATCTTGATGATTTAAAATGAAAGCCAACATTATTTCAAATTTTTGGAGAAGTTAATTAGTAATTTATTCAAACTTTGTTTCCATTTTATCACATAGGAGCTATTAAACAAAGTTATAAAAGTTTATATTTTGATAATATCTAAACTCATATATGAGAATCAACTATTACAAAAAAATTTCTCCCTAAAACATATACTAATTTTTATTTTTCATTTTCACACAATTTAAAAAATGTGAAAAATTGAAGAAGCTAAATGTGTAGTTGATCTTAGTCAATCAATAACTAACATAAAAGAGGTAGGAGAAAGCAAATGTATTCATGATGTAATTGTTTATCATGACCATATTTGTTTTTGTATACCATGGAATCACCTCATTATGTTGTTCTACTGAGAAATTTATACATTTAATACTCTGGTTCTCAAAATGACTCATGTAGTAGCTCTACAACTGTATCTTGTTTTATCTCTCCTAGGTCTTTAGTTTTGACCAACTCACAGCATATAAACTAATGATTATGAAAAAAGAATCTAGCAAGATGAAGCCAAACACAAATTCTAAATTTTAGCGAATCAGCCAAGAAAATAGTAGAAGAAGAAGAAGAAGAAAAAAAGAAGAAGAAAACTTTGAAGAAGAGCAGACTTGTCTGTGCTGCATCAAGCCTAAACAATTTTTTTTTTAAAATTGTAGGTCCAATTCATATTGTGGTGTACAATATGATAAGAGTTGTTAAATACATCCTAGTAAAAAGGAAGAGAAAAAGATCTTGAATTATAAATTATCATATGTCACAATCAATGCAATAAACTATAAATTATACTGCAAGAGAAATGCATTGTTGATTGTAGAATTGCCAAGGTAAGCATCCAAGTAGATGAATATATATATATAGGTTGGGTTCAAGTTATACCTGGTGTAACTCTAAGTAATGTTACACCATCCAATAACTTGTTAATGAATTTATGTTTTGAAAATTTCACCACTGAATTACATATTTTATATGTTCTAAACATGCATGCCAATTTTCATACCAATCGGATGTTATTTACTATTCAATCCATATACTCATCTTTTATGCATTATTTTAAATATCAAAAATTTGAATTTATAAAATTGATAGATGACATGACTATTGAACTTTGATCACCGTTGAGCCATTAGATCTAATATAAATCAATGATTATAAAAATGTGTAACTCTTGTAAAGTTATACCAGGTGTAACTTGAATCCATATCATATATATATATATAAGAGAATTTGATTAGTAATATCTTGCTAAAAAGTGTGACCTATGTGAAAGTAAACAAAATTTTAATGATAAAAAAGTGAAATATTGTAAGAGAATTTGATTAGTAATAACATTATTATCACCCAAAATGACAAGAAACAACTACTTACAAAGAAAAATAGACAACCCAACAGCCATTTATAATTTATTGTCCTAAAGCCAAAAAAAATTATGGTAGTAATTCTGTGTTCAATAGTTTTCGTTCTTTGGGTGATGTTATTGAAATTGCTTTACTAACATGAAAGACTGCTACTATTATCTTGACAATACTTATCAATCTTCTTATATTAACTTTCTCCATTCTAATTATTTCAAGAACTTCTCAAACTTGTAAAAAGCTTATCGCAAAGCATATATTAAAACAAACAGAAGATCATGATTATTGAGAAATCAAAATGTATGTTTTGGTAATTGAAAAATGTTGAGAGAGGGGAAAGGTTGAGAGAGAGGAAAGGTTGGGGAAGAAAAAGAGACCTTGTATGTTTTGGTAATTGAAAAATGTATTTGTAATTGGTAAGTTGCATGGTTAATGTGGTGATATATATATATATATATATATATATATAACTCATCGGATAAAAGCGATTTGCCTCCTATGAATAATTTAAGAAGAAAATAATACCCACTTTAAGGGGGAAAAAGGAAAAAAAAAAATTGACGGAGTACTTAAAAGAGCTAAAAGTAAATATTTAAAGTACATATTATATAAGAATTACCATAATGGTGGAATTTATAGTATGTATTTAAGGATTTTTATTATAAAAGTGCAAAAGAAAGGCCTAGTTTCTTTCATGTTTTATTTATCTATTATATTTTTATGTGATTTATATCATAATTTTGTATATTAAAGAGGTATCATGGATTGAAGTGCAACATATCATAGCCAAATTGAACTCAGAACAAGAGATAAGTTTAAGGGTTTTTTTTTTTCCTTCTTTTCTTGAGAATGAAATAAGCTTAAGCTAATTAAGGAAATATGATTTAATTGTGTTGGGCTGTTCAAAATCATTCTAATTGTTTATATATATATATATATATATATATATTTGTTAGCATGGTTTGAATTAGGTTGCAGTCTTGCAGGATTTCCCAAGAATGAGATAACATCGAGATATATGCTTTAATTGAGAGACTTTTTTAATTCCAAAGTAATAGATTTTAGTATTACCATGGAAAACATAAAGCAATATTGCATGCATGTCCATAGTCATAAAATGGGTGCAATAGTTAAACATTGTAAGCATCCTAGAGTTGTTTGCTTAAAAATTATAAATGGTAAGAATTTTTTTTGAGAAAGAAATGGTAAGAATTAGAGATTAGATCTTTAAAAAAAGAAATTTGTATGTCTGACTTACCAAATGTTATTTAAACCATAATTTGTCAAAAAAACTAATGAAAAAACAAATCATATACAAAGAAAAAGATGAACACCATATGGTCCATACCTATCGATCATAATATTTTGTTTCCTCTTCCAAGGTATCCTAAGAAATTAGAAATTAGCATAGATTTGGATGATATTAGAAGACAATTAGCAAGAATTTATGTAGTATTTAATATAAAAAAATAACAAAACCATTAATTTTTTTTTTTTAAATGGGGGGCAAATGACTATGTATTATATCAGTAAAGCACATTCCAATTCTTTAGACAAATAATTTTAATGGTTAAAATGCAGTTTTCTAAAGAAAAATTGTAAACATGAATACAAAGAAATAGATTGACAAATTGAAAATTGAAAAAAGAAACACAATATTTACAACCCCACAAAAGAAAATCCAACACAAACCATAAAAATGGCAGCACAAAAGCAAAGAAGTTCAGGGGATTAAAAGGAAAACTGACCTCAAAGGGGCTTTCTAATTCTAGTTATAATTTGGTAACTTTTGGGGTGGAAAGAGAGCAATTTGAAATCTATATCTATATATATAATTAGTGGGTTTTAAATCTAAAGGGAGACAATTGAATGTTTTGATGAGAGAGAGAGAGAGAGAGAGAGAGAGAGAGAGAGAGAGAGAGAGAGAGAGAGAGAGAGAGAGAGAGAGAGAGGATTGATTGTTGAATTTAAGGCAACTAGATGATGTCCCACACGATGCGCGAATACTTTACAATTTTATTTGAAGTCATTCTTATGTATATTAAGACTTATAATACTTATTTTATTATATAAGATTTATATTTTCCCATAATATTGTTGAATACTTTAAAACTTGATTTTCTTAATTCATATTTTATTTAAAAAAAATTGTATAACACTATAAGACTATAACATATTATAATATTAATTGTTAAAATTAGTTTTTATTTTTTAAACTGATTAAATGATTTTGAAATCTATAAATCAGAATTTAAAGTATAAAATACTTTTATATCTTAAAATTACATAAGTTGAGCAATCTTCCAAAACACTTCCTCAACCACTCTATATATTCTTACAACCAAATATGGAGACCTCAATCTCAAACACCCAATTCATTATCTCAACGTGATTGAGGAAGTCATATGTAAGTATCAACCTAAATAGAACGTGATTAAACAATGATAAATTGGCTAAAAACACATCAATTTATCAAAATTTAATTATTTTTAGTTGGGGTTTCGTATCCTTTTAAAAAAAGGGAAAACACTTAGAAATCATTATTGATTTTTATTTTTATCACTATGACTTATACCGCCCAAAATAGTAGTAAAATAAACTACGAATAAACCTACAAATTATGAGTTCTAAAACAAAATAAAAAATAGCTAACTTCATAAATAATCAATTAGAATGTTTCTTTTTAATTTTTTTTTAAATTTTAAAATAAAGTACATTTATAACTTTCCTAAACCAAAATCCCAAACACCCAACGACTCAAAGCGAATCACAACCTTCGTAAAATCCACAACATTCGACTTTAACATCAAAATCCTAAGCCACCGTCATTGAATAAAAAATGCAAGACACCTTCCTTAGTCATAGCCTAGTCATATGGGTTAGGGTCAAATGGTACAACAATGTTGGAGACTTGAAGTATGTAGGTGTCGTATAAAGGTTGAAGGCAAATAACATCATTTTTGGTTGAAGTGTATTTGAGATGGAATGGAATGAAAGGTGAATGAAAATGTAAAGAGTTTTGTGTGCGTGTGTATGAGAGAGGAAAAGTCTTGAAATATTGAACCAAATGAAACAAATAGTAGTCTTGAAATATTGAATAAAAGGAAACAAAAAGTAGTCTTGAAACATTGAACTAAAAGAAATAAAAAGTCCTTATTTTTAAATTTGTTCTTATCTCTAATGTGTCTTTAAAAGTATTTCAATTCTCTTCATAAAGTGCGCCACATGACAGGACTTCATACTCTCTTGCATGAGATCTCTGCTTAAAAAAAAAAAATATATATATATATATATATATTGATTGATTTGGATTCAATGGGAAAGTCATTAATAAGAGAAACATGAGTTTTTGTTTGATGGGAAAACAATGAGTTGAAAGAGAGAAAAGATGATTGATTATACAGAATGTGTGATGTGGAAACCCCAAAAAAAAAAAAAAAAAAAAAATATATATATATATATATATTGTGACAAGGAAATGATGTAGCTCAACTGAAGTGTGACAACAATAAATATTACGCTTAACTTTTATATATATATATATATATATATATGTGTGTGTATGTATGTATATATGAACTTTTTTTGAGAAAATTTTTATTGAACTTTTATTAAGGTGCTGGTAAATCAGTTAACAAAACATGAAAAATATCCGGAGGAATGGATTCCATCCAGACTATAAAAGGAAAAGAAGGTCTAGCTTAATAGAATGAGAGAATGACCAACTCCTGAGGACATCATGTCTTTTACTAAGTGACCTAAGCAGGAGTGCAACATATCACCCTTTCGAAGAGAATTGATGACCAACTCAGAATCTCCTTCAAAAAAGGATTCAATGAGACCAACTTCATGGACAAACATGACAGCACGCCTAGCAGTTAACAATTCCACAGTTTCTACCGATGCTGGATTTGCAATATTTGGGATAGGGAAGCCATTACCTCACCCTTGTAATTCTGAACCACCACCCCAATACCTGCTTCTCCAGAATCCTCGAAAACAGCCTCATCAAAGTTGGTTTTGTAGGGGATGCCACTTTATTTTAGCATGTCGAGGTCCCTTAATTGGGTGGTCTCCAGTGTGCATTCGTGTAGGTTTTGAGATATTGGCAAGCTTCTTCAGCAATTCTTTCTAGTGGTTGTGCAGCTTCATTGAGTGAACCTTATTTCTCCTACACCATAGAGACCAGGCAGTAGTAGCAAAAATGTCAAACAGATGTGGTCTTATACGGATCAAAGTTACTAAATCACCAAAGGAAGCGCGAAAAGATTGTGACCTGTCAACCCAGCTAAAATTTTTGTTCCACAATGGCTGGATTGTTTCACCCTCCCACAAGGCATGGAGGGTAGACTCGGGTTTTTCGGCAGAGTTGGCAAATATCATCATCTAGAATTTTTCTCTTCACTAGATTCATTTTTGTAGGAAGAGCATTTGAGCAAGCTGATCTCCATTCAAAATGCTTTATCTTCCCTGGAACATGCATTTTCCAGATACCCTTCCAGAAAGAGTGGACTGCTTCAGAATTTGCAGCACTTCTGGCATTCTCACAGAGTAGCTTATGACCCGATTTCACTGTACAGCCAACCACGCCTATCTAGAGGCCAACACAGAAAATCTTTTTGGGGGAAAGAGCATAGAGGAATAGCCTTAATTTGTTGAGCTTCAAAAGGCAGAAAAAATGGAATCAATTAAGTGTGAATCCCACTACTTTGAGTACGGATCGATAAGATGGGAAACAGAGACCAAGTTTGAAATACCAGGATTTGGGGATAGCACACGGCCACTACCTTCTCCAAGTAGCCACTTATCCTCAAAGATCTGAATATCACACCCATTCCCCACACGTCATTTTGCACCTTGAGAGATCACTTTTCGAGTCTTTAGAATGCTTTTCCAAAAAATTGTAGCTAGAAAAAAAAAAAAAAAATCGAACATTAAGTAAATAAACTGCACAAACCGAAAATAAATTCTTTCAAATTGTGACTTATGAGACTGATCAAAATTCAAGCGCCAAAGGGAGAGTATCCTATATAGGGGTTAGGATTTGAACCTTTGAAGGCATCAGCCTATAAGCTCGCTAGTCCATATATTATTGTCCCCCCCAAAAAAGAAGTGTGTCACCAACTAATGCAAATTTGCACTTCGAAAGTTTGACATCTTGATCTCTTGTGAATTCTTCAAGTGCTTATTTTTTCCCGTTAGATTACCAAAAGTTCTCTCTCATCTTTAATTATTTGTTATAAAATTAGGGATATCTTAGCTGATTTGGTTGGCTCGGGATCAACTCTTCCATAGGGATAACTTTAGAAGCACTAGAACTTAATGAGAGTGTGGATAACTGAGAGTGCAATATGATTGACATGGAACTTCCTCCCAGGTATTAAGGGGAAAATTTCCTTGCCATTCGCCCATTTGCACTCAGGACTTGCAAGGAACTCATTTACACAACTACCAACTTTTAAATGTAATCAGATGAATTAAACTGATTGGTCAAAGGCCAAGAAAAGAACAGCTTCACTGCAGATACACTGTAGTGTGACATTTGAGTGAGTAGGCTGTGAACCATCTTTTAATTAGGGGTGTCCACGAGTTGGTTTGGGTCGGGTTTGTGCCTAACTTGCACCCAACTTGATCTCGTCAGGTGGTGGAGAACCAAACCTGCTGTTGACCAGTTAGGGAGGTTGGATTGGATGCTCTTCAGTTTTGCGCGAAACAAGTAATGACAGAGCGGAGCAATGATGAAAATCTCACTAGATCTGGTGAGATCTTATTAGAATTTAAGGAAACTTATGGTCAGATTGAGCTAAGTTGGATCTTGGAGACCCGCCACTCAACCTACCGATGTCAGTCTTTAAAGGCAAAAACCCGCTATTGACTGTCAGAGTAGTTAGATTAGGCAGCGGACAAATTGAGTCCAGTCAGATGGATCAGGTGGCCTAGATAGCCCTACTTTAAATACATTGTGTCGTGGCATTTGAACAATAGAGTTATGTATTTAGGTTCCTTGATCTATTATGGGGATGAAGAAATGAGGGAGTTAATTATTCTTCAAAAATATGGAGTCTTGTTCAATTATGTTTATTGTGGACTACATTGGGGGGGGGTTGGGAATCGATGTACTTTTGAAGATGAGGAATGCAAGAGTACTCAATTGCTAGCAATCTTCAAAAATATGGAGTCTTGTTCAATTTGGGGTGGGGGGGGGGGGGGGGTGTGTTGAAGGAATCGATGTACTTTTGAAGATGAGGAATGCATGAGAACTCAATTGCTAGCAATCTTCAAAAGTTCCTTATATGAGTAGTGTTATGCAATGGATCTTATTGATAGTAATTATTCATAAAATCATTACATATGTAGTCTCTTTAGGCTCCTTCATGTCATTTGTGCATGAAGTAGTCTCTATTCAATAAAATTATATTATCTATAAAAAAAATTGATACACCTGACAAATAAGTTTAGAAAGTTAATTGCTTCTCCACAACTGGAAAATATAAAAACATTCTATTTTTCTTATCAATCTTACAACTTTGTATTTTTTTTTTTTTTTTTGAAAGTAATTGAACTACAAAGTACATTGCTGAGGATGGAAAGATTCATATGAAAGCACGGCAGCAAGTCATACCAGCCTGAGAGGGGTAGACATCAACAGTAATTGAGCTTCACAAACTTGGTTGGCTTGTCAAGACCTGCTTGATCTATTTGAAGCCCATAGATGATACAAATCATCACTTCATCTGGTCAAATGGATTAATCCCCACCAGAAGATGACGAAAAAATCAGGCAAAACTGGCCAATAAATTAGTCCAAATCCACGAAAATCTGCAACATGTCCAAATTACAGATCAGAATGGAATTTCAACAGTTCAGACTGCAACACAGTTGAATATATATTTAAACCAAAACCAACAATCGAGTAGATTCACTAAATTAAAGAATTCAAATAGGATGCGAAGTCCAACTGCTTAAGCTTTTAGTCCAGCTGAACTCCCTGGAATTAATCAGTTTTGAGTCATTTAAGCAACCAGTTTACGCTCCAACAATGGACATTATTGCCAGATCAACCTTGGCCAAAATGACTTTTTGTAACAATAGCATGCATTCTAGCTCCAAACTGTCTTGAAAAATAGCAAAAATATAGTTGACCAACCTCCAAGTCTGGCAAAGGGTTATAAGATTTCTTCTCTCTTGTGTCAAACACTGTAATGCCAGTGATTCTCTGAATTCCGAGTTTAGTAGCAATGAGGTCCTGCATTAGAAAAGGAAGCTTTAAGGAATTATACTAGAGATAAAATAAACTATGTAGCAGAAGTATTTTCAGGATAACATCCTTCCTAATTGTCAGAGAGATAAAATAATGGCATGAAATGGCCATTCAGTTATGTAATGTTAAGCCATATCAACTCCTGGCCATCTCACCAATTCATTATGGTAAAAGTAGAAAACTCGGATGGCACATGCAACAGTAATCTACTCCCTCTTCTCTCTTCCAAAAAAAAAAAAAAAAAAAAAATGCAGCTAAAACTGTAGTAAAACAATGTTTTGTTTGACATACAAATACCCCATTAAAAGTACTATGTGGGCTGTACAGCTCTTCCAACTATTGTGGGCCCACTTTTAGTGTTTACAGGTCCAAAAGGCCCAAAGTTTAGGTATATTTACATTTGTGAACCTCAAAGAATGTCAGGAGACTCAGGACTGACACCTACTACCATGCATGATGGCATGAGAAACTATTTATTCCTTTGTATTCCTGTCAAGTGTTAAGTAAACTCTGATTGGGAGCAGATCAATAGGGAGCCAATGAAGAAGAGGGGGAAAAAAGTTTAGGACTGAATAATCATTGTATAAATTGCTTTTCCCAGATTGGCTTGGAGGAACATTCCTCCATCCCCTTTGACTCAAGTGAACATCCATGTATATTCTTAATCACATGACCTATTTTATAGTCAAGACTTGTTTAGATGATTTATTAGCCATGTAATTAAAATCATGGATAGTCTTATGAACTGTCACCTAATGGTTTGAATGAGATTTCTCCAACTTGGTTTTGGAAAAAGCCTTTGTCCACAGTCATTGTGGAATTTTTTTTGGTTTTGATAGGTAGTCATTGTGGAAACTGAAAAAAGGTTTTCACTTGATACGAGGAAGAGGGAGTAATGAAGCTAACAAAATAGTTGTCTATGCTAAATACGGTAACTTGATAGACCATTTGATAGGTTAGTAGTTAGTACTAGAAGGATCAAAATATAATAAAAGTCAGGTAAATTGAAAAATCTCTAATCTCTACAAGCCTAGATGACTCCACATACGATATTTAACACAACTGCACACAACTATTTTACATTAAAAATAAAGGTAGACACAAATATAAATTGAGGCATATGTTGGAGCCGTATTTCAAAACTAAAGTGGCAATAAGTTTTGGGTCATGTGATTTTTATTTTTATTTTTAATTAACCGATAGCCTCCGCTATTGATATGGCCAGAATATTACAATTTTATTATATAGGTACTTTATAAATTAAGATATATATATTTTTAAGGGTAAAATATCATTTTCGTCCCTAAAGTATCACAAAAGTTCGTTTTTCGTCCCTAAACTTTCAAAAGTTCTATTTTCGTCCCTAAACTTTTCCAAATGTATTGATTTTCGTCCCTCCGTCTGAAGGAGTGCTGATGTGGGAGGGACGAAAATCAATACATTTGGAAAAGTTTAGGGACGAAAAACGAACTTTTGTGATAGTTTAAGGACGAAAATGATATTTTACCCTATTTTTAAAGATAGGTAAATAGTAAGTTGCAGCTCATGTATTTTTCTTTTGATTAACCGATAGGCTCTGCTATTGATGTGGCTAATATTTCAGTTTTATTATGTAGGTGCTTTATAAATTAAGACATTATTATTTTTAAGATAAGTAAATAGTGGGAAGAGGGAGCTGGGAGGTGCGGTTTGAACTACAGACATTAAGCACCAGATACAATGTCATTACTATTGGGCTATCACTTGAATATATGTTAATTTTTAAACAAATAATAAAAAATGATTCCTAAATTTAAATGAAAGTAGACACAAATTTAAACTGAAGCATATGTTGAAGCCATATTTCAAAACTAAAGTGGCAATAAGTTGGGGCTCAATTTCTCCTTACCAGATGGAAGTCTGTGAAACTAAATGCTGCAACCTGCGGTAAAGCCTGTAAAACATTTATCAAATCCATAAAATCAGTGCCACAGACAATAAGGATTAGGGTTTAAGAAGATGCAAGAGTTAGTGTGACTCTGACATTTTGAACAATTTTTCATCAAGTGAAATCCCTGTAATTTACTCAATTGATGTTCAAAACCTAAAAATTTTCAAGGCCTACAATAACTTCCAGGTGCCAGGTCGGTACCCAATTTTAAAAAGTGAAATGACTTTGCAAGCAAAATAAGCAACTATGTACCTACTCATTTGCGTACTATGATGAGTGTTTCCCAATAGAGAGAAAATCCAGAATAGTAAATCATTAATTGAGCAATGAGCCTACCACCGGTCAATGTAAAATGTCTTTAAAAAACATAATGTTAAACACTTTAGACATGTTACCATGGTTTTACTTTTTTTTTTTTTTTTAAAAAAAAAAAAAAAAAAGGAAAAAGAAGGAAGAATTACCATGGTTTGGAGACCATTAATCGTTACAACCTTCTCCTCATGCAAACCATCATACAACAATGAAACTTCAAAGGGCCCCAATTCTCTATCTGTCTGGTTTGTAAGTTTCAAGTGTAGCTGTAGGGAAAGCAATTAATTGCTCAGTTTCCTAAGAATTTAGTTATTTAACAGGTAACAAAATATTCAGGACAAATATTTGAAGAACAAGGAAAATGACAAACTTTAAGATGGACATTCAGTTCTAATGGACACTACAATGAATGAAAATTTTCTATTCGCTTAGTTATATTTTTAAAATCCTGTCAGCTAAACTGCACTTCTCTAGTTCATAACAGACAGAAAAGGGCATCAAATGACTATAATTACCGAAAAGGATCTTTCCAAGTTGATCACAGAAGGAACCTCCAAAACATGTAACTCAATGTCTCTGCGAGTGATTGGCTACAAAAGAAACACTCCACACATAAGTGAAACAGCCTAAGAAACTAACAAAGTAACAAATTAGCATGCACTCAATCATAAATTCCTAATCAGACTTCCAATAGAAAGAAAAAAAAAAAGTTCAAATAAAAATTTGAAGAGTAGAAAGAACAGTTGGAAATAGGGAATGACACAGAAAAAAAAAAAGAAACAAATAGCAGACATTTTTCTTATTGGTAATTACACAAGCTCCTGGAGAGTCTCGACTCTGAACCCACAATTTGAGCCTGCACCTTGTTCTTGCAGGGGAAGGAGATGCCATTTGAGCTAGAGCTCATTGGCACAAATATTGGAAAATATTCCTATTGTTCTATGTTCTAGGGAATGTATCCATATAAATTAAAAAGCTTACTGATATTGAAGAATGAACACTTACAGTGCCCAGAATCTGCTGTGTCTGTAGGCGACCAGGTTCACCCAAATTTGTACGCCATGTTATCTGAAGTTTACCAAGAATATTACTTCCCTCAACTTTCATTTGTGTAGAACCATGTGATGACAATTTTAATTGATATAGATAGTTGTGAATTCCTCCGCCAGATCTGATAAGGATTGGTGGCTTAAATGTATCCCTAAAAGTTTAAATTAACATATGATCAATAATTACGAAATAGAAGGTGATAAAATAAGTTAAGATAATTAAAAAAAAAAAAAAAAAGAACTTACACCCCCCCCCCCCCCCCCCCCCCCCGGCAAGCGGCAAGAAAAGAAAAAGTAAGGCAAAAAATTTGTTACAAAAATTAAGCAAGGCATATCAATTGTTGAAATTCTGAAATAGTACATATGCCACACACCTAGTCTGGGAATTGCTATGTGAATGGTGCTCATTGGCTTGTAATATTGTTGCACTCCAATGCTGAGCGGGCTCAAAGTCAACTTGGTCCATAAAAAGGTTTGATTTTGTATGATTTTCAATGCAAGCTTCCAAATATGTAGTTTCCTGAGATAGAAGATGGTGCTATCATAGGGAGGCTAAAAAGACCCAGAAAAAAACCCAAATGAATTTTATTTATAAACTTGAGAACTTGTGATAACGCATAAAAAAAATGTCATATGATGAGATATTATTACTTAAGGAGTGAAGAAAGTAGAATTGCAATATCACCATAAAAAAGTCAGAAATGAGAAGAACTGGTTAGTTTCAAGCAGCATCTATACTGTGTACTTTGTACCAACTTAGGCGTAATACAACGTATTTAACCACCTCATTTCCAATATGGATTTTTAATGTATGCCATTTTTTTACTGATATCTATAAAAATTTTGGAGGGGGCCTTATGGTGCTGTGCATTTGATCAGCATTTACAGAACCAGACACAGACACACAGTATTTGCAAAAGCTTCCACTCATCACTTGATTCATTTAAATAGCTTTGTACATGAGAGAGAGAGAGAGAGAGAGAGAGAGGGAGGAAGAAGAAGAAGAAGAAGAGCCCACCTCACTTTAATAGTATCAAAGAAAGAAATAAGTTTTAAAAAATAATAAAATAAAATAACATACAAAAGTGACAAGATTGCTGTGACCAAACAGTAACTTGGTTGAGCTGATGCCATTTACCCCAATTGGTTTGGAAATAAATTAACCTACATGGTATATGACAGTGGATATATATAAAAAGCAATCCTACGTCAGTTTTGCAACATCTAATAAGACTTGCAGGAAGATCTCTTAAACTTACAATGAACGAATACAGTCAAACCTCAACATACCTTGACAACTCGAACCTGCAAAAGAGAAATTAGCAAATATTAAAATTTGCAAAACAATATTATAATGTAACTCAGCCAAAAAAAATAAAAATAACATACCAGGAAGCAACCAATGCCCCTGGTATTAACTACGTGTTGTTATCATATTGAAAAGAATTTATCTGCACCTATAAATTGTGTCATTCATGTTCAGATTTCTTCACCTGGGATTTGGAGGTTTCCCACTTTATGGACAAAACAATATAAAAACCCAACATTTTTTTATTGGACTTTACAAAGGCGCGGGGATGATACCTTTGTCCTAACTGAAAGTGGATTGGCGACCATGAACTTAAAAAACTGTGGAAGATATTTACGCTCACCCTCGCCATCATTGTACAATGCAGTGCACACCAGCCTAAAACATTGCGAGACAAACATATATCATAAATCAATAAAGAGAACTAAATAAAATTGTGCCAGAATCTGAATCAACATATATATACACTAAAAAGGGTGAGATATGATAATTTACGTGTGAGGTCCGAGTTCCTTCACATCATGTTCAACAATGAAATCATAGCGCCCTCCAGCACGTATCGATTCAACAGGCGATTTTGAGGTATCCAAAAGCAATAACCTCTGCCTCTCCGTTTGAATTTCAGCCTGAAATCAACAACATTGTGTAATCACTGAACAACTCTTTTAAGTTGTAGTGATACCAAATAGCTTGCAAACAACTAATTAATTAATTAATTAATTTTGAAATATCGGGAACATTTCTAAAGAAGAGCCCTTTGGACTCGGTAAAACCTACGGATAATCTATTGAAATGGGAAAAAGAAACCTTGATAATAACATCCTTAACTTCGAAGTTGGAGCTGTTGTTAATGCTAATATAGCTACAAAATGTCTCTCCCAAGTATATCGCCCTGTTCAAATTAAATTTCTTCAAATCAAAAATCAAAAACCAAAAATTCGCAATTAGCCAATTGAGAGAGAGAGAGAGAGAGAGAGAGACCCACCCAAAGGACTGGGGGAGAACGAGAAGGGAAGAGAGGCCCATGGGGTCGGAGGAGTCGTGGAGGAGGAATCTGGTGCGGTAACTGAGATCTGATGAGTCGGCGGGATTGGCCACGTGGCGGTCAAGGAGTGGAGTTAGATTGGAGGCGGCGACAGGGTCGTCGAAGATGTCCTCGCCGGCGATTAGATCGGAGAGGTCAAGGCGGAGAGGAGGGTCCACGTGGAAGGAGGGCTTGCATAACCTCATCACCCGGAAGGCCAGCGAGTGCGAGCCCTGTGATTGTGACTGTGACTGTGCCTGTGAACCTGTGCTGCTCATCTCTCCAATTCTCTCTCTCTATTTCAATCAACTATGAATTCCCAGCCTCAGTTTCTGTGGAACGTCTTTTCTTCGTTCTCTTCTAAAACTAAAAAACCACTCTTTTGTTATTTATAATTCCCCCGTGCGATGTACGGAAGACTCCAACAAAAGTTTTAAATTTTCACCTTGCAAACGAGGATCACTTGGAAATAAAAGTTATAATTTAAGAGGAAAAAAAAATATATAATTAAAATTTATGCTAAAGATGAAGTTAATAATTATTCCCAATATCTAAAAATTACATGCAATTAGCATGTAACTCATGCAAATACATGAATGTATTTAAAATTAAACACAATTTTTACTATAAAAATATAAATATTTAGTCAAATTATAATAATAATAATAAAATAGCAAGTAACACATGCATACATATAGATATATTTAAAATTAAACACAATTTTTATCATAAAAATATAAATAATTAGTCAATTTTTTTTTTAAATAAACATAATTTGTCACATATTAAAATTCTTAACTAAATTTAATACTACTTATGATCATTTGTTTTTCTAATTTTTAATAAGATAGAATGTATGGTGATCTTTGTTGTGTGGTGATTTTTATTGAGTATATGTGATTGGTTTATATATTTATTTATTTTATTTTATAGTTCATTAATATTGGATTCTTAGTATTTTGCACTCATTAACTCACTTGATACAAAGATTAAAAAACTTAAGTGGACACATGATACAAACTTAAGTGGATAATTATAGTGTCGTCCCTATATAAATTTAGACTCATGGCACATAATTGGATTCTAATTTCAAATTCTAATTGAACTTTTTCTAAGTTTTACCTATATATATATATATATATATATATGAACAATGCTTTAAAAAAAATTAACGAAATTCTTAACAAATCTACTCTTCGCTCTTGCAACTGTTCATCTAAAAATGAGAGTAGGACCTGTAAAATAAGTATTTTTGAAATATTAGAGCAATTGCATCAGTCTGTGCAAAATTTCTTATCTATTTTAGCATAAGAACCTACTTTTTCTTTTTTACACAGCCATCTATCCAAAACTCTCACATCAGTTTGTCTATTCTACCATCTATTTTATTTAAATAATCATTTTCCTCACTTATTTTATTTTATTTTATTATTTGTCTCAACTCCCTTTTAACCCATCTAAACACACACACACACACACACACACACACACACTCTCTCTCTCTCTCTCTCTCTCTCTCTCTCCCCATTCTTGAACACATCGCCTTTATGGATGAGAGCTCTAAGAGCCTCATTTCCTCTAGATCGCCTCTCCCTCTCCCCCTCTTGGTCAAATCGCCTCTCCCTTTCTCCCTCACAGTTAGATGTCTCTCCCTCTACTCAAACCCTTAAGCGGCCATAAGCAGCCTTCTTCGCCACAAGCACAGAGATTCATTCTAGTCGACCCACAAACACCAATCTCCTCCAAAAGCACCGAGACTTGCTCCAGTCGACTTCCAAGCACCAACCCACAGCCACAAGTTTGCAACAATGCTCTCTCTGTCTTTGTTGGTGTGTCCATGTGTGGGTTGTTTGATTTTTGGTTGATTTTGTGGTCAGATCGTTATGTATTGTAATGTTGTGGTGGTGGTGGTGGTGTTGGGTAGCGGTGTGGGTGGATGGATTGATCGGTTGTAGAGATTCTGGGTTGAAGAGAGTTAGGGGAAGAGAGAGCGTGTGTGAAGGGAGAGAAAAAATATTTAAATAATGAAATAGAAAGCTACAGTAACCGTGTATATATGCACGATTAGAGCAACCACATCAACTTGTGTAAAGTTTTGCAAAATAGAAAAAGGTACTCCTTTTACACATTTTGGCCCAATAAAACACCCACATCAGTGGGTGTAAAATTGTGCATTTATGCACAATTGCTACAGTAACAGTGCATATATGCACGATTACTGTAGCTCTTCCATTTCTTATTTTAATATTATCTTCGTATAGTATAGAAACACATTTTTCACACATTTTTCTCTCTCTACTCTCACTGAGCAACACCAACGCCTTTCAGCTTGTCTCTCCCTGTTTCATTCCTGAGCTCTTCCTCTCATCTTCTCTCTTCATCTGGTTCTTATCAGCTCTTGCTTATTCTCCTCACCGCGAGAAATAATGTGATCGATTTGGGGGGTTTTGCAGCCTCGTGAGGAGGGTAGATCAACTTGGAGACATCTCTATTGACAAGCTTTGGGGCAATTTTCTCTAAAAAGGTATGGGTTTTTCTCATTGAGATTTTAGGGTTTTTGTTTTTGTTTTTGTTTTTTTTTTTTTGGTTTCAAGCAAGATTCTTGGGAGTTTCTCTAAACTAATTTTTTTTAGGGTTTCTTGGGAGTTTCTTGTTTCAAATTTTTTCCGATTTAGGGGTTTTTTTTTAGGGATTCTTCAGAACACACCTGAAGTTCTTTTTGGAATTTATTAGTATCTCAGATTTTGTGTGTATTTATATTTGATTATTTTAGAGTTCAGGTAAGGATTAAATTTCATGTCTTTTAGATAGGGATTAGTTTCCCCGTGTGGAGGGAGTCTTTGAAGAATTTGCAGTTTTTTAAACTTGTATTAAATTTCTATTTCTCCCCTGTTTTCAGACTGCTTGAACAGGGTATATACGTTGTATATGTTTTGGACTTATCAATAACACTTCTATCTACCTCAAAAAAGGTAGGGATTAGTTTCAAGCCAAATAAATTCATTTATACGGTTCACAAATGATCACGATCCTTACAAATTGCTTGTAATCCTATAGCTTTTCCTTCTTTTTTTTTTGAGATAAACGGTAGAAATTTTATTTAATCAATATGCAAAACATTACATAAGACAAAGAACAAGGAAAAACTATTAGCTCAGGTCTCCAATAGTGATAGGGTTTAATAGTTTTCTTTTTGGTAAATCTTGGGCTTAAAAGTTTTATTCTCTCTGTAAAGTGAATTGTGGTAGATTATTGATCACCTGAGGTTATTAACATGCCAAATACAAACTGAGTTAGTTTGATTATATCCAGTGGTCTTTTGAAATGTGGATCTAGAACTTAGAAGTATAGTGGTATTTGAAATTTTAAACTTCTAATGCCTTACAATGATCTCCAATTGCATGGTAAGTGATATGGTTATTGCAACATCTCTAATCATGAATTATAAAATGCTTGGAAATCATATTAGTTACTACCAATATAGGTTGTACTTGAACTTAAAAAAGTGTGATAATTAGATCAGTTGGTGACATATACTTTTTGCACATGTGGATTTTTTGGTGCCTAATAATTACTTTGGTGTTGCTTATTAGTGCTGCTTCTGAATTACTTTGGTGTTTGTTAGGTGATGGACTCACAAAACCCCTTCTTCCTTGACATTTTACAAGACAAGGAACAAGGTTTTGAGTCTTTTGACAGTAATATTTTGATGTCCACTCTGCATTTAGACGTGAATGTCTATCAATCTCCACCCCAAGTTGAAATGGGACAATCTACACCCCCATTGCAAAAAAAAATCAACTACTAAGAGAAGTCAACGAGGAAACAACTTCACTGTAGATGAAGACATTAAGCTAGTGTCAGGTGGCTTAATGTTAGCTTAGATGCCGTGACATCGATGGACCAAAAACACAACATTTTGGGATAGAATTGGTCCACCTTCCACAATGACAAGAAATTTAACCGCTCCAAGGATTCTTTATGTAGTTGGTGGTTAACAATTCAAAGGGAGACCAACAAGTTTTGTGGATACTTGGTCCAAATTGAGAACCGGAATGAAAGTGGTAAAACTGAGCATGACAAAGTATTTCGACTCAACATCTAATATGTATTGTACATCAATGCACTTTTAGTTTTATGATTCTCATTATTTTCAATTTTTTACTTTTGTAGATTGAAGATGCAAAAACTATTTATAAAAGTAATAGAAAAATGCATTTCAATTGGAACATTGTTGGAGAATTTTGAGGAATGAAGCTAAGTGGTTGATTCTAAGAGATAATTTGAAGGTTTGCACAAGACAGCCAGCCACACAATCTTGTAATACTTTTTGCAAGCTCAATAAATCTAGATGAAGATAATGATGAGATGAATTCCAGCGAAACCTTGGAGAGACCCATAGGCAAGAAGGCTGAAAAGGAGAAATTAAAGAAAAGAAAGAATTGTGATGACGTGGTCCCAATACTTTCCTTCCAATTGGACAAAATCAAGGAAGAAAAGAGGAGAATGCATGAGGAGAAAAAGGAAAGTATGCACATTGCATTAGAAGAACGAAGAGAGTTTATGCGCATTGCATCTGAAAAACGAAGAGAGTTGAATCGTATCAAGGAAGAGAAGAATGAAGTAGAAGGAAGATGAAATTATGATGAAAGATACAAGAAACATGGATCCTAAGCAAAAAGAATATATTTGTCTATGTCATTTGGAAATCTTGGAGGGATTAAGGTCTAAATTTTCATCATAATTTGAATATTATTATTGACAATATCTAATCAAGTAATTTTTTGTATAGTGCAAAGATACTAGCACATGGTTGGTATAGATGATTTGATGTTAGACATCTCTTTTGTAGTATTTACTTTTGCAGGGAACATGATTATTCAATCTCTAATCATGTTAGATATATTTTTGTAGTCTTCACTTGTGCAAGGAAAGAGATGCAATGTTGTAAATTTTGTATTGTGCATGGACAATAGCACTTGATTATTCAATTTAATTTGTGATTATGTTCTTGTCATTTTGTTTTGGGTGAAGCAATGTCTCTGTTAAAGGTGGCTGTACTTGCTGATTTTATTGGTTGTATATGCTATTTGAATGTAAATTTAATGGTATGTGATAGGGCAACTCTTTAACTAACTGGTTTGTGTATTTATTGGTTGTATTTAACCATTTCTTTAACAGACTGTGAGAGCTAAGCAAATTTAGGACTTTTTTGATGGACCAAATTGAAACTATACCTTCTGTTTCACTATCTCAGCTCAGGCTTGAGAGATAAAGCCATAAAGAATACCCATATTTGAAACTTTTTCAAGAACAAAACAGTAGGATACAGATGCAAATCAAAGAAGTAAAAAACAAAGTTTATAGTATATAGTACATATATAGTCTAAACCAGTAGATAAGCGTTCCTTCATTTCGCTAATTCATATAAATAATCTCATAGAACATCAAAGGAATGCAATTTAAAAATTTTATTCTAATATTAAACTTAGTAAATTTCAAATTCCAATGAAGGTTCACATTAAATAAAAGTAGTAATACTTAGAAATTTAGAATTCCAAATTCCTACGACTGGCCTTGTAGTTGCCATAGATGCTCGACGAGATCAACTTCAAGTTGAGAATGAATTCCTCTATCTCAAATGGAATTATGACATTCAATGAATTGCATAAGGTTACAAGTGGGATTATGTGACACCGGTTCAGGTCCATTATCATTGATCTGATCATAATCGAAGTCATTTGCTCCAAGGTGAGTATGTCGCTCATCTTCAACAATCATATTATGCAATATTATACATGCCATCGTAATGTCCTTAAGTGTTTCAAGGTGGAAAAAATGTGTAGGCTCGTGCACAATTGCAAATCACGCTTGAAGCACTCCAAATGCACGTTCGACATCCTTCTTGACCGCCTTTTGTGCAGAAGCAAAATGTTGTCTTTTATGGTCTTGTGGTGCTGGAATTGTTTTCACAAATGTTGATCTGCCAGATAGTACCCCATCTGAAAGCTCGATAATGTGTTGAAAACACAAGAGCTGTTTAGACCTCCCAATTAAAATTACGGCTTGATAGATTTTGCACTAACTTACTACAAAGTGCAGAATAGTGTAAATGCGAGCAGATGAACAAGTAAGCTACTCTAATCCATAAACTAAGCAACACAGCAGTATAATGGAATAAACAAGAGTAGGGAAGAAGGATGCAAACACAGAAAACACCGAGACATGTTCTCGAAGAGGAAACCGAAGAACTCGGCGAAAAACCTCTCCGCCGCCCTCCAAGTGAAAATCGATCCACTAGACAATCAGTTGGGATACATGGGTTAGCAAGAGACCCTCCAAGCCTAATCTACCTGATGCACCTAAGCCCTCCAAGCTCCTACTCCAACAAGACTTCTCGGAATTGTGTCTTGTCTAGCTCTCCGGATCCTGTAACAAGCTCCATGTTGCATTTGCCATTCTAGGTTTCTTCCAATACTTCCCAGCAGCACCAAAACATCTCACAGCACTCTCAAAGGATGTGGTAAGTGTTTGGGCTATCAACCTCTCAATGGTAAGGAAATGGAGAGGGAAGGGTTGAGGAGATACCACAAGCAAGTGTATAGAGAAATGTGGGGATGACAATCTCTAATTCCCAATGTGTTTGGCTAGGGTTTTCTCTCTGAAGTATTCCTCAACATTTGTGGGTAATGAGGGTTTATATAGGATAGGTGCAAAAATGTGTGAGTCAGTCAGTACAGGCTGGCAGAACAGCTTGTCTTGCCGGTGTCTCACGGGAAGGCCTTACCCGCGAGATACTCGCGAGAGACAGCTGTCTCCACCTGGCCTGACTCTTCGCATTCCAACACGTACAAGGCACATGCTTCACTTCGCGGGAAGCTAGGTCACGACATACTCGCGAGAATCCTCCAGTCTTCCAAATGCTTGAGTCTTCACACACTCTCTCTATCACACAACCCTTACATCAAATCCTACAATAAATACAGGGTATAAATGATTGAAAATAATTACAATCAAATTTGGCATGGAATAAAAGCCAACCAAATACACAGTTGTAAATAACAACTTTACAATCTCCCCCTTTGGCTATTCCGTGACAAAACCCTATAACAGACTCTAGACTTAAACGTGAGTTTGGGAACAAAGGCAAAACTCACTTACACCTAATTCTAGATTCGGATAAGCTCTTGAAACATATGAACAAGTATATCCTGAAACACAACAACAAAATAATATCATTGTATGCAGAAAAACTTGAAAAGCATATGGAGCAATAAAAGCATGATCAAGCAAAATGGAATAAAAACAATAGACCATGGCAAGATCAAACAAGCAATCACTTACGCAAAAGTGATCACTATGCTCATTCACACATGGAATGACCATCCGGACATGCAAGGTGATAAGCTCAAATAAAGAGTATCATTTGCAAGTCCAACACTCAACCAATGTGAAATACACTAAGTATTTGCATCTAGGAACAATCCTACACGGGCACAAGAGTGTTCATCACTCAACCAATGCATAGAACATATATGCATCTAGGAACAATCCTACACGGGCACAAGAGTGATGTACTGAAGTAAAATGAAAGACATTAAACTTCAAAAACACAATCATAAAGGCTGCATAAACAAAGTACAGAATATGCATGGCACACACCATAAAAGCCTACAAATTATGCAATGAAATAAACCCTTAAAGCTTACAAAAGCAACATGGGTACATGCTAGATATGTTACAAAGCATAGAGAATATCACGAAAGAAACTACTGAAATTATACTTAAATCAAAACATAGTATCAAAGTTTTAAACCAATAACCGTAACACAGTTATAAAACTAAATGATACTGAATAAATAACCAAAAGAAAAAAAACCAATAACCAATGTTACTAAGTTTCTAGACTATGCTCCCCCTAACGCTGTGCAAGCTCTTCTCCAGCTCTCCCTCAAAATTTTCTCCCCCTTTTTGACCGGAATGGCCAAAGGGTTAGAGAAGAACTCCCTGATAATCTCTGAATATACCACTCCAGTCGGGTTTAGGAGCTTGGTCCAAGTTCTATCTTTGAACACTTCAGGGATGAAAGTGCCCTCAAGAGTCTCTAACTGGACTACTCGTTCCATGATGATCGTCTTGTCCTTGTAGCAGTCATTGTACTTCATATCAGCTTCTATAGACTTGAAATGATTAGAATCAGTTCGGGCTCGCTTTGAGGTCGATTTCTTCTTAGCTGCATGCTTGGTGGGAGACATCTGCACAATTTCACAAAGCAGAAAAGAAAAAGTGCAAAAACACAAACCAGAACACAAAGCTTGATTAGATTCAAGTTAGTTCCCAAAACAGAGTTGAACTAACCGAAAGACAGAGCATGGTTGACTCTTAATAGCATGCTTAAAAACACAAACCTAAAAGGCATAAACACACTGCATAAAAAACTAAGAGACTGTGCATGTGTGTGCACATGTGTGCATGTGCTGATCAGTGTGTGCGGCACGGGATGCATGAGGGTGCCTAAGTGTGCCTAGTTGTGTGCCAAGAGTATGCAACTTGAGTAAAGTGAAAGAAATACAGGTTCAATGACCAAACCAAGTAAAATAAGGTCAAACAAGTGAAAGTCCATGGATTGAAATCACTTGATTCCAATTTGGCACAAAAATGTCACTCGGACATTTTGACAAACACCTAGCATGCACAAATGCAAATATAACATGAATAATGCATGAACATGGGAAAATCTACCCTCAATACATGATAAAATGCCACAAGGGGCCAACACAAATTCAGAAACAACAAATGGGACACAGCCCAATCAAAATATTTGAGAAAAATTCACCCAATTTTGAAAACTAACCCAAAGTTTCAAAAATCCCCAATTATCAAAACCCTAACAAGAATTTTGCATAATCTAAGCAAAAACTTAAAAAGAATTGATTATCAAACATACCTTGAAGAAGAAAAAGCAGAAAAAATGCTTGGATTGAAGGGGTTTGAATGGAACAGTGATTTGGGTTGAAAAAAAAGGTTCGAGAGAGGTTGAGCGAGGGAAGTTTTTGTGTTTTGAAAAAACTGTCACATCAACAATATAAAAACTGAAAACACGCGTTTTTCGCGGGTTAGAGAGTAGCGACACAGTCGCGAGACAACCGCGAAAATGGCCACTGAAGCACAAAATTTTTCGCGAGAAGCATTAGGTCGCGAAACAGTCGCGAGACAGTCGCGATAACCTCTGTCTGAAATTTTAGAAGTCCAATTTTTAGCCAAACAGCATTTCGCGAGAAGCTGTTAGTCGCGAAACAGTCGCGAAAGTTTCTGTGTGGCAGGATGAAAAAATATTTCCCTCAAGCTCTTTTCGCGGGAAGCTCTAAGTCGCGAGCTTCTAGCGAGACAGCCCCTGAACCAATTTTTGAAGGAAGACACAAAAATGCATTTTGAGCAACAACAAAAGATATGAAGGTCTAAAATCACTTTAAAAAAAAATAAAACACTCAAAAATCTTTTTGGGTTTGATCAATAAGTTCATGAGCATACACATCACATTTGAACATATACAATCACACAAATGAGATTGGCATTGATTGAATCAAAGTCTTATGTGTTGTGTGTGAGTATCAAATGTGAAATAGTCCTTAGACCAGAGCGAAGCTTCAATGATCAATTCAAACGAGTCATACACAACTGATACGAAATCAAGTGGACTATCTCCATTATAGAATTGAGTGTATACGACCTCCCACACGTTGAATACAAAACTTCAGAAGCTTTTCATTTGGCTTCTGCATAGAGCATGAAAATTGGTCCATTTGATTTTTGATTGGACAAGAGAAAAACATCTCATTTTGAGATTGGTGTTTGAAATTTATGATATTTCAACAATTAAGATTAGCCTTTGGCTTTTTGAGCACCGTACAAAAACATTAAGAAGAGTCGCTTTCCTTTTTTCCTAATCGAATACTAGTGTGTGCGACAGGCTTTTGCAGCTCAATATCTCTTTTCATTTGGAGATTTACATTTGGTGAGCTCTTTTTGCAAATACATAAAAATAAAGTGGGAAGAGATATAGACACAAGTCTATGCAAGTATCAAGACCAACAAGACTATTGACCAATCATTCATGACAAGCTTGAAGATCTATTTACAACAGTCACACATGGTGTTCAAGATTTCTTCCACATAGAAAAGAGTGCATACATGACAAGCCATGATCGTAAATGCACTATGCCATTAGTATGAAGGTACTAGGTCAAACTCACATGTGACATGCACAAAACACGTGATCAAACTTTTGAGATTTTTCGATTTTTATGGGTTTTTTTTTGAATTTTTTTTTTGAACACACCCAAAATAGAACAAGAAAAGTAAGAACAACAAAAACAGTTGGTACAAACCAAAACACAAAAAAGAACAACGAAAAAACAATGCATGACATGGTGTAACAGCAAATGACCCTAAACATTGAAAGAATTTATGCATGGACATGTTATAATGCTTATGCATGAGTACCCCTCTTCACCCACACGTTACCTGCGTTTGGGGTGATATCCT
The DNA here is from genome assembly GCA_032727855.1 of Quercus ilex subsp. ballota. Lineage (NCBI taxonomy): Eukaryota > Viridiplantae > Streptophyta > Magnoliopsida > Fagales > Fagaceae > Quercus > Quercus ilex. Next base: position 45,616,221 of record CM064912.1, on the reverse strand, counting down.
TGACGGATTGGGTACGAGAGTTTGGACTATCAAACCTTTTGGTGAAACTCTCCAAGCAAATGGTGAAGGCACCGATCATCTTCATCACGTCTGTCATACCGGAATCACGATTTTGACTTCTTGGTTGCTTACCACCCCAATACCTCATGTCATTTCTCCTTCCTCGTGACCGGGGTGCGCTTGCATTGTTGTCTGATCTTAGCTTTTGACAGTTGGGTCTGGTATGTCCTTGCAGTCCGCAATAATGACACACATAATCCGTTCTAGGACTCCGTTGTGGTCTTGGGAGAGATCTTCCTCTGGTTTCATGTTTAACCACAGATTGATTTTGGGGCTTATTCACCATTCGTTGCTCAGCCACGTTCTTCTTCTTTACGTCCTCAACTTTCTCAAGAATGGGCTTTTCTATAACCATCTCGTTTGCCTTCACAAACTTTATTTCTTTGGTGACTTTGGCTGATGAGCAGCTTCCTCCGGTGTATCCCAACCCGGACTTGTCTGAAGAAGGTTTTTGAGATGATATAACATCTTTTAGCTTCTGAGAGGAGACTCTCTCTATCTTAGCATGAGCTTGCACAACCTCTTGCTCAAGAAACCTCACCTTCGTATAGGCTTCAGACAGCTCGCCATTTAGTGTCTCAATCTCACACTTAGCCTCTTTATATCTGATCAAGAGACTTTTGTTATCTTCCTCAGCTTTCTTCATTTTTCTTACAGCTGCCTTGGCTACTCTGGAATACTCTCCCGACTTCTCAAGTAGTAAGGAGTAATTTTCTTGAAGATTAGCTGTATTTTCTTCCTCCTCAGCATCTGAGTCTTCCACAATCCCAATAGACTCTGAATCAGAATGCTCACCAAGCTCCTTCACAAGTGCACCCAAATCATCCGATGACTCCACATGAGCAATGGTCATGAAGGCGGAGTAGTTTCCCTCTCCGTCACAGCTCTCTTCCAAGTCAGAATCAGAAGAGTCTGAATCACTGAGCGTAGTGGCATACGCCTTGCCTTTTCCCTTCAGAAAATTTGGACACTCCTTCTTTAGATGTCCATGGCCATTGCACTCATAACACACAATGTCTGAAAGAGGTTGAGAATCCCTCCCTTCCTTCCTCGTAAACTCTTTCCTATCACCTCTTGAAGATGAGAATTTTCCTCTGTTGAATGGTTTTCCACTGTTCTTCATCTTCAGAAATTTTCGGAAGTTTTTCGCAAGGTATACTACTTCCTTCTCCACTCCATCTTCTTCAGAAGGATCATCCATTCTTTCGGTGATGGTTTTAAGTGCAAGCGATTTACTCGTCCTGTAGGAAGGCAGTCCAAGCTCATACGTTTGGAGTGATCCAATGAGTTCTTGGATCTTAATTTCATCCAAATCCTTGCTTTCCTTTATGGCTATGACTTTTGCCCGAAAGCTCTCCGGTAAGGACCTCAAAATTTTTCTCGCCACCTTAGTCTCTTTAATCTTCTCCCCAAGATTGAATTTAGCAATTACAATTTCATTGAGCTTCCTATAGAATGAATAAAATGGTTCATCATCCCCCATCTTGAGCTCTTCAAATTTGGTGGTAAACATCTGAAGTTTTGTGTCCTTAACTTTCTTCGTACCCTCATATGTTGTCTCCAAAATCTTCCAAGCTTCCTTGGCTACCGTCATATGAGAGATCCTGTGGAATTCATCAGGAGACACACCACAGAAAATAGCATTTAAAGCTCTACTATTAGCATTGGCGGCTGCGAGAGCTTCCTTATCCCAAGTGGACTTAGATTCCTCCGGCTTAGTCCAGCCTATCTCAACCGCATCCCACACGGTATCATCCATAGAACATAAAAATGCTCTCATTCTGACTTTCCAGAATGCATAATTGTTCCCATCAAAAAATGGTGGAACATTGAGCGATTGAGACCGGTCCATCTCAAATAGGGTCAAGGAACACACTTAGGTATTTAAACCACAGCAAGTGTACCCGCTCTGATTCCAATTGAAAGCTCGATAATGTGTTGAAAACACAAGAGCTGTTTAGACCCCCCAATTAAAATTACGGCTCGATAGATTTTACACTAACTTACTACAAAGTGCGGAATAGTGTAAATGCGAGCGGATGAACAAGTAAACTACTCTAATCCATAAACTAAGCAACATAGCAGTATAATGGAATAAACAAGAGTAGGGAAGAAGGATGCAAATACAAAAAACACCGAGACGTGTTCTCGAAGAGAAAACCGAAGAACTCGGCGAAAAACCTCTCTGCCACCCTCCAAGTGGAAATCGATCCACTAGACAATCAGTTGGGATACATGGGTTAGCAAGAGACCCTCCAAGCCTAATCTACCCGATGCACCTAAGCCTTCCAAGCTCCTACTCCAACAAGGCTTCTCGAAACCGTGTCTTGTCTAGCTCTCCGGATCCCGCAACAAGCTCCATGTTGCATCTGCCATTCCAGGCTTCTTCCAATACTTCCCAGCAGCACCAAAATGTCTCACAGCACTCTTAAAGGATGTGGTAAGTGTTTGGGCTATCAACCTCTCAATGGTAAGGAAATGGAGAGGGAAGGGTTGAGGAGATACCACAAGCAAGTGTATAGAGAAATGTGGGGATGACAATCTCTAATTCCCAATGTGTTTGGCTAGGGTTTTCTCTCTGAAGCATTCCTCAACATTTGTGGGTAATGAGAGTTTATATAGGATAGGTGCAAAAATGTGTGAGTCAGTCAGTATAGGCTGGCAGAACAGCTTGTCTCGCCGGTGTCTCGCAGGAAGGCCTTACCCGCGAGATACTCGCGAGAGACAGCTGTCTCCACCTGGCCTGACTCTTCGCATTCCAGCACGTGTAGGGCACATGCTTCACTTCGCGGGAAGCTAGGTCGTGACATACCCGCGAGAATCCTCCAGTCTTCCAAATGCTTGAGTCTTCACACACTCTCTCTATCACACAACCCTTACATCAAATCCCACAATAAATACAAGGTATAAATGATTGAAAATAATTACAATCAAATTTGGCACGGAATAAAAGCCAACCAAATACACGGTTGTAAATAACAACTTTACACCATCAAATAGTCATTACCATTTATCAAGTAATTAACTGAAGGAGCACCCCTTTAGCAAGCTCAGAAAATACAGAAGACCGCTCTAGGACATTGATGTCATTGTGAGACCCCGGTAACCCAAAAAATTCATGCCATATCCAAAGGTCATATGATGCCATGATTTCCAAAATTATCATTGGATCACGGGTATGATCAATATATTGACCTTTCCATTTACTTGGACAATTCTTCCATTTCTAATGCATGCAGTCGATGCTCCCCAACATTCCTAGAAATCCATGGTGTTGGCTAACTGCTAACAACCTTGCAATGTCATTGTTATTTGGTGACCTCAAGTATTCATCCATGAAATCAGCCGACACTCCATAAGTAAGCATTCTGATTGCGGCGGTCATCTTCTGAAGGGAAGACAACCCGATTGTGCTAGCCGCATTTCTTTTTTGAACAAAGTATGGTTCAGTAGCTTCAAATCTTGAATGGATACGTAGAAAAAGAGAACGACTCATTTGAAACCTCCTTTGAAATACATTAGCAGGATACACTGGTGTTTCAGCAAAATAATCATGGAAAAGCCTGTCATGACCTTGCAAAGGATTACGCTAGATAAACCTGCGAGGTTGAACCGAATGACGACATGATGTTAATGCTCCTTCATTGTTTAATTCTTCTATAGCAATAGCTAAAGTAAGTTCCAGCTCATCATCATCAGAAGATGAGTCAAATGGAGGCTCATCATTTGGAAAAATAAAATTAATGTCATAATGGAAATCCATTAGGAGAGAACAAAAACTGAATGGAAGAGATAATTTTGTAGAAGTGGATGGAAATTAGAGAGAAAATGGTCATATTTATAGAGCAAGAATGTGACTTGAGTTTGAATTTCAAAAATTTGACCTTTAGGTTTGAATTTACCATTGAGTTTAAAGTTAAAAAATATGACCTTTAGGTTTGAATTTACTGTTGGGTTTAAAGTTAAAAAAATATGACCTTTACGTTTGAATTTACCATTGGGTTTAAAGTTAGGTTTGAATTTACCATTTGAATTTCAAAATTATGATTGGTGGATATAACAATAAAAATTATGACTGTTGAGTCAAAAAAAAAAAAAAAAGACTGTTGGGTTACTTGACACCAATCAGACGGCAGTCGTTGGAGCCACTATTCCAGCAATTCGGTCACCTATTCTAATAGTACGATGGTCGGAGACATCAATTCGGTGGTGGTTGTCAGAGCCACTATTACAACAGTCGGACCACCGGTGATGGCGGTACAATGGTTGGAGACACCAATTTGTCGGCGGTCACCAAAGCCACTATTTTGGTAGTTTGGGCATCGGCAGCGTTCGTCGAAGTCACTATTTGGCAGTACGGTGGGTGGTGAGACCAATCTGGCAGCGTTCATCGGAGCCATTATTTTGGCGGTTCGGCTATCGGACCTCCACCATAAGTGGCTTCATTGGCTAAGACACAGGTGTTGGTAGTTTACTTAAAATATAAGTTTAAATTAAAAAAAATATGACCAATAGGGAAAATAATAAAAAGTTGATGAAGAATGAATATTTTATTGAAATATCTTGTAAAATAGATAAACTGATGTGGGTGTTTTGTAAAAGTAATAGTGTAAAATAGAAAAAGTAAGTTTTTTGTGTGTAAAATAGACAGAATTTTACACATACTGATACAGTTGCTTTTACAATAACAAGTTTGAATATTTACAAAGTTATAGAAGACTGATGCATGTGATTTTTATGCTATATTGTGTAAATTTTTACACTTTTTATATTTTAGACCCACTAAGAGAATTGCTCTTAATATATAAAGGAAATAATGTAGAAAATCCATTATGACTCAACCTGTTTTCTATTTTTAAAAAAAAAAAAAAAATCAGAAACATTGAAGAGACGTAGGGGTGGGGAAGTAGTTTTTTATTTTTTGATAAAGGTTGGGGAAGTATTCGGTTAAAAAAAAAAGGTTAAAATTCTTTATACTTTTCAAATTTCCCAAGTCGATTCTGTTTTTTCCTTTGTTTTTTTTTTCTTCTATTTTTTCCCCTTCTCCATGGCTTTTAAATTCTCTCTTGTTTATCTCTTTGTTATTTTTTTTTAATTAAGATAAACTTACTTGTGGTTTGATCCGATTTTATATTACCTACTATGGTTTAAAAAATGTCATTTTGTCCGCTTGAGATTTGCCCCATTTGTCTCCTTAACCCACCTGATCACTTTTGCCATTAAAAACACAAAAAAAATCAGATCAAACAAGATCAAAAAGTGGTTTTTGTAAGAAGTTTTGAAGATAAAAGTGAAGAACTTCAATGAGACCGTAAATAATCCAAATATAGCTTGAAAAAAAAAAAAATTAAACGTCCATCTTTCTCTTCAATTTCTTCACCATAACCAAAACTACCAAATTCCTAGAACCCAATCATTATCCAGACTAAAACAAAATGGTAGGAACTTTTGATGTCAGCGGGGAAACAAAAAGAAGAATGAAAAAATAAAGAAGAGATATGAAAACAAAGAGAGAGGAGGACCATCAATACGCCAGTAAACACTACTCCCAAGATGGTGCTGCTGTGTAGAGAAAAAACAGGTCTGAATTTGATTGAGATGGGCTTTTGAAGGTAAAGGTGTTTGATTTTTGTTTTATCACTTTATGTTATGGGTTTTGTATTTTGGGGCTTATGGTAGATAAGGTTTGAGGTCTCTGTTTATGGAGATAATGAAGTCGGTTGGATTTGTTGCTTGTATTGAAGGAGATGACAGAGAAATGGGGGATTTTGTATTGCGGGGACAAAGATGGAATTGGGGCTTTAGGATGGAGCTGATGGACAGAGAGAGACTGAGAGTAAGGGCAATGGCAGTAAAGGCAGTTGTATTTAGCTGTTGAGGAGCTCAGGGAAATTGATGTAAAAATGGAATTCTTTTATTGTAAAAAAGATAAAATTTAGTTATAAAATTAGTTATAACTTTATATTAGAATCTTACTCAATATCTTTTTATTGGAGGTGAATTTTGACAAATCCACCATTGGATGACATCTTCTTCTTATATTTTTCATACTTGCAAAATTTCTACAAAAATTAAATATTAATAACTATGTTATCAATAAATTGTTCAAATTGCAAGTTTTCGTAATTTAAAATTATGCATAAAATATAAGCTTGTAGATCATACAGTAAATAGTGTCCGATTGACACAAAATTTGACATGTATATTAAGAGTATAAAGAACATACAATTCAACAGTTAGATTTTCAAAATATGTAGTAATGTTATTTTATTGAGTAAGGTTGTAACCTTATGCTACAATCAATTTTGTAACTAAACTTTGCCCTTATAAAAATGCTATATTTGTCCCCATCTTCATCTTCAAATCGTGGCTAAATATTCTCAATGGTGATTGTGCTGGTGAATGTTTTGCTGTTTGTGATTTAGGTGTTCCTGTGTAAGCAACTCAACAAGATTAGTGACATTGCTTGGTTTTGCTAAAGAGTGTTTGAGTTGAGAATTTGATTTTTTTTTCTTGAGTGATGGGTGTTCTGGATTGTTTAATTATGGTTTGCTTGTAGGGCTGGACCATAGTTTAAAGTTCTTTTTAACTTATATTTGTTTGTTATGAGTCATCTTATCTCCATTTCCTATTCAATCTTTATGCTTCAATAGTGCCTAGTACGTTTTCTTCATCTTCCTTCTCTTTCATTTCTTTCTTTTGGCTTTTCATGTTCTTTCTCCACTTCCAAATATTTATGGGTGATTTGCCTTTTTTTTCTTTTCAGTAGTTGCATTGGTAGGGAACATAGAATTGAAATCTTAAATATTGCTTCAAAAAAGATGCAGAGTAGGAGTTGTGTTATAGGTTTGAAATTATTTTAATTTGAAATATTTTCATGCAACTGAAAAGAGTCCTTAAAATGTTTATTCTTGGGTTTGAAAAGTCCTTGAAATATATGTCTGGGTTTGAAATCTTGTGTTCTTGTTTTCCATTGATTTTTGATCTTGTTCTCCTGTTTTTTTAATATATATTTTTTGTTTGGGAGGAGAGAGACATAAAAGAGGAAAAAAATATATATATATTTGCCCCTGTTTTTAATAGTGGTGGGCCATAAAAGACAAATAGAGCAAATCTCAAGTGGGCAAAGTGATACTTTTCAAATCAGGGGTAGACAATGTGAATTCGGGTCAAACCACAAGTGAATTTAGTGTAATTACCCCCTTTTTTTACTCCTATCTTGAATTTTTCTCATCCACACATTAATTTTTTTTTTTTTTAAACTTTTTCAGTGCCTTGTATGCTTAGATGTATGCTAGTGTGTGTGTGTGTGTGAAAGAGTTTAAGATGCAATATTGAATATACCTTTAATGAGATTAAGACGTAAGACACAATGAGTGGAAGCTGACTCATGGGTCGAACGATTTTGGGTGCCTAATGCCTTTCCAAAATCGTACCTAAACTCCGAACCCATACTCTGGTAGTAAGATTAGTCCTTCCACATAAGGGCGCTATATACATGGTTTCTAGACTATAAAACTAGATGGCAACTCCTTTTCTCTGCCTCGGTCCACTCGACCGAGGTGTATTGCCTGAAGGCCAACCGCGTGTTGTGCCCACAATGGTGACTCCACCAGAGATAGAGAGTTTGATTCCAGTGTGTCTTATTTCTTAATCTTAATAAAGGCTTGTTCAATACTTGTTTGCACACACTTCACTTGGCTCTTTTGTCCCTTTACCTTGGTTGGTGATGAGTGGGAAGATGAGTACACTCCATTCAGGCCATAATCTTTCGTAGTTCATCCCACCAACTCACAATGTGTATCATTGCCTATGATGGGCTTTGAGTACGTTAGCGGTTTGCCACCAATCCACAAAGGTCCACTTAGGCCCTCAGTTGGAATCGTGGCTCACCTAGTTGTGAATGACCTACTGATCTGTCCCTTTAGCTTTAAGGAGCCTACCCACACTTAGAGAGATCCTAGATCCTATAAAAAATGAGGGTACCCTTTATATCTCTTGCTTGCTCAACCATGTATATTGTGTTCACCTAATTCTAAAGGACAAGTAAAAATAAAAGATGTAAAATTGAAGGATGACCCAAAAGTTATGGCATACCCTAATGTAGCGTTTGGTATGAGGGAATCCATATTACTTTGGCATCTAGGGGTGCATTTAGTAGAGTTATTAAACAACTTTACACACTTTTTCACCCACACGTATTTCAAAAAATTACAAACAACATTACTCAAACTCCTCTACTAAAAGGGCCTTAGATTCCTAGGAATTTGATTCCTTACAATCTGGTTGCCTAGGAATGTAGCTATTCGTATGTTTGGTTTCATTGGGAATCTCTTAAGATTCCTAAGTATGTGAGATAATAATGTTTGGTTTATTCTCAGGAATCTTAAATGAATTATTTATTTTTCCCATTCTATCTTTAGATTTGAATGTGAATTACCAAGTCCTTTAAAAAATAAAATCTTCCTCTAAATAAATAATGAAAAACAAAATATAAACTATTAATAATTTGTTGAGCAACACATACGCAACAGCAAAAGTGAATACCTGGCAATAATGGAGGGTACCCTTCAAACTTTTTTTTTCCCACATGTGAAAGCTAAATAGAACTTTGTTAAAGAATATATCAATAGAATTGTCTATCCTATTTATGTTATTTTGGTGGGAAAAGATAAAGATAAGGGAAAAGATATTAATTATTTGTTTTATATTTTATCTTAATTGCTTAAATGATAAGGAAAAAAGGGTTAAAATTGTAAATTTATAAAAAATACAATTTCCTTTAAGCTTGGTGTTAGGACATATGTGTGTTTACTTGTTAAGAACATATGTCACTTATTTATGTAAATTGGCTAATACTTTTGACAAAACGCACTCTACTTGTAATTGGGTAGTTCTAGGTGTTTTTAATACTTCAAAAAACAAGGTTTCAAGATCAAGTGTTGAAGTCATCAAGTCTGTCCAAGAAAAAGCAAGCTGAAGTGCAATTTCATTAAAGCTCGACACCTGCTATCTGTCGAGATTTATAATTTCAGATTTTCTGCTCTGGTTTTCTTGGGATCCGTGAATATGCTTTTGGGCCTTCTTTTCTTCTAACCCTAAACATATAAAAGGATTGTTTTAAGAGTCGTCATATTGTACACAAGTTGCAAAAGCATTGAGCAATCTCTGTTCAAGCAAATTGTGATCAAAAGACGAAGTTCTTAACCTAGTTCATCTTCTCTCAAGAAGTTGCTGTGTATGTGCACCATAGGGTTTTGTAACCAAGCATCTTCCTGATCTTCATTGTGCATGATGAACTGAAGAACTTTGCAGCCAACCTCTCCTTCTAAGTTGGCGTTTGAAGTCGCGTACTGGGATTCACGCATTGGTTAGTCACGTACTTGGGAGCCTTGCATCAAAGGTGGAAATTGTCACTACAGATCAAGTCCAATTGGGTATTGGGGTAAGGGTTCAACTGTAGGTTGGTAAGGTACTTGGGATTCCTTTACTTGTAACCGCTTGATTTGATAATAGTGGAGTTTCGGGAGTGGTGACCTGAAAATCACCCGGTGTGGTTTTTGCCGTTAGAGTTTTCCCCATTTGTAAACAAATCACCGTGTTATTTATTTTCTGCTGCATTTTTAGTATTTGGTGATTTATTTGTGCTTCCACGTATTTGCATGTTAAATTGATTAATTAATAACTTGGCTAATTAATTAATTGGTTTAATCACAAGAGGTCATTCAGTTTGTGGCCTATCAAGTGGTATCAGAGCATGCACACTCTGATTAGGTTTAATCTTTGCTGTGTTGATCCATTGACCCCTGTTTGTCATGGATAGAGGACAATCTTTAATCATACCTCCTTTATTTGATGGCACTAACTATGCATACTGGAAAGTACGCATGAGAGCTTTCTTGCAGTCTTTAGATGAGAAGGTGTGGCAAGCTGTAGAGATTGGCTAGACCAAGCCAAAAGAAGAACCGGCCGATTGGGATGATGCTAAGATCAAGGCGACTAACTTCAACAGCAGAGCGCTAAATGCCCTATTTAGCGCCGTCACCAATGAGGAGTTCAAGAATATATCCTCAACTGAAACTACTAAGGAGGCTTGGACCATCCTCTAGACAACCTATGAAGGAACAAAGGCTGTCAAAGATTTAAAACTTCAGAGGCTCACTACAAGCTTTGAAGAAATTAAGATGGAGGAGGATGAGTCGTTTGATGAGTTCTATGCCAAGCTCAAGGACATAGTGAACTTAGCCTTCAATCTTGGGAAAACCATCCCTAAACCCAAGATTGTAAGAAAGGTGCTCAGATCTCTACCTGAGAGATTTCATGCCAAGATTACGGCAATTGAGGAATCAAAGGATATAGACAAGATTCCTTTGACTGAGCTGGTTGGAAACTTGCAAACCTATGAGATAGGGTTATCTAGGATTGGCAAATCAAGTAAAGGCAAAAGCATGGCCTTGAAGGCAAAGAGCAGTGACACAGATGAGTCTTCTGATGATGAAGATTCCAAGATGAAGTCCTACATTACCCGGCAGTTCAAGAAGTTTATGAAGAATGCCAATGGAAGGAGCTTCGACAAGGACTGCAAGCAGTTTAATTCTTCTCAGTTTAAAAGCCAAGATAAAGGGAAGAAGGATGCTAAGGAGGGCGGTCAGTATACTGTTCCTGCAGGACCAAAGTGCTTTGGGTGTCATGGGTTCGGACACATGAAACATGAGTGTCCTACATATCTCAAGAGCATTGGGAAAAGTAAGGCACTTGCTGTAACCCTAAGTGACACTCAGCCTGAAGATGATTCCAACAATGAGGATGACGGAATCTTAAATGCCTTCATTGCCACAGTCAATCCTACTGAAGGGATTGTTGAAGAAGTGGATGAAGAAGAAGAACTGGTGGAGTCCAAATTTGAGAAGATGGATGATCAAGATGATATCCATTTAGCCTATGAGAAGCTTTACAAGCTCTCTGAAAAGCATGAGAAATTATATAGGCTGGCCACAAAGAAGCTCAGTGATGTGGAACTTGATCGTGAAGAGTTGTCCACGAAGTTTGATGAGGCGAATCAAACTATTGGAGCACTGAGATTTGAGAACAATTTTTTGGCCGAGAAGACCAAGAAGCTTGAAGCGGAGCTGTTTCAAGTCAGAGCTCAACTGGAGAGGACTTCAAGTGCAAAGCTTGATGAGATGCTTAGCATTCAGAAATCTGCTTCGGATCGAACTGGTTTGGGGTATGGTATTTCTTTCTCTAATACTGCTTCTACTAGTAATACTGTTTTTGTTCCTCCTGCTAATAACACTGAAATTGAGAACATTGATGTTAAAACTAAATTAGCTAGTGAGAACTTAGACAAGGGTAAATCTATCTTAGGAGCACCCCCTAAGCAAGATAAGAAAGATACTAAAAACCCTAGGGCTAAGAAGGCTAACTCTCAAAAGCCTAAACAAAAGAAGCAGCATCTCTGTCATTATTGTGGGGCTACTGGTCATACTCGACCAAATTGCTATAAGTGGTTAGCTACTTAACAGAGCAATGACATGATAGCATCTGGAAGCTAAAATCAGTTTCAATCCTCTCTTGCACCTCTTGGAGATCTTTTAAAAGCCCTCATGTTCCTTTCAAACTTGAACGGTTTAAATTCTTCCCCCTCACCGCCTGTTCAAGGATTCAATCAAAGGAAAGGTTCTTCCAAGGTGTGGAAGAAAAAGGACTCTAAGTGATTTCATCACTTTCTTCTCCCTTCTTGTTTTTCTAGTTTGTTGCATTACTTGTGTGTTTTTCTTTTATGCTGAGCCAGTCTAGTTTTTGCTTTGCTTTGATAACATGTTTTTGTTTGTTAATTTTCAGTTTTGCTTATTTTGTTTTTGATATAAAAAAAAAAATGAAAAATTGAAAAATACAAAAACAGTGTGTGTTATGTGTACTTTGGTATTTGTGTACCTTGGATGGCCAATGAAACAAAGTTTTCTAAACTTTGTGTCATTTGTAGTTTAGATGAGCATCTCTATGCACAACTAAGCAAGTGAGCTTTGTGGCTCTTGTTTGTGATGAGTAAGATTAAGTTATTTCTTAAACTTAACACTCATATCACTCTTTTTGACGGGTAGGACTAGAAAATCCTAAGAGAAAGGCATAAATGACCATCTCACCACTGTTGTCCGCCAATCATAGTATGACACCTGTATGCTTCGACATAGCAAAAGTGCAGTATCATAGACACCTGTATGTTTCGGCATAGCAAAAGTGCAGTGTCAAAGACATCCGTATGCTTCGGCATAGCAAAAGTGCAATGTCTATACTTAACATGTTGGGTATTTCTTTTCTCTCTCTTTATGCCCATGCATGATATGCTTAAAAGAAAATATGCGAAGAAAATATAAAGCTAAAAGATTAAAAATGCTTTAAACATGATTGCAAGCGTGTTTTCTGGGAGATGTGGGAGTCATAGAATGTATCTTAAAGGTGATAGTCCCCATCAAACAGTTATGATTGTGTGTGAGTTAAAGTTATTTTCTCATATCTCAGATCATCATAACATGTATACACATATGCAATCTTGCGATGTTTTTCACAAACAACACGCAATATTCTTTGCTACTCTTGATACATGTGCAGGTACAATGTGATTTGGCCATCACAAGTGTTTACATATGCTAATGTATGCTCACTAAACTGTCTTAACTTGTTTTGAAAAATAAAATTGGTTAGACTTGTTTAGTGTGTGTGTGTGTTTCTGAGGATCTATGTGCTTAAAATTTCTTGTTGAGAGATGATTTTGAGAGCTTTTTATGTTGAGTGGATCTTTGGTTAAGGTGTATGTTGGATTGCATTCATGTCTATGTTTTTCACTTCTCGAAAAACTGCTTTTCACTGATGGCTCGACACCTCCTCGATACCTGGTCATCTGTCGAGCTTCTCAAGCCTTTTCTAATCGCAATCTCGACACCTGTCTCGACACCTGATGGATCGATCGAGAAAGTCTCTGTCTCCTCGATAACTTGTCGATCGATCGAGCTTCTGATTTCTGAGATTGGCCTTGTTCCTCGATACCTCTCGACACCTCAGCTGTCAAGAATTACTGAGGTGCCTATTTAAGGACCTGTCGCGATTCTGATCTCATTTCCTCGATCTCTCTCGATCTGTCCGACGACTTTTCATCTCCCAAACACTTTTTCTCACTCAAATCTTCCGACCCACTTGGATCTTGACCATTTCTTGCTTCAATCACTGGGTAAGATCACTTTTCCCTTCCTTTTTCATGCATTTCATGTTTTGAAACCTAGGTTTTTGGGATTTTTGAAAATTTTTGGGGTTTTTCAAAATTGATGAGTTTTTCTTCAAATTTTGGTTTGGGTTTTCACTTAAATGTTTTCAAAATGTCATACATTGCATTTCATGTGCATTATAATGATATTTACATGCATTTAGATGTGTGCTCTATGTTTGTGTGCTGCTAGGATTGGATTGGGCTGAGCCCATGATGTTTTTTTTTTTTCTCCTTTGCATGTCACATGCTCATGCATTCCCATGCATACATACTTTTTGTTCAATATTTGATATATTTGAATTGTGTTGGGACTTTTTTGATTGTCTCCCTCTCTATCTCTTTCTCATTCTTTTACGTTAGTAGTGTCTATGGCACCCAAACGTAAATCCACTCCTGCTCGGAACCCTCTGCGTTCTAAAGCTTCCTCTTCTTCTGACTCTGCTCCTCTTAACCTTCAGTTCCGTGATGGAGATGCCCACAAGGCATTTTCGGAGAACTTTTCTCGACGAGGTGTTCATTCGGAACACCAAGTCATTTTGGCGGACTTCGCCGACACTGACCTTCCCTCTGTCATTCACAAAAGGGAATGGGAGTCACTGTGTGACGTCCCGGTCACTTGCCCTCTCGTGCTGATACAGGAGTTTTACTCCAACATGCACGGGATAGATCGTTCAGTACCTCTCTTTTTCACTCGCATTTGAGGTACGCGCATTCCTGTTACACCGTAGCTAGTTGCGGATGTACTTAGGGTACCTAGGATAGATTTTCCTAATTACCCTTCTTGTGAGTGTCTGAGGACTGTGTCCAAAGACGAGCTCATCTCTACCTTCTGTCAGCGTCCTGCTGATTGGGGTGAGCATCAGTACACATCATGTAGGCCTTTTGCTAAAGGTCCTAGATTTCTTAACATGGTGATGACCTTTGTACTCCATCCACTCTCTCACTACAACTCTATCACAGAGCCTCGTGCTCGATTTTTGCTATCACTTCTAGAGCATCTTACCATAGATTTTCCTTCTCACTTCATCCTTTCTATTATAGATGTCCATCTAGATTCGACGTCCCGTGATAAGCTCATCTTTCCTTCCGCTATCACGAGGATCTTACGCCATTTTTCTATCCATTTTCCTGTGTCTGACCACTTCACTCACATTTGTGCCATAGATGCCGCTACCGTAAAACGTAGTAAGGCTCAGTTTATGTCACATCAGCTCCATCCACATCTGCTCCTTCTTCCTCTACGGGCGATGTATCTCTTGGAGACATTATGGCGCAGCTGCAGCGCATGGACACTCGCCTTGATACACTCTACACTGAGTTGTATCAGGTGAATGTTCATGTTGGTCGTATTGCACGACGGCAGGCGACCATAGGTGGTTTTGCTCCAGAGGCTACTCCTTCACCACCTACTCCAGCAGCTTCAGATTATGAGGATGATGATGATGATGATGGGGATGCTAGCTTTACTGATGAGATGTCTATATGACACTCTACCCTTTGTCACTCGTGACAAAAATAGGGAGTAGTTTTGGGTTATGAGAGTAGTCATCTTAGGGGGAGAGTTAGTATAGGACATTTTGATAGGGGGAGTGTTGATATTTTGAGGGATGTAGTGAGGTTTTGATGTATCTTTTCTTTTCTATTCTTTATAGATACATTGATCTTGTATATGAGGTCTTTTGACCAGTTTTACATACATTGTACTTATTTTCTGTATATGTGGATGTATGTTTCTTTCACCTCTCTCTTCATGTGTTGTTTCTTCTCTATCTTTATACACATGTTCTTTATACTTGTATGCAATCTATTTATTTCTGTTTCACACAAGATGCCTTGATGAGTTTTGTTTAAAGTGTTTCAGAAATACAGGTTGTCAAAGTCTACTTGCCATAAACTCTCTTCTTGCAAAATTTTTCAAGAGTTTATGTTAGGATAGATTTTATTGTATTCAACAAGTGAATATGAGTTGAGTGATTTATGACTTCTCTCATATGTTCATTTGTTTGTTGTGGTTTTGTCACGGATTGCCAAAGGGGGAGATTGTTAGGACATATGTGTGTTCACTTGTTAAGAACATATGTCACTTATTTATGTAAATTGGCTAATCCTTTTGACAAAACGCACTCTACTTGTAATTAGGTAGTTCTAGGTGTTTTTAATACTTCAAGAAACAAGGTTTCAAGATCAAGTGTTGAAGTCATCAAGTCTGTCCAAGAAAAAGCAAGCTGAAGTGCAATTTCATTAAAGCTCGACACCTTCTCGATAGCTACCTCGACACCTGCTATCTGTCGAGATTTATAATTTCAGATTTTCTAATTTGATTTTTTTTGGGATCCGTGAATATGCTTTTGGGCCTTCTTTTCTTCTAACCCTAAACATATAAAAGGATTGTTTTAAGAGCCGTCATATTGTACACAAGTTGCAAAAGCATTGAGCAATCTCTGTTCAAGCAAATTGTGATCAAAAGGTGAAGTTCTTAACCTAGTTCATCTTCTCTCAAGAAGTTGCTGTGTATGTGCACCATAGGGTTTTGTAACCAAGCATCTTCCTGATCTTCATTGTGTATGATGAACTGAAGAACTTTGCAGCCAACCTCTCCTTCTAAGTTGATGTTTGAAGTCGCGTACTGGAATTTGCGCATTGGTTAGTCACGTACTTGGGAGCTGTGCATCAAAGGTGGAAATTGTCACTACAGATCAAGTCCAATTGGGTATTGGGGTAAGGGTTCAACTGTAGGTTGGTAAGGTACTTGAGATTTCTTTACTTGTAACCGCTTGATTTGATAATAGTGGAGTTTCGGGAGTGGTGACCTGAAAATCACCCGGTGGGGTTTTTGCTGTTAGGGTTTTCCCCATTCGTAAACAAATCACCGTGTTATTTATTTTCTGCTGCATTTTTAGTATTTGGTGATTTGTTTGTGCTTCCACGTATTTGCATGTTAAATTGATTAATTAATAACTTGGCTAATTAATTAATTGGTTTAATTACAAGGGGTCATTCAGTTTGTGGCCTATCACTTGGGAATCTGGATACTCACTTGTTTTAAAGGGAATCCACATTCCTATTGAGAGGGGTTTAAAGGGGGAATCCAGATTCCCCTGGCATCTGATTCCTTGGTGTGATTTGCACTTTAAACATTCCTGGGAATCCTAAAACATTACCCCGTCCCAAACACTACATAAGATATTTGGGATGAAAGAAAAGAGGTTCTCACACATAAGAGGCTTATCCTGAAATCCAAAAGTATGTCTTAATTTGAAAGGTTCATAAAAACCATGGACTAATTGTTATCATAAGCCCAAATCAAAAGGCCTTTTGAAAAAGAGAACCTTGGGCGTAAGGTAACGAGTATGCTATGGACTTAGCATCCAACATCCTACAAGTTAACATGGAATCCCCTAATCTTGGGCCTTTTTGTTGTATGCCTAGGCCCAAAATGATGAGAAATTCATGGACTTTGAGTGGAAGGCTACAATATATTCTAGCTAGAGGGCTACTTCAAAAAAAAAAAAAAAAAAAAAAAATAATGATAGTGAAATGAAAAAAAAAGAAGAAGCCCAAAGGTGATGAATACATTGTAAGCCCATATTTAAGACAAATGGTTGAAAATCTCTAAGTAAATTCTAATGAAAGCCCACGAGAGTAAGACGAGAGCATTATTGTAAATGGACTAGAACCAAAATGAAACAAGGGGCAAAGTTCATGAGAGGAAAGGGAGTGATTTTGTAAATGGGTCTTCATTAAAATTTACTTAAAGAATTTCTAAGAAAATCTAAAAGTTAAAAAGAACCATTTAATTAGGACATGGATTTAATAAAATAGGACTTCTTTTCAGGCACCATTTTACCATCGAGATCAAGTAAACACATCCCCACTCCAATTTGGGTTTGAGAAAAGCACAGAAGAAACTTGGTCAAGACTGAGGACACACATCAAGAAGAGGTATTTCAAGAAGGAGAATCATCTCAAGTAACAATGGTTACTCCAATTAATTATGAAACCGCACAAAGGATATTTAAGGCAATGGAAGAGCAAAGTGATGTTCTCAAGAAGATGGGGAGTCACCTCGTCAAACTAGAAGAAGCCAAACTCAAAAAGGCCACACATGTGGAGATTCATGATGATGAAGATGGGGAAGGTTGGGATGAAAGAGATAAGGCCAATTATGAAAGGAACAAGCAATTTGAGAAGCTCACTGTGGATACCGTGGCCATGAAAGAAAATATGGAAAAGATGCAACTTGCCTTTCTCAAGGTCCAAGGGATGGATGATTGCCTCTATAACATGGGAGGCATAAGTTCAAGACTCCTATTGCATTGCCTCCAAAATTCAAGATTTCTGATGCAGAAAAATTTGATGGAATGGGAGATCAAAAGTAACATGTTAGGAGTTACCTAAGCATTGCTGAAATAAAAGGGTTGGATGAGAAGCAAACTTTGCATGCATTTTATCTTTCAGCAAAGAGGTTCTCACACCTTGGAGACCACTAAGCAAGGAGTGGGGGAGACATTCTCCAAATATATGACAAGGTGGAAATGAAAGGCATCAAGGATGGTTAATAGGCCAAATAAGAAAGACCAAGACCAAATCAACATGATTATCAAGAATTTGCTTTTGGCTTATAATAGTAGGCTCTTATCATCGCCTATTTGTTCTTTTGGGGAATTGTGTGATTGTGGACTAGGATTGGAGATGCTATCAATAATAGGCAATGGGAGAGAGGTAGGAGCAAACCTCTAATCAAGAGGACAGGTGTGGGAGAAGTAACTACTTCTAAAGCACCCAATCTCATAAATGTAAGTGCCATTATACCCCAATAAACCTTAGCCTACCCAAGCTTCACAAAGAAAGCTCGCCGAGAATTTTCTGACCTAGGAATGACCCTCGGCCAAGCATATGAAAATCTGGCCTCCAAAGGATTTATCAAACCTCTAGATCCCACACCTATGCCCAATTCTGTACCTCCCACTTGGAACCTCAATGAATATTGCCAATTCCACCAAAAATTTGGCCATAAAATTGACAATTGTTTCCGCCTCAAACACGAAATACAAGACCTCATAGACAATGGAACTCTCCCATATCCTAACATCATCACCAAGCCTAACATTAGGAAGAACCCTTTGCCTGATTATCACCGAGCTCTTCCTCCATATCAGAATTGGGCGCAAATAGATGAGATTGAATGCGATTGTTCAAAGTTGATAGAAACCGTAGAAGTTAATGCAGTGGAAGTCCAAGGGATATGGGATGAAGATGATGAAATTTTAAAGAATGCGATGGCTGTGTGGGGATACTCCTTAAAGGGATAACCAAATTAAAGAAAAAGGTCATGGAGGACAATGTGGCAAACATTACTAGGAGTGGGAAGCACTACAAGCCATCCTTTTTGGAGAAGGATCATCCTGGTAGGGACATGGGTGTGAAATGTACTCCTCCCTAGATTGAGGGGTTTACATGGAGTCGTCACTTATTTAATTTAAAAGGAAAAATAAAAAACCTTCAATAAAAAATACTTTTGTTGTATTAATGTATATGACAATTTACATCAATTTTGTAACAAAAATTTACAATGCTTTTTTGTCCTAGATACAATCTAAGAAAAGTAAATTACATTACTTTATTTCTTAGTTACATTCTAAAAAATGTAGAATTACATATACAAGAGCATAGTCTAGAACCCTTGATCTTGGTTCGGAGGCTAATTTATGAGATGGGAAGGGATTAAACACCCATCTCGCCCGGTAAAACCGGTCTCCTAGGTTAAGGTGGCCAATATCATGTCATGTCAAACAAATACAAAAAATATGTCATATAAACATGTTAATTTGCAGGAATGGTAAGCAAATATGTGTTAGGGGAATTTAACATACAGAGAAACAAAAAGTGAAACTTGTTAGATAACAATTTTAATGTAAAGAAAGCATGAAGGTAATGGCATTTTCATCCAAGAAATCAATGTAAACAAAGAATTCCTAGCCTAGAAATGTTCATCTAAGCATGTGAAGAAAAAACAAAGTTGTCATGTTATTTGTCATCAACATAATTGCAGAGAGAACAAAATAAATAAAACATTTAAGTATATTTGATCATCCAAGCAATTATGAAAAAAATAAAGGAAAAATCCCTTAGACATGTTCATCTAGAGAAAATCAAAATACTTAGACATGTTCGTTCAAGCATTTAAAAAAAGAGTAGAACAACTACCTAGACATATTCATCTAAGCATTCAATGGAAAGTTGTGCTTTAGCCTAGAAGTGTTCATCTAGGCATTCAAGAGAAAATTGTGCTTTAGCCTAGAAGTGTTCATCTAAGAATGTAAAAAGGAATATCAATGAGACATATAGGCATGTTCATCCAAGCATATCATGAAAGAAACAAATAATGACTTGTTAAACATTTATTCAAGCATATGTAGAAAGTTAAGACTACTAGCATAGAACATAAATTAAAAGGGGGAAGTGATCACTTAAAGGGCTAGGGAGAAAGCAAGGAAGTACTAAACTGCAACCAAAGTAAGAACAATGGTTGCATAACAGCTTTTCTTTTCTGCTTTCTCACTAGCTCTCTAGAGGGAATTCGGGGTCCAGAAAATGGAAGAGGTCTTCTCATTTTATAGGGGAAGGGATGGCTTAGCTTTAAGGCTAAGTTATTAGCTTTCTTTTGAAGCTAAGGGAGGAGGTAACCTGTTTAAATGAGCTGGAACGGATTTGGTGCTGATCCCCATTTGAATTTTGAAAGGAAGTTGAAGATGATGCTGCACCTGCTTCATATTTTGGCTCTAAATTTCTGCTCAAAATTCCAATTGATTCAAGATTGGTTTTTTTTGAAAGGAAATTCAATTATCTAAAACTTTTTCAGAAATAGAGAAAACCAAATTTCAACTTTTTCCAGGCCAAAAATGCGTTTCAAATTGCTGTTGAAAATAATAACGTTTTTTGAGCATTTTTGAATTTTTTCACAGGATATATCTGTTTCTCTATCCAATTTATTTTTCAAAAATCTTTATTCTGAAGAAAAGGGAAAGGATAAGTCTATTAGATAGGCTTGAATAGATTTGATGTTGATCCCCATTTGAAATTTTGAGAGAAAATTGAAGATAATGCTGAATTTGTGTTATCTTCTGCACCTGTTTCGTATTTTGGCCATAATTTGCTGCTCAAAATTCTAATTGATTCGGGATTAATGTTTTTGAAAGGAAATTCAATTCTCTATAACTTTTATAGAAATGGAGAAATCCAAATTTCAAAATTTTCCAGGCCAAAAATGCGATTCAAGTTGCTGCTGAAGAGGATGACGTTTTTTGAGCAATTTTCTGTTTTTTTGAATTTTTCATGGATCATAACTCCAAAATTTTTTCAAAAGAGCAAATAAGATGCCATAAAGAAAAATATTTATTATTATTTATTTTAAAAAATGAAATAAAATGAAATCCAATAAAAAATCACACTTAGTTAATTTTAAATTAATTCTTGTAAGAACCAATTAAAATTAAGTGTTTAAAATAGGACGTAATTAGGCCCATCGTGTAGGGGAGCCATGATCATTGAAAATTATTTGCATGATAACTTTTGATCAAGTGGTCTGATCAAAACCCATGACATACCATTATGATCGTTAGAACATCAAGATTTGTTTTGTATCACAAATCTAAAGATCTACTGGTTGGTTAAATGCAAGTTGTAAAATTGGGTGTCTGCAATGGGAGACGAGTCCAAGCCCAAGAAGCCTAAAGGGAAAGATGAGAAAGAGGAAGAAGATAGAGTTTTGACTCAAATAAAGAAGACTCAAGCTCATATATCTGTATGAGGCTTGCTAATGGCTTCTCACAAACACCATAGTGCTCTCTTGGATGCCTTGAGCGGAAAGGAAGTACCCATAGAAACTATGTTGTAAGAAGTGCTATCTCTCATGAGAGTTGAAGCCCCATCTCATCCTCCCCTTACCTTTTCCGATGAGGAATTGCCTCCTAAAGGAGCCACTCACACTAGACTTTTGCAAATCACCATCAAGTGCATGGGTGCCAAGGTTCCAATGGTGCTTATTGATAATGGAATTGCATTGAATGTGTGCCCTTTTAGGATTGCTCTCACCATTGGCCTAGATATGGAGATGATCATTCCTTCTCCTTTGACTGTTAAGGCATATAACAACACTTCAAGAAAGGTTATGGGAACTTTTAAAGCTCCTTGCAAGATTGGCCAATTGGAGACGATTGTGGAATTCCATGTGATGGACATCACTCCTAACTACAACCTTCTTTTAGGAAGGGCATGACTTCATCCCATTGGGGCTATTCCCTCTTTTCTACTGAAAGTTCAATTAATGTGTAAAACACTAATGAATGTTTAGACTCCCAATTTTAACAATACTAACACAAGCTTATACACAAACAACATATGTGTGGAATGATGTATATAAGCTATAACCAAATAGGTAAAACACTCTAAACCATAATTAATCACAAACACAGTAGCAATTAAAAGGTAAAGAGTAAAGGAAGAGAGATGCAAATACAAAGATAACACCGGCACATGTTATCGAAGAGGAAATTTAAGACCTCGGTGAAAAACCTCTCCGCCGTCCTTTAAGCGGTCAAATGATCCACTAAAGAATAAAGTTAGGATACATGAATAGCAGAAGACCCTCCAAGCCTAATCTACTTAATGCACCTAAGCCCTTTAAGCTTCTTGCTCCAACAGGGTTATGCCTAACCTTGTCTTCTTTAGCTTCCCGGATCCCACAATAAGCCCATTGCATCAACCAAGTAAATTGGTCATCTCTGAACTGCTTCCTAAGCACCAAAATACCTCTTCACTGATGTAGGTATAGTGAGATAAGGATTTGGCAAAATGTACCTCTCAAGGATATGTCAATGGAGAGGGTGAGAGTAGAGGAATTTGGAAAATCAAATGATGAAGATTGTGGATGAGTCAATCTTGTTTTTCTCTAGGGTTTCTCTCTCAAAATTCTCTCTAGAAGCTCTCTACATTTTGTGGGTGTAAAGGTATTTATAGTAGTGTATGTGAGGATGTGAAAGGTTAGTTTTAGAACGAGTCACGAGTTTGAGTCGCGAGCTAACTACCTGGCTAGACTGTATATTTTTGTCCTGTAGTGCACCAGCTGTCGTGATCCTTCAGTTCCTTGCATGCTTCACACGTGTGCCACTTTGGCGACTTGCCAGTCACGAGTCAGTCTCGAGATCTAATCATGAGACTCCTTTGATTTGCACACATCTTAAGTTTTCTTCACACTCTTTTACACACAACTCTTACATGATTCCCACCTAAATATAGGGTATCTAATTGCTAAAATAAAAGCAAATTTGGCATAGAATAAAGCCAACACATGATTGAATAAATTCAACCTTACATCTGTTGGGATTAGTGCCCTAGAATCCTATTGTATGATGCTATGTATGATATTATGTATGATATGATGTATAACTTAATATTGTAATTAATATAGTTGTTTTATTATTACTTGAAATAATGGTAACATGAATATTTGAACATTATCATATAGTCCATGAGATGCATAGTATGTGATTTATGTGAAAAGTCACAGAAGATATAAATCACAAGTTCTTTGTAAACTTAGAATTTAGTTCGTAGTTGGTGATGAAATTGGGTGTTTCATTTGTGAAGATTATAACATATTAACTAAGATGATTTGTCTTGGTCATGGAAGTGGTGACTTCTAGTTGATATTTTGATATGTTTTAAGAGTTAAAACATATTGAACAGGACCGTTTTGAGATTTATTATTCACCTAACCACTGTCAATTGAATAATAAATCTCACGACTTATATTTACATGAACTCTTAATCCTAAGAGAATAATGGACCTGATCATGAAATGTAGGTTGCTTAGATATATCGGGAGTAAGATCTAAAGTTACGGTCAAAACCTCAGTATATTGGGCAGCCACATTTAGTGTTGATGGAACATATATTCTCAAGATGGAATTCATAGTCTCTTAACGGAGATATAAAATATTCTCTTGAGATAAGTTTAATGGGTTTGTTATTCAGAATGTTAAGCCTAACTACTTTAGTAAATACTTACTAAAGTATATATTTATGAAATTGGATTTCATAAACATACAATGAATAATTTAAAGGATTAAACCAGGTACTCAAGGATTAAGATGTAGTAATCTACAAAGTGGCAGTCTTCATTAATGACTTTGTATTACTATGAATATTTTATGAAGGGGTTGCATGTATAATAAAGTCTTGGGATATAATCTATTAATAAGGCCTAGAGTGCAATTATATTTATACAGTGGTATTAAATATAATTAATGGTAACTTTGGACTTGTTAAGAGTTAACAAAAAAACCCAAGGCCCATTGGAGCTAGTGTCTTATTTGTTCCCTTTTGGTCCCACTCCAAGCCACATACTAAAACTCAATTGGGAAGGCCCAAAACGCTAGCCCAATTAGATAATCAGTTATTAGGAGAGAAACATACAGAATTTGATATAACATGCATTGGTATATATGTGAGTGTTAGACACTTTCTCATTCTCTCTAGAACAAACTCATATAACTGATTGAGAGACCACACATCTTGGGTGTTAGTGGAATTGGAGTGAAGATTGAAAGTCTTCTCAAGAACTTCTGAATTTTGGTTTTGAATTTCACTGCTTCAAGGTACACTCTCTTGTTCTCTAATTCTGAAACTTACATAGCACATGTTAACAATTGTGAATGAAGTAGATTCGTTATTTTTTCCGCTGCGTACATGTATATTTCCATCAACATCTACACAAAACAATGAAGATCCCATGGAAATGAGGGATTGCTATAGTGATTGGTGACGGTAAATTCCTAGCTTTCGTTTGTGGACTTGAAGAAGGAGGAAGTGAGCTTCAAATAAGTGGCTTTGAGTTTGTGAACATGGTTGACTATGGATTAAATGATGAAAGGTATACTACGGATTTGCTTCCATATTGTAGCCATGAGGTGATTGCAATGATGAAAAACATGGGGTATATGCTTGGTATGGGTCTTGGAAAAGAAGGAAAAGGGGTGGTTGAATTCCTCGATTTCAAGACTCAACTGACCAAGAAAGGTTTAGGATTCTTTGAAAGCTGTGATGGAATAAAAAAGAACCTCGATACCCTTAATGGAAACTTTATACAGGAGGGGGAAGACTTTTCTTTTTATGGCTTTCTTGAGTTTTGGATATGTAAGGATGGAAAAGTGTATCCTGGTTGGGAGATGTTCTTTAATGAGAAGCTTACTTTCAAGGAAAAACCTATTGTGGTGATCAAGGAAGTTGACTGGGTGGACTACATAGATGCTGACGCAATGGAAACTATGCTGAAGATGGAGGGGGATGTGTTTGCTGTCACTAATGAAAAGCCAAGTGATCCTTCTACCTTCATTGTGCCTACTGTGGGGCGCCTCAATAATTGGACTTGGGTTAGGTTTTCTAAGAATGAGAGAAAGAAATTTTGTAATGTAAGTTCCAATGTACTTTTCAACGTTTTCAATAAGATGAATTCTAATTTGGCTTATTTTGATGTGTCCCATAATATTGAAATTCTGCACTTAAATGATTATAATGAATTTGAAAATGAAATTAATAAACAATTGGAAAAGAAAATTGAACCTATGGAACCAACTGTTGAAATTATTAATTTGGGCAAAAATGAGAATCTACACTTAATTAAAATTGGCTCAACCCTAAATAAGAAAGAAAGAAAAGATCTTAAAGAGATTCTCACAGAATTTGAAGAAGTTTTTGCATGGTCCTATGAAGATATGCCTGGTATCGATCTAGAGATAGCTCAACACCACATTGATACCCATGTTCACATGGTGCCCGTTAAGCAAAATTTAAGGAGTATGAGAACTGAATGGCTCCTAAAGATCAAAGAAGAGGTCACAAAGCAATTAAAAGTAGGGTTCATCAAACCCGTACACCAAGTTGAGTGGATAGCCAATGTTGTGCCCATACCAAAGAATGATGGAAAGGTAAGAATGTATGTGGACTTTAGGAATTTAAACAAATCTTGCCCTAAGGATGATTTCCCTCTTCCTTGTATAGATGTATTAGTAGAAAATATGACCGGTAGTGTCTTGATGTCTTTCATGGATGGTTTCTTAGGATATAACCAAATCAAGATGGCTCCTAAGGATATGACTAAGACTACATTCACCACAGAATGTGGAATCTATTGTTACATGGTAATGCCGTTTGGGCTCAAGAATGCAGGAGCAACCTATCAAAGGATGACCACAACTTTGTTACATGATATGATGCATAATGAGGTTGAGGTGTACGTTGATGACATGATTGTAAAATCCAAGGATAAAGAAGGTCACATCATTAACTTGAGAAAATTCTTTGAGAGGATCAAGGAGTATAGATTGAGGTTGAACCCCCAGAAGTGTACTTTTGGAGTAATAGCTAGGAAATTGCTAAGCTTCTTGGTAATTGATAGAGGGATAGAAGTTGAACCATTAAAGATCAAAGCCATATTGGACATGCCTCCACCTAAGAGTGAGAAAGAAACAAAGGGATTCCTAGGTTAACTTCAGCATATTAGCCGATTCATAGCCAAATTCACTTCCACTTGTGAGCCTATCTTCAAGATTTTGAAAAAGAATGAACCCTATGCATGGAACGATAAATGTTAGAAAGCCTTTAAGCTTATCAAGGAATACCTCATCCATCCATCCATCCTAATAACCCTGAAGTGAGGGATGCCATTACTACTATACCTTTTCGTCATAGGAGATGTGGTCGAAAGCATGTTGGCCCATGAAGACAATGATAAGAATGAGAGAGCAGTGTACTATTTGAGCAAAAGATTCCATGATTATGAGACTAGATACACACTCGTAGAAAAATTGTGTTTCGCACTCGTGTGCGTCGTGCAGAAGCTAAGACACATTATCCCACCTTTTCAAATACGGATAGTAGCCAGGATGGACCCATTGAAGTACCTATTTGAGAAGCTTGCCTTGAGTGGAAGGTTGTCGAGATGGTTGATCCTATTAGCAGAATTTGATTTAAAGTATGTGTCCAGAAACCAATCAAAAGAAGCATCGTGTTAGATTTTTGTGCCGAGAACCCTATAGAAGGAGATGATGGAAAAGAGGATTTCCCAAATGAGGACATTTTGGACATTGAACTAGGGGCATGGAAGATGTACTTCGATGGAGCAGTGAACCAATATGGGAATGGGATAGGAGTACTTTTGATCACCCTCGATGGATCTCATGTGCCTTTGGCAGTCAAATTGAACTTTGAGGCAACTAATAACATGGCAGAATATGAATCTTGTATTGCCAGAATGGAAGCTATTTGGGAGTTAAGGGTAACAAAAACAGAGGACTTTGGGGATTCAACTTTAGTCATAGCCCAAGAACATAAATTATAGAAGTTAAAGGAAGAACATTTTGTTGGGGTTTATGCCCTAAAATCCAATTTATTGGCATGTAATGAATAATTAAATTGTTTAATTATATGAGACTATCTATAAATGAACTAATGGGACATTATCTTAGTGCATAAGCTGTATAGTATGTGATTTATGTGATTTAGTCACAGAAGATATAAATCACAAGTTCTTTGTAAACTCAGAATTTTAGTTCGTAGTCGGTGATGAAATTGGGCGTTTCATCTGTGAAGACTATAACATATCAACTAAGATGATTTGTCTTGATCATGGAAGTGGAGACTTATAGTTGGTATGTTAATATGTTTTAAGAGTTAAGACATATTGAACTGGACCGCTGTCAGATTTATTATTCTCCTAACGACTGTCAAATGAATAATAAATCTCACAACTTCTATTTAAATCAACTCTAAATCTTGAGAGAATAATGAACCTGATCATGAGATGTAGGTTGTTTTGATATATCAGGAGTGAGATCTATAAGTTACGGTCAAAATCTCAGTATGTTGGATAGCCGCATTTAATGTTGATGGAACATATATTCTCAAGATGGAATTCATAATCTCTTAACGGAGATATAAAATATTCCCTTGAGATAAGTTTAATGGGTTTGGTTATTCAGAGTGTTGGGCCCAACCACTTTAGTAAGGAGTTACTAAAGTATATATTTATGGAATTGGATTTCATAAATATATGATGAATAACATAAAGGATTAAACCGGGTACTCAAGGATTAAGATGTAGTAATCTTCAAAGTGGCAGTCTATATTTATGACTTTGTATTACTACGAATATTTTAATGAAGGGGTTGTATGTATAATAAAGTATTGGGATGTAATTTATTAATAAGGCCTAGAGTGCAATTATATTCTTATAGTGGCATTGAATATAATTAATGGTAACTTTGGACTTGTCAAGAGTTAACAAAAAAGCCCAAGGTCTATTGGAGCTAGAGTCTTATTTGTTCCCTTTGGTCCCATCTCAAGCCACAAACAAAAGCCCAATTGGGTAGGCTCAAAAGGCTAACCCAATTAGATAATCAGTCATTATTTAATAAGAGTTATTAAATAAAGAAATCTATGAGAATAGTTTAATGTATGTATGATGAAAACAAAAAGAAATAAGTTTTTCTCCACAAGGAGAAAAAGAAGGTTTTTTCTTTGAGAGTCTATGTACAAAAGACTAATTGAGAAACCACACATCTTGGGCACCATGTGGAATTGAGAAGAAGATTGAAGGTATTCTCAAGTCATGTTTTTGAAATTCACTACATCAAGGTACGCTTTCTGTTCTTTATTCTAGAATTTATGGTTACATTTTATCTTTCATGATTGAAGTAGATCCGTCGTTGTTGTTTCCGCTGTGTGTTTTGTATGAGATACAAAACCAGATTTTCCAACACATTTGAAGCCTTATCAGCAATATTTAGAGGACTTTACCAAAACCTTTGATAAGATTGAATACACCATCATCCTTAGGGCTCAGAATCAGTTTGCAGATGCCTTGGCTACCTTAGCCTCCATGGCTGAAATATCCAAAGGAGTATGGACACAACCCCTAGAGATTGAATAGAGTTATGAACTAACGCACAAGGGGAAAGTCGAGTCTTTAGTCTTGACCATGGAAGAAGAAGGGGTTCCTTAGTATTATGACATCATGAAATTCTTGGAATTGGGAGTGTACCCTGACGGTGCCAATAAGAGAGAACATCGTTCGAAAAGGATGATGACTATACAATATATCCTATATAGAGGACAACTCTATAGGAGATCTTATGATGGTATACACCTCCGTTGTTTAAAGAAAGAAGAAGCTGAAAGAGTCATGGAAGAAGTTCATCAAGGGATTTGTGGTCCTCACATGAATAGGAGAATATTAGCCAAAAAGATCCTAAGGATAAGGTACTATTGGAATACGATGGAGACTGATTGTGTAGACTTTGTGAAAAGTTGTCATGATTGCCAAACATATGCAAACTTGAATTACGTGTCACCTATTGAGCTATATAGCATGACCTCTCCTTAGCCTTTCTTAGTCTAGGGCATAGATGTGACTGGAAGGATAGCCCCCAAGGCTTCAAATGGACATGAATACATAGAGGCAGCCTCCTACTCCATATTAAAAGCCAAGCATGTGGCTCAGTTCATAAAGAATAACATCATTTCCTGATACGGGGTACCACAAGAGATCTTCTCAGATAATGGCTCCCACTTTGAGAGAGAGGTTTGAAAGATCATGGAATTATACAATATTGAGCATCACAAGTCTTCACCATACCGACCACAAGCTAATGGGGCGGTAAAAGCAGCCAATAAGAACATCAAGAATATCCTGGCTAAGAGGTTAGTGACATACAAGGATTGGGCCGAAAAACTCTCATTCGCCTTATGGGGTTATAGAACATCTATTTGAGCATCGATTGAGGCAACCCTTTACTCTTTAGTCTACGGAAGCAAGGCGGTTCTTTCCATTGAGAAAAAAAAAACCCGCTAGGTTCAAAACCCAAAAGGGTGGCCTAAGCAAAAATTAAGACAAAAGAACCCCGCTAGATTGAAAACCTGAGAGGGCGGTCTAGGCAAAAGCTAGGGGAAAATACCATGAGCATGGTGAAAATTCCTATATGGATGTCATGGGAAAAAATTACATGGCATGGAAAAAAGAAAAGAAAAAGAAAAAAGAAAAGAAAGAAAAATAATGACAATAAGCAAAGATAATAAATGGATGATTCTCTTATTGCTCGAATTGAAAGATAATAATTTGTTTTCATAGGGGATTTGGAACATTCCAATCCTTTATTAAATTCAAAAAAGAAAAGGCATGAGAATCATAACGTGATAAAAAGTAAAATTTGGGCCCTATCAAGGTAGTCAGTCAACCTTCTTTCTTTTATTGGACTTCTTATAGGCTTTCTCATTTATGTGAACCCACTTCATATCAGCCTCCAGCCATTTCTTGTACCCTGAAGTAGGATGAAGGGATTGTGGAAAGCGGATGCCTTTGGTCACCATCCTTCGTGACCAAGTCTCATGGATTCTGCCCAAGATCCTCTTAGTAAATGCCAAGGTATGGAAGGAACCATCAACACTAGGAACTCCTTGACAGTCACCAAATTGCCTTGTAATATGACATGTAGAGTAGTAAGAGCAAAAACGAAGCCTAACCAAAGGAACACAGTTATCCTTGAAGCTGCTGTTGACCATGCCTAAAATATGCCACCAATCAACTAACCATTGAATATTTGAGACTTCAATGCGCTTCATGAACTTAGTGAACTCATCAAAACTCATCTCAACGCATTTGGGCCTTTGGTCAGGATAATGCTTTAGAAGGTATTGACTAGGAGGAACGGTGGGGGGATGAAGCAATCGAAGCCTCTTATATAGCCATAACTGAAAAATAGAAGAGAGAAGAAAAGAAAAAGAGAGCATAAGTGGGAAAAAGAGAGATAAAAAGAATACGAATGCAAAGAATAAGGAGCATCGATGGGTTGAAAATCGAAAGGCAATCCTTATAAAAATTAGAGGAATCCCACTAGGTTGAGAATCTAGGAAAAATTAGGGATTATACTTGGAGAAGGAGAGGGCTCTCCACAAAGAAGTTTGCTTCCTTCCTATGGACCACATCCAAGCCATTGAGAGTTTCAGCCAAGATCATGCCTACAGGATTTCCACTCCTCTGATTGCTAACCACCCAGCACATCCTTCGATTTATGCGAACTGTCTTGTGTACCAAGAAGTATCACACAAGAAGATACAAACAGAAAGCATTGAGATTATAAGAACGTGACATACCAGCCATAGGAACAGTTAGCAGAGAGAAGTAAACAAAAATCTAGCGGATATTCAGCTTGTTAAACATGCACCAATGCTGCGCCGTGACCAAAGAAACCCCCAATAGAGCTTGGACTAAGGCGAGAGGATCTCCACCTATAGTAGGAAGAATGAGAGTATTAACCTCAAATTTAGCCATGATTGCATTGAACTCTTCAATAGTGGGGCATATTTCTACACCATTGAAATGAAAAACATGCGAGTAGGAATCCAAAAGTTGGCAGCAGCACGAAGAAGAGGGTCATCCACCTTGATTTGTTGATATGAGAAGATTCAAGAGAGACCAAAAGGAATAAGGGCTTCTTTGAAACGAGGGCCAAGCTTCTTGATCCATGCCGAGACTTCTAAAGAAGAGAATTATGTCATTGGAAAGCCTTAAAGAGTGTTTCCTAAGCTTAAAATATGTTTGGTGAGGGTTTAGAGGCCTTCAATGACTATTTTATACTTAAATAGGGTGACTAGGATTTTTCTGACCTGCGGCATGCGTACGCAGGATCAAGGCTGTGTACACATGGTCAAGACTTGCGTACGTAGGCGTGTGTATGTGCATGATGAAGGAAGGCAGAGACGAATTCCTTTTCCTATTTGGAGTGTGATTCCTCCACCAAGACCCCTCCCATGATTCCTACAGCCTAAGGGACTACTCAAGGCACAATCGAGCTCAGATTTTCAAGCATCAAAGATCAAGAAAAGCAAAATTGCATAGAATTGTGCAATTATCCCCATGAGTTGTAAATTAAGTACATGTCCTAAATAAAAGTAGAAATGTAAAAGATAAAAGAAGAAATGTAGAATATGTTCTTAAATACAACCCAATGTCTCAAATAAAAGATAAAGTGCAAAATTACACGCCAATTAAAAAAAATAGTAAAAAGAAAGTGTTTCGTTTGTGTTGTCTATCTGTTTGTGTAAAGTAGTAATTTCCAACTATTTTGTGTTGGCTTTAATTCCGTGCCAAATTTGATTGTAATTATGTTCAATCTTTTGTGCCCTGTATTTTATATGAGATTTCTTTGTAAGGGTTGTGTGTGTGAGAGAGAGTGTGAAGACTTAAGGAAAATTGAAGACCAAAGAAGTTTTCGCGAGTAGCTCGCGAGTAGCCTTCCCACGAAGTGAAGCATGTGCTCAGTACATGACTGGAATGCGAAGAGTCAAGACAGATGGTGACAGTTGGTTTTCGCGAGTGTCTCGCAGGTAAGGCCTTCCCACGAGATACCCGCGAAACATTCTGTTTTGCTATTTTGTCATATTTGCTCCACTACATCCTCACCCACACTATATATACCATCATTACCCACATATTAAAAGGAGTGCTTTTCAGAGAGAAAACCCTAGCCACAAAACCTTTGAGAGTTAGAGATTGTTATACCCACAATTCTCTACACAATCCATTGTGGTTTTCCTTAACTCCTACCTCTCCATTTCCAAATCTTTGAGAGGTTGATAGCACAAACAGTTACCACACCCATTCTGAGTGTAAAGTGAGGTTTTAGTGCTACTGGGAAGCAGTGGAAGAAGCCATTTGCTTGGTGGATGCAATTGGGCTGAATTGTGTGATTCATAGAACTAGAGAAGATAAGGCTTGGCGAAGTCAATTGGTAGTAGGAGCTTGGAGGGATCGAGTATATGGGGTAGACTAGGCTCAGAGGGTCTTTTGTTATTCATGTACTCCAACTTATTCTCTAGTGGATTGATTTACGGCCTGGATGGTGGCAGAGAGGTTTTTTCGCCGAGTTCTTCAGTTTCCTCTTCGATAACACATTGGTGTGTTATCTTGTGTTTGCATTCTTCTTCCCTTACTCTTGTGCTTTACTTTTATTACTTGTTGTTCATGTTTATGCACTAGAGTAGTTATATTGTTTATCCACTCGCATTTACTCTATTTCGCACTTAGTTTAAGTTAGAGTAAAATCAACCGAGTCGGTAATTTTTAATTTGGGGGTCTAAACAGCTCTTATGTTTTCACACAAATTCGAGCTTTTAGTTTGTCTATAGGATCACCGGAAGCGCCTCTTCTTTGGCTGGTAACTAGGAGTAGTCTCTGAATAGCCAACGCCATCACCATCATCATCATCATTATCACCATCACCTGGGTTGGCCAACCCTCTAGGACCATAGATCTTCCTGGAATACTTGGTCATCTTCAGTTAGAGGTTCCTTGCAAGCCAAACTAGCTCCTCATGCTCCTATACAGTGGGCTGAATTTTGAAAGAAAAAAGGTCTTAGAACAAGTGTTGTGGGATGCAGGAATAGAAAGGAAAGAGACAAGAATGAAGGAGAACTCAGCGCTCGTGTACCCTCGGGAAAAGGGTAACTCGTGACGTTTGTGTTACGGCCTATCACATGCTTATGAGCAAAACTGTCAGGACCATTGACATAGACCGATCAAATAAGATGAGGAGGGTCAATGGGAACACCCACAGCAAGGCCAACCTGACATGAGTATCCCATTTGAACATCATCCTATGAAGCAATGCAATAAAAAAGAAAAAAGAAAAAAAAGAGAGTAAGGAATGAGAAGAAGGGAAACATGTATTGTAGGAGTGAGGGAAGGCATGAGGCAAGTGTCGTTGAACTCATCATAGTCCACTCATTGTAGACACCTCATTTTGTATCTGGTTAGTAAACTTTAGTCCTCGGTCCCAATGATGAGCTTGACATGTCTACAAAAGGTAATTGAAGTTATTTTGATAGTTTGGAAGTATCATAACTTAAAAGTGCTCAAATCGCTTTGAAAACGATGCTGAAAAATAACCTTTGCTCATTGTTTTGACCATAAATTTTGATCCACAAATAATTTGTGACTGAGATTTGTTGCATTGGAAAGTAGAAATCCTAGGCTTTAATTTGAATACAAATTTTGCCTAATTTAGACTTAAATTGAGTGATTTATGACCGTTTGAAGTCGGGCCATCAGAGTTGTGCACGTACGCATCCACAAACCTACGTATACATCCACAAACCTACGTACACAGGACCCATTTAAGAACCTCATAACTTCAGTTTTTAGGGCCCGAAGCCCCCCTCTTTGATGGGGCTTGACCTTTAGA
Organism: Quercus ilex subsp. ballota; assembly: GCA_032727855.1. NCBI lineage: Eukaryota > Viridiplantae > Streptophyta > Magnoliopsida > Fagales > Fagaceae > Quercus > Quercus ilex. The sequence continues at coordinate 45,582,600 of CM064912.1, read as the reverse complement.
CTCTTTGGAATGTCCAAAACCCTAAAAATAAGCCTAAATACCGTAGTTTAAACATATAAATACATCCTTATGCCCCTAAACTCAAAACCTAGCTAGAGAGAGTTGATTTTTGCCTCCATCTTCTCTAAAAACTATTTTTCATCTTCTCTAAACTCACACACAGACTTGAGCACATTTTTTAATCATTAAAAAAAAAAAACCACTCTTTAGTTAGTTTTAAGGTAGATTCTTTGATAGGAAAGTTGATATGATTGAATGTTTTGATGAACATATTTTGATGTGTTAAATGTTGCTTTTATTTGTTGTTAGATCCAATGCATGTTCAGGAATAGATTTTGTTTTGTTTATCTTTATTTTTCTTGATCTTTGATATCTTTGTTGTTAGTTTTAGTTGTTTGATTATATATTAGAAGCATGCTAGGTTTTGTTTGATTGTTGTTTGTTGCCTGCTTTAAAACTTTGTTTCTGGGTGGTATGGATGCGCATACTCATGTATTCTTATGCATACTAGAGGCATGCGGTGTGTATGCATCCTCATGCCCAGAAACTCAGATTTAGGGTTCTTGCTATATTTTGTTTGTTTTGGTTAGTTTTAATCACATAAGGTCTTGTTGAGTCTAGTTTTCAAATGTTTAGGTCTAGGGTTAGTAGAATAATATGTTTCACATGCTTTGGTTGATATATTGATATTTAGGGTTTATATCTTGGATAAATCACATGAACATGCATTGATGCATAGGTGCTATGGTGCTATGAGGTAAGTGAGGTAAGTCATGCATAATTACATGAACATGCATTTGATTGGATGATGAGCATGATATGGTTTATGAACATGATGAATATGCTTGGTTAATACCATGATGCTATGCTTGGATGTTTGGGATATTCTTGATGTTAATGCCTTGTTGATGCTAACGTATTGTGATATGCTTGCTGCCTTGGATGAGATGAGATAGATGTATGCTTGGGTTGTGATATGCCATGATAGCTGAGTGATTAGGTTTTGGGATGTTTGATGCCATGTTGATTGTTAGATGTATGGTAGCGTGTGTGTGAGTATAGATGCAATGTTGAATGTGCCTTTAATAGGGTTAAGACATAAGACACAATGAGAGAAAGCCAACCTTAGGGTGGGCGGTTTTGGGTGCGTAATACCTTCCCAAGATCGTACCTTAACTCTAAACCCATATCTCTAGTAGTAAGATCAATGGTCCTTCCACAAGAGGACGCTATATATATGATTCCTATACCGTTGTAAAAACTAGGTGGCTACTCCCTGTTGCGTCCAAAGTGGCGACTCCACTGGGGATTGCGAGTTTAATTCCTATGTGTCCTATGTCTTAACCTTAATAAAAGCTTATTCAATACTTGTTTCCATACACATTCACTTGGTTCTATTGTCCCTTTATCTCGGTTGGTGATGAATGGAAAGATGGAAAGCTCCATTCAGGCCCAAGTCTTTCGAAGTTCATCCTACCAACTCACAATGTATGCCATTACCTATGATGGGCTTTGAGTGCATTAACGGTTTGCCACAAATCCACAAAGGTCCACTTAGATCCTCGATTGGAATCATGGCCCACCTAGTTGTGAGTAACCTACTTATCTATCCTTTTAGCTTTACGGAGCCTACCCACACTTAGAGAGATCCTAGATCCTATCAAAAGAGGGTACCTTTTTATATCTCTTGTTTGTTCAAGCATATATCTTATGATCACCTAATTCTAAAGGACAAATAAAAAATGTAAAAATGGAAGGGTGACCTTAAAGTTATGGCATACCCTAAGATATTGGCATGAAAAGAAAAGAAGTTTTCACATATGAGAGACTTATTCCAAAGTCTAAAGGTATGTCTTAACTTGAAAGGTTTATAAGACCATAGCCTAGTTACTATCATAAGCCCAAATCAAAAGGCCTCTTGAAAAGGAGAACCTTGGACCTAGGATAACAAATATGCTATGGACTTGGCATGCAACATCCTACAAAGTCAATATGAACTTCCCTAATCTTGGGTGTCCTTGTTGTATGCCAAGGCCCAAAATGATGAGAGATTCATAGGCTTTGACAGGAGGGCCACAATATGTTCTAGCTAGAGGGCTACTTCAAAAGAAAATTTCAAGAAAAGAAGAAAGTCTTTTGCAAAGAAGAAAAGTTTTCAAAAAAAAAAATCTTTCGTAAATATTGTTTTTTTAGAAGTGGAATTTTCAAAAAAAAAAAAAAAAATTTGCAAAGAAAAAGAATTGAAGAAAAGAAATGTTTTGCAGAGAAAAGGTTTTCAAAGAAAAGATTTTTTTTTATAAATATTTTGTAAATAATTTTTATTTTTTATTTTAAAATCAAGAGGACACAAGATCATGAATATACCATAGACTTTGTAGGAAAGCATTGGCCCATGAAGTCATAACATACCCTAGCTTTTGGGGTCGAAATTCAAAAACCCTTTTCAAAAGCAAGAGAGCCCAAGATCATGAGTATGTTTTAGGCTTTATTGAAAAGTTGTGAACCAATCCATGCTTTGGGAAGATTTTGGAACCCTACAATCCAAAGACATGGGTGGGTAGGCTCACCAAGAGTCCAGTGAGGATTAAAAGAGGAAATCTTTTTAACCAATTGACCAAACTCTTCAAACTAGTGGCAAGACCCATTTGAGAAAGAAAGAGGGGAGAGAGTGAACATTCAAGATGGGCTTTGTAATGGGACAAGTAAAAGATTTTGATGTGTTGAGATAAAGCTTGGTCACTTTTTTTCTTCAAAAAAAGAAAAAAAAAAAAGAAAAAAAAAAAGAAAGATGTGGACTTCTAAATATCATGGCTCATTTTAAATATAAGTTCAAACAAGTTTTTCATAAGAAAATAAATTTTCCAAAGCATGATGGGCTTGCATTATAAATGGGGTATTGATCTTTGTGTTTAAATTCTTTGATGAGACCATTTTCATAAGGTCAAATAGAGCACAAGATGTGGACTAACCTTGCAAAATTCATGAACAACCTATGCTTAAGCCCAGATGAGGATGAGAGGGCAAGATGAGTTACTTGTAATTAGAAAAAAAGGCAAAAAAAAAAAAAAAGAAAAAGAAAAAGAAAAAGAAAAAGAAATTGTTGGGCTTGGATCCAAGTGAGGAAGGATGAGAGAATGAGAAGTGTGAATGATGTAGTTAGGCTTTAAGCGTAGGGAAAAACATGAATTTTGAAAGATTGATGTAGCTCATTCTATTTCTAAGCCCAAGATAAATAAAATGATATAAGACTTAGAGTACAAATGAGGCATACATTTAGTCCACATTTTGATGCAAGCAAGAAAAGTTGATTAAGACATTGTGTCCAAAACTTAAAGACATTGGGAGCACATGTTTATTTGATCAAATTCATTTTCAGGGACATTCAAGATAATCTCTAAGCTCATCCTTAATCTTGTCAAGGTCTACTCGCTAAGGAGGATACCAAGAAGCAATGAAGAGCATAAATGAAAGTATGGACATCATGAACAAGACACACTTGTTCACATTGAGGAGCTAATGAAGGATATACACACTAGACTACAAAGGCTTGAAGAAGTACATGGCCCACAAGCTGAGGATGTCTTTGGCAAGACAAAAGAAATAAAGAAAATTATTGCCAATGACACCCACAAAAAGAGAAGGGAATTTGATGACATTTACATATCGTTGTCAGAGGCCTTTGAAAGCTTATCTAAGAAGGGTTATCTCAAGCCGCTTGAACCTACTCTTCTTCCAATTCCAATCCCAAGCACTTGGAACATGAATGAGTATTGTGCTTTTCACCAAAAGCTAGGACACAAGACAGATGATTGCTTTAGTTTGAAGCATGAGATTCAAGATTTGATTGATGGTGGGGTGATCATTAAGCCAAGATGCTAGAGATGAAGCAAGACCAAATGAAGGAATGTGCTTAAGAGATTTGATCCATGATAATACCTTTGCTAGAGGATGATCCATTTCAATTTTTTGGAGTCATTTTCAATTGTTGTGTCTTCAATTTGTCAAGTCTATTTGAGTCTTTCTTTTTGTTATGTTTTTTAGTCTTTCCCTTTGTTGTGTTGTTGAGTCTTTGTTTAAAATGTCTTGTTGAGTCTTTCGATATGTTTTGTTGTTCAGTCATGTTCCTTCGAATGTTCAAGTCAATGTTGTTTCACTTTCAATATAGATGGTCATTCAAATACAACGTGTATCATGTGATCTCTCTTTGTTGTTTTGAAATGAATAAATCCTTAAACCTAACACATTGGTTAATAAGGAATCAAAAGATAAGATTGTCTAAATTTATTTGATCATAAAGAGCAAGCATGAAAGTGAGAAAGGGGCGAGAGATAAAGAGAAAGGAAAAAAAAAGGCTTCAATCAACTGAAAGAGTACACAAGAATGAGAAGGATGAGTGATGAGAAGTTCCTTGAAGCACAAGACATGAGTGAGTTGAAAGATGGGAAAGAGAAATTGAATGAATAAGTTGTTGTTTCACATGGATGACATTACAATGATGAGAACTTGATGAGATGAAAAGGCTAACCTAGGTTTGGAAAGGCTAAGCAATCAAGGTTGAGGGGAAGAGAGGCCATTTTTTTGCTACCCTTTTTACAAGGAGAGATTATTTCCACTTGCTAACCTCGTTGAGCCTAGATGAATTCCTTCTTTCTACCCATGCCAAGAGATTACCCCCTACACTAGGGGCATGTTCTTAAGAGATGGTGATTTGAAAGGGTTACCCTTAACACTAGGGGCGTACTTTAATATTGGAAATGATCAACTCTATACTAGGGACAAGTTTTGTGGATGAATGATAGAGGGATGTGAGGATGATTTTTAAGTGAAAGGATATCTTTTCCTAACAAGGGGCATGGTAAAAGAAAAACAAAGAAAAGAAAATAAGAAAAAGAAAGAAAGGAAGAGATAGAAGAAAACAAGAAAAGAAAAGGAAATGAAAGTGGGAATCAAAAGGGACAAGAAAAAATGGATGAAAAAAAGAAGAAAACAATGCAAGCATGAGATGAGTAGGAACCCTTGGCAATTAGGATACCTTGAGAATAAAATTGAATTTGAGCCTCAAATACATTTTCTTTCTTAAGCCTTAGAACCTCAGCCTCGTTATGGTCCATAAACAAGTCCTTTTTGATCTGTTAAGATTGTTTAGCCCTACGAATTTTGGAAAGCCTAGCCTTAGTAGTGAAAAAGAAAGAGAAAAGAAAAGAAAAAAAAAAGAAAAAAAAGAAAAGAAAAGAAAGAAGAAAGGCCCGTTAGGTTGAAAACCTGAAAGGGTAGCCTCGGCAAAAGTTAAGGCACCTTGAAAAGAAGTGAAGAAGAGCAATGAGGAAAATGGTGATCTCACTCCAAGCTAGGGGCAAATCATGAATGGAAATGACAAAGGAATGAACATACAAGGGAAGATGAGATTAGCTCCAAGCTAAAGCAACCACGATGAGGAAAAAATTGACCATACATGAGAGATGAATTGATTTAGGAGAATACAATAAGAGGGAAATGAGAGAAGTGAGTTGTACATGTTAAAACAAGGACAATGATCGAGTTGACTAGAGAAGATCGAATTTTAAATTCGTATTTGGACTAATCAATGAAGATGGTAGGTGATTCATACAAAACTAGTTCAAAGAGAATACACGTTAGTGTGCAAAATCATCTAGATCCATGATCCCTTTGTGAGAGACTTCTCCCTCAAAAAAGAGATTTGGGTACCTTTTAGGACACTTCTCTTTTTGGGTAAGTGGTATGGAGTCGCCACTTATTTTTCTTTATACAAAAAAAATAAGAAAAAAAATACTAATTACAAAATACATGACTGAATAGTTCCATTCATTGATTGAATAAAATTACATATTTGAAAGAAAATTAAAAAGTTACATAGCTTTGGATCCTAATTACAATCTACCAAATATTTACATAGCTTGTTGTCCTAGTTACATTCTACCCAAAACAAATGAAGATAAGGCTAGATCTACTAAACCAAAAACCTAAATTTGGAGGCTAGATTATGGAAGGGGAAGGTGTTAGGCACCCATTCTGCCTAAACAAAGTCTGGTCTTCTAGACTTTTGTGACCAATGTACTATACTATGCATGTCATGCATGATATGTTGAACACGTGAATGAAAAATTAAATCACATAAATTTATGTATGGATAAAATCTCTTCTTTTTGTTAAAAAAAATCAGATATGTTTTTATTGTTAAAAATGATTTTGATTTGTCAAAATATTAGATCTGCTTTGTGGATTGTAAAAAAGGGTTTTGTGATGACAAAAATTTAGATCTGTTTTGTTATATAAAAAAAAAGATTCTTGATGACAAAAATTTAGATCTGTTTTATTATATATTTAAAAAAAAAAAATTTCTAAGAAGACTACTTCACTCATAATCTAAAATTATGCAATCATGAATTAAAATAAACATAAACATAGTAATACATAATCTCTTTCTCTATTTCAACAATTTGCATGTATTAAGAAAATCAGATTTGAGAAAAGTTTAGATCTGCATCTCATAAAGATGCAACTCTCTTTTTGTTTGAGAAAACTCAAATCTACATCTTAAGAAAGATGCAAATCAGTTTTTGTATTGAGAAATTCAGATCTACATCTTATAAAGATGCAGATCTGTTTTGTTTTAAGAAAAATTAAGATCTACATCTTATAAAGATGCAGATCTGTTTTGTTTTAAGAAAAATAATTGTTCACATGCAAATTTATTGACATTCAAGAAAAAGATTATAACAATCATATAGAAAATATCATGCTTTAAACAAAAGGACAATTAACAATTCATAGATATTTGAAAAAGAAAGAGATATAATATGCATCATCACATCACAAGAGAAGGGTGAAGGAAAAACCTTCTTGCATGAGCACACTTTGTTCTTGAAAGGATGTTTTAGGGTTCAAAGAAATTTGTTCAATTCTCTTTGAAACCTAAAAATCCTAATTTTGTAGCAACACTCAGAGAGAGGATCAGAAAATATGTGTGGTTTGAGAGTCAAAAGCATTAAAAAAAAGTGCTAAATTATGAGGTTCAGACTCTATTTATAGAGGCCAGAAGACTCTAAAAAATAGGTACGGAATATTAGGGTTTGAATTCGGTCGCATCCTTTTGCAAAAAGATCGAAAAGGGTGTGCGTCACTCGAAGGCCGTTGGGCCAAAGCCCAACCAAGGGAAATTCGGCCCTTTTAGAGTGTTGTTTAGCACTCCAAAAGTGCCAAATTGGCTCTTGGAGGCCGAACGCACTTTCGTGTTCGGGTGCCATTTGGTCTCTCCTTCTAGGGTTTTTTTGGCCGATTCTTGTACCTAAACGTGTTTTCAACCTCCATTTATGATTTTTTATCTCTTCTTTGGATAATTCAGGCTTTTTTAAGAGTAATTATCTTGAAGATAAATAACTTAAAATAAATCTTGATAAAGTTTAGATTATCCACAATTTTATTGTTATGCAATCATCCTTTTTATTCTTATGCATGCATCCCTATTTTAAACACTAATTTCAACCAATCACAAAATTATTTAATTAATTTTAATTGTTTAACCAACCAGAATTAATTTAAATTGATCATGTGTAATCGATTCTATTTAGACATAATGCATGCTGATCGTGCAAACTTGATCATGCGATATCTTTCGATCCGATGGTCCAATTTGGAAACTGGAAACACCGTTGCGACTGTTAGAATCTCAAGATCATTTTTATGATATGCAATAAATAAATTAATGCATGTAATGCAAAGGAAAAATGATGCATGTGATGCAAGAATGACTTTTTTTGGTACATGGATGGTCACACTAGTCATCTTCCTTGATTAAATCATGGGTGCAAAATTGAGTGTCTATAGAATGCCCCTCATTGACAGAGCTTGGAAAGCGAATGTCAATGTAAAACAAAGAAACTGATTTTAGCGACCATGATTTAATTAAGGCTGAATTTTCAAAGATTACCTAGCTCTCGAACCTAAAACTTTGGAATGTAGAACTAGTGCCTTATCTTTTGACAAAACAATGAAAATACTTGACTTAAATGGTAATTGATGAAATTTGAAATGGCTGAGACTTTTTCATTCAGATCTTAATAATGGAGGAGTTAGTGATCAACTGGCTTGATCTTGACGAAAAGGGGTGTCTGCGATCAACTGGTTTGATCTTGACAAAAAGGAGCGTCTATGACCAGCTGGCTTGGTCTTAACTAAAGGAACGTCTGCAATCAACTGGTTTGATCTTGATGAAAGTGTTTGTTTTTAGACCCCTTAAAACACAATTGGATTAACCTAATTAGTTAGCCAAGTTATTACTTAGTCCAAATTCTAGATCTAGGTTAACACAAACATATAATCATATCAATGCAAAGTGCAGAATATAAAGAACACAAAGATATGATGATTCAGGAAAACCAAACTGGTAAAACACCTGGGGAGGATTTAACCTAGCTATCCTCAAGGTAAACCTGAATCCACTATAGAAAGAATCGAAGTTAGTACAATAGCGACTTAGACCACTAACATCCTATTGCTACCCACCAGTAGAAAACTTACTGACATGACCACGTGCAAGCTCCGAGACCACAAACTCCTTCTTTCTTGGATTCTCTAGCAAGTACAAGCACTCCCGCTTGTGTATCTTTAAGCTTTTATCGCAGCAACTGAATGATCATCAAGCTCTCGAAGAAATCTCCTTCTTGATAATCCTAAGCTTGTGTGAAGGCAAGCACCTCATAGATTTCACAAGAGATTCACACAAACAGCAATATGAGCAACATCTAAAACGTGGCTAGGGTTTGCCTTATATACCTAAGGCAAAACATAAAACCCTAAACGTTTTAATGAGCTAGGGTTGAGTTGGAATTCTGCAGAAAAAACATTCTGCCTGATATTCGATCAATCAAGTCTAAGCGTGGATCGATCGAGCCAGGCTGAAAGTCACTAATACTTCCGCAGCCACTCGATTCTAACTTTACATACAATGCACATACTTTGAGCAAGTCTAAACAAGACTAACAACTATTTTGATTATGGTTTGCCAACATTACACATTAAAGTTCTAAATACATTAGTTCCTAAGTTTTTAGAACCTAACAGCAAGGGTGTCTACGATCAACTAGCTTGATCTTGACAAAAAGGAGCGTCTGTGATCAACTGGCTTGATCTTGACATAAAGGAGCGTTTACGACCAACTGGCTTAGTCTTGACTAAAGAGGCGTTTGCGACCAACTGGCTTGGTCTTGACAAAAAGGAGCATTTGCGATCAACTGGCTTGATCTTGACAAAAAGGAGCGTCTGCGACCAACTGGCTTGGTCTTGACTAAAGGAACGTCTGCAATCAACTAGCTTGATCTTGACGAAAGGAGCGTCTGCGACCAACTGGCTTGATCTTGACAAAAAGAGCGTTTGCGACCAACTGGCTTGGTCTTGACAAAAGGAACAGCTGTGATCAATTGGCTTGATCTTGACGAAAGGGTGGCTATGACCAACTGGCTTGGTCTTGACAAAAGGAACATCTGTGATCAACTGGCTTGATCTTGACAAAAGGGTGTCTTCGATCAACTGGCTTGATATTGACAAAAGGAACGTCTATCACCAACTGGCTTGGTCTTGACAAAAAGGAATGTTGTGATCAACTAGCTTGATCTTGACGAAAGGGTGTCTAGGGCTTCTCATCCTTGAAACCAAGTTGTTGCTTGCAAAAATTAAAATTTGGAATCAGTTTCTAACCGATAAGGGCTTTGCGTTCCCACTACTTTTTGAGATGTGATCCCTTTCTTGATTTGAACTTTATCAAAAAAAGTTTAATTGACAAAAGATTTTTCTTTTGAGAAACATTTGATTTTTGAAATTCTAAAGTTTTGAAATTTTGATTTCGATTTCTGAGACTTTGGAAAAAAAATTCTTCTTGAAATCTAGAGTTTAAAATCTGAAATTTTGAGCCTTTCGAATTTTTTTAAAATCAAGGCTTGGAATCTTGATCATGAAATTTGAAGTTTGAGTTTTTTTTTTGGAAATTGAAGAGTTGAATTCAAAATTTGGGCATTGAGAATATGAATTTGAAAATTTGGGAACAAAAACTTTGAAAATGAAAGCTTTTTTTTTTTCATCTTTCTCCACCTCTCTTCCTCCATTATCACTATTCACTCTCTTCTTCCCCTTGGATTTTCTTCTTCATCTCACCATTTCTTCTCACAAAATATACTTCTCTAAGCTTCTCAAGCTTCCCTCATCAATCTCCATCAATATCTCTTTAGATCCTTGTGTTCTTGAGCATTTCATCACATACCCATTTTCCAAAACCCATTTTCTTTGCATCAAAATGGCTTCTTCCTCCAAGGGATCTTCCTTTCTGACTTCTCATGGTAAGAAGTATGATCCAACATTTAAGTGGCATGATAATGATGGACTTCGTCAAGACCCTAGGACCCATGCTCCATATTGTCATGTAGACACCAAGGTGAGTTTTTTTTTTTTCTTTGGTTTTTTTGCTTGGCAAAATGTTGTTGCATGTTTCATTGAAAGTTTCACGGTGAGATATTATCACTTTTGAAATTTTGGGGGCATTTTGTGATTGATCATGTTTGGAATGTTTGGAGCATTCTTGAAGTGTGTTTTTTCTTTGATCTTGGTGCAATTTGGGCAATGTTGGTGGCTTTTGGAATTTTGACAATGTAGGTAATTTGTGATGTTGTGGGATGAATTCTGGTTTGGACTTTGGGAGTATTGGCATCGTGAAAACTTTGTGCTTGACTTATAGGAATGTGTTCATAATATATGTGGGAAAACTTGTTGGCATGTGTAGACTTTGTTTTATGATCATGGAAAAATTTTGTGGGTATGTGCATGGATATATTTATGGGTATTGGCAAATTTTTTGGGTATTGTGGAAAAATTTTGTTGGGTATATGAGAATTTATTTGTGCCTGAAGTTGTGGGAATTTTTTCTTGGCATGTAGAAATTTTCTTTTTGCATGGCTATTGCAAAATTTGGTGGTTGTATGGATATGTGATAAATTTGGTAGTGGTGACATTTTGGTGGGGTATTGATTTGATTTCGAAAATATTTTTTGGGTGTTGCAGAGCCTCAAGAGTTGAGGGAGTCTCCAAATGTTGAAAAGTGCATGGGCAGCAATGTTTCCTAGCATCAAAAATGTCATCAATGAAGCGGGCTTTGACACCTTCTTCAAAGCTTTGTTGAATCATGAAACATATGAGTACAAGGATCTTCAGTTACTTCTTGCCTTAGTAGAGTGCTTCTGGGACACTATGCAAGGGTAGTGAATTGATGGTAAAGGAAATTAAGGGTGAAAGTAAATTATGGGTAGCTGAGTTCGAGGACAGCTTTGCCTCCAGAATAGAAAGAACAGAGAATGAGAGAATAGAGATAGGAATTAGGTTGAATCAATGACAATTTGCTTGAATTGTTATTAATGACCACCCTAGCCTTTATACAAGCGTACAACCTTGGTTTGACTGTATAACTGCCCGTGTTCTGTTCCCTAACCAACTGACCCTTTCAACCTAACTAACAATAGTTACAAGTCTCAACCGAACTAATCACAGTTATAGTATTAACCATAGTTAAGCCCTAGTTAACAAGTACAACCAACTAATACAACCATCAGCTTGTACAAAAACCAATACAACAGTTACAACAGTAGTATTATAAAAGTGATCTTAACAAGACCCCCTCCCTTAGAGCACCTTGCCCATAAGGTGAGGAAATTTGGCTTGCAAATCATAAAGGATTTCCCAGGTAGCATCTTCCTTGCACTCACTTTGCCACGGAACAAGAACCTGGGTCACAGTCCTGCTTCTTAACTGAATAGATTTTCTATCCAAGATCAGCATAGGTTCTGGGGTAGGCACCAAATCCACATTTACAGTAGGCAGTGTAGGCCTAGGCACCACCTTGTCTCCCAATTTAGATTTGTGGCAGGAAACATGGAACACAGGATGAATGAGAGATCCTGAGGGTAAGTCCAATTTATAAGACACCTCCCCAATCCTTTGAATGACCTGAAATGGCCATTCAAAGGATTGCTTATATGGCTACAACCTTAGAATTGCTTATATGGCTACAACCTTAGATACACTGAGAATTGCTTATATGGCTACAACCTTAGATACACCCACTCCCCTACTGCAAAGGACATTTCCACCCTTTTTTTGTCTGCAAACCACTTCATCCTCTCTTGAGCAGCACACAAATTCTGCTTAAGCAAGGATAGAAGCTGCTGTCTTCCCTTAAGTAACAAGTCCACTGCCCCAACCCTTGTAGTACCAGCTACATAATCTAGAACCCTAGGAGGAGGGTAACCATATAAAGCCTCAAAGGGTATCATCTTAGCAGCAACATGGAAATTGGTATTAAACCAAAACTCTGCCAAAGGTAGCCACTCAACCCAAGTAGTAGGTTTGTCAGCTACAAAAGCCCTAAGGTAGTGTTCCAAGCTCTTGTTTACCACCTCAGTTTGGCCATTAGTCTAAAGGTGGTAAGAAGAAGACATAGTTAAAGCCACTCCCTACAACCTCATCAATTCCCTCCAAAAATGAGAAGTGAATATAGGATCTCTATCACTCACAATGGTAGAGGGCATACCATGCAATTTAAACACAGATTGTAGGTAGACATTAGCCACCTTGGTAGCAGTGTAAGGAAGGGAGAGAGCCATAAAATGAGTGTACTTGGTAAGCCTATTCACTACCACGAACACCACAGACTGCATATGAGACTTGGGCAGCACCTCCACAAAATCCATGCTCACATCTAACCATGGTTTTTCTGGAATAGGCAAGGGTTGCAGCAGCCCAGTTGGAAAACAAGTCTCATGTTTGAGTTTCTGGTAGACATCACATTCCTTCACATATTGTTTCAAGTCTTTCCTCAGGCCAGACTAGTAAAAATCTTTCTAAAGCTTCTGCAAGGTCTTAAGGTAGCCTGAATGGCCTCTCAAAGGGCTGTCATGCACCTGATGTAGGAACATAGACTTCAAATCACCATTAAACTCACCTAAATACAGCCCGCCCTTATAAAATAGTAACCCATTGCAAAGAGTAAACCCAGGATAAGCATCAGAACTCGATTGAATGGCCTACATAATAAACTGTATCTTAGGGTCAGAAGTATAGCTTTTCTTGAGATTAGACAACCAAGATGGAGTAGGAAATGAGATAATGCACAAAGTGCCTTCTGAAGAAGGAGAAACATCTGAAATAGCTGACATACTTGGAATAGAAGCATGCAAATCAGATTGGATAGAAGCAGAAGTTGAAATTTCATCACTTGACCTTCTTGAGAGTGCATCAGCCACCACATTCTCTTTACCTTGTTTGTACTCCACAATGAAAGCATAACCAAGGAGCTTGGTAATCCATCTTTGTTGTGTTGGTGTTCCCACCCTCTGCTCTAAGAGGTATTTGAGACTTTGATGATCTGTTTTAATAACAAATGGTCTTCCCAACAAGTAGGTTCTCCATTTCTTGACTGCCACCACTAAAGCTAATAGTTCCTTCTCATAGGTAGAAAGTGAGAGCTTATTACCTTTCAATGCTTGACTATGGAAGGCAATAGGGTTATGATCTTGCATTAGGATAGCCCCTAAACCCACACCAGAAGCATCACATTCCACAGTAAAAGGCTTGGTAAAATTAGGCAAAGCCTGTTAGGATTGGTGCCCTTAAATCCTAATGTATGATGCTATGTAAGATATTACGTACGACATTATATATTGATAGGCCAAAACGTATTGACCCCTTGTGATTAAATTAATTGATTAATTAACCAAGTTATTAATTAATCAAATTAACATACAAATGCGTGGTAGTACAAACAAATCACCAATAAACTAAGCATGCAGTGGAAAATAAATAACACGGTGATTTGTTTACAAATGGGGAAAACCTGATGGCAAAAACCCCACTGGGTGATTTTCAGGTCACCACTTCTGAAATTCCACTATTATCAAAACAAGCGGTTACAAGTAAAGGAATCCCAATACCTTATACCAACCTACAGTTGAACCCTTACCCCAATACCCAATTGGACTTGTTTTGTAGTGACAATTTCCCCTTTTGATGCACGGCTCCCAAGTATGTGACTAACCAATGCGCGAATCCTAGTACGTGACTTCAATCACCAACTAGAACGAGTTGTTGGCTGTAAAGTTCTTCAGTTCATCCACGATGAAGATCAAGAAGATGTTTGGTCACAAAACCCAAAGGTGCACATACACAGCAACTTCTTCAGAAGAGATGAACTAGGGCAAAACTTTGTCTCCAGTCACAAATTGTATGAACAAACTTTGCTTGAACAAACTTTGCTCAATGCTTGTGCAACTTGTGTACTCTTTGACGGCCCTTAAAACACTCCTTTTATATGTCTAGGGTTAGGAGAAAAAAAGGCCCAAACACATAAACACGGATCCCAAGAAATCAGATCAGAAATTCTGATTTTGTAAACCTCGACAGATAGAAGCTGTCGAGCTAGTTGTTGAGCAACGGGCAGAACAACTTCCTTAAACCTCTACAGATGCTAGCTGTTGAGCTTTAGTAACTTTGCACTTTCAGTTTGTTTTCTTGGACAGACTTGAAGGCTTCAACACTTGATCTTGAAACATGGTTTCTTGAAGTATTTCAACACATCCTAGATCTACCTAAATACAAGTAAAGTGTGTTTTGTCAAAGGATTAGCCAATTACATAAAATCATGACATATGCTCTTAACATGTGAACCACATATGTTCTAACAATCTCTCCCTTTGGCAATCCATGACAAAACCACAATTAACAAATGAACATATGAGAAAAGTCATAAAACACTAAACTCATATTCACTTGTTGAATACAATAAAAACTATCCTAACATAAACTCTTGAAAATTTTTGCAAGAAGAGCGTTTATGGCAAGTAGACTTTAACAACCTGTATTTCTGAAACACTTTAAACAAAATTCATCAAAGCATCTTAGTGTGAAACAGAAATAATAGATTGCATACAAGTATAAGAAGCATGTGTATAAAGGAAGAAAAGAAACAACACATGAAAGATAGGTGAAAGAAACATACATCCACATATAAATAATATAAGTACAATGTATGTGTAAAAATGGTCACAAGACCCAATGTAAAAGAACAATGTATCTTTTTTTTTTTTTTTTTTTTTTTTTTTTTGAGAAGGTAGAACAATGTATCTAAAAAGGAAAGAAAAGAAAAGATAAATCATATCCTCACTACATCCCTCATATCAACAACACTCCCCCTAACTCAAAAAGTCCTATACTAACTCTCCCCCTAAGAATGACTACTCTCATATCCCAAAACTACTCATCCTTTTTATCACGAGTGACAAAGGGTAAGAGTGTCAAGTAGACATCTCATCAATAGAGCTAGCATCTCCATCATCATTAGAAGCATCATCGTCATCATCCTCAACATCAGAATCAGAAGCCACTGGAGGAGGTGGTGAAGGAGAAGCCTCAGAAGCAAAGCCACCCATGGTTGCCTACTATCGTGCAATACGATCGACACGAACATTCAACTGATACAACTCAGTAGAGAGCGTATCAAGGCGAGCATCCATGCGCTATAGCTGCGCCATGATGTCTCCAAGTGACACATCGCCCATGGAAGAAGAAGAAGCGGATGTAGATGGAACAGATCGAGATTGTGCCGAACGAGATGGAGTCGAACCAGAAGGAGAAGCTGCTGACTCCTGTCACGACTGAAACTGCACCTCACTACATTTTACAGTAGCGGCGTCTATGGCACACATGAAGGTGAAATGGTCAGACACAGGAAAAGGGAAGGAAAAATGGCGTAAAATCCTTGTGATAACGGAAGGAAAGATGAGCTTATCACGAGACGTTGAATCTAGATGAATATCTATAATAGAAAGAATGAAGTGAGAAGGGAAATCTATAGTAAGATGCCCAAGTAGGGACAACAAAAATCGTGCCCGACGCTCTGTAATGGAGTTGTAGTGAGAAAGAGGATGGAGTACAAAGGTCATTACCGTGATCAAGAATCTAGGACCTTTAGCAAAAAGCCGACATGGTGTAAACTGACGCTCACCCCAAGCAAAAGGGTGCTCACAGAAAGCGGAAATGAGCTCATCCTTGGACACAATCCTCAGATGCTCACAACTAGGATAGTCAGGAAACTCTATCCTAGGAACCCGAAGCACATCCGCAACAAGTTGCGGTGTGATAGGGATGCGCGTACCTCTAACGCGAGTGAAGAAAAGAGGTACTGAATGATCAATCCCGTGCATGTTGGAGTAAAACTCCTAGATAAGCACGAGAGAACAAGTGACCGGGACGTCACACAGTGACTCCCATCCCCGACTGTGAATGACAGTGGGAAGGTCGGTGTCGGCGAAGTCCGCCAAAATGACTTGGCGTTCCGAATGAACACCTCATCTAGAAAAGTTCTTCGAGAAAGCCTTTCGGGCATCCTCATCATGGAACCGAATGTTAGAAGGAGTAGGATTAGAAGAAAATGATGCCCCAGAACGAAGAGGGTTCCGAGACGGAGCAAATTTACGCTTAGGTGCCATAGACACGACTAACATAAACAGAAAGAGAGGGAGACAGAGAGAGACAAGCAGAAAAGTCCCAAATCAATTCAAATATAACAAGTATATTAAATAGAGAGTATGTATGCATGAGAATGCATGAACATGTGACATGCAAAACAAATTTCATCATGGGCTTAACCCAATCCAATCCTACCAGCACATAAACATATTGCACACATCTAAATGCATGAAAATACTGTTATAATGCATATGTGATGCAATGTATGAGATTTTAAATCCATTTAAGTGAAAACCCATTCCAAAATTTCAATAAAACTCATCAATTTTGAAAAACCCCAAAACTTAAGTTTCAAATCATGAAATGCATGAAGAATGAAGAGATAAGAAAGCATACCAAGTGATTTGAAGCAAAGAAAGGCCAAAAATCACGTGGATTGAAGGTTTTGAGTGAGAAAAGAGTTTTTGGGAGGTGAACAGGTGCGGATAGATCGAGAAAGATCGAGAACATGAGAATCGGATCGCATGAGGAAGCTTAAATAGAACCTCAATAAAGCTCGATAGATGAAGGTGTCGAGAGGTGTCGGTCCATCTATCGAGGGAGGTGTCGAGTAAAATGGTCATCGACAGATTCAGGTGTTGAGAAGGTATCAAAAAACAGAACACCAGATACGAAACATAAGCTCGATCGATCGACCAGGTGTCGAGAAGCTATCGAGGGGGCAGGAACTTTCTCAGTCGATCCATTAGGTGTCGAGAAGCTGTCGAGATTGCGATAAGAAAAAGCTTGAGAAGCTCGACAGATAGCTAGGTATCGAGGAGGTGTCGAGCTAGCTTTTAAAAACCAGTTTTTCGAGAGGAGAAAAACACAGACATGAATGCAATCAGACATGCAACTCAACCAAGGATCCAATTAACATATTAGGCTCTCAAAATCATCTCTCAACAATAATTTTAAGTACATGGATCTCAAAAAAAAAAAAAACACACACACACACACACTAAACAAGTCTAACCAATTTTATATTTCAAAAACAAGTCAAGACAGTTTAGTGAGCATACATTAACACATGTAAAACCTTGTGATGGCCAAATCACATTGTACCTGCACATGTATCAAGAGTAGCAAAGAATATTGCGTGTTGTGTGAAAAACATCACAAGATTGCGTAAGTGTCAACTAGTTATGACGATTTGAGATACGAGAAAATCACTTTAACTCACACACAATCATAACTGTTTGATGGGGACTATCACCTTCGAGGTACATCCTATAACTCCCACATCTCCTAGAATAAACACTTGCAATCATATCTAAAGCATTTTTTATCTTTTTGCTTTTTATTTTCTTTGTGTATTTTTCTTTTATTTAGCATATCTTGCATGGGCATATAAGAAAGAGAAAAGAAATACCCAATGATATTTGACATTCCAATTTTGCTATGCCGAAGCACACAAATGTCATTGACACTGCACTTTTGCTATGCCGAAGCATATAGGTGTCATATTATGATTGGTAGGCAACAGTGGGGAGATGTTTATTTATGCCTTTCTCTTAGGTTTTTCTAGTCCTTCCAGTCAAAAAGAGTGATATGAGTGTTAAGTACAAGAGATAACTTAATCTTACTTATCATAAACAAGAGCCACAAAACTCACTTGCTTAGTTGTGCATAGAGATGCTCATCTAAGCTACAAGAGATACAAAGTTTAGAAAACTTTATTTCAATGGCCATCCAAGGTACACAAGTACCAATGTACACAAAACACACATTGTTTTTGTATTTTTCTGATTTTTCAATTTTTTTTATTTTTATATCAAAAACAAAATAAACAAAATTGAAAACAAACAAACAAAAACATGTTTAAACAAAGCAAAGCATAAAACTAGACTGACTAAAAAATAAATGCAAAACACACAAGTAATGCAACAAACAAAAACAAGAAGATAGAAGAAAGTGATATAATCACTTAAAGTCATTTTTCTTCCACACCTTGGAAGAACCTTTCCTTTGATTAAACCCTTGAACCGGTGGTGAGGGGGAAGAATTGAAACCATTCAAGTTCGAAAGGAACATGAGGGCTTTGAGAAGATCTCCAAGAGGAGCAAGAGAGGATTGAAGCTGATTTTGGCTTCCAGATGCTATCATGCCGTTGCTCTATTGAGTGGCCAACCATTTATAGCAATTTGGTCGAGTATGACTGGCAGCTCCACAATGATGACAGAGATATTGCTTTTTCTGTTTAGGCTTTTGAGAGTTAGCCTTCTTAGCCCTAAGGTATTTAACATCTTTCTTATCCTACTTAGGGGGTGCTCCTAAGATAGATTTACCCTTGTCTAAGTTCTCACTAGCTAATTTAGTTTTAACATCATTGTTCTCAATTTCAGTATTATTAGCAAGAGGAACAAAAATAGTTGCACTAGTAGAAGCAATATTAGAGGAAGAAAGACCATACCCTAAACCTATTCGATTCAAAGTAGATTTCTGAATGCTGAGCATCTTATCAAGCTTTGCACTTGAATTCCTCTCCAATTGAGCTCTAACTTGAAACAGCTCCGCTTCAAGCTTCTAGGTCTTCTCAGACAAGAAATCGTTCTCAAACCTCAGTGCTCCAATAGTTTGATTAGCCTCATCAAACTTTGTGGACAATTCTTCACGATCAAATTCCACATCACTGAGTTTCTTGGTGGCCTGCCTATACAATTTCTCATGCTTCTCAGAAAGCTTGTACAGTTTTTCATAGGCTGTATGGATATCATCTTGACACTTTGAATCCACCAATTCTTCTTCTTCATCCACTTCTTCAACAATCCCTTCAGTAGGATTAACCGTGGTAGTGAAGGCATTCAAGATTCCGTCATCCTCATTGTCGAAATCATCTTCAGGCTTAGTGTCACTCAAGGTTGTAGTAAGTGCCTTGCTCTTCCCAATACTCTTGAGATATGTGGGACACTCTTGCTTCATGTGTCCAAAGCCATGACATCCAAAGCACTTAGGTCCTGCGGGAACAATGTACTGACTGCCATCCTTTGCATCCTTCTTCTCTTTGTCTTGGCTCTTGAACTGAGAAGAACTGGATTGCCTACGGTCCTTGTCGAAGCTCCTTCCATTGGCATTCTTCATAAATTTCTTGAACTGCCTAGTAATGTAGGATTTCATCTTGGAATCTTCATCATCGGAAGACTCATCTGTGTCACTGCTTTTTGTCTTCAAAGCCATGCTCTTGCCCTTACCTGACTTGCCAATCCTTGATAAACCTAGCTCATAGGTCTACAGATTACCAACCAGCTCTGTCAAAGGAATCTTGTCAATATCCTTTGATTCATTTATCACCGTAATCTTTGCATAGAATCTCTCGAGTAGAGATCTGAGCACCTTCCTCACAATCTTGGGGAAACCATTCCTGAACCTATAGGTTGAACCAATCTTGGGTTCAGGAATGGTTTCCCCAAGATTGAAGGTTGAGTTCACTATATCCTTGAGCTTGGCATAGAACTCATCGAACGACTCATCCACCTCCATTTTTATCTCTTTAAACCTTGTAGTGAGCCTCTGAAGCTTTAAATCCTTGACAGCCTTTGTACCCTCATAGGTTAGCTGGAGGATGGTCCATGCTTCCTTAGCAGTTTCAATGGAGGATATCTTCTTGAACTCCTCATTGGTGACAGCGTTGAATAAGACATTCAACGCTCTGCTGTTGAAGTTTGCCGCCTTGATCTTAGCTTCATCCCAATCGGTCGGCGCTTCCTTTGGCTTAGTCCAGCCAATCTCTACAGCTTGCCACACCTTCTCATCTAAAGACTGCAAGAAAGCTCTCATGCGTACTTTCCAGTATGCATAGTTAGTGCCATAAAATAAAGGAGGTATAATCAATGACTGTCCTCTATCCATGACAAACAGGGGTCAATGGATCAACACAGCAAAGATTAAAACCTAATCAGAGTGTGCCTACTCTGATACCACTTGATAGGCCAAAAGTGTATTGACCCCTTATGATTAAATTAATTGATTAATTAGCCAAGTTATTAATTAATCAAATTAACATACAAACGTGTGGTAGAACAAACAAATCACCAATAAACTAAGTATGCAGCAGAAAATAAATAACACGGTAATTTGTTTACGAATGGGGAAAACCTAATGGCAAAAACCCCACCGGGTGATTTTCAGGTCACCACTCCCAAAATTTCACTATTATCAAAACAAGCGGTTACAAGAAAAGGAATCTCAGTACCTTATACCAACCTACAGTTGAATTCTTACCCCAATACCCAATTGGACTTGTTCTGTAGTGACAATTTCTCCTTTTGATGCACGGCTTCCAAGTATGTGACTAACCAATGCGCAGATCCTAGTATGCGACTTCAATCACTAACGAGAAAGAGTTCTTGGCTGCAAAATTTTTCAGTTCATCCACAATGAAGATCAAGAAGATGCTTGGTCACAAAACCCAAAGGTGCACATACACATCAACTTCTTCAAAAGAGATGAACTAGGACAAAACTTTGTCTCCGGTCACAAATTGCTTGAACAAACTTTGCTCAATGCTTGTACAACTTGTGTACTCTTTAACAGCCCTTAAAACAATCCTTTTATATGTCTAGGGTTATGAGAAAAGAAGGCCTAAACACATAAAAACGGATCCCAAGAAATCAGATCAAAAATTATGATTTTCTAAACCTCGATAGATAGGAGCTGTCAAGCATCTGTCGAGCTAGCTGTCGAGCCACTGGCAGAACAGCTTCCTTAAACCTCGACACATGCTAGCTGTCGAGCTAGCATCGAGCTTTAGTAACTTTGCACTTTTAGCTTATTTTCTTGGATAAACTTGAAGGTTTCAACACATCCTAGATCTACCCAAATACAAGTAAAGTGCATTTTGTCAAAGAATTAGCCAATTACATAAAATCATGACATTTGTTCTTAACATGTGAACCACATATATCCTAACATATATGACATGATATATGACTTAATATTGTAATTGATAAAGTTGTTTTATTATTATCTGAAATAATGGTAACATGAATATTTGGACATTATCATATAGTCCATGAGATGCATAGTATGTGATTTATGTGATTTAGTCACAGAAGATACAAGTCACAAGTTCTTTGTAAACTCAGAATTTTAGTTCGTAGTCGATGATGAAATTGGGCATTTCATCTGCGAAGACTATAACATATCAATTAAGATGATTTGTCTTGATCATGGAAGTGGAGACTTCTAGTTGATATGTTGATATATTTTAAGAGTTAAGACATATTGAACTGGACCGCTGTGAGATTTATTATTCTCCTAACGACTGTCATATGAATAATAAATTTTACAATTTATATTTACATGAACTCTTAATCCTAAGAGAATAATAGACCTGATCATGAAGTGTAGGCTGCTTTGATATATCAGGAGTGAGATCTAAAGTATCGGTCAAAACCTCAGTATGTTGGGCAGCCACATTTAGTGTTGATGGAACATATATTCTCAAGATGGAATTCATAGTCTCTTAACGGAGATCTAAAATATTCTATTGAGATAAGTTTAATGAGTTCACTTATTCAGAGAGTTAGGCCTAACCACTTTAGTAAGAAATTACTAAAGTATATATTTATGAAATTGGATTTCATAAATATATAATGAAGAACTTAAAAGGATTAAACCGGGTACTCAAGGATTAAGATGTAGTAATTCACAAAGTGGCAGTCTTCATTCATGACTTTGTGTTACTACAAATATTTTATGAAGGGGTTGCATGTACAATAAAGTCTTGAGATATAATTTATTAATAAGGCCTAGAGTGCAATTATATTTATATAATGGTATTAAATATAATTAATGGTAACTTTGGACTTGTCAAGAGTTGATAGAAATGCCCAAGGCCCATTGGAGTTAGTGTCTTATTTGTTCCCTTTTAGTCCCACTCCAAGCCACATACTAAAGACCAATTGGGAAGGCCCAAAAGGCTAGTCCAATTAGATGATCAGTATATGGAGAGAAAAATATAGAATTTATAGACATATGAATTGGTATGTATGAGGGTAAAGGACACTCTTGAATTCTCTCTAGAACATACACATATAACTGATTGAGAGATCACACATCTTGGGTATTAAATGGAATTGGAGTGAAGATTAAAAGTCTTCTCAAGAACTACTAATCTTTGGTTTTGAATTTCACCGCTTCAAGGTATACTCTCTTATTCTCTAATTCTGAAACTTACATAGCACATGTTAACAATTGTGAATGAAGTAGATCCATTATTTTTCCGCTGCGTACACTCATATTTCCATCAAAGCCAACACTGGAGGATTTGAGACAACCCCCTTAAGTTTCTTAAATGCATTAGCAACTTATGGAGTCCAAAAAAAGGAATCCTTCTTCAGTAGAGCAGTCAAGGGTGTTGCAATTTGTCCATAACCTGTCACAAACTTCCTATAATAGCCAATGAGACCCAAGAAACCCCTCAAGGCTTTAACATCTCTGGGTACAGGCCATTGCTACATAGCAGCAGTCTTTTTTGGGTCAGTTCTCAATCTCTTACCAGAAATGAGGTGACCTAAGTTCTCTACCTCCCCACAAGCAAACATACATTTTGATTTCTTAGCAAATAGCTGATACTTGACCAAGGTCTCCAAAACAAATCTAAGATGACCAAGATGATCAGACAAGGCTTTACTATACACCAATATATCATCAAAAAAAACAAGAACAAACTTCCTTAAAAAAGGCCTAAAAATGTCATTCATCAAGGACTGAAAAGTGGAAGGGGCATTAGTTAAGCCAAAAGGCATAACCAAGAATTCATAGTGGCCCTCATGTGTTCTAAAAGCAGTTTTAAGGATGTCTTCTTTTTTCATTCTGATTTGGTGGTATCTAGACCTCAGGTCCAACTTAGAAAACACACAAGCCCCTCCCAACTCATCCAACAACTCATCAATGACAGGAATAGGATACTTGTCCTTAATAGTGTCTTGTTTCAAGGCCCTATAATCTTTGCACATCCTCCAAGACCCATTGGCCTTCCTTACCTAAAGAACAGGTGAAGCAAATGGATTATAACTGTGCCTAATTGAACCAGCAGACAACAACTCTTGAACTATTTTTTCAATTTCATTTTTTTGATAAAAAGGATACCTGCAGGGCCTTTGGCAAATGGCTTGAGCTCCTTCCTTAAGCTGAATTTGGTGTTCATGCCCTCGGGTGGGAGGTAAACCCATAAGAGTAGCAAAAACTAACTCAAATTCCAGCAACAGATCAGCAACCTAGGTAGGAACTTGGGTAGTCTGATCTGTAGAATTAGTAGTGGTATGACATGCAATCTGTAAGACCAGTCCTCTTTTCACATGTTCCTTCAACAACTGGTTGCCTTCTTGAATGTGAGAACCTGCTTCCTTCAAACAATGTAAGAGCACAACCTTTTGTCCTTGAGTGAAACACATAGTTAGTAGCTTGAAATCCCATTGAATGACCCTAAGAGTACTCAACCACTGAGTCCCTAATACCAGATCACATCCCCCCATAGGCAATACATGTAACTGAACCACAAATTGTTGCCCTTGTAAACAAAGGGAAACTGCCTCACACAACCCTTGAGTCCTAAGCACCTCACCATTAGCTACCTTCACTTCCAAAACTTGTAAAGTGTCCACAGGAATGTGCAACTAAGAAAATAGTGAAGTATCAACAAAATTATGTGTGCTACCTGAGTCTATCAAAATTACCAAAGATTTGTGCTTAATCCTCCCCATTACCCTCCTGGTACCAGAAGTAGGAGTACCACTTACAGCATAAAGGGTGATTCCAGCTTCTTCCACACTACCCTCTTGACCATTCAAGGAACAATCAGTAACAGAATTCTCACCTCCCTCTTCTAATTCAGCAATTCTTATTCCTGAACCGTTATTGGGCACAAACTCTACACAATCCAGAAGAAACAACACAGTATTTTTGCACTTATGTCCAAGACCCCATTTCTTGTCACAATTATAACATAATCCTTTTTTCTTCCTCTCTTCCATTTGAGCAGGTGATATTCTTCTATTTGGCAGTTTATTAGACTTGTTATCTATCAAAGGAAGGGCTTTGGGTGGACCAAGAATTGAGGGTTTACCTTGATCCATCTGAACCTTGGAAGACTTCTTACAACTCCAATTGTACTCCTTTTGAATCTTGGATAATCCAAAGGCCTCATTTAGTGATTGAGGATTGAGCATACGAACAGGGAGCTTTATCTCATCCTTCAAGCCACTGAGAAAACAACTCAACTTGTGTGCAGGGGATAACCCTTTAATCCTATTTGACAAGACTTCAAATTGAGCTTTATACATTGCCACAGTAGCTGTTTCCCTCAACCTGGTTAACATTTCCATAGGATCATCTGTTAGGTTCTAAAGACTTAGGATTTTATGTATTTAGAACTCTAATGTGTATTGTTGACAAACCATGATCAAAATAGGTTTTTAGTCTTGTTTAGACTTGCTCAAAGTGTGGGAATTTTATGTGAAGTTGGAATCGAGTGGCTGCAGAAGTATTAGTGACTTTTGGCCTGTCTCGATCGATCGAAAATTAGACTCGATCGATCGAATCTCGGGCAGAACATTTTTCTGCAGAATTTTCCAACTCAGCCCAAGCCCATTAAGGATTAGGGTTTCAGATCTACTCCTCCCACTATATAAAGGAAACCCTAGCCACATTTTTAGAGTAGCTCTGGATGCTCTTGTTGCTCATATTTGCAGTTTGTGTGAATCTCTTATGAGATCCTTAAGGAGCTTTCCTTCACATAAACTTAGGGTTTTCAAGGTAGAGATTACTTCAACATCTTGATGATCAACTCAGTTGCTGCAAATGGAGCTTAAAGAAACACGAGTAGGAGTGCTTGTATCTTGTGGAGAATCCAAGAAAGAAGGAGTTCGTGGATTCGGAGCTTGCACGTGGTCGTGTCAGTAAGTTCCACTGGTGGGTAGCATTAGGAAGTTGAGCATGGGTGCTTGTAAGTCCTGTTGTATGAACTTTGATTCTTTCATATAGTGGATTCAAGTTTACCTTGAGGATAGCTAGGTTAAATCCTCCCTAGGTTTTTTACCGATTTGGTTTTCCTGGGTGATCCTATCTTTGTGTTCTATATATTTCTGCTTTATATCTTAATATGATTATTTGATTGTGTTAACCTAGATTTGCATAATTTGACTAAGTTAATCACTTGGCTAAATAAACTAGGTTAATCCAATTGTTGTTTTAAGGGGTCTAAAACCTAACATCATCATATGCAGTCGTGCCAAACCTCACTTGCATAGCTTAAACCAAGGACTCCCAGTCACAGAACACACCCATTTCTTCACTTTTTTGGAACCAAATCAGTGCTTCTCCCTCCATATGAAATGAAGCTAACATCAATTTCTCTCCATTGGGCATATTATAGTACCTGAAGTACTGATTAGCCTTATACATCCAACTTGTAGGTTCTTCACCAGAAAATTTGGGAAATTCCAACCTCATGGGGTGAGACACATGTAACAATGAAGAACTAGGGCTTTGATTTTCCCCAGTTCTCGGAGATTGGAGAGACCCACCTTGATCTAAAGAACTCAATTTTTGCAAGATTGTATCAACATCCAAAACATTAAACTTAAGTACTATAGGTTTTTTTGAGATTTTATGTTGACATTGGGGTAAATTTGGGACTTCAATTCATTATTGGGCTTCTGATAACCCATTGGGCTTGTGGATTTAGGTGGATTATCTAACCCAAATGAATCCCACTTAAAAAAAAAAAAAATAAATCAAGCCAAATGGTAGGATCGGTAGGATCCCATACGATCCTACGATCCTATACGATCCAACACGATCCTACATATGATCCTACCATTTTTGCTATCCTGCTATGATTTTAAATTTTTTGGTGAGGTGGGATCATAAAATCGTGCGATTTTACGATCCGGATCGCAATTTTGACAACCATGCATGCGTGTATGAATTTCTTGTATGGTTCTCATCTCTTGTAACTCCTTTGTGTGATGATCAGTTGTATTTCAAAGTGAAGCAATAGCCTTATTGGTTGCAACAGAAGCACGAGTCTCTACCATGGATGCTGAGGAAAGCTTGCTTTGATACCAATTGCAAGGGTAGTGAATTGATGGTAAAGGAAATTAAGGGTGAGAGTAAATTGTGGGTAGCTGAGTTCGAGGATAGGTCTGCCTCCAGAATAGAAAGAACGGAGAATGAGAGAATAGAGATAGGAATTAGGTTGAATCAATGACAATTTGCTTATTGTTATTAATGACCATCCTAGCCTTTATACAAGAGTACAGCCCTGTTTTGACTGCATAACTGCTCGTGTTCTGTTCCCTAACCAACTGACCCTCTCAACCTAACTAACAACAGTTACAAGTCTCAACCTAACTAATCACTGTTACAGTGTTAACCACAGTTAAGCCCTAGTTAACAAGTACAACCAACTAATACAACCATCAGCTTGTACAACAACCAATACAACAGTTACAACAGTAGCATTATAAAAGTGATCCTAACACACTACCTGTACATTCCATTTTCCGAACATTGGGGAGGTAATGTTGACACCTTATGACTTTTCTGTTGTCACTGGTCTGAGGTTGGGTGGTAAAAGAATTCTTGTCAATGATTCCCTTACTTCAACTGAGCTCAAGAAACTTCTAGGTGTAATACCTTCTAGAGTGAGGAGTAACAATGTTTTTTTTATCTTGGTTATGTGAGAGTATTCCCCAATGTGAGACTATGGCAAAGGTTGCTCGTATGTTCATGCTTCTGTTTATTGGGACTTTCTTGTGTCCGGATTTTGGCAGTGCTATAAATTTGCACTACTTGGGGAGCTTGAGAAAAATTGAACATCTCCGGAATTATGACTGGGGCAGTATGGCCTATGCTACTCTAATGCATTTCATGACCCAACTCTCTAGGCAGAGTCTTCCAAGCTTGGGTGGGGCTCCATTTGTTTGGCAGGTGAGGTTTGGTATTTATTTTGGCTATGTGTTGGCTGTGAAAATTATTTTGGCTATGTGGTAATGGTGTTGTGAATTTTTCAGGTTTGGATGTATGAGTATTTTGGGGTTGGTCCTGAGATCTAGGAGGAAGTTACTAGCATTTTTCCTAGATTTCTATGTTGGTTGCCAAAACATCGCTTGTCTCCACCTTCTAAGCGTTCTTTGGAGATTTGGCACTTGGTGATTGACAATCTAACAATTGATGATGTGAGTTCTTTCTTTCTCCTTTTTAAATCTTTGGCACTTAGTTATGATCTAGTCTCTTCTCTTTCTGAGTTTCTTTGTGACTTTTCAGATTAACTTAAATCCTTGGGCTGGATGTGAAGGGTATGCTGAGTGTGAGCGGGCATCAGAACTAAATAGCCGCCAAGTATTGTTTGAATGTGGGCATGTAAAGTATTGGTATCTTGGTGACTGTGTGTTGTCCCAAGTTGAACATGTGTATCCTCCTGCCATAATTCTGACTCATCCTTGTCGCACTGTTTGGTTGGCTGAACTCCTAGCTAATGAAGAGATTGCTCAGGCCCGTGAAGGTCACATTGTTGCAGGAGCAAAAGGAGATTATTCTGAATTTATCCTGGATCATCTGCAAGGTTGCTTGGTTGGCAGAATGGTATTTTCCTTCCCTTCTAAGATCAAAATTTTGCTCTGCAAATTCCTTTTCCATATTTCTGCTTGGTAACAATATTTGCATGTTGGATTTTCAGCCTCCATCTTCTAAAGGAGAGGAAGAGGAAGAGAAAGAGATTCCCTCTCCTCAATATGCTGGTGGTTCTTCTAGTTCTTTAACAGAGACTTATGCTTATTTTCTGGCATAGCAGTATGGTGTGACGAATCCTGATGGAATGTATAGTTCCATACCTTTGACTAGGCCAGAGCATGTGCCAAATGTTCCTTGGCCCGATCCGGTGTGTTCTTGAATGTTCAATTCTTTGTCCTTATTTCTTGAATGGATTCTAACTCTGTAGAGTTGTGCTTCAGGTTGATGTGGATCTTGTGGAAGAAAGTGAAAGCTCGAAAATGTGTTGAAAACACAAGAGCTGTTTAGACTCCCAAATTAAAGTTACGGCTCGATAAATTTTATACTAACTTAATACTAAGTACGGAATAGTGTAAATGCGAGCAGGTAAACAAACAAGCTACTCTAATCCATAATCACGACAACACAGCAGTAAAATGGAATGTAAAAGAGTAGGTAAGAGAGATGAAAATACAAGATAACACGTCGATGTGTTATTGAAGAGGAAATCAATGAACTCGGCAAAAAACCTCTCTGCCGCCCTCCAAGTAATAATCGATCCACTAGACAATCAGTTGGGATACATAGGTTAGCAAGAGACCCTCCAAGCCTAATCTACCCGATGTACCTAAGCCCTCCAAGCTCCTACTCCAACAAGGCTTCTCGGAACCGTGTCTTGTTTAGCTCTCTGGATCCCGTAACAAGCTCCATGTTGCATTTGCTATCCTTGGCTACTTCCAATGCTTCCCAGTAGCACCAAAACCTCACTTGACACTCTAAAAGGGTGTGGTAAGTGTTTGGGCTATCAACCTCTCAATGGTATGGAAATGGAGAGGTAGGAGTTGAGGAAAATCCACAAGTAATTGTGTAGAGAAATGTGGGTATAACAATCTCTAACTCTCAAGGTTTGTGGCTAGGATTTTCTCTCAGAAGCACTCCTCAACATTTGTGGGTAATGTGGGTATATATAGTATGGGTATAGAAAGTGTGTATCAGATATGACAGTCTAGCAAAACAGAATGTTTTGCGGGTGTCTCGCGGGAAGGCCTTACTTGCGAGCTACTCGCGAAACATAGCTATCTCCATCCTGTCCTGACTCTCCGCATTCCAGCATGTGCAGGTCACATGGATCACTTTGCGGGATGCTAAGTCGCGAGCTACCTGCGAAGACCTCTTCAGTCTTCAATTGCTTGAGTCTTCACACACTCTCTCTATCACACAACCCTTACAATTAAATCCCACAATAAATACAGGGTACAAAAGATTGAATAAAATTACAATCAAATTTGGCATGGAATAAAAGCCAACAAAACATATAGTTGTAAATGACAACTTTACAATCTCCCCCTTTGGCTGTTCCGTGACAAAACCCTAAAACAGAGTCTAGACTTAAACATGAGTTTGGGAACAGTGACAAAACTCACTCACATCTAATCTAGAAGCTGTGAAGTACTTGGCATGTGCAGTGCGATCAAGTTTGTAAACACTATAAACATGTAAGCATATCTTGATCAAACAGGAACAATCATTAAAGAATGACTACAATGAACATTTAGCTAGTAAATGCTCATCTAGACACGCAATGCAATAAAGAACAATCCCAAGGATCAATTGCATGTCCAACACTCAACAAATGCAAAATACGTGAAGTATTTGCATCTAGGATACAAAATCCTACTAAGGGTACAAGAGTGAGGTATTTAAGACATATTAGCAATATCTTAAAAGTGCAAAAAAAGAAAAGAAAAAGCTACAAAGCATTGAGATGATCACAAAAACTGAATATAAATTGAAATTAAAAACAGAGTATTAAAGCTTTAAAAGAAAACACTAAAGACAACTATCGAAGAGTTATAAACACTAAAACAATTGAAACCAAACATAAATAGTGCTAAACTGCCTGAATGAACCAATGTATCTAAATCTAAACTCTGTCTATGCTCTGCTCCCCCTCAAATGTGCAAGCTCCCCTTCAAAAATTTCTCCCCCTTTTTGACCGAAATGGCCAAAGAGGCTAGAACTGATCAAACTCTGAATTTGATCCCTGTTGCATGGACAAATCATTGATCTATGAGGATAAGGCAGTGATTTGGCCTTGAATATAGGCAAATTGGTTCGGGATGTGCTGCACATGTGAGTTAAGCACAGTAGACATCTGGTCCATTTTAGTTAGGAGACGATCAAGTCTGTCTAATCCTCGTGCTGGTGCTGAAGATGATGGATGAGCTGAAGTCTCTGGAGCAGCAGTGAATTTGTCAATCTCCTCCTTTGTATTGCCACCCTCTTCCTCAGCACGATCCCGTGGTATCGTATGCACACTTGTTTTGGAGCCTTTGATGTGAGTTGTGCTCCTAGTCACTGTGTGTGCACCAATATAATAGTCCCTCTGAACCACAGTGAGGCCATTCAGAAGTTTGAGCCTTGATTTAGCAATGAGGCCCATTATGAGTAAGGGGAATAGCATGACTGTTCTGGAATTTTGATTCTCAATGCACTTCTTCAAAAGGTGGAAGATGTGTCCACATATATCAATCTCCTTGTGAGTAAAGAGATCGTATAAAAAGATTGTCCTTGGAGCGGACAATGTTGTCAGGTTGGTGACCAGATATAGATTATGGATCATCACATAAGCAAAAGTCCTCATCTCCAGACTAAATGGAATTGTGTTCATGGAGGTCTTCTTAAGTAGAGTCCAAACGATCCTCATACTGGACTGTGATTGGCTGTGATGGAGGACGAATTTCCAAAAATTCTTGTATGCTTTCCCTAGTAATCATAAACTCTTTGTGTCTTACCCAGCAATTTATATGATCCCCTTCCACAGTAGCATTTGAGAAAAATTCCCTAATGATCTTTGAGTAGACAACTCCAATCGGATTCAAGAGCTTTGTCCATGTCCTTTCCTTGAACACATCAGGTATAAAGGTGTCCTCAAGGGTATCCAACTTGACAACCCTTTCCATGATAATTGTTACTCTTTTGTAGCAGTCATTGTACTTCAAATCTACCTCCATAGACTTGAAGTTTTCAAAATCTGTGCGAGCATATTTTGTGGATTTCTTGGTCACAGAATGTTTGGTAGGAGACATTTGCACAAGGGAACACAGAATAGAAAAGAAACATGTGCACCAATCCAGACAGAACACAAAACTTGATTAGATTCAAGTTAGTCCAAGTCATAAGTAAAACTTATTAAAAATAAAGCATACTCAACTCAAAACAGAGTAAACAAACTAAAAACAGCATTGTAAAATTGATGGAACATGTAAACATAAACACAATGCATGAAATAAGTGACTATGCATGTGTGTGCATGTGCTAATGCATGTGAGTGCAGCATGAGGTGCATGGTGTGTGCTTAGAAGGTGCATGCCATGGCAATGTGAGGCACAAATGGGCACAGTGTGTAAAACACACACCCATTGACCAAAACATGTTAAACATGTTCAATCAAGAATAACCCAAGCAATGGAGCTCACTTGAGTCCACTACAACACAAAAATGTCACATGGACATTTTGTCAAACACCTAACATGCAACAGTGCATTACATCAATGAACAATGCATGAACAAGATGAATTTTGCCTCAATACATGCTAAGAATGCCACATGGGGCCAACACAGACACAAACACAGCAAATGGGACTCATCCCAATCAATATTTTGAAAAAAATTTCACAAAAATAAGAACCCCAACCCCTTTTTCGAAAATTCCCAATTTTCAAAACCCTAAGCTAAAATCTGCATAATCGAAGTAGAAAAGATGAAAAGAGTGTTAAAAACAAATACCTTGAAGTGATTGAGCAGAGATTATCTTGAAAAAGATGGGTTTTTTGAAAGAAAATGAGATTTGGGTTGAAGGGGTTTCGAGAGAGGCAGTGCGAGGGAAATGAGAGAGTGTTTGGAAAACTGTCACATCTGCCTTATAAAACTGGAAACATGCATTTTTCATGGGTTAGGCAGTCGCGAGATTAGTTGCAAGACACACTGAAGCTTTCGCAAAAAGCCTTTAGTCGCGAAACAGTCGTGAGACAGTCGTGATAGCCTCTGTATGAAATTGAAAAATTTCCAGTTTTTACCTAAAAACCATTTCGCAAGAAGGGTTTAGTTGCGAAATACTCACGGGCCAATAACGAGACTCTCTGAATGAAAATGTGACTTTTTAATTTCCCTTAAGCACATTTCGCGGGAAGCTATAAGTTGCGAGCTTCTCGCAAAACAGCCTTTGAACCAGTTTTTGAAGAAAAACACAAAAATGCATTTTGAACAAAAACTAAAAGCACAAAAGTATAAAAACTCTTTAAAAAACATATGAAGCACTCAAAAATCTTTTTGGGTTTGATCAGCAAGTATTTGAGCATACACATTGTTAGGACATATGTGTGTTCACTTGTTAAGAACATATGTCACTTGTTTATGTAAATTGGCTAATCCTTTTGACAAAACGCACTTTACTTGTAATTGGGTAGTTCTAGGTGTTTTTAATACTTCAAGAAACAAGGTTTCAAGATCAAGTGTTGAAGTCATCAAGTCTATCCAAGAAAAAGCAAGCTGAAGTGCAATTTCATTAAAGCTCGACACCTTCTCGATAGCTATCTCGACACCTGCTATCTGTCGAGATTTATAAAATCAGTTTTTCTGATTTGATTTTCATGGGATCCGTGAATGTGTTTTTGGGCCCTCTTTTCTTCTAACCCTAAACATATAAAAGGATTGTTTTAAGAGCCGTCAAGTGGTACACAAGTTGCAAAAGCATTGAGCAATCCTTGTTCAAGCAAATTGTGATCAAAAGACGAAGTTCTTGACCTAGTTCATCTTCTCTCAAGAAGTTGCTGTGTATGTGCACCATAGGGTTTTGTAACCAAGCATCTTTCTGATCTTCATTGTGTATGATGAACTGAAAAACTTTGCAGCCAACCTCTCCTTCTAAGTTGGTGTTTGAAGTCGCGTACTAGGAGCCATGCATTGGTTAGTCACTACAGATCAAGTCCAATTGGGTATTGGGGTAAGGGTTCAACTGTAGGTTGGTAAGGTACTTGGGATTCCTTTACTTGTAACCGCTTGATTTGATAATAGTGGAGTTTCGGGAGTGGTGACCTGAAAATCACCCGGTGGAGTTTTTGTCGTTAAGGTTTTCCCCATTCGTAAACAAATCACCGTGTTATTTATTTTCCGCTGCATATTTAGTATTTGGTGATTTGTTTGTGCTTCCACGTATTTGCATGTTAAATTGATTAATTAATAACTTGGCTAATTAATTAATTGATTTTATCATAAGGGGTCATTCAGATTATGGCCTATCAAGTGGTATCAGAGCAGGCACACTCTGATTAGGTTTAATCTTTGCTGTGTTGATCCATTGACCCCTATTTGTCATGGATAGAGGACAATCTTTAATCATACCTCCTTTATTTGATGGCACTAACTATGCATACTGGAAAGTACGCATGAGAGCTTTCTTGCAGTCTTTAGATGAGAAAGTGTGGCAAGCTGTAGAGATTGGCTGGACCAAGCCAAAAGAAGAACCGGTCAATTGGGATGATGCTAAGATCAAGGCGGCTAACTTCAACAGCAGAGCGCTAAATGCCCTATTTAGCGTAGTCACCAATGAAGAGTTCAAGAAGATATCCTCAACTGAAACTGCTAAAGAGGCTTGGACCATCCTCCAGACAACCTATGAAGGAACAAAGGCTGTCAAAGATTCAAAGCTTCAGAGGCTCATTACAAGCTTTGAAGAAATTAAGATGGAGAAGGATGAGTCGTTTGATGAGTTCTATGCCAAGCTCAAGGAGATAGTGAACTCAGCCTTCAATCTTGGGGAAACCATCCCTGAACCCAAGATTGTAAGGAAGGTGCTCAGATCTCTACCTGAGAGATTTCATGCCAAGATTACGGCAATTGAGGAATCAAAGGATATAGACAAGATTCCTTTGACTGAGCTGGTTGGAAACTTGCAGACCTATGAGATAGGGTTATCTAGGATTGGCAAGTCAAGTAAAGGCAAAAGCATGGCTTTGAAGGCAAAGAGCAGTGACACAGATGAGTCTTGTGATGATGAAGATTCCAAGATGAAGTCCTACATTACCCGGCAGTTCAAGAAGTTTATGAAGAATGCCAATGGAAGGAGTTTCGACAAGGACTGTAGGCAGTTCAGTTCTTCTCAGTTTAAAAGCCAAGACAAAGGGAAGAAGGATGCTAAGGAGGGTGGTCAGTATACTGTTCCCGCAGGACCAAAGTGCTTTGGGTGTCATGGGTTCGGATACATGAAACATGAGTGTCCTACATATCTCAAGAGCATTGGGAAAAGCAAGGCACTTGCTATAACCCTAAGTGACACTGAGCCTGAAGATGATTCCGACAATGAGGATGACGGAATCCTAAATGCCTTCACTGCCACAGTCAATCCTACTGAAGGGATTGTTGAAGAAGTGGATGAAGAAGAAGAATTGGTGGAGTCCAAATTTGAGAAGATGGATGATCAAGATGATATCCATTCAGCCTATGAGAAGCTTTACAAGCTCTCTGAAAAGCATGAGAAATTATATAGGCTGGCCACTAAGAAGCTCAGTGATGTGGAACTTGATCGTGAAGAGTTGTCCACGAAGTTTGATGAGGTGAATCAAACTATAGGAGCACTGAGATTTGAGAACAACTTTTTGGCGGAGAAGACCAAGAAGCTTGAAGCGGAGCTGTTTCAAGTCAGAGCTCAACTGGAGAGGACCTTAAGTGCAAAGCTTGATGAGATGCTTAGCAACCAGAAATCTGCTTCGGATCGAACTGGTTTGGGGTATGGTATTTCTTTCTCTAATACTGCTTCTACTAGCAATACTGTTTTTGTTCCTCCTGCTAATAACACTAAAATTGAGAACATTGATGTTAAAACTAAATTAGCTAGTGAGAACTTAGACAAGGGAAAATCTATCTTAGGAGCACCCCCTAAGCTAGATAAGAAAGATGCTAAAAACCCTAGGGCTAAGAAGGCTAACTCTCAAAAGCCTAAACAAAAGAAGCAGCATCTCTGTCATTATTGTGGAGCTGCCGGTCATACTTGACCAAATTGCTATAAGTGGTTAGCCACTCAACAGAGCAATGGCATGATAGCATCTGAAAGCCAAAATCAGCTTCAATCCTCTCTTGCTCCTCTTGGAGATCTTCTAAAAGCCCTCATGTTCCTTTCGAACTTGAACGGTTTAAATTCTTCCCCCTCACCGCCTATTCAAGGATTCAATCAAAGGAAAGGTTATTCCAAGGTGTGGAAGAAAAAGGACTCTAAGTGATTTCATCACTTTCTTTTTCCTTCTTGTTTTTCTTGTTTGTTGCATTGCTTGTGTGTTTTTCTTTTCTGCTGAGTCAGTCTAGTTTTTGCGTTGCTTTGATAACATGTTTTTGTTTGTTTATTTTCAGTTTTGTTTATTTTGTTTTTTGATATAAAAATAAAAAATACAAAAAATTGAAAAATTGAAAAATACAAAAACAGTGTGTGTTATGTGTACTTTGGTATTTGTGTACCTTAGATGGCCATTGAAACAAAGTTTTCTAAATTTTGTATCTTTTGTAGCTTAGATGAGTATCTCTATGCACAACTAAGCAAGTGAGCTTTGTGGCTCTTGTTTGTGATGAGTAAGATTAAGTTATCTCTTAAACTTAACACTCATATCACTCTTTTTGACGGGTAGGACTAGAAAATCCTAAGAGAAAGGCATAAATGACCATCTCACCACTGTTGCTCGCCAATCATAGTATGACACCTGTATGCTTCGGCATAGCAAAAGTGCAGTGTCATAGACACCTGTATGCTTCGGCATAGCAAAAGTGCAATGTCAAAGACATCCGTATGCTTCGGCATAGCAAAAGTGCAATGTCTATGCTTAACATGTTGGGTATTTCTTTTCTCTCTTTATATGCCCATGCATGATATGCTTAAAAGAAAATATGCAAAGAAAATATAAAGCTAAAAGATTAAAAATGCTTTAAATATGATTGCAAGCGTGTTTTCTAGGAGATGTGGGAGTCATAGGATGTACCTCAAAGGTGATAGTCCCCATCAAACAGTTATGATTGTGTGTGAGTTAAAGTTATTTTCTCATATCTTAGATCATCATAACATGTATACACATATGCAATCTTGCGATGTTTTTCACACACAACACGCAATATTCTTTGCTACTTTTGATACATGTGCAGGTACAATGTGATTTGGCCATCACAAGTGTTTACATATGCTAATGTATGCTCACTAAACTGTCTTGACTTGTTTTTGAAATATAAAATTGGTTAGACTTGTTTAGTGTGTGTGTGTTTTTGAGGATCCATATGCTTAAATTATTTTTGATAGATGATTTTGAGAGCTTTTTATGTTAAGTGGATCTTTGGTTGAGGTGTATGTTGGATTGCATTCATGTCTGTGTTTTTCACTTCTCGAAAAACTGCTTTTCAATGATGGCTCGACACCTCCTCGACACCTCCTCGATACCTGATCATCTGTCGAGCTTCTCAAGCCTTTTCTAATCGCAATCTCGACACATGTCTCGACACATGATGGATCGATCGAGAAAGTCTCTGTCTCCTCGATAGCTTCTCGACACCTTGTCGATCGATCGAGCTTCTTTTATCTGAATTTGGTCTTGCATCTCAATACCTCTCGATACCTGCAGCTGTTGATGGCCAATTCCTCGACACCTTCCTCGACAGCTTCCTCGATACCTCTCGACACCTC
This sequence comes from Quercus ilex subsp. ballota, assembly GCA_032727855.1. Classification (NCBI taxonomy): domain Eukaryota; kingdom Viridiplantae; phylum Streptophyta; class Magnoliopsida; order Fagales; family Fagaceae; genus Quercus; species Quercus ilex. The sequence continues at coordinate 45,545,609 of CM064912.1, read as the reverse complement.
AGCTGTCGAGAATTACTGAGGTGCCTATTTAAGGACCTGTCGCGATTCTGATCTCATTTCTCTCGATCTCTCTCGATCTGTCCGAGGCTTTTTCGTCTCCCAAACACTTTTTCTCACTCAAATCTTCCACCCCACTTGGATCTTGATCATTCCTTGCTTCAATCACTTGGTAAGATCACTTTTCCCTTCCTTTTTCATGCATTTCATGTTTTGAAACCTAGGTTTTGGGAGTTTTTTTGAAATTTTTGGGGGTTTTCAAAATTGATGAGTTTTTCTTCAAATTTTGGGTTGGGTTTGCACTTAAATGTTTTCAAAACGTCATACATTGCATTTCATGTGCATTATAATGATATTTACATGCATTTAGATGTGTGCTTTATGTTTGTGTGCTGCTAGGATTGGATTGGGCTGAGCCCATGATGTTTTTTTCCTTTGCATGTCACATGCTCATGCATTCCCATGCATACGTACTTGTTGTTCAATATATTTGATACAGTTGAACTGTGTTGAGACTTTTCTAATTGTCTCCCTCTCTATCTCTTTCTCATTCTTTTATGTTAGTAGTGTCTATGGCACCCAAACCTAAATCCACTCCTGCTCAGAACCCTCTGCGTTCTGGAGCTTCCTCTTCTTCTGACTCTGCTCCTTTTAACCTTCGGTTTCGTGATGGAGATGCCCACAAGGCATTTTCGGAGAACTTTTCTCGACGAGGTGTTCATTCGGAACGCCAAGTCATTTTGGCGGACTTCCCCGACACTGACCTTCCCTCTGTCATTCACAGTAGGGGATGGGGGTCACTATGTGACATCCCGGTCACTTGCCCTCTCGTGCTGATACAGGAGTTTTACTCCAACGTGCACGGGATAGATCGTTCAGTACCTCTCTTTTTCACTCGCGTTCGAGGTACACGCATTCCTGTTGCACCGCAGCTAGTTGCGGATGTACTTAGGGTACCTAGGATAGATTTTCCTGATTACCCTTCCTATGAGCGTCTGAGGATTGTGTCCAAAGATGAGCTTATCTCTACCTTCTGTCAGCGTCCTGCTGATTAGGGTGAGCATCAGTACACATCATGTAGGCCTTTTGCTAAAGGTCCTAGATTTCTTAACATGGTGATGACCTTTGTACTCCATCCACTCTCTCACTACAACTCTATCACAGAGCCTCGTGCTCGATTTTTGCTATCACTTCTAGAGCATCTTACTATAGATTTTCCTTCTCACTTTATCCTTTCTATTATAGATGTCCATCTAGATTCGGCGTCCCGTGATAAGCTCATCTTTCCTTCCGCTATCACGAGGATCTTACGCCATTTTTCTATCCCTTTTCCTGTGTTCGACCACTTCACTCACATCTGTGCCATAGATGCCGCTACCGTAAAACGTAGTGAGGCTCAGTTTAGGTCGCAACAGACGAATGCCACTCCTCCCTCCCGTTCAGCTCCATCCAGATCAGCTCAATCCAGATCCGCTCCTTCTACATCTGCTCCTTCTTCCTCTACGAACGATGGATCTCTTGGAGGTATTATGTCGCAGCTGCAGCGCATGGACACTCGCCTTGATACACTCTCTGCTGAGTTGTATCAGGTGAATGTTCGTGTTGGTCGTATTGCACGACGGCAGGCGACCATGGGTGGTTTTGCTCTAGAGGCTACTCCTTCACCACCTACTCCAGCAGCTTCAGATTTTGAGGATGATGAGGATGATAATGATGATGATGGGGATGCTAGCTCTACTGATGAGATGTCTACATGACACTTCACCCTTTGTCACTCGTGACAAAAAGGGGGAGTAGTTTTGGGATTATGAGAGTAGTCATCTTAGGGGGAGAGTTAGTATAGGACATTTTGATAGGGGGAGTGTTGATATTTTTGAGGGATGTAGTGAGGTTTTGATGTATCTTTTCTTTTCTATTCTTTATAGATACATTGATCTTGTATATGAGGTCTTTTGACCAGTTTTACATACATTGTACTTATTTTCTATATATGTGGATGTATGTTTCTTTCACCTCTCTCTTCATGTGTTGTTTCTTCTCTATCTTTATACACATGTTCTTTATACTTGTATGCAATCTATTTATTTCTGTTTCACATAAGATGCCTTGATGAGTTTTGTTTTAAAGTGTTTCAGAAATACAGGTTGTCAAAGTCTACTTGCCATAAACTCTCTTCTTGCAAAGTTTTTCAAGAGTTTGTGTTAGGATAGATTTTATTGTATTCAACAAGTGAATATGAGTTGAGTGATTTATGACTTCTCTCATATGTTCATTTGTTTGTTGTGGTTTTGTCACAGATTGCCAAAGGGGGAGATTGTTAGGACATATGTGTGTTCACTTGTTAAGAACATATGTCACTTGTTTATGTAAATTAGCTAATCCTTTTGACAAAACGCACTCTACTTGTAATTGGGTAGTTCTAGGTGTTTTTAATACTTCAAGAAACAATATTTCAAGATCAAGTGTTGAAGTCATCAAGTTTGTCCAAGAAAAAGCAAGCTGAAGTGCAATTTCATTAAAGCTCAACACCTTCTCGATAGCTACCTCAACACCTGCTATTTGTCAAGATTTATAAAATTAGTTTTTCTGATTTGATTTTGTTGGGATCCGTGAATGTGTTTTTGGGTCTTCTTTTCTTCTAACCCTAAACATATAAAAGGATTGTTTTAAGAGCCATCAAGTGGTACACAAGTTGCAAAAGCCTTGAGCAATCCTTGTTCAAGCAAATTGTGATCAAAAGACGAAGTTCTTGACCTAGTTCATCTTCTCTCAAGAAGTTGCTGTGTATGTGCACCATAGGGTTTTGTAACCAAGCATCTTCCTGATCTTCATTGTGTATGATGAACTAAAGAACTTTGCAGCCAACCTCTCCTTCTAAGTTGGTGTTTGAAGTCGCGTACTGGGATCCGCGCATTGATTAGTCACGTACTTGGGAGCCGTGCATCAAAGGTGGAAATTGTCACTACAGATCAAGTCCAATTGGGTATTGGGGTAAGGGTTCAACTGTAGGTTGGTACGGTACTTGGGATTCCTTTACTTGTAACCGCTTGATTTGATAATAGTGGAGTTTCGGGAGTGGTGACCTGAAAATCACCCGGTGGGGTTTTTGCCGTTAGGGTTTTCCCCATTCGTAAACAAATCACCGTATTATTTATTTTCCGCTGCATATTTAGTATTTGGTGATTTGTTTGTGCTTCCACGTATTTGCATGTTAAATTGATTAATTAATAACTTGGCTAATTAATTAATTGATTTTATCACAAGGGATCATTCAGATTGTGGCCTATCATACATCACATTTGAACATGTACAATCACACAAATGAGATAAGTATTAATTGAATCAAATCTTGTGTGTTGTGGGTGAGTATCAAATGTGTAATAATCCTTAGACCAAAGTGAAGCTTCAATGATCAATTCAGTCAAGTCATACATAACTGGTACTAAGTCAAGTGGAATATCTCAATTGTAGAAATGAGTATATATGAACTCCCACAAGAGAATGATTACAAGACATAGAAGCTTTTCATTTGGCTTCTGCATAAAACATAACATTTTATCCTTTTTGGATAATACATCTCTTTTTGAGATCGGTGCTTCAAATTTTTGATATTTCAACATTGAGAGTTAGCCTTTGGCTTTTTGAGCACCATACATTTCAATACAAAAGTCGCTTTTCCTTTTTTCTAGTCAAATACTAGTATGTGCGACAGGCTTTTGCAGCTCATTATCTCTTTTCATTTGGAGATTTACATTTGGTGAGCTCTATTGCAAAAATATAAAAGTAAAGATGGGAAGATATATAGACACAAGTCTATGCAAGTATTAAGACCATCAAGACTATTGACCAATCATTCATGACAAGCTTGAAGATCTATTTACAACAATCACACATAGTTTTCAAGATTTCTCCCACACAGATATATGTGCATACATAACAAGCTAAGTTCGTACATGCACTACGCCATTAGTACGAAGGTACTAGGCCAAACTCACATGTGATACACACAACACGAGCGACCAAACTTTTTGAAGATTTTTTCAATTTTTATGGGTTTTTGAATTTTTGAACACACTAAAAAACAAAACAAGTAAAGTAAGATCAACAAAAATAGGTACAAACCCAAAAAAATATGCTTTAAACCAGAAGTAATTGACACAAATTGAATTATGCATGTCATGATGCATGAACATATGCCCCTAAACATCGAAAGTATTAATGCATGGATATGTAGTAATGCTTATGCATTAGTACCCTTCTTCACCCACACATCATGTGCGTTTGGGGTGATATCCCTATAGGATTGGGTACGAGTTTTGTGGCCTTCAAACCTTCTGGAGAAGCTTGCCAAACAGGTGGTGAATGCATCAATCATTTTCATCACATCCATCACTCTGGAATCACCATCTTGACCTCTTGATTGCTCAACAGCCCAATTCCTTTTGTTATTTCTTGGTCCTCTTGACCTCTGATCACTTGCATTCTTCAATGGCCTCAGCTTATGACAATTTGGTCTAGTGTGTCCTTGAAGTCCACAGTGATGGCAGAAGTGGTTTGTTCTCAGACCTCTTTGTGATTTTGGAAGTGATTTCCCCTTGGCTTCAAACCTGACCACTAATTGGTTACGAGGCTTATTCAACACCCGTTGATCAGTCACATTCCTCTTCTTTTCTGGCTTCACTTTCTCAGCCTTTGTGGTAGCTACCATCGGTTCTTTGGCTTTTACAAACTTCACTTTCTTGGAGACATTGACAGTTGAACTGCTCTATCTAGTATATCCCAATCCACTTTTGTCAGAGAAAGGTTTTTGATGAGCAAGTACTTCATCAAGCTTCTTGGAGGAAACACACTCTACTTTAGCATTGGCTTAAACCACCTCAAGCTCAAGGAATTTTACCTTTGAGTAGGCTTCGATCAGCTCTCCATTCAACGTCTCTATTTCACATTTGGCCTCCTTGTATCACATTAGGAGACTTCTATAGTCCTCTTCTGCCTTTTTCATCCTTTTAACAGCTGCTTTGGCCACCCTTGTATATTCTCCTGACTTCTCAAGGAGGGAATTGTAGTTTTCTTGAAGTCCCACTGCACTTTCATCTTCTTCAGCATCAGATTCTTCTACTACTCCCATTGACTCCACTTCACTATGTTCCCCGAGCTGTTCCACTAGCAAACTCAAGTCCTCCGAGGACTCAACATGAGCAATAGTCATAAAAGTGGAGCAATTCCCCTCTCCATCACAACTCTCTTCCAAATCTGAATTGGAAGAATCTGAATCACTAAGTGTTGTGGCATATGCCTTGCCCTTCCCTCTTAGATAGTTGGGACACTCCTTCTTGAGATGTCCATAGCCATTGCATTCATAACACATAATGCCTTGAGAGGATTGAGTAACCTTCCCATCTTTCTTCTTAAACTCCTTCCTATCACATTTGGAGGATGAAACTTCCCTCTGCTGAACGGTTTCCCACTATTCTTCATCTTCAGAAATTTTCGAAAGTTCTTTGCCAAGAATGCTACCTCCTTCTCCACATCATATTCGTCGAAGGAATCATCCATTCTTTCAGTGATGGTTTTAAGAGCAAGAGATTTACTCAGCTTATGAGAAGACAGTCCCAACTCATATGTTTGGAGAGATCCAATGAGCTCTTGGATTTTGATCTCATCCAAATCTCATCCATATAGCTGTGACTTTTGCTCGGAAACTCTTCGATAATAATCGAAGGATTTTCCTCACTATCTTTGAGTCCTCTGTTTTCTCACCCAAGTTGAACTTGCTAATAACCACCTCGTTTAGGTTGCTATAGAATGAGTCGAATGACTCTTCTTTACTCATTTTCAACTCGTCAAACTGAGTGGTTAGCATCTGCAACTTACTATCCTTCACCTTCTCCGTGCCTTCATAGGTGGTCTCTAATATCTCCCACGCTTCCTTGGCAACTGTTATGTGAGAAATCCTGTGAAACTCATCTGGAGAAACACCACAAAAAATTGCATTCAAAGCTTTACTGTTAGCTTTAGCTGCCGCAAGTGCTGCCTTATCCCAAGTGAATTTAGCGGCCTCCGGCCTAATCCATCCTACTTCTACGGCATCCCAAACAGTATCATCAATTGAACAAAAGAATGCCGTCATCCGGACTTTTTAAAAGGCATAATTACTACCATCAAAATATGGTGGAACATTTAAAGATTGAGACCAGTCCATCTTAAATGGGGTCAAGGATCACACTAAGGTAATTAAACCACAGCTAGTGCACCCGCTCTAATACCAATTGAAAGCTCGAAAATGTGTCGAAAACACAAGAGCTATTTAGACCCCCAAGTGCAGAATATGTAAATACGAGCGGATAAAAAAACAAGCTACTCTAATCTATAATCATGACAACACAGCAGTAAAATAGAATGTAAAAGAGTAGGGAAGAGAAATGTAAGCACAAGATAACACGCCGATGTGTTATCGAAGAGGAATTGAAGAACTTGGCAAAAAACCTCTCCGCCGCCCTCCAAGCGGTAATCAATCCACTAGACAATCAGTTAGGAAACATGGGTTAGCAAGAGACCCTCCAAGCCTAATCTACCTGGTGTACCTAAGCCCTCCAAGCTCCTAATCCAACAAGACTTCTTCGAATCATGTCTTGTCTAGCTCTCCGGATCCCGCAACAAGCTCCATGTTGCACCTACCATCCTTAACTTCTTCCAATGCTTCCCAATAGCACCAAAACCTCAATTGACACTCTGAAAGGGTGTGGTAAGTGTTTGGGCTATCAACCTCTCAATGGTATGGAAATGGAGAGGTAGGAGTTGAGGAAAATCCACAAGCAATTATGTACAGAAATGTGGGTATAACAATCTCTAACCCTCAAAGTTTGTGGCTAGGGTTTTCTCTCAGAAGCACTCCTCAACATTTGTGGGTAATGTGGGTATATATAGTGTGGGTACAGAAAGTGTGTATCAGATATGATAGTCTGGCAAAACAGAATGTTTCGCGGGTGTCTCGCGGGAAGGCCTTACCTGCGAGCTATTCGCGAAACACAGCTGTCCCCATCCTGTCCTGACTCTTCGCATTCCAACATGTGTAGGTCACATGGATCACTTCGTGGGATGCTAAGTCGCGAGTTACTCGCGAAGACCTCTTCAATCTTCAATTGCTTGAGTCTTCATACTCTCTCTCTATCACACAACCCTTACAATTGAATCCCATAATAAATACAGGGTACAAAAGATTGAATAAAATTACAATCAACTTTTGGCACGGAATAAAAGCTAACAAAATATATAGTTGTAAATTACAACTGAAAGCTCGAAAATGTGTTGAAAACACAAGAGCTGTTTAGACCCCTAAATTAAAGTTACGGCTTGATTGATTTTACACTAACTTAATACTAAGTGCAGAATAATGTAAAAGCGAGCGGATAAACAAACAAGCTACTCTAATCCATAATTAAAGCAACACAGCAGTAAAATGGAATGTAAAAGAGTAGGGAAGAAAGATGTAAACACAAGATAACACGCCGATGTGTTATCGAAGAGAAAACCAGAGAACTCAGCGAAAAACCTCTCCACCGCCCTCCAAGCAGAAATCGATCCACTAGACAATCAGTTGGGATACATGGGTTAGCAAGAGACCCTCCAAGCCTAATCTACCTGGTGTACCTAAGCCCTCCAAGCTCCTACTCCAACAAGACTTCTTGGAACCATGTCTTGTCTAGCTCTCCGGATCCCGCAACAAGCTCCATGTTGCACCTACCATCCTTGGCTTCTTCCAATGCTTCCCAGTAGCACCAAAACCTCAATTGACACTCTGAAAGGGTGTGGTAATTGTTTGGGCTATCAACCTCTCAATGGTATGGAAATGGAGAGGTAGGAGTTGAGGAAAATCCACAAGCAATTATGTACAGAAATGTGGATATAACAATCTCTAACTCTCAAGGTTTGTGGCTAGGGTTTTCTCTCAGAAGCACTCCTCAACATTTGTGGGTAATCTGGGTATATATAGTGTGGGTACCGAAAGTGTGTATCAGATATGATAGTCTGGCAAAACATAATTTTTCGCGGGTGTCTCGCGGGAAGGCCTTACCCGCGAGCTATTCGTGAAACACAGCTGTCTCCATCTTGTCCTTCGCATTCCAACATGTGTAGGTCACATGGATCAATTCGTGGGATGCTAAGTCGCGAGCTACTCGCGAAGACCTCTTCAATCTTCAATTGCTTGAGTCTTCATACTCTCTCTCTATCACACAACCCTTACAATTGAATCCCATAATAAATACAGGGTACAAAAGATTGAATAAAATTACAATCAAATTTGGCATGGAATAAAAGCTAACAAAACATATAGTTGTAAATTACAACTGAAAGCTCGAAAATGTGTTGAAAACACAAGAGCTGTTTAGACCCCCAAATTAAAGTTACGACTTGATTGATTTTACACTAACTTAATACTATGTGCAGAATAGTGTAAAAGCGAGCGGATAAACAAACAAGCTACTCTAATCCATAATTAAAGCAACACAGCAGTAAAATTGAATGTAAAAGAGTAGGGAAGAATGATGTAAACACAAGATAACACGCCGATGTGTTATCGAAGAGAAAACCGGAGAACTCAGCGAAAAACCTCTCCACTGCGCTCCAAGCGGAAATCGATCCACTAGACAATCAGTTGGGATACATGGGTTGGCAAGAGACCCTCCAAGCCTAATCTACCTGGTGTACCTAAGCCCTCCAAGCTCCTACTCCAACAAGACTTCTTGGAACCGTGTCTTGTCTAGCTCTCCGGATCCCGCAACAAGCGCCATGTTGCACCTACCATCCTTGGCTTCCTCCAATGCTTCCCACTTGCACCAAAACCTCAATTGACACTCTGAAAGGGTGTGGTAACTGTTTAGGCTATCAACCTCTCAACGGTATGGAAATGGAGAGGTAGGAGTTGAGGAAAATCCACAAGCAATTATGTAGAGAAATGTGGGTATAAAAATCTCTAACTCTCAAGGTTTGTGGCTAGGGTTTTCTCTTAGAAGCACTCCTCAACATTTGTGGGTAATGTGGGTATATATAGTGTGGGTACAGAAAGTGTGTATCAGATATGATAGTCTGGCAAAACAGAATGTTTCGCGGGTGTCTCGCGGGAAGGCCTTACCCGCGAACTATTCGCGAAACACAGCTGTCTCCGTCCTGTCCTGACTCTTCGCATTCCAACATGTGTAGGTCACATGGATCACTTCGCGGGATGCTAAGTCGCGAGCTACCCGTGAAGACCTCTTCAATCTTCAATTGCTTGAGTCTTCATACTCTCTCTTTATCACACAACCCTTGCAATTGAATCCCATAATAAATACAGGGTACAAAAGATTGAATAAAATTATAATCAAATTTGGCATGGAATAAAAGCTAACAAAACATATAGTTGTAAATTACAACTGAAAGCTCGAAAATGTGTTGAAAACACAAGAGCTGTTTAGACCCCCAAATTAAAGTTACGACTTGATTGATTTTACACTAACTTAATACTAAATGCAGAATAGTGTAAAAGCGAGCGGATAAACAAACAAGCTACTCTAATCCATAATTAAAGCAACACAGCAGTAAAATGTAATGTAAAAGAGTAGGGAAGAATGATGTAAACACAAGATAACACGCCGATGTGTTATCGAAGTGAAAACCGGAGAACTCAGCGAAAAACCTCTCCGCCGCCCTCCAAGCGGAAATCGATCCACTAGACAATCAGTTGGGATACATGGGTTAGCAAGAGACCCTCCAAGCCTAATCTACCTGGTGTACCTAAGCCCTCCAAGCTCCTATTCCAGCAAGGCTTCTTGGAACCGTGTCTTGTCTAGCTCTCCGGATCCCGCAACAAGCTCCGTGTTGCACCTACCATCCTTGGCTTCCTCCAATGCTTCCCAGTTGCACCAAAACCTCAATTGACACTCTGAAAGGGTGTGGTAAGTGTTTGGGCTATCAACCTCTCAACGGTATGGAAATGGAGAGGTAGGAGTTGAGGAAAATCCACAAGCAATTATGTAGAGAAATGTGGGTATAACAATCTCTAACTCTCAATGTTTTTGGCTAGGGTTTTCTCTCAGAAGCACTCCTCAACATTTGTGGGTAATGTGGGTATATATAGTGTGGGTACAGAAAGTGTGTATCAGATATGATAGTCTGGCACAACAGAATGTTTCGCGGTTGTCTCGCGGGAAGGCCTTACCCGCGAGCTATTCGCGAAACACAGCTGTCTCCGTCCTGTCTTGACTCTTCGCATTCCAACATGTGTAAGTCACATGGATCACTTCACGGGATGCTGAGTCGCGAGCTACTCGCGAAGACCTCTTCAATCTTCAATTGCTTGAGTCTTCATACTCTCTCTCTGTCACACAACCTTGACAATTGAATCCCATAATGAATACAGGGTACAAAAGATTGAATATAATTACAATCAAATTTGGCATGGAATAAAAGCTAACAAAACATATAGTTGTAAATTACAACTGAAAGCTCGAAATTGTGTTGAAAACACAAGAGCTGTTTAGACCCCCAAATTAAAGTTACGGCTTGATTGATTTTACACTAACTTAATACTAAGTGCAGAATAGTGTAAAAGCGAGCAGATAAACAAACAAGCTGCTCTAATCCATAATTAAAGTAACAGTAGTAAAATGGAATGTAAAAGAGTAGGGAAGAAAGATGTAAACACAGGATAACACGCCGATGTGTTATCGAAGAGAAAACCGGAGAACTCAGCGAAAAACCTCTCCGCCGCCCTCCAAGCAGAGATCGATCCACTAGACAATCAGTTGGGATACATGGGTTAGCAAGAGACCCTCCAAGCCTAATCTACCTGGTGTACCTAAGCCCTCCAAGCTCCTGCTCCAACAAGACTTTTTGGAACCGTGTCTTGTCTAGCTCTCCGGATCCCGCAACAAGCTCCATGTTGCACCTACCATCCTTGGCTTCTTCCAATGCTTCCCAGTAGCACCAAAACCTCAATTGATACTCTGAAAGAGTGTGGTAATTGTTTGGGCTATCAACCTCTCAATGGTATGGAAATGGAGAGGTAGGAGTTGAGGAAAATCCACAAGCAATTATGTACAGAAATGTGGGTATAACAATCTCTAACTCTCAAGGTTTATGGCTAGGGTTTTCTCTCAGAAGCACTCCTCAACATTTGTGGGTAATGTGGGTATATATAGTGTGGGTACAAAAAGTGTGTATCAGATATGATAGTCTAGCAAAACAGAATGTTTCGCGGGTGTCTCGCGGGAAGGCCTTACCCGCGAGCTATTCGCGAAACACAGCTGTCTCCGTCCTGTCCTGACTCTTCGCATTCCAACATGTGTAGGTCACATGGATCACTTCGCGGGATGCTAAGTCGCGAGCTACTCGCAAAGACCTCTTCAATCTTCAATTGCTTGAGTCTTCATACTCTCTCTCTATCACACAACCCTTACAATTGAATCCCATAATAAATACAGGGTACAAAAGATTGAATATAATTACAATCAAATTTGGCACGGAATAAAAGCTAACAAAACATATAGTTGTAAATTACAACTGAAAGCTCGAAATTGTGTTGAAAACACAAGAGCTGTTTAGACCCCCAAATTAAAGTTACGGCTTGATTGATTTTACACTAACTTAATACTAAGTGCAGAATAGTGTAAAAGCGAGCGGATAAACAAACAAGCTACTCTAATCCATAATTAAAGCAACACAGCAGTAAAATGGAATGTAAAAGAGTAGGGAAGAAAGATGTAAACACAAGATAACACGCCGATGTGTTATCGAAGAGAAAACCGGAGATCTCAGCGAAAAACCTCTCCGCCGCCCTACAAGCGAAAATCGATCCACTAGACAATCAGTTGGGATACATGGGTTAGCAAGAGACCCTCCAAGCCTAATGTACCTGGTGTACCTAAGCCCTCCAAGCTCCTGCTCCAACAAGACTTCTTGGCATCGTGTCTTGTCTAGCTCTCCGGATCCCGCAACAAGCTCCATGTTGCACCTACCATCCTTGGCTTCTTCCAATGCTTCCCAGTAGCACCAAAACCTCAATTGACACTCTGAAAGGGTGTGGTAATTATTTGGGCTATCAACCTCTCAATGGTATGAAAATAGAGAGGTAGGAGTTGAGGAAAATCCACAAGCAATTATGTACAGAAATGTGGGTATAACAATCTCTAACTCTCAAGGTTTGTGGTTAGGGTTTTCTCTCAGAAGCACTCCTCAACATTTGTGGGTAATGTGGGTATATATAATGTGGGTACAGAAAGTGTGTATCAGATATGATAGTCTGGTAAAATAGAATATTTCGCGGGTGTCTCGAGGGAAGGCCTTACCCGCGAGCTATTCGCGAAACACAGCTGTCTCCGTCCTGTCCTGACTCTTCACATTCCAACATGTGTAGGTCACATGGATCACTTCGCGGGATGCTAAGTCCCGAGCTACTCGCGAAGACCTCTTCAATCTTCAATTGCTTGAGTCTTCATACTCTCTTTCTATCACACAACCCTTACAATTGAATCCCATAATAAATACAGGGTACAAAAGATTGAATAAAATTACAATCAAATTTGGCACGGAATAAAATCTAACAAAACATATAGTTGTAAATTACAACTGAAAGCTCCAAAATGTGTTGAAAACACAAGAGCTGTTTAGACCCCCAAATTAAAGTTACGGCTTGATTGATTTTACACTAACTTAATACTAAGTGCAGAATAGTGTAAAAGCGAGTGGATAAACAAACAAGCTACTCTAATCCATAATTCAAGCAACACAGCAATAAAATGGAATGTAAAAGAGTAGGGAAGAAAGATGTAAACACAAGATAACACGCCGATGTGTTATCGAAGAGAAAACCGGAGAACTCAGCGAAAAACCTCTCCACCGCCCTCCAAGCGGAAATCGATCCGCTAGACAATCAGTTGGGATACATAGGTTAGCAAGAGACCCTCCAAGCCTAATCTACTCGATGTGCATAAGCCCTTCAAGCTCCTACTCCAATAAGGCTTCTTTGAACCGTGTCTTGTCTACTTCTCTGGATCCCACAACAAGCTCCATGTTGCATCTGCCATTCTTGGCTTCTTCCAATGCTTCCCAGTAGCACCAAAACTTCACTTGACACTCTGAAAGGGTGTGGTAAGTGTTTGGGCTATCAACCTCTCAATGGTATGGAAATGGAGAGGTAGGAGTTGAGGAAATTCCACGAGCGAATGTGTAGAGGATTGTGGGTAAAACAATCTCTAACTCTCAAGGTGTTTGGGTAGGGTTTTCTCTCAGAAGCACTCCTTAACATTTGTGAGTAATGTAGGTATATATATTGTAGGCACAAAAAGTGTGTATCAGAATGGACAGTCTGGCAAAACAGAATGTCTCGCAGGTGTCTTGCGGAAAGGCCTTACCCGCGAGATGCTCGTGAAACACAGCTATCTCCATCCTAGCCTGACTCTTCACATTCCAGCATGCGCAAGTCACATGAGTCACTTCGCGGGATGCTTAGTCGTGAGCTACCCTCGAAAACTCTTCAGGCTTCAATTGCTTGAGTCTTCACACACTCTCTCTCTATCACACAACCCTTACAATCAAATCCCACAATAAATACAGGGTACAAAAGATTGAATAAAATTACAATCAAATTTGACATGGAATATAAGCCAACGAAATGCATAGTTGTAAATAAGAACTTTACAACAACTTTACAGAAAGCATGCAGATGATTGGAGGCTTGCAGTCATTGGCTTGTACTCAGTCCTCCCAATATGTGATCAATGATTCCAACTAGGTATGCCATGCTATTTTTTGAGTATCTTTGTCTTGAGCTTTGCTTGATATTGTCTTTAACACTTGATTCTACTGAATTTTCAGGCACATAGAATGGAAACTGCTGATGCTGCTAGAAGAACTTTAGAGGAAAGGATCAAGAGCCTCGAACTTGAAAATCGTCAGTACGATCCTCACTTTTTCGCAAGTTAGGAAGGAAATACTGAAGGTGGCTCCTCTAGAGGTGGATCAGGGTGATCCTTCCGCAGGCAAACTGGAAGTCCTAATGATGCATGACTTGTATGTTTATTTTTCATGCAAAACAAAAGGGAAGTGTTCCTTAGACAATCTTGTATTATTTTCCATGTTTAGCTTTTTGTCCTTGGTATCACCTTGGATCATGTAGAAACTTTAACTAAAACAATTTTAGAATTCACCTGATGAGATCTTGTAGTACTAATTTAAACTTATCTTGCTTGGCTCTGTTGAAATCTGCACTTACTTGCATGAGGTAGAGCCGAATGCCCCTAGTTTAAAATGAATGCATGATTTTTGAAAATCTTGATGTGTTTTTTTTTTTTTTTTTGAAAATGCATGAGGCGTGGGTGAATGCCCCTAGTTTGGAACATAAATCTATAAGTCTTAAGAAAACTTGAGTTGATCACTTTTTGAGAACAATGATGCAGGTGATGATTTTTTGAAAATAAGTTTGTTAGACTTGTCAGAATGTCTCAATTTGATTAAAAAAAAACCTTTTTGAGTGTCAAACGATCTTAAAAAATTACACGAGAACATGAAACTACATGGAATTGCATGAGTGTATTTCCAAGAGGCTGTGTGCCACTTGGCAACTGAAGAGTGCCATTCGGCACTTTTGGATTGCCATTCAGCACTTCTAAAGTGATGAATTACACTGAGCCACACCATGACACTCACGCCATTGTGGGCCGACTCCTTATGGTCTCCTAATGCGCGCTTCGTGTTTTTGCATTTTTTTTAAAAACATTTACTTCGTTTGTGATCATGAGACTCTCTCCTAGTCAACTACAAACTCTCTGAAACCTATTTCAAAACTGATTTGGAATTGATGCAGCTTATTTAAACGAATTCTCCTGTGACAAATCTCTGCATAAAGGTTAGCAAAACACAATAATTATAAGCAAAAGTCATCCATGGCTAGCAATCATAATTTTTCTCATTCAACAATTCATGACATCAATAGATGGGTTCGTAGCTTTGATTTTAGTACCAAAACCAATTTTACAGCCTTTAAATTAGAGGGAATCAAGGCTTTGAGGAATGTCAAAATCAAGTGGGACTTCCTTCATGCTGCTGTGAAATTCTGGGATCTCGAAGATCATGTGTTCCGGTTTAACACTGCTGAACTTTGTCTGAAAATTGAAGAATTCTCTGCTATCTTGGGCTACGATCCAAGTAAAAAAGTTGTAATGGTTTCACGTGACCCCAGGCATTAGGAATCTTTGTCTGATGCTCTCGGTCTTCCTATTTCCATTACTGATAGTATGATTGAAGGTCATATGGTGAATATTTGTGTCATTATCTCTCAGCTGATTGATAAACGTATCTACGGAGTTGTTGGGATTTGTGCCCTAAAATCCAATTTATTGGCATGTTATAAATAATTAGATTATTTAATTATATGAGACTATCTATAAATGAACTAATGAGACATTATCTTAGTCCATGAGATGCATAGTATGTGATTTATGTGAAAAGTCACAGAAGATATAAATCACAAGTTCTTTGTAAACTCAGAATTTTAGTTTGTAGTCAGTGATGAAATTGGGCATTTCATCTGCAAAGACTATAACATTTCAACTAAGATGATTTGTCTTGCTCATGGAAGTGGAGACTTCTAGTTGATATGTTGATATGTTTTAAAAGTTAAGACATACTGAACTCGACCGCTGTAAGATTTATTATTCTCCTAACGACTGTCAAATGAATAATCAATCTCACGACTTCTATTTACATCAACTCTAAATCTTGAGAGAATAATGGACCCAATCATGAGATGTAGGTTGTTTTGATATATCAAGAGTGAGATCTATAAATTACAGTCAAAACCTTAGTATGTTGGGTAGCTTCATTTAGTGTTGATGGAACATATATTCTCAAAATAGAATTCATAATCTCTTAATGGAGATATAAAATATTCTTTTGAGATAAGTTTAATGGGTTTAGTTATTCAGAGTGTTGGGCCTAACCACTTTAGTAAGGAGTTACTAATGTATATATTTATGAAATTGGATTTCATAAATATATGATGAATAACATAAAGGATTAAACCAGGTACTCAAGGATTAAGATGTAGTAATCTTCAAAGTGGCAGTTTATATTCATGACTTTGTGTTACTACGAATATTTTAATGAAGGGGTTGTATGTATAATAAAGTCTTAGGATATAATTTTTTAATAAGGCCTAGAGTGCAATTATATTCTTATAGTGGTATTGAATATAATTAATGGTAACTTTGGACGTGTTAAGAGTTGACAGAAAAGCCCAAGTCCCATTGGAGCTAGAGTCTTATTTGTTCCCTTTGGTCCCATCTCAAGCCACAAACTAAAACCCAATTGGGTAGGCCCAAAAGGCTAATCCAATTAGATAATCAGTCATTATTTAATAAGAGTTATTATATAAAGAAACTACTAAGGTAGTTAGAACATACATATGATGAAAAGAAAAGAAATCAGTTTTTCTCCACAAGGAGAAGAAGAAGGATTTTTCTTTGAGAATCTATGTACAAAAGGACTGATTAAGAGACCACATATCTTGGGCACCATCTGGAATTGAGATGAAGATTAAAGGTATTCTCAAGTCATGGTTTTGAAATTCACTGCATCTAGGTACGCTTTCTATTCTTTATTCTAGAATTCATGGTTACATGTTATCTTGCAGTGATTGGAGTAGATCTGTGTTTGTTGCTTCCACTGTGTATTTTGTATGAGATACAAAACCAGTTTTTCCAACAGGAGTAACTGACAACATGCAGAAAAACTTTAGTTTTGCTTTATGCTTTGTGGGAAAACTTTTTCTTTGCTTTGGAAGACATAGCTTTGTGGATGCTCGAGCTATAAGTGTTGTGAGTCAGATTAAGGATGGTGATAATCCTGTTTCTTTGATCTTGGTAGAAACTCTTCTGGGACTGGATGCTGTATTTCATGGTGGAGAAACTCAGAACTTTTTAGGGAGTCCTTTAACTTTGCAGATATGGCTAATGGAGTGACTGGACATGATTGCTAAGCCTATAACTGGTAATTATGGGCCTAGCAGTTTTCTTAGCAGGGCTGTAATCAAGACTAAATGCCAAACTGAGAGTGACTAGGTGAAATTCTTAGACAAGAAATCTAGTACCTCAATTCAATGGGACTGTTATTGGTGGAAGTGCCCACCCCCTTTACTCAGGTATCCAGGATCAGATCATATTTTCCTTGTTGGATTGCGAAGAGCAACTTTCTACGAGGGAGATAAACTCTTGAGGCAATTCAAATATGAGCAAGGAATACCTAGTGGCAAAAGAAGAAGACCTTTCTCTCTTGTGGACCCAAATCCTACTTCCGTACAGAACATGCTATTGAGTCTAGAGATGTTTGACCGAGTGGACCAATCATTTGTCAAGGTGCACTTCCACAAGATGACTACAAAATACTCTAATTGGTTGATAGACAAGATTGTTGACAAGGAAGCTGAAAGGATTGCTATGAGAGAACAGTTTCTCAGAGAGAACCGGGAAAAACCTGATGAAGACAATTATGAATTCAAAAGAAGGGACAATGCTGACAAACTACCTATCACAGATGGAATTGATGATCAACAGGAAAAGAAAAGACTAAAGACAAAGTGACCTTATTATCTTTTTGGCTTTGAACATGTTTATTTTAGAAGTTGATGTAAAAACTCTTATGTTTAGGAATTATTTAGAATTTGCAGGTTAGGGATTCTGTTTAAGGTGTAGGCTTTTGGGGTTTGGAGTTTTTATGGTCAGGTTTAGGGTTTGGGCTTTTGGATTTTGTGTAATGACATGGTTTAATGGAATGGTTGAATTTTTGGTAATTTTGGTCAACGGGCAAAAGGTGGGTTTTGGGAAATTGTGACCAAACCAATGCATGGTTGCCTACGTACTCTCTTGATATAAGGATCAGGTCATCACGTAGTTCATTGATGAGGGTTTTTTTTTTTCCTAGGTCGCCCTTTTAAGGTTTTCAACCTAGTAGGCTCTCTCGCACTCTCTCTCTCTCTCTCTTTTTTCCTCTCCTTTTGCATAGACCGCCCTTTTGCGTTTCCAACCTACCTCCTTCTTTGTGTGTGTATGTGTGCGTGCGTGTGTTTTTTTTTTTTTTTTGTGCTCTAACTTTTACCTAGACTGCCCATTTGGGTTTTTAGCCTAGCGAGCTCTTTTTCTTTTTTAGTCAAACCTAGGAAAGGAAATAACTTAATTTACAACCACCTCAGACGTGGTATTTCTTCAATTGATCCATGTTGGTTAGCTCAGTGAAAGGGTTTGCATCCAAGTCCATCAATCTTACTGCTCCCCCAAAATATATTTGCTTGATAATGTATGGGCCTGCCCAATTTTACTTGATCTTCCCATTTGCATCTTGAACCGGGACTCGGATTTCTTTCAACACTAAGTCCCCCAACTTCAAATCTCTAGTTCTCACTTTTTTGTCAAAAGCTTTCCTAAGCCTTCTCTAGGAACCTTGAATATGATACAAGGCCTTAAGTCTTTTCTCATTTAGCATGCATAACTGATCATATCTGCTTCGCAACTAATCTGCTTTAGAGATTTCACTTTCCAATACTGTCCTTAGTGATCGAACACCCATCTTGATGGGAAGGACTACTTCCATCCCATACACCAATGAATAAGGAGTAGCTCTTGTGGAAGATCGAATTGATGTTCTATACCCCAAGAGTGCATAGGGCAACTGTAGGTGCCAATCCTAGTAGTTCTTTGTGCTCTTCTTCAAGATTCACCCAATGTTTTTATTAGCAGCCTCAACTGCTCCATTAGTCTGAGGACGATAAGGTGAAGACTTGTGTTACCGAATGTTGACTTGTCGTAGCAACTTTTTTGTTTCTCCTTTGAAATGCTGCCCATTGTCAAAGATAATTTCATGTGGTACCCCGTATCTGCAGATGATATTGGTCTGAATGAACTAAGCAACTTTCTTTGAATTCAAAACTTTGTATGAGGTAGCTTCTACCCATTTAGTAAAGTAATCAATGGCTACAAGTATAAATTCATGGCCATTGGATACCCATGTAGAGAATGGCCAAGGTGATGTCATGGTATGTAATGGTATGGGTGGCACGTGCTTCAGATCTCCATGGACTTGGCATTAATGGCATCTTCGAACATGAGCCACACAGTCGGCTTCCATAGTGGTCCAGTAGTAACCCTGTCTCATTATCTTCCTTGATAGCATATGTGCATTCATATGTGGCCCATAACTTGACTCATGAACCTCTTCAATTATATATTGTGCTTCCTTGGCAATTACACAAAGGAGATGAATTTCATCATATGATCTTCAGTAAAGCCTTTCACCACAAATAATCTAATACTATATATAAAAGTAGAAGCCTTTAAGGAGGTGCTGCCATGTTAGGAAAAAATGCCACTTAAAATGCTGCCATGTATATAATTTAAAAAGCGATATATTATATATTGTTTCTCAACCTTTACACGGTTTGATAGTCTTTGGGTATATATATATATATATATATATATAATAGCTAAAGCAAAAAAAAAAAAAAAAAAAAAAAGGCTTGCAACTTAAAAAACCTAGCGATACAGAGAGGGAAGGAGAAAGTCCCCAATCTAAAGTTCAGACTCACCCTCACTGCCGTCTCTTTGATGCAAATCCATATACACATAGATCATAATAGCGTGTTTCAAACCAACAAACATACGAAGAAAGAAAATCCCAAAGGAAGCGAAAAAAGAAGAAGAAGAGAAACCTGAAAACCTCTGTTCGTGCTCTGCAACAACGAAAACTGAAAAAATTTGTTCGTCCTCTGCAACAACAAGCAATTCAGAAGCTATCCCACAATTTAGAAGGTAGGCATGTTTTTTTTTCCCCCTTTTTTGTTTTCTATTCAATTACCGTTTCTAGGGTTTTCAAAAAAATATGGGTTTAGTAAAAGGTAGGCATGTTTTTTTTTTTTTTTTTCCTTCTTTTTTTTCCATTCACTATTCACAGATTCTTTGCTGAATGTGAAATATATGGGTTCACTATGCTTTCTAATCAATTTCACTTAGTCTCCCCATCGTTTCCCCTAACCCATTTACGGATGGCTCTGTCAAACTATTGCCTCTGTGTTTGGTTCTTAGATTGGCAGTTTTTAAGAGTTATTTTTTTAATAATTAAAAAAAGAAGAAGAAATTTGGTTTTTGTTTGTTTGTTTGTTTATTATTATTATTATTATTATTATTATTATTGTGTGTTTATGTTTGTTTGATATGATAGTAATTGCATCTGAATGATATTTTTGGCCATTGATATGTCAAGCTATTATAATGGGTCCAATGAGATAATTTTTTAAAATACTAATTTTATGATACTTACCTGTTTAGGATTATTGAATAATTTTCGTTGTTCATGTTTGTTAACTATCCTGAAATATTGAAACAATGGTTGCTGCAAATTTTTCGGGTTTTTCTCTTAACTGGCACTAGTAATAGAGAGAGGCAGATACAAAGAAATAAAGAGACAGAAATACAAATAGAAATAGAGAGAGACAGATACAGTCTGTAAGCGCATATGAATTAAGATTAAGGATAGGCACTACTCCGTGACCAACATAATCAGAACTAAACACAAACTGACGAAAGGTACGCATCACTTCTCTGTGTTCAAATTTGAATGAAATTTGGATGTTTATTCTCTTTCTTTAGATGCTTTGTTATCAATATTAATTCTTACAGCATGGATAAGAATGACAGACCTCTAGATATGGTCATTCTTGAAAAATCAGACTGGCCTCTTAATTTAAGGGGAACATTGATAAGATTATTGAAAAATAAAACCATTTTACAGTTTATTGTAGTTTGCTTGAATGGAATTCTGCCGGGAATGTTTACATGAGGTCAACGGGCTATGAATAATTAAACCATTTGTGAAAGCGATTCGGCCCAAATTTGACTACTGTATTATACACTTTCTCTTTTGTACAAGGTATGAACTATTATTTTTCTTTGGTCTATTGTATTATACATTAGGGATTATAAACAGATTTCAACATGGATGCTTCAGTGTGTATAGTAATTATAATTTTTTTGTAAGTGGGATTATGGGATTCTTTGGGTTAATTATTGCATTTTAAAATAACAAACAAACAGATTGATAACTAATGTATGTTATACACTTTGCAATAGATTTTTTGACGCTATTTTTTACAACGATTACTTCAAACTCTTTTTTCTAGTCTCTCTTTTACTGTTTTTTTTTACAGTTCCTTTATGTCTACAAAGTTGTTCGTGTCTTCCACAAACAGTGTATGTGAAATTGAAGGAGAGGTTCTTGGTTCATTAGCTAATAGAGAGAGATTGGATTATTTCTTTCCTTTGCTGTGGAAGATTTCTTTTTATGCTTTGACATATGCTTAATACTTAAGTTATATATCAAAAGTGACATGATGAATGTCCTGTTTAGTTAGATTTATAATGTTCACCAGGCATTTTTGTAAGAAACGTTGTTGGAACAAAATGATAGGTTAGGATAATCTGATTTCCCTTCTACTTATCACATACTTCGTATTAGATTTTGTCCATTTACTGTATGTGTTTCAATTGGCTCTGATTTGCATGTTTTAGCCAGCTTTTTTTCTTTGCAAATTGATTTTTTTTTTTAGCCAATTTTCCCTTTTACTTATTTCAAATCTACATTAGTTATAGTTTATGAGATTTCAATTATCATTTTTTCTAGATCATGTGTTGATGCCAGGTTGGTCATTCTCTAAACAAGAGTGTGTGTCTGTGTTTTCTTTTTCTTTTCACGAGCTTAAAAGGTGGTATTCTTTCTTTCTTGGTTGTCGTTGCTTGATTGGTGTTATTGCATATTAAAATCTGGTGCATTCAAAAGGTATGCACTAATTTCTCTGGAACTCCACGACGGTACTTTTTCTTATTCGAATTTGAATTAAAATCCGGCTTTTTATTCTCTCTCTTTGAATGATTTGGTCTCAGATTATAATCTTTGTTTTTCCTGTTTTAGTAACATTATAATCTTCTCCAAATTGAAATTATTGTTTTCTTCGATTATTTACTGCCTTCTTTGAAATAGAAACATAGAAATATATGACATAGATTTGATTAAATGGTGTGTTGTTGACAATTCAACCCATATGTTCAATGTTTTCTTAGGCTTCTTTTGCAGTATTTCTTTCATTTTTCTTTGCTGCAATTTAAAGCTGCTATGATTTATTTTTTGAGCAATCGGAAATAATGGTAGTTTTACTAAACTGATACCAAAGCAGTAGTAAAAGTGTTAAACTTGAAACTAAAATCTTATGAACACATTAATGTTTTTGATTAGTCCATGGATCTTTATTTTTATGCTTGCTTTGCTTTGCAATCAATTTGGCTTATTTGTTTTTGTGCAATTTTACTATTAAGTGTAGCTCAATGATTACATTGTGTTGGTTTTGAAGGATTTGAGTTTCTATTAGTGATGATTATTTAATCATTAATTTTAGTTTCAAATCAGGTTTTATATTTGGTTTGTGGTCTCTACAGCATTTATTCTTTTTTGGTGTTTGTGGGTTTTGGTCTTTAGATTTCATGAAAGAACAATTCCAGTACTTTGTTATTTACTAATTTGTTAATTACATTTATCCTTTGATGACTTTATAATTGACTTTCATTTGTATTGAAATTAGAAACAAATAAATATGAAAGTTAATTAAAAAGCACAAACCTATGCATAAGTTGCATTTATTTATTTATTTTCCCATGTTATATGTTTTGTAACCAATGTTGTTTGGTTATCCGGGATTGGTTTTTTGCTTTGCTATCCAATTGGGTTTTCTTTATTGTTACTCATGCCTTTTTTTGTTGTATAATTATTTTCCATATTTTAGTTTTTTTTTACTCAAGTATTTGGATTGAATTGACCTGTAAAATTGTAATATCTATCTGATTTAATCTATAGCCTGTAACTTCACATTTTCCCTTTATTGTACATTCTTCTTTGTCTTGGTATTTATAATGTTTATATGTTTTCGTTATAAATAAAAAGCTATGTTCCAAAAAATTATAACAAGAGCTATTCATGAAAGAGAAATTACTTTGACCAAAAAGTATTAATTTTTTTTTGTACTATTTAATCAATGAAATTGTGGGTTTGAATTTAAGGTGGAAGATATTCCTAATTGGTATATAGTCTCTCTTTGATTCCAATTTGTTTGATTATATTCTGAAATCAATATTTGTTACTTGCTAAAATTTGCAAATTAAACCAGTGTGATTTCTTAACATATATTGATGAGATATGCCAATTGAAGAGCATTTAATAGAAATGGTATCATAGAAGTGATAAGATTACCAATTGAAAATCAGTCTTTTAAAGAAAGATTGACTATGACAATGAGGTATATTGGTATTTTATTAATTTGTTTTAGATATGATCAAACATACTTAGAGATTGGGTCAGCATTGTTTATGAAAGACTAATTTCTCTTAAATTTATCTTATACTTTGTAATAGATTCTATCCATTATGTATTTGTTATTTGAATTACCTCTGTTTAGACAGATTTATAACGTTCACAGGTGTTTTCAAGAAACATTGCTGGATAAAACTGGCAGGTTAGGATGTTCTAGCTATCATTCTTCTCATTCTCTATCCTATGACTTCCACTAGGTTGATTCCGTTGTTTCTCCAATTGTCTTCTTCTCTTTTCTATGTCAATATCAGTATCATTGGATTCATCCATTGGATTACATTTTGCCAATTGAGGTATTTGGGATAGTTATCTGCAAAATTAAGTTTTCTTTGGTTTATTTTTTTGAAAATAAAATTTCTTTTTCCTAAGTTTTAGTTGGCTTGGTTCCTTATTTTTATTGCTTTGCACTATTAGAAAATGTTGCAAAGTTTATATCATCAATTTTGGCTATTTAACCTATTTTCTTTAAATTGTAAACACCTCTGTATTTTTCCCTTTGTATCAATTTCTTTTAGCAAGAACAGTTACTCAACCAAGCAAGGGAGAAGAGTTAGTCAACGGGCCAATTTGTAAGGTATTCTTAATGAAAATTAAAACTTAAATAAATCAACAATGGTCTCTTCAAAACCCCTTTGCTATCAGCCTTCAACATTCTTTGGTTTCTAAAACATTCATTGGCTTTAATATACTAACGAAAACAGAATTTTGTCCAATAGATTCACCAGTTTTCTCACTTTTTCTCCCTATAATTACTCCCTCTCTGTCTTTGTCTGTCTGTCTTTCTCTCTCTCTCACATGTTTTTGTTAGGGTAATGTTTGAAAGAACGTTAAATGTCTTTGTGTGTGGTTGTCTTTAGAATGAATAGATTATGAATTTGGGAATTTATGTTCTGACTTAAGTGGTTTATAAATAATGGGGTCTTGAATCTTATTTTATCATAATTTACCACAAATCAAATTTTATTTAGAATATAAAAAAATCAATTGATATTGTATAACCTATTATCTATACCTTTAAAAGAAACATGTTTGAAGCTTCTCAATGGGTATCACTAGGCCTTGAATACATTGTGTTCTGTTAGTCGATCCTCTCTTTTCTCTTCCCATCTCCTTCTCCAAAACCACATCATAACCTCCATTTTATTTGGTATGTGATTTTACTAATAAGCTTTGGCTTTGGGATTTTTGTTTTATATGCCAAGTTATATAAAATGAGCAATGTGAGTTTGTAGGTTCTGTTTTGGTTATCTTTGTGTTTGTTCTCTATTTGTTTGTTTAAATTTCTCAATGAATAAAATTTGGTCTATGGATCCAATTTGTTAAAAAAATTCTTCTTCAAAATGTTATTTTTCTGCACCATTTTTCTACATAAAATCTGCACTGTTACACATCTAAAATCTGCTTTTTCTTTTGCAACTAAAATCTTCACTACACTGTTTCACAAAATCTACATTGCATTGATTCATAAAAATCTGCACTGCACTATTTCATTAAATCTGCCCTGTTTTGAATAATTTTCTGCACTGTTTTTAAATAACTTTTGTCTTGGTTATCTTTGTGTTTTTTCTCAATGTGTTTGTTTAAATTTTCCAGTGAATACGTAGAACAAATATAGGTTCTGATAAATAAAATCTATAAACGTTTCCCAAAACCATTCTTTGTTCTTAAATGGCTAATGAGAAGATCATGAGCAAGGACTTCAAGTAATCAAAAGATGGAAATTACCCAACCAGGTACAGTTAAAGCAAATGTTGATGCTGTTATGTCAGTGAATGCTTCAATTTTGAGAGTAGTAGTTCAAGATGAAATGCAATCTATCTTAAAGCTTGGACAAAGAAAAGTTTAAATCCAATGATCCTCTAACGACAGAAAAATTTGCACCCACAAATAGTTTCCTCTCTTCCTCTTTCATTTGGGAGGTTTGGTTCTGAAATGTATCCTTTATTTCTTATTAATGAAAATTTTCATTCAGCCAAAAAAAGAAAAAAAAAATCCTGTCAAGGACTTTGCAAACAATTTCTTCATGAACATGTTGTCTACAATTCAATTTTGCCAAATTAGGGTAGGTATCTATAATAGGGTAGGTATCTAAAACATTGAAAGAGAATCACAAGCAACATATGCAATTAGTGCTTCTAAAGTCCTACACATTCTTTCGTTTGTTCTTGCTCAATGACATATAGTGCTTTCCCTATTTAACTTTAAGTGAGTTAGTGCTTCCTTTTTATTTTATTGAAGCCATTTGCAATTTGTAAAGCTAAAGTTAAATATTATGTTAATGGAAAATTGTATTGATAATGTAATTTACTAGCGAAAGCAACTGATATATTAAGTAATTCTAATTGAAAATTTAACTGAATTTATTTTTTTGAACTGGGAAAAAGGTGTTACTTAAATGTTATTATTATTTTAAACATCTTTCCAATGAATTTATGTTAATTTGTGGTTGGTATACTTTGGGTAGTTGTGGATTTGTGTTTGGGTGTTAGGACATTTGTTTGTTGCAAATGACGCAATTAAAATTATGATGAAATTTGGGAAATATAAAACGTGATAATTTACCTATTGTCAGATTGGATAAATGGGCAAGAAAATGAGTACAAGCTACATTTAATGCTTACTATAAAAAAAAAATTTTCTTTTTTCGATTTAGAGATTTTTATTAGACATGTTTAAAGGAAAAAGAAATGATAAGCTATCTAACAATGATTCATGTGATTTAGATTTGAGATGGTAGAACTAATTTCGCATTTGTATGTGTTCTTCATTTGGAATCAATTTAACATATTTTTTTTGAAAGTTCTAATATGTCTAGGTATGCAAAAAGATCATCAATGGCTTGGTTGCTCACAACATTAGACCCATAAAATTTTTAAGGGGTTAAACTATTTGACTTTTGGTTTATTTTAAGATTATAAATGTTATTTTGAGCTATGAATCTAAATTTTTATGATGTTATGAAGAAAACTATTTATTTTTCCACTATTGTAAGTTTAATTTTTCCCCCTTATTCAAAGTGTGTTAATATATGTTACTATGATGAAGTGTGATTTGATTTACTTTTGATGATGTTATATAAAAAAAAAAAAAAACTTTTGAAATGCTTTAAAAATACAACAAAAAAATTATAAAGGTGGTGAGGAAGTGATTGCCAAGCTCAATCTTGGGGAGAAGATTGAAAACACTAAGGTGGTGAGGAAGATTATTAGATCCTTACCCGAAAGCTTTCCAGGCTAAGGTCACCGCCATAGAGGAGAGCAAAAATTTGGATGAGATAAAGATTCAATAACTCATTGGATCTCTCCAAACCTATGAGCTCGGATTGCCCTCTCATAAGTCCAGCAAATCACTTTCTCTCAAAACTATAAATAAGAGAATGGGTGATTCCTCCGACGAAGACGATGTAGAAAAGGAGGTGGCGTTTATAGCAAAGAACTTCCAGAAATTTCTTAAGATGAAGAATAATGGGAAGTCATTTGGTAAAGGGAGATTCTCATCATCCAAAAATAATAAAAGAGAATACAAGAAGAAGGATGGGAAAGAATCATCATCAACCCAAGGAATTGTGTGCTATGAATGTAATGGGCATGGATATCTAAAGAAAGAATGTCCAAACTACTTGAGAGGAAAGGGTAAAGTGTTTGCAACTACCCTTAGTGATTCGGAAAGCTCAAATTCCGATGCGAAAGAAGAATGTGATAGTGAGGGAAACTATTCAGCTTTCATGGCAATTACCGCAGTTGACTCTAGAGATGAATTAAGCGAGTTGGTTGATGAGCTAGGTGTACATTCCGAAGGTATTCCGAAGGTGAAGAAGTTGATGATTTGGAAGATGAAGATTTGTACCTCAATGAAGGTGAGAAGAATCTTCAAGAAGTGTATTATGTGTTGCTTGAAAATTGTGGCAAATACGCCAAAGTTGCAAAGAATGCTGTTAAAAAGATGAAGAAAATTGAAGAAGAGCATAAGTCCACACTTGTGCAACTTAAGGAAGCTAAAGGTGAAGTTGAAGAGCTAAAGGAAGAGTTGTTGAATGCTTATTCTAAAATCAAGTTCCTTGGACTTGAAATAATTCAAGAAAATGTCAGAGTGGAGCGCATTTCCACCAAGAAGCTTGACGTGTGCCCTCTTCTAAAAAACCTTCAAATGACAAGACCGGTTTAGGCTATACCAGTGAAGGAAGCTCCAGCAACAAACCTAAGAAGGAAGTGAAGTTTGTGTCAACAAAGAATGTAGAGAAGCCCAAGGTTGGGATCCCTATTGTAGAGAAGAAAGTTATTGGTCCAAGACCAAAGGAAATAGGGAAGTCATTGCCCAAAAATCAAAAGGGACCTCATGTGAAACATTTTTGTCATCATTGTGGTGTACAAGGACATACAAGTCCAAATTGCTTCAAGCTTCAGGCACTCAAGAGGGGTGATTCTTTGCATGATCAAGACAACTTAAGAAGAATGCCAAAGGGAACTCAAGCTAAAGGAGAAAATGAGGGACAACTCATTGGAGAAGTTATGAGATGTTGAAAAACATTTCACTATGCCTAGCAAGCTTCATCCTAAGGTTTGAAAGTTATGTCGGTCGTACCCCTCCTTCTAAGGATTTCACCCAAAACACTCGTACAGTGTGAGTGAAGAAGGGTACTCATGCATGATCACTCACTATGCCCATGCATTAATACTTCTAACGTATTAGGGTTATAGTTTCATGCATCATGACATATGCAATCTTCTTGTGTCATTGCTTCCGTTTTAGCATGTTTCTTTTATAGGTCTTTATTTGTTTACCTTGTTGTTTTGTTGATCTTACTTTATTGCTTTTTTTTTTTAGTGTGTTGAAAAATTCAAAAAACCCATAAAAATGAAAAATCTCAAAAAGTTTGATCGCTTGTGTTGTGTATATCACTACCTCCGTACTAATGGCGTAGTGCATTTATGAGCTTAGCTTGTTATGTATGCACATTTCCTAAGTGTGAGCAAAATCGAGAAATCTACGTTTGATGTAAATAGATCTTCAAGCTTGTCATAAATGATTAGTTAATAGTCTTGTTGGATTTTGATACAAACGTCTATCTCTAAAAAGAGAAAAGAGCTGAAAAAGCCTTGCTTCGAAAATTAGTTTGACTAGGAAAAGGTGGAGCAAATATGTATTAAAATGTATGGTGTCAAAGCCAAAGGTTTATTCATCAAAAAAATATCAAAAAGTTCATGGCATCATTTCTAAAAAATTTGAGTTGTATTGATCAAAAGCATGAAATAATGAAAGCCAAATGAAAAGCTTTCAATTAAATGTAAACACATTGGTGAGGGGTCATATATGTTCATTTCTACAAGTGAGATAGGTCACTTGACTTCATGCTAGTTGTGTATGACTTGATTGAATTAATCATTGGAGCTTCATACTAGACTATGGACTAGTTCATACTTGATCCACACACACAACAAACAAGTTTAATGTTCAATGAATGCCTATTTCATTTGTGTGATTGTACATGTTCAAATGTGATATGTATATACTCAATTGCTTGATGACCAAAACCAAAAAGATTTTTTAGTATTTTATATGTTTTTGAAAGTGTTTTTGTATAGCATTTTTGTGTTAATAGTTTTTCCAAAAAGCCCAGTTTGTTTGTTGAAAAACTCCTTCAGAGGAATTTTCGCGAGTAAGTCGTGAGTAAGAACTTCTCACAGCCTATCTGCGAAAATGAGGAAGCTATTTTCAGTTCTTCCCAATTTTTACACAGAGAGTTTCGCGACTCTCTCGCAACTCTTTTGAGAGAAGTAGCTTCCCGCGAAACAAGCCCTATGCTTTTGAGGCCATTTCGCGAGTAACTTCTCGAGTACCTTACCAGCGAAATGAGTGGATTTTCAGTTTTTAAAGGGCAAACAGTGACAGTTTTCAAAACTTTCTTTTTGCCTCCTCCGTGCCTCTCTTAACCCAAAACACATTTTCACTCAAAAACTCAACCAAATCTCAAGGGTTTCATCTCTAAGACTCATCTAAGGTATGTTTTAACATTTTTTATCTCTTAAATCCTTAGATTAAGTCTTAGATTCTAGGATTTCTAGGGTTGGGTTATTTTGAGAAGGGTTGGGAAAACTTAATTTCTTGTCAATTTTTTTTCCCCCTTGATTGGGCTGTGTCGCATTGTGTTTGTTTGTGTTTGTGTTGGCCCCCAGTGGCATTTTAACATGTATTTAGAAAAGATTTCCACATGTTCATGCATTGTTTCATATGTTAGTAGTTTGTGTGCACTATAAGTGTTTGATAAAATGCCCAAATGGCATTTTCTCGTTGTTTTGGACTCCAATGAGTACCAATTTTTGGGGATTACTATGTTTTTACATGTTTAACATGTTTTGAACATTGGTTGTGTGTTTTACACACTTTTCCCCATGAGTACTTTGTCATGCATTGCTCATGCATCTCACATGCACATCATAAGCACACTTGATGCACACACTTTATCACTTGACATGTTTTGCATTTCACTCATGCTATGTAAGTCTTGTTAGACCTTTAGCACTTAAAACATGATCTTATGATTTAGTTTGCTTGTCTATATGCTTTTTAGGACTATTTTGTTCGTTTTTATGGACTAACTTGTATCTAATCAAGTTTGTTTCAATGTTTGTGTTTGTTGTTGTTTGTTTGTGTTGGTGGTTGTTTTGTAGATGTCTCCTCTTAAGAAAAAGGCTGCAAAGAAGTCTTCAAAGCACCCCCACATCTCCTCGGACTCATTTAGAAATGACGATGCTAGCATGGCCTTCCTTGATCACTACAAACGGGCCCCAATTGTCTTAGAGAGGGTTGTGGACTTAGAGTCCCTAGAGGGCACCTTCATTCCAAACATGTTCAAAGAAAGGACATGGACAAAGTTGCTAAATCCGATGGGCGATGTGTTTGAGGACATCATTCATGAATTCTTTCCGAATGCCATTGTGGAAGGTGATCACATTAACTGTTGGTTAAGGGGAGAGAGTTCTTTGTCTTAAGAGAATCAATTCAAGAAGTTTTGGAGATTCGACCAATGACTTCGAACGCATCTCTTCAATATGATGAGATAAAGGAGAAACTAGAGACTCTCGTGGGAGTTCTTGGAGGACAACTCAAGAAAAAGGCTTTGCACACATTTGCGTTCACCCCTGAAATGCGAGCCTTGGCCTACATCATGATCTTCAACTTCTATCCGGTGAAGAACTTGACGACTTTGTCAAGACCAAGGACTGTGTTCTTATATGATTTCTTCACTCATAAGGATATCGGCATCTATGGTCACATCTATCACCTTTTTGTCAAGAGCATCAAGAAGAGGAATGCAAGGCTAATTCTACCATTTCCAAGCCTTGTCATGTCTCTTATATTAAGGGCAAGGGTGAAGATTCCAAGTGGGCTTCCAGTCATGCAAAGGGAAGACCCTATTAGCGAGCAGACCATCATCCGAAGCAAAGCTCACATTCCAAGACCAAGCCTCGGTGTATCTTAGATTCCAAGAGATGAAGAAGCAGCAGAAGAAGGCAACACCAATGAAGAGATTGATCGATTCACTTCCATACCAGAGGATACTCCATAGCCTTCTTCTCAAGCACAAGCAAGAGCACCCGACCACCTTGATCTTCTACTTGGAAGGGTTGAAGAGTTGCATTTGATGCTAGCTTCACACATTAACTACTCCATGGATCAATTCACATACCTTCAAGGCCAAAAATCGGAGTCAGACTCAGAGTCTAATGCATTTTAGGACCTTTGGCCATTCTAGTAAAAAAGGGGAAGTAGTTTAGGCTTGAGGGAGAGTAGTAGAACATTGGTTTATTTTGTTTCTAGTTTTATTTTATGCTTGTATAGCTTTTGGATATTTACAATGCTTTTATTTAAAGCTTTCAAGTACTTTAGTTTAAAACATGGTTTTCTTTAGTACTATTTTGTATCTTGGTTTTTATAGCTGTGTCTTGAAGCTTATTGTTTTCTATTGCTTATTGCTTTAGTTTCTTTAATGCATCATGTGGTTTGTTGGACATGCAATTGATTTTAGCATTGCTCTTAATTGCATTGCGTATCCGGATGATCATTTACTTGATAAATGTTCATTGTAGTCATTTCTTAATGACTGTTTATGTTTGATCAAGTTATGCTTAATGTCATATATCTCTTTTGGTATCTTGATTGCATTGTACGTGTTCCTTATATGTGCCTTGTGTTCTACTTGTCTTGAGCTTAATGAAGTTTTGTTGTTATGTGCAAGTGTTTCAGGATACAGGTGTACTCATCACCAACTGAGGTGAAAGGGACAAAAGAACCAAGTGAAGTGTGTGCAAACAAATATTGAGAAAGCCTTTATCAAGATTAAGAAATAAGACACATTGTAACCAAACTCTCTATCCTTAGTGGAGTCATCACTATGAGTGCAAGCGCGAGTTGGGGGCAATACACCTTGGCCAAGTGCATCGGGGTGGAGAAAAGAAATGAAGTCGCCACCTAGATTAGGTCTAAGAACCATATATATAGCGCCCTTCGTGGAAGGACTGATCTAACTACCAAAGCACGTGTTCGGAGTTTAGGTATGGAGATGGGAAGGTGTTAAGCACCCAACCCCACCCGACCCATAAGTCGGCTTCCACTCATTGTATTTTACATCTTAATCTTGTTAAAGGCAAATTCAACATCGTTATTCTAGACTCACACACACACTAGCATACATCTAAGCAAACAACATGGCATTTCATCCCCAAACCCTAGCATACATCTATCATGCAACTCATATCATCATATTCAAGGCAGCAACCAAACAAACATGTCATATCCAAAACAGAAACATGGGCATGTTAAGATCAAACAAAAAAGTTTTCACATCCTAAACAAATCATTCACAAAAATTATTCATGTTCATCAAGGCAAGATCAAGATCATATCTTAAACAAATGCATTTTCATGTGAATGCATGACTTACCTCACTGCACCACAGCACTTATGCATTGATGCATGGTCATATCATATGGATGTTCATAGCATTTCAAATAAAGGGAGGAAAAGAAATCGTAATCTAACATGTGAAGGACAAACAACAAACAAACATGAAAGGTGGAGACTTATAGGCATGAAAACAAGGCAAAACATAAGCATATTGTGCAAATAGAATAAAGGCACAAAAGCAAAAGGGTTGGATTAGGGTTTCTTGGCACAAGTATGCGTGCGCATATGTAAAATTGTAATTTCCAACTATATTCTGTTGGCTTTAATTTCGTGCCAAATTTCATTGTAATTTCTTCAATTATTTTCCTTGTATGTATGTGGGTTTATTTGTAAGGGATGAGTGTGAAAGATCTGTGAAAAATGAAGCTTCAAAAGTTGAATAAGTGGATTTTGCAACTGGCTCATGAGTAGCTCGCGAGAAGCAACCTACGAAAAGGCCACGTGAAGAGCACATGATTAGAAGATGAAGAGTCATGTCAGGCTGTCAATTTGACAACAATCTCGTGAGAAGAGCCAATCCACGAAGGACCCGCGAAAGTTTCTGTTTGGCAAAAAGTTGTGTTTTGCTTTATCAAGTCTTCACCCACACTATATATACCCTCATTACTCACAAATTGTAAGGAGTGCTTTTTAGAGAGAAAACTCTAGAAAATACATTTGAGAGTTAGAGATTGTATACCCACAATCATCTACACATTTCCTTGTGGGTTTCCTCAACTCCTACCTCTTTATCTCTAGATCTTTGAGAGATTCCTAGTCCAAACACTTACCACACCTATTCTGAGTGTAAAGTGAGATTTTGGTGCTGCTAGGAAGCATTGGAAGGAGCCATTCATTGGTGGATGCAATCGGGCTGAATTGCGGGATCCAGAAAGCTAGGGATGACAAGACTTCGAGAAGTCCATTGGTAATAGGAGCTTGGAGGGCTCAAGTACATCGGGTAGACTAAGCTTGGAGGGTCTTTTGTTATTCGTGTACTCCAACTTTATTCTGTCCCGAAGAGGTTTTTCGCCGAGTTTTTTAGTTTCCTCTTCGAGAACATGTCTCAGTGTTATCTTGGGTTTGCTTCTCTCTTCCCTACTCTTTAAGCTTTCATTTTATTGTTGATGATGGATGAGTATGGCTTAGGGTAGAGTTATCGGTTCATTGCGCTTCCGCACTTAGTCTAAGTTAGAGTAAAAGTAATCTAGCCATAATTTTTTTTTTGGGGTCTAAACAAGCTCTTGTGTTTTAGCACAAATCCGAGCTTTCAACATACATAGAGCCTGCGTACACAGTCCAGTTGTATGCGTACGTATACTTTGAGTATGCATGCGCATGCAGAAAGCATGCATATGCATACACATCCTAACCCTAACCTAGAAAACAAGAACAAAATAAAACAGAAAGCTTAAACTAACAACCTAACAAATATAAAATGATAAAGCAAAGAAAACCTAAACTAAGCAAGCATGTTATAACAAAACTAAACAAGAAAAATGAAGAAAACAAGAAGATTAAAACAAGAAAAGAAAGGAAAAGGACTTAGAACATATACCTCAAAAAACAAAGCTCCTTAGCTTGATTTTGACCATTCGCCTTAGTTAAATCTATTCACAATCAAACGAGGAAGTGATTAATAATCTCAAAACTCTAAGATCAAGGCCAGAAAATGCCTCAATTAGAAAAATATTGATTTGACGATATTTTGTGAAAAACTCCCTCTTTGATTCACTATTGCTAGTGAATTTGATGTTTTCCCTAAGAATTTTCTGTGTTTTGATAAGCTACTATGTATGGCTTTTTATAGTTTGAAAATGGGGGTTTGGAACGACTCCCAGACAATGTGGAATTCGTTCCAAAACTCAAACTTTAATGCAAAAAATTTGTCTTTCGTAGTTTTTGGAACCTTAACATGCATACACATGCCTGTGTATGCGTATGCATGCATAAAGGATGCGTACACAGAGCTTGAGCATGCGTGCGCATATGTGTGTATGCGTACACATGCCTTAGGGTTTCCATGGTCTTTATTTTCCAAAAATAACTTATTTTATTCATAAAAGAATTATATTTTTCCTAAAACATTTTCCTCAAGTCAATTTTAATCTGATTGGGCCCTTTTCCAACCTTGGGCTTTTGAATTTCAGCATCATTGGGAAACGAGAGCCTGAATTGTAAGGGGTAAAAAAAATGCGGTGTTTATATGCATCCACAATGATTTTTTGGGGTTTCTTGATTTCTCTGGCTATGCTAAAGTGGTATGGTAGTAATAAGTTTTGATATTTAGTTTAGGTGTTATGAGCACCAAGTTTGAACTCCTGCAAATTAAACTCTCAGTTCCTCTGCTTTCAAGTAAGGGATAATTGATATGGGCATTGGGTTAGTCATAAGTTATTTTCAAAAAGATTATTATGCATTAAAAAGTTTTCAATAGGGATGTTGCATACAATCATAATTCAGACAATGGTATGTTCGTGATGCTTGCAAAAGCTAAAAAGTATAAGATTTAAGTGTATCAATGCTATTACTCATTCATAAATATGATGTTAAAAGATAATAATGATTATACTTTTGTTATTAAATGTTATCTAAGAGTATGAATTTTAGTATGATGTAGTTTTTGGGTTATGTCGAACTCGGTCAGTAGGTGTTAAATTACTAGCTTTATATGAAAAATGTTATGTGCTTGACCATTAAAAGTGGTGAGGATTCTGATATACCCACCCTTGTTGCGAACAACCAACTTGTGGAGGATGTCAACCAACCCCATGGATGATGTTCTGAGCACACCAAAAGTGGTGTGATAAGTATGGTGTGATACCAAGAATTACTAGCATTGTGTGGAGTGCTAAATGACTAGCACAGTGTGTTGCAAGCCTCCCAAATTTGTGACAAACTTATTAGATATGGACTAATCAATATGTTATTCGTGAACAACTATGTTATTTATGATCATGAGAGAATGATTTTGTTGAAATGCATTATGAGTATAGTGAAAGTTGTAATCTCTCATAAAAATAAAGTTTATGATAAAAGATTTTCTTGTTCTTTAAAGATAAAGTTTCCGATGAAATTTTAAGTTTATGTTATAAAGTTTATATATATATATATATATATATATGTTCTTTATGAAATGTTAAGTTTTGTGACTATGAAAGAATATTTATATATATATATATATATAATATTTTTCTTACTTGAATCTGAAATGATTAGTTTTAGCATGAAAGGTTATGTTATTCTTACTTGGAAAGGAGAACAATTTTTTTACCTTATGAGAATTGTATAAGTTAATTATAATAGTAGTATAAATACTATGCATGAGGTTATTAAAAAAAAAAAAAAATTTACTATGCATGAAAATGTTCTCCTTTCCGTATATCCACAAAATGAAATATTTTGGTTTATATGTATTCTTACTAAATTCTTATGTGACTTACCATTACTGAGATATGTAGCTTACCCCTTCTACTCTTTTAGTTAACAAGTTTTCTTCAAGAGTAACAGGAGCTTTAGACAAGTTTTGAGAGGAGTTGATTTTAGTTTCAAGAATATAGATTACTAATTTTGGTGGTTTGATACCTAGCTCTGCACTCTACAGTATTATGTATTTTAGGATCTTCTTATGAGAGTTGTATATTTTAATCAAATCAGAGATGTACTATGTAAAAATATGAAATTTGAATAATTGATGATTTATAGGTTATGCCTTTCCAATTTTAGCCAAATTGTTAGCACACCTTTGGCTTCTCTAAAGATGTGATCCACAGTAGAATTAGGGAGGTCCTTAGCAGGTTCCAGCAATTAGATACAAGAGGTGGTAGCATTAGGTTAAATAACATAAGATTTCTAAGCAAATAAACAAGAACTGCAACATCCATTTCGACATGAAGAGGCAAAACCCTAGGCCCAATCACCAGAACTGTCACAAGGAATACCACCTCCTCTAGCATTCCCAGAGGTTCCCAAAGCTGAACCATCAGTACTCAGCTTCACTCAACCAGTCATTGGCTTGTTCCACTTGGATCTGAGTTCTCAGAGGTTTGGAAGAGTAATTTGTTGCAATTGCAAAGAACTCAGCTCCTTTCTTGATGCAATGAGAGTGTACATTATTGTCAACTTCCAGTTTGGAAGATGTATTTATTTTTGTGCAACCGTATAAGCTAGACAGCTTGAGGAAATAGAATCTTCCAAGGAATCAGGGTATGTTTGAAAGTCGCCTTAGATTCATAATTAAGCTTTAACCATTGAGGGAGAGAGAGACCAAACAATTCCTGTCTAGTTCCATTTATGCCCAACGCTTCCTAAGTTCCTTAGCCACAACAGAGTCATTCAGGCAACAGACCACACAACTCACAAACTGAGTCAAGGTGAATCTAGAATTTCACTAGTAGGAATATTATTTTCAAAGAAAGCAAAGTCAAATAAAGAATTTAATTACAGACGAGGTGCTGATTTTCCATCTCCAATTAAGTTGTGCAAAGCATGGTTTTCAGACCCAGACCGTTCAAAGAACCGATAAAATGAGATGTTCAAAGTTTTTAAGGTTGGATTGAGGTTCGATCAAGGTCGAACCGTGATGATGTCATAATTAATTTAGTAATCAATTAAAATAAAAATAATTGTATTAAATTTGTAAATATTAGCAAGATTGACTAAAAATATCTAAAAAAAATTGAAACATAATTTCAAACGAAATTTTCATGATATTATAAGGTTAGTAGAAAATAATACAACATAAATAAGCATGAAAATAAACTTGTACACTTTTAATTAAATATAGTAAATTTCCATGCAAATGAATTATTATTAAATCACAAGTGAATTTATAAAAGAAAAAAAAATTAGTAATACTTTTTATAAATTGATAGAGAGGTGATATGATAAGTTGAGAAATTATAAATCATGCAAGTATAAAATAAACATACCAATTGTTCATAATTAAAAAGGAGGAGTCCAAGTGGTCTGATGATTACAATGCTAGGCTTTGTTCTCAATAGAGCTCTAGATATTAGGTTCTATTCCCCACACCCATTTCTCTATTTTTAAAAATAAAATAAAATCAACTCTTTGACCCAGTTGAACCAACTCACAGTTCAAACGGT
This sequence comes from Quercus ilex subsp. ballota, assembly GCA_032727855.1. Classification (NCBI taxonomy): domain Eukaryota; kingdom Viridiplantae; phylum Streptophyta; class Magnoliopsida; order Fagales; family Fagaceae; genus Quercus; species Quercus ilex. The sequence goes on along the minus strand of CM064912.1, from coordinate 45,508,122 downwards.
TTTCCAAGTCGAACCGCAGTTTAAGGAATTCTCTCAAATTCTTCAAAAAGTCAGTTCTTGCTCATAAAAAACCATTTCATGATCGGTTCAAGATTAACCCAATCAGGATGACCAGTCCGAGTTTAAAAACATGCAAAGTAAAGCCCAAAACAAATCATGACTTGTCTTATATATACATGCATCTATATATATATATATATATATATATATAAAAGCTTTAAAAACCCGTCAGGTCATAAGCGAATTGCAAAAAAGAAACTGATTACGAGTCAACTCATTTTTACCATGGGTCAAAAAATTCAGATTCAAATTAGGCATTTTTCCTTTGGGTCCAATTTTTCCATGTCTATTGTCTACCATCCTCACAGCTTTGATGGCAGCGAACTTTCACATGCACTTGCTCTAGCTTGTTAAGAAAGAAAGTTTTAGACCAAGCTATCCAATGGTAGAAGCTGTGATTTCATTTCTTTGAAAAAAGCTAAACCTAATCTAAGGTTTTAGCACTTCTAAGAACTTACAATTTCACAATCTCTTTTTACAGCTCGTCTATAAAGCTTCTTAGTTATTACTAGCTTGCTTTTTCATTCTTTCCCCTGTAAGCTTTGCGTACATTGCATTATACAAATCCTTGCGCCCATCTTGTTTCTAGTACACCCTCAAGTTCATTCATGGTTGTATAGTGGATTGAATAGAAACCTTAACTTACAACAATAACCTAATTAGTTTGCAATTGCCATCAATTTACATTTTGATTGTTTAAAAATTTACAGTATGTTATAATCTCCACAAGTGTGATTTTTTGTGTTACAGAAGGTACAATTTGTTGAATACATAATTATAAAATGGACAAATTACAAATGGAACCCTAAAGTTTGAGAATGTTTAGATTTTACACCCTGAAGTTTCAAAATTTGAATTTTACCCCCAAAGTTTAGAATGTTTATATTTTACACCATAACGCTTGAAATTTTGAATTTTACCCTCTAAAGTATAGAAATGCTTAGATTTTACACCCCTAAATTATGAAATTTTAGAGTGTAAAATTCAAACACTCCAAAAATATAAGAAGTAAATCCAAATTTTAAAACATCAAAGTGTAAAATCTAAACACCCTCGAATGTTAGGGAGTAAAATCCAAATTCTGAAACTTCAGAATATAAAATCCAATCACCTTTAAACTTTAAGGATGTAATTTTCAATTTACCCTTAGAAATTACAGAAAAGCTTTGGCTCTTTTTCAATGTAATGTATTATAAAACCTAATAGGCATCTGCCAGCCGACTCAGGGAAGCAGTTTGTACTACTAAAGTAACAATCCTTTAATCACAAGCAAACTGTTTGCCTCTGCAACAATTTGCCAATTATATCCCAGCAGCCACGACAAAGATTCATAGATTTATCCATCTGGTAGAGATTTCCAGCAATACACGTGGAATAGATATATCAAGATGATTCACAATCTGCGAAATGGAAAAAGATGAGAATCAGCATATGTGAAAGCATTTACATAAAATTTACAGTAATAGTCCTACATGTCAGAAGGCATCATCATACAACAATACCAAAAAAATTTAAAAAAAAAAAAAAAAAAAAAATGCTCAATGCTCAAAGAACCACCAGTTTTACCTGCACTCATGGTTAAGGTCCTCACGGTCAGTCTGTTAGTGTTGACAATTTGCCCTCATGCTCAAAAGGTTCATCTGAAATGCTATTGGATATACAAAAATTAGAAGTAAAAAAAAAAAAGACAGTACACATTACACATCCATTTTATTCTTGGGGGGAATACCCTGAGAAGGGCTAATATGTACAGGCCTGGGGCAAACATTGAGGGGCTTCATTCCTACTATTGCTGCAGGAAAATTTGGTCACATTAGAGGGGAGAAGACTAGTCATTTTGGGATAATATTGACCTAAAACTCCAACTTGCAGATCCGACAGAAGATTCTTTTCGCATAATTAGAACTCAACAAAATTATAATTATAAATATAAATAAATAGGATTGCTACTGTCATCAGATCCAAGTGAAGTGGACCACTGGGAAAGAAAATCTTCAAACTTTATCCCCAAAACCAACACCTCTCCTCTAAATGACCAGTCCGCATTATACTTGGTATATTGTCAATAATCAACTACGATACATGTATTCATCACCAAAGGACTGGCTCCCACTTAACTAGGGACAGGAGAGCACCTAACAGATAAAACAGAGTCATCTATACAACTCGAACCCATGTTCCACCACACATTGGACAGCCATAAGCCCAGCGGCTGATCCACCAACTTTCCCGGTCATTTTGATTAGGTGCAGGACCTGGTGAGGTAAAAGCTGAAGTCTGCCGTAAACATCTTATGCACTGCATCACAAGAAGTCCAGAATATAAAGATTAAAATGGAAAAGATTAAGCAAACACAACAACTTGGAGGAGAGAAGGATGAAGAGGTGTAAGAAAAAGACAATAGTAAAATACACAAACACACACAAATGATATATATGATTATACTCCCAGAACGAAATTAGCTAGTGATTTTTTAAATTATCACCATCAAGTAAATTGAAGGCAAATGACACTAATTACCCATATAAGAAGCATTTGAATCCAAGACCCAACAAATAAAAGGATGAACAAAGAAGAAGAAATATGAAGATGAGACTATCAAACCTTGTACCAAACACCTTCAAGACCAGTCTTCCACATGGCAGTAACAACATCTCTACGAGAACCCATAATTCCCAGATATGCCCCAAGGCCAACAGAAGTGTTCAAGCCAAAAGCTGCATCTCTTTCAGACATCCTGCGCTTCCTTGGCCACAGGCTATGGGCACCATTATATGCATCACAATTTTCCAGTGAGTTGAAATCAAGCATGTCTCCAGAATTGCTTAACTTAGGAGAGTCATCTACAGGACTCATATCATCTGGATCAGACCAGGGCCCACCATACATATTCCTCCTGTGCCACTCTTCGGCAGGAGGATGGAGTTCTAGCTCACGGAGTAACAGACCAGCAGCATCTGCACCTCTAGGCCGGGGCATATTCTACACAGCCAATCAGAGAATGGTGGAAAAAGTTCAGGAGAAACAGAAAAAAACGTTAACAAAAGGAAGAATAAATCTATGGTTTTAAAAAATTCAAAGCAACCAGAGTCACGACCGAGTTAAGGTCAAATCGTAGTGCCCAAGCAATTAATTGTGGCATAATATCAGAATCTAAACAGCCCTTCCAAATTCTATCAGAAAGCACAATCGTCAGCAAAGTATGTTGCTATGCCGGGCATCTAATATTAGTATCTGAAGCTGAGGGAAAGTTTATGAAAAAGACTGAGCATGCCATGTGTGGAAAGCAATTACTCTCATTAATCTTCCTGACTTACTCAATGCATCTCTCTCTCTCTCTCTCTCTCTCTCTTTAACTTATTCTTTCAGTTTCCTATTTAAGACAATATTTTATTTTTTTAATGAATAAGACAATGTTTATATATATATATATATATATATAGGGTTGGGTTCAAGTTAATAATAATTAGCGGGGGAAAAAGTTGTGACTTATTATTATTTTGAATTTTCTTGTTAGAGCACTAGCAGTAAGTGTCAGATACTAAAATTTTAGCATTTGACACACCAAATACAAAAAAGAAAGGTTGATGAGATGTCTCAAATGCTGAACATTTTAGCATTTTTAGCAGAATTGCCACAGTACAATTCCATTAATAGAATGGCACTGTAGCCATTCTATTTCTTTTTTATCTCTCCTCCCACGCCTCTCTCTTCTCTATCCTTATTTTTAATTCATATTTTTTTCTCTCTCTAATGTCATGTGCTCATAATTTCCCTCTTAGTCTTTAACGACTGCTGGTCTTGGGAAGTCAAAAATGAAATAATTAAAAAAGAATAAAGAAAGAATATTTAAATAAAGTAGTAAAAGAATACAAAACCTTATGCAGGACGTATTGTAAAGTAATGTGTTAAAATAAATAAAGTAGGTTTTGGTGTGTAAACATGACATTTGAGATAGAACTGCTGATGCTAACACTCTTATTATACAACGGAAATGCATGTACTATTATTTGTACATTATGCGTCACAACTTGTTATTAAATTCATATTTTAAAAATCCAATATATATACTAGCCTCTAAGCATGCGCGTGAGCTTGTGCTCAAAGGCTCTTTCTATTTTTTTGAGTAAAGATTAATAATTTGTATTTATCATAATTTAGAAACATATAATTTTCTTTTTCAAAAAAATAAAAAGGATAAATTTTAGAAATAAGCAGTAATTGTAATTTCTTTTTTGAACGTGAAGGGAAAAAAATCCTAAATTTTAGGAATTCTCTTTTTGAATTTAAAATGAAATTTGTTATTTGACATTTATTACTCTATTTCTAAATGAAGTTACCCTTCATTAATGAAGGTATATTTGAACCACATAAAAGTCCTGTTGAAAGAGGGAAATCCTCTTATATATAGTATAGATATATAAATACATATATATATATATATATATTTTACAAGAAGTACATTTGTAGAGCTGATATATAATTTTTTCAAATAATAATTAGCAGTGAAGAAAGCCGTGACTTAATATTATTTTGAATTTTCTTGTTATACAATGGAAATGCATGTGCTGTCAGCAAGCAAGCACAAATGTATTTATATTGTAATATATATATATATATATATATATATATATATTTCAAAGAAATGCAGACTAATTTTATAATCTTTGGCAAAATCTTTAATAACTACAGATAGCCAACCTCATTCATCTCTATAATCAGTAATTCATTCAGAAAATTAAATCATAAACATAAATACCTGCATATGAGGGCCAAGAGATGCTTCTACAACCTCTGGAAGTACTGTATAATTCCCATCAATGTAATGCAGCCGCACCTGGATGTTGCTGCTCCCCACCTGAGAAACTGGCAAGGGATGTGCTAAGGCAGCGGTTCGCCGACAGAGGTCCATAAGTATGAGGAAAAGAACCTTTACCTGCATCACATCAATGCATAGTGTTCTTAATGTCAAATATTTTCTCCTTATAGAACATGAAATGAAACCATTTTTCTTAGTTCATGAATCAAACAAAAGAAAATTTCATATATTGGTGCTTCATTTTTTTTGTGGAGTTTGAAGTAAAAAGAAAGAATTATCTTTCACCTCCTCAAAAGTGTATCCTTGACCAGCATTGCCATATCCTAATCTTGACCGGACACCAGATCCTTCTTCCACTCCTTTTGCCCCAGGTATGAGTTGACTAGCTCGAGCTACCTGACCATCATCTGACCTGGCCATGGATGAAGTTGGCTTTGCAGACACAGAATTGATCTCCTCCACCTTGGCAGGAGCACTAGTTTGTGGTTTTTGCATATTTGTATCAGCATTTCTTTGTGCAGCCCCAAGAAAGCGGGGAAGTGATCGTCGGAAGAAAAAACAGAAAAGCAGAAGTTGGCATAATCGATGAAGGAAATGGCAATCCCCAATGAGCCTAACAGCTGGTGTTCCTGGAAAAGTTCCTGTGTTAATGCTTATTGGCATGAAAGATGATGGACCACTTATAGGGTTAGGAGCTGAATTGGACACTCCATCAGTTGTGCTACTAATCTTAGCAATAGCACCTTGTACCCAGGCTTGCATTTGGGTGCTTCCAGTGGAGCTTGTGGTACCACTTTGACCTCCTGGACAACAAAGCATCAAAGTATGAGAAGAATGTAGCAATGATATAATGAAGAAAGAGGAAACAAATTAAAGGAGCTTCTGATTTCTCATGACTTCATCACAAAACACATCAATGACAGTGAACAAGACAAATAATTATGCAGCCACCCTTGCCTCTTAGGTAGGTACAATATAGTAACTGATCAACATGTGATCAAATTTTATGGTGTATCACATTATAGAAATTGATGTCTTCTACGATGAACCATCAAAATAAATTTTGCTCTTTTTTCTTTAGACTAATTTTTAAGTACAAGAAGACCAGCACATACTGACCCTGACTTGGTGCAGGAGTTGCAGAACTTTGGGTAGGACTGGCCACCATATTGCGATTGCTTCCAGTGCCAGCAGTAACAGCATGACTGGCCAATGTGCGACAGAAACTTGCATAGCGCCTCAAACGTGTAATGAAATGCGAAGCTAGATCAAGAACGGCATCAACATAAGCCTGCATTAAATTGTAGCAATTAGAAAAGCTCAAAACTGAATGAGAAAATATTTCTAGTCAAATTCTATTTTTCACTAGTATTTCTGATCAAATTCTTAACAAAATAGAACTTCCATATCAAAGGAGCTGACTGACAGAAAGGGACACCTTTGGCCAACTAAATGTCAGTGCTTAGGTTAATGCTGCAATTACAAGCCCATGAGGTCTAGCTAAAACGGCTCTGATTCAAAATCCACTAGATGCATGTGTAAACTTACCAATTAAAAATAAATATAATAAACTGTTCTGTTTAGGTCACACTTTCCCAGCTACATGGCCCAGATAAACACAAACCAATTATACTGAAGACAGCAGTCCTCAGTATCTACTGAAATTTGTACTTTAGCAACTAATTAAATAATAAAAGTAAAATACATTGCATGCGGCAAAGAACAACCACACCACATTAAAGGCACTTCTGGCTTTATGAAAAAATGGAGAACCAATCAGTGGCATCAGCTGATCTTAGTGTTTAAAATTTCAACAGGATCAACTGACAGGAAAAAAAGATAAGGAAATGGAAGGACTGATGAAAATGAGAAGTCAAACAGAACCAAATTTAACCTGAATACTCTGAACTAGTGCTGGTTCAACAGCCATTATTTCAGGATCAATGCCAGATAACGTCTCACCAGATGCCTGCCATGGCTCAGGTACTAAAGCCGAAGGATTTATCAAAGCTGATTCAATTCCTTTCCCCAGCATATCCAGCAACAACCTTGCTTGCATATCAAGAACCATTGCTCTAACTTCTTGAGCATTTGTACCTTCAAGTAGCCTGCATTTTATCCTGTCTAGACTCTGCATCATGCAAAACCAGGTTTCATATCTTCAATAAAAACTACAAAGCAAACAAGTTAGTGAACATCAAAACAACTTCCCCTCCCCCCCCAAAAAAAATAATAATAATAAACCACCACCAAAAAGAGGTAAGTGGCAGGATGCATCACACGGGACAGTAGGACAACTCTGAGCTACATTTAGAATTTCAGAATCCTATAATGCAGGTGATTTTTTGCCGGAGAAAACAGGGAGGTCACCAATGTAGACTTCTCATATCAATTCAAAGGTAAGTTCAATATCCAGACATAATCAAAGGTCATTTTAAGGTTATAAAAGCATGAGAATATCCTCAAACAGATAACATTTGCACTGCAACATCATTTAGCTGCAGCAGAAACTTATTCATGACATTATCATACCTTCCCATACATTGCAACTTGCACAGAAATTAGAGGAACATATCAGATCACAGCATATTAATTAATAATTCTTGTCAGAATTCTTTAACATATTTGCTAATAGTGCCTTTCATTTTTTCATGGTATGAGTGTTAGGGTAATGAACAACACAACCACAAGATAGCAAAGAACCACAAATAGGATAGAAAGTTTCTAAAAGCCACAACCCCTAAGATGGCACGTAATCTCCAGAATGCACATTTTTTAAAAAGAAAAAGTAAGAAGAACCCGCTATAGCAAGTAATGCAGTGTTCATAATGGTAAGTAGTAAATTGACAACAACAAAAGTCCATAAAAGCTAAATAACGCTAATGATATCCAAAGAAAGATTCTTGACAATTTAAGATGGCAATAGTCCAGAGTAACGTACAGGACCATACTGTTGCCTGTGCTGTGTGGAAGGAAGAGAATGAAAATCCGCATCCAAGACTGCAATGACACTGTTCAGAGAAACTGAAAGAAAGAAAGAACCAATGTCATAAACAAGTTAGTTCTGTCATCATTTCATACAAATGATCGTGGAAGATGCATAAATGATGATGATAATAATAATATATCATAATATTTATCTTCTAATTTCTCTTGCACTATTATATATCAGTCACACCAAACTGTAGCAAAAATATTCTTACTAATGCCATCCTCTGCTGCACTCTGTGTACAGCCAACAGCATCCCACCAATCAACTCCAACCAGAAGGCTCCACCAAAATCTGTTCTGACAAACAAAATCAGCATCACAATGCAAAATATTCTGATAACTGAGATGAAAAAATGCATAAGCACTATTATATCAACTATCAAATTTATACCTTGCAGATAATATATCTCAAGTGGTTTCAAAATGTACCTCTCAGCAATTGCACGCTCCCAGGTTGATGAGTTGGCCTTCGCTTGACTACTTGGGACAGCAGGAGGAAGAACACGAATTATCTTCAACATGGTACGGTCCTTGCTAGTGTCATGCCAAACAGAACCTGAGCAGCAGCTTGTAGAAGAGAAAGCAGGAGCAGCAATTGCAGATCCAACATTAATCTGGTAGTTATCAACAGGTGCAAAGTTTGGACCAGAAAAAATGTGGACCCCACCCCGCAGAAAAGCAATAGCAATCTCACCACCATGAGCAGAATAGACAATTCGAGCAAGTGTCCTCACATCACTTGGTAGATCAAAGGGATCAAAAATGACTTTTTTCCTCTTGTCAGCACCAGAATCAGATATCTTCCTTGCATCAGAAGTTGGTCCTGTTGCAGCTGCTTGGTGAGATTTAAAATCATTAGTTGGTGTAATGCTTGTATCCACTTTGGACACCCAAACTGTTTGCATGGGTGCCTGCCCACCATAACTAGAAGTGGGATTTCCAAATATTTGATGGAGGACAACAGGCTTAAGAGATGATTCCCAACGTTGCACTCTCCACCCTGTGATCGAAGGACCCTCATCCGGATCATAAGGGGACATGTACTGTCCTGCACATGTGGAAAATTGTTATTGATTAAACTCCTAAAGCCACTAAATCTGTTATCATGGGAAAGTGAGGAGACATGGACAGAAAACCATATGTGTATACGTTGGTTTGTGACAAACCAAATGGGACATGAGTTTTGCTGTTTAAGTTTCATCTGCCTGTCTGTGCACTCGTGTCATAGAACAATTGAACATTAAAACAAATCAGAGAATAAAATGGAATTAGGAAATGGCCAAAAGACAATTAATATGCGTATCAGATTAAAGAACCATTAAGTATAGAGTAAAAATCCACAATAAGGGTATGACACAATCTTCTCCACCTTTACGAAGCAATTAAAAACCTTTCACTTAAATAGTACCCGGGCTAAAGTAAGACAGGACAGGGCATTATGTTACCATGTGTCCAAACTTATATGGCCAGAAACTTGAGAATCAGTAAAACAAGATAAAATGCAAGGAACAGATAACAAAATAATATCAACATAGGGTAAATCAACCTGAGTGGCCGCTACATTATATTAAGTTAGCAATTATTTGAATGAGGGAGCAGTTATTACCATCTCCGATTGTTTTCTTGATTCCATAGATTTTCTGCCTAGCAAGTTTTAGTGCTCACTAGGTTCTAACTTTTAAGGAGTCCAGCCTTTATATACTTCCCATATACATGAGATGTATACACTGGCACTTTCAAAAAATTATTTATCATCAAGAAAAATCGATATCTTCTTACAATTTGTTGTTTCATAATGTCATAGCACATGAAGAATATGCACAATTACAAGGCAACAATTACAAAGGTTTAAAAAACACACTATCTGCATTATCAATGCCCCGGATTACTCAACCAAATATAATTAACAAACAAATGATTGCTCCACTTTAGCAGAAGCATGACATTGAATTTAAAAAGTAAATAAAATACTTTCAAGACAGAAAACAGAGAAGTACCCTCAACTATAACAACAGCTAGCACAGAACCGCCACGAGTTGGATCAAAGGCTACTGCAGTAACCCCAGAACCCCATGTAGTGGTTGCCGCAGATTGAGCTGCAGCCTCAGGACTCACATATGCAGAAAAATTTGAAACTGGCGAGCAATGAAGTGGTACTGTCTCGCTGAGATCTTGATCTGTCCTTTTTCCTTGCTTTGCTTCAGATATTAAATATTCCTGCCAACTAAATAAATATGCAGCCAAAGGGGCAAAACCTGGCCAACACGGAGGGTTAAGAGAAGGTGGAACCCCATTGCTCAAACTTGTCTTTGGAGTTGCTTGAAATGCATTTCCAGGACCAGGAGTCACCTCCCAAACAACTACGGTGGATGGATTCACGATAGGAACACCTGCCACATGCATGGCACCACTATCTGTTATGATGGCATCAGCAGCCATGATCCCGCTAGGTCCAGCACCCAAAAGTCCTTTGCTTGTGCCAAACCACTTAGACACTGCACCATTAAGAGTAGAAGGCCACTGGGACCAATGAAGTTGAACAGAGCCTGATGAGAAAACAGAACAGACGCAAAGAAAGTTGGGCCACCGAGCTGAAACAAAAACCAAATATTGCATCAGATGTAACATTCCTGATGCTGTTCTGATTTATGAACTCAAATCTGCTTACAAAATGGACAACTAATTGGGAAGACATTATCATTCATCTTCATCATAGTAAATGGTACAGGCAGCCATAATACCTAAATAAGATTGTAAAATATATTAATAATTTCAACAATCAGTTAATTTCATAGTCTAAAATCTCACCAAGATCTCTTGAGATACTGAAATATCTAAGTATTGGTAATAAGAAACATTATTGATATCTTAAAATATCAATCATAAATATATTGGCTGATTTCTCATAAAATTTCAGCAAAATATTAGAAACAGCACACAAATATATGTAAAATAAATGAAAAAGGAAAATTGTGAAACACACCAGGTGTTCCATAGGATTTATTGACCAATACTTAGGAATCTATTAAATATCATACTCACTAGGAGCCATCCCTTTTTTTCTCAGCAAAAATCAGGCTGATAAATAATCAAATATCACTGGACTCAAATATATATATACACATCTCAGATGGTACATCAGAAACCTAGGAAAATATCCTCCAATATCAGTAATATTTTCAAATTTTCAAAACCTTCATGTATTTTAAAGAATCATATTCTTGTGGTAATAGAAAAAAGAATGGATACAATAATTTTTCTCATTTTCTTTTAAATTATAAGGTTTAGCTATATATAACTTTCAAAACTATATGCTTCATGTATGCAACTTTGCATATGGTCCACCTTAAAAAAAAAGGCTGAATGCCAAAACATGAAAACTATCAGCAGGGAGAAAAACAATTATATCCTACTCAAAGAATCTCGTGCTACTAGATCATGTAATTATGAGTACAAATTAAGAAACTATAACCAGGGGACCATTGAAGATCAAAATTAACCCAGTAATCATCTAATTTATTAAGCTTCCAAGATCTGAACCACCTAGTTTTAAGCTTGCTACTAACAAACAAACAACCACAACCTACAAGTTACATATGAAAAATTGCACCACATAACTTAAAATCCTAGGCTCATGGGCCATGGCAGCATCATAAACCAAACATTGTAAAAATAGATTGCAAAGAGCAACAAACCTGAAGTTTGAGACTGCTGCGAAAGGAACTTTTCCTCAAAAGTTGACTTTGAGCTTGTGGAAGCATTGGATTTCGAGGAAAGCCACCTATACTGATTTTTAAAACAGATACAACAATAAAAAATGCTAAAAAAGACCAGGATCCAATTATAAAGAAAAGAGTTGAACATACCAGAACTAGAGCAGGACAATGACTTAAAACAAAACGCAGAGTAACCATTTGTGATATAAAAATTTACCCAAACTGCCCATAAGCCAAAAAGTAACAAATGCTAAGACATCAGAAAATGTGACTTTGCACTATAGAGTAGTGGAAGAAAGTGAAAAAGCCTATGAAAACGTCTTCAGAAAAATCTTTTTGATTGAAGCAATCTAATAAGTTATGACGAACCTGCTGAAAGCTCATTAAAAGAAAAATTTTTGGAGGGACAATTATATTACTCAAATGAAAGGCTCTGCATTTAGAAAGGAACAAAATGGTCTTCATATCTAGGGGTGTCCACGGGTCGGGCCAAGTCAGTTTGGACTCCACACGTTATGTCGGTCATTGGGTGGTGAAGGATGAGACCCATCACTGACTGAGCAGAAAAAGCAGCTCAAACTCGCAGGTGTCCACCGGTGGTGGTCAGATTCAGTCGAAACCGGCTAAAAAAGGCGATGGAGAGCAAAAACATCCGAAATCGCAAGATCTCCATCGTATCTGATTGGAGATCTGTGAGATCTCCGAACAGATATCAGAGATCATCTCAGCCAATCTGGGAATATTTTTTACCAGTATTGCATCTTCATTGGGCAGGTCAGTTTCAACAGATTCCCAAGTGGGAAAGCTGACACTTGACCCATTTGAGGCATATTTTGGACTGTTGATCCTGTCGCCACCATCAAAACCAGCCAAATCCCAAAAAGTCAGTCTAGGTTGAGCAGGTGAGTCAGTTTGAGTGGGTATTTGGAAAGTCATATTCATATCCAAAGATGACCTGATTATCCAGACTTCTTCTCCACTACTGCGTGCTTTTTTATTTCTCCCCCTGGTTTGGCAGCTACTGTTGCCTATGCATTTGCCTCTCTATATGATGCAATTCATTTTTAAAGCTAGCTGTTACTAGCTTATGTTGTATAATAAGTAGTTCCTTTTACTTTCATTAGCCTTTATCACTTGTAACAGAAAGTTAGTTAGCTAATAGGTTGTTAGTGATAAGTGCAATAGCCTATTAGTTAGTTAGAGAAGTTTGTTAGGCTTTGGCCAATAACATGGCAGCAACATGGTGGGTTCTAGTAACTAACTCAGCAGCTTGCTTATGTAACTATAAATAATCAAGGTTGCCCTCTTTGTAACTAGTTGAATTTGAAACCAAGAAATCTCTACCTATGAGGTATTATTCCAAGAGCGTCTCTTGAAGAGCTAGTTCATTTTTTCTTTTCTCTAAGCAACTTAGCTTTCTAAAACATCTTTCCTTTTCACCATTTTTGGTCCATCGCTATATTTGTCAAACCTTGGGAATCAAACCCTGGACTTCCCAGATGCTGGATTTTTTACATATATTTTTTATTTGATAAGTAAGAAGAATCTTTATTTAAAAAGACTACTTCACGCGATAAGATCACAAAGCAGTTGAATAGTACAAGAAAGAGATAAAAAAAACAGAAAAATATGCACAGGAGAGGAGAGTTAATAAACAATGGAAGGAAATCACTATCTGAGCCCCCTAGCTTGAGACCAATCAAACAAAGAACCAATAAATGAAGCAAACAGCTGATCCCCCAAACTTTCCACATCTCAAACATGCATATATTACACTCCCTCTGCATACACCACATCAAACAACGATTCCCAAATGTCTAACAAGTGCTTCCCCAAGCAATTCCTCCAACCAAAAGAAGATCTAGCACTGTTCTTTGTAAAACCCAAAAAACCCTAAAGGATCTAAAGACAAAACACCACAATTAATAAGTCTACTCACATTGAATCAATAAATGATCCATTGTCTCCCCGCTACATCTGCACATACAACACCAATCAACAAAGGCAAAACCCCCTCTCCTCAAATTATCACCAAGTATCTTTCCCTATGCTGCAGTCCAAATAAAGAAAGAAACTCGCCTAGATGCCTTAACTCCCAAATACATTTCCAGGGAAAGATGACAAAAAAGGAACCTCTTAGTGCATTATAATGCAAATGGATATCAAAGCCCTTGTTCTTCTTAAACTTCCACCTCACACGTTCCCCATTCTCTATTGAAGGGGTACTGGATCCCAGAATATGAAGAAAAACCACCACTGGACCCAACTCCCAATCATTCAAATCTCGAATGAACCTCAAATCCCAACTACTCTCTTCCACCCCCTGACTCACCAATGAAAACTCTAAGGAGACCTCCCTATCAGTGGAAATCTCATACAAAACCGGGAAAGCCATTTTGAGAGGTTGAACACAACAACAATCATGCCAAAACCTCACACAACTCCCCACCCCAACCTCAAACCCAGTGTATTGATTAAATGCTTCCCAACCCATTCTAATACTGCTCCAAAAATCACAACCATGTAAATCCCTACCCAACTTAGAAGTCCATCCCCCCTCCCACCACTCTTTCCCAAACTCCATAGCTACCACCCTCCTCCAAAATCTTATACACACTCCCCACCGAACCAATAGGCCGGAAATCTCTAATTTTACTCTTCCCATATGATGGAAGCAATGAAGAATAGGCTTATAGTTGAATACCCCCTCCTTATTTGAATGCACTCAAAAGTCAAAATTTCAAATTCCCTTGCCAACACTCATTGCTTACGTCCAGTCCCTACAAATCACAGCTCAGAAGACTTTATGCCTTATAATAAGTTGTTTTCCCATTTGTTCAAACAAAATTAAGATATCTCAACTCTATACCATAGCAATTAGATCGGCTGGATTTATTTCAGTTGACATGACAAGAAGCTTAAAAACAACTATTAGGAAAACAAAAATGTTACAATTCAAGGACCAATGCACCATACTACATCATGATAATTGATGAGCAAAACATATAGATAAATAGTTTAGCAGATAAGTAGAAGACAGAAATTTCTTGCATACCGGAGACACCCCTGATAACCACTTTGTAACAACAGCAATATCCTGTCGCCATTCATGTTCAGGCAGCCAGCAGCTAGCATCACGTACCAGATTAGCTGGCCCCTGAATGAAGAGATCATATATATGCTAAATGAGAATATGCAACAACATATAAACAATACTAGACATACAATCAGGATAAAGAGGTTAAACAGGTTAAACAGAGAGAAGTCAACCAATTGAGAAAAAGCATGCTAGATACATGCAACTAACAGCTTGTCAGGGAAAGGCATCTACTTAAGTAGTTGGAGAAAGTTTAGCTAACCTGAGAGGGCTGAGTCCAAATAGTTATCCTCCCATGAAAATTAGCGATTAGCAAGGCACGAGGGCAGGAAGTAGGAGACCATTCAATAAACTGAACAGAATCACGAGGAGAATCTGCAAAAGATATTCAATGCAACCAATCATAATTGACAAAATTAGACCAATTCTCCCCCACCCCTTTCATCCACCACAACACAAAATAAAATAATTAATTAAAAAAAAAAAAAAGCAAAAAACCTTGTAGAGTATGACAAACAATGAATTATGTTAAATTATATTTGGTATACACCAAATGGACACCCTAACTTCTTCTTTTTTTTTGATAAGTAATAATGATACATATTCAAGAACACTACCTTATGCAAAAAAAAAAATATAAGGTAGAGAGAAAAATACAAAAGGAAAGGAAAGAGAAGAAAGAAGAAAGAAGAAAGAAAAGAAAAGATACTAATGATACAGGAGAGAGCTAAGAAAACTAAGGAGAGAATCACTAGAGGTGAGTCTCCAAGTCCTAGACCAGTCAAACAAAGAGCCACTAAAGGAAGCCAATAGCTGGTCATCCAAACTATCCATGTCCTCAAATGTCCTCCTGTTTCGCTCCCTCCAAAGACACCACATTAAGCATAAAGGAGCTAAATTCCAAATGCTAGACAAATGCTTTCCATGCCAATTCCACCAACCAAAAAGAGTACCTGCAACTGATCTTGGCAAGACCCAAGAGATCCCAAAAGATCTAAACGCCAAACTCCACAACCGATTAGCCTTACCACAGTGAAGTAACAAATGATCCACCGTCTCCCCGTTACACCAGCACATGATGCACCAGTCAACAAAATCCATCCTTCTACCCCTCAAATTGTCACCTGTAAGAATCTTATCCCATACAACAATCCACACAAAGAAGGAAACACGCTGAGGAACCTTAACCTTCCAAACGCCTTTCCAAGGAAAAATAATGGGCAATGGACTTCTCAACTTATTGTAAAATGAACGGATATCAAAATCTTCATTCTTTGTCAACTTCCATCGCATACGATCTCCATTCTTAAAGGGAGGTAGATTTGAGTCCAAGGTACAGAGAAATTCATCCACCCCACCCATTTCCCAATCATTAGGTCTCCGAATGATAAACAAATCAGGCTGTTAGAAGTATGTGGTTAAATGATTATACAATTTCCCAATAACTTAAGTTTTTGGAACAATCGCTAATTTAACATAGTAGCAAAGCAAGAGAGCCTAAGTTCGATCCCCAACTTTACTCTACCTCCCAATTTAAATGTTAAAAATCCCACAAGTTGGGCCCCACTTATTGAGTGAGAGTTTAGGCCCACACGTGAAAAGAAGTATTAAAATTATAATTAAATTCATCATTCCTAATAGCTTAAGCTTTTGGGAGACTTTGTAATTTAACACAGGCAACATTCCATATGTAATGCAATGACAACAATGAAAATGAAAACAGAGAAAATGTAAACAAACAAATCCATTGCAAAATAAGACATGTTTTTAATCATGTCTTAGTTGCATATCGTATGTTGAGGTTTTTAGGTCTATCTAGGCACAGTTATAGCCACAAATAAAAATTGCAAAATTATAATAAGAACTAATGGCCATCTAATTCCACATATACCAGTCCATCTGATTTCACAAACACCACTCCATTTAAATTCTGGAATCAACCAGTTCAAATGATAGCAAAGAAAAGCATAATTGGGTACGAGGGTATCAAAAAAGGGTTGAACATACATATGCTAATTCACTAACAGTTCAGCATACCTATGCTTTAAATTAAATTTTATTATCAAAGAATCACATCATTTTTTGCCGCCAAAAAGACCTATATATGTATTCAGAAAAATGTTTAATCAATTTAGAGCATCATATCAAATTTTAGTTGCCCTTTGCATTCTTTATTCTCTCTCTCTCTCTCTCTATATATATAAGTAGCCCCTTTGCATTCATATTAAAGAAAAACTAATTTTAAGAGTTTTCAAGCTCAATGAGTTGCAAGTTTGCAACTTGTCTCTTCTTTTTATTTTCATTTTTTTGATATTCTGGAACTACTCAGTGTTCAAAATCATATGCTTACACAAAAATATGACAGCCATGAGTCCCAAAAACAAAAATGCTCACACAAAATTAGGCAAACTATCCAAAGACCAGAAGTTCTCTCTTCACAACTCAAATTTTAAACCTAATATCTCTAACTTTTTCTTTCATTAATATGGCTTTAGCAGAAGCGTTAACACCTGCTCTCAACTTGAAAAGGGGCACTTCTTTAACCCAGGCCTTTTACTGGTAAAGTAAGAGTATTAGCATTCCCCAATTTTCGGATTGTTCAAAGCAGAATAATACGAAAATATAGGAAAACCAGTTGGCCCATCACAATTATAAGGAAAAATATTAACAGAAGCGGTTCAGTGAAGGATCAGAACACTGAGCATTGAGCACCTATTTTTCAAATCCCATGAAGAGTAGTTTCCCAACCTCACAAAAGTAAAACACCCAACGGACAAATAACAATTGTACATCAAAACATCAAAAGCCGTAATTAAATTATACAACAAGAAGTGATAATGATCATCAAAATACCAGCTGTGACATTGAACACTGCACACTCAGTTGGTCGCTCTGGAATCACAATATGTATGGGGATCCAAAATGGTGGATTTGCATTAGAACTGCAAAAGCAAAATATGAACTGGAAAATTATACTCACAGGAATCAATTATCACAAGCAGGATAAGAGGGAAAGAGAAAAGGGGCCATGGAAAATTACTAATGCCAAAATAAAGAACCCTCCCATCACCATCATTGAATGGTTGTATGCAATTCAGAAATAGAGTGATGCAAGCATGGCTATTCAGAAACTAGGGTTCTCCAAACTTCAATATGAGAGAATTTCTAATCAGCAAGAGATTGATGTAATGTTTCAGGACATATGCATAATAACATATGATGAAAAGCTACAGAGCTACAAAGTCAAGTTCTGTCACTCAAGGTAATTGTGCAGTTGTGATATCCTTGTGCAGTGCATCTCAAGCTCTTGACATGTATAACTTTGCAACAAGTGGATACCAAATCTGTTATCAAGAAATAAGGCAACATAGAAGATGTCTGCTATGGGCATTATCAATGTATTATATTTATCTTGGAACTCCCCATATCACACTATTTTCTTGTGATTGATGCAGACAGAAAATTAGATTAATTGATGTTGTTGGACCTGATTGCTGCTGATTGATGCTATTCAGGAGATTTGATGGCTATTTGAATTGTATTTCAATATATGATATGATCTCACTATAATTTTATGTTCTTTCCATGTTTGATGTAATTTGGGGACTCTTTACAGGGCCCAAAGTTGATTCTTGGGTTCCTATTATGCTTGGTGCTGATTCCAAGCAGCCCCAAGTGTTGACGCCTAGATTCTTTCTATTTTTCCGTTTTTATTGCTTGAATACCCTTTGATTTATTCTTTCTCTTCTTCTTTTTCCCCAAACACAACTACACAAGTCACCTCTTCAAATTTATTGTCAGATCTTATCGCATATTATCATAAGGAGTTAACTCCCACAACATGTTCCCTCAATGCTCCACATGGATTTCAGAATTGACAAGTGAAAAAAATTTTTGAAAATACTAAAAAATGATTACCTGCTATATTTCCTTCTATTTTTTTTTGGGGGGGGGGGGGGGGGGGGGGATAGAGTACACTAACCTTGGAATTCTTGCACAGGTCTCTGATGCACAAGCTATAGCATTCAGTTTTCCACACCAAGCAACAGCACTAGAAATACAAACAAAAGTAATATTGATACAAAAGCAAAGCTTCAATACAACTACAAATGTACAAATAATTAAATGTTCACAATCAGATAAACAAAATATATAATTCAATGCAAGACAAGCATATCAAATGGAGAATCATATTATAGATCTATAGATCAAATAGAAATACTACACGTTCTTATGACATTATGTCCACAAATTCTAATGTAAGAATGACCATGGCTGTATCAATGGCACAAGATGATATCAAGGATCTGTCAGGAAGTAAATAAGTTTAAATGCAAATTATACTGCATTTGGGAATAATGCACACCTTTGAACTTTAAACTCTGGATCAGAGCAAGTTATAATCATTGAAGGACATACCCCAAAATGGAAAGATCAATTAATTGACAAAGAGTGCTTCAGTTCCTCTGTAGTAAAAACAAAAATGGATCAGAGCAGTGAAGATGGTGTTCAGGAAGTAAAATAAGGAAAATTTTGGAAGCATGAGTCTGAGAGTTCAAATGATTAGGGAGGACTTGGAAAAGGATCAAAAAGATCTTCTCAGTTGTCCAGGAATGCCTAGGCTCCTGAAAATGGAAAAGGAATTGTTGCATTATTATATGTCAATAGAAAATGCTGAGGCTTTTCTGAGACAGAAATTGTGGAGTTTGTGGGAAGGACTTGGAAAAGGTTCAAAAAGGTCTTCTCAGTTGTCCAGGAATGCCTAGGCTCCTAAAAATGGAAAAGGAGTTGTTGCATTATTATATGTCAAAAAAAGCTGAGGAAGCTTTTCTGAGACAGAAATTTAGGAGTTTATAGATAAATACTGGGGATCAAAATACTGCATACTTTCACAAAATGGCTAGAGTAAGGAACGCTCAGAATTCTATTAGGCGTATTACTGATGGAATGGAAATATGGTTGATGGTGTTAATCAGATCGAGGAAGTTGCTGTTAATTTCTTTAAATCTCCTTCATTCTACTAAGACTGGTAATGATTAAAATGTTGAACAGAAAATTAAGGAGGTGCCAAGGTGGTGCAGCACCACATTTCAGACTATCAAAAGAGGCCTTTTCAGAAGCAGGTGACAGCAGAGTCGATAAAAAAAAAAATAAGAAAGTCGTGTTCTCTCTCAAGAATGACAAGGCTACAAGTACCGATGGGTATACTCCTCTTTTCTTCAGGAACACTGAGGGGATGAGGTCAGTGCAGCTATCTTAGATTTCTTTTGGAAAGGCAGGTTGCATGCAGAGGCAAATGCAACTATCATTACTTTGGTTCCTAAGATCCTTAAACCCTTCAAAAATGAATGATTTAAAAGTTAAAATCCAGTGCTGCTTGTGATGCCATTTATAAATGCATCTCCATATTGCTTGCTAATAGATTGAGAGTTGAGCTAAAGGATTTCATTAGCCCTGAACAATCAGCTTTTATTCCTGGCAGGAATATCTCTGATAATATTCTTTTTGCTCATGAATTGGTGGTTATCATTGACATTCATCTAAAGCTTATAAGTCGGTTGAATGGAATTTTATAATTGAGGTCTTGAAGGCTATTGATGTTCCTGATGAGTTTGTTGGTTGTGTGAAGGCTTGTATAACATTCCCTAAATTTTCTATTGCAGTTAATGCTTCTTTGGCTGGGTATTTTGCAATGAAAAAGGGTTAAAGGCAACAGGACCCTCTTTCTCCTTATCGGTTATCTATAGATGATGTTTTGTTGTTTGCTTCAGCCTATTGGCCCTCAATAAAAAAATAATAATTGATGTGCTAGATGAAATTATGAATACAAGGAAATTTCTTGTCTCTCAGTCAATAATTATAAAAATAAATAAAAAGGAGTGAGATCTTTCCATCTGGCACTGATGATAATTTAAGGTAGAAAGCGTCTGGTTTGCTGGAATTACCTGTTGGTAAGCTGCTTTTGAGATATCTTGAGGTTCCTCTAACTTCAATAACTATAAGACTCCCCTATAAAGATTGTAAGCCTATCATTGCAAAAGTTTCTGCTAGAATCGATCCCTGGACAGAAAAGAATTCATCTTTTGGTGGGAGAATCCAATTGATCAACCTGGTTTTGGACGGTGTGCAAGTATTCTGGTCCAGCCTGTTCATCTTAACTAAAAGAGTGATTATAGGTATTGAGCAAAAACTTAATGCCTCACAATGGACAGACAAGGATGGTAAAACATATTGTGGCTAAGGTTTCCTGGAAAGATGGTTGTTAAAGAAGGTAATTTGGGTGGCTTGAATGAGGAAATATTTGTGAAAAGGTAGCAGTTTCTAGTCTATCCCTATTCCTTAGCAATGCTCTTGGAGTTGGAGGATAATTTTACAGCTTAGGAAGCTTGCCAGGAACCTGATTTGATTCAAGGAGGGATCTGGTCAATCTATCTTCTTCTGGTATAATTACTGGCATCCCCTGGTCCTTTTATATAAAGTTTCGTCATAGGGTGCCTAATGACATTTCTAGTGGCAGAAAGGCCAAAGTTTCTGATCTATTTCAGAATGGGATATGGAATCTTTTTTTTTTGATAAATAACGTAAGAATATTATTAATAATAAAAAGATTGCCAAACCGAGTACATTGGGGATGTACTATAGGGGCACAAATCAGGAAACAAAAGACCATCGATCAAGAAAAATAGAAAAAGAAGAACAAGAAAAGTGAGAAAATACCACACTCCAATCAAAGAGTGTGTAAGAAAAAAGACTTAAGCTCCAGCAAAGAACGTTCACAACCCTTGGGATGTGAAATCTTCCTCCAGCAAGATCTAACATCTTCATTCAAATCAAAAGTGGGCTTCCTACAACAGATGACTGCACTAAATTATTTTATTTTCTGCATTAATAAAATAGAAATTTTGCTTGCTATGCCTGCCTGCCTTTGTGATTGTGTTCATCTGTGATGGTAAAAAAAAAGGCCTGGCTACCTCGAATTAATCACAAAACTTGTGGTTTTTCTCTTTTGTTATGGGAGGTTCAATTTTCTTTTTCATTTAGTCCAAGACTTTCAAATTCTCAATTGAGGAGGTAGGTACTTATTTCATGTTATGCATTTTTGAGCAAAATCGGGATTCTCTACGATCAGTTTTCATGGGCAAAGAGAGTGCAAAGTGTTTGCTAGCTATTGTGGAGGATCTAATGTCTAATACAACTCTTGGTAACTTTGCATGAACCTTCAAGGATGGTGAGAAAGTTTTTATTTTGCAATTGGGTTCCAATGCACATGGCAGTTTTTAATGATCTTGGAACTTATCCATGGCCGTCGGAAAGGCTTTCTCGTGGTGCCAGAAGGGAAATCAGGTAGTGGGTGGCAAGGTTTTGGATTTCATCTACAGAAAGCAATTGCTCCTAGGTCGCTCGCTATCAAACAGCCATTTAATTCTGTCCTGAAACCAATAGTGGAGAATTCCAAATCTTTTCTACTGGCAGCGGCAGAGGGTGATCGGAGAGAGGGTAGTGGTAGCAGGAAAGGAAAGCAATTAATGCCAAATTTTCAAATTTCAACCAAATCAAATTTGAGCAATCAAAGCCACGATACCCGCGATTTGAATGCTGGGAAGAAACAAGCAACGTCTAAGGCTAAATTGTCGGTTGAGATTATAGAGAACATTAGCAGTGTCAATGATTCGCATTTAACGTTGGATGTTGGCCTGAGATTGGAGCGTGGGCTAGATGGTGGGTGGGAGGTAAAGTGGTCCGAAGTCCAAGAAGTGGACCGCATAGAAAAACCCAAAGATAATAACAATAAGCCCGAAGATAAAAACCATAATTTTAAACCCAAAGCTCCCTTCTAAGCAAAGCCCAAATTCAATCCCAAGCCCATCACAGTCTAGCAGCCTAAACCAAAACAACCACTTCCAAATGGTGAGACCCAAAACCCAGGAAACCTGCCTTCGATTTTGATGAGCTCAATGCAAGGTTCTAGACGATGCGATGTGGTTGCAAACTCGAAACAACCTCAAGCTGATTCCTGAAGCTCGTTGAGGCTAGCCTAGTCGATGAAAGTCCCTGATGATGCCGATATTGACTTTATCGGTGCCGACAAGCCTGATAATGAGATCCTCGGCTCCGATGAGACCAACACAAAGTTTCTCTGCTCCAATGAGCCCAATGAGTAAGCAAACACCTCCGATGGTGAAGACAACTTGCAGCGAGACATCTGTTTGATACTTCAGGAGCATTTCAACAATGTTAGAAAGAAATGGGGGAATTCAAAGCAGTGGGTGCTTGAACTCCGAGATGGAAGAAGAGTGGCGGCTCCGATTCAGATTTCTCTGCCTCCAAGTGAAGTCACAGAGGTTTTGGAAGAGCAAACCCAATTGGCCTTGGTCCCGTTGAAGTCTTTAGACGTTTTGGAGGTGTCATTAGCCCAACTTGATGGGAATGAAGTACTTGTGGAGGATTGGGTCTCGGACACTTGTTCAGAGTCTGCTAAGCTACCTAATGAAGGGGGTTTGTCACCTCTAGTTGTAGAACCACTAGCCTTTTCTCTACCCTTGGCAATGGAAGGACAGGAAGTGGTGGGTGTGGAGAATCCAGTGAGGGAAGAAGCTTACTCTGAGTGGTTCCAAAGCAGATTTAACATGTTTGATAACTTCCTAGGCACGTCCCTAAAAGGTTTGGAAAATCAAGCAACCACCTTTTTATTAGTTGTTGAGGCTGAATTACACCGTAGAGCTGCTTTGGAAAAAAAAAAAACATGTGACTTGAAGAGTTCTGGAGTGAAAGGTATAAGAGAGCTAAAGGGTTTATTCAGCTCAATTAATTATGGTTCTACTTCAACTAGGCGCAGTGGTATTAATAGGGAGCAGGCTCTTTCTATTCCTAAATGAACCTAAAGATGCTTCCCTAGAATGTCAAAGGATTGAATGAGGTTGAGAAGAGGCTTCAGATTCGTAATTTGTTGCATGCATGGAGGCCTAATATTGTATGTTTGCAAAAGACTAAACTTGAATGGATTACTAGAGGAATTGTCAGAAGTATATGGAGTTGTCCCTATGTAGACTAGTTGTACTTGGGTTCAGAAGGTGCTTCTGGAGGTATTGTCTTGATGTGGGATCGAAGGGCAGTGGAAAAGGCGAAGAAAGCAGTAGGGCGTTTTTCTGTTTCATGCAAATTTAAAAATGTAGGCGATCAATTTGAGTGGGCTTTTAAAGGTTTATACGGGCCAAATTTGAACAAGAGGCATAGGAAAATGTGGGAGAAGCTAACAGGGCTGATTAGTTGGTGGGATGTGCCATGGTGTCTAGGAGGTGACTTTAATATAATCTGCTTCCCATCAAAAAGATTAGGGGCTGCAACTTGTACTCGGGCTATGTATGGATTTTCTAATTTTCTCTCTTTTCATGGGCTGATGGATATACCTATGGAAGGAGGCCTTTATACTTGGTCCAATACTTCCTCTACTTCTAGATTAGATTGATTTCTTCTCTCTCTGCTCTTGGCAGATCACTTCACTCTATTTGCACAGAGAAGACTATCCAGGGTACTTTCAAACCACTACCCAATTCTGTTGGAGGGGGGGAGTCATTGGAGAGGTAGAACTCCTTTTCGTTTTGAAAATATGTGGTTGAGGGTGGAGGATTTTGTTGATGAAGTGAAAGCCTAGTGGGCGTCCTATTTGTTCCAAGGAAATCCTAGTTTTATACTAGCTAAAGAAGTTGGCAGCTTTGAAGTTGGATCTAAAAAAAAGGAACGATGCGGAGTTTGGCAATGTCACTTTTAAGAAACAACTCTGGAACAAATTGAATGATTTGGATGTTAGAGAGGAGACTCGGCCTTTAACAGCTGAGGAAAAGTTAGAACAAGTTAATCTTCGTACCGAGATTGAAAAGCTCACTCTTTTAGAAGAGATTAGTTGGAGGCAAAAGACTAGGGTGCTACATTTGAGGGAGGGGGGACAAAAATACCAAATATTTTCATAGAATGGCTAATTTCAATAGAAGAAATAATGGTATTGAGAGCCTTATGGTTGATGGAATCTTGTCTTCCGATCAAGGTAAGATTGGTGATTGTATTACTCAATTCTTTATGAATTTATACTCTGAGCAGCAAGTTGTTTGACCATTTCCAGAAGTCTTGGTATTTCCAAGGATATCTTGTGATAATGCAGATTGGCTAGATAGACCCTTTGAGGAGGCAGAAATTTTTGATGTCATACAGAATTTTAATGGTGATAAATCGCCTGGACCGGATGGGTTTTCAATGGCTTTCTTCCAAGCGTATTAGGGACTTCTCAAAACTGATCTTATGGCTGTATTTTATCATTTTTTTGCTAAAGGTCAGTTTGAGAAAAGTTTTGAGAAAAGTTTGAATGCAACGTTCATCACTCTCATTCCTAAAAAAAATTCAGCAATTGAAATCAATGATTTTCGCCCCATTAGCCTTGTTGGGGGGTTTATAAAATCATTGCTAAGGTCTTAGCCACCAGACTTCGCACAGTCATGGAAGATATAATTTCATCTTCACAGAATGTTTTTGTGAGGAACAGGGAGATTCTTGACCCTATGCTTATTGGTAATGAATGTCTTGACAGTAGAGTGAAAACCGGTTTGCCAAGGATACTTTGCAAATTAGATGTTGAGAAGGCTTTTGATCACGTCAACTAGGGATTTCTTATGTAGTTACTAGAACAGAGTGGATTCTCTGCTAAATGGAGGCGGTGGATTTTCTTTTGTATATCTACAGTTCGCTTCTCTATTCTGATAAATGGCTCTCCTTGTGGGCTTTTTGAGAGCTCTAAAGGGTTGAGACAAGGTGACCCATTGTCCCCTTTGCTATTTGTCTTGGTTATGGAAGCCCTTGGGAGAATGTTGGATAAAGCTGTCCATGATTGCTACATGTCAAGCTTTGGTGTAGGTCGTTTAGGGAAGATCTTTGGCGGTGTCTCGTCTCCACTTTGCGGACGACACTTTAATTTTTTGTGACGCTGATCTAGATCAGGTTTTCTTTCTTCGTATGATTCTCATTTGGTTTGAGGCAGTTTCTGGTCTAAAGTTAAATTTGGGCAAGTCAGAATTGGTCCCTGTTGGTATGGTGCATAATTTTGACTTATTGTTGAATGTCCTTGGCTGTAAACAACGTACTATTCCAATAAAATATTTAGGCCTTCCTTTGGGAGCTAAATTCAAGGATAAGACAATATGGAATCCAATTCTAGAGAAGATAAAACGGTGATTAGCAGGATGGAAACGTTTGTACTTATCTAAGAGAGGTAGAGTCGCTTTAATTAAAAAGTACTCTTCTAATTTACCCACTTATTTTCTATCTTTATTTCCTGTTCTTACTGCTGTGGCTAACCGAATTGAGAAACTTCAGAGGAATTTCTTATGGGGTGGCATTGGTGATGAACCAAAATTCCATTTGGTTAAATGGGCTACTGTCTGCACTCCCATTGCTTCGGGTGGTTTCGGGATAAGGAAGGTAAGACTTTTCAATGAAGCTTTGCTTGGGTAGCGGCTATGGAGATTTGGGATGGAGAGGGCTGCCCTTTGGAGGCAAGTGATAGCAGTGAAATATGGCCGTGGATGAGATGGCTGGCGTACTAGGCCTATTAATGGTCCATATGGTGTTGGCTTGTGAAAAAATACTAGTTAGGGCTGGCCTTCTTTTTCTCGCCACATTCTATATGATATTGGGGATGGGTCTAGGGTGAAATTTTGGCAAGACCATTGGTGTGGTGAAACATCTCTTGCAGTTAGCTATCCTAAATTGTTTAGATTTTACCGAAATCAGGAGGTTAGTGTGGCTGAGATTATGAAGTTTGATAATAGAATCCTGTTTTGGGATGTAAGTTTCTTTAGGGGCGTGCATGCTCGGGAACTAGAGGCACTGGCTAGTTTCATGGATATCATATATGGTGCTTCGGTGAGAGGGTTTGGTGAGGATAAGATGTGCTGGAAATCTGATAGAGAGAAGGGCTTCACAGTTAAGGATTATTACAATCTCTTAATGGGCTCTAATGACCACTGCTTTCCTAGGAAAAGCATTTGGAAACAGAAGATTCCTTCTCGATTAGCTTTCTTTGTTTGGATTGTGGTTTTAGGGAAATGCTTAACAATTGACAATTTATGAAAAAAAAAGGTTTGGATATTGGATTGGTGCTACATGTGCAAGTGTAATGGTGAATCAGTTAATCATCTTTTTCTTCATTGTCCCTTTGCAATGGATATGTGGGCTATGGTGTTTAGTTTGTTTGGAGTGAGCTGGGTTATGCCGCAATCTGTAGTGGGGCTTCTAGGATGTTGGCAAGGCAGATTTGGCCGTCATTGAAATGGGTATATATGGTTGATGGTTCCCCATTGCTTATTGTGGTGCCTTTGGAGGGAGAGAAATAGTCGGTGCTTTGAAGATAAAGAGAGATCCATATTAGACTTAAAGCTATTTTTCTTTAGAACTTTAATGGATTGATTGGTTGCTTTGCGGAACCAATCATTTGTATCTTTTCTTGATTTCTTAGATTCTTGAAATTTTTGTTCTTGATTGTTTGACCCCTTTGTACTCTCCCTGTGTATTAAGGTGTTCTCTTTTTTGATATCAATAAACTTTTTACTTATTAAAAAAAAAAGTGGGCTTCCTTTTTTTTTCTTTTTTGCTAAACCCAAATTGGGCTTTTCCTACCATCACCTTGGTTGATATTGCTAGTCCTGTATGATTTCTTCTAAAAGTGGGGTGTATAACTTTGTGATGGTCTCACAGTATACTTCCTATATACTTGAGCTATGTTTTTTTCAATAAAGTTAGGTTATTTACTTTAATAATAATAAAAAAAAAAAAAAAAATGGGGTGTATAATTGTAAGGAGACTTGGGAATGGATACAAGGGAAATTGCCAAAAGAGTCTTGGTGGAAGTTACTCCAGTTCAAGAGATCTATCCAAAACAATTCCTTATATGCCGGTTGACCAATAAAAACAGACTTTCTAGTTTCTACAAAGGATAGGCTTCCGCGTAAGGGGTTTAATGGTGACCACATGTGCTTTTTTTTTTTGGATAGGTAAGAAAGTAATATTATTACTAGAAGAGAAAAAAAAAAGATACAAAGTGTTCACGGTAGTGAACAAAAACCACAATGACAAAAAGAAATAAAGGAATCAACATCCTATTATAAGAGACAAAAGAAAATCAGTAATAGTAGAACAATCCAAAAGACCCCAACACCGAGACCAATCAAAGAGAGTCCGCTGGCACAAATCTAACAATTGAGTCATTGATTTCTCAATATCCTCAAAAGAACGCTGATCAAGTTCAGTCCAAATAGTCCACATCAAATAGCCTAGTACCAAATTCTAAATATCGGAATTATAATTCCCAAGCCATTGGTGCCAACAACAAAGTAAGTCTACAACCGAACCTGGCATGACCCAATTAATCCCAAATAGCTAAATCATATGCATCCACAAAGAATGAGCTAACAAGCAAGAAATAAGAAGATGATCCACAGATTCCTCGTTACAACAGTACATACAACAACGATTTGCCAATGGGCGACACGAAGCATAAGATTATCCAAAGTGAGAATCTGGCCATGGGTTGTTGTCCACATAAAAAATGCCACCATTTTAGAAACCTTTACTTTCCAAATACCCTTCCAAGGGAAACTAGGAGAAGTAACATTTCAAATCATATGATAAAAAGATTGAGTGTCAATCTTCCCACTTCTATTAAGGCTCCAACAAAGACTGTCACCTCCACCACCCCTAGGAACTCGAGATTGGATCAAGTGAAGAAAGGAGTAAGAAGCTGCTAACTCCCAGTCGTTGAATTCCCTATAAAATCTTAAGTTCCACACTCTATCATTTCCACCCACTTGAGGACTCAAAACATCAAAAATATAAGCTTCCTTATTGGCTAAACACAAAAATAACTGAAGATAGAGAGTTTTTAAAGAGTTATCCCCAATCCACTTATCATGCCAAAAAAGAATACAAGAACCATCTCTCCCCCACAAAAGTGAAATACTTAGAAAAACTCTCCCACCCTTCACTAATACTTCGCCATAACCCACACCCATGAGCCCTCCTACAAACTCTAGTGCTCTACCCCCCCTTTCCCCTCCCCATATTTCATTGCAATAACCCTCCACCAAAGATGAGTAGGTTCATGGCCATATCTCCAAAACCATTTCCCTAACAAAGCCTAATTAAAAGGCACAAGTTTCCAAATTCCCAAACAGTTCTTTGAGTCTAGCTTCACAAATTGAATTTGGAAGTTGATTCTGGTTGATGTATTGTTGATGCCTATGTAAATTGTTAGGATACTGTTCTGGCTTGGCTTTTAAGCTTGAAGGAAATATCAATGTCATGATCTGCAATCAAACTTGGTCTGCAGTAGTTTATTTAATTTGGTATGAGAGGAATGCTTCATATTCATGGGAGTGGCAATAGAAGACAGGAAGCAACGCAACACAAAATCAATCTTGAATAGAAACCCGTATTGCATTGAGAATATCCCTGAATCCGTTGATGAAGTTTCTTGATTTATAATGGTGATATTTGTCTATAGAACATGTAGTTAGTAGTTTGGTGCTGTTTTGAGCTGTTAGATTGGTGCTGCTTTGAGTTTTCAGCTTTTCTCTTCTTTGGTGTTTCTGTTTTAGCCTGTTTTGTTCTTCCTGCCTGGCAAGTTCTTCTTTCTTGAATCAAGTAGATGCTGTAAATGTGAGAGATTTTAGACCTATTAGTCTAGTGAGCAGTATTTATAAAGTCATTTCCAAGGTGCTGGCTAATAGGATAAGAAATGTGATTACTGGGATTATTTCTGAGTCTCAGAATGCCTTTGTTCTGGATAGACAAATCCTAGATTCAGTTTTAATTGCTAATGAGTGTTTGGATAGTAGGCTCAAGGCGGGGTACCAGGTGTTTTATGTAAATTTGATCATGTCAATTGAGACTTTCTTATGTATATGTTGTAGCGATGTGGATTCTCTAAGAAATGTAGAAAGTGGATTATGTTTTGTATTTCCATGGAGATATTTTCCATTTTGATCAATGGTAGCCCTAAGGATCTCTCTGGGGGCACTAGGGGGCTACGTCAAGGTGATCCACTCAACCACTTTTACTTGCTATTATTATGGATGCTTTAAGCTGTTTGTTGGATGGTGCGGTTCTAGCTAGACACACCTCTAGTTTCACTTTTTGTACCATGACTAATACTCCCCTAATGTTGACCCATCTTCTTTTTGTGGATGACACCTTACTTTTTTTGTGATGCCATTCCTACTCAAATAGATAAATTGCAAGAGATTTTATCCTCATTTGAAGCAGTGTCAGGGTTGTATACTAATCTAAGTAAGTTAGAATTAGTTCCAATTGGAGAGGCGTCCAATATGGGGGAGCTTGTGGCCTTGTTGGGTTGTATATGGTCATCACTGCAAATGACATACTTGGGGCTTCCTTTGGGTGCCAAATTCAAGGATAGGGTGATATGGAAACCCTATTCTTGAAAAACTTGAGCAAAGATTAGCGAGTTGGAAGCGGTTATATTTATCAAAGGGAGGTAAAGTTACTTTAATTAAAATTTTGCCAATTTATTTCCTATCCCTCTTCCCTATTCCAATGGATATTGCTAACCATATTGAGAGGCTTTAGAGGAATTTTTCATGGAGTGGGATTGACGAGTCCCCCAAATTCCATATGGTTAAGTGTGGTGTGAGGGTTGTACTCTTCGGGAGGCCTTTCCGGAACTCTATAGCATTAGTTGTAATAAGGAGTCTTCTATTGAGGATGTTATGCATTTTCCTAATCAGAGGCTTCACGGGGATCTTCAATTTTCTAGGGCTGTCCAAGATTGGGAATTGGAACATTTAACTAGTTTTTTGGATCTAATTTATTCTATGCCTCTTAATGGTGAGGGACATGACAAACTTTGTTGGAAACCAGCAAGGAATAAGGGTTTTAAAGTGCGTGAGTACTACTTCTCCCTTTCCTTGACTCCTGGCACTCTTTTCCCTTGGAAACCTGTGTTGCATTGAAAGATCCCTCCTAGGGTTGCTTTCTTCTCGTGGAATGCTGCCTTAGGTAAGATTTTGACTCTTGAGAACTTATGGTATAAGTGTGTCATAGTTGTAGATTGGTGCTATATGTGTAAAAAGAGTGGGGAATCATCTTCTTCATTGTCCCACTACTTTTGAGTTAAGGTCTATGGTGTGGGCTCTGTTTGGTCTTCTATGGGTTATGCCACAAAGTGTTACTAACTTATTTTCGAGTTGGCAAGGTCCTTTCGGTAGACATTGAAGCATATATTTGTGGAGGGCTGCGCCACATTGTGTCTTATGGTGTATTTGGCAAGAACAAAACTCAAGATGCTTTGAGGGAAAGGAACGGTCTATTCCTGAGATTAAATCTTTCCTTCTCCACATCTCGCTGGATTGGAGTTCAGTTTTTAATCCTTTTCCATGTTCTAATTTTTTTAGATATGCTTGATCTTTGTAATTTAAGAGTTTAATGTACTGCTACCCATGTACACCCCCAATGTACCTGGGAATTTTGATTAATACAATTTTGTTATTTATCAAAAAAAAAAAAAAAACTTCTTCTTTCTTGAATCAACTTTAGAATGACAGGTTAAATTTTTATTGAAGGTATTAATATGATCATTGATAGATTAGAAATGTAAACACAAACATAGCAAAGACGTATCAAATGAGAAGCGATCACAAAGTAATATGTGGCAAACGTCTAAAGACACAATTTCTGCTAAACCATGATTCCATAAAAAGGTCATAACCAATGCAAAAACTCCTACTTCTACAGAGCCTTGGAGAAGTAATTGGTAGGCCGTCTTACCCCCTTTTTTTTTTGGAGAAAAATTGCCCATGAATATGTTAAAACAGGGGGCAGCAAAAGAGAGTATTCAAATAAGATTGAATGGAGAAATGGAACAAAGGAAGTCGTCCCTGATTCATTGATGTTGAGTTGTCTACTTCACCATGGAATTGGTTCACAATTAATTTCAAACAATTTACAAGACCTTTCCTTTTTCAACTTATTGGTAAGACATGGATGAAAGAATTCAAAGTAATGCATTATATCATTTAAAAATAAATAAATAAATAAAACACATTTATTTTCTAAAACACAAGATTTGCATCGAAATTTCATTACTTAATCCAGTAGAATCCACACGGTTAACATTTCCAAAGATAACACAGAAATTTACTTAATTAAATTGTCGTTTTTCAAAATTCCCAAATTAGCTAGTCAGAATTGCTTATGGGCTAAAAAGCATTGGATAATGAAAAACACAAATATAAGATGAAGAATACCTAAAATTGCGACAAAGTTCGGGAACGCTCATCTTGTGTTGCAAATTGGAGCGAGGTTGCTTGAGGCGAATACAGAACACGGTGGCGGGACTCACTGAGTCTTCCTCCATTGGATCGTCAGGCTTTTCTTTCTCCAAAGGCTCTTCTTCTTCTTCGTCTTCTTCTTCTTCAGAAATTGGTAATTCGGTTT
Source organism: Quercus ilex subsp. ballota (assembly GCA_032727855.1). Lineage (NCBI taxonomy): Eukaryota > Viridiplantae > Streptophyta > Magnoliopsida > Fagales > Fagaceae > Quercus > Quercus ilex. The sequence continues at coordinate 45,475,943 of CM064912.1, read as the reverse complement.
TCTTCTCCGAGCCCTTGGAAAGCTCGATCAAGTCCTGGGACTGAGACTCTTCTTCAGCGACTTGTTGATTCATAGCGAAAACCCTAAAAACAAATTGGTATATATAATAATAATAATAATTATTATTATTATAATAATAATAATAAGAGGAAAAGAAAGAGAAATGTGATGTGAGTGGTGGAAAGTCGCGATTGAGGGCGACAGATATCACTGTTGGGACTAGACAAAGAGAAAGAGACTCTGTGTGAATGTAGTAGTAGTCGTAGTAGTGGTAGCAGTAGTGGGGTTTGAGTGTGCGCGTTAATGATTTGGATTTGGATTCGGTTGGATTGGCTTGGCCTGCTTTCTTTTTTAATGTTGTGTTCCTGTTGTGCATGTAACTGTGTGGATGCTCCCCATCAATACGCGGTCACAACCATTTTTATACTTTTGTTTCTCAAAAAAAAAAACTTGTGAATTTTTTACACATATGACAACTCCATCTGAAAAAAAAAAAAAAAAAAAAAAAAAAAAAAAAAAAAAAAACAGATGATGTAAGTTGTTAGTAATTTGGTGGAGCCCCAACAATATTGCGAAATTCATATTGAAAGAAAACATTTTGGGATCCCTCCCTAGCATGTTGCCTTATTTTGAAAATTGAAATATATACATAGTTATAACTTGCAATTTATATATATCCCAATCATTCTTCTTAATCTTCTCTATCAAACTATTGAAAAAAATATATATTAAAAAAAAAGCCATAACTTATAAATAAAAAGAATTAAAAAATTTTCTTCTTCTTTTTTCCTTACGAAATCCAACGAAGAATATAAGTCAACAACAGTATATGATGATATAAAAATAAAAGTGTGTGAAAATATGTGTTGTGGTATTTAAACAACAGCTTTTGTTGTTTAAACAAGGTTACCAAATGGAACCTAGATGTCTCATGCTCCTTTGCATTCACCTGGTCTCTTTAATAAGAGCTTATGTAACATCCAGGTTCTTTATATCAATATGACTCACGAAATTATAAAAATAAAAAATAAAAAAAACTGAAAATAAAATTAAAAGTAAGAGAGCGTGAGAGGAAAGAGAGTTATCTAAGTGTGATTTGTGAGAGGGTGGATTAACTGTAGAGTACCATTTAAGGTATGTTTGGTAGACTATAATAGGCATTGTAATGTAATAGTTATTCCTATAGTTTAGTTTTTTTTTTTTTTTTTTTTTTTTTTTGGGTTAAAAACGATTCATAAAAAACAACTAAAGATCTACATCAGGTTCAGGGTAGAACCTGTTTAAATACATTCCATTGAGGTCATCCTCAAAAACATTAACTATGTCCACAGGTGGACATTCAAAAGAAATAAAGTCCAGGTTCTTGTCAGCAACCATCCTAGCCAGTGTTATTAAACTCGGCCGATCGGACTGGTGACTCGATGACCCGGAGCATTGATCAGGCTGGGTGATCATTTGTATCAGAAAAGTATGTGGCCCGGTCAAAACCGATGCAACCTGGTGGGCTTTAAGCAACCCATGTGACCCGGTTGGGTTTTATTAACCTAGCTGAGTTTGTGAATTGTGTAAAATTACATTAATAGATCTACTTTATTAACTTTTTTATTATTTAAATGTGTGATAATATGGTAATTTAAATAAGAGAAAAACTAAAAAATTCAACAACAAAAAAAGTATTGTTCCCTATGCCCTTCGGATTCACACTTTGTACTTTGTGGTTTGTACGAGTACCATCAGTTTTCACAATTCTCAAAACCTACTACTACGGGCTGCTATTGTGCATAAATGTTTTTATGCTTTGAAGTTTGAATAGATGTATTCTCTTTTTATTTCATTTGTGGCCTTGTACAAGAGTTTAAACATATGTAGATAACTTGAACCTGAAAGAGTTGGTCGAAGATGATGACGATGATGATGGAGATCCTATTAACCAATATGAAGCTAGGAGTGAGAAGCCTAATGAAAACAAAAAAAAAAACTAATAATGAGGCTGATGTTGGAGTTTTCAATGAAGATAGAGCTTCAAGTTTAAGCCCAAGTCGTAATCTATGGGATTGGAGTAATTGGACCAACCAGTGAGAGACTGAGAAAAATATGTGTTAAAGTTTAAGATTTTCCTTTTTATTTATTTAATATGCATAATTTTTAGACATGTTAACAAGATTTTCTTTAGCAAAGACTTTGTTGCCATCTTATGACATTTGTTTATTTTCCTTGTGAATTTTATAGAATTTCTAATGCTATTGCTTATGAAACATTGAGTTTGAATTATAATGGCAAGTTTAATTTAGGCATATGCCTACTTTTTTTTTAACTTACATATTCAGGTTATGATTTCTTAAACTTAATTTTATATATTTAATTTTTAAATTTTTTTTATTTGACCCTATGGTTCGACCGATGACTCACTGGTTGAACCAGTGACCTAATGACTCATAGACCAAGTCAACGTCCGGTCTGGGTTTAATAACTATGATCCTAGCAAGCATATCAGCACAGTGGTTGGCCTGGTGGAAGCAGTGCTTAAATTGAATTTGGCAAAATATGGAAATCAGTTGTCTGCAATCATCCAAAATAGGAGAAACTACATTATTCTTATAATATGGTTTGTGAAAAACATCCACAATAGCTTTTGCATCTAGCTCAACAACAATAGATGTGATATTTAAATTGCAGCATAAAATTAGCCCATCCCTAAGGCACCACAACTCAACCACAAAACTATTAGTTATCCTAATACCTAGAGAATCCAGCAAGCCAACCACCATGATCATCCTGCACAATACCCCTACATCCTGCTAGCCTCGTGCTGCCCATGACAGCTCCATCTGTGTTCAATTTACTCCAACCTTCTGAAGGCCTCTCCCATCACACTTCCTTGATAATATATCAAGCTAGACCTTTGGGTGAGTACGCACAATACATGAATTCCATAGTTTGGTTGCTAATTTTTGCAACCAACCTTGGATTTTGGTTCTTCCTATTAAAAAAAAAAATTGTTCTTGCTTTTCCATATATTCCAAACTGTAAATGGATAGACCATTTTCCATGGGAGCTTTCCAGTAAGGTAGCTGCTGTTAACCTTCCCATTAATATTGAGCCATTCCTGCAGATCAGTCATCCAAAATGATTGGTTAGTGGCCTCAACTCCAATTGTATCCACACGACCTTGACCCAAGCACAATCTTTGAGAGCATAAAGCACTGATTCCGACTCCCCTTGACAAATAGGGCACAACTCTTCATCAACCACTCCCCTTCTTGCAAGACACACCTTCACTCCAATACTATCATGAGCACACCTCCATAGGAACGTTTTCATTCTAAGCAAAGTCTTGGATTTCTAGATCCAACTAGCAGTAAAAGGAGGACTAGAGATAGAATTTATAGCAAGGCTATAGGCACTTTTTAGATCTAAGTGGCCTCTTGGATTCCACCCACACTAACTTGTCTCTTCCTCTATCAGTCTTAGATATAGGGATGGCTTGAATCATCAATTTGATGTCAGAAGGAAGAACAAAAGGGATTCGATCCCAATCCCATCCCGAGTCCAGCATGATATGTTTAACTTCCGACTAAGATGCTTCCTAGATTAAGGGGCCTTGAATTAGCTGACGTAGAGGCCTTCTTTTCGTCCAATTTCCTTGCCAAAAATTCAAATGACTATCCTTGCCAACCATCCACATACTTCCTTCGGTAAAAACCTCACTTCCTTTTTTAATAGTTGTCCAAACCTGTGAGCATGGGAGTCTATCAACATTTATAACATTAGCTTTTCGATGAGTACAATACTTCTATCTTAAGACTTTAGCTCATAGTGCTTCTTTTTCTGTAGCAAATCTCCAATTAAGTTTTGCCAGAAGGGCGATATTTCTTCCCTTCGCTATTTGCAGTCCAAAACCCCCTTCATCTTTAGGTTTTGTCACTTTTTGCCAACCAACCAAATGTATCTTCCTGGCTGAGTCCGAAGTACCCCAGAAAAAGTTTCAATTAACTCGATCTATGCCATCAAGAATTTTTCTAGGTAGGTAAGCACACTGCATTACATAAGCAGGGATTGTCGCTGACGAAGCTTGAAGGAGGACAGATCGACCAACTAGCGATAGCATATTTGCTTTCCATCTAGCTAACTTTTGCTTCACTCTATCCAATATGAAATTGTAGTCTTGGAAGTATGTTCCAGTAGTTTGTTATGTTTTTAGGACATTCTGGGCTTTTGCCCTTAATTTTTTTTTTATTTAGCAATTTGCCCCTATTTCGAAACTATATAGGGATATGCCCCTATTTCGATACTCAATTACCTTAAAATCGAGTTTCAACGAAATACTCGATTCGTAGAAAATCAAGTATGCCCAATCAAACTTAAACTTAAAAAAAAAATTAAAAAAAAAGCATGGAACTCGATTTTATGGAAATCGAGTTCTAAAACGCCACTATAAGGTTTAAAAACATCACTATAGGGCTTAAAAATGCCACTATAGGGCTCCCTAAACCTGGTATGGGTCAATCAAACTTATAAAAAAAATTTTGCAGGAAAACACCACTATAGGGCTTAAAAACGTCACTATATGGCTTAAAAACGTCACTATATGGCTTAAAAAGGCCACTATTGGGCTCCCTAAACCTGGTATGAGGCAATCAGACTTGTGAAAAAAAAATTTACAGGAAAACGCCGTTATAGGGCTTCAAAACGTCACTATATGGCTTAAAAACGCCACTATAGGGCTCCCTAAACCTGGCAGTCAGATTTGTGAAAAAAAAAAATTTTACAGGAAAACGCCGCTATAGGGCTTAAAAACGTCACTATAGGGCTTAAAAACGCCACTATAGATCTCCCTGAATATGGAGCGACAAAAATTTTGCATGGAACTCGATTTCCTGAAAGTCGAGTTCCATGCAAATTTTTTATTTTTTATTTTTTAAGTTTGATCGGGCATAACTCGATTTTTTACGAATCGAGTATTTCATTGAAACTCGATTTTAAGGTAATCTAGTATCGAAACAGGGGCATATCCCTATATAGTTTCAAAATAGGGGCAAATTGCTAAATAAAAAAAAAATTAATGGCAAAAGCCCAGAATGTCCTATGTTTTTATTATAGGGAATAGTAATTTCTTATGAATAGCTATTTTTTAAAATGAGGAATAATTATTCATCTCTAAAAGAGTTGTAATAGTTATTCCTTAGTAGGTGTTTTAATTTCTAAAATTAGCATATTTTCAAATAAACAAACTTTCCATATTCACATAAAAATTTTGAAAATAAAAAATCATAAAAAAATAACTAATCTCTTTCAAATTAATATATATATATATATATATATATTAGGAAATATAATTATATGAGTACGATATTTCCTAAAATATATCTTATGTTTGATTTAAAATGCTTTCATTCCATTGTCTTCAGAGTTTTATATATATATATATATATATATATTATTGTGTCGTCACCAAACAAATGACAAGTAATAAGTATTACATTACAGCGTCTTATATTCCTCGTAATAATTATTCATATTCCTAGGTAATTACCGTTACAGTCTACCAAACGTACTCTTAATCTCTTTCAAAATATATCTTCTCCTTGTCAAAATGAATCAATCAAAAATAACTTTCAGAAAAATGCATTAACCAAAAATAACCATAAGAAAATTTTATCAAAATGACTCAAAAAAATTAAAAAATTAAAAAAAAAAAACATGAAAATAAAATTGAAAGTAAGAGAGTGCAAGAGTAGAGAGAGTTACCTAATTGTGATTTGTGAGTGGGTGGATTAACTATGAAGTACCATTTTTGACTTCCTTCTTTTTTCTTTTTCTTTTTTCAAATTATACATTTTTGGCACTTCTCGTTGAAAGAAATGGTGAATATAAATAGTCAATCCTTTAGTGGTTGTCTTAAATAATAACTGCATTATATAGATCAATATAATGCAATTATTATTTAATAAGCGCGTGCGATGAAGCTATTTTTATTTTTTATTTTTTTGAGTTTAGTATCTTATCAACAAATAATTCTCCTTTGCCAAATTACAAACTCTTTTTTTATGGTTGTTACATCTAGGCTGCATTAGTTGAGTACTTGACTACTTGGGTTCCTGTTGAACACAGAAGAGATAAGCCTATAATTAGAATGCAAATTTTTTATGTTTTAGCCAAAAGAACTCGAGTTTCATTATGTTACATTATTAATGAAATTTTCTACTAAGAATTTAAGAACATACCTATTTCTTAATGAATTGTTTGCGTCTTAAATTCCTTTGCATTTACTTCAACTCCACCCTTTCATCGCTATACAGAAAATAGAGAACCAATTGTGTTATAATATAGTTGCAAAATACAAAGTCAAATGAGAAGGGGGGAAAAAAAAGTACCAACTGCTCATGTGAGGATTCTCTCAATGAATTTTTTGATTCTTAAAGTTTCTTAAATTCCTTTGCATTTACTTCAACTTCACCATCTAATCACTATACAGAAAATAGAGAATCAATTATGTTAGAATATAGTTGTAAAATACAAAGTAAAATGAGAAGGAAAAAAAAATACCAACCGTTTATATGATGATTCTGTAAGCAATTGCTATATACGTAAATTTTGAAAAATAAAAATGATACCGGGGAAGTTATCTTTAAAGATAAAATTATAAAATCATGGAGAAAACTGCTTCTAAATAATAGACTAACTTTTAGGGGTAAAAACCTAAAACGTGGGGGGTTTTTTTTTTCCTTCTCTTTTCTTTAAAGATAAAATTATAAAATCATGGAGAAAATTGCTTCTAAATTATAGGCAAACTTTTAGGAATAAAAATACCTATAACATGGTTTTTTTTAATAAAAAAAAAAAAAAAAAACGTAAAACAGTGTTGGTTAGTAGGCTATTAATAGAGGATTCTAACATTCTAAAATTTAGGATTTTTTTTTTTGCTTGAAATTGTAAAAATAAAATAAAATAAAATTGTAGTCTTATTTTGTAGGCAATGTTTTAATAAGAATTAGAAGTGTATTTTTACCGGACTATCATTTAGTTTTGTCTCTACTTAAACTTAGGGTATAAGGGTATTTTGGAACCAAAAAATGTTTAGTTCAAATAGCCTTAAATAATAATATAGATAATGAAATTTATGTGTTTATAAATTAGTGAAGGAAACAGATTTTTGCAGTAACTATAATTTATTTTTCGAACTTGTATTTGAAAGTGGTGTAGTGGGGCCTCTACAATAATAATAAAAGTGATATAGAGAAAATATTGAGATAAGGACAAGTAATTCTTTTTTAAATGAGTAGTAATTGTATGTGGCTAAGAGGTTTTTTTAAAAACTAAATAAATAAATAAAAGTGTTTTATTCGAATGAAAAAGGAAAAATAAAGGCCTAAATTTTAAGGGCAAAAATGATCAATGTGAAGGAAAAATAAATAGGCAACGGGTGTTTTTTTTTTTTTTTTTTTTTTTTAAGTGGAGGTGTTTTATTTGGATGAAAAAGGAATAAAATGAAAGCTATTTTTTAGGAAAAATAAGTTGAAACTGAGTTTACCAACCAAAAAAAACCTAGAATTAAGGTTTCTCTTGTGGTTAGGGTTTAGGGTTTTCTCTCTATCCTCGCGTGTAGAATTTTGGACCTAACTTGGTTTAGGTTTTGTGTTCCCTTCAGACTCTCAGGTTTGATAGGATGGTGGGTTTGATTGTTTCTGTGCTCTGTTGCTTGTCTCTTCTTCTCAAATCCTCTTCGTTCATGGTTGGTCTCGATGAGTTGTGGTCTCGGTTTTCTTTAGCTAAAGAAGAGGAAGGGGGTGCTGAAGTGACGCTGGTAAGTTCTTTACGAAACAAGTTCTGAATGTTGACGCGGTGGCTCGTACTTTCAAACCTCTATGGAAACCTAATGGGAAATTGAAAATATGAAATATTGGTGATAGCATTTTATTGTTTGAATTTGAGGATGCCTTAGGCCCTGTTTGGTTTTTTTTTTTTCATCACTCATCACTCTTCATTCAATTTTCGTCACTCATCACTTAAAATACCCTAATTTCTATCACCCACCCGTTTGGCACACTTCACTCAACTTGTCCTTACTCAAAATTTTCAACATTTTGTAGGCCCTATACCTGTAAATTGGTCAGAGCAAATCTATTAGCCTACCCGTAGAAGTTTCATCCCATCTTCAACCGCTGCTCCTCCTCCTCCTTCCCTCACAAAGACGCCAAGCTATGTCACACTGCCAAGATAATCTTCCAAAAAGATAAGTGTAAAACCCAACTCCACCTCCTACCACCACTGCCTTGGCCAAAAATGCCACTCCGCCTCCTACCAACACCGTTAACCACTGCAACCCAAAAAGAGCCACAAACCCAACGATCCCAACCCTTAAAAACCCAACTCATAGCACCCAATCACTGCAAAAAAACACAACCTTCGTCCCACCGATCTCACCATCAGAACCCATAAACCCATGATGTTGAAACATCCACAACCGCACACGATGGTTCACCTGGGTCAAGAGAGACAGATTAGAGACCCAAAAATCCAACCACCATCTCTCCCTCCTCTGCATAAGCCCAGACAAAACCCACTGATACAAAAACATATAAACCCATAAAAAGTACAGAAAAACCCACATACAAAAATCCACAATAGCATTAGTGTGAAGAGATGAAAAAAGAAGAGAAAGAAAGAAAGAAAAAGCAATAGATGTGAAGAAAGAAAGAAAAAAAAGAAAAAGAAAAAGAAGCACTGAACCTGCAACGGGTGGAAAGAAAGAAGGAGGAGCAAATGTGAAAAAGTAAGAAAGAGAAATGAAAAAGTTTTGGTGTTTGATGTGACAGCACAAAGTATTGGGTCCCATAGATTTCATTTAATTACCAAATTGTCATTGAGTTAATAAACTCATAACTTGAAAACATCCTCTGGCTGTTTCCGAAATCAGTATATCATATCTCATAAAACTCAGTTTTGTTAACCGAGTTAACTGGCCCAAAAACTTTCCAAAAAAACATTATACATGTAGGGCCCACGGTTTTTGGGTTATGAGTTAACAAAACTCAGTTTTGTTAACTGAGTTTGGCAAAATCCAAACAACACCTTAGATTTGGAAAGAGTTTTGGAATATGAACCCGATTCTACAATAAGAACATAGTTGCTTTTCAAAGAGTTACTACTATTGAAGCTATTCCATTCTTGGAGTTTTCTCATGCAACCTTTTGGGTGCAAATCCATAATGTTCATGAGAAGAACCTTACTCCTGAAACTGGTGAAGCGATTAGTAAAACCATTGGCTTAGTTGTTCGAGTGGCTGACATCGAAGATGATGGGTCGGGTGGTGAATTCCTTAGGGTTCGAGTAGTGATTAATCTATCCAAACCACTCTTACGTTGCTACAAACTCTAGGCTGATGGAAAGTAGATTGGTTGGGTCAGTATTAGATATGAACGCCTTCCTAATATTTATTATTGGTGTAGTCGGGTCACTGATGGGAAGCGGGACTGTTCAGTGTGGTTGCGAGGTAAAGAAAATCTAAAAAAAAGAGGACTAGCAATACGGAGAATGGTTGCAAGCCGAACAAACTAGACAAACCAGGAAATCAGTAGCAGTTATTTCTGGTAGTGCCTGAAGCCAAGTCCCATGAGGTAAGAAGTATCAAAGTTCATCACGAAGCAAAAGTGGGCACTCTGATGATAACTTCTAGGCTTCCTCACAGGGTGGTTCCAAGGGTGATTCTGCCACAGCTATGGAAGCAAATTAGTTTGTGAATGTGGTGGATTCAAAGTGACAAACGGATGGTAAAACCTGCGGGAAAGGGTAGAATGATGGGGATGACAATGAAAGCCACAGTGAAACGAATGGAATGGTGGGTGATGAATATTCCTCATGGATTGAAAGGGAAGTGGTGGGATTAACCTTACAGGATGATAACATTTCTCGCTCTAGCTCTGCGTTCGTTTTGTAGGCTCGTCCATGCCCACTTTTTGACTGTACTAATCAGGGTAATGCTAATCCTGCTCCAACCAAGAAGTGGAAAAATTTGGCTCGTGAAAACAAGTCTGCTAATAAGAGTGAGAGGCTGGGTTTCATGGATAGGCGTCCTGACTTGGAATTGAGTAAAGTGCAATGAATAAAAGATAATGCATGGACATTTGTTACTTTGACAATAAGGAGAATTCTAAGGTGGTGGCTATTTCTCAGCACCACTGATCCCTATGAGTTACCTTAGTTGGAACTGTCATAGGCTTAGGAACTCAAAGACAAAAGATGAACTCTGTTAGGACATATGTGTTTTCACTTGTTAAGAACATATGTCACTTATTTATGTAAATTGGCTAATCCTTTTAACAAAACGCACTCTACTTGTAATTGGGTAGTTCTAGGTGTTTTTAATACTTCAAGAAACAAGGTTTCAAGATCAAGTGTTGAAGTCATCAAGTCTGTCCAAGAAAAAGCAAGCTAAAGTGCAAATTCATTAATTCTCGACACCTGCTATCTGTCGAGAATTACAAAATCAAATTTTCTGATCTGATTTCCTTGGGATTCGTGAATATGTTTTTAGGCATTCGTTTCTTCTAACCCTAAACATATAAAAGGATTGTTTTAAGAGTCGTCAAATGGTACACAAGTTGCAAAAGCATTGAGCAATCTCTGTTCAAGCAAATTGTGATCAAAAGACAAAGTTCTTGACCTAGTTCATCTTCTCTGAAGAAGTTACTGTGTATTTGCACCAAAGGATTTTGTAACCAAGCATCTTCCTGATCTTTATCGTGTAGGATGAATTGAAGAATTTTGCAGCCAACCTCTCCTTCTTAATTGGTGTTTGAAGTTGCGTGCTGGGATCCGCGCATTGGTTAGTCACGTACTTAGAAGCCGTGCATCAAAGGTGAAAATTGTCACTACAGATCAAGTCCAATTGGGTATTGGGGTAAGAGTTCAACTGTAGGTTGGTAAGGTACTTGGGATTCCTTTACTTATAACCGCTTGATTTGATAATAGTGGAGTTTCGGGAGTGGTGACTTGAAAATCACCCGGTGGGGTTTTTGCCGTAAGGGTTTTCCCCATTCGTAAACAAATCACCGTGTCATTTAATTTTCGCTGCATATTTAGTTATTGGTGATTTGTTTGTGCTTCCATGTATTTGCATGTTAAATTAATTAATTAATAACTTGGCTAATTAATTAATTGGTTTAATCACAAGGGGTCATTCAGTTTGTGGCCTATCAAGTGGTGTCAGAGCAGACACACTCTGATTAGGTTTAATCTTTGCTGTGTTAATCCATTGACCCCTGTTTGTCATTGATAGAGGACAGTCATTAATCATACCTCCTTTATTTGATGGCACTAACTGTGCATACTGGAAAGTACGCATGAGAGCTTTCTTGCAGTCTTTAGATGAAAAGGTGTGGCAAGCTATAGAGATTGGCTGGACCAAGTCAAAAGAAGAACCGGCCGATTGGGATGATGCTAAGATCAAGGCGGCAAACTTCAATAGCAGAGCGTTAAATGCCCTATTTAGCGCAGTCACCAATGAGGAGTTCAAGAAGATATCCTCAACTGAAACTGCTAAGGAGGCTTGGACCATCCTCTAGACAACCTATGAAGCAACAAAGGCTGTCAAAGATTCAAAGCTTCAGAGGCTCACTACAAGCTTTAAAGAAATTAAGATGGAGGAGGATGAGTCGTATGATGAGTTCTATGCCAAGCTCAAGGATATAGTGAACTCAGCCTTCAATCTTGGAGAAACCATCCCTGAACCCAAGATTGTAAGGAAGGTGCTCAGATCTCTACCTGAGAGATTCCATGCCAAGATTACTGCAATAGAGGAATCAAAGGATATTGACTAGATTCATTTGACTGAGCTGGTTGGAAACTTGCAAACCTATGAGATAGGGTTATCTAGGATTGGCAAGCCAAGTAAAGGCAAAAGCATGGCCTTGAAGGCAAAGAGCAGTGATACATATGAGTCTTCTGATGATGAAGATTTTAAGATGAAGTCCTACATCACCCGGCAGTTCAAGAAGTTAATGAAGAATGCCAATGGAAGGAGCTTCGACAAGGACCGCAGGCAGTCCAGTTCTTCTCAGTTTAAAAGTCAAGACAAAGGGAAGAAGGATGCCAAGGATGGCGGTCAGTACACTGTTCCTGCAGGACCAAAGTGTTTTGGATGTCATAGGTTCAGACATATGAAACATGAGTGTCCTACATATCTCAAGAGCATTGGGAAAAGCAAGGCACTTGCTGCAACCCTAAGTGACACTGAGTCTGAAGATGATTCTGACAATGAGGATGACGAAATCTTAAATGCCTTCACTGCCACAGTCAATCCTACTAAAGGGATTGTTGAAGAAGTGGATGAAGAAGAAGAACTGGTGGAGTCCAAATTTGAGAAGATGGATGATCAAGAGGATATCCATTCAGCTTATGAGAAGCTTTACAAGCTCTCTGAAAAGCATGAGAAATTATATAGGCTGGCCACCAAGAAGCTCAGTGATGTGGAACTTGATCGTGAAGAGTTGTCCACAAAGTTTGATGAGACAAATCAAACTATTGGAGCACTAAGGTTTGAGAACACTTTCTTGGCTGAGAAGACCAAGAAGCTTGAAACGGAGCTGTTTCAATCAGAGCTCAACTGGAGAGGACTTCAAGTGCAAAGCTTGATAAGATGCTCAGCAATCAGAAATCTGCTTCAGATCGAACAGGCTTAGGGTATGGTCTTTCTTTCTCTAATACTGCTTCTACTAGTAATATTATTTTTTGTTTCTCCTGCTAATAACATTGAAATTGAGAATACTGAGGTTAAAACTGAATTAGCTAGTGAGAACCTAGACAAGAGTAAATCTATCTTACGAGCAATCCCTAAGCAAGATAAGAAAGATGCTAAAAATCCTAGGGCTAAGAAGGCTAACTCTCAAAAGCCTAAACAAAATAAGCAGCATCTCTGTCATCATTGTGGAGCTGCCGGTTATACTCGACCAAATTGCTATAAGTGGTTAGCCACTCAACAGAGCAATGGCATGATAGTTTCTGGAAGCCAAAATCAACTTCAATCCTCTCTTGCTCCTCTTGGAGATCTTCTGAAAGACCTCATGTTCCTTTCGAACTTGAACGGGTTCAATTCTTCCCCCTCATCGCCGGTTCAAGGATTCAATCAAAGGAAAGGTTCTTCCAAGGTGTGAAAGAAAAAGGACTCTAAGTGATTTCATCACTTTCTTTTCACTTCTTGTTTTTCTTATTTGTTGCATTGCTTGTGTGTTTTGCATTTCTGTTGAGTCAGTCTAGTTTTTGCTTTGCTTTGATAACATGTTTTTGTTTGTTTATTTTCAGTTTTGTTTTTTTTTTTTTTGATATAAAAAAAAAATAAAAAAAATTGAAAAATTGAAAAATACAAAAACAGTGTGTGTTTTGTGTACTTTGGTACTTGTGTACCTTGGATGGCCAATGAAACAAAGTTTTCTAAACTTTGTATCTTTTGTAACTTAGATGAGCATCTCTATGCACAACTAAGCAAGTGAGCTTTGTGGCTCTTGTTTGTGATGAATAAGATTAAGTTATCTCTTGAAACTTAACACTCATATCACTCTTTTTGACGGGTAAGACTAGAAAATCCTAAGAGAAAAGCATAAATGACCATCTCGTCACTGTTGCCTGCCAATCATAGTAGACACCTGTATGCTTCGGCATAGCAAAAGTGCAGTGTCAAAGACATCCGTATGCTTCGGCATAGCAAAAGTGCAATGTCTATGCTTAACATGTTGGGTATTTCTTTTCTCTCTTTTTATACCCATGCATGATATGCTTAAAAGAAAATATGCAAAGAAAATATAAAGGTAAAAGATTAAAATGCTTTAAATATGATTGCAAGCGTGTTTTCTAGGAGATGTGGGAGTCATAGGATGTACCTCAAATGTGATAGTCCCCATCAAACAGTTATGATTGTATGTGAGTTAAAGTTATTTTCTCATATCTCAGATCGTCATAACATGTATACACATATGCAATTTTGCGATATTTTTCACACACAACACACAATATTCTTTGCTACTTTTGATACATGTGCAGGTACAATGTGATTTGGCCATCACAAGTGTTTACATGTGCTAATGTATGCTCGCTAAACTGTCTTGACTTGTTTTTGAAATATAAAATTGGTTAGACTTGTTTAGTGTGTGTGGGTGTTTTTGAGTATCCATGTCCTTTAAATTCTGTTGAGAGATGATTTTGAGAGCTTAAAATGTTGATTGGATCAATGGTTAAGTTGTATGTTGGATTGCATTCATATCTGTGTTTTTCATTTCTCGAAAAGCTGCTTTTAACTGATGGCTCGACACCTCCTCAATACCTGGTCATCTGTCGAGCTTCTCTAGCCTTTTCTTATCGCAATCTCGACACCTGTCTCGACACCTAGTGGATCGATCGAGAAATCTTCTGTCTTCTCAATACCTTCTCGATACCTTGTCGATCGATCGAGCTTCTGTTCTTGGTTCTGGTGTTCATTCCTTGACACCTTCTCGACACTTTTAGCTGTCGATGACCATTTCCTCAATACCTTCCTCAACAGCTTCCTCGATACCTCTCGACACCTCAACTGTCGAGATTTACTGAGTTGCCTATTTAAGGCTCTGTTGTGATTTTCTCTCATTTCACTCGATCTCTCTCGATCTGTCCGTGGCGCTTCCTCTCCCCAAACACCATTTTCTCACTCAAATCTTCCAACCCACTTGGATCTTGACCATTTCTTGCTTCTAATCACTTGGTAAGATCATTTTTCCCTTCCTTTTTCATGCATTTCATGTTTTGAAACCTAGTTTTTGGGATTTTGAAAAATTTTGGAGTTTTTCAAAATTAATGAGTTTTTCTTGAAATTTTGGGTTGGGTTTTCACTTAAATGTGTTCAAAATGTCATACATTGCATTTCATGTGCATTAAAATGGTATTTACATGCATTTAGATGTGTGTTTTATGGTTGTGTGCTGCTAGGATTGGATTGGGCTTAGCCCATGATGTTTTTCCTTTGCATGTCACATGTTCATGCATTCCCATGCATACGTACTTGTTGTTCAATATATCTGATATATATGAACTGTTTTGGGACTTTTCTGATTGTCTCCCTCTCTATCTCTTTCTCATTCTGTTTACGTTAGTAATGTCTATGGCACCCAAACGTAAATCTACTCCGGCTCGGAACCCTCTGCGTTCTGGAGCTTCCTCTTCTTCTGATTCTGCTCCTCTTAATCTTCGGTTTCGTGATGGAGATGCCCACAAGGCATTTTCTGAGAACTTTTCTAGACGAGGTGTTCATTCGGAACGCCAAGTCATTTTGGCGGACTTCGTCGATACTAACCTTCCCTTTGTCATTCACAGTAGGGGATGGGAGTCACTGTGTGACGTCCCGGTCACCTGTCCTCTCATGCTGATTCAAGAGTTTTACTCCAACATGCATGGGATAGATTGTTCAGTAACTCTCTTTTTCACTCGCGTTCAAGGTACGCGCATCCCTGTTACACCGCAGCTAGTTACGGATGTACTTAGGGTTCCTATGATAGATTTTCCTGACTATCCTTCTTGTGAGCGTTTGAGGACTATGTCCAAAGATGGGCTCATCTCTGCCTTTTGTCAGCGTCCTGCTGATTGGGGTGAGTATCAGTACAAATCATGTAGGCCTTTTGCTAAAGGTTCTAGATTTCTAAACATGATGATGACTTTTGTACTCCATCCATTCTCTCACTACAACTCCATCACAGAGCCTCGTGCTCGATTCTTGTTATCACTTCTAGAGCATCTTACTATAGATTTTCCTTCTCATTTCATCCTTTCTATCATAGATGTCCATCTAGATTCGACGTCCCGTGATAAGCTCATCTTTCCTTTCGCTATCACGAGGATCTTACGCCATTTTTCTATCCCTTTTCCTGTGTCCAACCACTTCACACACATCTGTGCCATAGAGTTTAGGTCGCGACAGACAGATTCCACTCTTCCCTCCCGTTCGGCTCCATCCAGATCTGCTCCATCTACATCTGCTCCTTCTTCCTCTACTAGCGATGTATCTATTGGAGACATTATGGCGCAACTGCAGCGCATGGATGCTCGTCTTGATACACTCTCCATTGAGTTGTATCAGGTGAATGTTCGTGTTGGTCGTATTGCACGACGGCAGGTGACCATGGGTGATTTTGCTTCTGAGGCTACTCCTTCACCACCTTCTCCAGTGGGTTCTGACTCTAATAATGATAGTGACGACGATGATGCTTCGGATGATGATGGAGATGCTAGCTCTACTGATGAGATGTCTACATGACACTCTACCCTTTGTCACTCGTGACAAAAAGGGGGAGTAGTTTTGGGTTATGAGAGTAGTCATCTTAGGGGGAGAGTTAGTATATGACATTTTTTGATAGGGGGAGTGTTGATATTTTGAGGGATGTA
The DNA here is from genome assembly GCA_032727855.1 of Quercus ilex subsp. ballota. Classification (NCBI taxonomy): domain Eukaryota; kingdom Viridiplantae; phylum Streptophyta; class Magnoliopsida; order Fagales; family Fagaceae; genus Quercus; species Quercus ilex. The sequence goes on along the minus strand of CM064912.1, from coordinate 45,459,542 downwards.
GTGAGGTTTTGATGTATCTTTTCTTTTCTATTCTTTAGATATATTGTTCTTGTATATGAGGTCTTTTGACCAGTTTTACATACATTGTACTTATCTTCTCTCTATATGTGGATGTATGTTTCTTTCACCCCTCTCTACATGTGTTGTTTCTTCTCTATCTTTATACACATGATTCTTATACTTGTATGCAATCTATTTATTTTTGTTTCACACAAGATGCCTTGATGAGTTTTGTTTAAACTGTTTCAGAAATACAGGTTGTCAAAGTCTACTTGTCATAAACTCTCTTCTTGCAAAGTTTTTCAAGAATTTATGTTAGGATAGATTTTATTGTATTCAACAAGTGAATATGAGTTGAGTGATTTATGACTTCTCTCATATGTTCATTTGTTTGTTGTGGTTTTGTCATGGATTGCCAAAGGGGGAGATTGTTAGGACATATGTGTTTTCACTTGTTAAGAACATATGTCACTTATTTATGTAAATTGACTAATCCTTTTGACAAAACGCACTCTACTTGTAACCGGGTAGTTTTAGGTGTTTTTAATACTTCAAGAAACAAGGTTTCAAGATCAAGTGTTGAAGTCATCAAGTCTGTCCAAAAAAAAGCAAGCCGAAGTGCAAATTCATTAATTCTCGACACCTGCTCGATAGCTACCTCGACATCTGCTATCTGTCGAGAATTACAAAATCAGATTTTCTGATCTGATTTCCTTGGGATCCGTGAATATGCTTTTGGGCCTTCTTTTCTTCTAACCCTAAACATATAAAAGGATTGTTTTAAGAGCCGTCAAATGGTACACAAGTTACAAAAGTATTGTGCAATTTCTGTTCAAGCAAATTGTGATCAAAAGACGAAGTTCTTGACCTAGTTCATCTTCTCTGAAGAAGTTACTATGTATTTGCACCAAAGGGTTTTGTAACCAAGCATCTTCCTGATCTTCATCGTGTAGGATGAACTGAAGAACTTTGCAGCCAACCTCTCCTTCTTAGTTGGTGTTTGAAGTCGCGTACTGGGATCCACGCATTGGTTATTCACGTACTTGGGAGCCGTGCATCAAAGGTGGAAATTGTCATTACAGATCAAGTCCAATGAGGTATTCGGGTAAGGGTTCAACTGTAGGTTGGTAAGGTACTTGGGATTTCTTTACTTGTAACCGCTTGATTTGATAATATTGGAGTTTCGGGAGTGGTGACCTGAAAATCACCCGGTGGGGTTTTTGCCGTAAGGGTTTTCCCCATTCGTGAACAAATCACCGTGTCATTTAATTTCTACTGCATATTTAGTTATTGGTGATTTGTTTGTACTTCCACGTATTTGCATGTTAAATTAATTAATTAATAACTTGGCTAATTAATTAATTGGTTTAATCATAAGGGGTCATTCAATTTATGGCCTATCAAACTCGTTGCTTTAGTCAGTAACAAAGATCCCAAGCTAGTGTTTTTAATGGAAACGAAGGTTGACAAAGTTATTTTGGAGCGAGTTGGGAGAAAGATTCAGATGTCTAATATTTTTGTGGTCTCGAGGCATAATATTGGTGGTGGCCTAGCTTTGTTTTGGCCAACTGACATGAGTGTAGATATCCAATCTTATTCAGACCGACACATAGTGCTATTATTGACCATAAAGTTGATGACGCCTGACGGTTCACAGGTTTCTATGCAGATCTTGACATCATCAGCCGGGAAGATTCCTAGTCCTTACTTAAGGCTTTGGGTAGTAGGTTCTCTCTTCCTTGGGTGTGCTTGGGAGATTTTAATGAAATTTTAATGGCAAAGGAGAAACAGGGGTGGTTAGACAGACCAGAGCGTCAAATGCAAAGCTTTTGTGATGCATTAGATTATTGCAGATTAGAAGATATGGGTTTTAATAGCTTTCCATTTACTTGGAGTAATAGACATCTTGGGGATCAAAATGTTTGGATTCGCCTTGATAGGGGTATGGCGTCAATTGAATGGATCCTACGTTTTCCTACATCTCGCATTTACCATTTGGATGCTTTTCATTCTGACCATAAACCTATAATCTTGTGTTCGGATTTTGAGCTCAAACAGTTTTATCGTTAAGGGCGACCATTCTGTTTTGAAACTAAGTGGCTAAAGGCTAACTCTTGTGAAGGTGTTGTGAGAGATTCTTGGGGAGTTAATCAAGTTAAGGGCTCAGCTTGGTGTTTCAACAGGAAAATATATACTTGCTAGGACAATTTGAGAACATGGAACCGTAATACCTTTGGCCATGTTCGAAATTCACTTTAAAGAAAGTTGGCAAATTTGAAAACAATGGAGGAGTCTGGCAGGTATAGGCATAATCCCACTCAGATTCAAACATTAAGAGAGGAAATCCAAAAGTTGAAGTCAAAGGAGGAATGCATGTGGAAACAAAGATCCTGCAATGCATGGCTAAAAGAGGGGGATAGCAATACAAAATACTTTCATTGCTAAGCCAACCAAAGGAACCGTCGAAATCTTATTTTGGGTTTGGAGGATGAGGCCGGGTCTTGGATTGAGGAAGAATCATAGATGGGAAAGGTGGCAGAGGGGTATTTTGAGGATTTGTTTAAGACTTCAAACCCATCAAGTTTTGTCGAGATTCTTGATGGTGTTCATCATAGTGTGGCAGCAAATGATGATATGGATGTGGGTGGTGACTTCCATGTCGAGTAGGTTTATCAAGCTTTCAAGCAGATGGCACTATTAACGGCACCAGGACCTGAGGGTATGTCCCTTATTTTCTATAAATCCTTTTGGCATATTATGGGGAATGATGCGACTGCTATTGTGCTTAAAGCTTTGAATTCTAGTAATGTCCCTGAATCTATTAACACCACATTTACTTCTCTCATTCCAAAAATCAAGAATCCAAAAAAAGTTACAAATTTTAGGCCTATAAGCTTTTGTAATGTTATTTACAAACTTATTGCTAAAGTGTTGGCTAACCGATTGAAGAAGTTTTTGGTTCAAACATTTGTAGACACCACATTTTATACCCTTATGACTCGGGCCCCCATTCCCAGATGATGCTCGAACTCTAAGGCCCAATGCTAGTTTAAAGCCCAATCAGATATTAAATTGACTTTAGGAGTGTTAAAATGGAAAATATAACCTTTTAAATGAGCAAAAATCTTTTTTTGAAAATAAAATGACCAAAATGGCCCTCGGCCTACATACATGGGTTGCGGCCTGTGTATGCGGGCCAATGCATGCGTATGTAGGCACATTCCTGCGTACCCAACTAGGGTTTCAGAATCATAAGAAAAACAAGTTTTCTGCAATAATGGCTAAGATTTGGAATGAATTCCACATCGTCTAGTAGCCGTTCCAAACACCCTTTTTTTCATTATAAAAAGTCGTACATGGTACATTTTCAGGACACACAAAAATCCCACGGGAAAAACTTAAGATTCATTAGAAAATAGTGAATCAAAAGGGAGTTTTTCACAAAACACCCTTAAATCAAATTTTATTTGATTGGGACCTTTTCTGGCCCCAATCCTTTTATTTTAACGTTGCTAATCACTTTCTTATTGGTTTGTGAATAGGCTTGACTGAGGGGAACGATCAAAATTGATAGGCCAAGAATGTATTGACCCATTTGGTAAATTAATCAATTAATTAGCCAAGTTAATTAATTAGATTCAATTATATGCAATAAGCGTGGTAGTATAAACAAATCACCAATTAAGTTAAATGCAGTGGAAAATAAATTTGACACATGTGATTTGTTTACAAATAGGGAAAACTACCAAGGCAAAACTCCACCAGGTGAATTTAAGGTCACCACTCCCGATAATCCACTATTATCAAAACAAGCGGTTACAAGTAAAAGGAATCCCAATACCTAATACCAACCTACAGTTGAACCCTTACCCTAATACCCAATTGGACTTGTAATGAAGCAGCAATCTCTCATTTCAATGCACGAATCCTAGTATGTGACCAAACAATGATGCACGGATCCCAGTACGTGACTAACACACCAACTTGAGGAAGATGTTGGCTGCAAAGTTTTTCAGTTCATCTAGCAATCAAGATTAGGAAGCTCCTTGGTTACAAAACCCTTGGCGCAAAGGCACAATAGCTTCTAGAGAGAATATGATGAACTAGGGCAAATTCTATCTCTGATCATGATTTTCATGCACAATGACTTTTCATTAAGTTTCATCACCTTGCATCACCTTTAACGGCCCTTTAAAATAATCCTTATATATATATTTAGGGTTGTGAGAAAAGAAACCCTACACAAATACACATGGATATGCGTGAAATCAGATCTGAAAATCTGAATTTCGTAATTCTCGATAGATACAGCTTTTATTGAGCTGCTGTCGAGCACCAGCATTAAACCTCGATAGATATGATCTGTCGAGATATCTGTCAAACTTTAATGAACAACACTTCTTCACTTGTTTCTTGGACAAATTTGCATGGCTTCAATATTAAACTTGAATTCTTATTCCTTGAAGTACTAAACTCATCCTAGATCTACCTAATTACAAGTAAAGTGTATTTTGTAAAAGGATTAGCCAATTTATATAACATATATCTCTAACAATATCCACATATGTCCTAACAAAAATCAAGCTTGGAAAGCTTTTGTTTAAAGTATTGGGTCTAATCCTTTCACTTTATTTCTTTTTCTTTTCTGATTTTCTTTCTGCATTTTAATCTTCTTCTTCTTCTTTTTTTTTTTTTTTTTTTTTTTTTGCGTAGTTTATGTTTGTGTGTGTCTGTTTAAGTTAGTTTCTTAGTTCGTTTCATGTTGTATACATGTTAGGTTGTTAGATTTTTGTTTTAAAGTTCTGCTCTGTTTTTACGTTTTTAGGTTTTCTGGGCAAGGACTTGCGTACGCATAATCTTGCTTGCACACATAGGCTTGATTATGCGCACGTAGGCTTGTTCTAGCATGTGTGATGCCGTTACCTAGAAATCCTAAATTTTTTTTTGTTTTTTTTTGTCTCTACCTTCACATGTTTTTTTTTTTTTTTGTTTAGCCTTTTTTTTATATATATGTTTTAGGTCCTATAGGCTCTTGTTTACCTCTTTCACATGCTTGTTTGCTATCACATGCCTGGATTAGGGTTTTATGTTCGTCTTTTATTTTGATGCCATGAACAAGCATTCACATGCTCATTCATGATGCCATAGGTGCTAAGATGCTGCAAGTTAAGTAAGGTAAGTCATGCATTCACATAAACATTCATGTTGTTTGTTTAATCCTCCTTTGAGATATGAAGTTAATGCCTTGTTCATAAAATGATTTACTTGCTTTTGATGATATGTTTGCTGCCTTGTTTTAGATGAATGATAGGGTATCTTTTGTATGTTTGGCTCTCTTTTGTTTGGTGGATAGATAAGTATGTTTGTTTGGGATGAAAGATGCCATGTTGTATGCTAGATGCATGTTAGTGTGTGCATGAGTCTAGGATATATGTGTTGATTTAGTTTTTAATAGGGTTAAGGTATAAGGCATAATGATGGGAGGCCAATCTTAGGGTTGGGCGATTTTGGGTGCCTAACACCTTTCCAAGAGTGTACCTAAACTCCAAACCCATATCTCTGGTAGTAAGATCAAAAGGTCCTTCCTCAAAGGGACGCTATATATATGGTTCCTAGACCATTGCAAAAACTAGGTGGCAACTCCCCCTTTGTGCCCACAGTGGCAACTCCACTGAGGATTGTGAGTTTAATTCCTATGTGTCTTGTTTCTTAACCTTAATAAAAATTATTTCAATACTTGTTTTGCACACACATCACTTGTTCTCTTTTGTCCCTTAACCTTGGTTGGTGATGAGTGAGAAAATAGAAGGCTCCATTCGGGCCTAAATTTTCCAAAGTTCATCCCATCAACTCACAATTAGTGCCATCGCCTATAATGGCTTTGAGTACATTAAAGGTTTGCTATCAATCCACTATGGGGTCCACTTAGACCCTCGGTTGGAATCATAACCTACCTAGTTGTGAGTAACCTACTTATCTATCCCTTTAGCCTTAGGGAGCCTACCCACACTAGAGAGATCCTAGACCGTATCATAAAGGATACCCTTTATATATATATATATCTCTTGTTTATTCAACCATATAACATGTGTTCACCTAATTCTAAAGGACAAATAAAAGGTATAAAAATGAAAGGGATGGCCCTAAAGTTATGGTATACCTTAAGATGGTGTGGGATAAAAGAAAAGAAGTTCTCACATATAAGAGACTTGTCTCTAAATCCAAAGGCATATCTTAACTTGAAAGGTTCATAAGACCATAGCTTAATTGCTATCGTAGGCCCAAGTGGAAAAACCCTTTTGAAAAAGAGGACTTTGGGCCTAAGATAACAAATACGCTATGGACTTAGCATCCAACATCCTTCAAAGCCAAAATGAACTCCCTAATCTTGGGTCTCATTGTTGCATGCCTAGGCCCAAAATGATGAGAATTTCATAGACTTTGAGAGGAAGGCTACAATGTATTTTAGCTAGAGGGCTATTTCAAGGAAAAAAAAATGATGAAATAATGAATAAAAATGAAAAGCCCAAAAATGATGAATACATTGTAAGCCCATGTTTGAGACAAAAGGTTGAAGATTTCTAAATGCATTCTAACAAAAGCCCATGAGAGTAAGATGAGAGTTTTATTGTAAATGGACCAAAGCCCATGAAACAAGGAGCAAAAATCCATGAGAGGGAAGGGAGTGACATTGTAATTAGGCCTTCATTAAAATAAACTTAAGAAATTTTCTAAGGACATATAAAGTTTAAAAGGAAACTTTAATTGAGACATGAACTTAATGAAAATGGGGCTTCTTTTAATACATCATTCCAATCCAAGTCCAATGGAAGGTAAGACATCCAAAAGGAAGATTTATCAAGAGGGAAAGATGGATGCTGCAAGTGAGAAGGTCCTCATGCAAAAGATGCTTGAGTGTGTGGAGGCACAAGTTGATATCCTTAAGAAGATAATAGGCCATCTCTCCGAGATAGCAAAAGAAGAAGCTAAAAAAAATAAGGCTAACCGTGAACATAGTGAGCTGACTCAAGAGGACATCAACCGCATAATGGCTGAAGGGAAAGTCTGCCTACTTCTACCAAACTTTAAGCCACAACTAAAGAGTGCTCCAGGACCATTGACTTTCAAGAAGGCCCATGTCAATGACTTTTCCAAATCGGGAGACACAGGATCATGGGAAGATCATGATTGGCCAAAATGGACCTCGAAGGTGGGAACAACCCAAGTCACCCCAGCTCGCTTCATGCTTGAACGCAACATGAACCCTTCTTCTAACGACGACTAATATCTCGTGATGAACAAAAAGGAAGAAGGAAATGATGAAAGGATTAGCTATTAGAGCGGGGATGACGGCGACTGGTTCCTTGACGAAGTCAAAAAAGACTTCCCCAACAGGGGTAAAGATCTGTATGACATAACCGAAGCTATGCATGTGTGGGAACCTCTGAAGAAGGAAGACTAACTGAAGAAAGACAAAGGGAAGAGTGGTAAACCTTAAAGAAGAAAGAGGAAAGAATTCATCATGCCTATTGTGGGGGCCCATTAATAATTGGACTTGGGTTGGGTTTTCTGAAAACATGGGGCAAAAGTTTTGTAATGCAAGTTCCAATGTATTTTTTAATATTATCAATAAGATAAATTTTGATTTAGCTTACTTTGATGTGACCCTGAGATAGCTCAACATCACATTGATACTCATGATCACATGGTGCCTGTCAAGCAAAAATTGAGAAGAATGAGGACCGAATGACTCTTAAAAATCAAAGAGGAAGTCACTAAGTAATTAAAGGTAGGGTTCATCAAACTCGTACACCAATCCGAATGGATAGCCAATGTCGTGCCTGTACATAAGAAGGATGGAAAGGTGAAGATGTGTGTGGATTTTAGGGACTTGAGCAAGGCATGCCCTAAGGGTGACTTTCCCCTCCCTCACATTGATGTCTTAGTGGATAACACGACAAGAAGTGCCTTGATGTCTTTCATGGATGGTTTTTCGAGGTATAACCAAATCAAGATGGCTCTCAAGGACATGACCAAAACCACCTTCACTACCGAATGGGGAATCTATTATTACATGTTGATGCCATTTGGCCTCAAGAATGCTGGGGTAACATACCAAAGGATGACTACTACCACTATATTATATGATCCATAATGAGGTAAAGGTGTATGTTGATGATATGATAGTGAAATCTAAGGATAGAGGAAGCTACACCATAAACTTGAGGAAGTTCTTCGAGAGGATTAAAGAATATAGATTGAGGTTGAATCCACAAAAGTGCACCTTCGGAGTAACTGCTGGAAAATTGCTAGGCTTCTTAGTGAATTCAAGATCAAAGCCATATTGGAGATGCCACCACCCAAAAGTGAGAAAGAGATAAGGGGTTTTTTGGGTTGATTACAATACATTAGTCGATTCATTGCCTAGCTCACCTTTACTTGTGAGCCTATCTTCAAACTTCTAAGGAAGAATGAACCACATACATGGAATGATGAGTGCCAAGAAGCCTTTGAACTTATCAAGGAATATCTCCTCCACCCACCTATCCTAGTGCCTCCACAACATGGAAAACCTTTACTCCTATACGTCTCTATCATAGGGGATGTGGTTGGAAGTATGCTTGCATAAGAAGACTATAACAAAAATAAAAGGGCTATATATTATTTGAGCAAGAGGTTCTATGATTATGAGATTAGGTATACTCCCATAGAAAAGTCATGTTTGGCACTTGTTTGGGCTGTACAAAAATTGAGACGTATCGTCTTACCTTTCCAAATATGGGTGGTAGCAAGAATGGACCCATTGAAGTATCTCCTTGAGAAACCTGCTTTGAGTGGAAGATTGTCAAGATGGTTGATCTTGTTGGCAGAATTCGATTTGAAGTATGTGGCTAGGAAAACTATCAAAGGAAGCATCGTGTCAGATTTCTGTGCCAAGAATCCTATAGAAGGGGAAGATGGGGAAGAACATTTTTTTGATGAAGACATTTTGGATGTTGAGTTAGAGGCATGGAAGATGTACTTTGACAGAGCTATAAACCAATATAGGAATGGGATAGGAATACTCTTGATCATTCCCGAGGGATCTCACATACCTTTGGTAATCAAATTGAACGTTGAAGCAACTAATAACATGGCTGAATATGAGGCTCGTATTGCTAAAATGGATGCTCTTCGAGAATTAGGGGTAAGGGAGGCTGAAGTCTTTGGTGATTCAACTTTTGTTATAGACTAAGTGCGAAAATTGTGGAAGGGGAAGGAGGAACATTTGAAGCTGTATCAACAATACTTGGAGGACTTGACCAAGACCTTTGACAGAATTGAATACATAATCATTCCTAGAGCTCAAAATCAATTTGCAGATGCCTTAGCTACTTTAGCCTCCATGGTTGAAATACTCGAGGGAATATGGACACAGCCTTTTGAGATTGAGCAAAGTTATGAGGAAGTGCACAAAGTAAACACCGAAGCTTTAGTAATGACCATAGAGGAAGAGGAAGTTTTGTGGTACTATGACATCATGAAGTTCTTGGAACTAGGGGCATATCCAGATGGTGTCGACAAGAGAACGTCATTCCATTAGGATGATGGCAACTAAATACGTCCTATATGGGGGACAACTCTATAGAATATCCTATGATGGCATATACCTTCGTTGCTTGAAGAAGGAAGAAGCCAAGAGAGTAATGGAAGAAGTTCTTCAAGGAATTTGTGGCCCTCATATAAATGGAAGAATGTTAGCTAAGAAAATCCTAAGGATAGGGTACTTCTAGAATACAACGGAAACTGATTGTGTAGACTATGTGAAGAGTTGCCATGATTGTCAAACACATGCCAACTTGAACCATGTATCGCCTAGTGAGGTTTATAACATGACTTTTCCATGGCCATTCTCAGTTTGGGGCCTAGATGTGGTCGAAATTATAGCTCTTAAGGCTTTAAATGGGCATGAATACATTTTGCTAGCAATTGATTGTTTCACCAAATGGGTCGAGGTGGTCTCTCCATGTTGAAGGCTAAGCATATGGCTCAATTCATAGAAAACAACATCATATGCCGATTTGGGGTGCCCAAAGAGATCATTTCTGATAACGGTTCCCACTTTGAGGGGGAGGTTCGAAGGATCATGGAGTTGTACAATATTGAGCATCACTAGTCTTCATCGTATCGACTACAAGCAAATGGGGCCGTAGAAGTAGCCAGTAAGAATGTGAAGAACATCCTAGCCAAGATGGTAGTGACATACAAAGATTGGGCCAAGAAGCTTCCGTTTGCCTTATGGGGTTATAGAACTTCCATTCGTGCATCGACTAGGGCAACACCTTACTCTTTGGTTTATGGTAGTGAGGCAGTGCTTCCTATTGAGGTGGAGATACAATCTTTGAGGTTATTGGTAGAAACCAAGGTCCTAGAAGAGGATTGAGCTAAGGCAAGATATGAACAATTGGCTTTGATAGATGAGAAAAGGGCTAGGGCACAATATCATGCACAAGGGTACCAAAAAAGGATTGCTTGGGCATTTAACAAGAAAGTGAAACTAAGAAACCTTAAAGAATGAGACTTGGTCCTAAAGGTGCTTAAAGATGAAACTTTTGACCCAAGAGGAAAGATGAAGCCAAGGTGGTCTGGGCCTTTTATCATTAAGAAGATCACGTTTGGAGGTGCTACAAGAATTACAGATTTGGATAGGGAAGAGATGCTTTGCCTAATCAACATGGATAGACTCTGAAAATACCACATTTAAAAAGAAATTTTTTTTTTAAAGCCTGCTAGGTTGAAAACCCGAAAGGGCACCCTAGACAAAAATTAAGGCAAAAAAACCTTGCTAGGTTGAAAACCCGAAAAGGCGGTCTAGGCAAAAGTTAGGGGAAAAGACCATGGACATGGCAAAAATTCCTGAAGGGACATCATGGGCAAAAATTACATGGCAAAGGAAAAAAATGAATAATAATGATAATAAGCAAAGATAATAAAAGGAAATTCTCTCATTGCTCAAATTAAAGGATAATAAGATTGTTTTCATAGGGGATTTAAAACATTCCAATCCTTTATTGAATTCAAAAACAAAAACATGAGAATCATAAAGTGAAACTTGGAAACCTTAAAGAATGAGACTTGGTACTAAAGGTGCTTAGAGATGAGACTTTTGACCCTAGAGGAAAGATGAAGCCAAGGTGGTTTGAGCCTTTTATCATTAAGAATATCATGTCTGGAGATGCTACAAGAATCACAGATTTGGATGGGGAAGAGATGCTTCGCCCAATCAACATGGATAGACTCCAAAAATACCACATTTAAAAAGAAAAAAAAATGAAAAAGCCTACTTGGTTGAAAACCCGAAAGGGCGGTGTGAGAGACCGTAAACTCGGGTGCTTTCAAAAAAAGAGATTTTGGTGTTTTTAAGGGAACCTCTCTTTTTGGGTGAGTGGTGTAGAGTCGCCACTTATTTTTTATACAAAAAAATAAGAAAAAATAAATAAAAATTACATTATCAAAATATTTCAAATGTCATTAATTGAATAAAGACAAGTACAATTTTGGTAAATTAAACCTTACAAGGCTTTGGGTCCTAGTTACAATCTATGCAAAAAAATACAAAATTTTGGTCCTAGTTACAATCTACCAAAATTAAATAGACAAAACACTAATCTACCTATCCAAAAACCCTAAGCTCGGGGCTCAGATTACGGAATGGGAAGGTGTTAGGCACCCATTCCGCCTAGATAGAGTTTGGTCTTCTAGACTCTAATGACCAATATACTCATTTTTTGCATGATGTTAAATGATATTTTAAACACTCATGACAGCAACTTGATAAAAATTAATTTAAATAAATTCCCCTTATGAATGATGTCCTCTTTTAAAAAGATTATTTATTTTGGAAATTAATAAAAAAAAAAAAAAAAAACTTGGTTTGTAAAAAGGACTTTTGAAGGAGGATTCACATTCATGAGACGAGTTTATCATGCATCACACAAAAAATTTAACCTAAATTCAATCCCTTCTTTCGAATTTCAAAATCTGCAATTTTATGACAAAGAAAACATTTAAAAAAAAAATTAGATCTGTTTTTAATGAAAATACATATCAGTTTTGAGTTTTATAAAAATTAGATTTGAAAATACAGATCGGTTTTGAGATTAGAAAAGAAATCAGATCTATATTTAATGAAAATACAGATCAGTTTTGAGTTTTGAAAAAAATCAGATCTAAAAATACAGATCAAGTTTGAGTTTTGAAAAAATCCGATCAAAAAATACAGATCAGTTTTGAGTTTTGAAGAAAAAATCAGATCTGAAAATACAGATCAGTTTTGAATCTTCATAAAATTTTTTGTTAATCATTGTAGATTTTGAAGTCAAAAAAGAAAGAATTGAAATAAACAATCATCTAAGGTATCTAATCATGGCAATTATATATTAAGAACGAGACATAATAAAACATACTAAACATATTCACGCATCAAATAAGAACAAACTAATTAATGGAAAAAGAAAATAAAGAAGAAATAGAATACCTCTTGCATGAGTGTGCTCTTCTAATGAATGAATATTTTAGAAATCAATGAAAATTGTTCACCTCTTTGAGGTCTAAAATACCTTACTTACAAAAAAGAACTTCCTAAAGCAAAAGCCTTCAGAACTTCTTTAATGTAAGGGGAGTTGAAAATCAGAAGAGAAGAGCTAGAAAGAGGGGGCTCAGAAAGTGTGAAAAAGTTGGGAGGCCTCCCCTATTTATAGAGGTTGGAATACTTAAAAAAAAAAAGAAGCAAAAAACGTATAAGGGGAAAATCCTAAAAGAAAGGAGATTTAGATAAGAGTAAGCTAATTTTTCAAATCAGACAAGTTTCAGTATTTTGATCATATCATTTTACTTAAAATTTAGATTAAGATAAAATTTTGACAGCTAAAGAGAAATTCGATTCTCTACAACTTTTCCAGAAATAGCCTAGTCCTAATTTTGAGTTCTACCATGCCAAAAGTTCCTTGGAACGTGAATGTGAAATCTGCTACTTGATTAGCAAGTTTTTGAAGTGTTTTCCAACTCTAAAACTATATTTGGACGAATTTAAGAGTTATTTTTGTGATAAACCAAAGTGATAATTAGGATTTTTAAAATAATTATTTTGAATATAATTATCCTAAAAGCCTAATTATTTACCGTCTTTAAATATTATCAGCTTATTTGTTTTAATCCCATGCAACAAATCTCACTTTAAGAAAAATACTCCACCAATCACATAAATTTATTTAATTAATTTTAATCATTAACCAATCAAAATTAATTTCAATTAATCACACGTGATCAGCTTCACCCCATATAAAGCATGCAGACCGTGAAAATTTGATCTCGTGATACCTTTCAATCCGACGGTGCGATTTGGGAATCGGACATACCGTCGCGACTGTTAGAATCTTAAAATCTTTTTTATGATATGTAATGAATGAATTAATGCATGTAATGCAACTATGAATATCGGGTATATGAATGGTCACTCTAGCCATCTTACTTTATTAAATTATGAGTGCATAATCAAGTGTCTACAAAATGCCCCTTATTGACAGAGCTTGCAAAGCGAATGTCAATGTAAAACAAAGACACTAACTTTAACAGCCATGATTTAATTGAAGTTGACTTTTTAAAGATTACCTAGCCCTAGAACCTAAAACCTTGGGAACATAGAACTAATGTTTTGCTCGTTTCGACAAAAGAATTATGAATACTCAACCTACTTGATAATTGATAAACTTGAAATGAATCTTGAAATCTGAGGTGACTAAGAGGCTTATCTATCTCAGTCTGAATTTGTGGTGGATTGAGAGGCTTTTCTATCTTAATCCACATGTGGGGGTCAATCAAGGGGCTTCTCTTCCTCGATCTGAATGGAAGGTAATCAAGGGGCTTCTCTACCTTGAAACCTGGGGTGATTGAGAGGCTTCTCTATCTCAATCTTGAATTGTGAAGGCCAAGGGGCTTCTCTACCCTGATCTGAATGAAAGGTAACCAAGAGGCTTCTCTACCTCGGAACCTAGGGCGATTGAGAGGTTTCTCTATCTCAATCTAAATTGCGGCGACCAAGGGGCTTCTCTACCTCGATCTAAATGGAAGGTAACCAAGGGGCTTCTCTACCTCGGAACTTGGGGCAATTGAGAGGCTTCTCTATTTCAATCTTGAATTGTGACGACCAAGGGGCTTCTATACCTCAATCTGAATGAAATGTAACCAAGAAGCTTCTCTACCTCGAAACCTGGGGTGATTGAGAGGTTTCTCTATCTCAATTTTGAATTGTATTGACCAAGGGGTTTCTCTACCTCGGTCTAAATGAAAGGTAACCAAGGGGCTTCTCTATCTCGGAACCTAGGGTGATTGAGAGGCTTCTCTATCTCAATCTTGAATTGTGACAACCAAGGGGATTCTCTACCTCGATTTGAATGAAAGGTAACCAAAAGGCTTCTCTAACTCGGGACATGGGGTTTCATCTGCAAAAGATTAAAATTTGGAATTAGACTTTTAATGATGAATGCTTTGTTATTCCATTGTTTTGAGATGTATGATCTTCCTTTCTCTTTTCTTGATTTGAATTATTTGAATTTCCCTTTTTAGAAAGAAAACCTTGATCTATTTTTGTAGTCCTTTGAAAATTTTTCATCATTTATTTTTTGAAATTTGTTCATGGAGATTTGTCCTCTGAAGATTTGTTCAGGAGATTTTTCATTTTCAATAAGATGTGTTCATGGAGATTTGTTTAGGACAGGAGATTTTTTTTCCCTTTTATGAAAATGTGTTCATGGAGATTTGTCATTTGAAGATTTATTTAGGAGATTTTTCCTTTTGAAGATTTGTTCAGGAGATTTTTCCTTTGAAAACTTGTTCAGGAGATTTGTCTCTTGAAGATTTATTCAGAAGATTTTTCCTTTGAAGATTTGTTTAGGAGATTTGTCCTTTGAAGATTTGTTCAGTAGATTTTTCCTTTTATGAAGATGTGTTCATGGAAATTTGTCCATTGAAGATTTGTTCAGGAAATTTTTCCTTTCATGAACGTGTTCATGGAGATTTGTCATTTGAAGATTGAAGTGTAGGAGATTTATCCCTTTTTGAAGATTTGATCATGGGGATTTGTCCTTTGAAGATTTATTCAGGAGATTTTTCCTTTCATGAAGATGTGTTCATGGAGATTTTTCCATTGAAGGTTTGTTCAGCAAGGTTTTCAAACCCGGACCAGACCATACGGTCTGACCGGGTTAACCGGAAACCGCTCCTTGAAACGGTTCTTTAAGCACAAAAAACCGGAAATTATATTTTTACTGTGAACCTCTCGAACCGCGGTCAAACCGCACGGTTTTCTGAACCGGACACGGGTTTTCCAGTTTCTTCCTCAGAAAATTTCTTCATGAAGAGCAGTTTTAGGTTGGCTGGATATGTTCTTTAGGAAGAATGAGTGAGACGGGGATAGAAAGAGGGAAAGTGAGTAAAGGATGAAGTTGTGAAAGAGAGACTTACCTTCAAATCTGTTATAATTTGCTTGAGAACTGAGAAAGACCGAAGATGAGAGACTGAGAAGTAAAGGAGAGAAAGACAATTTCAAATATGAGAAGCAGGTGCTAGAAAGAAAAGTAAAAGTGTAGAAGAAGTTATCAGATTGCTTGGGAAATGTGGTTGTGAGAATGAGTTGTCCTTTTATTATTATTTAAATTTATTTTTAAACTTAAAAGTTAAAATGGAAAGCCCAAGACTTGGCTAGGTGATGTGCTGAGATAAATCTCATGAGTTGACAATTTTTTTAAAAACAAAATAGACATTTTTTTATATAATATTAATATCTTATTTAGTTGAAACTATTATATAAAAAAAGTAAATAAGACATGCCTATGAAGTATTTTAATACTATTTTATATTTCTCATTTATGCTTTATCATTTATTATTTTTTCTTATTTAAAAGTTGTGATAATGTATTTGAAAATTATTTAATTTTTTCATGTTTTTGAAATTAATATTGCTCTTTTTTTTTAAAAAAAATTTATCTATTATTTGTATTTTATATAATTATTAAATTAATTATGACGTCACCACGGTTCGATCCCGGTTCAACCTCGGTTCGACCTTAAAAACCTTGAACCTCTCTCTTTTACAGTTCAATAAACGGTCCGAATTTCAAAACTTTGTTGTTCATGAGATTTTTCCTTTCATGAAGATGTGTTCATGAAGATTTGTCCTTCGAAAATTTATTCACGAGAATTTTCCTTTTGAAGATTTGTTCATGGAGATTTATCCATTGAAGATTTATTTAGGAGATTTTTCCCTTTTGAAATTTAGGAAATGTTTCCTTTTATGAAGATGTGTTCATGAAGATTTATCCATTGAAGATTTATTTAGAAGATTTTTCCTTTTGAAGATTGTTCATGGAGATTTATCCATTGAAGATTTATTTAGGAGACTTTTCCCTTTTGAAATTTAGGATATTTATCCTTTGAAATTTTGTTTTTAGGAGATTTTACCTTTTGAAAATTTTTTTAGGAGATTTATCCTTTTGAAATTTTGTTAGGAGATTTGTAATTTTAAAAATTTTGTTTAGGAGATTTATCCTTTGAAAAGTTTGTTAGGAGATTTGTCCTTTTGAAAATTTTATTTTAGGAGATATTTCCTTTTTGAAAAATGTTTTAGGAGATTTATCCTTTTGAAATTTTGTTAGGAGATTTGTCCTTTGAAAAGTGAAGCTTAGGAGATTTTTCCTTTTGATTTCCTGCAAGAAAAACAAGAGTTGACTTCTAGTCAGTTAACTTGTATAAACTCATGAACTACCTTTCAGTTTACATACCATCAATTTTCTGTGCAAGCAATTTTTTTTTTTTTTTTTTTTGATAATAACTAATTACTATCAAGCTCATGGAAAGACTCTTTTGCAGGAGGTGGACATGGATCTTTCTTCTACTCAATAGTCACCATCAATCTTCAGTTTAGAACACCTATCATTCTAGCAGTCTTATTTTGCATAGTTTTGTGATTTTGATCTCGTTTTACTCAAATATTTGCTTTATTGAAGGTCCCTACACAATAAGATTTTTCAAAATTCACATTGATTGTTGAACTAGAGTCATTCGGTCATTCCTCATCCATTTAAAAAAAATAATAATATTTTCCTCAAATATCTAGGTTTTCAAAAATCATGCAAACTAGGGGCATTCGCCCATGCCTCATTCATTTTCAAAAAAAAAAAAAAAAAAAAAAAATCAAGATTTTCAAAAAAATCACGCATCCATTTCTAAACTAGGGACACTTGGCCATGCCTCATCCATTTAAAAAAAGAAAAAGAAAAAAAAAGAAATCATCTTTACCTCAAATGTCAAGGTTTTCAAAATCATGCTTCAATTTGTAGGCTAGGGGCATTCAACTATGTCCCATTTAGGTAAGAGCACCCATGTCAAAACCTATCAGGTAAATTCAAACATTTGCATCACAAAACTAGGCAAAATCAGGACTGCTAGAATGATGGTAGCATCTAAACTGAAGATGGATGGTGATTGTTGAGTAGACAAGAGATCCATGTCCACCTCCTGCAAAAGATTCTTTCCATAAGCTTGTTAGTAATCAGTTATTATAATAAAAAAAATTGGGCCAATGCCCCTAGTTTAGACATGCTTGCACAGAAAATTGATGATATGCTTAATGCAAAATAGATGCTCCTAGCCTAAATTCACACAAATAAATGTCTTGATTTTGAGCCTTTGAAAAAAAAATGATTTTTTTTTTTTTTGTTTAGTGTTTGTGACTGGGCCTTTGGAAAGGCTGCCTACATACCTCTCTCATAGAGGATCAGGTCCAGACGTAGTTCGAAAAAAGTTTTTAAAAATCAAATTTTGATAAATCTTCTTTTTTGAAATGAAGTTTCTTTTTGGGTGATTGTGACCGGGCCTTTGAAAAGGTTGCCTACGTACCTCTCTCATAGAGGATTAGGTTCAAAAGTAGTTCAAATTTTTTTTTGGAAAATGATGATTTTTTTTTGAAAATTTTGAAATGGAGATTTTTTTTTGGGTAATTGTGACTGGGCCTTTGAAAAGACTGCCTACGTACCTTTCTCATAAAGGATCAGGTCCAAATGTAGTTCTAAAAAAGTTTTGAAAAATGAAGTTTTGAAAAATCTTCTTTTTTGAAAAATTCTTTCTTCTTTCTTTTTTATTTATTTAAAAAGCAATTCACTTAGAATTAGATTTTTCGAAATTTTATCTTTTTCAAATGAACAAAAGGTGATCCTTTGAACAACCTCTTTGGACCAATCATAATGTTAAATTTTTAACTCGGTCTCGTTGGCTAGAAAGGATTTGGAATCATTAAAAACATGTAATCAAATTTGCTTCTTCATTTTTGAAAATTTTAGATTATGTCCCTAAAGACAATCAAAGAAGTGAAATGTGAGGACTTTTGGAAATCCCATATGTTGGGAACAAGAAAGAAAGGGAAAAATCCGAAGTTTGAAGATTTGAAAATTTGGAAATCTTGTTCTCTTGAGAGTTATTTTCTGTTGGAAGCAAACAAAATGAGTGTTTGGAGCTTAGATTTTATTTTTTTTATATTTTTTTTTTCAGTCACTTGAGAACTTGTGAAATTTTATCTTTTAAAGATATTAGCCGATTGATAATCTTGAGCAGTTTTCTTTCTTAATCCAAGAGAAAATATTATTAGAGCTAAATGTGTGCTTTCAATCAGCAGGACTTCAAGGAGGTCTTTATTCAAAGGTTGTAATGTAGGCTGGGTGCAGGTTATTGAAATGAAGGATATAAAAGGCTCAAAACCCTTATGATATTTTCCTAAGTATGCAACACTTTAAATTCAAGCATTGGAAGAGTTTTTGAAATCTTTCATCATTGACTCTTGTGCTAAAATCCTTGTCATGTTCATCATCTTCTCATTGGTCTTCATTGATTCCTTTCATTTGGTCTTGATTTTTTTAGGTTGACAACTTCCTCTTTTTGGTCTTCTTAGCATCTTATCTTGTGGTCAGATTACTCACTTTCATTTTTGCTTTTCTCATTTTTTTGAAAGATTTTTTTTTTTAATTTTTTTTTTGTTTTGTTTTTGCCCTAATTTTTTCCTAGACCGTCCTTTTGGGTTTTCAGACTAGTAGGCTCTCTTTAATTTTTGCCTAGACAGCCCTTTCAGGTTTTCAACCTAGCGAGCTTTTTTTTTTTTTTTTGGGAATTTTATTAGCTTTCACTTAACTGCATTTTTTTGTTCTTTCAATTTGACAGACTTCCATCTTTCTTGGATGAATTTGCCTTCTCTTTTTTTCTCACAGTTTGATGCTTTCTCAAAATCTTATCTCTCCTTAATGGATTTCCTTCCTACCTAGCTTAATGAGTTGAACTTTCACTTTTCTTTGATGAACTCTCTTTCCTAAAGTTGATGAACTCTTCATCGGTCTCATTGTTTTCATTGAGGACCTTACCAAGTGGTGCTGAATCCATAAGGTCAACACTTCCTCATCTTGAGATTTAAGCATGCATACTTAATTTTCCCACCCAAGGTTTAAGTTTTTAGTGGGTTCATTGAAAAATAGACTAACTATTTAAAGGCTTAAGTTGGCTAGCAATGGATAATTATTGTAATAGGTGTCAAGGAATAATGTGGTTACCGAAGGCGGCCTCCTATCCCTAGTGATACTTTCTTGTAAGCACAGTGACTTAAACTCTCTTAATAAATTATTCTTGGAATAGAAGTATAAATGCTCCAACAATGTGAAAAATTATAAAGAGATTGGGATTGAGTGTATGTGGTTTAAGGAATTTGGATGAATGGATGAATTTCTTTGATTGCATTTTAGGACCTTTTCTTATAATATTTTGAATGTTTAGCAAAAGTCCTTACATGAATTCAATGAAGTTAGATCGCTCTTTGGAACAAATTGATTGGTAGAGCAATTAATTATCATGATTTGGAAGAAACTTTGTCAGGTGGATCATCTTGTATTCTCTTGAAAAGAAGGCTTTTGAAAAAAAATATATATATATATATATCGATATATATATATATATATATATATATGAGTCTTTGAAAGGGAGGCTTTGGAAAAATCTTGGAGTATTTGAAATAACAAAAAAGTTTTTAGAAAAAGGTTACTAAAATTTTTTTGAAAATGAATTGAAATGACTTAAAGGCCCAATGCCCCTAGTCCAATTTTTTTTTTTTTTTTTTTGAATTTTGAATTTTTTTTATGTACATATGAACAACATGATGAATCAAATGCATCAAACACAACATGGATTTTATTGAGTAAACGACCAACTAGAAAGCAAATGCTAAATAAACAATAAAACCAAAGAATCAATCTAAAAACTTGTAAGATGAAATTCAAGCAAAGTCTGGATGGCTGGTCGATGATGGCGGAGTAATGACTTGTTTGTCAATCAAATTTTGAATGGCATGTCACAGATTGATGCATTTATCTGTCTGATGGCCAGGTTCTTGGTGATATTTGCAGAACTCAAATGACTTGTAACCTTTAGGCAATGGGCTTGGAGGAGGTCGAGGTTCAAGTAGGCAAAGATGCCCTTCAAGTTTGAGCTTTTCAAACAATTGGCTCATAGGCATGTGGAGTTGATTGAACCTCCTTCGAGGCCTAGAATGGACAATTGATGATGTTTGGGGATCTACAACATTGATTGCCTCCTCATTGGTAGTGTGGGTTGCAGCTTTCTCAAAAATGAAGCCTTCTTCATTCTTTAACATGCCATTATTGATAGCATCTTCCACTTAAGTACCAGCTATGACCAAGGCTTTAGTTCAAAAAATATTGGGCAAAAAGATGCTTGTGGAATATGGGTAACAAATTCTTCACCACCATTTGGATTTGCTCTTCTTCACTAGGTCTTGTGATCATCTGGGCTACCTTGGCTCTCCATTTGGTTATGAAGGCAGAAAAGGACTCCTTCAGCTGATGTTTAGTGGACTCCAAGTCTCTCTTTGTCACTTCCACTTCTATGTTGTACTGGTACTAATTGTGAAACTCACAACAAATGTCCTCCCAACTCCTTGTTCTAGCATCATCTAGGTTGAGGAACCACCTAAGAGCAACCCTAGTTAAGGTGTTTTGAAACATTTGAGCAAGCAGTTCTTGAGTTGCTTATAGGGGCTGCTTGGCCCTCATATATATCTTCAAATGGGACTTTGGGCAACCTGTCCCGTTGAACTTGTCCAAGGTTAGCATCTTGAACTTGGGAGGTAATCTTACATCTGAAAAAAGTGAGAGTGATTGGTAGTCCATGGGGTCCTCCATCTTGCGAGCTCTCTTAATCATCTCTTCCATCTTGTTTACCCCCTCGTTGATCTTCTTCTCACTTTCCATGGTTGGTGGATTATGGTCAACCTTATTCTCCTCTCGGTTACTCTTCAGGTTTTGAAACTGTTGCACCATAAGGTTCATGTCCTCCCTCAACTGGATTTGACTAGTTACCATGGTACTGAGTAGCTCTTAGGTGTTCATGGGTTCTTCAGTGTTTGGATGTTCTCCCTCTTCCATCATAGTGTTGGGATCTTCAGACTTCTTGTGGCTTGGACTGTCTTGTAGGTCGAATAGGGGATTGTGATGTTGCAGTAGTGGAGTGTCTTCTATGCTCATGGGCTTCAGTACCATGATGGGAATAATGGGCTTGGAACTAGAGCTACTAGCTTGAGTGTCAGCCTTGGGTTCTCTTTGAAGCCTTCCTTCAGATCTTGACCAAATTCTCCCTTCTCTCTAAGAATAGGCTTGGTCAGGTTAACCAAAGCTAGGTCCCTATCTACTTCAATCAAAGACAAGATACACACACCATGCAATGCAATTTTAACATGTACCGGCCTAAGGGTAGGTTCTAAGCCATTACATTGTAGGGTGGGTTTGTTGTTTTATTGTTTCCCATAGCTAGGATGTTACACCTCCCAACTTGTAATGTAATGAACATTGCATTGGTCTGAACGGCATGGTCTGTCCTTTACAGTCAACAAGAAATGATCCAGTGACTTTGGGCCATAAGTTGGTGAGTTCACCGCTGGGTACTAGAATCAAATGAAGACAGGTGATCCATGGTTACTACCACCATATGTTGAGATGAGTACATGCAATATTTGTTGTTTTGATGACACACACCATGACAGTTAGGGAAAGCTTTTAAAAATAAACATGGCAATACAAATAACAACAAAAAATATCATACAAACATCTCAAGACATAGACAACCAAACAAACAAAAACATCATACAAAAAAACAAGGGTATATAATTGGTCACTAAAAGTCTAACACGAAGTTTAGCCCTCGACATCCCTAGTGGAGTCGCCACTATGAGAGACCGGGAACTCAGGTGCTCTAAAAAAAGAGATTTGGGTACTTTTAAGGGCACCTCTCTTTTTGGGTAAGTGGTGTGGAGTCACCACTTATTTTTTATACAAAAAATAAGAAGAAATAAATACAAATTACATTATCAAAATATTCCAAATGTCATTGATTGAATAAAGACAAGTACAATTTTGGTAAATTAAACCTTACAAGGCTTTGGGTCCTAGTTACAATCTATGCAAAAGAATACAAAACTTTAGTCCTAGTTACAATCTACCAAAATTAAATAGACAAAACACTAATCTACCTATCCAAAAACCTTAAGCTTGGTAGCTAAGTTACGGAATGGGAAGAAGTAAGCACCCATTTTGCTCAGACAGAGTCTAGTCTTCTAGACTCTAATGACCAATATACCCATTTTTTGCATAATGTTAAATGATATGTTGAACACACATGACTGACACTTGACAAAAATTAATTTAAATGAATTCCCCTTATGAATGATGTCCTATTTTTTTTTTAAAAAAAAATTCAGATCTATTTTGGAAATTAAAAAAAAAAAAAACTTAGTTTGTAAAAAGAAATCAAATCTATTTTTGTGAAAGGTTAAAAAAAGACTTGGTTTGTAAAAAAAAAAAAAAAAAAAAAAAAAATCAGATTTGTTTTGTGAATTAAAATAATAAGAATTTGTTAAAAAGAATCAGATCTATTTTTGTGTAAAGTTAAAAAAGTGATTTTATCAAGAAAAAAAATCAGATATGTTGTTTGTTAAAAAAAAAAAAATGAGACTTTGAAAAGAATCATATCTGTTTTGTGTCTAGTAAAAAAAAGATTTTTTTGTTTATGGAAAACTAGATCTGTTGTTGGAAACAAATAAAGAGGACTTTTGAAGGAGGATTCACATTCATGAGACGAATTTATCATGCATGATACAAAAAACTTTAACCTAAATTCAATCCCTTCTTTTGAATTTCAAAATTTGCAATTTTATGACAAAGAAAACATTTTCAAAAAAATCAGATCTAAAAATATAGATCAATTTTGAGATTAGAAAAAGAATCAGATCTGTATTTAATGACAAAACAGATCAGTTTTGAGTTTTGAAAAAAATCAAATCTGATAATACATATCACTTTTGAGTTTTGAAAAAATGAGATCTGAAAATACAGATCAGTTTTGAGTTTTGAAAAAAAAATCAGATCTAAAATTATAGATCAATTTTGAGTTTTCATAAAAATCAGATCTGATAATACAGATTAGTTTTGAATTTTGAAAAAATATCAGATCTGAAAATACAAATTAGTTTTGAATCTTCATAAAAAATTTTGTTAATCATTGCTGATTTTGAAGTCAAAAAAGAAAGAATTGAAATAAACAATCATCTAAGGTATCTAATCATGGCAATTATATATTAAGAATGGACATAATAAAACATACTAAACATATTCATGCATCAAACAAAAACAAACTAATTAATGGAAAAAGAAAATAAAGAAGAAACATAATACCTCATGCATGAGTGTGCTCTTCTAATGAATGAATATTTTAGAAATCAAAGAAGTTTATTCACCTCTTTGAGGTCTAAAATACCTTACTTACAAAAAAGAAGTCCCTAAAGCAAAAACCTTCAGAATGTCTTTAACGTAAGAGAAGTTGAAAAATCAGAAGAGAAGAGCCAGAAAGAGGGGGGGAGGGGTCAGAAAGTGTGAAAAAGTTGGGAGGCCTCCCCTATTTATAGAGGTTGGACTGCTTAAAAAAATAAGCAAAAAACGTATGAGGGAAAATCCTAAAAAAAAAAAAGGAGACTTGGATAAGAGTAAGCTGATTTTTCATATCAGAACAAGCTTCAGTATTTTGATCATATCGTTTTACTAAAAATTCGGATTAAGATGAAATTTTGACAGCTGAAGAGAAATTTGATTCTCTACAACTTTGTCAGAAATAGCCTAGTCTTAAGTTTGAGTTCTACTATGCCAAAAGTTCCTTGGAACGTGAATTGGAAATCTGCTACTTGATTAGCAAGTTTTTGAAGTGTTTTCCAACTCTAAGACTATATTTGGACGAATTTAAGAGTTATTTTCATGATAAACCTCATTCCAAAGTGATAATTAGGATTTTTAAAATAATAATTTTGAATATAATTATCCTAAAAGCCTAATTATCTACAGTCTTTAAATATTATCAGCATATTTGTTTTAATCCTATGCAACAAATCTCACTTTAAGAAAAATACTCCACCAATCACATAAATTCATTTAATTAATTTTAATTATTAACCAATCAAAATTAATTTCAATTAGTCACACGTGATTTACTTCACCCTATATAATGCATGCAAACTGTGAAAACTAGAACTTGTGATACCTTTCAATTCGACGGACCGATTTGGGAATTGGACATACCATCGCAACCGTTAGAATCTCAAGACCATTTTTATGATATGCAATGAATTAATTAATGCATGTAATGCAACTATGAATATCGGGTATATGAATGGTCACTCTAGCCACCTTCCTTGATTAAATTATTGTTGCAAAATCGAGTGTCTACTGGCGGCTTAGGCAAAAGTCAAGGCAAAAAAACCCTGCTAGATTGAAAACCCAAAAGGGTGGTCTAGGCAAAAGTTAGGGGAAAAGACCATGGGCATGGCGAAAATTCCTAAAGGGACATTATGAGTAAAAATTACGTGGCAAAGGAAAAAAAATGAATAATAATGACAATAAACAAAGATTATAAAAGGAAATTCTCTCATTGCTCAAATTAAAGGATAATAAGTTTGTTTTCATAGGGGATTTAGAACATTCCAATCCTTTATTGAATTCAAAAACAAAAACATGAGAATCATAAAAGTGCAGAAGAGTAAAACATGGGGCCCCTCAAGGTGGTCACTTAGTCCTCCTTGCTTTCTTGCTACTCTTCATGTAAGCTTTCTCATCACTCAGAATCCACTTCATGTTATCCTCCAACCATTGCTTGTACCTTGCAGTAGGGTAAATGTATTTAGGAGGAACAATGTCTTTCGTCACCCTACGACGTGGCCAAGCCTTACTGATCCTGCCCAAGATCCTATCGGTGAACACCGTGGTGTGGAAGACACCCTCATTATCAGGAGCTCCTTAACGCTCTCCAAATTGCCTTGAGATACGACAAATGGAGTAGTAAGAGCAGCATCGAAGCCCAACTAAAGTCACATAATGGTCCTTGTAGCAACTATGGACCATGCTTGAGATATGCCACCATTCCATGACCCATTGAATGCCGGTCTCCTTAAGGCGACCCATAAGCTCCATGTATGCCTCAAAGCACATGTCACTCTGATGAAGCCGGGGGTTTCTAAGATGCCGAGAAAGGTAAGTGCTGAGGAATACAATAGGGGTTGAAGCAACTGAAGCCTCTCTTGTAGCCATATCTGAAAAAAAAAAAAAAAAAAAAAAAAAAAAAAAAAAAAAAAAAAAGAAAGAAAGAGAAAAAAAAAGGAAAAATGGAAAGCATGAGTGAGAAAAAATAAAAATGATGATGAAAGAAGATATAAGGTGCCTCGATGGGTTGAAAACCGAAAGGTAATCCATGCAAAATTAGAGGAATCCCGCTAGGTTGAGAACTTAGGCAAAGTTAGGGATTATACCTGAAGAAGAAGAGGACTTCCCACAAAGAAGCTTGCTTCCTTCCTATGAAAGGCATCCAAACTGTTGAGGGTTTCCGCCAAAATCAAGCCCACCATATTACCTCTCCTTAGCTCATAAGCCACGATGCACATCCGAAGATCCACACAATATGATTTTTGGACCAAGAAATACCTTGCAAGGGCACATAAGCAAAAGGCACGAAGGAAGTACAATCATGGCCTCTCACCCTCAAGAAAGGCCGAATCAGAAAAATAATCAAAGACTGGCCTAAGATTGAGTTTGCCAAGGAAGCACCACCTATTTGCTGTGGTAGCAGGAACACCCAACACAACTCATAGCAAGGAAGGAAGATCCCCACCCATGGTAGGGAAGATGAGGTCATCAATCTCTGGTTCACCCATGATAGTAGCAAATTCCTCGATAGTGGGGCATAGTTCTATTTTTTTGAACCAGAATACATACCGAGAAGAAACCTAATAGTTGGCAGTAACACGAAGAAGAGGCTTATCCACCCTAATTTGATGGTAGGGGAAGATGCAAGAAAGACCATAGGGAGCGATGGAATCCTTGAAATCAAGACTAAGCTTCCTAATACAAGTGGAGAATTTTCTGCCATTGAAGGACCTCAAAAAAGTGTTTTCTGGGTTGGCAATACGTTGGTGAGGGTTTTAAACTCAAACGGCTACTTTTATACTTAAGTAAGTCGGTTAGGGTTTTTCTGATTCGCAGCCCACGTACGCAGAGTCAACCTTGCGTACGCAAAGTCAAAGCTATGTACGCAAGCTGATCTCCACGTACGTATGGTGCTCGACAGATGCCCATGTTCCCTTCTTTTGAGCAGAGTTTTTTTTACTCCAAAGCATCCCTAAAATTCATGTGACCTAAAGAATCATTCAAGACACATTCCAAGCACAAGATTGCAAGCATTAAAGAAGCAAAGTTGTGTAGAAACATACAATTTATGATATATCTTGTAAATTAAGAGCTAAGTTCCCCATCAAAAGCGTAAATATGTTCTTAATAAAATCTTTTGTCTCAAACTGAATTTAAATGTTGCTAAAAAGGAAAGAAAAACACTAAAACCAAAAAAAGAAAAAAGTTGTGTGTTGTATGCCTATATGTGTTTTGACTGTAGGTAATCAACGGTGCCGCCTCTTCCTCGGTTGGTAGCTAGGAGTCGCCTCCAAGTCCTTCTCCTCACCACCATCATCGTCATCATCATCACTATTGCCTGGGTGGGCCACTCCTTTAGGACCGTACAACTCCTTTGAGTAGTTGGTCACCTCCAACTTAAGATTCCTGACCAGCCACACCAGCTCCTCATGCTCTTGGATAGTGGGCTGCAATTCAAAGAATGAAGGGTTAGTGACTAAAACAAAAAGAGAAATTTGACAAAAAGAGAAAGGACAAAAGGAAAAAAGAACTTAATGCTCGAGTGTTGGGAGGGAAAGGATAGTCCATGACATTAGGATTACGGGGCATGACATTCTCCTGAGCAAAGCCATCTAGGCCATAAGCATAAATCGTCCAAGAGGGGTGTGGAGGATCAATGGGCTCACCGATAGCAGGTCACCCCTGTTACAATTTCCCACATTAGAAGTCATGAAAAACAAAAAAGAAAAATAGAGGAAAAAGAGATTGAGCATATACCTAAATAGTAAGGGAAGGCATGAGACGAGTGATGTTGAACTCCTCATAGTCCAACCCCTCAAGAAGCCACTTGGCATAGGAAACGCCGCTCCCCCACGAGTTGTATTCAACATCAGTCATGGAGTGTGGGGCAAGCATGAACTTAGGAGGTCCATCGGAATCTGTGGGTCATCCCTACCCACCAATTGGCATCTCACCTTCTCCACCAAATATAGCACCCTCAAGTCTGCTCTTTCAAAGGGTCGGGTAATCTCTGAAGCAATGAGAGTTGCAAGCTCCAAGTCTTGAGTAGCAGGAAGGGGTTGGATGACCCATAGGGCCCAGTTTACCTATAATGGCAGAAGGTTAAAAGAAGAGTATTCTGAAGGAAATGCATGAAGAAGCATAAACAACTAGAACTCTTAAACTTACCTCATCTGAAGTTAACCCTGCAAGGTGGGCCCTCACATAAGGAAAATCCTTTAGAACTAGGTCGATGCCTGGAGTTATGAGACCATACCTAACAACCCACCACTGTAAAAAGAAGCATAAGCCATAGGTTAGATGCAAGATCACAGTTTGCAAGATGACAGATGCAAGATGACAGTTTTCAAGATAACATAGTTTGTAGGGCTACAAGCTACAAGTGAAAGTGCAAAGAATGAAAAGATAACTAACCTCAAGGAGCTTTCAAGGCCCCATAAGCTATCGTAAGGTGCCCCAGTTGAGAGTATCAAGAGTGGAGTAGAGATAGGCAAGACATACTTGCCACTAGTTGGTCCTTCGTGCCTTTCCAAAGTCCTAAAAAAAGGTCAACCACCTCAACGACACCGTTTTCCCACCATTGGCAAAGAGATAAGCCCCCAACAAGTGGAGAAGGAAAGCTCTAGCCATACAAACATACTTCTCTGTGGTCCTTTGTGGGAGGAATATGTAATCCGACACCAAGTCGAAGTAGCGGATGGTCTCAGTGGAGTACTTCATCCCCAACATGTTGAGATCCAGCTAGATGCCTGACACATTGTCCAAATTGATGATGTCCCCTTCGAAGCTAAGGTCGGTTATGTGGTAAAAGTCATGAGGAGTCACTGTCATCTCTCGCTCAGCAATATGAAAGGTGTAGGTAGTATCCCACCACCTCTCAGTGAGGCACTGCACCAAGGTAGTACTTGCATACTTCTCCGGAAGAAGACCAATAATAGGCTCAAATCCCGCCTCCTAGATATAGCCCCTGGTTTCAAGGAGAAGAAGATTGTACCACTCCACCACTTTATTAGTGCTTCCCCTACTAGCATAAGGGGATGATGACTACAAAAAAGAAGATGACATTAGATTCCTGATTCAAGCAGAATTTGGAAAATATGATGTTTTGATGCAAGAATGAAGATAAAAAGAGGATGTAGTGATATGCGAATGCAAAAATGACAAAAAGGTGTGTTAGGATTGCATATGGAAGTGAAATTGAGGAAAAATAAGTGAAAGTGGGTAGAGTAGAGCTTTTGCCAGATGTCTCACGTACGCGGGTTAAAGCCCACGTATACAGACAAGGTACGCAGGACCATTCCCACGTACGCAGAAACTCAAGAACAGACCTACGTGCACAAGAACAGAGTTGCGTACGCATGAATATAAGTTGTGTACGCAGGCCCGAGCCCACGCACACAGGAACACAGACAGAAATAGTTCTTTGACAATTTCAAAGATGCTTCATCCAAAATCAATCCTAAACATGTTCCTACCCCTCTTAAGGTGTCAAGTTTTCATCTAAACCATCCCATAGCAAAAATCAAGCATTTACATGGCCAAAAATACATTGAAACAGAAGATTAGAGAGAAACTTGAAAATGAGAAAAAGTTTGAAAACTTACAGATTCAGCCATGGGAATGTGATTCTCTGGCTGGTATGTCAATGGTGGAGACCTCACCAACCTCGTTGCCTAACTCCAGTAGGTGAGGTGGAATGCATCAGAATATAGGACGTAGGAGGACTTGTTGGCCTTGGGTGCCATTGGAGAAGATGACGAGAGAATGAGAGAAAATGAGAAAGTGAGAGGGTTTGAGAAAATGAGATAGTCAATAAGTGAGAGAAAGAAAGAAGAGAAGGAGGTTTTTGTAGAGAAAAAAAAAAAGAGTTATAGAGAATATGAAGAATTGAGGGAGAAAAACGGTTGGTAACCATTGGAAAAAATAAAAAGGTGGTAACACACCTGATGGCTAAACTACACGTAGTTTAGGCCTTACCAATAAACTACATGTAGTTTAGTCATGAATAGTTAAAAAAAAAAAAAAAAATTTCCTTTCCAAAAAAGGAGGGACATCTCAAGATTAAACCAATTAAGGCACAAAATTATCATAGGACTCCCTAATGAGCGGTAAAGGAAGTAGAAGACTCTTCCTTCGATCAAGCACATAAAAAACCATCCCTAGTGGATCAAGCGCATCAAGTGCCATCTCTAGTGGCTCAAGCATATCAAAAACACCATCCCCATGAAGGAAGCAAAGGACTTTTCCCCAACAGATCAAGCATATCAAGAACATTATCCTGGGTAAGGAAGCAGAATATTCTTCCTTAAATGGATCAAACCTATCAAACATCACCCTCAGTGAGGAAGCAGAAGATTCTTCCTCTATATTTCAAGCATCTTAAGAACACTATCCTCAATAAGGAAGTAGAAGATTCTTCCTCAAATAGATCAAACCTATCAAACATCATCGTAGAGGAAGCAAAAGACTCTTCCTCAATAGTTCAAGCGTATTAAGCACCATCCCCATGAAGGAGGCAGAAGATTCGTCCCTGATGAACCTAAGCACATTAAAGCAATCCCAGTGAGGAAGTAGAAGATTCTTCCCCAAAGTATCTCCAGTAAGGAAGCAGAAGATTCTTCCCTAGTGAGTCCCATACACCAAAAAATCCCTTGCAAGGAAGCAGAAGATTCTTCCTCAAAGTCCTTAGCAAACCATAAAGGAAGCAGAAGATTCTTCCCTAATGGATCACATATCTACACTACTCCTTAGCGAGTTTCTTATCCCCATGCAAGTCATGAGAGGCAGAAGATTCCTCCCAATGCACACCTACTCCTCAATGAGTTTTTCCACCATTCCTTGTGGATCCAATAATCAAGACTACTCATGCACATATCCTCTAGGAATTGAACATATAGGCACGGAAGAAAAAGGTAGAGATAGTGAAAGAAAAAGAGACCAAGGTCAACCCGAGGCAAGGGCCTCACCTGAAAAGGTAGAGAAAGAAGTGAAGAAGACAAGAGGAACAAGTCACTTGAAGAAGTTTGAGGCAAGAGCCCCAGATGGACATCATAGAGACTATATCCTTTTGTTGTTTATTAGGTTAGCTCATAAAAGCACCGTTGTTGTTTTTTTTTTTTTTTCCTCTGTCTGTTTAAGTGACTCTAGGATAGTGAGTCACTTGCCATTTTCTTGCAAGTGGCAAAACAGGTTCTGGGATAGTGAACCTGTCGTTACTCATTTTTCGAGCAACAAAGGTGAGACTTCGGACATGTATGCGTGATGTGTGTCATGTGTATGGGTTGGGCCCGAGTCGTACGTCAAAATAAAATGTTTTGTCTCTTATTATTTTGATTCCATTAGCAAAGCTCACAAATGAAAAGAGGGGCATCTGTAGACATTGCATTTTTTACCCCTTACAACTCGGGCCGCCATTCCCTGATGATGATTGAACTCTAAGGCCTAAGGCTAGTTTAGAGCCCAATCAGATATTAAATTGATTTGAGGGGTGTTAAAATGGAAAATATAACCTTTTAAATGAGCAAAAATCTTTTTTGGGAAATAAAATGACAAAAGTGGCCCTCGGTCTGCATATGTGGGTTGCAGCCTGCATATGCGGGCCAAAGCATGCGTACGCAGCTAGGGTTTCAGAAGTATAAGAAATACAAGTTTTCTGCAATAATGGCTAAGGTTTGGAATGAATCCTACATCGTCTGGGATCTATTCCAAACCCCATTTTTTCCACTATAAAAACCTTACATGGTACATTTTCAGGACACATAGAAATCCCAAGGGAAAAACCTAAGATTCACTAGAAAATAGTGAATCAAAGGGAGTTTTTCACAAAACACCCTTAAGTAAATTTATTTGATTGAGACCTTTTCTAGCCCTAATCCTTTTAGTTTAACATTGCTAATCACTTTCTTATTGATTTATGAATAGACTTGACTGAGGGGAACGGTCAAAATCAAGCTTGGAAACTTTTGTTTAAGGTATTGGGTCTAACCCTTTCTCTTTATTTCTTTTTCTTTTCTGCTTTTCTTTCTATGTTTTAATCTTTTTTTTTTTTTGCATAGTTTATGTGTGTGTATGTCTGTTTAAGTTAGTTTTTAGTTCGTTTCATGTTGTGTGCACATTAGGTTGTTAAATTTTCGTTTTAAATTTCTGCTCTGTTTTTACATTTTTAGGTTTTCTGGGCAAGGACTTGCGTACGCATAATCTTGCCTGCACACGCAGGCTTGATTATGCACACGCAAGCCTATTCTAGCGTGCATGATGCCGTTGCCCAAAAATCCTAAATTTTTGTTTGTTTGTTTTGTCTCTGCCTTTACATGTTTGTTCTGTTTAGCCCTTTCTTTTATATATGTTTTAGGTCCTATAGGCTCTTGTTTACCTCTTTCACATGCTTGTTTGCTATCGTATGCCTAGATTAGGGTTTATATTCGTCTTTTACTTTAATGCTATGAATATGCATTCACATGCTCATTCATGATGCCATAGGTGCTGAGATATTGCAAGGTAAGTAAGGTAAGTCATGCATTCACATGAACATGCATGTTGTTTGTTTAATCCTCCTTTGAGATATGAAGTTAATGCTTTGTTCATAAAATGATTTGCTTGCTTCTGATGATATGCTTGCTGCCTTGTTTTAGATGAATGTTAGGGTTTCTTTTGTATGTTTGGCTCTCTTTTGTTTGGTGGATAGATAAGTATGTTTGTTTGGGATGAAAGATGCCATGTTGTATGCTAGATGCATATTAGTGTGTGTGTGTGTGAGTCTAGGATATAGGTATTGATTTAGTTTTTAATAGGGTTAAGGTATAAGACACAATGATGGGAGGCCAACCTTAGGGTTGGGCAATCTTGGGTGCCTAACACCTTTCTAAGAGCGTATCTAAACTCCGAACCCATATCTCTGGTAGTAAGATCAAAAAGTTCTTCATCCAAGGGACCCTATATATATGGTTCTTAGACCATTACAAAAACTAGGTGGCAACTCCCCCTTTGTGCCCACAACAGTGCTTGATAATATCCTTGTAGCATTTGAAACACTTCACTACCTCAAAAGAAAGACCATAGGAAAATTGGGCTACATGGCACTTAAGCTAGATATAAGCAAAGCCTATAACTATGTGGAGTGGGAGTTTTTGGAGAAAATTATGCACCACCTGGGTCTTGATAAGAAACTGGTTCAAATTATTATTGTTGGAAAAATTGGTTTTGCATCTCGTACAAAACACACAGCGGAAGCAACAAACACAGATCTACTTCATTCATGAGAGATAACATGTAACCTTGAATTCTAGAACAAAGAATAGAAAGCGTACCTTGATGCAGTGAAATTCAAAACCAAGACTTGAGAATACCTCTAATCAACATCTCAATTCCACATAGTGCCTGAGAAGAGTGGTCTCTCAATTTGTTTTTATGTACGTTGATTTTCAAAGAAAAGTTCTTTTTAAAAGATGTTGTTCTTCTTGTTGCAGAGAAAAACTTTTTTTTTTCTTTTCATCATACGTACATAGATAACTACCTTGGTAGTTACTTTATTTAATAACTCCTATTAAATAAAAACTGATTATCCAATTAGGTTAGCCTTTTGGGCCTGCCCAATTGGGCTTTAGTTTGTGGCTTGAGATGGCACTAAAGGAAACAAATAAGACTCTAGCTTCAATAGGCTTTGGGCTTATTTGTCAACTCTTGATAAGTCCAAAGTTAGCATTAATTATATTTAATACCACTATATAAATATAATTGCACCCTAGACCTTATTAATAAATTATATTCCAAAACTCTAATGATATTATTTGACCCCTCCATGAAATATTCATAGTGAACAAAGTCATAATGAACTGTCATTTTGTAAACAACTATTTCATCATTGAGTACCTGGTTTAATCTTTTAGTTATTCATATTTATTGAAATCCGATTTCAATAAATACAAGTTTTAGTAACTCCCTACTAAAGTGGGCACCCTGAATAATCAGTTCTCATTAAACTTATCTAAATGGGATATTTCATGTCTCTATAAAAAGATATTATAGATTCCATCTTGAGAATATGTGTTCCTTCAACACTACGTGTGGTTACCCAACATACTGAGGTTTTAACCGTCACTATTAGATCTTACTCTTGATATATTAAAGTAACCTACATTTCATGATCGGATTTAGTATCCTCTCAGGATTGAGAGTTTATGAAATTAGAACTCGTGAGATTAATCATTCAGGTGACAGTTGTTAATTGAATAATTAATCTCACAGCGGTCTAGTTCAGTATGTCTTAACACTTAAGACACATCAACTAGAAGTCTCAACTTCCATGATCCAGACAAACCATCTTAGTTGATATGTTATAGTCTTCACAAATGAAACGCCTAATTTCATCACCAACTACGAACTACATTTTGAGTTTACAAGGAATTTGTGATTTATATCTTCTGTGACTAAATCACATATAATGTGTCTCAATGACTATGATAATGTCCCATATTTCATTTATAAATAGTCTCATATAACTAAACAATTTAATTATTTATGACATACCAATAAATTGGATTTTAGGGCATAAAACCCAACAATTATGTCGTGTCTGCACTCAGTCTCCTATTCAGTTCTCCTGAACGGCCAACCTGTGGGCAATATCAAGCCTTCAATAGTTTTACACCAAGGTGACCCTTTATCCCCTTATCTATTCTTATTATATGCCCTGGGATTGCAGAGTTTAATTCAAAAGGCTGAGGTGGATGAGGATATTAAAGGTGTCTCTATATGTAGAAATGGACCACGGGTTTCCCATTTATTCTTTGCAGATGATAGCGTGCTTTTTTGTCGGGCTACGGAAGTAGAATGCCATAGAATTTTGGAGATCTTGGCTGTCTATGAGAGAGGTCTAGGACAAGACTAATATCTTTTTTAGTTCTAATACTCAGGCACATATTCAAACCCGGATCCAAGCACTTTTGGGGGTTCTTGCCATATGTCAATATGAGAAATATTTGGGCTTGCCAGCACTTGTAGGTCGAGCTAAGAAACAAAGTTTCATTTATCTTAAGGAATGAGTGTGGAAGAAATTACAATGGTGAAAGGAAAAGCTGATTTCACAAGCAAGAAGGGAAGTCCTTATAAAGGCAGTTGTTCAGGCCATCCCTACTTACATTATGAGTTGTTTTAAACTCCCTAAGGTTTTGATTAAAGATTTGGAGGTTTTGACACGTAAATTTTTGTTGGGGTATGGCTAGGAAGGTTCACTGGGTCAATTGGAAGAAACTTTGCCAAGCTAAAGATGTGGGTGGCATGGGGTTCAAAGAAATTGAAAAATTTAATGACGCCTTATTGGCAAAACAGGTTTGGAGAATGATTAACAACCTGGACTCTCTTTGCCATTGAGTGTTCAAAGCTAGATTATTCCCGGACTGTTCAATTTTGGATGCTAAGGAGTCAATGACAGGCTTACATGCGCAGAAGAGCATCCTTAGTGCTGGAGATGTGATTCAGAAAGGTATAGTTTTGCGCATTGGGAATGGTCAAAATGTTCAGATCAAGGAGGATTGGTGGATGCCAGTGAACCCCAGTTGCTCCATCACCTCCCCTCTGCCTTTAGTGTTAGCCGAGACCAAAGTTCAAGCTCTTATAAATCCTCACTTAGGTACATGGAAACCAGACCTCATTCACCAGCTGTTTTTGCCTCATGAAGCTACTTTAATCCTGGGTATTCCTCTGAGTCGGCGCTTCCCACCTGATAAAATTGCTTGGGCTTACTCTCCATCGGGTTTGTTCACAACAAGTAGCGCTTATAAGCTTTTGGTTTCCTATGATGTTATTGGTCAAGCTGGAAGCTCGAATATGGAGGCTCAAAAACAATTTGGGAAAGGTGTTTGGAGGTTGCGTATTCCAAATAAAATTAAACACTTTATTTGGCGAGCTTATAGTGATGCTCTACCAACTATGAGTAATCTCTATCACAGACTGATTACTCCCTCAGACAAGTGTGAACTTTGCCAACTCTGCCTAGAAGACCCGTTGCATGCTTTATGGTCTTGCAAAGATGTGGAAAATGTTTGGAGTTCATTCCATTGTTTCCACCAATTGAGCTCCCCTTAACCCTCGAATTTCAGTGACTTACTCTCTCGGTTTTTGCTATTTCAGCTTGGTTCTTGTGGAACAAGAGAAACGCTATCCATTTTGGTCGACCGGTGCACCCTGCTGCTAATATCATTTCATTGGCAGGTAACATGCTGCAAGACTTCTTGGCTGCTCACGATCCGGATCCGGTGGTGTATCGCTCTCCCATCCTTCAACAATGGTGCCCCCCTGAGCTAAACCAACACGAAGTCAATTTTGATGCTGCTATATTCAGAGGTACAAACTCGGCTGTAATTGGAGTTGTTGCGAAGGACTAGAGAGCTGAACTTGTTGGCGCGTTGTCTGCTTCCATCCCACTGCCTCAGGCAGTTGCTGATATGGAAGCCTTGGCATGTCCAAAAGCTGTGGAATTTGCTGCTGAGATTGGTCTGCAAAGGGTAATTTTTGAAGGGGATTCAACCATGGTTATCAATGCCTTAAATCATGGTAGCGTTGGATTTTCTTCCTTTGGAGTGGTTATTGAAGACATTCACTGTCTAGCTGTGGTTTTTCAGTCCTCTGTTTTCAATCATGCTAGTCGTTCTTGTAACTGTGTTGCTGATGCTTTAGCGAAAAAAGCTAGAGGCAACTGGGGCACTCAGGTGTGGCTCAACAACCCACCTGAGGATATTGCCTTCTTACTGTTATTTGATGTTCACTAAGTTCTTGTTTCTCATTAATAATAGCCCAGGCTCCTTGTCTGGTTTCTCAAAAAAAAAAAAAAAAAAAAAAAAAAAAAAAAAAAAAATCCTGGGAAAGAAGCCTATATTTTAGTAGTTCTTCATTTTTTTTTTTTTTTTTAATTGGGATGAAAAATGAATAAAAATGACTAAATTTTAGGGAAAAAAAATGAACGTGAAGGAAAAAGAAAAGCCTAAATTTTAGGATTTTTTTATTTTTTTATTTTTTTTATTTTATAACTAGGAGTTCTCTTTTTGAATTCAAAACATAGTAGATGTATGTGTGTTTTAAATTTGTTATTTGACATTGTTGCCCCTATTTCTAAGAGAATTTACTGTTTATTTATGAGGGTAAGTTTTGAATCACATAAAAGTCCAGTTCAATAAAGAGAATTTTTTAGAAATAATATGACGTTATTGACCCTAATTGTAAAACATTTGTAGGAAAAGTCATTGTTTACTGGTGAGGGTATTTTTGAACTTGAAAAAAAATCCAAATCAAAGAGGGAAATCCTCTTATAGATAGTGTGTATAATAAAAGTTATTGTTTCAAGTCTTGTTTATTTTGTCCATTTTATTATTCATTTTTTATTTTACAAATCTAAAGATATATAGACAGCCACATCTTTTAAATGATGTGTATAATATTAGTCCAAAAAAATTATGTTTAGACTATGAAATGAAGAAATGAACAAGATTTAAAATGAAGAGGTACTCCCATATGATTTTTTTTTTTTTTTTTTTGGGTGTGCAATATGAGGTTTTTGGGCTTTTAGACTATATGGACAAATTTGGATTTACAAACCGGGTGTTGTGGGATTCATTACAAATTTTTTTTTGTTTTTTTATTTATTTTTTGGTTTGGGGGGTTTGAAATTTTGAAAATGGGGTGGGGACGACTGGGACTTTGATCCTTTGTTTTGTTAGGCAAAGTAAGATCGGGGAAAAGTAAGAAAGAAATATGGGGGAGGACTGAGGAGAGTTGTCAGGTAAAGAGAATCTCTTTCTTTTTCTTTCTGTCTGTCTGTCTATGATTGGAAGAGGTAGTAGTGCTGCCCTTCATTATGTACATTGTGATTGTCTCAATAATTATTCTCATTTTGACTAATTACAAGAAAAAAAAACACACACACACACACGTATGCAATATGCTTCCTTGTTATTTCATGGATTTTTTTTTAA
Organism: Quercus ilex subsp. ballota; assembly: GCA_032727855.1. NCBI lineage: Eukaryota > Viridiplantae > Streptophyta > Magnoliopsida > Fagales > Fagaceae > Quercus > Quercus ilex. Next base: position 45,421,753 of record CM064912.1, on the reverse strand, counting down.
GAGATTATTTCGTGGATTTTAGTTTGTGAACTAAGATAACACAATGTGTTTCTATACTAATATACTATTTCATGAACTTTTTAGTTTGTGAAATCTGGGCGACTTTAAGAAGACCAGCGAAATTGGTGTATCTCACACAAATGTAAAAGCGATTTTAATAAGTCCATTGAAAGTTGAAACATGTTAGGTGTTTTTGAACACATGAAATAATCTTCTAATAAGTTTAGAAACCTTATCTTAAGAACTATTACATACACAACATTTTTACAAAAAATCTTAGATAAGAGGATGTTCTTAGTTTTAATTTGAACTCATTGTCAAAATTACTTTTTTACTCACTAATTAGAATTAGTAACAATTTGCCACTTAATATTTGTTGTGAAAATATTGTAAGTATAGCATTTCTAGTAAGAAAACTTAACATTCATACTTGTAGTTGGTTATTTTGGGCGATCAAGATTTTGTAAACCAACTTTGTCAGATAAATGAATTGAATCATAGATTTTTTTTTTTTTTTTTTTTTTTTTAATTATTGGGTTGTACTGTGGGCAAATTTATTCATTTTGGTATCTAGTGTTAGCTGAGTTGATTAAAATTTTTTGACATTATCAGGTCTCAAAGCAATCAAAGTTTTCTGTTATTGGACAGAACATGAAGACTTTCTTAACTAGATCAAGGAGGAATGGTGTCGGGGGGGTCATGAAGCCCCAATGTTCAGACTTTTATAAGAAAATTGAAACTGTTAAATGACACATTTTTATAATTAGTTCTATACTGAGAAATTTGGCACCTTACAGTTTGAGAGTTCAAAAGGAAAGGGAGGAGTTAAAAGGTGCTCAGATAAAAGTTCTTAGCAATCTAGGAAAGAAGATGCGTGCTTATACTGCTGTTAAAAAGCCTTCAGAAAACAAAGTATAAAGGAAAAAAACAAATGAGTGGTTGAATTTAGGAGACCAAAACACAGGTTTTTTTTTTTTTTTTCCCAAAAACTGTTTTCAAAACACAGTTTTTTTTCATAAACTTTTTTTTATATACTAGAAACTAAGAAATGCCAAGAATGTCATAAAGATGAAAGATTTGGCTAATGAATTTTATTAGAAGCTGTTGAGGACTTTTTCATGTTGGGCAAAGATAGTTAGATACTGCAGCAAAATGTTGGTGAAGAAATAAAAGATAGTCTTTTTCTCGTTAAAAAGTTATCAAACTCTGGATCCTAATGAATACTGCTCATTTATTTAAAAAAGGTTTGGCTAGTGGTTCATCGTTATGCTATTAAAGGTTGGGTTTGACATTGGCATGAAAAACTAGTTTTTTTTACTATTTAGCTTATTTTTACTACTATTCATGGGATCCATACCATTACACTTTTTTGTAACTATACATGAGTCTCATTGTACTATTGTATCTACTTTTTAGCTTTATATATAGTACTTTCAGCACAAAATTTTCAGTTTCAACTAAATAAGCTATTCTTAAAAATAAAAAATATTTTCTTCTAATTTCTCATTAAAAAATAAAAATAAAATAAAAATCATTCTTTTCGTTTGAAAAGTTACTAGGGAAGTTAAACTCACCTTATTTAGAGCATCACTATCCGGAGTTGTAAAATTCCGGATATGCTAAATTTTAGCATCAAACCGAACACTAGCATCCGGAGATGCAAAAAAAAAAAAAAAAAAAAAAAAAAAACTTATTCTATATTCTCAAACACTATTTTATCTATTTTACCAACTCATTTTACAACTCACCATACATTCTAGTTTTTATTTTTATATACAACCCAATAAAATAATATAAACTACCTAATAAAATAATAAAAAGTTTTATTCTCTCTCTCTTTCCTCCCACTATTACCCCTATCCATTAAAACTCACTACTCATGTTTTAGTTTTAAAGTTGTAATATCTATTGGACAATATAGTATTTTGTGTTTCAATGTATTAATATTGTTTTTTTTTTTTTAATTGTCATATTTGAATGATATCTTGAATAATCACTAACTATATATAGTATATTATTAATGTCATCTCTTATTTATAAGCATTTCATTTAATTATATAAGTTATTCCAACTAAAATAAAATGAAATAAAGATTTTAAATAATATTTTAAACTACCATAAATAAATATTCAATATAAACCAAAATTAATAAAATTTTCCTTTTAAAATTTTGTTTTCAATAATTTTTCGTGTATCGCACAGATTAGCGACTAGTTTATTAAAAGACTAAAACAGATCCAAATAGCAAATAAAAAACAAAGTCAACAATAATACTCAAAGATGAATATAAACATAATATATTTTTATATTTAAAAAAAAAAAGTTGAATAGATGGTGTAAGCACTTGATTAGAAATTTATATTTTAGATAGTCAAATGGTATCAATTAGAGGCATAAACACTTAAAAAGAAAATGAAAAATTATCGAATAATGAAAATATGAATACACACGTTTTAAAAAAGAGAATCTACATTCTCACAAAAGTGAGATAGGGTGGGAATCCAAATGATGTGATTTTGTAGAGCTATGTACAATAAAAATGGTAATATTCAGAAGTCTAAAAGAATTCCCAATAATTCTAAAAGATTACCTCGACCCAAAAACTTGTAAGGGTGTCAAAGTTCCATCCTAAGTGTGAAAAGAGTGCTTTTATTGCACTAATATTATTAAAATAATTTATTTTTCAAAAAAAAAAAATTTTAAATGACTTGATGGGCAAGAACTTATGTGCAATTCCATAAGAATAATTTTGTTATTTTTAAAAAAATCTCTTCAAGTGTATAATTAGCAACTAAACTCTCAAGTCAAAATAAATACCAATGAAAAGAAAAGATGAGGAAGAAGTCTCCATCTGTGCTAAAATTGTGAGCTTGTTAAGGTTTTATGGCTTGGCTGCATTTGGAATATGAGAATTGATAATTGGACTATCTCCTCAAGTTTCCGACTTAGGATGCATGTATACTCCATCTTTGCACAAATACCAATACGTATAATACCGATGCCTCTAAAATACATGCCATTTAAAATAAATAAAAAAACCAATACGTTTAGGATGTACTTGTGATACGGTGTGGGTATATGGTTATAATCCAACCCATAATAGTGGGAGAGAGCCCAAACTTGTAAAAAAAAAATTATATTTTTTATATATTGGTTTCATCATTGAACACTTATTTAGTTATCTTTTTATTTACTTTTTTGGATGTTAGTTTGTATTGTAAACATTATTTAATGACCATAGATTCAATTTATTATTCATTATTGCTCTTAAATTGCTATGTGTTTAATAATATAAAAAAATAAATGATAAAAAATATATTTAAATTTAATAAGTAATTAATACTCCCTTCGTCCCACTTTTTTTGTCTTGTTTGAAAACTCAAATTTTTTAAGGGAACATCATTTATTGTCTTATCTACATTTTAAAAATGTATAAGTTTCCAAAACTACTCTTAAAAAAATTTATCAAAAAATTGAATTAATAAATTAATAGGGGTATAATAGGAACATTAGTAAATTAATGACTTTTATTTTTAGAAACATGACAATATTTTGGAACATCTCAAAATAGAATAGAGGACAAAAAAAGTGGGACAGAGGGAGTAATACATATCATAGAACCTCCTATAGTATGATTTGAAATGTACTGTTGCGATCTCACTTCCAAATTATGATAGCCATATATAATATGGGAGTTGGAGAATAAGGAACGAAGTTGTTTTCCAAAAACAAGGAAGTGGATATCAATCTCATGTTGAATAATATTGAAAGAAATTCCACAATCATATTGCTATGTTTGAGCCACAATTTCATGATGTTCCCGGGTAGAAAGATTTTATATATAATTATTAAAAGGGAAATGTTAACAATAAGGTGTCGGTTAAGGATTATTTATTGTAGAGTACCTAATTAAAAATTGATATAAATTAATGAAATGATTGAAAATAGTACTAAAGTGACAAGTGAAACTCAAAAGGTTGGCTTTTTTTTTTTTTTTTTTTTTTGAGAGAGAATTTCATCAACCTATGGCGTTTGCTTCTGATAATACATTTTTTATTATCAGATCAAGACACCAGTCAGTTTTTGGTGTACAAAAAGTTGGCTTTATTGGCTCTACACTCTATAAAATTAGTCAAAAATCTGACAAAAAGTTGTTTTTTAACAAGCACCACACAATACCCGTTAACACTACCCTTATTAAAATAAGGTTGGTGGGAAATTATTTTGGAGTATTGCCAATATGTGTACAGTTTGCTTATTGCTTAGTGAAGTGGGGGCTATGGACCTATGGCCAATAGATGGGAAGGCTTTAGAGCATCCACATTGGTGGAGCTAAATTTTGTAACTTTTAGCACTTAAGGGAGTGTTTGGTAGAGGAGTTTGAGTAATATTGTTTGAGTGTTTTTGATATACGTGTGGGTGAAAAAGTGTGTAAGTGTGTTTGAAATGTGAAAAATGTTGCTCAAATAGGGATACCAAACGGGCCCTAAGAAAGTCAGATTATCTACTTTAACTTACCATTTCACAACCCACTCCATGTCAATGCTCTTATTTCACATCACAGTTAAACACTATTTATCTATTTAGAGCATCCACATCAGTTGGTGGATACTCTTCTATAATACAAAAACACCTTCATTTATTATTTTATTAATTTCCATTCACACCTTTTTTTCTCTCTTTTCTCCGTGCACAACACCTAGTGAAATTGTGTTTTTTAAATTTAAATGCCAAATCTAAATGCTTTTTCATGTTTGAATTTCACAATAATCGAATTGGTTTTTCTGCATTAATAAAATTTGCTCTATGTACATCATGTTTACTGTATATTCAAATCTGCTTATTGCATTCATAAAATCTGTTTTCTGCATTAATTAAAACTGTTCACTATTTTCTCATAAAAATTGTTCACTGTTTTTTGCATAAACTATTTTTAGCATTCTGCATAAAAGTATTTTCTCTTCAGCATTATTTGAAAAAAATTTCACTGTTTTTTCTGCATAAATATTCACTGTTCATCAGGTGTTTTATGATCCGGATGCTCTAATACCAATGACTACCGAGGAGAGAGCACAACAGTAATATGGAAGCATAAACAATGATAAAATTGATAATAAAGAAGCAAATAGCAAAATAGATATATTCAAAATAAGGTTAAAATGGAGTATGGAATATGAAAATAGAAACTAGTAAAATTTTACTTGAATAAAAACTTCAGTCTTTGATAAACTTGAAAACAAACTGCTGTCTTTGATACAAGCTTGAAAATAAAATTGTCTGAAGAGAAAGGTTACAAGATTACAAGAGGGGAAGAGAGTATAAAAGTCTTTCTGAGGGAGAGGGAAGGCTTTTATAAAAGACTTTCTAAAACTTGGAACTTAAAAGCTTAGAATCTTAGAAACTTAGAAACTAGTCTTCTGTCTTCGTAGTCCGTCTCTTTTATAGGTGAAATAAACCATAGTAAAGTAACCAGAGCAGGTAAACTTAACTCAAGTTAATCTGTCGGTGGTATGGAAATTAGTACTGGTGAGTAATAGTCTGTCTGCGTCTGTTTGGGAATCTTTCAGATCTCGGGAATCTATCAGATCTCTTTTTATGCATGCTAGTAAATAGTAGTAACTTTTGAACATCTGTCTGTATCTGTCTAGACTGTCTTGATTTGTCTGGACAGTTTTACTTAATGCAAAAAATAGATTTTATGAATGCAGTAAACAGATTCGAATATACAATAAACATGATGTGCAGAGAGCAAATTTTATTAATGTAGAAACAGATTTTATCAATACAGAAAAATAGATTCAATTATTGTGAAATTCAAACATGAAAAAACATTTAGATTTGGTGTTTAAATTTAGAAAACATGATTTCACTAGGTGTTTTATGAGAAAATAATGAACAGAGAATAATTTACGTAGACAGAGAGTGATTTTTTTTTTTAAAATAATGCTGAATAGAAAATAATTTTATGCACAATACTAGAAATAGTTTATGTAAAAAACAGTGAACAATTTTCATGAAAAAACAGTGAACAGTTTTACTTAATGCAAAAAACAAATTTTATGAATGCAGTAAGTAGATTCGAATATACAGTAAACATGATGTGCAGAAAGCAAATTTTATTAATGTAGAAACAGATTTTATCAATGCAGAAAAATAGATTCGATTATTGTGAAATTCAAACACGAAAAAGCATTCAGATTTGGCGTTTAATTTTAAAAAACACGGTTTCACTAGGTGTTTTATAAGAAAACAGTGAACAATTTTTTAAATAGTGAACAGAAAATAATTTACGCATAAAAGAGAGTGAATTTTTTTTAAAATAATGTTGAACAGAAAATAATTTTATGCACAATGCTAGAAATAGTTTATGTAGAAAACAGTGAACAATTTTCATGAGAAAACAGTGAACAGTTTTACTTAATGCAGAAAACAGTTTTACTTAGTGAACAGTTTTACATTCAACAAATTCGAACTTTTTTACAAATTCAAATTTTTTGAGGCATTTACCATTAGTTGATTTATACGAATCATTCATTTTTCTTTCATGGAGTTTGTCAATTATTCATATGGTTACATATTTAAAAAAACACAAAAACCATTTAAGTGCAATAACTGCGCCAATGCTAAAAACAGTTTATGCAGAAAACAGTAAACAATTTTTATGAGAAAACAGTGAACAGTTTTAATTAATGCAAAAAAAAGATTTTATGAATGCAGTAAACAGCTTCGAATATACAGTAAACATGATGTGTAGAGAGCAAATTTTAATAACGTAGAAACAGATTTTATCAATGCAGAAAAACAAATTCGCTTATTGTGAAATTTAAACATGAAAAAGCATTCAGATTTGACTTTTAAATTTAGAAAACATGATTTCACTAGGTGTTTTATAAGAAAACAACGAACAATTTTTTAAACAATGAACAGAGAATAATTTACGTAGAAAAGAGAGTGAACAATTTTTTAAATAATGCTGAACAGAAAATAATTTTATGCAGAATGCTAGAAATAGTTTTTGCAAAAAATAGTGAACAATTTTTATGAAAAAACAATGAATAGTTTTACTTAATGCGAAAAATAGATTTTATGAATGCAATAAACAGATTCGAATATATAGTAAACATGATGTGCAGAGAGCAAATTTTATTAATGTAGAAACAGATTTTATCAATGCAGAAAAATAGATTCGATTATTGTGAAATTCAAACATGAAGAAACATTTAGATTTGGCGTTTAAATTTAGAAAACATGATTTCACTAGATGTTTTATGAGAAAACAGTAAACAATTTTTTAAACAGTGAACAGAGAATAATTTACGCAAAAAAGAGAGCGAATTTTTTTTTTTTTTTTTAAATAATGCTGAACAGAAAATAATTTTATGTACAATGCTAGAAATAGTTTATGCAGAAAATAGTGAATAATTTTTATGAGAAAACAGTGAACAGTTTTACTTAATGCAAAAAACAGATTTTATGAATGCAGTAAGTAAATTTGAATATACAGTAAATATGATGTGCAAAGAGCAAATTTTATTAATGTAGAAACAGATTTTAACAATGCAGAAAAATATATTCGATTATTGTTAAATTCAAACATGAAAAAGCATTCAGATTTGACATTTAAATTTAAAAAACACGATTTCACTAGGAGTTTTATGAGAAAACAGTGAACAATTTTTTAAATAGTGAACAAAAAATAATTTATGCAAAAAAGAGAGTGAACAATTTTTTAAATAATGCTGAACAGAAAATAATTTTATACAAAATTGTAGAAATAGTTTATCCAAAAAACAGTGAACAATTTTTATGAGAAAACAATGAACAATTTTAATTAATGTAGAAATTAAATTCATATTTTGAAATTAAAATCTCTATATTTTACAATGCTTCTATTTAAATAAATAAGAACATAAAAAAGCTACTTATTTTTATGTTTATGTTTATTTGTTGATTATCCCAAAAAAAAAAAAAAAAATTTACAAGGTACTCGAGCTTGGTAAGCTCGAGTACCGTAGAAATAAAATAAACTGCATATTATTTATAAAAGGTACTTGAGCCTGGTATACTCGAGTATTGTATTGCATGGTACTCGATTTTACCATACTTGAGTACCACATTATTTTTTTTAATCGCCCAATTTCCAACTCAGCAGTGCCACAGTGGCAAAACTGATGAGGTACTCGAGTTTCATAAACTCGAGTACCATTTGAAACTTGAGTTTATGAAACTCGAGTTGTAGAAAAGTGGTATTTCCCTATATAGTTCCGAAACAGTGTTTTTTTGCTACAAATTTCTGAAAATGGTGGTATTTGGCCATTTTCACCCGATGTGGTTGCTATTATTATTTTTTCTCTCTCTTCATCTCTATCTCTTCAAACCTAACCCACTCACGACACCACCATCTGCCACCAGGCATGATCCTCTATCACAGACTCAACCACCATAAACCCAGCCACGATCCACCAAAAAACCCATTACCAAAAAAAAAAATCAAAAATAAAATCCATTAACCTCAAAATCCAAACCCACAAAATCAAACCAAACCCACCACATCAACACCACAAAATCCATCTTGTAACCAAATACCACCATCTAATATCATTCCAAACCTAGCCACAAACACAAAAACCCACCCTGAAATCCCCCCTGAAACATAAACACCAAAACCCACGCCGAAACACAAACATAAACTCTGAAACCCACCTCAGAACCTAGCCAAATCAGAAAACCACCAAGAACGCCGCCCCACAGCGAACATCGCCAGTGAGAGGCATGAGATATCATAGAGAAATGGGCAAAGAATGAAGAGAGAGAGAGAGAGAGAGAGAGAGAGAAAGAACTAGAAGGGTCTAAGACTCCTGAGGAAAAATAAAGAGGGGCAGGTGGTGGAAGAGATGGGTTGGAGCTGGGCAGGGAAAATGGGTCTATCGGTAGCTGGGCTTGGGGCTATGGAGGTATGAGCTTGGGTCAGTGAGGTGAAGGAAGAGAGAAAAAAATTTAAGGGGAGAGGGTGAGATTAAAGTGAAGACTAAGAGCATTCACAACAGCTCTTTTATAAATGTGTAAAATACACATTTTGACCACTTTTACACATTTTGAACCAAAAAACACTCTACTTCAGTCTTTTTAAAATCGTGTATACTTCTGTAAAATTATCAAAGAGCTACAGTACCCGTGTAAATTTACACAGGCACTGTAGCTCGTGTATTTAGTTTTTTAATAGTTTTTTCTCTCTCCTCTCTAACTGACTCTCACCTCCCTCTCTCTCTCTCTCTCTCTCAGATGCTGCGCTCTCTCTTTCTCTCTCCTCTCTCAAACTACCTCTCTTCCCTAACCATTACAACAACCCAGCATGCCAGAATCAACTGAAAATTAACCCAAACAAACCCACACACCCACACATAAATAAACCCAAACGGACAAACAATAAAGAGAGATCGGTGCTTATTGGAACGATTTGGGTCGCCAGAGCTCGTGGGTTGGCCGGTGAAACATGGAGCGTGGATCAGGCGGTGAAGAAAGGATCTGGGTCGCTGGAGCTCGTGGGTCTCGCTTGATCGGAGCTCGTGGGTAGGCCGGTGACGCGTGGAGCGTGGATCGATGCTTGTGGAGCGTGGATCAGCCGGTGAAGAAAGGATCTAGGTCACCGGAGCTCGTGGGTCTCGCTTGATCGGAGCTCGTGGGTGGGCCGATGAAGTGTGGAGCATGGATCGGCCGGTGAAGAAAGGATCTGGTCGCAGTAGCTCGTGGGTCTCGCTTGATCGGAACTCGTGGGTCAGTCGATAAAGCGTGAGGCGTGATCTGGGTTGATAGTTTTTGAGAAAGAAGGAGAGAAGGTAGAAGAGAGAGAGAGAGAGAGAGAGAGAGAGGTGATCTGTTCAGAAAAGAGAGAGAGAGAGGGCGCACGTATATAGTAAAACAGTTGAGAGAAATAATAAAAAAATTGAGAAGAATTAATATTTTATTGAAATATTTTGTAAAATAGATAAACTGATGTGTGTGTTTTGTAAAAGTGATAGTGTAAAATAGAAAGAGAAGGATTTTTCGTGTAAAATAAACAACAAATTTAGAAGAACTAATGTGGATGCTCTAAGAAGAGAAAGCGGAGATGCAATGGGAAAATGAGAATAGAAAGAAAGAAAGAGAGAAAAAATAAATAAAAAAGGAAATAATCATTATAATAATTGGATCACAAATAAAATATATTGTTTTAGTATAACATTTGAGTTACAGTACACTGCTAAAGATGGCAATGCATTGTAGCTCAAGAATAAAGACTTTTACATATAGCTCCTCCAATGCAGCCTCATTTTTATTATATTGGTTGTTAAATTTGACAATTTAGCAATTTGGCACCACCAATGTGGATACTCTTAATTAAAAATGAGTTTTGCTTACTTGAGAAGCTACGGAATTTGTTTAGGAAATGATGTTTTGAGACAAAATATGTTTTCTTAATATATAAAACTTGTCTGGTTTAGTAAAAAATAACAAAATATAAAACTATAATTTCTGGGACAAAGTTTGACTACAAACTTAGTTGTAGCCAATGGTTACAACTCCACTCAATATATTTCTATTGTATATGAATTTTGACAAATCTATCATTAGATTACATTTTTATCTCATATCAATCATGCTCGCAAAATTTCCAAAGAATCAAAGATCAATAACTATTTCATCAATCAAATGTTTAAGTTTCAAGTTTTTTGTAGTCTAAAATTATTAAACTATGTATAAAAAAATAAGTTTATGGATCATTCGGTAAATAACATTTGATTTGCACGAAATTTGATATGTGTGTTAAGAACATGCAATCCAACAATTAAATTTTCAAAATTCATGTTAATTTTTATAATAGGAGTTATATCCAAACTTTGTTCTAATTTCTGTTAGATGAAAGGTGCTCGCAGCATGATATTCTATATGTTTGTTTTTGTTGAGATGTTGCATTAATTGTATTTTTTTTTTGGTTAGCAGTAAAATCACTCATTTACTTATTAAAAAAAAAAAAAAAAAGGTGAGAATTGATTACAAATTTAGCTGTAAAATTCTCCAATTTTTTTTTGGGGGAAATTACACTTTGCCCACATGTAGTTTGCCCCAAAAACACTTTATCCACACATGATTTAAAAAATGGCACTTTGCCCACCTGTGGTCTGATCCGTTAGTAAAATGTTACCCATCTATGTCCCTGCCATTACTCTAACACCATTTTCACTCAAAAACACAATAGCAATTGAATCAAAACACATTTCTTAGAGAAACAAACCTGCCCTTTACACGTACACCATCTCTTTGAGATTTTGGTCCACTCCATCAAGATCAACACGTGAAACTCTCAGCATCAAGAGAAGTTGGCAGTCTAATCAAATTTCATGTGAAGGATCTTGAAGATTTTCTCTCTTGAGTTAAACCATAGGTACGTTCTTGATAGTTAGGGTTCTTGATTTTTTTTTTTTTTTTTCAAAATTGCTAAAAATGCAGCCAATAATAAGAACATAGTCATGTGACAAAAGGGGAAATTTTAATCCTTTAACAAAAGGGATTATAATGAAAGTTTACTGATATTGGTCTTCGACTTCGTCAAAATTTATCAGTAAAGCATTTTTGGGGCAAATCACAGGTGGGGAAAGTGTGATTTCCTTTTTTTTTTTTTTCTTTTTTTTTAATGCAACATTTAACTGAAAGTTCTTAGCCAACTTTTTTCACCATCCATATTATCCTTAAATTCATGTGGGCACCAATTTCAATTACAATCTACTAGACCAACAAAAGAGGCCCAAAGCAGACCAATTTCTACCAACAATCAATCACGGCCAGCCGTAACAGCGTTGAGACAGCCTTATGTGCCTGGGCAAAGTTAATCTCTAATCCCCTGGTGCATATATTGGATGGGATTCATGGGATGGCGTAATCATTAAAGTTGAATACATTTCAAACAAGGAAAATGCTAACGGAAACAATAAATGCAACGAAACTTCAATATATAAATGCATCAACCCGAGAAGAAAATGAGCTCGATGACCAGTTGACCACAGACATACATGCACCTGTACTGCTGTACATGCAAGCACACAATATTTGATGCAAATATCGGTAGGATAGAGTTTCAGTGACAGCTCTAGGAATTTTTCTCAAGATATTCCTTAAGAAGTATAAATTACACAATCTAATAATTTGTTATATTGTTTTTTTAATAATTATAAAATTATTAATTGACACATGCTCTCCAAGCAAAAACATTGATCTTTGCTGGCAGGTTGAGATGCCAAAGCCTTTTCCACAAAGGTTTGCATGGGTCCCCAGTTGAAGTTTCTCCACGAACATTTGACACACTCAAATTGTGGGCTATGTGATAGGCACTTTTGACTGAGAATTCTCCTTGTTGATTTCCAATCCATATTATTTTGTCTTCTGGAAGGGTGTGACTTAGAGGAATCTTCAACATTGTGTCAGCTTCAAAGGGCTGGAAGGATGCTCTTACCAAATCCACATTCCACCACCTTGTTGTTAGGTCTATGAGGGATGAGACCATTGGGAATTCGGGATTGTCATTTGGAGGGGAAATGACCTTGTAAGTGGAAGGGGTTGGAAGCCATTTGTCATCCCAAATGTGGATTAGTTTTCCGTTGCCCACTCTCCAACGAGTTCCCTCTCTAATAATATCTAGGTTGCTGTAGATGCTTCTCCAGGAGTATGATGGGGAGTTACCAATCTTAGCATTTAGGATATCCCTGGTAGGGAAATATCTAGATTTGAGTTTGGGTTTTGTAGGATTCTCCATGCCTGCTTAGCAAGCATTGCTTTGTTAAAAGCTTGGAGGTTTCTGAACCCCATTCCCCCATTAGCTTTCTGCTTGCACATTGTTTTCCAGCTAACCCAACTCATTTTAGTTTCTTGCTGCTTTTGACCCCACCAGAAATTTCTCATCATACTTTCTAAATCTTCGCAAAGACTTTGGGGAAGAAGGAAGCACCCCATTGTATACATGGGAATTTCTTGTGCTACTGCTTTAATGAGAATTCCCCCCCCCCCCTATGGAGAGAAGTTTGCCCTTCCAGCTAGCTAGCTTTTGCCCAATCCTTTCCTTAAGAATAGAAAACACTTGCTTCTTCGGTCTTCCAATGAAGGATGGGAGGCCCAAGTATCTCGTGTGTCTAGAATCTTGCATAGGGCTAAGGGTGGCAAAAATCTCATCCTTAACTTCTTGAGATGTGTTGGGGTTGAAGAATAATGAGGATTTCTCAGTGTTTATTTTCTAACCAGATGCTTCCTCATATTTTTGAAGGATTTGCTTCAATACCCGACATTCCTCAGCACTAGCTTTGCAGAAGAGAATGCTATCATCCGCAAATAAAAGGCGAGTGACTCTTGGGCATCCCCTACTTATAGAAATGCCAGTCCACAACTGATTGCGGGCTGCCTCATGAATAAGAGCAGAAAGCCCCTCTGTACAAATGAGAAAGAGAGTTGGAGAGAGAGGATCTCCTTGACGAAGGCCTCAGGTAGGGGTAATGTTCCCGCAAGCAACACCATTTATTAAAACAAAGTATGACACCGAGGTGATGCATCTCAAAATCAGATTTACCCACTTAGAACTGAAACCCATCTTCTCCATAACTGCCTGAATCAAACACCACTCGACCCTGTCAAACGCCTTACTCATATCAAGTTTTGCCGCCATATAGCCCTCCTTGCATGTATTTTTGTGATTTAAAAAGTGCATCAACTCAAACGCCACAAGGACATTGTCAGTTATTAGCCTGTCAGAAGTGAAAGCACTTTGATTTTCAGAAATAATATAAGGAAGAAGGGCCTTAAATCTATTTGCAATGGTTTTTGATATGAGCTTATACACTACATTGCAGAGGCTTATAGGCCGAAAATTAGCCATCTTTTTGGGGTTATTAATCTTTGGGATGAGAGCAATGTTGGTTCTATTAAGACTAGCCAAAGACATATTACCATTTAGAACATTTAAAACCATATTAGTAATGCTACATCCCACAACATCCCAATACTTATGATAAAGAATGGCAGACATACCATCAGGGTCGGGTGCTTTTGTGGGGTGAATTTGCTTAAGTGCAATGGTTACCTCCTCTCTTGTGAAATTCTTGTTTAGGCTTTCATTCATTTCTTCAGTCACCTTTGTGGGAATAGCAGCAATTATCTCATGAATCAGAGTTGGGGAGGCCGTCTTATACATATTCTCAAAGTAGTCAATAGCAACATGAGCAATACTCTTTCTTTCAATACACCAATTGCCGTGACTATCCCAAATCCCCATTATAGTGTTTTGCTTACGTTGCTCAGAGGCTTGGGTGTGAAAATATTTTGTGTTCTTATCGCCCTCCTTAAGCCAGTGTGCCTTAGCCCTTCTTTGACCCCAGTAAATCTCCTCATCATCAAGAAGGTCATTAACTTCTCTTCTTAAATTATTGATCTCAGTACTTAAAGCTCCATCCTTATCTTGAAGAGTCAGAGAGTTCAACTCATTTCTTTTTGCTTGAATCTTCTTTGGAATCTGCCCAAACACACTAGAGCTCCAATTCGACAACTCTGTGGCACATCTACTGAGATTAGTCATCACCCCCTTTGGAGTGCTAAGATCAATATCCATTCCCCAAGAATTTTCAATTATAGACTTGCATTTTGCATTTTTTGCCCACATTGCCTCGAAGTGGAAACGCTTTGCTTGGGTTTGTCGTTGGGTTACAGAAGCAGAAACGAGTAGTGCACTATGATCAGAAGTTGAGTCAAGCAAGTGATGAACTTTCATATCCCCAAACTTCTCAAGCCACTCTAAGTTGGCAAAGGCCCTATCTAAGCTTAAATATATTCTGTTATCCCCCCCTTGCATATTACTCCAAGTAAAGTTAAAACCACAGTAGCCCAATTCCTTAAAAGCACAGTAATCAACCACTTTCCTAAAGCCATCCATTTGTTGTTGGGACATAACAGCTCCCCCTGATTTTTCTGTATTAGATAAAATCTCATTAAAGTCTCCTATGCATAACCATGGGAGTTGCAACTGATTGTTAAAAAAAGCAAGGAGGTGCCAGGACTCATACCTTCGGTGTGTCTCCGGATGGCCATAGAAGCCTGTTAATCTCCACTTGAAGCTTTTTTCCATGTCATTAATTACTGCATCTACATGATTCTAAGAGTAACTCTTTATCTCCAAGTCTACCTCTCTAGCCCAAAGCAAAGCCAGACCACCTTTCCGGCCAACACATGGGACTATAAGACCATTTGCTAAGCCAAGTCTGCATTTTATTCTTTCCATTCGTCAAACTTTTGCCTTTGTTTCTATTAGGAAAACTACTTTGGGATTCCATCGTCGTACCACGTCGTGCAACGCTCGAACTGACCGGGGGTTCCCAAGTCCTCGGCAGTTCCAACTTATGGGTTTCATGGCTCCCGGCGGTGCTACCTTGTAGCCACCACCGATCCTTCTTCAAATTGATTCTGAGCTATAATTGGTACTGTATACTGCTTCTTTTGTAAAACTTGCATCCCTTCTTCTTCAAAAACTAATTTCCCTGCCCTCTTTGAACCAGCACTTAATAACTGAACCTCTGACTTTGGGCTTTTATTCTTCCCTTTTTCCCTAGCAATTCTTTTCCAATTTGCCTCTGCCTTTGTTTTCCTTGCTATCTCATTTCCCGTGGGGTTAGATGGGCTTCTTTTATCTTCATTAAGCCCAGCATTGCACTTCATTGGGCTAGACACTTCCATTTGCTCTTTTTCTGAATGGGCTTGCCGGCCCACTAGAGAGAGTGCATCTTTAGAGCCATTGATTTCTCCCAAGTCACGTGGGGTGCCTATTGGAGGTAGAAACCCCATCTCACGTGACCCTAAATTCCCTGTAGCATTCTGTCCCGTTTGGACTGGACAATCACGTGTAGCACCCTGAGAACTGTCACCCACGCTGACGTCATACTGCCCTGTACTCCCTTCATTTGAATTTTTCCGGTTACCCGCATCACCGAAGTGGTTCTCGCCACCATTGGAGACTGAACCAGCAGAGAGTTTAGTTGCAGTATTTGTATTTCCTTCCATCCTACCTTCGCTACCACCATCACGTTCTCCACTACTGGTTGTTTTAAACCTCTCCATTCCCTGCCTTGTATTCCCTTGAGCCCGAAGTCAATCACCATATTGTTTGGGATTTTGTTGGTCTGGAGGTTCCAGACAATGCTTCTCATCATGTCCCAACTTACCACACTGAAAACAAAAGACAAGGAGCCTTTCATACCTGAAACTTACCCAACATTTTTCCCCTTCAACACTAGCCACTTTGCCCCCTCTCCTTAAGGGTTTGTCTAACTGAAGATCAACTCTGATTCCCATGAATTTGGCTTGTTTGGACTGCCTTACTCGTCGATCCATTTCAATAAATCTCCCAATGCTATTGCCAAGCTCCCTGCCAACCTCCTCTGACATGAGCTCAAAGGGAAGTCCCCAAATCTGAACCCAAAAGGGAGAATGAATGAACTTGATATTTGTAGCTGAAAGCCCTCTTTTCCATCTACACAGCAACAACAAATTATTATCAAAATTCCAAGGCCCATTTTGCTCAGCCCATTTCAGCTGATACTCAGACCCAAATTTTAACTAGAGGATATTATTTCCCACATCCACAAGCTGAAGATCTGAGCCCATCTTCCATGCCGACTTCATCGTGTTCTTCAACGCCCTCTAATTCTGATTCCTATCTGTCAAAAGGCGACCAAAAAGGCTAAGGGAACATTCTTCAAGTAGATCTGACTTACACCTTGACTTTAAAGAAATTTCTTCTTCTTCCTCTTTTGTAAGCCGAAGATTGAGTAATCCCTCCACTACCATTTGGTCCATGGCAGTGAAGAGAGATAAGAGAACTCAGATGAGAGAGAAAGAGAGTCGGACTCAAAGAAAGAAACCCAATCGGTGAAAAGGATGGGAGGCAAACTTAGGTGAGAGAGCTGGTGAGTCTGACTCTAAGGAAAACCCAGACGGTGACCGAATGGGAGGAGAACTTAGATAAGAGAGAAAACTCAGATGAGAGGGAACGACTCCTACAGGGGAGAGAGACTAATTTGTTATATTGTTGTTTTATTAATTATAAAAATATTAATTGTTGTTTAACCTAACATAATTTGTTTGTTTGTTATAACCGAAGCCTCTGGAGCTCCCACAATTTTCCACGTCAGCATTTAATTTTTTTTATTATATATATTTTTAAATTTGATTTAAAAATAAATCTAATTTTTCCCCCAACCAACTACACGTTAAAACCAAAAATGGAACAAATCTCTATTTTCTTCTCACACACTAACCTCTCCTTCCCCTAAACCTAAAACTCATCCTTTCCTTCCTCCAAAATCAAAACCAAAAACTCATATTCTCCCACCGTTGCGGCTGCCGCCGCCACAGATTGTTGCCACCATGGAAAGGTAGCCTACTGAATGATGCAAAATCTCACACAACCACCGTCACTCCAATCCTATGCAAATCCTCACACAACCACTGTCTCTCTCCATGTCTCTCGTGACTTTCAATGTCAGATAAGTAACAATTTGAAGCTAGGGTTCCAAATTTCATCAAAGTAAAGATTCTAATTTGTTTATAAATTGTCTAAGATCAGGGTTTGCTATCAACTACGGATTTAAATGATGTTGGCTTCATTGAACCTAGGGAAACCATATAGAAGATCAAATTCTACATGGGCTTCGTCTCTTGGCATTTTAAAGAATGGTTAGTGATGTTTTTATTTTAATTTTAGGTTTTCCCCCTTACTTATTCTCTTTATTTGGAGTAAATTTGTTTTTTAAAAACCAACAGAGAGATTGAGCCCGATGAGAGTGCAATTGGGGATGTGGAATATGTGTATAAGGAGATTAGGAGGAGGAAGATTGAGCTTGATGTGATTACATTTAATGATGTGGTTAATGGGTTGGGAATTTACGGATCTTTTGTAATACTTATTAAACCAAATGTAAGAGCACATTATGATTTTATGTGTAATATTTTGATAGTTTCATCATAATTACATATTTCATTTTATATTAGAGCCAATTTAGCTTTCAATAATTGAAATTAGAGAAATGTTTAAACCTGAACATATTAACATTTGATTTGAAACAATCCCGTGCATCGCACGGGTTAGCGACTAGTTATTGGTTAATTAAATTATTGTTTATTAGTTGCACTAGGACATATCCCATGTGCCCATCCACCCCCCACCCCACTCAACAGACAAGCCTCATGCCCCCAATAAAAAGTTTTTAATTTCAGCTAAATAAGCTGTTCTCAAATAAATTCTTAATAAACCGTCAACAAGGATTGAACAGAGAAATAAATGCACATACAGAAGAAAAAAAAATTTCATTGTTGCACTATGTACTGATGTACACAACACAACACTACAATTCACTAACTTTATTATATCTCAACTCCCAATTAATTTCAAAGTTTCACAACACTACAATTAATTTTACTTTTAAAAAAAGAAACTAACAGACAAACATAACTATTTACCATTAAAAAAACTGCTATTCATATATGCACAAAAAGACAAAAAGAAAGAAAGAAAGAAGAAGACAAAATTCAACTCATAGAGCATACCACGTGGGTGGATATCAATCCACCCACTAGACACTTCTACTATTTTCTTTAAGTCAATGTTTAAAGGTCCATTTGGATGGAGGATTGAAAATTGTGGGAGGATGGAAAATATTTAGTTTTCCCTTTTATGTGTTTGGTTGGAGGGGTGGAAAAGTGGGAGGGTGGAAAACTCTTTTGTTTGGTTGGAAAGAAAAATGGAAGGATGGAAAATGTAATTTATATAAATTGACTATTATACCCTTATTACATAATATGTAAGAAATAGATTTATTTGTACTCATTAAATAATATAAAATTTACCACATCATATACATAAATTTATATTATTATTTTTACTATTATAATGTAAAAATTACAATAGTGTACATATAAATTTAATTAGGCAAAGGATTTGGCATCATCAGCACTCCTGCAGGAACAACAATTCAAGTAACAAAGAATATTTGTGTCTGTGTGGACTGCCACATAGCA
Source organism: Quercus ilex subsp. ballota (assembly GCA_032727855.1). Lineage (NCBI taxonomy): Eukaryota > Viridiplantae > Streptophyta > Magnoliopsida > Fagales > Fagaceae > Quercus > Quercus ilex. The sequence continues at coordinate 45,402,670 of CM064912.1, read as the reverse complement.
ATTAAGTTTATATCAAAGATTTTCTCCAAAAAAAAAAAAAGTTTATATCAAAGATAGTTGGCAAAGAAACAATAGATCACATGGAAAAAGAAAAAAGAAGAAGAAAAAAGAAAAGAAAAAAAGAAAAGAGAGGAAAACCTGGACGGTGTGCTGAAGGTGATGAGAAGATGAGAAAATGTGATAAGGAAAGTCTTTAGGTGGGGTAGGTGAAGGGCATGAATGAGGGTTGGTGGGAGGGCATTATGGTAAAATAACATTGAGGCAATTTTCTCCCATTGATTTTCCTCCCAATTTGGGAGGAAAAAATTTTGTGGGTCCGGGAGAAAAATTTTCTCCTGGGTTTTCCACTCTTCTTATTTTCTTCCCATTCCCAAACAGAGGAAAACTTAGTTTTCCACCCCATTTTCCTTCTTATATTTTCCATCCTTCCTAAATTCCACCCAACCAAACATAGTGTAAGTCTCTTAAAAAGAGAAAGAACTCTCTCTCTCTCTCTCTGTGTGTGTCTTTTGTATTAGACAGTTTAAGAGATTTTTTTTTTTTTTTTTTTGTGCTCGTTGCTCACTTGCTCATGAGAGAGAGAGAGATACTAGATCTGGTGAGCTTGGGCTAGGGGCGGAGCTGGCGGCTCTGTTGCTGCTGCTGCCTCTCCCTTCATTGCTTTACTTCAACCATTAGCCACCGAGTCTCTTGATTAGGCTTAAGGTTTTATTTGTTTGTTTATTTGTTTGTTTTGATTTTTGATTTTTTTATTATTTTTTTATTATTTTTTTAATCTTTGATGGATTGGCAAATTATTTTTGTTTTAAATTTTTGAAAGGCTGGGCTATTTGTTTTTGATAAAATTTGGTTGATCGAAAGTTTTTTTTTTTTCTCTTTCTTGACCTGTCCCGACCAGTTTTGACTTGAAATAATGCCAGGACATACACCGAAGCTAGAGACCACAAACCATCTGAACTGGAAGTTTTGTTTTCAAAGATGAATTTGTTCCACAGTTCCATATCATCCTACCCGCTACACAGTTTTAATTAATGCAGAAAACAGATTTTATGAGAAAACAGTGAACAATTTATGCAGGGTTAAATTTTCTTTAGCTTTACTATTTTGTGATTTATGTTGTTGTGCTAAATTTGTTGGGCTTGCTAAATTTTCTTTTATAGATTAGATCCATAAATTCTTTTTATGGCCTTTTAAAGTGCCAATAATATTGTTGGGCTTTTTTGTGGGCTTGCTTGTTACAAATTTTATTTTCAGATTTTAGTTCAAAAATTTTTTTGGGCTTTTTTTTTGCTTGAAAGTAGAACAAATAAATTTTTATTTTATTTTATTTGGGGGTGTTCTTAATTTTGCTTGAGGGAGTTCCTAATTTTTTTTAAAGGGTAAACAAATAAAAAAAATTTAATTATTATATATAAATTTTTTTTTTTTCAGTTTAGGGTGTTCCTGGAAACACCCTGAGCTTAATGTGGCGCCGCCACTGCAAAGTTTGCCTACAAACTTAGTTGTAGTTTAAAACTATGAATTTCTTTTAAAAAAAAATATTGTTACATATTTTGAAAATCTAATAATTGGATTGCATGTTCTTTGCATTTTTAATACATATGTCAAACTTTTTGCTAATCGGATGTTATTTATTATATGATTTATAAACTTATTTTTAATGCATAATTTTAGATTACAAAAACTTGCATTTAAATAATTGATTGGTGACATAACTATTGATCTTTGATCTTCTGAAAATTTTGCTTGCATAAATGATATAAGAAGAAAATGTAATCTAATGGTGAATTTGTCAAAATTTACTGCTACTGCCTCTCCCTTCACTGCTTTACTTCAACCATTAGCCGCCGAGTCTCTTGATTAGGCTTAAGGTTTTATTTGTTTGTTTGTGTTTTTTTTTTTTTTTTTTAATCTTTGATGGAATGGCAGATTAGTTTTGTTTTAAATTTTTGAAAGGCCAGGCTATTTTGTGGGCTTGCTTGTTACAAATTTTATTTTCAGATTTTAGTTCAAAATTTATTTTGGGCTTTTTTTTTTTTTTTACTTGAAAGTAGAATAAATAAATTTTTATTTTATTTTATTTGGGGGTGTTCTTAATTTTGCTTGAGGGAGTTCCTAATTTTTTTTTTTTTAAAAAGGGTAAACAAATAATTTTTTTTAAAAATTATTATATATAATTTTTTTTTTTTAGTTCAGGGTGTTCCTGGAAATACATTGAGCTTAATGTGGTGCCGTCACTGCAAATTTTGACTACAAACTTAGTTGTAGTCTAAAACTATGAATTTCTTTAAAAAAAAAATATTGCTACATATTTTGAAAATCTAATAATTGGATTGTATGTTCTTTGCATTTTTAATACATATGTCAAACTTTGTGCCAATCAGATATTATTTATTATATGATTTATAAACTTATTTTTAATGCATAATTTTAAATTACAAAAACTTGCATTTAAATAATTGATTGGTGACATAACTATTGATTTTTGATCTTCTGAAAATTTTGCATGCATAAATGATATAAGAAGAAAATGTAATCTAATGGTAAATTTGTCAAATTTTAAATAAAATAAAATTATTATATTTAAAATTATTTAAATATAATGGATTATGTTAACGAGTGCCTTTAGGGTAATGGCTAACAATCAATTTTAGGAAAGTTTTGACACAACTTTTATGGGAAATAGAAAGAACTGTCAAAACATTAATTTTTTTTTTCTTTTCCTATCAAAACTTTTTTTAAATAGATTATTAATCATTACCATAAGGTCATCCGTTAGCATTTTCCATAATAAAAAGATATTGAGCAAAGTTGTAAACTTATGCTACAATTAACTTTGTAGCCAAACTTTGTCTATTTTGATATATCTAAGCAGCACGAAAGCAAATTTATTTATTTATTTTTATTTTTAATTTGCACATCTATGAACCAAATAACTGATGGAAAGAAGCCGTAGCAAAGTCTTGCATGCAAGCATCAGAATATCCTACAATTCTAGATTTCAGATGAAGTAAATTAATAGAGCTAAAGTTGTTTGCACTAAATCCCTCCTTAAAAATACACTAGTTGCTGCTCTATTGAATTGCAAATCAGATGGAGCATTTATGCTGGCAAGTAACACAAAGCTTTTATTTGAAGAAGGCGGCAAGTACAAAGTTGATTGGTTAGGCTTAGAGGAAGACATTTTAATTTAATATGACTTAAAAAATCATTTTGTCAGGGAAGACATTAATGGCATATATATATTGGATTTAAACAAACCTAGCTAGGATCAACTAATGTTTTCATAAAATGAAAAAATAAAAAAAATATTTTATGCATGGGTAGAACTACTAATATTAATTCATAATTCAGTTACATAATTGAACTGCAATGATATTGAGGGCTGCACTGTGATTTCGCTCAAGCGAAAATTCTGTTCTTTGAAATCTTCAATCAACTCAATTGAAAGATTTCTAACTTAACCAAATACATCAAATATTTTTACTTAAATTTTATCATATGAATTAACCAACATTTTAACCTATTATAACAGAAATTAAAATCCGTAATAGGAATGAAAGAACAATTGTATTAATTTGTGACCTCAATGGCCTGACTAAACTAAGGAGGTCAAGCCGTCAAGTAAACCGTTCGTACATAAAATCTTCTAAGTCGATCAATGCAAGAATTTATTGAGTTTTCACAAATGCCATTCATCTTTCTTCGGAGTGTAGCACAAGGTTTTGAAATTTTAATTCAATGTCCACCATGCAAGTATCAAACATCTGGCTTGATAGTTGATATTCAAAGTCACAACTCCCAACAACTTACGTTCTATTATAATCCGTGTCACAACTCTCCTTCCAATACATATCTTTCCACTTGGTCCCTATCTATCACCAAAAATATATTCTCTCCACATTATAATTCAATATTTCAAGAATTAAAATAATAATAATAATAATAAATATAATTTTTATTAGGAAAATTGTACATTTTCACACTAAACTATAGTTTATACCCCATTTTAAAGTTTAAATTATTGAAATGCACGATTGACTTCGAAAACTTTATTACACTTAACCTCCTTTCGTAAACTTAGAAGGTAAACATACATGTGAAATTTCGTGACACTATTTGAGTTTGACCCCATTGAGGGTGCTTAGAAAGACCGAATACCCCTCTCTCATTCTTAGTACAACATGAAGCTCTCTCCTCACTCTCTATTTGTTTCCCAAGAAAATCTAATGACCAAATGAAGAAGAAAAGAAAATCCTAGAACAAAACACAATCCAATACACAAATTTGAAATCACTTCATTAGATTCCCTAACTCTCTCACCAACCAAATATACTCCCATTGGATTTTCTCAGTGACCAAACAAAATTTAATACACAAAGTATAAATCATTTTAGTTTCCCAAATTTTCTCACCAACCAAACATAGGAGAGAGAGAGAGAGAGTATATTCAATACTTAAGGTCAAGGCAAATTAAAACAATACACAAACCCATAAAATTTTATCTAGACATCGATTTAGGGCTTTATTATTATTACTATTATTATTGCATTTTGGATTGATATGAACTAGGGGCAATCTAGTCTTCTAATGATTCAGAAAAAAATCACATGATTTATCCATGCTTACATTTTTTGTTCGAATTAACAGGAAAATTGATGGAAATGGGTTAAGTGCTACAAAGTCTTCGATTTGGGGGTTGATCACACATTTCAATAGTTTATGGGACATAATGTAAAACGGTATATATTTTATGTGAAAAAATGTAATTTTTCCTATTTTTATTTAATGTTTTTTTTAATAGGGTGACATTATATATACCATAAATAATTCAAGAGAACATAATTAAAGTTATACCTTGAAATGGATATTAAATGATAAGGAATATTTCTACAAGGTTAAAAAGAGATCAACTCAAGTTAGTCGTTCAACACCAAAAACTCAACTGATAGGGTCAATCAAATGACCAATTGATAGGTATCCTAGTATAGGGATGACAATTTTGCTTCGCCCCTCTTAACCCGCCCCTCCTTGCTTTGCCCCAGGCGGGTTTTTCTCGCCCCACAAAGGTGGTGGGGCAGGGATGGGGCAAGATTTTAGCCCCGCACCACGGGGCGGGATGGGGATGAGTTTAGACTTTTTAGACCCACCCCTTCCCCGCCTAGCCTTGCATTGCTAAGGGTTATAATTGTAATTTTTTCATACCTTAAAACCCTACTATTTAAACAAACATAACAATATTAGGTTATTTTATTCTACCCAATGTGGTTCTTTGCCTTTATTTCGTTACGTGTTATACTATGAGATTTTTTTTTTGGTGATTATCTTGTTAAACGCTTGGATATATTATTCAATTTTTTTTTCTTCTAAAAATTGATTTGATTTGATGGGATAAATTTAGTTGTAATTTCAAGTATATTTTTATTAATGAAATAAGTTTCATTAAAAAAAGGGTACTAGTTGTAGGGCAAATTTAACAAAAAATAGAGTTTTACGAGGTGGGGAGGGGCTTCGTGAGGCCCCAAAGGGTGGGGGATGGGGTTAGGAAGTTTTCCCTATCATGTGGGGCGGGGCGGGGCGGGGTGGAGATGGGGCAAGACAAAACCATGCGGGATGGGGATGAAGACTCCATCCTTCGGCCTCGCCCCACCCCATTGCCATTCCTATCCTAGTCGTTTGACAACCCAAGTGAACGGATAACCCTGGACATAGTCCCGCAAATATAAAACATGCCTTCCACTCCAAGCTTGTGTTTGTGGAAAGTCTAACACATGAGAGTCGTCATGTGGCCAAGGAGTCGTCATGTACTATGGGTCGTCAAGTACCCTTCCTGACATCATGCGATACAATCCACCTTGACAGTCACCACGTAACCAAGGAGTCAACAAGTAACCCCAGATTGTCAAGTACCATTTGTGATGATTTGCAATGCAACCTACCTAGTGTCTACATTTGCAACATGTTGTGGTAACGAACGAGTAGGACCTAACAAATGGTCCTTTACACTTGGCTCCTAGAGTCTTGCATATTCTCCACTCCACTATTTCCATAAGGAAATAACTTGCACACCACGCCCAAAGATCATTTTACACATTCATATCCTTTAAAACATGGGAAGTTAGACTCGAAGATATTGGGACATTAGCTCCACTACATTCTCTATAAGGGAAGAGTCTACATTCACGGGAGCTTGGTCAGCTTTATATCACTATATAAACACCAAAACTCCTCTTCTACAAGGTACGTACAATTTCCTAGCTCTCATACTTTTGGAGTTCTTAGAAATCATTGAGTCACTAACTAAACCTTTGAAAGGTCTTTGATTGGTACTACATCGGTGCTCTCTATAAGTTTTTCATCCTTCATTATTTAGGTACTCCTGGAACTACACGTTTTTGGCTCACGGACGAATCCTTGCATCATCATTAGGGGTGTCCACGGTTCAGGCCGGGTCAGGTTTGATCCCAACTCGGACCCGACTTGGAATGCTAGTTGGATCGGCCGGTTTGGGTCGCGTTGGGTTTTCGAGTTCACCGGTCGGTTTCAGTTTTTATCGCTAGTGCCGTTATTTTGGCTGGATCCATCGAGATCTGGCCAAATCATGACAAGATCTCGCCGGATCTCGTCGGATCTGGACAAGATCTCGCCGGATCTCATCGAATCTGGACGAGATCTCGCTGGATCTTGTTCGATCTAATGGGTTTCAAGTAAAGTTTCGCCAGATAACTTCAAATATCACCGGATTTTGTATGTTTTCATTGAAGAATCTTCGAATATCGCCGGAAGTTTCTAGGTTTATGATCGGGTCGGGTTGCTCGGGTTTTGGGAGAGGAAACCCGCCAACCGACCCAAAGGTGTCGGGTTCTATGGGAGGCGACCCACCACCGACAGTCAGAGTGTCGGTTCGGGCGGTTTTCGGTTCGGGGTCGGACGGGTTGCTCGGGTTGGTCGGGTATATGGGTTGGTTGGACAGTCCTAATCATCATTAATCAAATCTGGAGAATAGACTCATTTATTGATATTTATTTTGGTGATCAGAAATTGCCGGACAATGAACAAACGTTACAAACCTTGTATGGAGGCCTACAGAGTCTTTGTGGGGACCTCAAATACTCAAAGTTATAGAGGTTGACTGAAACTCATAGTCACAGTCATTAATGAACTTTTTCCCCATTGATCAAATATTGTAGTCAAAGTCACAGCCATCTTTTTATTCGGGTTGTGCTTCCAGAATCGAAATTCTTATCATTCATCTACTAACCAACCCACTTCATAAGTATTATTGCAAATTATATGTGAACCACAAAAGAACTTTTTTGGTAGAAACCTGGATATCATTAACAAAAAGAAATAGCACTTACACCATTCAAAGGACAACACCTCTCATAATACAGCCCCATATTATCAATTTGTCATAAAACAAAAACATACATAAGTTCACACGTGAACTATCAAAAAACACAATGTCTTGCTCAATAACTGGACATTTTCTTGGCAACGCATCTATACACTTGTTCCCATCACGAAAATATTGACTCTTCTTCGCTTGAGGAATCTGATTGATGACACAAAAATTCTTAGCATTGGGAATTTGGGATTTCAATTGCACTATAGGACATTAATCAGTATCAATATATATATATATATATATCAATATATATATATATATATATATATATATATAAGCAGAAACCTCATACTGGCAGCTCTAGGAATTTTTTTAGGGTCGTCATTAAGAAATTTAAATTATACAAAATTTAATAAAGCAATAACATGAAAATTTGCTACAACTGCGAGTCGAGTTGCTAAGGAGGGCAAAATTGTTGTGACTGCAAAACTAAAAGGAGTACAATTGTCGTCACTATCAAGGAGAACTCACAACCACAATATTTTTCTTGATGCTATTTTTTAAGGAAAAATGAAATTAGAGATAATTTTTATTGAATAGGTTGAACGAGCTACAAATTTGAATGACAATTTTTATCTTTTTGTTTTATAATAGGCTTTTTGTTGAATAATTTGTTCACTTCTTGTTGTTTGGTCTTGTCTTGTTTTTGTTTGGTTTATGTTTGCTGTTATTTGGGCTAATATTTATAGTTGTTATTTAAGTATTTTTTTTTTTAAAAAAAATTTATAAAAGGGATTAAGGATTATGTTTGAAGGGCAGAATTAATTTTGGAATAATGCTACTTCCGTAACATTTTTACAATAAATATTATGCAGAAAGCTGTTATTGGTAGGTAAATATATATATATATATATTAGTATTGGGCCCAAATTAGAAGCAACAACAACATACCCCATTGGATTTGTTGTGAAATTATTGTCAAAATATTGTGAATGTAGCATTATTCTTATTTTTGTTGAACCCAAATTTTTGTAATTCTCAAGTCAGGGTGTTTGACATTTTTACTAGGGTGGTCACAATATTTTTTTTTGGCAAGTGTATATATACATTTTTTTGCAAGTGACCATCCTGGCTTGCATGTGGAGCCGCCAGTATGCAGGATTGCATGAGATCCTGCCATGTGGTGATCTAATATATCATTTAACATTTTTAATTTTTTTTCATTAAGTTTTTTTTACTGTTATCCAAAAGATCACATTAACTTTTTTTTTAATTATTATCTAAAAGATCGGTTGTAGTTCAAAATTAAATTAAAATCAAACCAAACTTTATGAAAAGCTTAAGCCCACTTATTACGTTACATATTATGACCTAGGTTTGACCCTTCCACATTAACTTTTTCCCACATTCTCCAAAATATGGGTTGGCATTATAAAATAGGACACACATTTTGAAAGACTCTCTTTACAATCTTCCTGATAAGATTCTTATTATTAGGTGCCACATCAATTTGCTCTTTCCTCTTCCTATCGCTGATTGTATCTTTGCACAAAAATGGACTATTTCTACACCATCTTCTTTTATGTGGTGGAATCTATTAAAAATAAATAAAAAACTAGTTTATATGATAGAAACAATAATTCTCTCAATTTGTTTTTTGTTTTAATTTCTAACATAGATGACTCTTGAAGCCAACAAATTATATGCCTGGTTGTCCACTCTCTTTCAAGGAATGTAAAAGATAATTGTACACTTTATTAGCCAAAATAATTAAATTATTGTGAAATTCATTTAGGCTATATATATTCATATTCTTAATTATGTATATTCATAATAATTTTGGTTCTTTTTATTTTCTGTATAATATAATTGAACATAGGATGAGTGTTATAAGACCATAAAGAATAGTTAGAAATTATTTCAAAATAAAAATATAAAGTTTCTGCATATCGCGCGGGACATCGACTAGTTTATCTAAAAGCTTTAAACACATTAGTTTGCTGTTTACCTATGCATATTTATGTGTGAGTATTTCTAGGTCTGATTTTGATTTATGGACAGTGTCTGTAATACCCCAAAAAAAAAGAAAGAAAAAAAAAGGAAGGCTATTTAGGTAAATCTCTTGTGGGGTCAATTTTATAATTAATATTACTGAGAGAGATTTTAGAAAACTAGGTTGAAACCCTAGTTATATATAAGCTAATTAAGTTAGAGTATAAAGATAGATATTTTTTAAGGAAGATTTCTGAGTTTGTTCAAGTAGAGAAAGATTGACGGCACACTTGAGGTAAGAGCCTAAGAAATCTCATATTTTGTCAAATCTAAATTTTATATGAAATTATAATATTTTTATGTGGGTATTTTTGGCTTGTAGTGAAACTATCTGTGAGTTTTATGCTGTAATCGAAGAAGGATTTAGATTTATATCTTTGCTATTTTGGACGCTAAGCAACTATTCCTATCTCAAAAATCTGATCTTTTCTAAGACTTTTATTGCGTTAACTACGATAGAAACTGCAAATTTTTATGTTGTGTTAAGATTTGTTCTAGTAGGTGTGAAATTTCCACACAATTTTTCTTTAAGAATAAGTCTTGTGCCACATAAAGTGGCACAACAAATGCTACAACTCGCCCATGTGGCGAGTTGTGGTTGGTGGAGGGGTGTCCTTAGATGGATCAACCACCACCCTTCCACCAACCACAACTCGCCACATGGACGAGTTGTGGCATTTATTGTGCCACTTTATGTGGCACTAGAAGGACTCTTTCTTTAAAGAAAAGTGACCAAAGTACTAGACTTGATGATATACAGAAGCCTAGTAGTCTAGGCACGCTTTGAGGTCTGACATAGACTCACATGCTTTTGAAAAAAAGAAAAAGGAAAAAGAATGGTGTGGTGTATTCGTAAATGTCTTGGTGCTTTGATTTTTGTATGATATAGTACTTAGTTTGTCCTCATCTCAGGAGAACTAATGGTGGCAGACAAAAAAAAAAAACACATGTATAGACCCTATATGGCTATACGTATAGTGTGTTCTATAGGTTTTATTCCTAGGGAACTATTTGTGGCAGAAAGTAAAGATACAAAAATATTATGACTATGTGAGTTTGGTGTAAGAAACAGGGGATTACATCCACATCAGTGGATGCAAAATCTTGTATAATAGAAAAAGACACCACTTTTACACATTTTTCCTCAAAAATGCTCTACATCAGTGCTTCTAAAAGTGTGCAAAGATGTGTATATTTATACACTTGCTATAGTAACCATGTATATTTATATGGTTATTGTAGCTCTTCTATTTATTATTTTAGTATTTGTTTTTCTCTCCTCTCTGTTTCTCTTTCAAATCAACTCTCTTTTTCTCTCTCCTCTCTGTACCTGACTCTCACCTCACTCTCTTTCTCTCATCTCATAAATCGCTGGAGTCGTCAATCTCTAACTCAAGCTTTAGGCCGGAGGGTCGATCTCTCTGTCAAGCTTCACAGTGCTTCGCCGTTCGCCCAGCTTCATCACCAGCTTCACCGTTGATCTCGTTGTTTGATCCGTGGGTTCGATCTCTCTGACCTTTACCGCCGTCCCTCACTCTTTCTGATAAATGGGTTTCTGGATCTTTGGATTTGGGTAGGTTGATGATGGTGGCTTGATGACGGTGATGATGGTGGCTCGGTTGAGTGGGCATGTGAATTTCATTGATGGTAGCTTGGTTGAATGGGATGGTGGCTGGGTTGTTGTGTGGCTTGATGATGGTGGTTGGGTGGTTGGATAATGGTGGCTGTGTGGGTTGTCTTGGTTCTGTGAGAGAGATGACAATGGGAAAAAATGAATATTTTATTGAATAAATGTGTAGAATAGATAAACTGATGTGGGTGTTTGTAAAAATGGGTGTGTAAAATAGAAAAAGTAGGCTTTAGATGTGTAAATTTACAAAATTTTTGCATGAACTGATGCCAATGCTTAGGCTTAGTGAGGAGACATAATTTATATAGATAAATTAATGATAGTTCTCAAATGTATAATATGGATATTTTTAGTAGTTTCTCTTCTAATCAGGTACCGTTACAAGTTTTTCTTAAATTATTTTATTATTGAGTAAATGATACCTGCAAAATTGTTTTAAGTGATATCTTAAGATTTTAGAAGAAATTTTAGGGAGAAGTTCCTTTTGGTATGGCTTTTGGAGATAAGTAACCTTATTCTAATTGGGTTTTATTTTGCTTATATTAATGTATTTTTAACTACTAATTTTTTTTTATAATTGTTAGAATTTTTATTTCTATTGTATTACTGATTTCAAGTAAAGGATTATTATAAATATATTTTAATACCTGAGTATATGATTTTTATATACATGCTTGAATAAGATATATTTTTGTTAGAAAGTATGATTTCATATATATGATTATGGACAATCTAACTATGAATTGATTCTGATATCCGGCCAATGGGGATTATTCAATGGTACTCTGATACCCAAATCAATGGGGGTTATTCATTGGTACTTTGATACCCAGCCAATGAGGATTATGTTGGAAAAACTGGTTTTGTATCTCATACAAAACACACAGCAGAAGCAACAAACACGGATCTACTTCATTCATGATTGATAACATGCACTATGTAAATTTCAGAATTTAAGAACAAGATAGCGTACCTTGGTGTAGTGAAATTCAAAACAAAAGATTAGAAGTACTTGGGAACACTTTCAATCTTCACTCCAATTCCACTTTACGCCTAAGAAGTGTGGTCTCTCAATCAGTTTCCAAGGGAGAATAATCGAGTGGCTTCACTCACACATACACACCATTTCACAATGATGTATCTCTTATATATTAAAATTCTGTATGTTTCTCCGTTTATATTTAACTGATTATTTAATTGGGTTGGCCTATTGGGCTTTTCCAATTGGGCTTTAGTGTGTGGGTTAGAGTAAGACTAAAAGGGACCAATAAGACACTAGCTCCAATGGGTCTTGAGCTTTTCTATCAACTCTTGACAAGTCCAAAGTTACCATTAATTATATTTAATACCACTATATAAATATAATTACACTCTAGGCCTTATTAATAAATTATATTCCAAGACTTTATTATACATGCAATCCCTTCATAAAATATTTGTAGTAATATTAAGTCATGAATGTAGACTGCCACTTTGAAGATTACTACATCTTAATCCTTAAGTACCCAGTTTAATGCTTTAAGTTATTCATCATATATTTATGAAATCCAATTTCATAAATATATACTTTAGTATCTCCTTACTAAAGTGATTAGGCCTAATACTTTGAATAACCAAACCCATTAAACTTATCTTAAAGAAATATTTTATTTCTTTGTTAAAAGATTATGAATTCCATCTTGAGATTATATGTTCCATTAACACTAAATGTAACTGCCCAACATACTGAGGTTTTGATTGTAACTTTAGATTTCACTCTTGATATATCAAAGTAATCTACATTTCATGATCAAGTCCATTATCCTCTCAGGATTAAGAGTCCTTGTAAATAGAAGTCGTGAGATTTATTATTCATTTGACAGTCGTTAGAAGAATAATAAATCTCATAGCGGTCCAGTTCAATATGTTTTAACTCTTAAAACATATCAACATACCAACTAAAAATCTCCACTTCCATGATCAAGACAAATCATCTTAGTTGATATGTTATAGTCTTCGCAGATGAAATGCCCAATTTCATCACCGACTACGAACTATAATTCCGAGTTTACAAAGAACTTGTGATTTATATCTTCTGTGACTTTTCACATAAATCACGTACTATGCATCTCATGGACTATATGAAAATGTCTAAATATTCATGTTACCATTATTTTAGATAATAATAAAACAACTTTATTTATCATAACATTAAGTCATACATATTGTCATGCATAGCATCATACAATAGGATTTAAGGGCACTAATCTTAACAAATTATTCATTGGTGCTCTAATACTCAAACCAATGGGGGTTATTTATTGGTACTCTGATGCCTAGTCACAGGGATATAGCATGACCATAATCATAAGATTGTTAAGAATATGAATTATGTTTAAATATTTGAACTATTTTGAGTTCTTAAAACTACGTATTTGATTTTGAAAATGTTTGAGTATTTCAATTATTTTGAGTCATTAAAACTGCTTATGTATTTTTGGAACCTATTGTAAGCTATAGCTTTTGATATATGGAAAATTGACTACTTTCTAAACCATCTATGATATATTTGTAAAATTAAAATATGTGGTCTATTTGCAACTTTTTATTTTAAGACTGAAACTTCTTTTGTTATTTTTGAAAACCCATAGTATATCATAACTTTTGAAGACTCATATTACATCTTATTACTTTACAGATCTATTGCTTGATAGAACTTATTAGGATTTTGGTTACTTATTGAGTTGTCAGCTCACCCATTTTCCCCCTCCAGTTTCAGATTGTGAAGAATAACAAGTTTTGATGTTGTGTTGTGAGTAGGAAAAGAAGCTTAGTGATTTTGGGATTGGATGGTCTTCTAATAGTTTTGTATTTATTGGCCAATTGGCATTATGTACATGAGGTTTGGATTTTGTTCCTATTAAATTATTGTAGATTTATTCATAAAGAAATTGTTGAGGTATTTTAGATTTATTTGATTTAATTTTTGAGGATAAATTTTAGTTGCTAAAAAGGTCTTGCACAGTTGTAGGGTGCTTACTTTATAAGCGTGCGGCAGTTGTCACGTGCCTATCTTTATAGATGGGTTTAGGGTGTGACAGTGTGAAGGAATTTATATATATATATATATTTGAGGGAAAAGTGTCAGAGGAATAGCATATGATGAAAAAGGCTGAAAATTGAAATGTAAAGCACAAGTCATACGTACAGTAGACTTTTTTTTTACTTGAGCTCCATTAAGATCATGTACTATTTACATCCCAACCCCCGACCTCAAAAAAGAGGGTTCTAGTGAAACAGAACAAATGATGCCGAGCCAAGAGCACCCTCATTCCTATCTAATTAATATAAAAAGAAAATGATGGATGTAAGAATCCACAGATGACCATATCCCTCAAGTCACACATTGCTTTTTACCACATCGTTTTAAACGAAGTTTTACCATAACATTTCCTAGTAGGTTGCTGTAAACAGTATGTAATTGATTCCATTACGGACTCATGAATAATCATTGGTTCGTTCGGTACTGGAAAAAGGTCATGGCTGACCGCCATAAAAAGTGATGCAAAAAGTCATAGGATTAATGTAAACATATACCATTGTGTACAGTGTACACTCAACATTTTAGATATTTTTCAGTAAAGAACGCACGTGTTCATCAAGTTGCGGTAATACATAATTAAGCTTCCCCCATAAGAAAAGACAATTGGGTTGTTAAACAATTGACTGTGCCTTGCTTAAAAGAAAATGAAACCTTACTAAAGTTAGTCGCTAATCAAAGTGTGGAACAACTACTTCTAGGAGACTACAACGCCGTTATTAATGTAATAGGTAATCTTCTCATCTAGAAAAAAAGAGGAAAAGCCGAAAAGTATGAAATTATTTTTGAGTACAGACCCACTGAAAGTTCAAATAGTGTTGAAAACACTACCAACGTTTAGACCCCCAATTAACAAATTACCAATTCAAGCTTATTATCAAACAATTGATGTGCGGAATATGAACATAAGCAAATAATAGAATTGATAATCAATTTAGACCAAATAAAATCACATCCACAACAGAAATTAAATGACAAAGATTAAGGGAAGAAAGACGCAAATACAAGGACAACACAGCGATGTGTTATCAAAGAGGAAACCGAAACCCTCGGCGTAAAACCTCTCCGCCGCCCTCCAAGCGATCAATAATCCACTAGAAAATGTAGTTGGGATACATGAACAGCAATAAACCCTCCAAGCCTAATCTACCCAGGTACCTAAGCCCTCCAAGCTTCTTGCTCCAATGAGGTTGCGCCGAATCTTTTTCTTCTCTAGCTTACCGGATTCCGCTATAACCCATAGCATCAACCAATAATCATTGGTCCCTTCCAAACTGTTTCCCTTAGCACCAAAAGACCTTCTCACAGACGTGGGTGTGGTGAGAAAATGATTTGGTCAAGAACCTTTCAAGGATGTATCAATGGAGAGAAAGAGAGTAGAGGAATTTGAGGAGTCTCTTAGTTAAGATTGGGGATGAGGCACTCTTGTTTTTCTCTAGGGTTTCTCTCTCAAAATTCTCTGTAAAAGCTCTCTACATTTCGTGGGTATAAGGGTCTATATAAGTGGTGTGTGTTTGGAATACGAAGAGACAGTTTTTGCCAAACATG
Organism: Quercus ilex subsp. ballota; assembly: GCA_032727855.1. NCBI lineage: Eukaryota > Viridiplantae > Streptophyta > Magnoliopsida > Fagales > Fagaceae > Quercus > Quercus ilex. The sequence goes on along the minus strand of CM064912.1, from coordinate 45,387,013 downwards.
GCAAGTTGGCGGCTTGGCCTTGCGACTGGTCTAAGTTGTGAGTTCAAGTCGCGTGCTAACGGCCTAGCCAGCCTGGGACTTTTGTCCTGTAGTGCAACAGCTGGCATGATCCTTCACCTCCCTGCATGCTTCTCACATGTGCTGCAGTTTGGCGGCTTGCAAGTCGCGAGTCAGCCGTAAGTCCTAGCCGCGAGTCCCTGCTTCTTTGCACATTGTTGAGCAATTCTTCACACTCTCTCACACACTACCCTTACATGTATCCCACCTAAATACAGGGTTACTAAGTGCTAAATTACAAGCAAATTGGCATGGAATAAATCCAACAAGATGGTTGATAAAATTCAACCTTACACCCACTTTGCAATTTGTCAAGGTCAAATCATAATAATGTAATTTCCAAACTAAAACTTTCTATGAGAAATATTATGTGCACATTAAATTTATTGTAAAAATATTGTGGACGTAATAGTAAAAAATATTCAAGAATAATGGAGTTACTTTGTTTTTCTTTTCTGCCATTTCTGCCCATGCATTTTGATTTTAACTTTTCAAAATCGATATACCCGACATATAAACATATTAAATATCCACCTGAATTGAATAAAGTCTTCTTTTTGCATGTCAATTGATATTTAATATGCGACCGTGTATCTCTATGTATTATATAAATAATAAGCATGCGTTTGATATTGGCTTAAAAAGTCAATTTTTTTTTTTTTTATTTAGCTTATTTTTGCTACTATTCATATGTCACATTGTACTTTTTGGTACTATTCATGGGTCCCACAGTACTATTTCAACTACTTTTTAACTTTATCTACAGATTTTTAGTAAAAAACTTTCAGTTTTAACTAAATAAATTGTTACTAAACAGAGGCTAATATATAAAAGACTGTTTAGAAAACAAGTTTCCAACTACATAAATCTGAGCAAGAAAGCTTCAAACTTAATAAAATTACTTTCAAACGACTCAGTTATTTTGATTAAAGGTCTTCTATATTCTTTTATCCAACACTATAAGTGTATAGCAATAAAGTTGGTTGTTTCTAAAAAAATGAAAACAGAAACAGAAGCAAAAGTGCTCAGTTATCTTTCCAAGCAAATAATTTTAATCCTAAGAATATTAATTTAAACTGTTCCTTTTCCTTTCAGCTGTGCATGAGTTTGGGTTGAGACTTGAGAAAACCCAACCCAAACTGTATATATCCTAGAGTATCTCTAAAACCTAATCCAACCTAATTTGAACCCGTACGAACTGAGTTGGGTTAGGTTTCGTCATGTTGGGGTCATTTTGTCTTGCATAAAAATGTGAGGTTTTTTATTACTCAGTTATTTAAGTTCATTATTCAATAAATGATTGCAATTTTGCACAAATGAGTATAATATTAAAATTTGATCAAAACTAAGTCTCAAAATATCAAAATAACTCAAATTATAATTTTTAAAATACATATAATTTTTAAACTATTAACAATATGGCTTAGATGAATTTAATTAGATTAAAAATTGTGTTATCTTGAACTTGATCCAACCCAAATACGTAATTTACCCTTTATAATAAATAAATAACTAAACCACCCAACCCATATCTCACAAAAAATTAATTCAAAATGTTGGATTGGGTTGAGGTGGTTAATAATAATTAACACCCTTACTTTCAAACAATTGTTTCTGTAGTGACTCAAAAAATAAAGGCCTAACTCTACTTAGAACAGTGGTACCTTGTCCCTCAAATCAAGCCCAAACAATAGAATTTTTAAGAAAGTGGGTGACTAACTCAAGTGCAATACAAGGTTAAGTCCAAGTCTAGGACCAAAGAATCCTAAGTAGTAGAAAAGTGCAAAAGGAACATCAATTAAGGATAATATTCTCCTCGGGCAAATCCAAGGATCAACTTCTTGTGTATAAATTTAGTTTTGGTTCTTTACAAGGTAATCCTGAATTCTCCTTGTTGTTCTCTTGTTACTTAGAAATTGTCCATCCCCCTTTTCTGGGGGGTTCCCTTCCTTTTATAGCCCTTTACCATGCATCTCAGCCCTCCACTTGTATGTCTCAAGGCATTTCTCAGGATAGTTGTCCCATCAATACCCTGTTAAAGGTAGTAGGAGCTGCTTGCTGTGAAGTTATTGCTCAGGGGTCATTTCCACATTAATGCAGTTGATAAGATTGGTGCAAGGCATTGAATGCGAAGGTGGGAGGTATATCCTTTAGGAAACTTCCTCCCACCATCCTTGCTCCTGTTGCTATCTCTTCTCCTTTCCGTGGGCCTTTAAAGGATATCAATTGTCCTAATTCTCTTACTCTCCTCGGGTAGGTGGAGTTCTCGGAGTTTGCTTACCCTTCTTGGCCTGGATTGGGCAAATTAATCCTTGGCTGGGACTCCTCGGTCCTCGAACCCCACACAGTTTCCATGTGTGATGTTTTTTTTTAATTTTAATTTAAAAAAAAATTATATCAATGTTGATGAAGCGTAAGTTTGTCAGCTAAGGTGGTTAGATGGAAGCAATCTCCAGCCTGTATGAGCACACTCTCAAAGGTAATCACCGGTGTGGTGCCTGCCACAACAAACTGATGAAGCATAAGTTCGTTAGCTAAGGTGGTCAGATGGAAGCAATCTCCAGCCTGTATGAGCACACTCTCAAAGGTAATCACCGGTGTGGTGCCTGCCACAACAAACTGATGAAGCATAAGTTCGTTAGCTAAGGTGGTCAGATGGAAGCAATCTCCAGCCTGTATGAGCACACTCTCAAAGGTAATCACTGGTGTGGTGCCTGCCACAACACCTCCGATGCCAAAGTCAATATAAGAAATTCTTTGGACAAAATGCAATATAACAGACCAAAAGAAATCTTTGTGTGTCTAAGTATCTATGTACCTTGTACTTGGCGATGTGTGAGCTTTATATATGCTTTCATAGTTTCTAGCTGTTGGGGTAGTTATGGAGGTCTTAATGCTCCTCTTGGTAACGTTTGGTGTTGTGTAATGTGGCTTTAATGTGCTCTAACGGTTCATATAGTTGGCCTTGTAACCGTTCTGGGCGTAATTATGTTGCATTGAATGGCCTTCTTGCCTTCGTCAATGACGTGAGTATTAATATGCTCGTCCAGGGATATATTCGTCTGTATCATGGATGTCATCTTTGGTAAATGAATTCATCTGTCCGGTCAGCTGCCCCCCGATTCTGTGGTCGTCGTGACTTGTAATGAGGACTGTAGAATGTGAGAAGTTTTTGAGCTGTAAATAACTCTTGGGGTTTCGTTCCGTATTAAATGTAAAGTGGCGGTGCTCCTCAAGTTGTGGTCTACGTGGCACATTCTGACCGGTGGAATTAATACTCCCATTCATGTGACCATTGGGTTTCCCGCTAGATTTCAGTTTTCTGAGCCTTTGCTTTTAAACTTCTCTCCTTCTTTCTTTTTCGCTTTTCACGAAAATTTGTCAATCATTGTTCTAGGCATTTCCTTGGCTTTTCCCATTCTACAATTCCTTTCTGAACCAGTGCGTGGTGGTGCCTCCTTTGTTTGCCATTTTTAAGGTACACTCCTTCTCTTTTTTCTTGTTTTGCCTTTTTTTTTTTCTTTTTTTTTTTGTCGCGATGCGATTTCCAATTTCTTTACTCTTCTCCTTTCCTCTTGTTTGTCTTCAATTTCTTAGGGGTTTAGCTTATAGGATTTCCCTTCATGTTTTTTCTGGGTTTCCATGGTTAGTAGTTCTGAAATTAGGATAGTCTGCCCATCAATTTCCTTCCTCTTTGTGCGTTTAGGAGGGTCTTTAGATATTTTCCCCCATATTGAGAATTTCGTCTTTGAGGGCAATTGCTTGAGCATCGCATTGGTTGATTTGTTGCCTTTGCTTCGTCAGTCGCTAGATTGGTTTGAGAACGTGGTGAGGGAGTGAGGGGGAATGTCTGAGGTCAGATCCAGTGAACTTGCGACTAGGTTATCGTCTAGCGGTAACCCCGTGGAAGTAGATACAGCCGTTTCTGACCTTCAAGAGGTTAGGGTTTTTTACGACCTCGAGGAGGAGTGTGGGCTAGATGTTGAAACATTAGGTAGGTTCGCTGGTAGATTCCAATTTCCAGAGCGAGTTAGGGTTCGTTTGCCCGGCGAGGATGATCGGGCGTGCCATTTCTTCCCCGAGGATGTATGCTTGTATGAATCTGCCTTCCTCTGTGGGTTGAGGTTGCCTGTTCATCCTTTCCTCATGGAGCTCTTGGACCGCTTTGGTATTGCTCTGGGGCAGCTTATGCCTAACTTATGGAGGATAGCAGTCAACTGCATGGGGATTTGGCTAGCAGCTAATAACGGGGATATGATTAAGGTAGACGAGCTCATCTACCTGTACCATCTGAAAGCGTCCAAGGAACACGGGTACTATGAATTGGTGCCCTGGGAATGAAAGACTAGGATTGTCAGGGGTTTGCCCTCGTCCTTCAGGTACTGGAAGTCAAGGTTTTTCTTCGTGTCAGGGGACGATTTTGAGACTCCCTCTAGCGAGGTTTGGGGGGACCTTCCAAGGTTGCGTCGTCGGTGGGGAACCCTAACCTTAGGTGCGTCATTGCTTCTCCTCGTCTATTAAGTTTTGTTTCGTTTGCTGCTATCTCTATTGATCTCTTTGTTTCTTGTTTTGCGCAGAGAAAAGACGACCTAAACTCAAGAGTAGGTACAAGAAGCGTGTGCAGAAGGCAGTCGAATATGCATGGACGATTGAGAGCTGGGACGATCTTGTGGACCCAAGGACCCTTGCTTTCTACTATCTCAGACCAGAGCCTTCCACCCTCGTCTTGCGAAACCTTGAAATTGAGGGAAAAAAGAGTAAGTGTAGGGTTCGTCAGTACTGACTCTTCGCACATTTGCTCTTATTCCCCAATTTTTTTTTTAGCAATCATTTCCTCTTTGCAGGGATGACGACCAAGTTCAATAAGGGTATGTATGCAAAGATGAGGTCCAAGAAGGACGAGCCATTGTCTAATATCGGGAAGAAAACGGTCCGCGTTACTAGGCAGAGTGGCTCCGTCACTCCATCTGCCTCCGTCAGTCCAATGGTTTCAGGGGCTGAGGTGGTGAGGACGGCCTCTCCCACGACTTCTGTGGAAGAGATTGGTGTCCCACGCGTCTCCAAGAGGCCACGGTTGTCCGGGGAAGAGAAGGAGAAGGTCAGTTCAATGCTCTAGAGTGACGAGAAGTTAGCGGTAGACAAAGCTCACGAGATTGTGACTACCACAAATTTAAAGGTCTTATCCGGTGTTCCTTTCAATGATGTTACTGCACGCCGCGTTCATAAACTCGTCCAGGTAAAGCGTTTGGGTAAATTTTAGTTTCTTGTTTCTTTCTCGTTCTATTGATGACTTTGAACTTCTTTCTAGGTACTAGGAGAAAGTCTCCATATTACCTCTGAGTATTTTACTCAAGAAGCTAAGATGGCGTCTCTCACGTCTAGGATGGAAGCTCTAGAGGCGGAGAATTCTAAACTAAAGAAGAAGCTTATTGACTCCATGGGCGAGGCTACCTCCTTGAAGGAAACAGTGAAGAACTTGAATGACAACCTTAGAGCTGAGCGTCAGTTGACACTGGAAAAGGACGAGCAGCTTCTAAGTGCCAAGGAGTCGCTCAAAACGATTGCCGCCAAATATGTTGAAGCCTTCCAAACCATTGACGAGTACAACACAGTGCTCTTCAGTTGGTATTTCAAAGGTTTCGAGCTCCTTAGGAGATATCTAGTTAAACATCCTGCTAGAGTGGACATGGAGAAGCTAGATTTGGAAGAGGTAGATCAGGAGATGGCTGCTGACGAGGCTGTCCAACCTTCTGCCATTGAGCCTGATGCCTCTAACAAAGCTCCTGCCAGTGACGCCCCTGCTGATGTAGACGCTGCCATTGACGCCTGAACCTGATTCTTGTGAATTTTTTTTTTTTTTTTTTTTTTTTTTTTTTTTGGGTGCCCATTATGTTTTGGGGTGGTCTATTTTGAGAACAATTTTAGTTTCATCTATTTTGAGAACAATATTTTTAGCCCAGTATTTATGGGCCTTTAGCTGTAAAAACAATGGTAATTTGCCTGTTTATTTTGGGCTTTAATTTAATTTGCTTCTCTGTACTTACTTGCACTTGTGATTGCCCGTTCTTTAGTTTGTGATATGCTGGTGTCATCTTTTAGTCGCCCATGTTGTGTGCTTGGCGAAACTTTTACTTTCCCTTCTCTTCGTCAACATCTTTTGTCTATTTCGTTAATCTTTCGCCGTTGATAGCTCTCTATTCGTCCATGCAGGGTTTAGTTACTTAACTACTTTTGGCTTTCGTTATTGGTAACATACACCCTTTTTCATCGTCAGTAACTTACATCCGTCTATGCGGAATCTTGTTACTTAGCCATTTTTGGCCTTTGTGACTTACACCCCTTTAAGGGTCTTTTCATCGTCAGTAACTTACATCCGTCTATGCGGAATCTTGTTACTCAGCCATTTTTGGCCTTTGTGACTTACACCATTTTAGGGATCTTGTCATTATTTTTGTACTTCCTGCTGAATTAGATCTGCGTTCCATAGAATCGTTAGCTGAATAATTCATTTATTAATTTCAACAATGAATACATTTAACTGTTACATCTATTGATGGTATTTCTTCAAGTGTTCAATGTTCCATGGCCTCGGGAGTCTTTGTCCGTCTTGGGTTTTCAGGTGATAGCTACCCTGTCTGGAGTAATAGGTGACTCGATAGGGTCCTTCCCATGTAGGGCTGAGCTTTCCTTGAGCAGGATCTCTGGTCGCCGGGGTTACTTTACACAGGACGAGGTCGCCTATGTCGAGTCACCTGAGTTTTACCCTTTTGTTGTAATAGTTAGTCATCTTCTACTGGTATTCCCCCATTCTGCTACAGGCTTTGTCTCTTATTTCGTCTAGACAGTCCAGGTTGACTCGCAGACGTTCATCATTGGCTTCTTCATTGAATACTTCTCGCCTAGTGCTGGTTACTCCTACTTCGACGGGGATCACTGCTTCAGTGCCATAGGTTAGTCTGAAGGGGTTCTCTCTCGTCGGGGTTCTCGTTGTGGTCATGTAAGCCCATAAGACATTGGGCAATTCTTCTAGCCAGGCACCCTTCGCATCGTCCAGCTTGGTTTTTATGATCTTGAGTAGCGTACGATTCGTCACCTCCGTCTGTCCATTCGCCTGTGGATGTCTTGGGGATGAGAACTGGTTCTTGATTCCCAGGCCTGAACAGAAGTCCTTAAAGCCTTAGCTGTTGAACTGTCGTCCATTATCTGATATGATCGTCCTTGGAATCCCGAACCTGCAAATTATATTCTTCCACAAGAAGTTTCGGATCTTTGCTTCAGTGATGGTCGCCGCTAGTGGCTCTGCTTCAACCCATTTCATAAAGTAGTCAATAGCAACTAGTAAGAATTTTACCTGACCTTTGCCTGGGGGCAGTGGGTCGACGATGTCGATTCCTCATTGTGCAAACGGCCACGGGGACGTTATAGTCGTCAGTCTCTCTGCCGAAAGTCGTTGGACATTCTTGAACCGTTGACACTTGTCACACTTCTTGACGAACTCTATTGCGTTCACCTGCATAGTAGGCCAGAAATAACCTGTTCGAATGATCTTCCTCACCAAGGATCTAGGGCCAACATGGTCCCCACAAATTCCTTCATGGATTTCTTCCAGGATGCACTTAGCTTCCCCTTCGTTAACATACTTCAAGTAAGGCATGGAAAAGCCTCTCTTGTATAGGGTGTCATTGAGGATTGTAAATCTGGCTGCCCTCTTCTTGATCTTCCTGGCCTCGTCTGTATTCGGAGGGAGGTGCCGGTCCTGGAGGAAGGATACGATGGGCGTCATCCAGCTGTCTGTGCTCTGGATTGTGAATGCTGGAACTTCTTCAATGCTGGGTTTTTTTTCTGGATTTCCATCATCAAGTCTGCGCTTGCCACCCCTTCTTCTGACGATGCTATCTTCGAGACTTCATCTGCCACCATATCCTGGCTTCTAGGTATCTGTACAAATTCTACTTCATCGAACTCCTAAGTCAGATGTTTTGTCAGCCTGAGGTACTTTAGCATTCTCTCTTCCTTTGCTTCGTATTCTCCCTTGATTTGCCCAATTACCAGTTTTGAATCATTTTTGACTAATAGGTTCATAGCCCCAAAGACCTTTCCGAGTCTCAATCCCGTCAGAATTCCTTCGTACTTGGCCTCGTTGTTGGTGGCCGAAAATTTCAGCTGAACTCCATACTTTAGTACCTCTCCATCTGGGGTGATTATGATGACCCCTACTCCCCTTTTCTTTCGGGCTGACGAACCATCTGTCTGTATCGTCCATTTCTTAACCTCGATGGTGAGATTTTCCTCATCCGAGGAAGTGAACTCGGCAATGAAGTCCACTAAGGCTTGTGCCTTAATGGCTGTCCTAGGATGGTACTCGATGTCAAATTGGCCGAGTTCAATTGCCCACTGGACCATTCTTCCAGCTGCTTCGGGTTTGTTCATGGAATTTTTGATAGGTTGGTCCATCATCACTAGGATTGGATTTGCTTGGAAATACTGTCTCAGTTTTCGTAAGGCAACTATTAATGCGAATGCAATCTTCTCAATTTTTGGATACTTGGACTCAGCCCCTTGGAAAGCTTGGCTAACGTAGTAAACTGGGAGCTGTTTTTTATCTTCTTCTTGAATCAGAGCTGCACTTAAGGCTGTATTTGACACTGCCAAGTACAAATATAGGTTTTCCCCTTCTTTTGAAGGACTCAAGAGGGGTGGGTTGCTCAGGTAACGCTTAAGTTACTAAAATGCTTCTTCACACTCGTCTGTCCACTCAAATGCTTGTTTCAAGGTCTTGAAGAAGGGGAGGCATTTTTTCGTCGCTTTAGAGACGAACCTATTAAGAGCTGCAATTCTTCCTGTGAGCTTTTGGACTTCCTTGACGGTTCTAGGTGATGCCATGTTGATTATGGCTTGCATCTTCTTCGGGTTTTCTTCTATTCCTCTTTGGGACACCATGAATCCCAAGAATTTGCCTGAAGCTACACGAAAGACACACTTATTAGGATTCAACTTCATCTGGTATTGTTTGAGGGTGGCGAATGTCTTCTTCAGGTCATCTAGGTGGGCGAGTTCTTCCTTACTCTTGACGAGCATGTCATCCACGTATACTTCCATATTCCTGCCGATCTATTTGCTGAACATGTTGTTCACTAACCTCTGGTAAGTAGCTTCTGCATTCTTTAATCCAAAAGGCGTTACCTTATAACAATAGAGCCCCTGGCTTGTGATGAAAGCAGTATTTTCTTGATCTTCCTCTGCCATTTTTATCTTGTTGTATCCTGAGAAAGCGTCCATGAACGTCATTAACTTATGTCCGGCTGTAGAATCCACAAGCTGGTCTATCCTTGGTAGAGGAAAACTATCCTTCGAGCATGCTTTGTTCAAGTCCGTGAAGTCCACACACATTCTCCATTTCCCATTTGCTTTCTTCATTAGGACGACGTTTGCGAGCCTATCAGGATAGTATACTTCCCGGATGAACCTTGCCGTCAACAATTTGTTAACTTCATCTATAACCGCCTAGTCTCATTCTGGAGCAAAGACTCTCCATTTCTGCTTGACGGGCTTCCTCTCTGGGTACACGTTCAACTTATGTTGAATGACTTATGGGGATATGCCTGGTATGTCCTCGTGGCTCTAGGCGAAGACATCTTGGTTCTCTTTTAGGAATTGGACGAGCCTTGATTTCATCTCAGGACTTAGCGTCGTCCCTATCCTCGTTGTCTTGGTTGCCTCTCCTTCGTCCAGTTCCACTGTTTCCAAGGCTTCTATTTTGTCTTCTTCTTTCTCTTCAATCATCCATGTGTGGTTCTCCTTCGCAGCCAAAACGGCCTGGTAGCATTCTCTGGCTAAGACCTGATCCCCTTTTACTTCTCTGACCCCGCTATCCGTTAGGAACTTCACCTTCAGGCAATAAGTGGACGTGGCTGCCTTCCACTTATTGAGTGTGGGCCTCCTAATAATCACATTGTAAGATGAGGGGCAATCTACCACTAAGAAGTCTATTTGATGGGTTAACTGCCTAGGGTAGGTTCCCACTGTTACTGTCAACGTCACTATACCCTTGGGATATACTCTGTCTCCACTGAAACTGACGAGAGGGGAGTCAAATGAGCGTAGTCTCTTTGGATATAACCTTAGCTACTGAAAAGCAGGGAGGTAGATGATGTCGGCGGAGCTACTGTTGTCTATTAGGATCCTTTTGGTGTTGAATCCCTCTATGGTGTTGAATCCCTCTATAGTCAACATTTTAACCAAAGGATCATTGTGAGGCTGCTTCACTCCCCTAGCATCCCCTTCATTGAAAGACATATCCTGGTCCGTCCTTCTTTGCTTAGACAGTGGTATCATATAGATGCTGTTCACCTGCCTTTGACATGCTTTCCTGAGGGATTTGAATGACCCATTGTTATTAATACCGTTTCGGACCCCATTTCGGTTTGTCTAGTGGAATGGAATATTTCGGTACCGGCCGATTTCGGCGTACCGTTTCAGGGTGTTTCGGGGTTCTTAAAAAATAATTTATATATATTCTTGTTGAACATAAAATTGTCAATTCTAATAAATAAATAACTACATATCAAATAATACAAATTATTTAGTCTTAACTCTTAAGTCTTAAACATCAATATAACATCAATTTAACATCACACAATAAGAAGATTTATAAGACAATAACTAAATATAAAAAAATACAAGATTTACTCCTCCTTCTCATCATCATCCATGAGAGAATGATCAAATTCATCATCAAAAGAACTCCCAAGAACTACCAACACCCATTGGACCTTTACTCTTTTCTTTTTTCTTTTTTAATTTTTTATTTTTTAAATAATAGGCAAAATCCGGTACCGGCCGAAATTTGCATCTCGGCTGAAATTGGCCGGAATTGACCAGAATGACCGGAACGGCCCAGAATGGGCCGGAATTTGACCCGAGGTGGAACATGGGGTATTCCGGTACCGGTTTAACCGGTACGAAAAATTCCGGCCGTTCCGGCCGGAACGGAACGGAATCAATAACAATGGAATGACCCACCCAGGAACGGTCCTCCCGCTATTGTATTAATTTCCCCGATAATAACCTGGGGAGGTTGGGAGGTGTTATCTTCATCTCTGGACGAGGATTCCTTCTGATTTTTGTTACCGTCCCTGAATCTGCTAGACTCCCCTTTCTTCACATACCTTTGTAACTTTCCTTTCCTTAACAATTCTTCTATTTGCTCTTTAAGGTCCCGGCAGTCTTCGATGTAGTGACCATGATCCTTGTGAAACCGGCAGTACTTGTTCTTGTCACGGACATTGGGAGATGAATGCAATGGCCTTGGCCATTTAAGGAAGTGCTCGTCCTTAATCTGCGTTAAAATTTTGTCAACAGGCATGATTAGAGGAGTAAATTTTACCGTTCAAGAGCTTTTATCGTCTCTCCTTCTATTCCCGTCCCTAGTACCGACGATCCGGGCGCTCCCTCTTCTGCCCCCTACACTCGTCGTCCTTCCTCCCTTTGTCTCCTGGCTTCTCTACATCCTTTATGGCTGCTAAGGCGTCTTCAGCATTCATGTACTTCTGTGCCTTTAGGAGCATCTCTGCCATCGTTTTTAGAGGATTCTTCGCGAGTAAAGCCACGAGATCTCTGGACCTTAATCCTGCTTTGAAAGTCGTCAGCTGCACCTTATCGTCAGCTTCGTTTACCTCCAGGGTCTCCCGAGTGAAGCGTTTAATGTAAGACCTCAAGGTTTCTTTCTCTCCCTGCCTAATGGTAAGTAAGTAGTCTGTTGGCCTCTTGGGACACTGCCCCCCAATGAAGTGACGTAAGAAGGCGTTGTTCAACTGGTCAAAGTTGTCAATGGACGACGTCGGCAACTTTGTGAACCATTCCCTTGCAGCTCCCTTGAGGGTAGTGGGGAAGGAACGACACAGTATCTCGTCAGGGGGTTATTGGAGGCCCAGCGTTGTTTTGAAGGTATTAAGATGATCCTAAGGGTCTTTTAGCCCGTTGAACGACTCAATTTGAGAAAGAAAAAATTTCGTCGATACTGGGCACTCTAGGACTGCCGTAGTGAACAACAAATCCGTGGCTTTGACCATTCTATCCACGCTGCGGTCCGTTCTCTCCTTGATGGCATTTCTTAACTCGTCCATCTCTTTCCTCATCTCTCGTAGAAGATTGGAATTCTGTTCATCAAGAGTGGTGGGTCTTTGCTGATTACTCCTTCTGTGGCTGTCTCCCTCATCCTCCAAATTGCCCTTGGATTGATTCTCCTCCTGTTGAAGCCGTAGCTTCATTTCTTGATTCTATCTAGTAAGTTCTTCAATAGTGGCCGCAAGAGCTTGGACTTGCTGAGCCAAGGCTACGGAATTTTGATTGGCCTCCATCTGAAAAATAGAAACTGTGTTTTCGGATTGGAATACGAGAAATGCTTAAGTCGTCCCCACAGACGGTGCCAAACTGATGAAGCGTAAGTTCATCAGCTAAGGTGGTCAGATGGAAGCAATCTCCAGCTTGTATGAGCACACTCTCAAAGGTAATTACCGGTGTGGTGTCTGCCACAACAAACTGATGAAGCGTAAGTTTGTCAGCTAAGGTGGTCAGATGGAAGCAATCTCCAGCTTGTATGAGCACACTCTCAAAGGTAATCACTGGTGTGGTGCTTGCCACAACGCCTCCGATGCCAAAGTCAGTATAAGAAATTCTTTGGACAAAATGCAATATAACAGACCAAAAGAAATCTTTGTGTGTCTAAGTATCTATGTACCTTGTACTTGGCGATGTGTGAGCTTTATATATGCTTTCATAGTTTCTAGCCGTTGGGGTAGTTATGGAGATCTTAATGCTCCTCTTGGTAACATTTGGTGTTGTGTAATGTGGTTTTAATGTGCTCCAACGGTTCATACAGTTGGCCTTGTAACCGTTCTGGGCGTAATTGTGTTGCATTGAATGGTCTTCCTGCCTTCGTCAATGACGTGGGTATTAATATGCTCGTCCAGGGATATATTCGTCTGTATCATGGACGTCATCTTCAGTAAATGAATTTGTCAGTCCCATCAAATGTTAGTGTTGCAGTTATAAACATTGATTAAAAAAACAAGTCCAATTTATATTATCTCCCCAAAGTTAATCTACGAAATCGATTACTTAACTAAAAACAGTTTAAATTACGGAATTAGTAGTATATTATAACTAGAAAAAAAAAAAAAAACTAAAAAAATAATATTATATTATAAGCAAATTCTGCCACTCTTTCTAGACTTGGCGGCTAATGTTATGGTCATTTGATTCATTTTCCTACAAACAAGTTCAACTTTAATTATAATATAATACCACCCTCGAGCTCCTAATTATATGGAGTCACAATTATTTTTCTGGAAGAGAAAAAGGCTTACAATCATTTGAATCTGACAATTATTTGACTTAGTCATCAGAAAGCAGAAATAATTGGTCAATCAAACAAAAAAATTCAATAAAAAAAAATACATTAACAAATATCATACTAGTATTTCATGAGAATTGCTGTTCCTTTTTTAAAATCCATTCAAAAATATATTTTTGATCTTGTACTGAGGTTCAATGACTCATTCTCCATTTACTGTTGTGACTTTAAAAATAACCCGCAATTTTTTTGGATTTAAAGAAACGATTATAACATAGTTGCACAAGTGTTAAATTAGTAATTATGTTAAAAGTGATTTTTATGAAACAAACTGGTCTTAATTTTTAAAAATAAAAATAGAAGCATTCATTTCCTGGCCCCAGCATAAATGGACTTTCTCATTCCAGAATCTCTTTTCATAAGTCCAAAAGATGTAAAAAGTTTCAAACTTTCATTTTTCCAAAAAAAAAAAAAAAAGGGCAAAGTCCATTAGTCAAATTTCCAAGTCTAGATGAAGCTTTTTCCACGTCTAGATAAAAGCCTTTGATCGTATCAAATGGTATTTTCTTCAAAATACTTTCCACGTCTACAATTTCTACTCCCATATTGTCAATCTTTGAAAGTTCTGTTTACTCTTACGCATGGCTTACTGCCAAATTCAATCCATTCAATTAGATGCCAGCAGTTAATTAGCTGGTTACGGACAAGACAGTGATTGTTTACGAAGTGAAAAACTATTAGAGAAAAACACTTGGGGCCTAGCCCAAGTCATCAAATCGACTATGAATAAATTGTTATACAATTAAACTTACAAATATGGTTTTGAAATCTGGACCGTTCATTGAACCGTAAAAAAGAGAGGTTCAAGGTTTTTGAGGTCGAACCGGAGTCGAATCGTGATGACGTCATAATTAATTTAATAATTAATTAAAGCCTAAATATAGATATTAAATTTATAAAACTAGCAAAATTGACTAATATATCTATATATGTGAGATAAATTTAATGATTTTCAAGCATATATTTAATAGTTAAATAAGAAAGTTAATAAAATAAAATAATAACCATGAAAACATTAAAATTTATGATTAATTTTTGAAGTAAAGTTGAATATTTTTGAAGGATTTTAATTATAATTTTTTTTAATTCCTTGTAAGAGATGGATAATTGAATTAAGTAGAATAGAATTGTATTAAGTTGTTTTTATAATTAAAAAAAAAAAATTGAACCGGGGTTGGACCTCACGATTCATGCCACCGATTCTGCTTGAACCGTGCAGTCCAACCCCGGTTTAAGGGGTTCACGGAATTAACAATAATTTCGGTTCTCTATGCTTAAAAAACCGCTCTTCATCCCGGTTCCTAGTTTTCCCAATAGGACCTCCCAGTCCGGTCCGGGTTTCAAAACAGTGCTTACAAGTCCTCCTGTACATGTAATTATCAAAAGGAAATCAAAAGCAAAGGAGATTTGAATAAATGATCATGCATTAACAATAATACAATACATTGAGTATATATACAACTCAGATGCTAAGCTAGGCTTAACAAAAAATAACTAACGAATCTAACATATAAAACTAACTACTAAAGACTCACGTGCCTAACACGTGTGATTTAAAACTAACTTGTAACAAACAAACAAAAAAGCTATAGGTAGTTTTTGTACATAAAACTAAGCTACAATCGATTGTCTTTTTTTTTTTTCTTCATTTTACAATTGATTTTGTCTTCTTCATTTCTTTCTTCTATCTGCAACTGTGACCTTTCTTGCTTGTGATTCTGATACTCCCCCTCAAGATGGACAGATGGTGAGTGAATGTTCACTATGCCCATCTTGGAAAGGAGACTACAAAGCTGATTCAAACCCAAGGCTTTAGTTAACAAATCTGCCAGTTGACACCGTGTTTTAACATGGATTAGTTTGATCACTTTTGCCAACATTTTGTCTCTAACAACGTGGCAATCAATCTCTATTTGTTTAGTTCTCTCATGGAACACAGGATTTGAACCAATGTGAATAGCTGATTGACTATCACAGAACAACAAAGCTTCCCTATTATGTTCAATTTGAATATCTCTTAGAAAGTACAAAATCCAAACTATCTCACAGGTTGCAACAACCATGGACCTGTACTCAGCTTCTGCTGATGATCTAGAGACTGTGGATTGCTTTTTTGACTTCCAAGATATCAGTGAATCACCAAGGAAAATACAGTAACATGTCACTGATCTTTGAGTGTCTGGACATGAGGCCCTATCCGATTTTGCAAACCCCTTTACATGAAGTTCTGCACTTGAGGAAAAGAAAATCCCTGTATCTGGTACATTCTTCAAGTATTGTAGAATTCTATGTGTAGCAGCTAAGTGTGGCCTCCTTGGTTTTGACATATATTGACTCAACTTATGCACAACAAAGGTTATATTTGGTCAAGTGATAGTCAAATACAATAGCCTCCCAATCAACCTGCTATATGAATTGGGATTATGGAGAACATCACCACCACATTTGCTCAATTTTACATTCTGCTCCATTGGTGTTTTCACAAGCTTATAGCCTAACAAACCTGCATCTTCTAATACCTCCAAAGCATACTTCCTTTGACATAGAACAATACCCTTTTCTGATCTAACCACTTCAAAGTCAAGAAAGGACATCAAGTCACCTAGATCCTTAAGCTTAAACTTTTGATCTAGTAGCACTTTAAACTGATTTACTTCTTCTTGATCATTGCTTGCAATTAATACATCATCCACATAGACTAACAAAACAATAAAAGACTTATTTTGTTGCCTAGTGATGAGAGAATAGTCAGATTTAGACTGAGTGAAGCCCAATTGAATCGAAGTAGAAGAAAATTAGAGAATTATTGCTTAGATCCTTGTTTAAGCCCATAGAGGGACTTGTTTAACTTGCAAATTAGCTCCCCCTTGCCGTGGAAGCCTAGTGGAAGAGCCAAATAGACTTCCTCAGTCAAATCCCCATGAAGAAACGCATTGTTCACATCAAGCTGGCTTAAAAACCAGCCTTTCACAGTAGCCACAGCCAAGAGACATTTGATAGATACCGTCTTTGCCACAGTGGAAAATGTATCTGTGTAGTTAATGCTCTCCTTTGTGTGATCTAGCCTTATATCTCTCTATGGAACCATCAAATTTATATTTGATTCTATAGACCCATTTGCAACCAATGAGATTCTTATGAGCAGGGAGAGGAGTGAGAGTCCATGTGTTTAGCTTCTAAAGCAACTATCTCAGCAGCCATGGCTTTTTGCCATTTAGGGTCATGAATAGCTTGGTGGTAATACGTAGGTTTAGTGTTTGAAGAGATAAAATTGCAATAGGATTTATAAGAAGGGGATAACTTCTTATAGGAGAGAAAGGTAGACAGTACCTAGCTGATGAGTTGAAGTGGAGCTACTTGATGTTACTTGGATTTAGTGGTAAGACTTCAGGTAAGAAGTAGCCTTATAAGTTCTAGTTGATCTCCTAAGGTGAATATCAGGAATATCCTGGACATCAGGAACATTCCATACGTTAGGGACATCTTCAAGGAACTCATCATTAGGCTCATGATGAACCTGAATGATAATATCATCAAGATGTTCTGAACCAGAATTAGAAAGACCAGAAGGAGAAGGTTGGGATGTTGGAGAACCAGAACTGAGATGTGATGGAGTAGGAAGGGAAGCATCAAGTATGAAAATGGAAGGAATAAGAAGAACAGTAGGTATAAGAGAAGAAGAGACATGTGGAGGAGGGGATTGAACAGAAAAGGGAAAGACATGTTCATGAAAGATAACATCTCTAGATATAAAAATAGAATGAGTAGTAAGATCAAGCAATATATAACCTTTGATGATGAAGGAATAGCCAAGAAAAATGTATTTTCTGGCTTTGGGGGAGAACATAGACCTGTGTTGAGCAATAATGGAAGCAAATCATAAGCAACCAAAGACTTTAAGATGAGAATATGAAGGTGGTTTATGAAAAAGTAATTCAAAAGGAGTTTTGTAGGCTAGAATGAGTAATGGAACTCTGCTAATGAGGTATACTGTTGTGAGAACACAGTCACCTTAGAACTTTAAAGGAAGATTAGATTGAATTTGCAAGGACTTATCAACAGATTGAATATGTTGATGTTTCCTTTCAACAACAGAGTTTTGTTGAGGGGTATAGACACAAATTTTTTGATGGATAATACCAGTAGAATTATAAAACTCTGATAGATTGAACTCAAGAGCATTGTTTGTTCTTATACATTTGATTTGGACTCCAAACTATGTGAGAACCATATTATAGAAAGAAAGAATAAAAGGTCTAACTTTAGATTTAGATCTCATTAGAAAAACCCATGTTGCTCTAGTAGCATCATCCACTATAGTTAAGAACTATGTGAAACCTTCTGAAGTAGGCACAAAAAAAGAACCCCACACATCCATATGAATCAAATCAAATGAAAATTCAGACATTTTATTATCAAAAGGAAACAGTAATCTCTTTTGTTTTGCCAAAGAACAAATAACACAATCCTTATTACAACAATTCAGCAAAAAAGGTAAAACATGACCTAGAGATTGAAATTTGACATCAGATGGATGCCCTAATCTTGAATGCCATAAGAAAGACAAATTTTAGGAAGAACTGGAACTTGAAATAGAGGAGAAAGTAGTGAAGTGATGAGCAGATAAGAAGTCGTCAAGTGAAAGAGATGCTTGAGACATTTTGCAACAAGTATAATCCATCTAGAACATGGCCCACTCCAATTGTTTTCCAGCATATAAGGTCCTGTATAAAGCAATAAGAAGAAAGAAAAACAAGGCAACAAGGTTGACTTTGTAATGGTAATAACTAACAAAAGATTGAAAGAGAAAGAATGTGCACATAGAACATTAGTGAGGGTTAATTAAGATGACAAGGTAACAGTTACTATGTGTGTTACTTTAGTTGTTTCCCCATTAGGCAACTCAACCATAAACTAAACAATAGCAGCAATAGAAGTTAAAAAGTTCATGGAACACACAATATGGTTAGTAGCTCCTGTATCTAAAACCCAAACGTCATGCCTTATAAAGAGTGGGAAAGAATTGAGAAAGTAGCTAGATTCGAGGTCAGTTGGGCCTCTTAAGAATAAGAAGAATGAGAGAACAGAGAGATAAATCATTGAACATAACATCTGTTTGCTTGAATTGCTAGTATACAAGTTGTTGCTCTCTTATACTACTCCCTTAGCATATGCCTTCGGTAACTGACCAACTAACATATTGCTGTCAACTAACTAACTCACTATACCAACGGTCAATGTAACTAACTCTAACAGACTCATATTGCAGCAGCTATCAGTGTCTATCATATTGAATTAAGTGTATCAATGAGTATTAATAAGTAAAGTATTAATGAGTAATCCTCAATGAGTATTAATGAGTAAAGTATTAATGAGTAATCCTAACAAGGTGAGGGAACCTCTGCTGCATAATATACAAACTCTCCCAAGTAGTATCTTTAGGACCTTCTCCTTGCCATTGGATCAAAACTTGAGTGATGGTTCTACTACGAAGTTGATGAGTTCTTTCTTGTAGTACAACTGCTGGTTCTAAAGCGATAACTCCATCCAAGTTAGTAGGTGGTAATAGAGACCACATATTGCCCAAGCTTAGACTTCAAGCAAGAAACATGAAAGGTAGGATGTAGCTTAGAACTAGGGGTAGATCCAACCTATATGACACCTCACTAATCCTCTACAGAATCTGGAATCGGCCATAATGCTTGGGAGATAAATTCTGCACTTGGTGGTGCTTAAAGGGACTTCTGCTTATAAGCCTGAAGTCTAAGAAACACCCAATCTCCCACTGCAAAACTCCTTTCAATTTTGTGCTTGTTAAAACATATCTTCATCCTCTCTTAAGCTACCACTAGATTATGCCTCAACAAACAAGTCAATTGCTGTCTGGATTTCAAATGAGCATCCACACTTTCAACCTTTGTTGTGCTAGGAATATAGTCCATAAGCCTAGGAGGGGGATATCCATACAAGGCCTCAAATGGAGTAAGCTTGAGAGAGGTATGGAAATTGGTGTTAAACCAAAATTCAGCAAGGGGAAACCATTCAACCCAAGAAGCTGGTTTATTAGCTATAAATGCTCTCAACTAAAGCTCAATACTTTTATTCATAACCTTAGTTTAGCCATCTATTTGAGGGTGATAAGTTGAAGACATAGCCAGCTAAATGCCTTGAAATTTCATCAACTCTTCCCAAAAATGAAAAGTGAAGATAGGATCCCTGTCACTGATTATTAAAGTAGGCATACCATGTAACTTGAACACATGCTGCATGTAGAAAGATGCTACCTTAGAAGCAGTATATGGATGAGACAAAGCTACAAAATGGACAAACTTAGTAAATCTGTCCACCGCCACTAAAACCACATCTTTCATTCAGGATTTTGGAAGACCCTCAACAAAATCCATGCTTACAACTACCTAAGGCTTCTCTGGTATAGGTAAGGGTTGTAACAAACAAGCTAAATTGCAGGTTTCATGCTTGAGCCTTTGACAAGTATCACACTCCTTGACATACTTCCTAATATTAGCTCTTAACTTAGGCCAATAGAAATCCCTTTGTACCCTGTATAAACTTTTAAGATAGCTTGAATGATCACCCAAAGGACCATCATGAACTTGCTGCAAGATAGCTATCTTCAAGGAATCACAAGTACCCAAATAAATTTTGCCTTTATATAAAAGCAATCCATTTTGCATAGTGAAACCCTTAGGACCATACCCTATTGATTGAAAAGCCTCCAAAATACTCTGAATCAATGGATTAGTAGCATAGCTGGCTTTAAGCTGGACTAACTAGTCAGGAGTGGGAAATGAAATCATGCACAAAACATCCTCTTGAGAAGAAGTTTCACAAACCTCCACCTGCCTGGATAGATCATCAGTCACCACATTCTCCTTTCCTCTCTTGCATTCAACAATAAAAACATACCCTAACAACTTGGTAATCCATTTTTGTTGAGCTGGAGTATCAATTGTTAGGTTCTAAGACTTTAGGAACTAATGTATTAGAACTTCAATTTGTATTATGTTGCCAAACCATGATCAAAACATAGAGTCTAGGTTTAGACTTGCTCAAAGTATGTTTATTTGTAAAATTGGAATCGAGTGATTGTAGAATTTATTGGACTAAATTTGCAAGGCTCGATCGATCGAACCACGTGTAGATTTATTTTTCTACAAAGTTCTAGTTTAGCCCAAACTCTACTTATATGTTTTGGGGTTCAAGTAAAACACTCATATATATAAGGGAAACCCTAAAATGTTTTTGAGAGCTTTTAGAGAGATTAAAGTGTCGTGTGTGCCTCTTTTTATTTTTAGGGTTTTGTACCCAAAGGCTCTCTAAAGGTTGTTGCTCTATTTGCTGTGTGTGTGAATCTCTTGTGAGATTTGAGAGGTGGTTGCCTTCACACATGCTTAGGATTATCAAGAAGGAGATTTCATTGAGAGCTTGATGATCATTCAGTTGCTACACTAAAGAGCTTAAAGATACGCAAGCGGGAGTGCTTGTACTTGCTGAAAAATCCAAGAAAGAGGGAGTCCGTGGTCTCGGAGCTTGCACATGGTTGTGTCAGTAAGTTTTCTACTGGTGGGTAGCAATAGGATGTTAATGGTCTAAGTCGCTATTGTAAAACTTCGATTCTTTCACAGTAGATTCAGTTTTACCTTGAGGATAGCTAGGTTAAATCCTCCCCAGGTTTTTTACCGGTTTGGTTTTCTTGGGTGATCATATCTTTGTGTTCTTTATATTCTGCACTTTGCATTGATATGATTATATGATTGTGTTAATCTAGATTTGTTTAATTTGGACTAAGTAATAACTTGGCTTGTTAACTAGGTTAATCCAATTGTGTTTTAAGGGGTCTAAAAACAAACATCAATCTTCTGTTCCAAGAGGTATTTAAGACTTTACTGATCTGTCTTCACAAGAAAAAGCCTTCCTACCAAATATGGCCTCCATTTGTGTTCAACAGTAACCAAGGCTAGCAATTCCCTCTCATAAGTTGATAAAGCCAAATTCCTACCTTTGAGAGCTTGGCTGTGAAAAGCTATAGGCATCCCTTCCTGCATCAGTACAACTCTCACCCCTTTACCCGAAGCATTACACTCAACCTCAAATGTTTTATCAAAATTGGTAGAGCTGAAATAGGTGGATTGGACATAGCTGACTTAAGATTTTGAAAAGCTAGATCAGTTTCTTCATTCCAAGAAAAAGAATCATTTTTTAAAAGAGCAATCAATGGGGTTGCAATCTACCCATAGCCCTTTACAAATTTTCTATAATAGTTAGTAAGGCCTAAGAATCCCCTCAAAGCCTTAAAATCCATAGAAGTAGGTCATTGCTGCATTACCATAGTCTTTTTAGGATCTGTTTACAAACCTTTACCAAAGATTAGGTGCCCCAAATATTCAACCTCACCACATGTAAAAACACGTTTAGACTTCTTAGCAAATAGCTGATTCTTAGCCAATACCTCCAAAACAGCTCTAAGATGAGAAACATGGTCAGCCAAGGATTTGTTATAGACTAGAATATCGTCAAAGAACACCAAGACAAACCTTTTAAGAAAAGGTTTAAGCACATGGTTCATTAGAGATTGAAATGTTGAACGTGCATTAGTGAGGCCAAATGGGATAACCAAGAACTCATAATGTCCCTCATGGGTTCTCAATGCTGTCTCAGGAATGTCCTGATCTCTCATCCTAATTTGGTGGTAGCCAGACCTTAAGTCAAGCTTAGAAAAAATATAGGCACCATTCAACTCATCAAGAATTTCATCAATAACAGGGATAGGAAATTTGTCCTTAACTGTATTCAAGTTAAGTGCCCTATAATCAATACACATCCGCCAAGATCCATCTGCTTTCCTAACCAACAAGACTGGTGATGCAAAGGGACTACAGCTGTTCCTTATAGATCCAGCAGCTAATAATTCTTTCACTATCTTTTCTATTTCATTTTTTTGATAGAAATGATACCTGTGTGGCCTCTGGCAAACTGGTTAAGCCCCTTCGTTGAGAGTAATTTGGTGTTCATGTCCCCTAGAAGGAGGTAAACCCACTAGAGTGTCAAGACTTGAGCAAATTGCTAAAGTAAATCTACCACTTCTGTGGGTAAAAGAGTCTGCACTTCAATTGAAGAGGGTGCTGAGATATGTACAAATAGCCCCTTCTTGATTGGAGCCTTAAAGAATTGATCACCATCCAAGAGATGAGAACTTGACTACTTCATCCCTTGCAAAAGAACATGGTGATCCTTATAACAGAACCCCATCGTCAAAAGCTGGAAATTCCATTAAATGTCACCTAGAGAAGTAAGCCACTAAGTTCCCAATACAACATCACAGCCCCTAAGTGGAAGTACATGGAACTGAATGAAAAGTTCTTCCCCTTGAATACACACTGGTTGAATACACACTGGTACCTTGTTGCAAAACCCTTAAATCTTAACTACAGCACCATTAGCTACCTTAACTTCTAAGGTCTGTGAATAATTAACAAATAAATGCAAGCTAGAAACGATTACTGCATCAATGAAATTGTGAGTGCTGCTTGTATCTAACAAGATTACCAAAGTAACACCATTGATTCTACCCTTAACCCTCATAGTACCAGGCATTGGAGTACTAATTAAGACATATAGAGTTATCTCAACCTTATCTGAATTAGTATTAGAATTCTACACTTCACTAATTGGACTACCAACTTCTTCCTCTAACTTAGTAATCTTGACCCTAGATTGTGAATCTGTCACAAATTCTATACCCTAAAGAAGAAATAATTTGGCACTTTTACATTTATGGCCAGGACCCCATTTTTCATCACAGTTATAGCATAAGCCCTTTTTCTTTCTTTCATCCATTTGAGCAAGGGAAATTCTTTTAATTGGAATTTTTGACTTAGCTTCTACAAAGGTACTAACTTTAGGGAAACCCAAGATAGATGGCTTACCTGTTTCTTGTTGAGACTTAGAACTCCTCTTGCAGCTCACCATGTATTCCTTTTGAATCTTAGCCAAACCAAAAGCTGCATTTAGAGATTGTGGAGTAAGCATCCTCACTGGCAATTGTATTTCATTCTTCAGCCCACTCAAGATACAGCTTAGCTTATGCATTGGAGATAATCCCTCAATTTTGTTAGACAAAGCTTCGATCTTTGCCTTATACACAGCCACAATTGAAGTTTGCCTCAACTTAGTAAGAGCCTCCATAGGATCATCATAAGGAGTTAAGCCAAATCTCACATGTAAAGCTTGTACCATACTATCCTAATCAGAAAACACTCCAGTCTCTTTTGCATCCTGGAACCAGACTTGAGCTTCTTGCTCCATATGGAAGGAGGCTATCATGAGTTTCTCAGCAATAGGGGTTTGGTAATACCCAAAATATTGGTTAGATTTATACACCCAACTAGCAAGATCTTCACTTGAAAAGTGTAGAAAATCAACCTTAATAGGCTTCACAAGGGACATTGTTGAAGAATTTTGAATTGGAGATGATGGTTCTTGAAATGATTGTGATTTGGCTTCATTAGAACCTAGCTATTGTAGAATAGCAATGAGGTGCTGATTCATCTCATTCATGGTTATGGTATGGATTTCTTGTATCTTGTGGATTTCTTGGATATCTTTGTTTTGATGGTCTGTAGTAGCTCGAAGGAAAGCAATAGCTTCATTAGTCATGGCCATGGCGGCGGTGGATCATGTCTCTACCATCGATGTCACATAATCATTGCTCTGATACCACTTGTAAAGAGTGGGAAAGAATTGAGAAAGTAGCTAGATTCGAGGTGAGTTGGGCCTCTTAAGAACAAGAAGAATAGAGAGAACATAGAGAGAAATCATTGAACATTACATCCGCTTGCTTGAATTGTTAGCATACAAGTTGTTGCTCTCTTATACTACTCCCTTAGCACATGCCTTTTACAACTAACCAACTAACACACAGCTGTCAACTAACTAACTCACTATACCAGCTGTCAATATAACTAAATCTAACAGACTCATATTATAGCAGCTATCAGTGTCTATCATATTGAATTAAGTATATCAATGAGTATTAATGAGTAAAGTATTAGCGAGTAATCCTCAATGAGTATTAATGAGTAACCCTAACAGGCCCAAAAACATTTTTGTTAATAACTTTGGCGGAAAACATAGAATGCCTTAGAGTTGGATGGTAGTAAGAGATAACTGTAATTGCATTGGATGGCAATGTGGAAGAACATGCAACTATATTGGATTGCAATGTGGGTGAAATCACATTATTAGCAAAGTGAGTTTCATGTCCTTGAAAATTTGGACTGGCTAGAGAGTTCTTTGTATCAATCAATGCTAGCAGCTGATGAAATTGATCAGGAGTGAAGGAAAGAGGATTCTAAATAGCAACATTGCTTGTTTCTTGAACTTGATATTGAGAAGAAACTTGATGAGCCATTGCACCCTTTCCCTTTCCCTTGAATCTTGGTGGGAACCCATGCAGCTTATAGCATTTATCAACTGTATGCCCTAATTTCCCACAATGTGTACACTTTGGTCTCTCTTTTCCTTTAGGAATGAAATTTTGCCCAGAATTAGGAGTAAAAGATTGTTCTTTTGCATCGAAGGCAGTTGATTCAATCCTACAACCAAATTCTTGACCAATAGTCCTTTGCATTTCTTCTTGAATCAATAAGGAATGCACCTTATTAATGGATAGGAGTTAATCCATTAACAGAATTTGAGTCTTGACTTGGGCAAAGGACTCATTTAGATCCAGAAGAAACTTCATTACGAACTCTATAACTTGCTAATCAGTGAGTTTCTGATTTATACCATAAACACATTTGCCACAAGTGCACAAGGGAAAATGACTATGATTTTGTAATTGATCTCATTAGAGCTTCAATTGTGTAAAGAAATCAATGATAGAGAACCTTATGTAATCTCTGCTATTTCTTTCTGTAAATTGAAGATTCTTGGTCCATTGCCTTGAGAAAATCTCTCCTTCAGATCATTCCAAATGTCCAAAGCTGTATCTCTATATATGATACTAGCTTGAAGTTTAGGCAAAATTGAGTTGATGATCCATGTGCCAATGATATTGTTACAATGAATCCAAGCTTGGAAATTTGAAGTCTTTATCAAGGGAGAAGATAGAGTAAGAGAGCCATCAAAGAAACCCAGTTTGTTCTTTGTTATTAGGGCTTTTCTTATGGAACAAGCCCAAGCTGGATAATTTTCTCTAGTCAAGGGTTGAGAAACAAGAACAACCCTTGGATTTTCTCCATGATGTAAGAATAGAGGGTCATCCATACAGGAGTCTTGTGTAGACGAAGAAGATTTAGGACTTGAAGCATTGGTTGTGACAGCAGCCATTGAAGGAGCTTCGAGCTTCTGAGAATGAGAAATTAAAAAGAAAGAAGAATCTAGATATTTCACTTTGATACTGATACCATATCAAAATAATAGGAGATTTTGAAAAATGATCTTGCATTAATAATACAATACAATGAGTATATATACAACTTAGATGCTAAGCTAGGCTTAACAAAAAATAACTAACTAATCTAACAAATAAAACTAACTACTAAAGACTCTCCTTCTCAAAAAAAAAACTACTAAAGACTCACGTGCCTAACACATGTGATTTAAAACTAACTTATAACAAACAAAAGAAAGCTACAAGTTGTTTGTGTCTTCTTCTGCATTTTACAACTAATTCTGTCTTATTCAATTCTTTCTTCTATTTGCAACTGTGACCTTTCTTGCTTGTGATTCTGATAGTAATTTTCTTTGTATCTAAGCACCTTGTTCATATTGCAACTGTTGATCCAACCATATCTTCATAGTTCCTCAATGTTGCAATTCAATCATCGATTGTAAAATCGAGATCTCAATTACTCTAAGGCTACTTGAAGATTTAATGATACCATCATGCACTCTCGGCGTAATGGTCACTCCATTAATTCTAGATCTTGTGGGATAGGGAACAAGGGTTGGAGTTCAAGTCTCTAGGAGAGAGTTTCATACATACACTTAAATTAGACTAAAGTAGAATTTCTATCTCAAATATAAAAATTAAAAAAAAAAAAAAAAATTGCCTTGGTTTTTAGTAACACTACAATAACACAATAAGGTGATCTTGTGTTGTGGGCGTGAATCTCTTCTCTAAGATTGAGCGACTAGAGAGTGTGAGGGAATAAATTGATAACACTTGCTAAGGTTTTCTCATGATAAAACTTTGTGGACATCTCCCCTTTCTATCATTGATAAGAGCATTAGTATCTGGCATGCTAAAGCTCCAAACATGCTAAAATTTAGCATCAAATCCCATAAATCTTGCATTACTTGCACTTCCAATTCTAACAAATTTTACCATTGAGCTACAGTACCATCATTAGCTACAGTACCATCATACTTTTATAATAGTATTGTAGCAAGATGGCATTTTAAAAAAATATATATTTTATTGGGTTTTGGGTTTTTATTTGGGCATTGGGTTTTATATGGGTATTGGGTTATATTATTTTATTGTGTAGATATATTATTTTAATGTGTTGTATGGTAATATAAAAGTTGGGATGTTAGGTGTATTGTAAAATAGTATGGTTTTAATAGATAAAGTAGTTTTTGAGATGGTAAAATGAGATATTTTTTAGATACCAAATGCTAATGTTCTTAGGGTTTTAATTTCATTCTTATAGGGTAAAAAAAAAAAAAAAAAACAACAACAAGGGTTAGATTACAACAAACTAAAAAAGCTGTCTATAACTAATCTTAAGAAGTTTGCTTAATTGAAAGTCAGATGAATGTCAAGTGAAAACGCCACATTGTCATATATATTTTTTCTTTATCTTAAATCTTGAACACCAAATCTTCCTTTTACTTAAAAACAAAATTTAGTTACAAAATTGGTTATAATTTAAGGTTACAATCTTACTCAATATTTTTTTATTGGAGGTGAATTTTAACAAATCCACCATTGAATTACATCTTTTTCTTATATTCTCCATGCTTGCAAAATTTCTGGAAAATTAAATATCAATAGCTACGTCATCAATAAATTGTTTAAATTACAATTTTTTATAGTTTAAAATTATGTATAAAATATAAGATTATAGATTACATAATAAATAATATTCGATTTATACAAAATTTGACATATTTATTAAGAGTATAAAGAACATGCAATTTAATGGTTAGATTGTTAAAATATGTAGTAATATTTATTTTATTTAGTAAGGTTGTAGTCTTAAACTACAACCAATTTTCTAACTAAATTTTATCCATTTTGTATTTATATTTTGAGAACCTTATTATTTTTTATATATATATATATATATATATATATATATTTTGGGGTGAGAAACTAGATATTAGTCCACGGCACACAGATTTAGCCGAGCAGATGTGAATGCCCTAATGTATTAAACTAGATAATCTGCTATGTATAAACATGTGCGAGGACTTCCACTTGAATTGATTTAGGAGTAAATTGATTAATGTATTGGGTGAGTGTGGAAATACCAAAAATGGTGACGTTTGTTGGATGAAAATAAATAAATATAAATAGAAAGAAGGGTCACTGTCGGGACGTACGGTGGGAAATGTGAACACTGAACAGAATAGTGAATGAATAGAGAAATGAACACGCAAACACAGCAGCTCCTCCTCAATGTCGTTGGACTTTTTCTCACTCTTAAACTCACAAGTCCACAATTACAATTACAACTACAATCACAAACAACAAACTCATCTTCACCAACGCCCACTACTCTTCCTTCCTATTATTAAAATTTTTAAAAATCAAACCAAAGCCTATTTCTTGTTTCCCTTTTTTTTTTTCCCCCTAAAAGCTCTATGCTCTTTAATCGAAATTCAGAAGCCTCCAACTCCAACTCCAACCGGTTTGGTTTAGTTTTTTTCTGTTAACCAGGTAATTATTCTTGATTACTACCAACATAACAACTTTAAATTACTTTGCTCTGTGTTTAAACGTCATGTTTGTTGGGTTTGTGGATCTGATGTGCTTGTTTCAGTTTTCATTACTTGCTTTGCTTGTCGGAAAGTTCTTTGATCATAATGCAACGAACTTTGGTGGTATGAGCTGGTTCGGGTTTTTTTTTTTTTTTTTCTTCAAATTTTTATGTTATATTTGTCTAATTATGCAAAATAAGTTGCTTCAATGACAGAATTTGTGTATATCTGTGTGTGTGGAAATTGATTATTGAGTTTTATATTAATTTTGGAAATATATTACCTAAGAGCTAATTTAAATTAATTATTTATAAAAATATTACCTAGAGCTCTGGTGGTAAATGAAAAATATAATCAATTATTATCTAAGAGCTAATTTTCATTTAGGGATTTTTTTCAGGTGTGAGGGGTAGTTGCAAGTGAGATGTGTTGTCTTTTTTCCACGTGTGGTTGGTATGTAAGAGTCAACATTTTATCAAATGTGGAAATTTGAAATAATCAAATTAAGGTCATGAGTTGAATTTTCATGGATTCAATCTGTTTCTTAATCCTCAAATTTTCTTTGATTTTTTATTTTTTTATTTTAAGAAATGGAAATTTCATGTTGACTTCAAGAAAGATGAGCTGTGTGTTTTGTTTGAAGTGATTATATTTTCT
The DNA here is from genome assembly GCA_032727855.1 of Quercus ilex subsp. ballota. NCBI lineage: Eukaryota > Viridiplantae > Streptophyta > Magnoliopsida > Fagales > Fagaceae > Quercus > Quercus ilex. The sequence continues at coordinate 45,357,933 of CM064912.1, read as the reverse complement.
TGAATGCATTCTTTTTGTGTCTCATTTCGCTTTGTGTGTTGAAAGGTATAATTATACAATCAAGAAAATAGCTGTGACATATTGAAGACAATTATGGGTTGTAATTGCTTTGGAGGCTCAAGACTTGAGAAAAAAAAGAGTTCTGCTAATTCTCATCATGAGATAGATGGTAAGGACTTAAACGAGCAATCTTTGTCATACTTTCCATTTCATCTCTATGATTTCTCTCCATTTTTTCTCTTCCTTCTGTTGCCTAGAGGACTTGCTTGGGAATATTAAACATTTTTCCCACAAGGAGTTAAGATTGGCAACGGACAATTTTCATCCAAGCAATAAGATAGGGCGAGGTGGTTTTGGAACTGTTTACAAGGTATCAGAATTTACAGATGATTTTACATTTTCAAGTTTACAGGATTAGCACATAGTTATTATAATTTTGGAAAATTTGAACTTATTATAAAGATTCTTTGAAGGTACGTATAGAACTACTTAGACATATACATACTTCCGTTTGTTCTTCTCCCTTCCCCAACCTTCACCCCCCCCTCCCCCCCCCAAAAAAAATCCCATTTCATTTTCATGGTCAATTTTCACAACTAGTTATGAGACTTAATTATGAATGTAAAAGATTTTTCAACTCCAGGTATTCAGTGACATGGGAAAGTGCCTTTTCATTGGTTGGCTCAAAACTTATTGCACAAAAAACTTGAAAGATGATTGCTGACAACCTCAAAATTTGAAGTTATAACAGTAAATCTTTATCAAGTTGGAATAGGTTCATAATAAACAACAAATTCTCTGTATGATTATAGATTAAAGAAAACTTGAATTTTGTTATCTTGCTTTCTGATCTGCATTTTCTGATGTGTAGGATACATATTATGTTAGTCAAGTAGTCTTGAAGAAAATTACCTCCAACGTGAATTGGCTTCTCTGACTTCTTACTTTCTCTCTCAAAGAATATGATTAAAAAGCTTGGTTTTCTTAAGTTTATTGTCTTTCTGGCTAGTCAAACTTCTGTGAAGGACAAACTCACATATGATTATGTTAATATATTAAGGAATAAAATAAAAAAAAAAAAAAGTTTTTTTTTTTTTCCATGCGGTGTTCCAAATACTTAATTACTGTATTGCAATTTTGCTAGGGAACCCTAAAAAGTGGAATAGAAGTTGCTGTGAAGACACTTTCTGCCCAGTCGAAGCAGGGATTGCGTGAATTTTTGACTGAGATTAATACCATATCAAATGTCAGGCATCCGAACCTTGTTGAGTTGTTAGGGTGCTGTGTTCAAGAATCTAACCGGATTTTAGTATATGAATATGTAGAAAATAACAGCCTTGATCATTCGTTGTTAGGTAATTCAGAGAAACCCATTAGTGTGCTATATGAAATTGAGGTATTTATACACAATGAGGCTTGAAAATGTAATCTTTTTTCTTCATGTTTGTAGGTTCGAAGAGTCGAAACATCAAATTGGATTGGGGGAAAAGATCTGCTATCTGCCTGGGCACTGCTAGGGGCCTTGCATTTCTTCATGAAGAACTCATACCGCATATTGTGCATCGAGATATCAAAGCTAGTAATATACTTCTTGACAAAGATTTCAACCCAAAAATTGGTGACTTTGGCTTGGCTAAACTTTTCCCAGATGACATCACTCACATTAGTACAAGAATTGCTGGAACAACGTATGTTATCTTTCAAATTTCCTGTTGACTGTTGTTTCATATTTAATGTTACAGCTTCCTTTTATTATTATAAGATCCTTAAAGGTTTCATTGTAACCATAGCTATTCTAGAGGTTATTTATAAGTGTGCTGCAGTGGGAACTTCCAAAAACTGGAATTATGTTCTCTGAATCTTAGCGGCACAAATTTTATAAAAGGCTGGTGATCTTAGCCACAATTTGAGCTGCAGCTGTCAATCAGGACAGTAGAGAATCATATTTCAGAACAGAATTCTCCATCTTAATTCACAATATAGGAAGCATAAAATAAGCTCCTGATGTACTGTCCATATGATTTGTGTTGTCAGAACCACATGCATTTTATGTGAAACACTAGAAGAAAAAAAAAAGGATAAAGATGTGATCAACCATAGAAGAAACAGTCTGCACATAACAAAAAGTTCCTGATGCATCATTGAAGCTTGTGAACAATCCAGTTCCCTGATATATTTGTATACTTGATATTCAGGAACCATTATTATTAACCACTTATCTATGTAAAACTTTAAAAAAAAAATTATTATTAACTGGACAAAAGAGTATAATGTTGAAGAACTTATATAAAAAAAAAAGAGTATAATGTTGAAGAAGATAAAACTGCAGGAAGAAGAAGAAATGCTTTAATTAAATAATCTTATAGCCCCTTATGTCTAATGTGGATGCTTTGGTGGGAGAGGAGTAATTGTATTTTTAATGGGATGGAGAGTTCTGTTATAAACAGTCTGCACATAACAAAAAGTTCCTAACACATCATTGAAGCTTTGTGAACTATCCAGTTCCCTGATATATACTTGATATGAACCATTATTATTAACTGCATTTATCTATGCAAATAATTATAATAATAATAATAATAAAATAAAATTTTAAAAAAACAAAAAACAAAAAATTTCTTATTAACTGGACGATAGAGCATAATGTTGAAGAAGATAAAACTGCAGGAAGAAGAAGAAATGCTTTCATGGACAATCTCATAGCCCCTTATGTCTAATGTGGATGCTTTGGAGGGAGAGGAATAAGGCATTCACTTATAGATTATCAACACTCATTCGTAGAAGTTTGTGTATACACCCCAAGTACAAAAATAAATAATGTGCCCTTTTACAATATAAGTGTTGTTTATATATATAGTTAGAACTCAGAAGATGAACAAGACTCGAATAAAATTTGTCTCTTATTCGTGTTATGATATGTACTCCCGCATATATTTTCAGTTACCCCAGTACAACTCTTTATGGTTTGAATTACTTTTGTTTTTGTTACGCCTAGATCTTGATTGCAATAGCTAGATGAATTTGCATGCCTCTTTTGGCAACTTATTGGACAACTATTGTCAATACTTAGTCAGTCCATACTTTTCCCTAAGCAGGATTTCTGTAACATTTATCTTATATGAATTAGATGTTTCCACTTAAAGGAAAATTTGCTAATTGTTTGAGTGACCAATCAGAGCTGTGTAGTGTATAATTATGTAAAAACTGCAAAAGGGCCCTTGTTTAGGTTTAAATTTTATGATAAGTGAAAGCAGATGCATAACAATTCATGACTTGCTTTTGTTCTGTGCAGTGGTTATTTGGCACCTGAATATGCCTTGGGTGGTCAGTTAACCATGAAGGCTGATGTTTACAGTTTTGGAGTCCTTACACTTGAAATAATCAGTGGCAGAAGCAGTGCAAAGGCAAACTGGGGAGGGATGGAGAAATTTCTTTTGGAATGGGTGTGTTGATTTTTCCTTTCCTATCTTCAATAAAATTCTCAGTAGCTTCTGACATCTTATGCTCCCCTCATTGATATATCTCATTAAATGACAAAGTAAAAGAAAAAGGGTTGTCTTACTACAGTTTTGAAGTATAATGAACCTACAGTTTTACGAAAACTAATCAACATGCTCCTTAATTCAGAGGAATATTTGTTTTTAGATTGAAGATTGAAAAGCTGTTTCCTTGTCTTCATCCTTGATTCTCTCTCTCTCTCTCTCAAGAGGCCTGTCAACCGTTAGTGGTATTAGTTTTGTTAATTATCCCTGTTGCTCCATTCAATCAAGATCTTCAATTTTAGGGACCACGTGTTGTCCCTTTTTCTTCTTCATAAATGCAGTGATCTGTCTGGCACACTCTTCTTAGGTCTTGCTCATATATGATTCATTACCCATCTCCTACCCTTTAACGACTACTGTTTGCTTTAATTAGGCATGGGAGCTCTACCAAGAAAAGAGGCTCTTGGAGCTAGTGGATCCAGAACTGGAAGGATATCCTGAGGAAGAAATCATTAGATACATGAAGGTAGCATTTTTCTGCAGCCAAGCAACAGCGAGCCGAAGGCCACTGATGAGCCAGGTTGTAGAGATGCTCTCAAGGAACATCCGGCTGAATGAGAAGGAACTTACAGCCCCTGGTTTTTTCACAGATGCAGGGGAATCATCCTCAAAAAAAGGATCAATCACGGAATCTACCAGCTATCAGATGAGCTCTGTCCCAGAGACAATTACACAGGTAACCCCTAGATGAAGAACGAGATTGACTCATTCTATTGCACATCAAGGTTGATGCAGTCAACCACTTGTTCCAGAATGCATGGATCTCCCATTAGTTAATATATTTTTCTGTATTTAGTTACAAATTTTGTAAAATTTTTTTGTCCTTTTAGGTTGAGGATTCCAGCAGTCGAGCTCTCTCTTAGAGATTTTTTTTTTTTTTTTTTCCCTCTTTTAAATTCTTTGGTGCTCGGATTTGCTTCAAGTGGGATGATTGCAAGTTGTGGAAGATGTACAATGCAATTTTACCTTATACATGATTTGACTATTGTTTATGATTATATTTTATTATTATAGAGTGATGATAGAAGTGGAACAGTTGATTGGTCAATACTCTCTCTTTCTCTCTCGCATCGCATGTGTGCAGGGAAACCGTCTCATTTAACTTGCATATAATCTGGCATTTGTTTGCATCAAAACAATTAAGTAGTGTTTCCAATCCAATATTATAAAAGAAATGAACGGGCAACTAACCTTAGTACATTCAGTTAGCAGCATCAGAACAAAGGCTGCTCAAGGCACAACCAATATAAGAAAAGGTCCACTAAACCGGCTTTGATCCTTACCAAAGGTAAAATGTTGGTACAAAAGACTAATTTCATAAATGACGTGAAAACAATGACAATTTTCAATTCCAACCATAACATATCACACAAATGCAAAAATAGGATTCCAGTCAATGTTGAAGAAATGGAACCAACCACTACTCCATGAAAAAACATTATCGCAACTTCTAAGATTTTAGAATTAGGGAATAAGAAAACAGATTTAAAACACGAGAATCAAAGAAATGGGAAGAACAACAAATAAAAAGAAAGGTTTTGTATGGAAGAAAGTAATTGATGCTGCTATTGTTATGCTGCTGCAGACTCTTCAGCATTAGTAGCAGGAACTTCTTGTTCGGAAGTGTTTGGAGTACCATTAGAGGTGGCATCTTTGACAGGCTCTCCTCCCACTGCAGCTCCCGTTGCATTTGATGCTGCATCTTTCCCTTTCTTGGCATCTTTTCCATCCTTTCCATCTTTGCCATCCTTAGCAGGCGCAGGTGGGGGTGGTATCATGTGGGGAGGGGGAGTGTGCTTTAGTTTCACCAGCATCTGACGCATCCTTGAAAGATCAGTGGGTTTCCCAGGCTTTGGGCCCTGGACAACTGTGATCGATGGCTTCTTGTCTTGATCTTTCTTGCCTCTCTTCTTCTCAATGTTGGGAACCTCATATGGAATGAGCTCTGCTATTGCTTTCCAGTACTGCTTGTCTGCTTCTTTATGGAATTTCTCTTGGTTAGCCAAGAATAACTGCACCGGAGACACACAGATTGTCTAGCATTAAGAAGACCAGAACCAGAGTATAAAATAAGATCGCTGCATTAAAATAACTTCAACATTTTTTACCTTCTCCCTTTCTCTGTTGTTAACCTTACTAGTCTCAACATTAAGCTTCCTTTTCTCATAAAAACCTTGAATATACTCCTCAGCTTCTATAATAATTTGGTTTCTCATTTCTTTCTCTCTCTTCTCCTTTTCCTCAAGCTGAACGGCATTTTGACTGCACCAGCAAATTCATAGTTCCTCCTTTCTTAAATATAATTAGCAGGTAATTCCAATAGAATTCAAAAGATAAAGAATACTCACATTCAAAATTAGTAAATAACACAGATGGTGTTTTCTATTAGAGAATGTCAGACATTTGGCTTCTTACATTTTGCCTCACGTTATAATATTTTGGTGATATACCGAAAAAGAAAAAGCCTAGAAGTCTAGCATCACAGCTATTGTTAACCTAAAACTGGTTCACTTTGCAGCAATCACGCTTCTACTTCAATTTGCAAAGTAAGGGCTCACAGCTGGTTCACTGACGTCTGACAAACATGTTGCTCATTTTGAGCAACAAAAGAAGTACCAACACCAAGACCCACAAAATCCTATCCCCCTATTACATGCATAACATCACAGGGTCTCCCTGCATGTGAGCAATGATTACTCAACCATTGGAATCAAAACAGTAACAAGGTTTGGCCACAGAGGGACCAATTCATATATAAGCAACAGCTTTCTAGGGTCACACCATTTGAATTTGTTAGGAGTCTACATTATTGCTGTAGTCCATTATAATGATAGAATTGTATACTGCACTGTACTGTAATCCATTGTATACTGCACTGTACTATAAACTGACATTTGTTAGCTACTGATTCAGTTATTTAGTTAGGCTCACTGGTGGGAAATTGATATTGATATCTTGTATATAGTCCACCAGAAAGAATAAGAGAGGTAACCAGAAAATTAACTACAATTCAGTTCTAAACTTCTTCTCTATTCTCAGAGGCTGATTACCCTCGAAGTAATCTTCATCATCTTACTCAACTACCAAGAGCTTAACATAATTTGAAGGTCCACTTGTATTTCAACCTTTCTACTGAAGAACTTCACTTAATCACAATCAATGTTATAACATGAACTAACATATTTCCATCGGGGACAGTGGTTCAAATCCCTAATTCCCTCAACACTATCTATCAAATAATCTAAAAACTAACATGAACTAACATTAACATAGTAAATCATCCAGTAGAATAAAGTAAATAGCCCAGATCTAGAAACAAGACTTTTTCCCTTACAGTCCAATTCTGATTCTCTAGAATTTAGAATATATATATATATATATATTTTTTTTTTTTTTTCACTTTTGAATATATATATAATGTGTGTGTGTGTGAGGACTCCATATGTAAAATACTGATCCAAGTTCTGAAATTCAGTAATCAATGATCATACTAAATAAAGCCATCGATTCAACTAAGATGATCTAATCATGTATTGAATAAAGCCATATATTCAACTAAGATGATCTGATCTAATCATGTATATTCAACTAAAACATTCCAAAAATATTACTTCATTTAATCTCTTTCCACAAACAAATAAGTTTATATTACTATTTTTTTTTTTTTTTTACAAACCGATCTAACAGTTAAAACATCTTCGAATCAACTGAATAGCCGAAAAAAGATCAAAATCACTCTCTAAGAATGAATATTAAAAAAAAAAAAAATTACAGATCTAAGCAGATTGCAACAAAATACAAATTAGATCTGGAAAAATCAACAAATCAGAGAATTCAAGTCTCACAAAAATAAATAATAAATCAAAAGGACTAAAATGCTCACCGCCTCCATTCACGAAGAGCAAAACCTTCCTCTGGCTCCATTTCGGTCGGTGGCGGAAGCACCGGGCCGTCGGAGCTTAAAACGCCGTCGTCGATGCCGTTTTCGCCGAAACCACCGTAACCGTTCTCGTTCCCATTTCCATTATCCACGTGGATCGGGTTGAACGGAGATTGGGAGTAGCCAGGGTTTGGATCGTCGAATCCGTAGATCTCAGGCGATGCGGAGGCGTGGTCGACGGCCACGTCACCGTCAGCTGGAAATCCTCCGGATGGGAAGCTGGAGTAAGAAGCATAGCCTTCGCCGGCGGCGGTGAAGCTCTGTTCATCTTCGTCGTCAATGAAATGACTATTCGATGCGTTCACGTTAATCTCCTCCTCGCCATCGATGCCGTACGCGTCGAAGGAAGACATTGCTCTCTCTCTCTCTCTCTCTCTAAAAAAACAAGTAAAAACACCCACTTTTCTCTCTCGACCTGGACCTGTGTGTCTGTGAAAATGTGAGCAAACTGGATGTACTACTTTTTATATACTTAATGGGTGACGGAAATGAGAAGCCCAACAAGCCATTGAAATTTATATATATTGTCAAGTAGATGCGGAGGTTTTTTTTTCCTTACGCTGCTAAAACGACGTTGTTTTTGCATTTCTTTCTTTTGACTTTCACTTGCTTTGGGTAATTTCTGCCTTGCCTATATCTTTTTCTTTTTTTTTTTTTTTTTTTTTTTTTTGGGGTACAGTACATTGAAGTAAGAAGGTACTTGGCAACCACTAACTACCAACTACCGGTGACGTGTCCTCTTTTTTCTTGTTTAAGAATTTGTAATTTTTTTTTCCCAATTAAAAACCTATGATGTTATTTTTACCCACCCAGAGCTGTTGTTCGTGTTGACGTGTCAGATTCATATTATATCGACTTATGAATATTTGATTATATAGGACACTAACTCGACAAATTTATTAAACAAATCAAAATTTTTCAACCTTAACACAACTTGTTCATTAAACAAGTCAGTCATGTTGACTTGTTTATTAAATTTTATTATAGTGTAAAAAATACATATTTTAGTATTAATCAAATTGACTTGAACTATGAAAATCAAAAAAAAAATAATAATAATAATAATAATGTAAACTTCAGAACTAACGAGTAATTGCATCACAAATAATCATTTAAAACTAAAGTATATCTTAATTTCACAAATAATCAATTATAATATGCCAAAAAATAAATCACAATAGTTAATAAGTTTATATACCTAAAGTTTGAAGGGTATATGGGTAAAATGTCATTTAATTAAATGGGTCAAATGGGTTTTATGGGTTGGACATGAACTCGACACGTTTATTAAATGGGTCAGTCATGCCAATCCAAATATGACACAAACCCGTTAAACCTCAATCCATAACTTACTAATTTCGTGTCGTATGGGTTCGTGGGTTGTATCGAATTTTGACACCACTACTTGTACTCAAAATTTTCAAACAACTACAACTTACCAAAATTGTAAAAAAAATAAATGAAAAATTATATCCCTTGTATTATTCTAAAATCTTATGTACTCAATCTTATGTACGATACTTTTTACAATTGATGTAAGAAATTTGAGCCAATAAAAAAAGAAAAAGAAATTTACGTACATAATAATTTCGTTTGCCCTCACTAATCAACTATTTCACGTTTCAAAGTTATAAAGAGTGGCATGGACAGTCAAAACCAATTAAAATTAATCATTTTATTTTATTAGAGTAGCACTAGACAAATTATAATTAAATAACATTTAATTTCCCTAAATACATTCTCTAATTTTGACATTTTAATTTATCAATAATTTTTTTTTCTCATACACTAATTTTTTTTTGATGAACTCTCATACACTAAACAAGTAGACATGTTGTGGCAACAAAATTTTTCCATACATTGAATAGGTTAGCATGTAAAGTCCCTCTTGTTTAAGATTTCATTCCTCATGTTCAACAATAAAATTTTTTACCAATTAAGCTAACAGGTTGTATTTGTTTGGTTGTAACAATTGCTTGCTCAATTTTTTCAAGTTATATTTTGTGATGCAACGATGTAACTTTTTTAATAATATTAATAATGTATATTCCTAACCTTTTATTAAAAAGAAAAAGAATAGGTTAGCATGTAATGGCTAATTTGTACCAAATGATAATTTCAAGTTCAAGGGAATTTTCGCATTACATTAATAACAATTACCAAAAAAAAAGAAGAAGGCAAGGTGTAAAGACTTACGGAAGAGCGGAAATTTGGAAATGATTCAAACTCACACAATGGGGTTGACGGAAAAAGCAGTTTACCCACCAACTCTCTGATTTCAAAACCATATTTTTATAGGAGCTAAAAATATATACAATTCCAAATATGGTGGCTAATAAGATGTTGTTAAAGAAATTTCAATAGTAGTGCTTAGAAAATTTTCAGTAATCAATGATCCTTGGAAAACATCCTCCTTTAAGGCACAAGGCTCATGCTTCTGCAAGGTCTGGGAAACTTCCTTCTTGAAGTGGCTACCTAATCAAACTCAAAAATGAAGGGGAAAAAAAAAAAGGAAAGAGAAAAACCCAACCCATACATACAAATGAAAAAACTAAAATACATCAGCTCAGTTCACTATCACTATAAACTTTCACCAATCTCAGGACACTGAAATTATCAATATTCTGTATCTTCAGAGAGGTGGGCAATGAGAAAGGCAAAACAGTCGGTCAACGATTAGTAGGTTAAGTGACTCCAAGCATAGCCAGAAACTGCCCCTGATCAACACCATATTCAGTTTTCTTCAGCTTAAACAAATATCAATACACTGTAAATAAATCCAACTGAAACAGGCTTGCGGAAAATCTTGACAATGATCGCATCAGCCACATACAAATTGGGACAACATTGGCCTTGTATCATCTCAAAAGGAGGTCTTTAAGCATTCTGAGAAGAAATGCCTCATAGAATAGTGAGCGGAAATTCTGAGACAAGAACATCTTAGGACTGTAGTCATTTCAGTGCCTCCTGCTCTCTTATGGATGTGAGATGAAAGCCACAAGAAATATCTTGTGGAAGTTCCACTTGACTTTTGGACATCTTACGAAGAATCAAAGGTTCAAGAAATTGGCAGTCCTGGATCTCAATGGCCCTTGCCCATCTATGAGTTAGTTATGTACCATAAAATGTCTCAGCAGCAGCCATACCAAAAAGTGGGATGAAAATAGGTGATATAGTCTTTCAGGGAACAGGAGGAGCATTCTTGGCATATCTAGCAGAAGAAGGCATCCGCTGCATAACTCGTTGAAATTCCGGCTTCATGCGTTTATTTGACATACCATGCAATGCCCTTGTTCAAATGTAAAAAACGCCAAATAAGAAAAAGAGAATAAGAGAAACTAGAAATAAAAAAAAAAATAAAAAAAAAAAATAAAATAAAAAAAATGGAATTCTAGCTAATAAAAATCACACAGTGAGGAACCAGTTTCATCTACTTTCATTCTGCTAGTGCACAAAAAATAATAAAAATGGAACTTTCAGGATAAAACTGAGGGTCTTTTTTCTCCTTTTATTTCAGTTATATTCCCTTTGTTTTTACTTGTTTACCAAAGTAATTAGCAATTATCTGAGAAAAGCTTTCATGTGCACCAAGAAAACATCATAACCAAAAAGAAAGAGGTGGGAAGAAAGAGAGAGGGGGCGGCGGCTATAAGAACGCTTAAACTTTACCATGCTACCCCAATCTCAAAAACAATGACAAAAGTACAGAAACTTTAATTGAATGTGTCTATCCATCAGTCCCCCAGTCCCACAAATCAAAATATTTCTTGATAATTTGTGGGCCTGGCTAGTCACACCATAACTCATCTGTGAATTAGAAGTTTTATGCGAAGAAAATTAATAACTGAATACAGGGAGCTTGTTAAATTACACACCTAGGAGAACCTTGACGCTTTTGACTAAATTGACCATGCGTTGATCTTAGAGTTCCAAGCGCCTTTTCAGCAGCCTAAGGAAATGCAAGTCGAGGTGGTTGGAGAAAACATATGAGAAATAAAGGTGCATAAAATTCACAAAAGAAATCATGTGAATCCCTAGAAATAAAACTCTGTATATAAAGAAGTAACATACCTGCATCTTCGCCTCATCCCATGTTAACCCAATCCCTTTCCCTAAAACCTGCCCATCTATTTCGACCTGAAGCATAGCACCAAATACAGAATAAAAACTGTTAGAATTAAGCACAGGTAGGAACCAATATAATGGCGATAAAAATAATTGAAAAACTATGTTGCTACTTCAATGGGGAACTGTCTCTTAGACATTGCCAATTGAGAGCCCAAAGACATACAAATAGTAATCAATTTTAACATTGTAGGACTCAAAACAATTTTGCTAGAACTCCTAAAACACAACCCCAGCCCCTAAAATTCAATTTTCCCCCCTTGCAGACTAATACGAATTTTGATCCACTATTCAAACTATGGATGGGTAACCAGCTAAATGACCCTAAACTCTATCATGCACAAATAGGTAGGCCCTAAAGTACAAGCAAAAATAAGGATCTAAAATATCAACAATATATATTTGAAAAAACCCATGTCAACCTCAAAGGGTGCCTGGTTCAATATTTGATTAGAAAGATCACTGCATTTTTATAAAAAGCCTTACAAAAAGTTGGCCTTTACTGTTCTTTTCTCATTCCAATGAATTTGCCAAAGATTTCAGAAAGAAGGGAAGAAACCATTCCACAATTCCCCAAACTAAGATGTTAAAACTCAAGACAGAAGCATTCTTAAAATTCATTCAAACTATTAAAGCAAATAATCTCTTAACAAACCTGTGCATATACTTCATCGTTCTGAACTGAATTACCAGAAGGTGGTGGTCGAGGTTGAAAAGCTACATCAAGGCCTTCCATTAAGCACTGAAGTCAAATGCAAAATATATCACATATAAATAATCATTAATTATTTACCAACTGCAAGCAGTAATGGGAATTAAAATCAAAGATGTTCAAGTCTTTGTGATCTTACTAATTCTTTGAGTGCAGAGACTGAACCCATTGACTTTTTAGAGCCTTCCAACCTAGGGTCTAGAAGCCTAGATGGTTCAGCTGCAGTTGAAAATGAAACAGACTCCTCTTTCGGCAATGGCTGATTCCCAAAAGAACTTAAATTACCCACAAAACCATTGTCATTTGCATTAGGAAACCTACTCAAATCCCCAGGCATAGACCCAGAATCCGCCTTAACACGAGACATATATATATCTGTGGGGACAAAAAAAAAAAAAAATGTATGAAGTGGTCAGGATCACAAAAAGGAAATGCCGTGAGGGGAAAATTACAAATTTGAATGAAATTCCCCCCAAACAAGTTAACTAGGGAAAGCCAAGATCTAGTAATGTAAAATAAAAATTCAACTATGATATTCCCTTATTGTAATACAACAACTAAAATGATTTGGCCAGTTGGAGATATTTGTAATACTACCATGAAACCAGCTGATTTGGGACTTGTAGATTAAAGCATAACCTCAAGCAATAACAAACAAAAAATGCTGAGTATCTAACTAGAGTTCCAAGAAAAACTTTCATTAACAAATACTTAAAATTGCTATTAATGCACTTCGGTGAGCTTGAGCGATTCTTATGGGAGCAATTTTGATTAGATTCAAACATAGCCCATATGGTCCTTGAATCTTTAATTCTTACAACGAAAAAGTCAAGTACATGGATTATAGCAGAGCTGGAACCTTTATAATTGTCATGATTTCTGAATTTATATTTTTATGTGATAGCTTTTCAAGTGTAAAAGTACTTAATATATCACCACTTGTAGGCGCTTCAATGAATAATTCAGCTATAGTAAGAAATAACCTAGGACAGCAATAATGTAGACTCTAGAAAATGTTCAAATTCCGCAGCAGTACATTAATATATAAGAAAGCTTACTAGCCAAATTCTTAAGAGAACACTCAGCAGCAAGGCGGTGTGCTTCCCTTCTTGTTCTACCCATTCCTTCACCAATTTTCTCCCCTGCAAACCAAGCCTACAAAAACAGTTATTGGAAGAGTTATCAAGACATGACATCCCAGAACTAAGAAATTGACAACATAATCAGGGCATTTAGTAAAGAAAAACTATTTTTAAAAGAAATTAAGGGTTTGGGACTAAAGGTTTAAAGATACCTCAAAGGAGAACTGCAGTTCCATGCTGGTAAACAAAGCCGGCCTGAACTCCACCTATCAGTTCCATTAAAAAGAGAAGGGGGAGAAAAAGAAGCTTAGATGGAACTTAAGTATACATCATACATGATATGCATATATGATGAGCTCTAACTATCATAAAAAAAATATGATCAGCTCTAACTTGTCTCTCACTATAATTCTCTTTCTGATTACCTTGGTTCCACACTTCATTGCAATGTCATGTAACACTCCAGCTGGAGTTTCTGCATTTGAAACACCTCGTCCAGATTCAAAGTCAACATCCCTAGAGCTCGAAGACGATCGACCCAATGGAATATCCTCACCTTCAAAATGACATCGCATATAATACCACTCAGGATAAACTATTGTAAATTGCATAATGAATATAAGATCACTCTAACCAAACAAAATAACAATGCTCCAAAGTTAATATCTCTAAAGCTCTGATATATATTATCCAAGAAAGTCAAGAAGCAATACACTTCCTAATATGTGAATACAGATTCAGAAAAAATTTATAACCAAGGAACATGTAGATATCAATACCTGCTTATGGGCACAATTGGGGTTAGACAGACAAAATCCTAAATAGATACCCAACTAATAAGAGCCTTATTCGGTTATGCCAAAGCTTAGGATTGGCTACAGGTCATCCCCTTTCAGCATTCAGGTCTATTCAAGACTATCTCTTCTTTTTGAACATGGTAAGTTTAAGGCTGTTTCATTGATTAATGCTGCTGTCTAACAAACTAGGATGTTTAAAAATTTACTAAACATCAAAATTTAATATTTTCTAGATAGAAGTATATTTTTTTAATTGGTAAGTCACACTTGTACCCAATGGGTTTTGAACCCACAACCAAACCCTCCACCTAGAACTTATAGGGGGAGAAGATGACCATTGAGCTAGAAATTATTGACCTAAATATAAGTTTTTTTATCCAATTAAGTAATAAAAGATAACGGTTATATTTCATAGAAATACATAGTCAAGTTTATATGCTTTTGGGATTTGCCAAGCATTCATAACAGCAAGACCCACCAATGAAAAAGACCCATAAGCTGTCTCTGTATGCAATTAAGTGTGTCGTAGCTCACCTGAGAAAGAATAATAACTAGACAGCGCATGGTTTAATCTCAACCGATCATCTCTATGAAATGCCTGCAAATAAATAATCTTGTAAAATTCGTATGCTACCTGGAGTCAATTAACTTTTAACCTTTCCGCACAGAAACTGAAGAATAACATCAGACCAACAAGTAGCAATCACCTCTTTAGACAATCTTTGATTTTCATGGACAACTCTATCAGAAGTAACAGAACTCTCAACCTTAGGGAAAAAAGATGGATGCTGAGGGCGATGCTTCTCAATGTGCATTGGTTCTGCATCTAAAGGAAATTCTTTGGGTACTGCTCGGCTCACTTGCCGTGGGCTCATCTCTTCCTCTACTGGGAACCAGCCACTGTGTGATTGAGCCCGTGGAACAGCAACTTGTAGTGGGGGTCTTACAGGAAACGGAGGTTCAGCTGGTGCATGATCTCTTGTGTCTTGCCCATGTTGCAATATGAGTAACCTCCGCCTTGTATCAGGATCTAACTCTGATTCCGGTACTTCACCCTCTTCTCTGGCAGGAGAACTTTGCAAGCTTGTTTCTGGGGCCCCAACCTGACCCAATGGTTTAACAAGTGAAGTAGCCGGAGGGAACTGTATATTGGAAAATGGCATTATTGACCCTTGAGTTGTTTGCATTGCAATTGAGCCAGAGGGTGGCGCCACAGTAAACTGAAGAGCAGGAGGAAGCCTTGGATCTTGAGTAGTGACTATTGAAGGAGCAGATATTGCATCCTGATTGAAAGAAACAGGTAAAAAGCCTGATTTTAATTCAAACCTCGAAAGCACATAAAGATTCAAATACATTCACCCGCAACAAATGTAGAGTAACAAGAATATTCAGCATTTTAGAATAAACACCAGAAAAGCATTCCTCATAAGAGTATATATCTCTTCACCTGAACTTATTCGATCCCAACAAAAGCATATATAATCATACACACATCAAATTCAGAACTTGGCAGGTTACCTTTAGTCTTCTTTCAACCTCAGCATCTGCCATGCCATCAAAAGAAAGTGGATCTTTGTTTCCATTTGACGCAGAACCATCATCCTGTACAGCAGAGAAACATTACAGGAAAAAACAAGAAATCCACATAACTAGCAAAAAGCACAAGAATCTGAGCAAACAATATTTTCCCAGACTAACCTCAGAGACTAAATAGTTGCTCACATCGGGAGGAAAAGGAATATCTTTAATATCATCTTCATAAGAAATTTCAGGAATCTTCTGTAGAAGACCCTCATCAAATTCTCTGTCATCAAATTCAAAGGTCATGTCATGAAAAAAAGAATGATACATATATACATATATTGGACCAGAAATTAATTGCTCAAAACTTAAGTCACAACAGTAATAATTAGAGGATGTGTTGGTGTTTGTATGTCTTGGGTTTTGTATTCTTACTTGAAAAAACCACCTCTAACATTGCAAGCAACATTTCTTGCCACACACAAGACGGGTATAGCATTATTGGCCTACAACATAATGAGTTATAATAAGTTAGTCACTAGTGTGCATTTGTAGAAGTGCAATGCGCTACATACACATGCAAATGGAGCATACCTCAGCTTGGGGAGCATAGTAAGGAGCAAATGCAGGAACTACATGCACCCGTGGTTGATCTTTCTCATCCCACACTTTCAAGCGATCATCAATGACCAATGCCATCTTAGGATGGCATAAGCCATCATGAAAGACATTGAACAGTGACTTCCTTGAACCTATTAATGTAATTTATAAACAAGTAATAAGCAGCTTCATAGGGAAATGAATCTGATTAGCAATTGCAGGCAAAATTTATAAAAATGCATAAATTTCACAATTTTTTTCTCTCTCGAGTAATGGCGTGATATGACCTATATGTAATTAGCTTCTCTTATTGATGAGCTGCAGAGAAGTGGAAGCTATTTGTAAAAAATCATGTCACTTACCAGACTTGACACATACAATGCGATCCAATAATTCTTTTGAGTTTATCAAATTTAAATCTGGATCAAGAAGCCTCCACATCTCTAAAGCATAATCCCTTTCAGCCATGGTGCAAACATAAACCTCAAAACGCTTGCGCCCTCTTGCAATCAAGTAGCTCCGGAGATCATCCCATGCAGGTCTCAACCTCACGAGAACACTTGTATCACGAATCTATAGAGAAAAAAAGAAAAAAAATTCTTATTAATTGAACCAACTTATTTTTATCAGTCTAAAAATACTAAAATAATAAATTTCATCCCAAACATCTAAAGGTGTCTCCATAATCTGGTCAAATCCATCCACGGATATTGCAGTAACCTCTACTAGCATTTCAGGCATCTGGTAGAGTCCAAAAAATTATCAAGTACCATTATCTAGTATCCCATCAATATTCAAACTTCATGCATATAAAAAGAGTATCACAATTTTACTTTAAAGAATTTTTTTTTAAAAATGCCTTAAATAAAAGAGTCTCAGGTATCTACAAATTAATGACCAGAAAATCAACAACTAAAACTCCTTTAGCTGTGGATAGATAATTTCATAGATGCAACAGTAGATAAGATCAACCAAACAACAGGCTGAAGTTAGCATTACTTATTACATACCTGTGGATTGATGCGAGTCAGAATAATATTCTTCTCCTGTAACCTTATAAGTGGCCGAATGATAGTTTGATGGTTATCTGACAAAGCTGGAACAACCTCAGACTGAGTTTTGATCACCTTCCCATTTTCAACAACCTGATCATTTTCAGCATACTGCTTTAATATAATTTTGTCATCTTGATAGCGCTTGACCTCCGCCAGCATACCAGAAATGCGTTGTGGGTCCACCTCACTGTTAATTTTCCGCTGTAGGGCCTCAATCCTATCTTCAAATGAGCGCATTGTATTTGCTACTATGAGTGTTTCATCAAGATCAAATACTATTCCAAGACATCTAAGGTTTAACATGACAAGACAAGAATCATATAGCCCTGATGCAACATTGAATCCCCAGAAACATGGATATTGTTTGTCATTATTCTTGGAATACATAGCGACCAAATGAAGCTCCTCCCCTCCTCCTAGTGGCATTATGGCAGTCTGTATAGGCCAATATGGCAATCATTGTTAACATTTGCTAAAACCATCCAGACTCGAAAGAAAGAATTGTGGAAGAAAAGGCAACTTAAATCTGTGCGGGTGATTCATAAACACATATATGTTATAGGAAAGGGAATCACACAAGAAGGTAAAGCGATAAAATAAAGAACATTCATTCACATAGTATGACATCAGATAAATTCTTCATCTTATAACCATATGTAAAAAATTTGGCAAAATCCGTAATCTTTTATAATGAGTGAAACAAAAATACATAAGAGCAAGACTTTTAATTAGCACAGAAGTTTCTCCCAAACCATCCACAAGGAACAATTAGAAAACAGTTGATTTCATGCACAACCTTACACATACTTCACTAAATAAAAACAGAGCCACAAAGTTGCTCATTTGTTCTAATTTTCTCAGCTATGTTCTCAAAAATAACAACTGAAGAGCTGCTTTGCAGAGTTCTGGAGCTCCTTCTCTTAAAAATGCAGCAAACCCTAATTGTGCCAGAAATGCAATCCTCAACCATAAATTCAACCCAAATAAATAACAAACAATTGTCAATAACAATCATATGGCATATTCTCAACTTCACAAAAAGTTCAACTAAGTAACCCGCTTAAAATCAAGCTCAAAGAAGACTGGTCAGTATTGTAGCCCTACAACAGAACAAGATCCTATCTTTCTGGGCAATACACCATTAACAAGTTCGAACAGTTCAATTTTCAGAATCAATCAATCATGAAACTTCAATTTCACAAAGTTGTCATAAATTCTTGGAAAAATTAGTTAGTTCACTGAAACTGTCAAAGCCAAAAAAAAAAAAAAAAAAAAATCAACTTGTTAAATTATTGTCCAGGTGTCCTTAGCAAAGATTAAAAGTGGTCTGGGGTTTGCATAATTTTAAACAATTTGGAAGTTTTAAGCATCTGGGGTTTGGTTTATTAAGTTGTTAAATTTGGTTGGGGTTGGGGTTTGTGTTATTATACCTTGTGTTCCTTGAAACATGAGGAGTGCAAAACAAAGAGCGGCGAGTCCTGAGAGAGAGAGGACTTTGACTCCATTTTGAAGCTAATCCCAGTAGCAGTAATAGTATGAAGCACAGCCAGTGGTGGACATCTTTCACTTGCTTGTGAAAACTGACTTATTCTGATTTCCTTCACTTCGATCTTCTCTTTCTCTTCTGGGTATATCTCTACCTCTCCAAGTAACTCTTCCCCTTGATACAACACCGCTTTATACATTTCTTTTTTCTTTTTTCTTTTTCTTTTTTTTTTTCTTTTCTTTTTTGGGGGCCCAAATCCGAAAATATAAAAAAGAAATTATATATGTATATAATCAAAATCTCACTCTTTCAAATGGGTTGCTGAGATTGTTGTTGTTGTTGTTGTTGTTGTTCATCAATTTCTTTGTAAAACCCATGATGGTGATTTCGTCTCTGAGTCAGAGGGAATGCTTTAGATTTGATCCGATTCGTTGGGAATTTTATATAAAACAAAAAACAATACAGTACAATACAATAATCTCTGATCTGTGAGGGAAAAAAAAGAACCGCAATTTTAGAACAATTTTAGATCTGATTGATGGTGATGATCGCAAAAAAGAAAACCCTAAAAGCTTTTTTTTTTGTTGTTGTTGGCCTCCGATTCCGAATTTTGATTGAGTTCGTCTGAGAAGCAGTGTTTATGTGGTGGAGCTAGGGTTTTGATTTTGATGGTGATGATGATGGTAGAACCAAAAAAAAAAAAAAAGAGTCGTCAAAAGCGAAACCCTAGATCCAGAAAGCGAAAGGTCAAAAATAACACTCCAATCCTGCAACGCAGCAATAATTTTAAAAATTCATTAATATTAAATAAAAATTTTACAAATATAGAGAAATAGTTAGTGGGTGTAGTAGGGGTCTGTTTTTTAAGTTGTTGTTGGTTCTCGTGTACGGTTAGTGTTAGGAAAGGAAAACTGTGTTTCTCAAAAATTAAAAGTAAATAAATAAAAAGGAAAACTGTGGGTGTAGGTACAAAAAATGAAATTACGGAAAAGTCAATATCTAATCAATAAGAAATTCAGGTTTTTTTTTTTTTTTTTTTTTTTTAATTGGAAGAAATTCAGCTTTGATAGTGATATATATTGTATATGCATTTTTTTTTTTTTTTAATGCAAATCCTAAATGTGAAAATACCGAGGGTTCGTCCATGAAAAACAAAGCATGAAACTAAAACAACAGGGTATGGGTAAAATGTAAAAACATATAGCTTAGGCATAGACCGATTGGCTAAAATATTGCTAAAATTATTAACTAAGAAATGAGATAAGGGTCAACAAGATAGAAAAAATGAATACCTCTTTAGGTATTGACCAAGGATATTTCTTTTTTCTTTTTCTTTTAAAATGATAGGATTAGAATATATGAGGCTTTTTTTTTTTTTTTTTTTGAGTTTGAATATGAGATTTGTTTCATAATGATTGTTCTTTTAATATTAAATCTATATATTAATTGGTTTTCTTTAAAAAAATTTTTTTGTGTTTTTTAAGCTTTAATTTTTTTTTTTTTTTAAAAACGCCAATTAATTTTGATATATGCATGAGCAAGACATCTCAAAAGACACCTCATCATCTTGGTACCCTTCCATCATCCACTCCAACAGCCTAATAACCTCCCCTATTATCCCAAAATCCACTCCTTCACCACCCCACCGATCTATCACTCCACCATATCACCTCCAAAAGCCACATCCACCAAATTTTATCAACCCCTTTCTTGCACTCCTTTAAACACTTAAGAGTAAATATATAGAAACCCCATAATCTCCATCATCCATCTCTTCGTACTCTCTTTGTTCAGATCTCTCCATCACACTAACCTATCTAAACACTCCAATCATTATTCAATTCCCTTAGGTCCTCCTTACATTCCATCTAATTCAGAATTCTCTCTTTACAACATTTAACATCTCTTTACCTCATATATACCTTATCCCCCTTTTTTCTCCCACTTGAACCTCCATATGAAGGAATTTAACTTAGATGTTGAGTTATTAGCCTCTGAAATATGTTCCTTATCTTGCAAAGATATCCCCCTTATTAGCTTCCTGTAGATACCGTATTTTGTTTGCCCTCGATTTGTATGTCGAAACCCGAAAATCCCAAAAACTATTAACTTTCATCCATGGTGCCGCGAAAATATTTGGATTGACGTGGCACAACCCATTCAGGCATCGGAGCACTCGAAGTGCCCTTTCAGGCCAAATTGACCAAAATACCACTGGTCAACCCGAGCTACTCGGTGACTTTCGTCAACTTTGACCAAGTTTGACCCAAGGTTGACCTCTAGGGGCACCAAAAATCCTAATTTTGATCCGACTATTGGAATGGGTTGACACCAATGTCATTGTAAAGGTTATTGAATTCATTTTCCAACGACTATTCATGGGTCAAAATTAGAGTTAAAACAGTTAAGATATCTTGAAAACCGTGCAAAGCGCATCAGCTCGCTTCCCGATGCCATAATTTTTTATCTGACCGTTGAATTTCCAAGTTCTTTAGTTTTCCAGAAACTACACATCCAGACCTTTCTAGGGACGCCAAGATCAAACCAATCCAAGCTTGGGAAGGCCTTCATTAGGAGCTGAAGGGTCACTTTTTGCCTATAAATACCCCCAGAGGCCTCAGATAAAAAAGAAAAAGAAAAGGAAATTGGGCTATTCGGAGCTTTTTCTGGGCAAATTCTCTCTCTTTCCCTCTCTAAATTCTCTCCCAACCACATCAAAAAACCTTTGATTTCTCTCTTCTCTCAACAATCAAAAGGTAGTGTTCTTGCACTCTTTTTCCTCTCCTTGGTCTTAGGATCTTGGATTTGAGGTTTAAAGGGTGTAGATGTAGATTTTTCGCTACAATCTACACCCTTTGCTTTATCTTTGTTCATAGCATGTCTATTTGCTTTCCATAGTATATCTTTGCTTTATCTTGCTTCCTAGCATGTCTCCTTACTTTTTGCCATGTTTTAATGCTTTGATGATGTTGGTCTAGCCTTCTTGGGCTAGGATATGCCTAAATTCCATGTTTGTGCTTAGATGCATGTGCCTAGTTGCCTTTTAGCATGCTTATGCTTAGATCTATTTTTTTTATGTGCTCCTTGCCATGCTTATGTCTAGATCTATATCATTGAGTGCTCCATGCTTTGTTCATGTGTCTAGATCTACATGTTGGTTGCTATGCCATGTGCTTCTAAAACTTTTTTTTTTATCTCATGTTATCCATTTTTCTTGTGTTTTGGCCCTTTAGGTAGGGTGTAGATCTAGATTTTGTGGTCTAGGCCTACATCCATACAACTAGGCCTATATCAAAAGGTTTGGATCATTTCCTTTATGCATGTATGTGTTTGCTTACTTCTATTCTTTTTCTCCATGTTTGTCTATCTAGACCTAGGCCTTGCCATGCTTTGTGCCCTCTATGGGTTTGTGCTTGTCGATCTTTGGGGCCACTTGCTTATGTGGTTGCATCCACCCCTCTTGTGGTTTGTTGGATGTGGCCACTCGTGAGACACACCTCTGTGGTGTTGGTGTGCTTGATGCATAACCTTTCATTGCTTCGTGCGATGTTGTTATGCTTGCCTTGCTTGCTTTGTGCCACCCGTTTGACTTTTTTTGCTTCTTTGCATTTTTGCACACTTGCCTACAAGTTCATGCATGAGTTTGTGTTTCGTCCATGCTCCAATCTCATGGAATTATGGACACCTGATCCAAACCTACATTTGTCCTCCTAGGACACCTTCTTTGTTTGATAATATGCTTGTTTGCCCCCATTTGGCATCTTTTGCTAGCTTGTCTTTTAGCATGCTTTCCTTCTATTTGTTTCTTTGCTTGTCTGTTGACTTGTTTCTTTTGTCATTGCATGTACACTCATGGAGCACAGACACTTGGAGTAAGGGTGCGACCTCCTAAGCACAAGCAAAAAGGGCAAGGATGCAAACAAGAAGATGCAAGCCCACAAAGGGCAATGTTCAGTAAATTAGGGGTCCTAGCCCCTCCTGAGTGGTGTTCTCTTTCCCTCTCTCTCTTAGCCTCTTCTCTAGAGTATTTATTAGGGTTCTCCCTCTCCTTGTACCCTTTACTTTTCCTGCTCTTTGCTTGGGCCGTGTTCCCTAGGTATGGCAATGTCTATTTTACATTTCCTGTACCTTACTGGGCCATACTATGGACGCAAGGGGTCTTTTTTAGGAATTGCCACCTAGTTTTTGCAATGGCCTATGAACCATATATATAACGTCTAGAAAGGTTGTCCAATTCTTAGGGAAAATCTCTATCCAAAAGCTTACGATTTAGACCACGTTCTACTATTTTGAAGTATGAGAAAAATCCTTATTCATCGCTCCAACTCCCCACTAAGTTCTTAACTTCTGATAGCAGTTGTGGAAGTTAAGTTTGAACCTTCTAACTTCCATCCACGTTGAGGAAGTTACTAAACAAGTAACCACTCCAAAGCTCACTATAAAAGGACTCAGCCATATCAAATGAATGTAAGTTTTCACTACTCCTAAAGTTGGAATTCTTGAGTTCTAGAGAGAAAACTAACTTAAGCATCGAAGGGTTCTTGGCTGGTTCACCCCGGTCACCTTTGATCTTGTGTTTCTTTCTTTTCAGGCCTTCTAAGCAACCATAAGCCCATTGAAGCCCGAAGTATTTAGCCTACTAATTTTTTGAGTGTCATCAGTTAGCGCCATCTGTGGGGAGATAAATTTGTGTTTTGCAATTTATCTTTCTTTGACAAAAGGTTATACGGTCCGGACAAGGTCAATGACCATTAGTCCAAAGCCACCAGGAGAGTGGAAATGCTTCCAGCCACCCTAATCGCGCTCACCAATCCACATCTACTGTACAACTGCCTTCCGTCCAACATATGTAGTCCATGGTAGCCACCATGGCAGAGCTAACCCGTCAGAATCAGGAGTTAACTCGGGAGATCAATCAAAGAAGACAACGTCATGAACGATGTGTAGGAGGGCAAGTTTAGAGTCAAGAAGTTAGAAAAGGAGAAATTGTTGAGCGCAAAAATCACTCAAGGGGTACCGCTTCACGTAGGCTGCCACACTTGGAAAAGGAGATGGATCAAATAAGGAGAGCCATGGACGAGATGAGGGAAAATATGAGAAGGATGAATCATATAGATGATTTAGTTTATCGAACTGATTCCTCTTTCATAACGTCCATCAATAATCATCCCTTGCCTTCCAAGTTCAAGATGTCTGTGTTGGACTCGTATGATGGAATGCGTGACCTATGTGTTCGCATTGCTACCTTCAAGACCACAATGCACTTTTAAGGGGTTTCAGGCGAGATAATGTGTAAGGCCTTCCCAACCACCCTTAAGGGACCAGCACGAGTGTGGTTTAGTAAGATACCTCCAACATTAGTTCTTTTGAGGAGTTGAATAAGTTGTTTGTCAATAACTTCATTTGAGGTTAAAGGCATAAGTGCTCCTCGTCTAACCTACTGACTATGGAGCAAGGAGATAATGAAAGTTTGTGATCCTTTATCACCCGTTTCAATAGGGAAGTTTTGACCGTGGACGAGATGGATGATAAGCTGCTGTTAGTAGCCTTCCACAATGGAGTTCGTTCAGATTTATTCATCCACAAGTTCTATGATCAAGAAACACAGACTATGGCTGAACTCGCCCATTCAGCCCCAAAGCTTCATGAATGTAGAAGATGCGATCATTGCCAAGAAAAGGAAGAGAGCAAAGTGAATGGAAGTGGAGCTCCCACATCATTCTGAACTAGGCCCCTCTTCAAAGAAGGCCCGGACAGGAGAGAAAGGACAGAGACAATAGGAAGGCAGGTTCTTCTTTTGGAAGAAGTCAACATTACATGCCCTTGAACGTTTCACTTGACCAAGTGTTTATGCAGATCAAGGATGACCCATCTTTGAAGTGGCTAGAAAAGATGAAAGGAGATCCTAATAAGTGCAATAAGGACAAATATTGCCGCTTCCATAGAGATCACGGGCATGACACGGATGAATGCTATGATTTGAAGCAGTAGATTGAGAATCTTATCAGGTAAGGAAAGTTCAGGAATTTTCTTGGACGAGATCATAAGGACGAGAAGTTAAAGGGAAAGATAAAAGAGCCATCACAACCCTTACTTGGAGAAATAAGAGTTATTGTAGGAGAAACTTCAGCAGAACAATCTTCCAAGTCAAGGAAGACCTACTTGAAGGTGGTACAGAACGTCCAACTCTTTAGACGACCACCAAGGACGAAGGGGGTAGACAAGTAGGTTATCACTTTCATGGACGAAGATGCTAGAAGGGTCCATCATCCATATGATGATGCTGTTAGGGTTTGTGCCCTAAAATCCAATTTATTGGCATGTCATGAATAATTAAGTTGCTTAATTATTTGAGACTATTTATGAACTAATGGGACATTATCTTAGTCCATGAGATGCATAGTATGTGATTTATGTGAAAAGTCACAGAAAGATATAAATCACAAGTTCTTTGTAAACTTAGAATTTTAGTTCGTAGTCGGTGATGAAATTGGGCGTTTCATCTGCGAAGACTATAACATATCAACTAAGATGATTTGTCTTGATCATGGAAGTGGAGACTTCTAGTTGATATGTTGATATGTTTTAAGAGTTAAGACATATTGAACTGGACCGCTGTGAGATTTATTATTCTCCTAATGACTGTCAAATGAATAATAAAGCTCACGACTTCTATTTACATCAACTCTAAATCCTGAGAGAATAATGGACCTGATCATGAGATGTAGGTTGCTTTGATATATCAGGAGTGAGATCTATAAGTTATGGTCAAAACCTCAGTATGTTGGGCAGCCGCATTTAGTGTTGATGGAACATATATTCTCAAGATGGAATTCATAGTCTCTTAACGGAGATATAAAATATTCCCTTGAGATAAGTTTAATGGGTTTGGTTATTCAGAGTGTTGGGCCCAACCACTTTAGTAAAGAGTTACTAAAGTATATATATTTGTGAAATTGGATTTCATAAATATATATTGAATAACATAAAGGATTAAACTGGGTACTCAAGGATTAAGATGTAGTAATCTATAAAGTGGCAGTCAACATTTCATGACTTTGTATTACTACGAATATTTTAATGAAGGGGTTGAATGTACAATAAAGTCTTGGGAAATAATTTATTGATAAGGCCTAGAGTGCAACTATATTTATATAGTGGTATTAAATATAGTTAATGGTAACTTTGGACTTGTCAAGAGTTGACAGAAAAGCCCAAGGCCCATTGGAGCTAGTGTCTTATTGGTCCCTTTTGGTCCCACTCCAAGCCACAAACTTAAGCCCAATTGGAAAGGCCCAAAAGGCCAGCCCAATTAGATAATTGGTTAGATACAAAAAGGGAAAAACGTTCAGAATATTAAAAAGAGAGAAACATCATTGTGAAATGGTGTGGATGTGGTTTTTTTGTCACTCTCTAATCACCCTTTTTGTTACCGATTGAGAGACCACACATCTTGGGTATCAAGTGGAATTGGAGTGAAGATTAAAAGTCTTCCCAAGAACGTTTGATCTTCGATTTTGAAATTCACCGCTTCAAGGTACGATCTCTTGTTCTCGAATTCTGAAATTTACTTAGTACGTGTTATCAATATCGAATGAAGTAGATCCGTCTAAAAATTATTTTCCGCTGCATTTATCTTTATTTCCATCAAATGGTATCAGAGCGGTCTTCAATTTCGTATTGTTTAACATGTTTTGTGAGTTTTAGAATTAGAGATGATAGTTTCATGTTGTTAGAAGATTATGTTTCTTAATTTTCTGCATGTTATTGAAACTATGATTTGATGAAAACTGAAATTGATGTTATGATGTTGTTTAAATTTGAATTTAAGTATGTTAAATTGAATCTTAAGGCATTAGCATCAATGAATTTCAGTTTTGACATCAATCTCTGACTGTAATGTTCATATGTTGAATGTTTGTTCATGAAAAACGAAGAAAACTGCCTTAGGAAAAATTCTGGAAATTTGAAATTCGCGATTTTCGATCGATCGAAAATCACTTTCGATCGATCGAATGAGACAGTGATCAGACTTTTTAGATCAATTGATTTTCGATTGCTAGTCGATCGATCGAATTTGTTTTTCGATCGATCGAGAGGCAATCGAGTATCAATCGAAAGAGTCAGATGATCAAGTTCGAATTTCTTAATTTTTTCGATCGATCGAGGGGTACTTTCGATCGATCGAAAGAAAGAAAATTAGAATTTTTTTTTTCTAAGTGTTTTCAAAGGTATTACACATAATTCTAACTAAAAGACCTAATGAGATCAAAGGTATTAGTTAAATAGAACTCTTAGTCCTAAATAGTTTAGGACTTGTCTTTTAAGAAACATTCTAATGAGATTAGAATTGTTGTATGATTAAAAGTCTTTAACTTAATTTATTTTAATTAGAAGTTTTAATGAGATTAAAGCTTAATTAAAAAGTTATATAGTTTCTAATGGGATTAGAATACTTTATCTAGTAAATTAAGTAAATTAAGGATAGAGTTCTATATAACTAATTTTTGATTCGTTAGTGTTTAAGGAATCCTAAATAGTTTAGGACTTCCATTTTAGTTAGTGATTCTAATAAGATTAGAGTCTTTATCAAGTGCAAGGTTATTAGTTGTGATGGGATCACAATTATTTAAGAAAAACCCAAATAACGAGTGGGAGTGATGAAATAACCCTTTTGTTAAGTTTATTGTAATGTGAATAGATACCTTGTCTTGACTTCGAGTCTTGCATTCCATGCGGAGGGTATTTACTTCATGGATTACAAGGTTAAACTTCTTTGTGATTGCGCGAATGTTCGTTACGCTATTGTGACGTGACTTAGTAATATCACATTGAATTTAAACAATTAAACACACTTGATGTGTAGGGTTAAAATTGTGATTAGATCACAATGATTTCAAGACAATCCACTTGTTTTAAAATTTCTAGTGGGAGAGAGATTCAAGGGTTGATTCTCACGGCCTCCATTGCTAGTTTATAGTAGTGTGATTAGGCACCTCGCCTTGGCGTATATGCCTTGCTCCCTTCGGAGGGTGTTTAATTCATGGTACTACAGATTAAACTTCTTAATGATAGATGAAGTGTGTTTTTACATTGAGAACGACCACGCTTCCGTGGAGTTACTTGGTGACTCACATTGATTCTAGGCAATGGTGTACACTAGACTAAGTGTAATGTTAACCTCCCTTCGGAGCTATGTCATTATTACTTAGAGGCTAAAGGAAAAGCGGCAAATTATTTTTGTTTGGTAAGAGTTACCATGATAGCATTAATAATGAGAATAATTCTCGCCTGATCATAGTGATTGGTATGACCTCGCTTCCGAGGAATATTAATTGCGGGATTAGGTTGTCGTTGCACCTAGTATAGTATGGTTTTCGGGTTCCATATTATATGGTTATGGATGCAAAATGATAATGTCCTGGTATTTAAGTTCATGATCTCAAAATAAAGTTGTCATAAATTTTGTCCTCTAGCTACTATTTTAGTTGAATCACATTAACTAAGAAATAATTTTGGACATGGTGCTTAAAGGAGCTGAAGTAAATATTCATGTTTTGATTTAACATTGTCATAATTTCCTATACATGATGCATTTATGGAAGATAGCTTATGATATGATCATAGTCTCC
This sequence comes from Quercus ilex subsp. ballota, assembly GCA_032727855.1. NCBI lineage: Eukaryota > Viridiplantae > Streptophyta > Magnoliopsida > Fagales > Fagaceae > Quercus > Quercus ilex. Next base: position 45,329,441 of record CM064912.1, on the reverse strand, counting down.
ATTGAAATGCTAATATGTTATATTGGCTTCTATCTCAATTGTGCTACTGCATGAGATGCAAGAGTTAGTACTAAACTTAGACTTTATATTAAGTCTAAATGAGATGTTTGGTATGAATCATATTGAGTGCTAAGAAAAGCTTAAGAAGTTCCAATTCTATATCATTTTATGAAAATATTTTTTTTAAAAATGAATTGGAATTCTTGGATGTTGAGATTAAATGTTAATCTCATGTGGATATGATCCACAAGTCCTTGTTAGATTCATTTGATCAATTTAGATTGTTTTGAAAATAAATTCTTTTTATATTATCTGAATTGATGAGTGAGTCCTACGCAACGGAAGACATCCTAAAAGCTAAGGCTAGGATCAATATGATTTAATTCAAATTCTTAGCCTAAACCGAAAGGTAAGCGTGATAAGAAGAAGAATTATAATACCAAAAGGTTTGGCAAGCAAGTTGCCCTAGTAGTTGCCAAAAGGAAATTAGACTTAAAAGTATGACCAAAAGAAAGTGTTTCTGGTTTGGTTAAACTAAGCTTTGTCCATGATTGTTTTCTAGATGGAAATTTACATGTTTTATTTTTTAAAGAGAAAGTTTTCATCCTTTGGTGTTGTATGCTTTGGCACTTAAGTCTAGATCTTATTAATCTAAATTGTATTCAAGATTGGTGAAAGATGGGTTTTTAAAACCATTATTTTGTAATATTCCCAATTTATGAATTTTATTTAGAGGATAATATGATCTAGGACTCCTTTATTGTAAAGGAATATAGTATTAATGACTTCTTTAAGTCAGTGCATACATAAAGGATGAATAAGACTCTTTTAGAAATACTAAAGTACATGATAAGTATTTCCATTTGCTTATTTCTTTTGGAGATATACTCTAGTAATTACTATACATTTTCTAAAATTGATTTCAAAAGTTTGTTCCTATGACATTAATTGTGGATTGGGTGAGAACCTAGTATATGATACTTCCACTTTTAGAGATGTCCGGCACTTGTGCTAGAAAGGAAGTCTGACAAATTGAAATCAAAAGGTAGAAAAATGTGTGATTATAATAAGTATCCAAAAGATTTGCAGAAGATTGTTTTGGTAGTCATAAAGATGACAAGATGTTTGTAAAGTGCAAATACAAAGTTCTTATAAGATGTTTGTAATGTACAAATACAAAGTTCTTCATAATGACTATGTGAATAATCTTAAAGAATCGTTCTAGAAGAGAAGTCAGAATTGTTGTAAGACAACTATAAAATACATTTAGAAATGAGGTGGTTGTATTAGATATACCACAAGGCATTATTCTAAATATATAGCTAGTACACGGGTACAATATCGTAGTGGGAGGATTGTAAATTCATACTTTTGGGATAAACTTTTGAAGTCATTCCACAAGGATATGAATTTGATCCTCGATCCTACGTAAAGGTAATAGATGATAAGAATATGAATTATTGGATCAAGGTTATGTGAATAGAATTAGATTCTATTTAAAGTCTAGAACTTGTAGAGGCGCCTATTGGCATTGAGCCTATTGTTCTCAAATAGGTCTACAAGAAATTGAGATTGATAGAATTGAAGGTGCAAACCTTCAAAGTCAAGACTAGTGGCGAAAAGATTTATTCAGAAAGAAATGGTTCGATTATGAAAAGATTTTTTCACCTATAGTCAAGTTTGATTCTATCTAGATTCTTTTATCCATTATATTTTATTTGGATGAAATATGGCAATGGATATCAAGAAAGCTTCTTTTAGTAGCAATCTTGAGGAAGACATCTATATGATGTTCCTAGACTTGTACATAGCAAAGAACCAATATTGTTTAGTATGCAAGTTGCTTAAATTCCATTTATGGACTAAAGCAAGCATATGAATCATAAAATATCATCTTTGATCAAGAAATCAAATTGTTTGATTTTGATCAAGTATTAAAAGACCTTATGTGTGTAAAGCTATATAGAATAATAAATCTCATAATGTATATTGATGACATTCTAATCATTAAGGATGATGTAGAGTTATTGTCATCAATAGAGTTTTGGTTGTCTAGTCCAGTTTGATATAAAGTACTTGGGAAAGACTAGTCACATCCTAAGAATTATAACTTTATTATAATTCAGAAATTAGGATGTTGGGTCTATCTTAAACTGCTTAAATAAATTAGATTCTAGCCAAGTATAGCATGTAATACTTCAAGAAAGGATTCTTTCCTTTTAAGTTTGAAGTTCCTTTATATAGGACTATAGTCCTAAGACATATAAAAGGAAAGAGCATATAAGACGGTTCCTTATATCAAATCGATAGGAAGTCTTTATGCTATGCTAAATACTAGGCTAAATGTCTATTTTGCGGTGGGCATAGTAAGCAAATATCAAGTGAATCAAAGATCACTTATTTTAGTGGGAGTAAAGCATATACTCAAATATCTTAGGAGAATGAGGGATTATATGCTTGTCCACTAAAGTGAAGTTTTGATAAATACTGGATGTACAAATACTGACTTGTAGTTTGATTGTGATTCATGAAGTTGGACTTCGAGATATGTGTTCATCCTAGGTGGTGAAGATACACATCAAGCGTAAGTATCATCTCATTAGAGAAGATATGAGTACGTGATAAGTAGTAGTAGAAAAGATAATTTATGCAATAAATCTGGCTGAAACTTGTTTCCAAGCCTTGCCTTAGAGTGACTGTGAATTACTCTATAGGGAGATAAGTGTCGGATATGTAGTAAATTGTCTTTGAGGGCAAGTGGGAGATTGTTAGGGTTTGTGCCCTAAAATCCAATTTATTGGCATGTCATGAATAATTAAGTTGCTTAATTATTTGAGACTATTTATGAACTAATGGGACATTATCTTAGTCCATGAGATGCATAGTATGTGATTTATGTGAAAAGTCACAGAAAGATATAAATCACAAGTTCTTTGTAAACTTAGAATTTTAGTTCGTAGTCGGTGATGAAATTGGGCGTTTCATCTGCGAAGACTATAACATATCAACTAAGATGATTTGTCTTGATCATGGAAGTGGAGACTTCTAGTTGATATGTTGATATGTTTTAAGAGTTAAGACATATTGAACTGGACCGCTGTGAGATTTATTATTCTCCTAATGACTGTCAAATGAATAATAAAGCTCACGACTTCTATTTACATCAACTCTAAATCCTGAGAGAATAATGGACCTGATCATGAGATGTAGGTTGCTTTGATATATCAGGAGTGAGATCTATAAGTTATGGTCAAAACCTCAGTATGTTGGGCAGCCGCATTTAGTGTTGATGGAACATATATTCTCAAGATGGAATTCATAGTCTCTTAACGGAGATATAAAATATTCCCTTGAGATAAGTTTAATGGGTTTGGTTATTCAGAGTGTTGGGCCCAACCACTTTAGTAAAGAGTTACTAAAGTATATATATTTGTGAAATTGGATTTCATAAATATATATTGAATAACATAAAGGATTAAACTGGGTACTCAAGGATTAAGATGTAGTAATCTATAAAGTGGCAGTCAACATTTCATGACTTTGTATTACTACGAATATTTTAATGAAGGGGTTGAATGTACAATAAAGTCTTGGGAAATAATTTATTGATAAGGCCTAGAGTGCAACTATATTTATATAGTGGTATTAAATATAGTTAATGGTAACTTTGGACTTGTCAAGAGTTGACAGAAAAGCCCAAGGCCCATTGGAGCTAGTGTCTTATTGGTCCCTTTTGGTCCCACTCCAAGCCACAAACTTAAGCCCAATTGGAAAGGCCCAAAAGGCCAGCCCAATTAGATAATTGGTTAGATACAAAAAGGGAAAAACGTTTAGAATATTGAAAAAGTGAGAAACATCATTGTGAAATGGTGTGGATGTGGTTTTTTGTCACTCTCTAATCACCCTTTTTGTTACCGATTGAGAGACCACACATCTTGGGTATCAAGTGGAATTGGAGTGAAGATTAAAAGTCTTCCCAAGAACGTTTGATCTTCGATTTTGAAATTCACCGCTTCAAGGTACGATCTCTTGTTCTCGAATTCTGAAATTTACTTAGTACGTGTTATCAATATCGAATGAAGTAGATCCGTCTAAAAATTATTTTCCGCTGCATTTATCTTTATTTCCATCAGATGCAATTGTCATAACTTTGCTCATTGCAGACTACATGACTAGAAGGGTGCTGATAGATAATGGGAGTTCAGCAAATATCCTATATTATCTCGCCTTCCAGTAGATGAGGCTTGGAAGAGATCAACTTCGTCTAGTGAGCTCACCCTTAGTTGGTTTCAGAGGAATGAAGGTACAACCAGTGTGCACTATTACTCTACCCATCGTGGTAGGGACGTATCCACAACAGATAGCTAAATAAGTAAATTTCCTCGTCATAGATTGTTCGTCTTCTTACAATGCCATAATTGGATGACCAACTTTGAATAATTGGAAGACAGTGACACCAACCTACCACCTATATGTTAAGTTTCCAACAGATTACTGAATAGGACAAGTGTAAGGAGATTAGTTAGCAGCTAGCGAATGCTACTTAGCCATGTTGGCTATGGACGAGCATGTGCAGACAATGAACATAGAAGAAAGAAGGGTTGCTGCAGACAATGAACATAGAAGAAAGAAGGGTTGCTGCAGAACCCACTGAAGTACTGGAAGACGTTCTTTTAGACGAAAGTAACCTTGAAAGGTTTACTAAAATTGGAATAAGCATGGAAGAGAAGACGAAGCAAGACCTCATCCAGTTCTTAAGGAAGAGCATTGATGTTTTTGCATGGAATCATGAAGACATGTCGAGTATTGACCTAAGTGTTATTACCCATCGTCTGAATGTGTATCCTTCTTCCAAGCCTATCTGTCAGGAAAAGAGGGTATTTGCTCCTGAACGAGATAATGCTATCAAGGAAGAGGTCTAGAAGTTAACCACAACAGAGTTTATTCAGAAATTTTATTACCCAGATTAGTTAGCTAATGTGGTGATGGTCAAGAAGGCTAATGGTAAATGAAGGATGTGTGTAGACTTCACCGATTTAAATAAGGCTTGCCCTAAGGATAGCTATCCATTACCATGTATTGATTAGCTAGTAGACTCTACAGCGGGTTATCAATTGCTAAGCTTCGTGGACGCCTTCTCAGGTTATAACCAGATAAAGATGGAAGAGGCAGATTAAGAGAAGACATCCTTCATTACCAGTCAAGGCCTATTTTGCTACAAAGTGATGCCCTTTGGTCTGAAGAACACGGGGGCATCTTATCAGAGGCTGGTCAATCATATGTTTCGTCCATAGATAGGACAAAATGTAGAAGTGTACGTGGATGACATGTTGGTGAAAAGCTTGGACATGAAGAAGCACCTAGACGACCTTCAAGAGACTTTTGACACGCTTAAACGATATAACATGAAGCTGAATCCAAGCAAGTGTGCCTTTGGGGTTTTGTCAGGGAAGTTCCTAGGATTTATGGTTTCTCATAGGGGAATCGAAGCAAATCCTGATAAGATCCAAGCAATACTGGACATGGAGCCACCAAGAAACATCAAGGAAATCCAATCTCTCACTAGATGGGTTGCAGCCCTTCATAGGTTTATTTTGAAAGCTACTGACAAATGTTTGCCATTTTTCAAGGTTCTTAAGAAGGTGTTTGAATGGACGGATGAGTGTCAAAAGGCCTTCCAAGACCTTAAGGCCTACCTTACAACAGCTCATCTGCTAAGCTTGTCTATACCAGGTGAGGAATTGTATTTATACTTAGTAGTATCCCCACATGTAGTGAGTTCGGCATTAATCAGAGAAGAAAAGAAGATACAGAAGCCTATTTATTATATAAGCCAAGCGCTAAGGGGAGTAGAGGGATGATATCCTATGATGGAGAAGCTAGCCTTTGCACTGATAACAGGTTCTAGGATGTTAAGGCATTACTTCCAGGTTCATGTCATCAATGTCTTGACAGATCATCCACTCAAGAAGGCGATGAACAAGTTGGAAGCTACAGGATGACTAATCTAATGGGCTATAGAGATTAGTGAGTTTGATATTAGGTATCAACCAAGAAGTGTGATAAAGGCTCAAGCTTTGGCAGATTTCACTGTAGAGTTCACTCCAAACCATGTTGATCTAGACGAGGTGGATGAAACTAAGAAGTGGGTCATTTATGTAGATGGTTCATCCACATAATATGTAGGAGGTATAGGAGTTATACTGAAATCTCAAGAAGGGGATAAGTTAAAATATGCAGCTCATTTACAGTACCAGAAAACCAACAATGAAGTTGAATATGAAGCCCTCCTTAAAGGGCTAGAATTGGCTAAGTCCTTAGGGACAGAGTCAATAGTTGTCCAAAGAGACTCTCAGTTGATCATAGGTCAAGTGAATGGAACATGTGAAGCTAAGGAAGAATGGATGAAGAAGTATCTCATTAAGGTGAAGCGACTTATTAGGAAATTTAAGGAAGCTAGTTTTCTTTAAGTTCCCAGGGAGGAAAACATGAAAGCAGATGCCTTAGCAAAGGCAGCATCTACAGATAGGTCGGTGGACGAGCTTGATGAAGTCCAATACATGCCAAGCATAGACCAGAGGTACAATAGATAGAAGGAGAAGAAAATTGGATGACCCCGATAGTGGCTTTACCTTAGGGATGAAAGGCTTCCAAAAGAAAAGAACAAAGCCAGAAAGCTAAGGATCAGAGTAGTTGAGTATATCCTTTCAGACGAGGTGCTACATAAAAGAGGCTTATCTCAGCCTTACCTAAGGTGTTTAGCTCCAGACGAATCAAACTATATATTGAAGGAAGTTCATGAAGGGGCATGCGGAAACCATTCAGGAGCAAGAGCTTTTGTCCATAAGGTCATCCGTGAAGGCTATTACTGGCTGACCATTTAGGCAGATGCTAAGACCTATGTTAAGGTGTGTGATTAGTTTCAATGCTTAACAATATCCCTAGGCAACCATTAGAATACCTCACCCTGATGATGGCTTCATGGCCCTTTTCATAATGGGGATTGGATATTTTAGGTCATTTTCCAATATGAACATGGCAGATGAAGTTTTTAGTAGTGGGGATTGATTACTTCACTAAATTGGAGGAAGTTGAACCTTTAGCAAAGATTACACAACAGAATGTCAAGAACTTCGTTTGGAAGAGCATCATCTACCTATTTGGGGTTCCTCGGGTACTAGTGTCAAATAATGGAAGGTAGTTTGATAACACACCCTTCAGAGATTTTTATGAGCAACTTGGAATGAAGAATCATTATTTCTCACCCTCCCACCCACAAGCAAATGGGCAAGCTAAAGTCTCAAACCAATCCTTATTGAAGATCATCAAGACTCGGCTTGAGGGGGCAAAAAGGGTATGGCCAGACAAGCTACCATGTGTTCTATGGGCCTACAAGACGAATGTGAGGATCCCCACAGGGGAAAATCCTTTTTAAACTAGCCTATGGAAGTGAAGCAGTCATCCCTGCAGAAATACACATGGCTAACCACAGGGTGGTGAAGTATAAGGATGAGGAAAATGAAGAACAACTTCGTCTCAATCTTGATTTGATAGACGAGGTGAGGATAGATGCAGAACAAAGAACATCGAGGTATTAAAACCTCATGGCCAGACAATATGATGCAATGGTGAAACCTAGGCGTTTCAACATTGGGGACCTCGTCCTAAAAAAGGTCTCCTTAGCAACCAGAAACCTGGCCTATGGAAAACTGGGGCCTAATTGGGAAGGACCCTACAAGATTATTAATTGCAAAAGGTAGGGATCATACTACTTGGAAGTCCTGGATGGATGAAAATTAAAGCACCCTTAGAATGTTAAGCATTTAAGAAGATATTATCAGTGAAGTATCAGCCTGGACGAGCATCATCCTAGATGAGTATCATCATGGACGAAGTTTAAGTTATGTGTTACTTTCCTTATGTTTATTTGTGTTTGTTGTTAGCATTACATGGTTTTTATTATTTTAATTCCTTAAAGTGCACTAGCTTCCAGCTTGTGCATTGTTTATGGACAGAGTCATGATGGATGAAGTCATGGACTTAGTCCATTTGTACATAAGTATTTTCAATTCCCTAAAGGCACTAGCTTATAAGCATGTGCCATGCTTGTGGATGATATTTATGTTGTGTAAATACAGTTTGGATTTCCAATGTATATAATGTTGTGTGAATTTCCAATTTTCATGTTGTTGAAGTTCTCATTAAAACTAATCCACAAGAAGGTTGAAGGTCCAAGACGAGCAAAATCTCTGGATGCATGGATGTAACATCCATAAGCTTTCCTTAAATAAGGTAAAGGCAAAGTAAAATAAACCTAAGGTATATTCGTCTAACTAATGGACAAGGTAAAGTGTGCATGCAAGAATATTCAAAATCCTTGGATGAATGTAACTAGTTAAACAATCCAATCTTTGGATGAGTAAATGCTAAAAACGTCTTGCCCAAAGATGAATACAGAACCGTCTAGCCTATGGATGAAGATTTATGTGAGCTATAAGTCAAACCTATGGACAAAGAAAGCTGGCAGTGGAGTCTCCTTCTCAATGGAGTCTGCCTTGAGCTCTTCCACTTGGTTCCTTAATTCCTTCTCTATTCCCTGAAGATGAGTGAGCTCCTCGGTCACACTTCCCCTCTCTTCAAGAGGAACTCATCCTTCAGTTATTTGTTCTTCGTCTTAGCGGCCTTAGCCTCGTCATAGAGCTCCTCTGCTTGGCTGGATGCAGTGTAGAACTTTGTCATAGCCTGAAAAATAGATGGACGAAGGAGAGTTAGAAATTTTCCTTAAATTTCTTAGAAAAATAAAATAAGAATAATAAGAAAACTACATACCTTGAAAAAATCATGGATGGCAAAGCATTCAAAGTCTTTCACAAACATGTTGTAACATGCACTTACCTCTTTGTCAAAGATGATCCCTTTTAACGTCTTCCATGCATAATCTTTGTCCAGCACCAAGTTGGGAGGACGTTTGGCTAGAATTGAAGGATGAACTCTATAAGTGACTTTGGCTACAGGGGGAGTAGGATTTTTAGACTGAACGATTGAAGGAGAAGCTTTGAACGGGCACCAGGTTCACTGTCAGGTCGTCCAGGTCTATCGTCATGTCTTGAGGCTTTGAAACTTTAGGAGGAGGGGTCTTGCCAGAATTTTGCTTCTTAAGACCTCGGCGTCTTGGAAGGTTGCCAAGGTCTATAGTACTTGAAATGCTTTTCCTCTTCCCAACAACAATTTGGACGACAAACTTCTGGACGACCAAGTGAGTTGGCTCGTCCTGGATCTGGACATCTTTATCCTCTTCCATATTCTTCCCTTTATTCTCCTTCATAGTGGCTAACCCTGTGATGAGGAAAGATAAAGGTTAAAAAAAGAAGAAGATGATGGATGGCACTTACTTCGACGAGTAGTCTCCTCGTGTGCAAGATTCTCCTCAATGGGCTTAGAACCAAGCCCCCATACAGCAAGACGATGAAAGGTCACCAAACTGTGGAAGGACCTCTCAGGATGAGCATGAGCTCTATCAATATGCTCCAAGTAAAACTTGTCCAAATGTGGATGAGTAATGGCTGCACAAATAAAAGACATGGTTAGATGAGGAAAGAAATAAATAGAAAAGACGAAGTAGAGGATGAATGACGTACCCTCAGGATGAAAACGACCTAGGGCACTGGTAAAAGGAGGAAAATGGGGCATTATTTACATCACTTGGTTCCCCAGCCCAATTTCTAGAAATAAAGAAAAACTCTTTCTTCCATGACTTATCAGAAAAACTACGACCCCTAATCAAACTAAATTGGGGGCCTTTAGACGAGAACTGGTAAAAACCAGTAGATTGTTTTATTTTTGAGGGTTTATAACAAAAGAGGAACTCATCCACTGCGATTGGACGGTTCCCCTCAAACACCTCACGCCATAGCAATTGCATGGCTACTATCGTCCTCCATCCATTAGGGTTGAGCTGGTTTGGTCCAATACCCAACTTATGGAAGAGGTCTTTACAGAAAGAATTAAGGGGAAATTTAAGGCCTGCTAATAAGTAAGAAGCATATACACCGAAGCCAGAAAGAGGAGAACAACACCATTCTCCACTCTCAAGTAGATGAGGTCTAAACTCAAAGGGAATTTGGTATCTTCCTACAAGGGTTATTAACTTATTCACATCTAAGATGGACGCAACTTCTAGGGCATAGTTATAGATAACATTTTCGTCTTTCTCCTCGTCTTGAGGGGGACTGGGCGACTTACTTCTACTGGATGAGCTAGCCTCAGTCCCAAAAGCCATTCTAAGTTGCATCTCCTCCTGGAAATCCTTTAAAGGAAATCTAGGGACCCTAGATGAATAATACTCGTCTTGGGAACTACTGTCACTACTTTCACTGCTACTCTCATAACTACCACTACTACAAGGTGACTTGTCCTGATACTCGTTTATTTCTCTCTCAGTACTACCGCTAGATGCAGACATATTTATAAAAATATAAAGAACTTCCTAAAGACAGAAACCTAAGAATGAAGAGAAGGAAGTACCTGACGAGAGACTAGGGACGAGGATGACTAGACGAAGCTCTTGGATGAGATGGAAGAAAGGAAAATATCAGAAAAGTGAAAGGGTAAGAGAGAGAATGTACATATTTATAGGCCCCAGGGTGGGTAAATGAAATGATGTGGGCCAACTAGAAATTGACATGTGGCATGTCCTAAAAAAATAAATCAATGCGACAAGTCAATCAATAAGATTGTGACACTTGCAAGGATGCCACGTGGCACATCAATTGATCGTTAAAATATCGACGCGTGTCAAAAGCAAACAGTAAATCAGAGTTTTGCCACAGTGTCCAGGATGGCCCTTGGACAAAGGGGGCAACTGATGGTGAACTAAAAATTGGACTATCTCCAGTTTGTCCAAAGTGTCGTCCAAGTCCAGAAAGGTTGTCCCAATACAAGAAGGTCGTCCAAGTGCAAGAAGGTCGTCCAGCATAGAAGCACCTGGACGACCTTCCAACACTTAGAAATTCTCAAGGAAAATCTCTATCCAAAAGCTTACGATTCGGACCGCGTTATACTATTTTGAAGTATGAGCGAAATCCTTATTCATTGCTCCAACTCCCCTCTAAGTTCTAAACTTCTGATAGTAGTTATGGAAGTTAAGTCTGAACCTTTTAACTTCCATCCCTGTTGAAGAAGTTACTAAACAAGTAACCACTCTAAAGCTCACTATAAAAGGACTCAGCCATATCAAAGGTAAGTTTTCACCACTCCTAAAGTTGGAATTCTTGAGTTCTAGAGAGAAAATTAACTTAAGCATTGAAGGCTTTTTGGCCGATTCACCCTGGTCACCTTTGATCTTGTGTTTCTTTCTTTTCAGGCCTTCTAAGCAACCACAAGCCCATTGAAGCCTAGAGCAATCGGCCTATTGATTTTCTATGTATCATCACTATGTAAGGCTACTTATAGTGTGAAAAGAGGGTTTGGAAGACTCCTAGATGATGTGAGATTCATTCCTAACCTCAACACTAATGCAGAAAACTTGCCTTGTATAGTTTCTGGAAATCATGCGTGTGCAAGATTGAGGCTGCATACGCATGCAGAAAGCTGCGTGCATAGGCTGATTCTTGCATGCGCATAGCGAGGGTTTCCTTTGGCCTTATTTTTCAAAAATAGATTTATTTGCTCATTAAAAGTTAAAATTTTCATTTTAACACTTCTCAAGTCAATTCAACTTCGAATTGGACCCTGAACCAATCTTGGGTTTTAGAATTCAACATCATTAAGGAACGGGAGCCCAAGTCGTAAGGGGTACAAAATGCGGTGTCTACAGATGCCCCTTTTTTTTTTTATTTGTAAGCTTCGCTAACAGAATCAAAAGACTAAGAGACAAAATATTTTGTTTCGACGTATAGCTTGGGCCCAACCCACGCACACGACACACATCACGCATACATGGGGCGGGGGCAACTCCAAAGAGTTGCATGGGATTTCGTATGTCGAATTCCCACCTTTGTTGCTCAGGAAATGAGCAATGACAGGTTCGCTGTCCTAGAACCTGTTTTTCCAATTATAAGCAAAAGACGAGTGACTCACTATCCTAGAGTCATTAAAAAGAAAAACAAAGGTGCTCTTATGAGCTCAAACAAACAAACAAAGGTGCTCTTACGAGCTCAAACATCCAAACAAGGGTGCTCTTATGAGCTTAAAAGGATATATATTTATGGTGTCCATCTAGGGCTTTTACCTCAAACTTCTCCGGGTGGTACTTGTCTTCCATCTCCATCTCTACCTGTTCTAGTGAGGCTCTTACCTCGGGTTGACCTTAGTCTCTATCTCTATCTCTACCTCTTCTATCGTGCCTGCATGTTCAATACTTGTAGGATATGTGCCAAGGTCTGTATTTTGACTTTTTGACTTGTATGGGACTTTGTGCCTACATATTCAATTTTTGTAGGATATGTGCACGAATTCTGTGTTATATGGGATCGGTGCATGCATATTTAATTCCTGGATGATATTTGCATCACTCCGACTTGGATAAGATTTGTGCCTGTATATTCAATTCCCGTAGGATATGTGCACAAGGTCTGTATTCTAACTTTCTAACTTGTATGGGATTTCGTGCGTACATGTTCAATTCCCATAGGATATGTGCACGAATTCTGTGTTATATAGGATTGGTGCCTACATATTCAATTCTCAGAGGATATGTGCACCATTCTGACTTGGATAAGATCTGTGCTTGCATATTCAATTCCCATAAGATATATGCACAAGGTCTATATTTTGACTTCCTGACTTGTATGTGATTTCGTGCCTGCATGTTCAATTTCCATAGGATACGTGCACAAATTCTGTGTTATATAGGATCGGTGCCTGCATATTCAATTCTTGGAGGATATGTGCACTATTCTGGCTTGAATAAGATTTGTGCTTATATATTTACATCCCGTAAGATATGTGCATAAGGTATGTATTCTGACTTGCTTGACTTTTTTCGGACAAAAGATCCACTGGGGATGCTAGAGGACTCACTGAGGAGTATGATTAAGTTGAAAAGTGTTTTGGTGATGATTCTGACCTACCATGAAGTTTTGATGATGTATGGCCCACTGAGGAGAGGGTAGCTTACTAGGGATTTCCTGATGGTATGTTGTTCACTGGGGAACTTCCTTCCATAGGGGAAATGATTATCTTCTTCTTTCTCGTAAATCACTAAGGATTGGTTTTGACTCCACCCTCGAAGGGGTTTTACCAAACTCTACTAGGGAATTTTGTCTCGCAACTCTTGAGGGAGCTACTTCTATGCCTTGGACTCACAAGGTAATTCGTCTATGATACTGGATTTACTTGGGATTTAGTTGATGATCTTGACTCACAGAGGAGTATCCATGATGATTTCTGGTCTGCTGAGGGATGTTTGATGCTTTCGATCCACTAGGGACATTTTTGATGCTTTCGATCCACTAGAGAATGATTTTGATGCTTTTAATACACTGGGGGATGCTCTTGATCTATTAGGGATACTTTTTCCATTTTAGATGTATTTTTGAGTTTTCCTTTGCACTTCCGGCTTCTTGGGAACTTTGTGGGGTTTTTTAATATTTTTTTTGGGTGCTAAATTACACGTAGTGTAGCGAGGAGGCCTAAACTACGTGTAGTTTAGCCATTTGATGTGTTACCAAACATTTTTTTTCTTTTTCATTCTCTTCATCTCCCTTATCTCTTCACATTCTCTATCTCTTCAACTTCTCTTCTTTCTTTTTATCTACAAAAGCTTCTACCCTCTCTCTTATTCCCCTTACAATTTGACTTTCATCTTTTTCTCCAATCTCAACTTCTTTCTCAAACTCTCTCATCTCTTTCAATGGCACCCAAGTCTAGGAAAAGTTCCTACATCCTCTTCACTGATGCTTTCCATCTCACCTGCTAGAATGGAGTGGTGTGGCTTACGACGGCTCCTCCCTTGACCTATAGATCACAACAAAACCTTTCAGAGGGCACAAGGGCCGGATCAGTAAGTTCTTCAAACTTTTTTCATTTTTCAAGTTTTCCTTTGATCTTCCATTTCAATATATTTTTAGACCTGTAAATGCTTGGGTTTTGCTTTGGGATGGGTTTAGATGAAAATCTGGTACTCTAGAGGGATAGGAACATGTTTAGGTTGAGTTTTTGTTGAGAAAACTTGGAAAACATCAAAGAACAACCTTTTGTGTTCGTTCTTGCATGTGTAGAGTCGGGCCTATGTGCTCAGACTTGTTCTTGCGTACATAGCCTTGATTCATGCGTACGCAGGTGAGTTCTTGTGTGCGTGTATTTGTCCTTTAGTTTATGTGTACATAGGATCCTCTCTATGTATGTGTGCAAGATTTTGCATACGCAGGGTTTTTCCTACATACACATAGCGCCAGGCTGAAACCCTAATTTGAAAATTTTAGCTCATTTTCATCCATTTTTCATCTATTTGACATTTTAACATCATTCTTCATCATTTTTGCACTTAATTGTATGTCCCAAGTCACATTTCATCTTATTTGTGCATCCAATATCACTTTCTCACCATTCTTTTCTCCTAGTCATGAATTTAATCTCATTCCCTTTTTGCAGGTTTCAACCCAATATTTTGGTAGGGGTAGCACCAGCCGGGTCTTGGTGTGGTATTCCATTTTAACCAAGGAGACTTGGGGCCATATCCGTGCTGCAAGTTTTGAGCCTGTTGTTCATCTGATGCCTGAAAGGTTTGCCAGTGCTGCCTTGGCTGAGAGGTGGTAGGACACTATCCACACCTTCCACATTGCTGGCCGGGAGATGACCATCACTCTTCATGACTTCCACCGCATGACTGGGTTGTGGTTTGATGGGGTCCCAATCAATCTAGAGGACGAGTCGGGCATTCGGTTGGGTGCAGACTTGCTAGGGAAGAGGTATGCTACTGAGACGATCCGCTATACTGGTCTGGAGACAGATTTCATGCACCTTCCAAAGGGGACGACTGAGGAGTGCCTTCGGATGGCCAGGGTCTTTCTACTGTACTTGTTGAAGGCATATCTATTCGTCAATGTTGGGCAGATTGTGTCCTTGAGTTGGTTGGCCCTTGTTCGAGACTTTGAGAGGGCTCAGGTTGCCAACTAGGGGTCGGTATGCTTGGCCTACTTCTCCTCTTCCCTGGATACTCTCAGTTGGGGGATATTGTGCCAGCTAGTGGGGCCTTGGAAGCTCCTTGAGGTTAGTTTCTCTCTTTCTCTCTCTTTCTCCCTCTCTTTCTCTTGTAGTTCATGCATTCTCATTCACACGCCATATAGGTTAGGATTATATATCATATTCTTGTTAACTGCAACCATACCCATATCTTGCAAATTGTCACTCTACCATATGTGCCTTGAAAACTATACCATATCTGTACCTTACAAACTGTACCATAACCTCATGCAAACTGTCATCTTGCAAACCGTTATTTTTGAATCTTGCAAACTGTCATTTCTGAATCTTGCACATTGTCATCTTGTAAACTTTTCTTTTTTGAATCTTGTACACTATCATTTTAGCGCTAGGCTGTGGAGCATGAGGGTGATACTTGCTTATAGTCTCTCTTAGCCCTTTGAGGGCGGTGGATTGAGGGTGATTTACTTGGCACAGAGGGTGTGCTACCAGTTGGCGAGGGAGGACACACCTCGGGTTCCCATGGACCCCCTAGTGTTCATGTTTGCCCCTTGTTCCATGACAGATGCGGAGTACGCCTTATGGGGGCCGGGCATCCCCTTCACCAATGGGGTTATGGACGAGCTAGATTATGATGAGTTCAGTGGGACTCGCCTTATGCCTTCCCTCATCGATATGTGTTCTTGCTCTCTTATTTCATTTAATCAGTCATCATCTGCATTCTTATACCTTAGAAACACTCATATGGAACACTTGTGTTAGGAGGGTCTTGCTGACGGTGCTATTATTGATCCTCCTCATCTACCCTGGTTGGTCTATGCCTATGGCCCTAACGGCTTTGCTCGAGAATGTCCTATTGGGCACAACACAAATGTCATGGGCTACCCCTTTCCTAAAGGCACACGGGCAGTGAGTTCTCTTCCATTCTTGTTCTCTCTTCTTTTCTATTCTTGCATCTGAATAATTGTTCTAACAATCTTTCCTTCAAAATTCAGCCTACTGTCCAAGAGCATAAGGAGTTGGTCTTGCTTGTGAGAAACCTTAAGTTGGAGCTGAGTGAGTACTCTTGGCAACTATATAGAGGTGGGGATGATGAGGAGGATGATGATGATGGTGGTGATGGTGCGGGAGGTTCAGAGTCGACTTCGACCATCAACTGAGGAAGAGGCACTTCTATTGATCTTGCAAACAAACAGATACAGACACCGACACATCATAGCATAGCATAGCATACTTTCCTTCTCTTTGTTGCTTTTAGTTTTCTTTTTTTAGCATACATGCTTGCATTTATATTTGGTTTGAGACATTGGGTTGTATTTTAGGAACACCTTTTACATTCATGCTTTTATTTGGGATATGTACTTAAATTACAAACTTGTGGGAACTTTATGCCATTATGTTGTTCTTGGAAACTCTGTGCTTAAATTATACCTTTACTAGTCCCTTTAGTCTCTCTCAAGCACCTTCCCATGCCACTAAGTTAAAATGGATGAATCTTTTCTCTCAATCCCTAATTTTTGCCTAGGTCCTCGACCTAACGGGATTCCTCTAACTTTTGCATGGATTGCCTTTTGGTTTTCAACCCATCGAGGCTCCTTGTATCGTCTTTGAACTTGTTTTTCATTTTTTAAAAAAGTTTTTCTCTCTTTTCTTTTCCTTTCCCTCATATCTTCTTTCTTTCTTTCTTCTCCTTTTTCCAAAAATGGCCATATGAGAGGCTCCAATTGCTTCATCCAACTTTTAGATATATAAAAAATGATTTAGGGCTGTCATGAAGTGGGTTCACATAGGTAAGAAAACTTATAAAAAGTCCAATCAATTAAAAGAAAGAAAGACTGACCAACCACCTTGATATGCCCCAAATCTTACTTTTCTGTACTTTATGATTCTCATGTCTTTTCTTATGAATTTAATAAAGGATTGGAGTGTCCCACATCCCCTATAGAAACAATTTATCATCTTTCAATTTAAGCAATGAGAGAACCACCCATTTATTATCTTTGCTTATTGTCATCATTTTTCTTCTTCTTTCTTTTTCTTTTCTTTTTTCCATGCCATGTAGTTTTTGCCCATGACGTCCTTTGAGAAATTTTTGCCATGCCCATGGTTTTTGCCTAGATCCCCCTTTCGGATTTTCAACCTAGCAGAGTCCTTTTGCCTTAACTTTTTCCTAGGCCACCTTTTCAGGTTTTCAACATAGTAGGTTTTTTTTTTCTTTTTCAAATGTTGTATCTTTGGAGTCTATCCATGTTAATTGGGCGAAGCATCTCTTCCCCATCCAAATTTATAATTCTTGTAGCACCTCCTGACATGATCTTCTTGATAATAAAAGGTCCAGATCATCTTGGCTTCATCTTTCCTCTCGGATCAAAAGTTCATCTCCAAGCACTTTTAGAACCAAGTCCCCTTCTTTAAGGTTTCTTGATTTCACCTTTTTGTTAAATTCTCTAGCAATCCTTTTTTGGTATCTTGTGCATGGTATTGTGCCCTAGCTCTCTTCTCATCTATCAAAGCCAATTGCTCATATCTTTGTTTCACCCAATCTTCCTCTAGGACCTTGGTTTTTGCTAATACCCTTAAAGATTGTGTCTCCACCTCAATGGGAAGTACCACTTTACTACCGTAGACCAAAGAGTAGGGAGTTGCCCTAGTTCCATGATTGTTCTAACCTCTCCCTCAAAGTGAGAACCATTATCAAAGATGATCTCTTGGGGTACCCTATACCGACAAATGATGTTATTCTTTATGAATCGAGCCACATGCTTGGCTTTTAACATGGAGTAGGAGGCCGCTTCCACTCACTTGGTGAAGTAGTTAATTGCCACTATTAGGTTCTAAAGATTTAGGAATTTATGTATTTAGAACTCTAATTTGTATTGTTGGCAAACCATGATCAAAATAGGTTGTTTAGTCTTGTTTAGGCTTGCTTAAAGTTGTGTCTTTCATATAAAGTTGCAATTGAGAGGCTGCAGATGCATTGGTGCATTTCGGCCTGGCTCGATCGATCGAAAGAAAGACTCGATCGATCGAATCTCAGGCAGAATGCTTTTTTGTAGAATTTTCCAACTCAGCCCGAACTCATTAAACATTTTGGGTTTTCTGTTTTTACCCTAGGTATATAAAGAAAATCCCTAGCCACGTTTTTAGAGTTGCTCTTATTGTATTGTTGCTCATACATTGCTGTTTTGTGTAAATCTCTTGTGAGATCTAGAGGAGCTTTCCTTTACACAAAGCTTAGGGTTTTCAAGGTAGAGATAGTATCAACATCTTGAATGATCAACTCGGTTGCTGCCATTGGAGCTTAAAGAACAACAAGCGTGGGTGCTTGTAGCTGATTGGAGAATCCAAGAAAGAAGGAGTCCGTGGATTCGGAGCTTGCACGTGGTCGTGTTATTAAGTTCTACTGGTGGGTGGCATTAGGAAGTCAAGCGAGGAGCTTGTAAGTCCTTTTGTATGAACTTCGATTCTTTCGTATAGTGGATTCAAGTTTACCTTGAGGATAGCTAGGTCAAATCCTCCCCAGGTTTTTACTGTGTGGTTTCCTGGGTGATCATATCATTGTGTTATTTATATTTCCGCTGCTTTATATTTTTGATATGATTGTATATTTGTGATAACCTAGAATTGCATAATTTGACTAAGTTAATCACTTGGCTAATTAACTAGGTTAATCTGGTTGGTTTAAGGAGTCTAAATTTCTATCAGCCACTAGGATGTATTTGTGCCCACTCGAGGCCTTAGAAGCTATCCTTCTAATCACATCATGCCACAGACTGAGAAAGGCCATGGAGAGGTCATGCTATATAGCTCACTAGGGTTCAGATTTGCATGTGTTTGGCAATCGTAGCAACTTTTCACAAATTCTATGCAGTCGGTCTCCATCGTGTTCCAGTATACCCTATCCTTAAGATCTTTTTGGCTAACATTCTCCCATTCATATGAGGACCACAAATCCCTTGATGAATTTCTTCCATAACTTTCTTGGGTTCTTCTTTCATTAGACAACGAAGAAGTATACCATCATAGGATCTCCTATAGAGCCAACCTCCATATAAGATGTATTGTATTGCCATCATCCTAATCGAATGACGCTCTCTCTTGTCGGCACTATCCATATATACCCTTAACTCAAAGAATTTCATGATGTCATAATACCAAGGAACCCCTTCGTCTTCTATAACTAAAACTGTAGCTTTAGTCTTCTCTTTGTGTACCATCCCATAACTTTGTTCAATCTCTAAAGGTCATGTCCATACTCCTTTGGATATTTCAACCATGGAAGCTAAAGTAGCCAAGGCATTTGCAAACTGATTCTGAGCTCTAGGGATGATCCTGCACTCAATTCTATTAAAAGTTTTGGTCAAATCCTCTAGATACTGCTGATAAGGTTTCAAGTGCTCCTCTTTCACTTTCCACAACCTTTGTGCTTGAGCTTTAACCAAAGTTGAATTTCCAAAGACCTTGGCCTCTTTTACCCCCAACTCTCAAAGAGCTTCCATTTTGACGATACAAGCCTTATATTCTGCCATGTTATTGGTTGCCTTAAAGTTCAACTTAACTGCTAAGGGTATGTGAGGTCCTTCGGAAGTGATCAAGAGTACTCTTATCCCATTTCCATATTGGTTTACGGCTCCATCGAAATATAGCTTCAATGCCCCTAGCTCAATATCCAAAATATCCTCATCCGGAAAGTCTTTTCTACCATTCTCTCCCTCCATGGGGTTCTTGGCATAAAAATTCGATACAATACTCCCTTTGATGGTTTTCCTCTCCACATACTTCAAATCGAATTCCGCTAGTAGGATCGACCATCTCGACAGTCTTCCACTCAAAGTGGGTTTCTCAAACAAGTACTTCAATGGATCCATCTGGGCTACTACCTATATCTAGAAAGGTAGGGTGATGTGTCTCAACTTTTGTACTGCCCATACAAGAGCAAAGCATGATTTTTCTATAGGTGTGTATCTAGTCTCATAATCATGGAAGCTCTTGCTCAAATAGTATACAACTCTCTCATTCTTATCATCGTCTTCTTGTGCAAGCATACTTCCAACCGCATCCTTTATGATAGAGAGATAGAGGAGTAATGTTCTCCCATGCATCGGGGGTATCAAGATAGGTAGATGGAGGAGATATTCCTTAATGAGCTCAAAAGCTTTCTGACATTTATCATTCCATTCATGAGGTTCATTTTTCTTTAGGAGCTCGAAGATGGGCTCACAAGTAGAAGTGAGCTTGGCAATGAATTGGCTAATGTATTGTAACCAACCCAAAAATCCCCTTATCTCCTTCTCACATTTGGGTGGAGGCATTTCTAATATGGCTTTGATCTTTGATGGGTCAATTTCTATCCCTTTATCACTTGCCAAAAAACCCAACAACTTTCCTGCAATTACTCCAAAGGTGCATTTTTGTGGGTTTAATTTCAGCTTATACTTCTTGATCCTTTCGAAGAACTTCCTCAAGTTAACAATGTGACCCTCTCTCTCCTTGGATTTCACAATCATATCATTGACATACACTTCAACCTCATTGTGCATTATATCATGTAATAAGGTTGTGGCCATTCTTTGGTAGGTCGCACCCGTATTCTTGAGCCCAAATGGCATTACAGTGTAACAATAGATTCCCCATTCTGTGGAGAAGGTAGTCTTGGTCACATCCCTAGGAACCATCTTGATTTGGTTGTATCCCGAGAAACCATCCACGAAAGATATCAAGGCACTACCAGCTGTGTTATCCACTAAGACATTTATTTGAGGAAGAGGGAAGTTTTCATTAGGGCAAGCTTTGTTCAAATCCCTAAAATCCACACACATTCTCACCTTTCCATCTTTCTTGGGTGCAGGCACAACATTGGCTATCCACCCGGCTTGGTGTATGGGTTTGATGAACCCTAATTTCAATTGCTTGGTGACCTCTCCTTTAATCTCTAGAAGCCATTCGGTTCTCATGCACCTCAACTTTTGCTTGACGGGCACCATGTGAGCATGAGTGTCAATGTGAAGTTTAGCTATCTCAGGATCAATGTCGACATATCTTCATAGGGCTATGCAAACACCTTTTGAAATTCGATGAGCAACTCTTTGAGATCTTTTCTTTCTTTTTCATTTAAGGTTGAGCCAATTTTAATTAAATGTGGATTCTCATCATTGCCCAAATTAAGAGTTTTAAAAGTTGGTTCCATAGGTTCAATTTTCTTTTCCAATTGTTTATTAATTTTATTTTCAAATTCATTTGAATCATTTAAGTGCAGAATTTCAATAATATGGGACACATCAAAATAAACCAAATCAGAACTCATCTTATTAAAAATGTTGAAAAGTACATTGGGATTTGCATTACACACTTTCTTTCCCACGTTTTCAGAAAATCCAACCCAAGTCTAATTATTAAGTTGCCCCACAACAGGCATGATGAAGGCTGAAGGATCACTTGGCTCCTCGTTGGTGATGGTGAACACGTCCCCTCCATTTTTAGCATAGTCTCCATTACTTCAGCATCCACGTAATCCACCTAGTCGACTTCTTCTTGTGCTTCCTTGATCATCACTGTAGGCTTCTCCTTGAAGGTGATCTTCTCGTTGAAGAATATCTCCCCACCCGGATACACCTTTCCATCCTTACCTACCCAAAGTTCGGGAAAGCCACAAAAAGGGAATTCTCCCCCTTCCTTCACAAAGTTTCCATTAAGGATACCAAGGTTCTTCTTGATTCTGTCACAACCTTCAAAGAATCCCAAACCTTCCTTGGTTAGTTGAGTCTTGAAATTGGGGAATTCAGCCACCCCTTTTCCTTCTTTTCTGAGACCCATACCAGGCATATACCCCATATTCTTCATCATTCCAATCACCTCATGGTTGCAATATGGGACCAAATCCAAAGTATACATTTCATCCTTCAATCCATAATCAGCCATGTTCACAAATTCAAAGCCACTCATTTGGAGCTCACCTCCTTCTTCCTTAAGTCCACAAACCAGTGCTAGGATCTCACCATCACCAAGCACTACAACAATTCCTCCCTTCCATGGGATCTTTATCTTTTAGTGTAGAGAAGAGGGAGTAGCCCCAATAGGGTGAAGCCATTCCCTTCCTAAAAGAAGGTTATAGTTAGGAGTGATGTCCATGACATGAAATTCCACAGTTGTTTCTATTGGGCCAATCTTTCAAGGAGCCTTGAAAGTACCCATAACCTTCCTTGAAGTGTTGTCATATGCTCTAACGGTTAAAGGAGAGGGTATGATTGTTTCCACATCTAATCCAATGGAAAAGGAAATCCTAAAAAGGCATACATTCAATGCGGATCCATTATCAATCAACACCATAGAGACTTTGGCGCCCATGCATTCGACAGTGATTTGTAGAGGTTTAGTGTGAGTGGCTCCTTCGGGAGGAAGTTCTTCATTGGAAAAGGCAAAAAGAGGATGAGATGGGGCCTCAACTCCAATGAGAGATAACACTTCTTGTGGCGTAGTTTCTATGGCAGTTCTTTCCCATTCAAAGCATACAAGAGAGCACTATGATGCTTGTGAGAAGCCATAAGCAAGCCCCATACAGATACATGAGCTTGAGTCTTCTTCAATTGATTCAAAACTCGATCTTCTTCCTCTTTCTCTTTAGGTTTTATGGGTTTGGACCCTTCTCCTATGTTACTACCAGGATGATCCTTCTCCAAAAAGGATGGTTTGTAGTGTTTCCCACTCCTAGTAATAGTGGCCACATTGTCCTCCATGACTTCTTTCTTTAGCTCGGTCATTCCTTGGGGGAGTATCCCCCACACAGCCACTGCATTCTTCAGAACCTCCTCTTCTTCATCCAATATTCCTTGGACTTCTACAGCATTAACTTCCACGGTCTCTATCAACTTTGAACAATCCTATTCAATCTCATCGATTTGTACCCAATTTTGATATAGAGGAGGAGCTCTATGATAATCATGCAAATGGTTCTTCCTAATGCTAGGCTTGGTGATGATATTGGGATTTAAGAGGGTTCCATTGTCTATGAAGTTTTGTATCTCGTGTTTGAGGTGGAAGCAATTGTTAGTTTTATGGCCGAATTTTCGGATGGAAGTGACAATACTCATTAAGGTTCCAAGTAAGAGGTATGAGATTAGGCATCGGCGTGGGATCTAGAGGCTTGATGAATCCTTTGGAAGATAAATTCTCATATGCTTGGGCAGGGTCATTCCTAGGTCGAAAATTCTTGGCAGGCCTTCTTTTTGAAGTTTGGGTATGCCAAGGTTTGTTGAGGTATGATGGCACTTACATTCACAGGATTGGGAGCTTTAGAGGTAGTTGCTCCTCCTTTATATGCCTTCTAGATTGGAGGTTTGCTTTCACCCTTCTCCAATTGTCCATTGTTGATGGCATCCTCTATCCTAGTTCCATAATCACACAACTTTCCAAAAGAACTAATAGGCGATGATAAGATCCTACTATTATATGCCAGAAGAAAATTCTTGATAATCATGTTGATTTGATCTCTCATTTGGCCTGTTAACCATCCTAGATGCCTTTCCCTTCCACCTTGTCATGTATTCGAAAATGTTTCCCCTATTCCTTGCTTAGTTGTCTCCAAGTCTCTTAAAGTAACATCAATCACGGTATTGAATATGAATTGATCTACAAACAATTCTACTAGCTCATTCCAAACCTTAGTCTTGCTAGGATCCAAGCTATAATACCATCTTGATGCACCCCTCGTGAGTGAGAGAGGAAATGCATGCAAAGTTTGCTTCTCATCCAACCCCTTAATTTTAGCAATGTTTAGATACCTCCTAACATGTTGCTATGGATCTCCAGTTCCATCAAATTTTTTCGCATAAAAAATCTTGAACTTTAGAGGTAGTGCAATAGGGGTCTTGAAGCTTATGCCCCCCATGTTGTAGAGACAATCATCCATCCCTTGGGCCTTGTGAAAGGCTAGTTGCATTTTCTCCATCTTCTCTCTTATGGCTATGGTTTCCACCGTGAGTATCTCAAATTGTTTGTTCCTCTCATAATCAGCTTTATCCCTTTTATCCCAATCTTCCACTTCCTCCTCATTGAGAACCTCTACACGTGGCGGCTTCTTCAATTTGGCTTCCTTGAGTATAGTGAGGCGACTTCCCATCTTTTTGAGAGCGTCACTTTGTTTTTCCATTGCCTTGAAAAACTTTTGTGCAATTTTATCACTAATTGGAGTGGTCATTGTAGCTTGAGAGGATTCCCCTTCTTGGAACACTTCTTCTTGATGTGTGTCCTCAATCTTGACCAAGCGCCTTTCGTCTTTTCTCAAGTCCAAATTGGAGTGGGACGTGTTTTCTTGACTTTGGTGGTGCAATGGTGCTTGAAAAGAAGTCTCATTTTCATTAAGTTCATGTCCCAATTAAAATGTTCCTTTTGTTTTTAGGTGTCCTTAGAAAATCTTTAAGTCCATTTTAATGAAGGCCCGATTACAAAGTCACTCTCTTTCCTCTCATGGACATTGCCTCTTATTTCATTGAGCTTTGGTCCATTTACAACAAATGCTCTCATCTTTACCCTCATGGGCTTTCATTAGAATGTACTTAGAGATTTTCAACCCTTTGTCTCAAACATGGGCTTACAATATATTCATCACTTTTGGGCTCTTCTCTTTTCATTTCAATACTATTTTCATTTTTTTCCTTCTCAAGGTCCATGAAATTCTCATCATTTTAGACCTAGGCATACAACAAAGAGGCCCAAGATTAGGGAAATCCACATTGACTTTGTAGGATTTTGGATGCTTTGTCCATAGCATATTAGTTATCTTAGGCCCAAATTCATCTTTTTCAAAAGGGCCTTTTGATTTGGGCTTATAATAGCAATTAGGCTATGGTCTTATGAACCTTTCAAGTTAAGACGTACCTTTGGATTTAGGGCTAAGCCTCTTATATGTGAGAACTTCTTTTCTTTTGTCCCATTTGTCTTAGGGTATGCCATAACTTTAGGGTCATCCTTCCATTTTTATATCTTTTATTTGTCCTTTAGAATTAGGTGAGCACAAGATATATAAAGGGTATCCTCTTTTGATAGGATCTAGGATCTCTTTAAGTGTGGATAGGCTCCCTAAGGCTAAAGGGATAGATAAGTAGGTCACTCATAACTAGGTGAGCCATGATTCCAACCGAGGGGACCTTTGTGGTTTGGTGGTAGACCGTTAACGTACTCAAAGCCCATCATAAGCAATGGCACACAGTGTGAGTTGGTGGGATGAACTACAAAAGACTTGGGCCTGAATGGAGCTTTCTTCCCACTCATCACTAACTGAGGTTAAGGGACAAAAGAACCATGTGATGTGTGTGCAAACAAGTATTGAATAAGCCTTTATTAAGGTTAAGACATAGGACACATAGGAATTAAACTCACATTCCCCAGTGGAGTCGCCACTATGGACGCAAGGGGTCATTTTTTAGGAGTCGCCACCTAGTTTTTGCAATGGCCTAGGAACCATATATATCACATCCTTTTGAGGAAGGACCTTTTGATCTTACTACCAGAGATATGGGTTCGGAGTTAAGGTATGGTCTTGGGAAGGTGTTAGGCACTCAAAACCGCCCAACCCTAAGGTTGACTTCCCATCATTGTGTCTTATGTCTTAACCCTATTAAAGACACACTCAAAACTTGTATCTAACTCTCTCTCACACACACACACACTAACATACATCTAACAATTAACATGGCATCTAACATCCCTAACCATACATCTATCATGCTCACAAACAAAGCCTACCGTACATCTAACATGGCATATCAAACAACCTAACATTCATCTAGCATACTTCAACACATCATCCTAGCATTCATCTAATCATGGCATAAAAGAATTCATCATCTCACAAACCCTAATCATACATCTAAGCATGCTTCATCACTAACATAAAAGCAAGATTAAACCACAAATGCATGAACATTACAAATGCATGAATTACCTTTACTTACCTTTCAACAACTCAACACCTATGTCATTATGCATAAGCATATGAATGCATGATCATGGCATTGAAACAATGAAACACTAAATAAATCCTAATTCTAACATGTGAGAGGCAAACAAACAACAAACATAGAACAAATACTAAAACATGTAAAGGGGGGGGGGGCAATAAAAGGCATGACATGTGAACAAAAGCAAAGAAAATAAAGCAGAAACCTAAATTAGGGTTTCTGGGCAACAGCCTGTGCACACATGAACAAGCTTGCTTGCAAATAATCAAGCTTGCGTGCGCAGGCAAGATTATACGTACGCAAGTTCTTGACCTAAAAACCCTAAAAACACAACATATACAATAAAACTTCAAAACGAGAAATCTAACAACCTAACATGCATTTAAAACATACAATCACGTAAACCTAAGCTAGATAAACATGTTTAAGCATTTTATGACAGGAAAACAAGACAAACAGAAAGATTAAAAACAGAAAATAAAGGAAAAGAAAAAAAAAGTACCTCAACAAAAGCTTTCCAAACTTGATTTTTGACCGTTCCCCTCAGTCAAATATATTCACAAACCAATAAGAAAGTGATTAGTAATATTAAACTTAAAGATCAAGGCCAAAAATTTTGGCCTTGATCAAAAGAAAATTGACTTGAGGATATTTTGTGAAAAACTCCCTCTTTGATTCACTATTTATAGTGAATCTTAGTGTTTTCCCGTGTGATTTCTATGTCTTGAAAATATACCATATAAGGCTACTCATAGTGCGAAAAGGGTTTTGGAACGACTCCCAGACGATGTGGGATTTGTTCCAAACCTCAAAATTAATGCAGAAAACTTGCCTTGTATAGTTTCTAGAAATCGTTATGCGTGCGTAAGATCATGGCTGCATATGCATGTAGAAAGTTACGTGCACAGGCTAATTCTTGCATGTGCATTGCGAGGGTTTCCTTTGGCCTTATTTTTCAAAAAATAGATTTATTTGCTCATTAAAAGTTATATATTTCATTTTAACACTTTTTAAGTCAATTTAACTTCTGACTAGGCCTTATACCAATCTTGGGTCTTAGAATTCAGCATCATTAGGGAAGGTGGGCCTGAGTTGTAAGGGGTACAAAATGTGGTGTCTACATGAGTGCTTTGGGCCTTGTGACATGAGCATGTGCTCTAGGCATTTGTTGTAGGTGCATATTCATGTCATACGGTATGCATAGTCACTGTGGTGTGATTGTCCAGATCCATGTCACCAAGTGACATCGGTTTCCCCATGTATGCGACACGTATCAATGTGCTTAATACTTTGAGGGGCTCCAGCTAGTCGTAGCATAAGCACGTTGGCACGCGCTGTATATGCAGGCACAAAACCCTACCAGTGCACCATAGCGCACCAAACGTGAAATTCTGCTAGATTTTCGCTATGAAAATGGGGCATCCCCATTGCCATATTCTCACAGTGAAAGCTTGGTAAGAATAGTGTTTTGTGTGCTGTGATGCACCTGAGGTGATGCGCTGCCAGATTTTTGCCATGAAAATAAGGCAAAATGCTGCCAATTTTTCACCGTGGAAATTTGGCAACAATTCCAAACACACTTGGGAAGCATCGATCGAGACCACACCTTTTCTGAATCTAAACCTCAAAGCCCATTTTGCTTAAGGCCTCGAAAGCTAATGCCAATAGCTCATTTTCAACTGCCAATGTCCTCAAATTAAGGTTTTACCAAAACAAAGGACTGTTTACAGGCAGACATTGTAGAGTTCCTAACATCTTCCCCACACATAACCAGACTTCCGAACTCAAGAATTAAGATTTTTTTCCCAGTCACATTAGATGAGGAAAAATGGCATTTTTCTTAAACCTAGGATCGGTAATAAAATCAAATGAGTCAGGTGACCAATCACACCTTAGAAAAAACCCAATGATTGGTGGTGACTTCACTTACCCTTGGTAATTTCCTTAAAATTGACTCATATTCTAGTCACACACCTGAGGTACAACCTTCCTCCATAGCACCCGAGCTCTTGGGCTTGCATGCTTCCAGGCACCGCGCGAGCGTCGCCGTAATGGGTGGTCGAATTGCTGCGAGTCATCGACTGACTGGTGACTCAACTAGGGACACTTGGAGAGTTTAGCCTTTAAAGCTTTTGATAAGATCCTAATCTTTGGACATTGGCTTTCAAAAACATTGAAATTGGCATTAGCCTCCGGGGCTTTCCCTTTGAAAATGCTTTTACTATATCCTAGTAAACTATTTTCAAAACTCAAATATATTTTCCAAAAAAGTTTTCAAATGGTTTTCGAAAAACTGGCTTTGAGGTTTTTTCATATGTGTGAAGCTTTCCTACTTTCCTAAGCATGCTTTACAGCTTTCCTTCACATGTGCGAACCTAGGGTAGTAGACTTAATTTCTGCTACATCTTTATTTGTGCATATATCTGTTGTGCTTGGAAAGTATTTCCCCTTTCATTTCAAAATGCATGACATCTCCCCTCATGTTGGGTCAAACCCAGACTCAGCATTGAAAGCGAATGCTGGATGCGTATACCTTATATAGTTACTGGGCACCGACATATAGGCACTTTTAGGTCCATCGGTGGACAGGAATAGCTGAAAAGGCCGCATTGATTTGCTCTATCCCATAACTTCTATGAAGGTGTTAGGTTCTAAAGATTTAGGAATTTATGTATTTAGAACTCTAATTTGTATTATTGGCAAATCATGATCAAAACAGGTTGTTTAGTCTTGTTTAGGCTTGCTCAAAGTTGTGTCTTTCATGTAAAGTTGGAATCGAGAGGTTGCAGATGCATTGGTGCATTTCGGCCTGGCTTGATCGATCGAATCTCGGGTAGAATGATTTTCTGCAGAATTTTCCAACTCAGTCCTAACTCATTAAACGTTTTGGGTTTTCTGTTTTTACCCTAGGTATATAAAGAAAAACCCTAGCCACGTTTTTAGAGTTGCTTCTGTTGTATTGTTGCTCATACTTTTCTGTTTTGTGTAAATCTCTTGTGAGATCTAGAGGAGCTTTCCTTTACACAAAGCTTAGGGTTTTCAATGTAGAGATAGTATCAACATCTTGATGATCAACTCGGTTGCTGCCATTGGAGCTTAAAGAATAACAAGCGTGGGTGCTTGTAGCTGATTAGAGAATCCAAGAAAGAAGGAGTCCGTGGATTCGGAGCTTGCACATGGCCGTATCAGTAAGTTCTACTAGTGGGTAGCATTAGGAGGTCAAGCGGGGAGCTTGTAAGTCCTTTTGTGTGAACTTTGATTCTTTCATAGTGGATTCAGGTTTGCCTTGAGGATAGGTGGGTCAAATCCTCCCCAAGTTTTTACCATGTGGTTTCCTGGGTGATCATATCATTGTGTTATTTATTTTTCCGCTGCTTTATATTCTTGATATGATTGTGTGATTGTGATAACCTAGATTTGCATAAATTGACTAAGTTAATCACTTGGCTAATTAACTAGGTTAATCTGGTTAGTTTAAGGGGTCTAAATTTCTAACATGTGGTATCAGAGCAGGTAGCTTTTTTGTTGTAGATCTTTTGATCTCTGAGCTAATCCTTAACCCCTGTTATCATGAATAATTTGAAGTGTCTTTTTGCTCATGCTTCTGCTGATTTTATTGATGCCTGTGATGTTTTGAATAAAAAGGACACTATTGTTTCTGTTGATATTTTTGATGCTTTTGAAACTCTTCGTAAGGAATTATCTAAATCTTTGAAAATTGCTAAGAAATTTAAAGAAGAGTTAAAATTGGCTAATCTTGAAAAAGAGGAATTGATTGTTAGATTAGATGAATCTAATAAAAAGAATGAATTTTTGAGAAATCAAATTTCCTCTCAAGATGAGAAGATGAAAAGCTTGGAACAAGAGTTAGCTGAATCTAAAGCTAAAATTAAAGATTTGACTAGTACCAAGCCTGTTGTTGATAACAGAAGTGTTTCTGTTTCTCTTAAGCCTAAAACTGAGAAAGTTTATATCCCTCCTTTTAAGAGGAATAATAAAGAAAAGGCTTATTTTGCTAGGTTAGACAAAGGTAAAAGTTCTAATGTAAAGGCTGAAGTTTCTACACCTAAGTCTAAACCTACTGTGAGAGAGCATAAGAAATTTGTTTTTGTGCCTACTTGTCACCTTTGTGGTGTTGTTGGTCATATTAGACCAAACTATTCCTTGTTGAGGCAAAAACCCAAATCTGAGACTAGATTTGATGTTAGGAATACTGATGTTCCTAAATTTGTTCATGTTTGCCACTTTTGTGGTGTCCATGGTCACATTCGTCCCAATTGTCATAAATTGAAATTTAAACATTCTGTATTTCAATCTAGGATATGTGATGATATTTCTCCTGCCATAAGTCCAAATAAATTGTTTCATATTCTTTTGAAAAATTTGAGCTTGTTGGCTTGTGAAAGGAATTTGCAGGATTTTAGTCTTTCTCAGAAGATTAGTGTGATCCCTCAAATACACTCTGCTTCTCATGGATTTTCACCTACAAAGCCGAAGAATCGTGCTATATGGGTGAGAAAAGATCCTTTAAGGTGAGTTGCTGACTTGTCCCTAATTTAATTCTTTCAATTAATTGTGGACATGTTTTGCTTTTATTTTTGGTTGTTTTGTTTTTTAGGTTTTTTTTTAATTAAAAAAAAATCCGAAAACATTGAAAAATTTCAAAAAGACAAAAATATTTTATTTTGTGTCTTGTTTTATTTTTCTTGAGGATTACATGAATTATGATATCTCTCTTGATTTAGAACATGCTTGACATTGTGGAGAAACTTGAATAGTTTGTGCTAAGTTATTTCTGATTTTGTGTGAGCATGTACTAGTTTGTACATGTACTCAAGGGTTAATTAAGAAATTGATATTTCTTATTTGTGTACCCTCTATAGCTTAGTTTTGCACTATCATGCATTGCTTTTGCATTATTCATTTAGCATAATATGTGCTTTTTGTTTTTGGTTATAAATTTTTTTTTAAACCAAACAGATTTTTGTGTTTTGCATTTCACATCTTGGATTTATAATCAAGGATTGGCCATATTATCTTTACATAACAAGTTTATGTACCTTGTTTAGCTTTGATGAGCTTATTTATTGCACTTTACTAGTTAAAGCTTTGTAGTGCATGTTGTGTGGGAAAGATGTTTATGATGTTTATCACTTTGTCTTAATCTTGAAGTCACATGTTATTTGACTGTCAGACTTGATCCTTTTGAGAAAGGCATAAATAACCATCTCACCACTGTTCACTAGCCAATCATGAACACCTTAGTGCATATCATAAGATTTTGTGCTCTAGAAAGTGTAGCACATGCACAAAAAGAACATAAGGTGTAGCCTCGGTTTAATTGCTTAATGCTTAAAATTGTTGTGTACTATTAGGCTTGATGCCAAATCACATAATTAAAATTGGTGTGTATATTATGAGGCAAATTCAAGAAACTTACATGATTGCAAGCATTTGTTCTAGGAGACGTGGGAGTTATATGATGTAACTCTTTAGGTGATAGTCTCTTTTAAATCTATGTGATGAATTTTGTAGACTTTGTAATTGATTGCTATTCACATATCACCTCACATGTATCTCAAGCTTTTGCTAGTTGCACACACTACACAAGTTACTCTTTGCTAAACTTGGTACATTATATTGTGTGTGATTTTGTTGTGGCCATCCAAGATTAAAAGTTCCTTGATTCTATTGCAAAATGTGTTTTATGTTTGCGCTTTGAGGACAAATTGATTGAAAATCTTGATTTTGGAAGATCTGGGTTAAATTCAAGTGTTTTTGAAAAACTTTTCGTCTCATACTCATGCATTTTTTATAAAACACTGTGCTTTGAGGAGTTTCTGCATTAAAATGCTCTGTTTTCCAAAAATATGATTTTTCCAGACTTTCAATCGATCAAACCTGTTTTTCGATCAATTGAAATTGCGATTAAAATTTTTGGTTTGAGTCTGCTTGACTCAATTGATGTTCGATCGATTCTCGATCGATTGAAACTGAAAAATTTTCAGTTTCTATGTTCTTGACCAAAATTTTTTTTCATGCATCATTTGTGTTTAGGATTCACATGCATTACATTGATTTTTGTATCCATCTTACAGTTTTGCAGTCATATCTCTCATTGTTTTCACACATAGCATGCATACACTTTGCTACATTGGGTACTCAACTTGATCAAAAATTTGATTGATTAATTTTTGAGTTTTGTACATTCTAGTATATGCTATTTCTTATGTGTGAACTATAGAAAATATTTTTCCTTAAGAGATATGATGGATAATCAATGTGCAAATATTTTCTCTACTCATGCAACTGTTTATGGGTCACATAGTGCCATGTTTGCATTTTATTGAAAGAGAGAATATTTTTTCTTCATGTGTATCCTCACCTTAGTTTTTAACTTTGGTTTGTGTGTCTTCCCCCCCCCCCCCCCCACCCCCCTTTATTTTTCCCCAAAACTGATTTTCCCAAAACTTGTTTTGTTTTTCCTATTTTTATTGGGGGAGAAAAGTTTTTTTTTTTAACCTATGTTGTTCACAGGGGGAGCTGTCTCTATTTTCTACAGAGTTGAATTGTTTTGTGTTCCCTTTGATTCTCTCTTTTCTCTTATCCTTTATTGCGTATGGTGATTGTTTACTCTTTGTATGAGTTGTCTTTGTCAATACGTGACAAAAAGGGGGAGAAATTATTGATTTATGGGAATCAAGTTTGTCTTGTTTAGGGGGAGTTGAAATTATTTTTGAAAAAGGGAGAATATAAATAAAAACTTTTTGTTGTATCTAACTTAGGGGGAGAGTTAGTTTACTTATGTTTTTATTTTTGTTTCTTGTTCACGTCTCATTGATTTATATTTATGAGTTCTTCATGATATATGTCTTTGTTTTGTGTTTTGTGAAGTCAAGAATTTATTTTTGTTTACTTGTATTTTCCACACATGCGTTTATGCGTTTTGTTTAGCGTTTCAGGAAATATACAGGTTGATTCAATTGAGCTGTTGTCTACACTTGCAACTGATGGATAGTAATTATGATTGAATTTTAGTTTTTATGAGCATTGTTTTTGTAAAGGGTTTTCACTTGTAAACTTTGAGATTTGTGTTTGTGTTTTGTCACGGATTGCCAAAGGGGGAGTTTGTTAGGTTATAAAGATTTAGGAATTTATGTATTTAGAACTTTAATTTGTATTATTGGCAAGCCATGATCAAAACAGGTTGTTTAGTCTTATTTAGGCTTGCTCAAAGTTGTGTCTTTCATGTAAAGTTGGAATCGAGAGGCTGCAGATGCATTGGTGCATTTCGGCCTGGCTCGATCGATCGAAAGAAAGACTCGATCGATCGAATTTAGGGCAAAATGCTTTTCTGCAGAATTTTCCAACTCAGCCCTAACTCATTAAACATTTTGGGTTTTTTGTTTTTACCCTAGGTATATAAAGAAAAACCCTAGCCACGTTTTTAGAGTTGCTCCTGTTGTATTGTTGCTCATACTTTTCTGTTTTATGTAAATCCCTTGTGAGATCTAGAGGAGCTTTCCTTTACACAAAGTTTAGGGTTTTCAAGGTAGAGATAGTATCAGCATCTTGATGATTAACTCGGTTGCTGCCATTGGAGCTTAAAGAATAACAAGCGTGGGTGCTTGTAGCTAATTGGAGAATCCACGAAAGAAGGAGTCCGTGGATTCAGAGCTTGCACGTGGTCGTGTCAGTAAGTTCTACTGGTGGGTAGCATTAGGAAGTCAAGCGGGGAGCTTGTAAGTCCTTTTGTATGAACTTTGATTCTTTCATAGTGGATTCAGATTTGCCTTGAGGATAGGTGGGTCAAATCCTCCCCAGATTTTTACTGTGTGGTTTCCTGGGTGATCATATCATTGTGTTATTTATTTTTCCACTGCTTTATATTCTTGATATGATTGTGTAATTGTGATAACCTAGATTTGCATAAATTGAATAAGTTAATCACTTGGCTAATTAACTAGGTTAATCTGGTTAGTTTAAGGGGTCTAAATTTCTAACAAAAGGGAAGAATTAGATGATATTGGTCCCCCCTAAGAATAAGAGAAACTTACCAGTTAAGCCGTGTCTCATATAGCTGGCCTAGACTAAGTTAAAACCCGTGAAGACTAGAAAGAGCCAAAGCCGAGTGACCATCCAAGCCTAGGGTAGGATATCCTTCATAGGAATCCTTTCAAAAATGAGTCAAGGGGAAAGTGTCTAGTCTTCATTTGCAGGTTTGCCCTTTTCGCTTGCATCAAAGAGTAGTGCTCTACTTTAGGTTCTATTCATCCTGTTTACACAACATCTATGATTAACCCCTGGGTAAAAGCCCTTGTTTCTTACACATTAGATCATACCCAATCACTAATGGCTTCGTCACATAAATTTGTACAGATAAAATTTGTCGCAAGTAGCCGGAACTTCGCACCAAAGAGGACATTGCCAAGAGTTCAAGATCTTCTTTGAGATGGCAAGACCATGCAGAATGAAGCCTCTTCATTGTAAATTTGAATTTCCTTGTATTGAAAAAGGCCCACTGTTGGAGCCATTGTCTATAGCCTATGATTTGGGGGCATTGTAAAAAGCCAAAGTTTTGTAAAAGCATTGCTTTCTTTGTAATCAAAAGAGAAGGATCCATCTCGAAATTTCAAGCATGCTATGAAAGTTCCGGTTACTTGCCAAACTTGTGCATTAATTTTGCATCATTATAGAAACTCACCATGATAAAAATCCTCTTAAGGGTTCAAGCTAATATTTTCGAAAATGATAGGTGCATTTTTAATAAGCAAGAACCTAAACTAACTTCTTGTTTGTTTTGTGTTTCCACATTGTCAAATTTTCAAATGTACCCCATTTCTTTCCCTATTCTTTTCCTTTCTAGGATTATAAAGAGAAAAGATTGCTCAAAGGAAACAGTCCAAGTTACCATCACGCCATAATCCTATCATCACTAGGCCTCATGCTAAAGAGATGTCTACTAGTGGTCCTTCCTCCCATCGAGGAAAACACTCATAAATCGCTCTCCTGAGAGAGTAGTTGGTAGAAATGATGCGCATGATGTAACAACTGGTTGTAAGAAGGAGCCAAGATTCATCTAGTCCCACTTTAGAGGGCTTTATGCCCCAGCCTAAAAATGAGACACGGTTGCCACCAGAGCCAAATCAAGGCCAAACCACACTGCCATTCGTCCTACAAAGGGGTGACCAAGAATTGAATCCTCAAAGGATAAGACCTTAGAGTCTGGTTATGGTCAGATCAAAAGTCAAGTGGAGACCTTGACTGAGAAAATTCATATCATAAAGGGCTTTGTTGCTTGAGGAAATGTCGATCTGGATAGCTTGCCTAATTTCCCTCAAGTCATTATGCCTCCTTAGTTCAGGGCACTCAAGTTTAGCAAGTATGATGGTGCTGGAGATCCTTGCACCCAGCTGCACATGTTCTATAGGAAGATGGCACCCAATGGAGATAATCATCCTTTGCTCTACCAAATTTTCCCTGATAGATTGACTGGCCCTGTGGCCACGTGGTATGTGTGGATGCAACGGGTCAAAGGAGTCACCACCTAGTTTTTGCAATGGTTTAAGAACCATATATATAGTGTCCTCCCAAGGAAGGACCATTGATCTTACTACTAGAGATATGGGTTTGGAGTAAAGGTACGGTATTGGGAAGGTGTTAGTCACCCAAAACCGCTCAACCATAAGGTTGGCTTCCTCTCATTGTGTCTTATGTCTTAACCCTATTAAGGCACACTCAATATTGTATCTATACTCACACATTCACACTAACATTCATCTAACAATCAGCATGGCATTAATCATCCCAAAAGACCTAATCATACACCTATCATGGCAATCAACCAAAGGCCTAACATTCATCTATCATGACATACCCTAACATGTTACTATTATCATATCATCATATCTCATCCAAGGTAGAAGCATGTAAAAAATGAATCAAGGTAGAACATGGGCATAGAAAAATCCAAGCAAACATGTGATTAAGCACAACTCATCCAAGCAAGCATGTTTATCTCTATCATCAAAGCAAAATCATATTTAAAGATGCATCTCATGTGAATGCATGACTTACCTCACTTACCTTACAGCAACTCAGCACCTATGGCATTAATGTATGAACATGTGAATGCGTGTTCATGGCATCAAAATAATAGAACATTAGATAAACCCTAATTTTAACATGTGAAAGCAAACAAGCAATTAAACATGTGAAACAGAAGCCCAAAAGCTTGAATATACGAAAAAGGATTTAAAATAGAAGTATTGCATGTGAAAACAAAAGCAAAAATAGATAAAATAAAATTAGGGTTTCTGGGCAAGATCATGCGCAAGCATGAACAAGCCTGTGTGTGCATAATCAAGTCTGCGTGCACAGGCAAGATTATGCACATGTAGGTTTTAGGCTAGAAACCCTAGAAACCCTAGCAAACAGAGTAAGGCTTCAAAACACTAAATCTAACATCCTAACTTGCTTTAAAACATACAACTACGTAAACCTAGACTACATAAACATCTAAAACATAACAAAAAAAAAAAAAAAAACAAGATTAAAAGCAGAGAAAAGAAAGAAAAGAGTTTAGAACTCAATACCTTAAAACAAAAGCACCTAGGCCTGATTTTTTACCGTTACCCTCAATCAAATCTATTCATAATTAATAAAAGAGTGATTAGTAATCTTAAACTTGAAGATCAAGGCCAGAAATGGCCCCAATCAAAAGAAAATTGACTTGAGGATGTTTTATGAAAAACTTCCTCTTTGATTCACTATTTCTAGTGAATCCTAGTGTTTCCTTGTGGGATTTCTATGTGTTTAAAAAAATATACCATGTAAGGATACTTATTCTGTGAAAATAGGGGTTTGGAATGACTCCCAGATGATGTGGGATTCATTCCAAACCTCAAAATTAATGCAGAAAAATTGCTTTATGTTAGGACATATGTGAATCATGTTAAGAACATATGTCAATATAGAATTGGCTAATCCTTTGACAAAACACACTTTACTTGTAATTGGGTAGATCTAGGATGTGTTTAATACTTCAAGAAATATGTTGTTCAAGTCAAGTATTAAAACCATGAAGATTGGACCAAGAAACAAGTGAAGAAGGGTTGTTCATTAAAGATGGACAAATTCCCGACAGCTTTTGACAGGTACTATCTATCGAGGTCTCGATAGTTGCTTAACAGATGTATCATTGAGAATTACAAAATTCAGATTTCCAAATATGATTTTCGGCCCTTACTGACATGTATGTGTAGGGTTTATTTTCTCGCAACCCTAGACATATATAAGGCTTATTTTAAAGGCTGTCACATAAGAGAATACAAGGAGAACACATGCAAAAAGTGACCGAGTGCCTTATTCTCTCTGAAAGATGCTATTGCGTCTTTGCGCCTTAGGGTTTTGTAACCAAGTGCTTCTTGATCTTCATTATTGATGAAGTGAAGAACTTTTACAGCCAACAATCTTCTTCAAGTTGGTGTGTTAGTCACGTACTAGTAGCCGTGCATCATTGGTTAGTCACGTGCTGGGACTCGTTCAAAAGGGTGGCGTTCATATATTGAAGAGTTCAGAGATTTTAAAGTGGTAGAAGGTTTTTGTTGTAAGTTCATCTACGGGGATTGTAGAGTCTAGGGACAAAGGTTTTGTACTAGATCTAAAACTTCTCTTTATTATAGTGAATTGCTTTTCAAGAAGGTTTTCCCCCAGGTTTTTTATTGTGAAATTAGTTTTTTTCATTGGTTTTCCTGGATCATCATATCTTGTCTCATTTACTTTTCCGCTGTGCACGACATTGACATGATATTGATATTTTTATGTTTTAACAAGGTTTATACATAATAAATCTAATTAACAACTTGGGTTTAAAACTTGTTAAGTCTATCAACCGGGGTCTAAATTTCCCAACAACCTGAAGGAGTATGGACACGACCTTTGGAGATCAAATAGAATTATCAATTGGTACACAAAGAGTAAGATAATTTGGCCATCTTGGCCATAGAAGAGGAAACGATCCCTTGGTACTACGACATTATAAAGTTCCTAGAATTAGGAATCTACCCTGATGGTACCAGTAAGAAGGAGCATTGTTTAGTTAGGATGATGTCAATGCAATACATCCTATGTAGAGGTCAGCTTTATAGGAGGTCCTATGATGGGGTCCATCTTCGTTGTCTAAAGAAAGAAGAAGCTGAAAGAATCATGGAAGAAGTCCACCAAGGAATTTGTGGTCCTTATATGAATGGGAAGATGTTGGCAAAGAAGATTTTGAGGATGGGATACTATTAGAATGGATTTTATTAAAAAATAACTACAAAACTCAAACAATATTATTAGTTAGGCAAGGTTTGAAACAAATTTCATTTCTAACAAATCGAGTCCAGAAGACTCGATTTTGTTCTGTGAAAATCGAGTGTAAGACACTCGATTTCCAAGTGAGTATGGAAATCGAGTGTAAGACACTCGATTTCCAAGTGCAAATTCACTGGGCAAAATCGAGTGCAGAGAACTCGAATTGTTAGAAACCAAATATGTTTTAAACATTGCCTAACTAATAATATAGATTGGGTTTTATAGTTATTTTTTAATAAAATCCCATTAGAATACAATGGAAACTAATTGCATAGGTTTTGTGAAAAGTTGCCATGACTGCCAAACTCACTCAAACTTGAACCATGTGCTACCTAGTGAGCTATACAGCATGACCTCTCCGTGGCCTTTCTCTATGTGGGGTATAGATGTGATTAGAAGGATAGCTTCTATGGCCTAAAATGGACACGAGTACAACCTAGTTGCAATTGACTACTTCACCAAGTGGGCAAAGGCAGCCTCCTATTCCATACTAAAGTTTAAGCATGTGGCCCAATTTATAAAAAACAACAT
The DNA here is from genome assembly GCA_032727855.1 of Quercus ilex subsp. ballota. Taxonomy (NCBI): domain Eukaryota; kingdom Viridiplantae; phylum Streptophyta; class Magnoliopsida; order Fagales; family Fagaceae; genus Quercus; species Quercus ilex. The sequence goes on along the minus strand of CM064912.1, from coordinate 45,290,454 downwards.
TATTTGCCGGTTTGGGGTACCGCAAGAAATAATCTCCGTCAATGGTTCCCACTTTGAGGGAGAGGTTCGAAGGATCATGGAGTTGTACCACATTGAGCATCACAAGTCTTCACCATATCGACAACGGACTAATGGGGCTGTGGAAGCAACCAACAAGAATATCAAGAACATCTTAGCCAAGATGGTGGTGACATATAAGGATTGGGCCGAGAAACTTCCATTTGCTTTATGGGATTATAGGACTTCTATCCGTGCATTAACTAGGGTAACCCCTTACTCTTTGGTTTATGGGAGTGAAGCAGTGCTTCCCATTGAAGTGGAGATGCAATCTTTAAGAGTATTGGTAGAGACTAAAGTTCGAGAAAAGGATTAGATGAGGGAAAGATATGAATAATTAGCCTTGATAGATGAGAAGAAGATGAGAGCACAATATCAGCACAAGGTTATCAAAAAGGAATTGCTAGGGCATTCAACAAGAGAGTGAAACTAAGAAATCTCAATGAAGGAGATCTAGTCGTAAAGGTACTTAGGGATGAAACTTTCGATCCAAGGGGAAAAATAAAGCCATGATGGTCTGGACCCTTTATTATCAAGAAGATCATGTCAAGAGGCGCTATAAGTATTACAAACTTGGATGAAGAAGAGATGCTTTGCCCAATCAACATTGATAGACTCCGAAAATATGACCTTTGAAAAGAAAAGAAAAAAATCTCACTAGGTTGAAAACCCAAAAGGGCGGCCTAGGAAAAAATTAGGGTGAAGAAACCCTGCTAGGTTGAAAACCCAAAAAGGTGATCTAGGCAAAAATTAGGGGAAAAGACCATAGACATGGCGAAAATTCCCACAAGGACGTCATGGGCAAAAATTACATGGTACAAAAAAAAAAGGTTGATTATCTCATTGCTCGAATTAAAAGACGATAAATTGTTTTCATGGGGGATTCTAAACATTCCAATCCTTTATTAACTCAAATGAAAAGACAGAGAATCATAAAGTGCAAAAAAGTAAAATTTGGGGCATATCGAGATAGTCACTTGGTCCTCTTCCTTTTGTTCGATTTCTTGTGATCATTCTCCCCCCTATGGATTGCTCTCATATCAATGGATAACCAATTCTTATATCTCGAATTTGGGTGGAGAAACTAAGGAAAATGGATGACCCTATTCATTGCCCTTCGAGGCCAATTCTCTTGTATCTTACCCAAGACTCTCTCAGTGAATGCTAAGGTATGATAAGAACCATTGCCACAAGGTACCCCTTGGCAGTCACCAAATTGTCATGCAATGTGACATGTAGGATACTAAGAGCAATGGTGAAGCCCAACCAAAGGCACATAGCTTTTCTTGCTAGTTATGGCCCCAATGTGCCACCATTCTACCACTCATTGGATGTCTACAAAAGTAAGATGCTTCAAGAGTTTAGTAATCTTGGCAGGGTCCATCTCTTTGTCTTTAAGTTTGTGATCACGATAATACTTCGGTTGGTACTGATTAGATGTAACGAGTGAAGGATGAGTCAGGTTGAGCTTCTCATATAACCATATCTGAGGGAGAGAAAAAGAGAGCATGAGTGTTGAGTGGAAAAAGGAGAGATAAAAAGGAAAAGAAAAGAGAGAAAAATATTCAAAGACGATATAAAGAGCCTTGATGGGTTGAAAATTGAAATGCAATCCATGCAAAAATTAGAGGAATCTGCTAGGTTGAGGAAACCTAGGCAAAAATTAGGGATCATACTTGAAGAAGAAGAGGACTCCCTGCAAAGAATGTTGTTTCCTCCCTATGAATGGCATCCAAACCATTGAGGGTTTTAGCAAAGATAATGACTATTAGGTCCCACTCCCTAGATTCTTGACCACATGAAGGATTCCCGGATCCACACGAGGTATTTCATGCACCAAGAAGAACCTTGCAAGAATGCAAAGGCAAAAAGCGTTGAGATGATGAGAACGATTTACCCCGGCCAATGGGACATCCTTCTTAGAGAAGTACTTGAAAAACATGGAGACATTCAACTTGTCGAACTTACACCATCTCTTGGCAACAACTAAATGAACCCTTAAAAGTTGATGAGCTAGGTTAGAAAGATCTTCCTCAAGAGTAGGAAGAATGATAGCACCGAGATCGTGCTCACCCATGATTGCACCAAATTCCTTAATAGTGGGGCATAGCTCCACACCATTGAATTGGAAAACATACTAAGTAGAAATCCAAAACTTAGTGGCAGCATGCAGAAGAGGCTCATCCATTTTGATTTGACGAAAGAAAGAAATAGAAGAGAAACCAAGAGGGATGAGAGCATCCTTGAAATTGAGACTTAGTGGCAGCATGCAAAAGAGGCTCATCCACTTTGATTTGATGAAAGAAAGAAATAGAAGAAAGACCAAGAGGGATGAGAGCATCCTTGAAATTGAGATTAAGCTTGTTAATCCACATAGAGACCTCCAAAGAAGTGAATTCTACCATTGGGAACTTTGTAAAATGATTAATGAGCTTAAAACACGTTTTATGAAGGTTTGGAAGCCTTTCAAAGCTGTTTTATAGTGGAAAAAGTTAGCTAGGGCTTTTTGTTTGGCAGCATGCATGCACATGGTCCTGGATGCGTATGCATAGCCAAAGCCCATGTACACATATGCGTGTACATGTGCATATGGTCACTAGGGTTTTGGATCTCCTTCCCTATTTGGAGTGTGTTTTCTACACCAAGACCCTTCTCATGATTCTTATGGCCTAAGGGATTGCTCAAGACAAATTTGAACCCAGAATTTCATTCATCAAGGCAAAAGGAAAAAGACAAGATAATATAAAATGCATACATATCTAAATCTCCCATGAGTTGTAAATAAGTACATGTCCTAAAATAAAAGCAAAAATATGAAGATGTTCTTAAATACAACCTAATGTCTCAAATAAAGAAAAATGCAGAAGATACATGCTAAAAAGAAAAAAAGAAAGAAACTGGAAGATGTATGTCTGTCTATCTATGTATGTTTGCCTATTTGCAAGGATCACCTCCAGTAATGCCTCTTCCTCAGTTGAGTGCTCTGGGTCACCTCCGGATCATCATCATCATCATCATCAGCTTGGGCATACCCACTTGACCCATAGATTTGTCTGGAATACTCAGTCAACCTAACTTAAGGTTCTCGACAAGCCAGACTAGCTACTCTTGCTCTGCTATAATGGGCTGAATTTGAAAATGGACAATGTTATGTTAAGCTTAAGAACGCAAAAAAGAAAGTATAAAGGATAAGGATAAAGAGAACTCACAGCTTATGTGCCCTGAGGAAAATGATAACCCAGGTGATGGAAATTTAGACCCCTTAAACCAACCAGATTAACCTAGTTAATTAGCCAAATGATTAACTTAGTCAAATTATGCAATTCTAGGTTATCACAAACATACAATCATATCAAAAATATAAAGCAGCAGAAATATAAATAACACAATGATATGATCACCCAGGAAACCACACGATAAAAACCTGGGGAGGATTTGACCTAGCTATCCTCAAGGTAAACCTGAATCCACTATACGAAAGAATCGAAGTTCATACAAAAGGACTTACAAGCTCCCCGCTCAACTTCCTAATGCTACCTACTAGTAGAACTTACTGACACGACCACGTGCAAGCTTCGAATCCACGGACTCCTTTTTTCTTGGATTCTCCAATCAGCTACAAGCGCCCACGCTTGTTATTCTTTAAGCTCCAAAGGCAGCAACCGAGTTGATCATCAAGATATTGATATTATCTCTACCTTGAAAACCCTAAGTTTATGTGAAGGAAAACTCCTTAATGATCTCACAAGAGATTCACACAAACCGCATTGTGAGCAACAAAGACTTAGAGAGGTTTAGGTACAAAACCCTAGATACAAAAGAGGCACTCTCTTCTCTCTCTCTCTAAAGTCTCAAAAACGTGGCTTAGGGTTTCCTTTATATAGTGGGAGAAGTAGATCTGAAACCCTAATCCTTAATGGGCTTAAGCTGCTATTTGGGCTGACTTAAAATTCTGCAGATACGATTTTCGATTGATCGAGCCTGTTCTTCAATCGATCGAACCAGGCAGAATATGAAGTTTTCTTCCTGCAGCTTGCATGTTCTTAAATCTTGACTTGAATCACCTTGAGCATTGTTTAATAAAACCTATAGACTCTAAGATCTATATCTAGACAAGTTTGTGTTCACAATTTGCCAATTGCTCTAAACATTTAGAACCTAACAAACTCCCCCTTTGGCAATTCGTGACAAAACTTTCATACAAAATGAAATGCTCAAATACAAGAACAACCCAATACAATAAAATGCCCATTACAACAAATTCAACCTAACTATTATCCATCAGTTACAAGTGTAGACAGCAGCTCAATTGAATCAACCTGTATATTTCCTGAAACACTAAACAAAACGCATAAACGCATGTGTGGAAAATACAAGTAAACAAAAATAAATTCTTGATTTCACATAACACAAAATAAAGACATATACCAATGAAGGACTCATAAATATAAATCAATAAGAAGTGAAACAAGAAACAAATATATCAAAATAAATTCTAACTCTACCCCTAAGTTAGATACATCAAAAAGTTTTTATATTCTCCCCCTAAACAAAACAAACAGGTCATCTATGTCATCTATGTCTCCTCCTTTTTGTCACGTATTGACAAAGACTACCTAATCAGAAGGTAGATAGAAAACATACGCAACAGAGTAAGAGAAAATAGAGACAACACCCCCTATGAAGAGCAACAACTCCCCTTGAGAACCACAAAGCTTAAAAAACAAGCTTCTCCCCCTATAAAAAATAGGAAAACCAAAACAAGTTTTGGGAAAAACAGTTTTAGGGAAAAATAAAGGGGGTAAGGATACACATGAAAAAAAAAATTCTCTCTTTCAATAAATGCAAACTTGATACTATGTGACCCATAAACAGTTGCATGAATAGAGAAAAATATTTGCATATTGATTATCCATCATATCTCTGAAGAAAAATATTTTTTGCAGTTCACACATAAGAAATAGCGTATACTCGAATGAACAAAACTCAAAAATAAATCAATCAATTTTTAAATCAAGTTGAGTACCCAATTTAGCAAAGTGTATGCATGCTATGTGTGAAAACAATGAGAGATATGATTGCAAAACTGTAAGATGGATACAAAAACAATGCAATGCATGTGAATCCTAAACACAAATGATGCATGAAATTTTTTTTTGGTAAAAAACATAGAAACTAAAAATGTTTCAGTTTCGATCGATCGAGAATCGATCGAACATCAATCGAGTCAGGCAGACTCAAACCAAAAATTTTAATCGCAATTTTGATTGATCGAAAAATAGGTTCGATCGATCGAAAGTCTGAAAAAATCAGATTTTTGAAAAACAGAGCATTTTAATGCAGAAACTCCTCAAAGCACATTGTTTTATAAAAAATGCATGAGTATGAGACGAAAAAGTTTTTCAAAAACACTTGAATTTAACCCAGATCTTCCAAAATCAAGATTTTCAATCAATTTGTCCTCAAAGCGTAAACATTTAACACATTTTGCATTAAAATCAAGGAACTTTTAATCTTGGATGGCCACAACAAAATCACACACAATATAATGTACCAAGTTTAGTAAAGAGTAACTTGTGTAGTGTGTGCAACTAGCAAAAGCTTGAGATACATGTGAGGTGATATGTGAATAGCAATCAATCACAAAGTCTACAAAATTCATCACATAGAATTTAAAAAAGACTATCACCTAAAGAGTTACATCATATAACTCCCACATCTCCTAGATCATAAGCTTGCAATCATGTAAGTTTCTTGAATTTGCCTCATAATATACACACCAATTTTAATTTATGTGATTTGGCATCAAGCCTAATAGTACACACCAATTTTAAGCATTTAGCAATTAAATCGAGGCTACACCTTATGTTCTTTTTGTGCATGTGCTACACTTTCTCGAGCACAAAATCTTATGATATGCACTAAGGTGTTCATGATTGGCTAGTGAACAGTGGTGAGATGGTTATTTATGCCTTTCTCAAAAGGATCAAGTCCGACAGTCAAATAACATGTGACTTCAAGATTAAGACAAAGTGATAAACACCATAAACATCTTTCCTACACAACATGCACTACAAAACTTCAACTAGTCAAGTGCAATAAATAAGCTCATCAAAGCTAAACAAGGTACATAAACTTGTTATGTAAAGATAATATGGCCAATCCTTGATTTCAAATCCAAGAAAAATTAATGCAAAACAAATAACAAACTTTTTGGTTTAAAACAAATTTTATGACCAAAAACAAAAAGCACACATTATACTAAATGAACAATGCAAAGCTATGCATGATAGTGCTTCACTAAGCTATAGAGGGTACACAAACAAGAAATATCAATTTCTTAATTAACCCATGAGTACATGTACAAACTAGTACATACTCACACAAAATCAAAAATAGCTTAGCACTTATATAACACATGCTATTTAAGTTTCTCCACAATGTCAAGCATGTTCTAAATCAAGAGAGAGATATCATAACTCATGTAATCCTCAAGAAAAATAAACCAAGACACAATAAAATATTTTTGTCTTTTTGAAAATTTTCAATGTTTTTGGATTTTTTTTAAATAAAAAAAACTAAAAAACAAAACAACCAAAAACATAAACAAAACATTGCCACAAACAATTAAAAGAATTAAATCAGGGACAAGTCAGCAACACTCACCTTAAAGGATCTTTTCTCACCCATATAGCACGATTCTTCAGCTTTGTAGGTGAAAATCCATGAGAAGCAGAGTGTATTTGAGAAATTACACCAATCTTCCGAGAAAGACTAAAATCCTGCAAATTCCTTTCACAAGCCAACAAGCTCAAATTTTTCAAAAGAATATGAAACAATTTATATGGACTTATGGCAGGAGAAATATCATCACATATCCTAGATTGACATACATAATGCTTAAATTTCAACTTAGGACAATTAGGACGAATGTGACCACGGACACCACACAAGTGGCAAACAGGAACAAATTTAGGAACATCAGTATTCCTAATAGCAAATCTAGTCTCAGATTTTGGTTTTTGCCTCAACAAAGAACAGTTTGGTCTAATATGACCAACAACACCACAAAGGTGACAGGTAGGCACAAAAACAGATTTATTATGCTCTCTAATAGTAGGTTTAGACTTAGGTTTAGAAACTTCAGCGTCTACATCAGAATTTTTACCTTTGTCTAACCTAGCAAAATAAGCATTTTCTTTATTATTCCTCTTAAAAGGAGGGATATAAACTTTCTCAGTTTTAGGCTTAAGAGAAACAGAAACACTTCTGTTATCAACAGCAGGCTTGGTACTAGTCAAATTTTCAATTTTAGCTTTAGATTCAACTAACTCTTGTTCCAAGCTTTTCATCTTCTCATCTTAAAAGGAAATTTGATTTCTCAAAAATTCATTCTTTTTATTAAATTCATCTAATCTAACAATCAATTCCTCTTTTTCAAGATTAGCCAATTTTAACTCTTCCTTGAATTTCTTAGAAATTTTCAAAGATTTAAATAATTCCTTACGAAGAGTTTCAAAAGCATCAAAAAAATCAACAGAAACAATAGTGTCCTTTTTATTCAAAACATCACAGGCATCAATAAAATCAACAGAAGCATGAGTAGAAACATGATCAGAAAGACACTTCAAATTATCCATGACAACAGGGGTTAAGGATCAGCTCTTAGATCAAAAGATCTAAAACAGAAAAGCTACCCACTCTGATACCAATTGATGGAAATTTAGACCCCTTAAACCAACCAGATTAACCTAGTTAATTAGCCAAATGATTAACTTAGTCAAATTATGCAATTCTAGGTTATCACAAATATACAATCATATCAAAAATATAAAGCAACGAAAATATAAATAACACAATGATATGATCACCCAAGAAACCACACGGTAAAAACCTGGGGAGGATTTGACCTAGCTATCCTCAAGGTAAACCTGAATCCACTATGCGAAAGAATCGAAGTTCATACAAAAGGACTTACAAGCTCCTCGCTCAACTTCCTAATGCTACCTACCAGTAGAACTTACTGACACGACCACGTGCAAGCTCCGAATCCACGGACTCCTTCTTTCTTGGATTCTCCAATTAGCTACAAGCACCCATGCTTGTTATTCTTTAAACTCCAAAGGAAGCGACCGAGTTGATCATCAAGATGTTGATATTATCTCTACCTTGAAAATCCTAAGTTTATGTGAAGGAAAACTCCTTAATGATCTTACAAGAGATTCACACAAACCGCAACGTGAGCAACAAAGACTTTAGAGAGGTTTGGGTACAAAACCCTAGATACAAAAGAGGCACTCTCTTCTCTCTCTCTAAAGTCTCAAAAACGTGGCTTAGGGTTTCCTTTATATAGTGGGAGAAGTAGATCTAAAACCCTAATCATTAATGGGCTTAAGCTGCTGTTTGGGCTGACTTAAAATTCTGCAGATACAATTTTCGATTGATCGAGCCTGTTCTTCGATCGATCGAACCAGGCAGAATATGAAGTCTTCTTCCTGCAGCTTGCATGTTCTTAAATCTCTACTTGAATCACCTTAAGCATTGTTTAATAAAACCTATAGACTCTAAGATCTATATCTAGACAGGTTTGTGTTCACGATTTGTCAATTGTTCTAAACATTTAGAACCTAACACCAGGACATTTGGGTTATGCTCCTTAGGACACTCTCGAGCAAATCCATCATGACCATAAGTGTAGACCGACCAAGGCAAGTGAGGAGAGTTAACAGGGCCACTAGTAGCTGGACCCTCGCACCCTAAAATGTTCATTAAATTTGAATATCACCACATGCAGGATATGCAAGATAATGGGAGAGAGAAAAAAAGGTGGAAATTAGAAAATACATACCCTGATGGGAAAAGGAGACATAAGGTGACCTTCATCGAACTCGTCATAGTCTAGATCACCAAGAAGCCGCTGGGCTTAGGCAATGCCTCCCCTCCACAACTGGTACCTAGTGTCAGACATTGAGAGTGGGGCAAGCATGAATGCGGGAGGATCCATAGGCACCTGAGACTCTCAAGCCAGCACCCTCAAGTAGTTGAGAGGTCTCAAAAGAGATAATGGCAATCGCCTCTAAATCTAGATCAGCGACAGGAGGAACCCCAGCCTAAGGTCCCTAAAAAATTTGCATGGACACTTATGATTAGAAAGAAACTTTGAAACATGAAATGATAACTAAACAATAGGATCTCTTTTTACTCATTGAGTCAAAGGAAAGGCCATTAAGATGAGCCTGAACTAAAGGGAAGACCCTCAGGTCCACATCCGCACCATGGGATACAAGGCTATAGGACAAGGTCCAATGCTGTAAAAAAAGAGCATAAATATAGTTTGTAAGATGGCAATTTGCAAGAAAAAGGAACACATATACAATTTGCAAGATGACAATTTGCAAGAAAAAGTGTGCAATTATACAGTTTACAAGATGATAGTTTGCAAGAAAAAGGAACACATATACAGTTTGCAAGAAAAAGAGCGCACAGATATAGTTAGCAAGAAAAAGGAACACAGATATAGTTTGTAAGAGATTTAGATACAATTTGCAAGAGCATGAAATGTAGTTTGTAAGCCCAGATGACACCTCAGACATATGAGACTGATACAGTTTACAAGAGCATGAAGTACAATTTGTAAAACTACATGGGAAGAGAAAAAGATTTTGATCTCAAGGAGCTTCCAAGGCCTCGCTAGCTAGCGCAAAGACTCGGCTCAGTGTGTCCATGACTGAGTAGAGGTAGGTGAGGCAAGCATGACCCCAATCACATCTCGAGCCTGCTCAAAGTCTCGGAAGTGAGCTAGCCACTTTAAAGATACCGTATAACCTTCATTAACATAGAGATATGCCCCTAGTAGATATAGTAGAAATGCCCTAGCCATTCGGGCACGATCATCGGAAGTCGTCTAAGAAAGAAGCCTGTAGTCCCTCTCTAGATCAAAGTAGCAGATGCGCTCGATGGTATAGGTATGCCCTAGCAAGTATGTACCCAGCTAAATGCCTGATTCACTATCCAAGTTGATGATGGGCCTGTCAGATCTCAAGCCGGTCATCCGATGGAAGTCATGAGTCATAATGAGCTCCCTCCTAGCAATGTGGAAGGTATGGGTAGTGTCCCACCACCTCTCAGTAAGTGCCTACACCAGTATGTCACTGGCTACACCATCAGGAAGTAGATGCATGAGTGGCCTGAAGCCAGCCGCATTCACCAAGGCCTTAGTCTCAGCCGTTAAGGTTTAGTACCATGCAAATAAATGATTAGCACTACCCCAACTTGAGTAAGGTGGTAAACCCTGTAGAAGACAAAACAGGAGCATAAGAATCATTTTGGACAAAAAATAAGTGGAAAAAAATCAAATTAAACAAAAAGTGTGATTCTGAGCATCAACATGCATATGCACGGCCTGTGTATGCGTACGCAAGGTCTGTGTATGCGTACGAATGTAGCATGGCCGCGTACGCATACAGCCTAGCCACACACATATACACGACGCATGTGTACTCATGAATGCAGACAAAACGGGTTCTTCGACAGTTTTGGCCTACCATAGATCAAAACTCATCCCAAACATGGTCCTACCCCTCTTAGGACATCATGTTTTCATCTAAACCCATCCCATAGCAAAACCTAAGCATTTCCAAGTCTAAAAACGTATTGAAACTGAAGATTAGAGTAAAACTTGAAAATGAGAAAAGTTTGAAAAACTTACCAATTTGGTCCGTGCATTGTCTAAAAGATGATTTTGTGGCCTGTAGAGTAATGGAGGGGACTCGGTCAGCCTTGTGGCTCTAATCCAGCTGGTGAGGTTGAACACTTCGTAGGAAATCAAGTAGGAGGTCTTCTTGGTCTTGGGTTCCATTAGAGAAGATAAGAGAGTTTAAGAGAGAAGGAGATTATCTGATTATGAGAGAGTGAAAAATAAAGAGAGGGTAGAGGTTTTTGTAGGGAATGAGAGGAAGTTGAAGAGTTTTAGGGAAAATAAAAGGATGAAGAAGATGAAGTGAATAAAGAAAAAATATAAACAGTTGGTAACCGTTGAGGAAAAAAAATGAAGAGGTGGGAAAGACACCTGGTGGCTAAACTACATGTAGTTTAAGCCCCCACTAAACTACGTGTAGTTTAAATATAAAAAAATAAAAAATTTAAGGTATCCCCAGTAGACTCCTAGAAGGTGGGAAATGCAAGAAAAAAAAAAATTCAAAATCATCCCCAGTGGGTCATGAAACATCAATAGTTAAAAAGATGCACTGAAATGACAAAAATATCCCTCAGCTAGTTGAAAGGCATAAAAATCCTAAGAACACTCTCTAGTGGATTAGAAATACCAAGATCCTCCCCAATGGATTAGAAATCACCAAAGAAACTCGCTCGTGAGTTAGAACCACCAACAAAACTCCCCCATTGAATCACAAAAAGCAGAATTTTCCCCCAGCAAATTAGAATCATCAAAGACTTCCTGTAAGTCAAAAGTTGCCAAGAATTTTCCTTAGCAAATCAGAATCATCAAAGACTTCCTTGTAAGTTAAGAGTTACCAAGAATTTTTCCCAGTGGATCAACATCATCAAGGACTCCCCCATGAGTTAGAAACACCAAGAAAACCCCCATGCATGATTAGGAGGCCGCTCGAGTGAGCTTTCCACCTAAGATCACCGCCAATCTTGTGCATATATCCTTTGGAAATTTAATACGCAGGCATAAGCCCCAAAGATAAGCTAGAAGATAATAACACAAAATTTGAGTACATATCCTTCTTGGAGTTGAACATGTACACCAGAACTAAGGCGCAAGCCACTTAGAATAGAAAATATTGAGATAGAGGCAAGAGCCATCTAGAATTGAAGAGATTGAGTTAGAGACAGAAATCACCTAGAGGCAAGAGTCACCTAGAGAATTTTGAGGCAAGAGCCCTAGATGGACACCACAAATATGTATCTTTTTAGCTCGTAAGAGCACCTTGTTTGTTTGGGTGATGGATGAGGTTGTTGGCCATGTTTGTTTTTCTTTTTAGTGACTTTAGGATAGTGAGTCACTCGTCTTTTGCTTGCAATTGGCAAACCAAGTTCTTGGATAGTGAACCTATCATTACTCGTTTCCTGAGTAACACCCCTAGGACTTTGAACATACAAATCCCACATAACTCTGCAGAGTTGCACCCCGCCCCATGTATGGGTATTGCTTGCTGCGTGTGTGGGTTAGGCTTGAATCGTACATCGAAAATTTTTTTTTCCTCTTATTCTTTTGATTCCATTAGCAGAGCTCATGAATCAAAAGGGGGGCATCTGTAAACATCGCATTTTGTACCCCTTATGACTTGGGCCCCTGTTCTCCAATGATGGCAGTACTCTAAAGCCCAAGGTTGGTTTAGGGCCCAATCTCATGAAAATTGACTTGAGGAAAGTGTTTGTGGAAAATATAACTTATTTTTGGAAAAAAAAGGTTGCTGGAAACCCTAGAGTGTGTGCACGCATACTTAAGCCATGCATACCCATGCTTATGGCATGTGCACGCATACACAGGCATGTGTACACAACTAAGGTTCTAGAAACTATGTAAGGAAAGCTTTTTGCACTTAATTTTGGTTTGGCACGAATCCCACATTATTTGGGAGCCGCCCTAAACCCCTATTTTTCAACTATATAAAGCCATAAAAGGTAACTTTTCAATGTAGGATGAAAACGGTGGTAAAACACACAAGATTCACTAGAAAATAGTGAATCAAAGAGCGATTTTTTCACAAAACATCCTCAAGTTAAATTTTGCATGATTGGGACCTTTTTTGGTCTTGATCTTTGAGTTCTAAAGTTTACTAATCCATTTTGATTTGGTTGTGAATAGATTAACTGAGGAGAACGGTCAAAATCAAGCTCTAAAGAGTTCTAGTATTGAGGTAAAGGTTTTATCTTTACCTTTAACTCTTCACTTTTCTATGTTTATTGTTGTTTGTATATATGTTTTAATGCCTTAATATGTTTGTTTTAGTTTGGGTTTATATAGTGTTCACGTCTAAGCCATGCTTAAATACCATGAACATGCATATGAATATGAACATGCATTGATGCATAGTTGTTGTGATGTAGTGAGGTAAGTGAGGTAAGTCATGCATAATTACATGAACATGCATTTAACTTGAATGATGAACACGATATACTTGATGAACTTGAATACACTTGGTTGAATACCATGGTTTTTGTGCTTGGTTATCTACACATGCTTTTCTAGATCTGCCTTGTGATGTTTTTGCCCTTGGTAATATATGCTTAATGCCATTATAGATGAATACTAGATTTAGGGACGTTTATACCATGTTGTTTGCTCTTAGATGCATATTAGAGTGTGTGTGAGTTAGAATAGCGTGATAAATATGCCTTTAATTAGATTAAGATTTAGAACACAATGATTGAAGGTCGACCCACAGATCGGGTGGGGTTGGGTGCCTAACACCTAAACTCCGGACATGTGCTTTGGTAAAGATCAGCCATTCCACAAAGGGCACTATATTTATGGTTCCTAGACCTAAACTAGGTGGTGACTCCATTTACCCCCTCCACCATGGTCCACCCTAGGCCAATGTGTACTTCCCAAAATAGTCATGGGCATTTGCGCCCACAATGGTCACCTTGTCTTAAGCCTCCATGAGATTTGAAATAACCAAGAGGATATCCATTGAGGAGGATAGAGAAAGTAAGTGTGGAAATACATTAATTAACCCATCTAATGAATTTTTCCCTAAACCCATGGCATCTCCAGACTTCAAGAATGAAGCACCACTCAATTTTGTCAAAAGCCTTTTCCATATCTATTTTAATTCTCATTTAGCCATTTTTCTCTTCTTTTTTTTTTTTTTGGAATGAAGAATCTCATATGCAACTATGCTATTATCTTAGATTAGCCTACCAAGGATAGATACACTACAACTTTACTAGAGGGATCTCTAGTCCAAGTAGCTCAAACTTAAAGAGTTGGGAACCTAAGTTAAGGAGGATAGAGGCATGGTCATGGCTAAGGATATGGTAGTGTTTTTGGAAGACATTTGGGAAAGGAAGGTTCCAGGAAGAGTTTGCTTTAGCTCTATCAAGTTTTTACTTAATGTTAACACTAGGATCCTTTTGTTGGATGAGGTGAACCCCGCGCGCCCCCCCCCCCCCCCCATAAACCCTAAATCAATAAGCCCATTTGCTTCAATAAGACCACTAAAATCAAGATCAATATCTCTAATCAGAATTCTAAGCATTTTAGTTACAAAGGCACGGGCTAGGCTTCTACAATTCCAAGCTAGTATCCTTACTCATCGATCACAACAGAAGATGAAAGTTCAATATGTGTGTAAAAGACCCTTGACCGTTTAGACCCCAAATTATAAAATATCAATTCAAGCTTATTATCAAACAATTAATGTGCAGAACATGAACATAAGCCAAATACAGAATTGATAAAAAATCTTAGCCAAATATAATCACAACCACAACAGAAAATAAAAGGCAAAGATAAAGGGAAGAGAGATGCAAACACAAGGACAACACGTGATGTGTTATCGAAGAGGAAACCGAAGCCCTCGGAGTAAAACCTCTCTGCCGCCCTCTAAGCGGTCAATAATCTACTAGAATATGTAGTTGGGATACATGAACAGTAATAGACCCTCCAAGCCTAATCTACCCAGGTACCTAAGCCCTCCAAGCTTCCTGCTCTAACGAGGTTGCGCTGAACCTTTTTCTTTTCTAGCTTACTGGATTCCGCTATAACCCATAGCATCAACCAATAACCATTGGTCCCTTCCAAACTGCTTCCCTTAGCACCAAAAGACCTTCTCAGAGATGTAGGTGTGGTGAGAAAATGATTTGGTCAATAGCCTCTCAAGGATGTATCAATGGAGAGGAAGAGAGTAGAGGAATTTGAAGAGTCTCTTAGATGAAGATTGGGAATGAGGTAATCTTGTTTTTCTCTAGGGTTTCTCTCTCAAAATTCTCTTTGGAAGCTCTCTACATTTCGTGGGTATAAGGGTCTATATATAGTGGTGTGTGTTTGGAATACGAAGAGTCAGTTTTTCCTAAACAGGGCTGATTGGCGGCTTGGCCTTGCGACTTGTCCAAGTCGCGAGTTCAAGTCGCTAGATAATGGTCTGGCTAGCTTGGGACTTTTGTCTTGTAGTGCGACAGCTGGCGTGACCCTTCACCTCCCCACATGCTTGTCACGTGTGCAGCATTTGGCGGCTTGCAAGCCGCGAGTCAGTCATGAGTCCTAGCTGCGAATCCCTGCTTCCTTGCACATTGTTGAGCATTTCTTCACACTCTCTTCACACACTACCCTTACATGAATACCATCTAAATACAGGGTTACTAAGTGCTAAATTACAAGCAAATTGGCATGGAATAAAGCCAACAAGATGGTTGATAAAACTCAACCTTACAGAAGAAAATGAAATTCCTTCTACATTCTCAAAATAGAAGATTGGCCCACTAGGACCCCAGTTTTGGCTTTAAAATGCGTTTTGTCTTTCATTCAAAGCCTTGGGATTGACTATTTTCCTGCTCGTAATACCCTCATTAATACGCTCCCCGATAGGAATTAGGCTCGCGAAATGAGTGACTTAGGCACTGATTGTCTTTTCATAGTAAGAAGGCTTAAGGTTATAAATGAACCACTTGATCATTTCGTCTTCCATCATGGGAGGAAGCACTTATGTGGCTAGCTTGTGCCACCTTTAAGCATACTCATGGAAAGATTCCCTACTCTTCTTTTCTGTCCTCTAAAGAACTATACGATCGGGAGCTATCTCAGTATTGAACCGGTAATACTTTAGGAATGCATTGGCCATCTCTCTCCAGCTTGAGGTCTTTTCCAATCTCACATATTATAGACACTGCATTTTGTACCCCTTACACCTCAGGTCCTCGCTCCTCAATGATGTTGAATTCTAAGAGCCAAGGTTGGTTTAGGGCCCAATCAAATGTTAAATTGACTTGAGAAATGTTAGAATGGAAAATATAACTTTTAATGAGCTAATAAATCTATTTTTGAAAAAGAAAATCCAAGGAAACCCTCGCTATGCGCACGCAAGAATCAATCTGCGCATGCAGGCATGATCTTGCGCATGCATGGCAAATTCCAGAAACATAAATAAGGTGTTGGGAAATTTAGACCCCGGTTGATACAATTAACAAGTTTTAAACCCAAGTTGTTAATTAGATTTATTATGAATAAACCTTGTTAAAACATACAAACATCAATATCATGCATAATGGAAAAGTAAATGAGACAACATATGATGACTCAGGAAAACCAATGAAACAAACTAGCTTCACAATAAAAAACCCGGGGGGAAACCTTTCCGAAAAGCAATTCACTATAGTAAGAGAAGTTTCAGGCCTAGTACAAAACCTTTGTCCCTAGACTCTACAATCCCTGTAGATGAACTTACAGTAGAAACCTTCTACCGCTTCAGAACCTCTGAACTCTTCAATATATGAATGCCACCCTTTTGCACGAATCCCAGTACGTGACTAACCAATGATGTACAGCTCTCAGTATATGACTAACACACCAACTTGAAGAAGATTGTTGGCTACAAAAGTTCTTCACTTCATCAACAATGAAGATCAATAAGCACTTGGTTATAAAACCCTAAGGTGCAAAGACGCAGTAGCTTATTTCAGAGAGAATAAGGCACTCGGTCACTTTTTGCGTGTGTTCTCTTTGTATTATCTTATGTGACAAGCTTTAAAATAAGCCTTATATATGTCTAGGGTTGTGAGAAAAGAAACCCTACACATGCATGTCAGCATGGGCCGAAAATCAGATTTGAAAATATGAATTTCGTAATCTTCGATAGATACATCTATCAAGCAGCTGTCGAGACCTTGATAGATAGTATCTGTCGAGAGCTGTCGAGACTCATTAAACATCGATAGATATTATCTGTCGAGAGCTGTCGGGAATCTGTCCAGCTTTAATGAACAACCCTTCTTCACTTGTTTCTTGATCCAATTTTCATGGCTTTAATACTTGACTTGAACAACATGTTTCTTGAAGTATTAAACGCATCCTAGATCTACCAAATTACAAGTAAAGTGCGTTTTGTCAAAGGATTAGTCAATTCTATATTGACATATTCCTAACATGATTCATATGTGTCCTAACAATCTCCCCCTTTGGCAATCCGTGACAAAACCACAACAAATAATGAACATATGAGAGAAGTCATAAATCACTCAATTCATATTCACTTGTTGAATATAATAAAATTTATCCTAACAAATTTGAAAAACTTTGCAAGAAGAGAGTTCATGGCAAGAAGACTTTGACAACCTGTATTTCTGAAACACTTTAAACAAAACTCATCATGACATCTTAGCATGAAACAGAAATAAAAGATTGCATAGAAGAAATAAACATGTGTATAAAGAGAGAAAAGAAACAACACATGTAGAGGTAGGTGAAGAAAATATACACCATCATCATCATCATATATATATATATATATATCAAAGATATGCAAAATGTAAAACATGGTCACAAGACCGGTGTACAAGAAGAAGAAAGTAAGCACTCCCTCTAATCAGATGAAACACATCTCCCCCTTACAAAGGCATGTATTTCTCCCTCTAACATGTAGAATCTGAAAAAGAAACCACATTTTCTCCACAATTTCTTCCCCTTTTTGTTATGATTGACAAAGGATACAAGAAGCTAGAAAGCTTCACCCAAGAAATATAAAGATGATCAAGGGGGTACAAAGAATCCATATAAATACATGAATGTATTGAAATAAGATGCTATGGATGACAAAATAAAAGAATGATGCAAAACATGTGAAAAAAAATGCATGTAAGAGGATCTCGACAGATCGAGAATCTGTTGAGTAACTATCGAGCAAAAGCCAACTTGATGGATCGAGAATCTGTCGAGGATCTATCGACCAAACAGAAATTTTCTCGATGGATCGAGAATCTATCGAGAAGCTATCGAGATTGAATCTCAAGAATCTCGATGGATCGAGATTGCGTTAACTTCTATTGAGACAAGAAGAGAGAGGGGCTCGATAGATAGCAATCTATTGAAAGGTGTCAAGAAGTTGTCGAGAAGCTGAAAAAATAGTTTTTCAAAGAGGAGAAAAACACAGAAATGAATGCAATCAAGCATGCTACTTAACTAAAGATCCAATCAACATTTTAAGCTCTCAAAAACATCTCTCAACAAGAAAAATGTCAAGCATTTAGATCCAAGACACACACACACACACACTAAACAACTCTAACCAATTTTATATTTCAAAAACAAGTCAAGACAGTTTAGTGAGCATACACTAACACATGTATTCCTTGTGATGGCCAAATCACATTGTACTTGCACATGTATCAAAAGTAGCAAAGAATATTGCGTGTTGTGTGTGAAAATATTGCAAGATTGCATAAATGTCTACATGTTATGATGATTTGGGATATGGAAAAATCATTTTAACTCACACACAATCATAACTGCTTGATGGGGACTATCACCTTCGAGGTACATCCTATAACTCCCACATCTCCTAGAAGACACTTGCAATCATATATAAAGCATTTTGATTCTTTTTGCTTTTATTTTTCTTTGCATATTTTCTTTTGTTAAGCATATCATGCATGGGCATATAAGAGAGAGAAAAGAAATACCCAATGATGTTAAGCTTTTGACATTGCACTTTTGCTATGCCGAAGTATAAACATGTCATTTCATGATTGGCGGGCCACAAAACTCACTTGCTTAGTTGTGCCATCTAAGTTACAAAAGATGCAAAGTTTAGAAAACTTTGATTCAATGGCCATCTAAGGTACATAAGTACTGATGTACATAGGCACACACTGTTTTTGTGTTTTTCTAATTTTCCCTTTTTTTATTTATTTTGAAAAAAAAAACAAAATAAAAACTAAACAACCAAACAAAAACAGACAAACAATCATGAAAGGCCTGAAAGAAAGATGCAGATGTAAGAAAGCATGATTCCAAAAGCAAATAAGAAATCAAGCAAAGAGAGTCCTACTTAAGATAGAAAGAATTAAAGTAAAGGACAAATAGAAAAGACAATTAAGTCCTAGGCTCCTTTCTCACCCACACAGCATGAGTCTTTAGCCGCGAAGATGAAAAGGCACGTGTCCTTAAAGGACATAGAAGAATTAAATTTTTTTTGAAATTGAGTTAAAAAGCTCAAAACTTTTAATAACTCTCCAAACAAACGTGTAGGTTCTTGAGAGGAAACCTGTGACCGTTTGGACACTTGCTTTTGAATACAACTTAAAGCAATTAGGACGAATGTATCCAGAAACACCACAATGGTGACAAACATGAGGTCTAACAAAGGATTTAGAATTAGCCAAAACAGTTGGCGAGGAGGGGCCAAAGGAAACAACATATCCTAAGCCAGTCTTATTAGAACTAGGCTTTTGAGCACTCAATACCTCATTAAGCTTTGCACTAGACAACTTCTCTATATGAGTTCTAGCTTGACTAAGCTCAACCTCAAGATTCTTGACCTTCTCTTCTAATGAGGTGTTCTCCATAATATGAGTCTCAACTAACCTTGTAGTCTCA
Organism: Quercus ilex subsp. ballota; assembly: GCA_032727855.1. Classification (NCBI taxonomy): domain Eukaryota; kingdom Viridiplantae; phylum Streptophyta; class Magnoliopsida; order Fagales; family Fagaceae; genus Quercus; species Quercus ilex. Next base: position 45,270,836 of record CM064912.1, on the reverse strand, counting down.
TCTAGTTTGACTAACAGTTTAGCTTTTTCAGTCTTTACCTCATTAAGATCTTTTCTACAAAGATGCGAAGTCTTTTTAGATTTTATAAATTCAGTGCATAGTTTATCATAGGCTTCCTGAAGGGTCATCTTCTTGGGCACTTCATCATCAGAAGAATCCTCACTGTTAGTAGCACTCTCTACAATCACCTTATCGATTGTGGCATCAAAAGCCATAAAGTGACCACATTCATCCACATACTTATCAGAAGAGTCATTCTCAGTATCACTCCAGGTAGCAACCAACCCCTTATCTTTTGACTTCTTGGTCTTTTCCTTCGTAAGGTAGTTTGGGCACTCTATCCTCATATGACCAAAACCTTTGCACTCACGGCATTGGATAAAGGGTTTCTCATTCTTGCCCTTCCTAGAGGATTTAGATTTCCTAGGAGGTTTGTCCTTATCATTTTTCTTGAATGAAGAAGCTTGATAATCTCATCATCTATGAAGGTTAAGTCCTCATCCTTATCTTCATCTTCAGCTTCAGAGTCATCACTTTCTTCCTTTATACCCTTAAGAGACAAGTTTCTACTCTTTCTACCTTTTCCCATTAAGCCTAATCCCATCTCATAGGTTTGAAGGTTCCCTACAAGCTCAGTAAAAGGAATTTTATCAATGTCCTTTACTTCTTTAATGGCAGTAATCTTGGCATGGAATCTTTCAGGTAAGGACCTAAGGATTTTCCTAACAATTTTGGATTCTACTATAGATTCTCCAATGTTGAAAGCAGAATTCACACTATCCTTGAGTTTAGCATAGAACTCATCGAATGTCTTATCCTCCTTCATCCTTATTTCTTCAAAGCTACTAGTGAGTCTTTAAAGCTTCACAGTTTTTACTGCCTTGGTACCTTCATAGGTGATCTCAAGAATGGTCCATACTTCCTTGGAAACTTTTGTGGATGATATTTTCTTGAATTCCTTATTGATCACCCCACAAAACAAAGCATTCAAGGCCCCACTATTGAAATTTGCCACATTGATTATTGCTTCATCCCAATCCACCGGCACTTCCTTTGGCTTAATCTAGCCAACTTCAATAGCTTGCCACACTTTTTCACCTAGAGCCTGCAAAAAAAATTTCATACAAACTTTCCAGTTTTCATAATTAGTGCCATCAAATAAAGGAGGAATCAAAAAAGATTGTCCACGATCCAAGACAACGGGGGTCCAGGATCACACTCAGGAAATTAATCCAATCAGAGTGTACTAGCAATGATACCACTTATTAGGAAATTTAAACCCCGGTTGATAGAATTTACAAGTTTTAAACCCAAGTTGTTAATTAGATTTATTATGAATAAACCTTGTTAAAACATACAAACATCAATATCATGTCAATGTCATGCACAACGGAAAAGTAAATGAGACAAGATATGATGACCTAGGAAAACCAATGAAATGAACTAGTTTCAGAGTAAAAAACTTGGGGGAAACCTTCCTGAAAAGTAATTCACTATAGTAAAGAGAAGTTTCAGATCTAGTACAAAAACATTTGTCCCTAAACTCTACAATCCTCGTAGATGAACTTATAGCAAAAACCTTCTACTGCTTCAGAACCTCTGAACTTTTTAATATATGAACGCCACCCTTTTGCATGGATCCTAGTACGTGACTAACCAATGATGCACAGCTCCCAGTACGTGACTAACACACCAACTTGAAGAAGATTGTTGGTTATCAAAGTTCTTCACTTCATCAACAATGAAGATCAAGAAGCACTTGGTTACAAAACCCTAAGACACAAAGATGCAGTAGCTTCTTTCAGATTGAATAAGGCACTCGGTCACTTTTTGCATGTGTTCTCCTTGTATTCTCTTATGTGACGGCCTTTAAAATAAGCCTTATATATATGTCTATGGTTGTGAGAAAAGAAACCCTACACATATATGTCAGCTTGGACCGAAAATCAGATCTGAAAATCTAAATTTCATAATTCTCGATAGATACATCTGTCAAGCAGCTATCGAGACCTCGATAGATAGTATCTGTCGAGAGCTGTCAAGACTCATTAAACCTCGAGAGATATTATCTGTCGAGGGTTGCCGGGAATCTGTCTAGCTTTAATGAACAACCCTTCTTCACTTATTTCTTGGTCTAATCTTCATGGCTTTAATACTTGACTTGAACAACATGTTTCTTGAAGTATTAAACACATCCTAGATCTACCCAATTACAAATAAAGTGCATTTTGTCAAAGGATTAGCCAATTCTATATTGATATATGTTCCTAATATGATTCACATATGTCCTAACACAGGTATTTCAACCATAGAAGCTAAAGTAGCCAAAGCATCTGCAAACTGACTTTGGGCTCTAGGGATGATAGTGTATTCAATTTTATTGAAGGTCTTTGTCAACTCCTCCAGGTATTGTTGGTAAGGCTTTAGGTGTTCTTCCTCCATCTTCCACAACTTTTGTGCTTGTGCTATGACCAAGGTCAAATCCCTAAAGATTTCGGCCTCCTTTACCCCTAGATCTCATAGGGCTTCACTGGCGATACAAGCCTCATATTCTACCATGTCGTTGGTTGCTTCGAAATTCAACTTGATGACTAAAGGTACATGAGATCCATCGGGGGTGATTAAAAGTATCCTTATCCTATTTCCATACTGGTTCACTGCTCCATTGAAATACATCTTCCATGCCCCTAGTTCTATGTCCAAAATGTCCTCATCTAGGAAGTCTTCTCTACCACTTTCTTCTTTTATGGGGTTCTTGGCACAAAAATCTGACACGACGCTTCCTTTGATAACTTTTCTAGTCATATACTTCAAGTTAAATTCTACCAATAAGATCAACCATCTCGACAACCTTCCGCTCAGGGCAGGCTTCTCAAATAAGTACTTCAATGGATCCATTCTAGCAACTATTTATACTTGAAATGGTAGGATAATATGTCTTAATTTTTGTACAGGCCATACAAGAGTGAAACATTATTTCTCTATGGGTGTGTATCTAGTTTCATAGTCATGGAATCTCTTGCTAAAATAATACACGGCTCTCTCGTTCTTATTATCATCTTTTTATGCTAACATTTTTCCTATTGCATCCTCTTTGATTGAGAGGTAGAGGAGTAAGGGTTTTCCAGATTCTGGAGGTACCAAGACAGGGTGGTGGAGAAGGTATTCTTTGTTAAGTTCAAAAGCTTTTTGACATTCATCATTCCATGTGTGGGATTCATTTTTCGTCAGAAGTTTGAAGATGGGCTCATAAGTGGAAGCTAGTTTGGCGATGAATCGGCTAATGTATTGCAATTAGCCTAAGAATCCTCTTATCTCCTTTTCATTCTTAGGTGGAGGCATGTCCAATATGGTCTTGATCTTTTATGGGTTGACTTCTATCCCCCTATCACTTACTAGGAAACCCAGTAATTTTCTAGCAGTTTCTCCAAAAGTGCATTTCAGTGGGTTCAATTTTAGTATATACTTTTTGATTCTTTCGAGTAACTTCCTCAAATTGGTTATGTGACCTCCTCTGTCCTTGGACTTTATGATCATATCATCGACATATACCTCTACCTCATTATGCATTATGTCATGTAATAGGGTGGTGGCCATCCTTTGGTAGGTTGCACTTGCGTTCTTAAGCCCAAATGGCATCATTGTGTAACAAAAGATTCCCCATTTAGTGGTGAAAGTAGTCTTGCTCATGTCCTTAGGAGCCATCTTGATTTGGTTGTATCCCGAGAAGCCATCCATGAAAGATGTCAAAGCATTACTAGCAGTTTTATCCATTAAGACATCTATATAAGGTAAAGGGAAATCATCCTTGGGACAAACCTTGTTTAGGTCTCTGAAGTCCACACACATTCTTACCTTTCCATCCTTCTTGGGCATAGGCACAACATTAGCTATCCATTCGGCTTGGTGTACGGGTTTGATGAACCCTACTTTCAACTGCTTTATGACCTCTTCTTTGATCTTAAGGAGCTGTTTAGTTCTCATGTGCCTTAATTTCTACTTGACGAGCACCATGTGAGAATAAGTATCAATGTGATGCTGTGTTATCTCGAGATTAATGCCAGACATATCTTTATAAGACCATGCAAACACCTCTTGGAATTCAGTGAGAAGTTCTTTGAGATCTTTTCTTTCTTGTTTATTTAGAGTTAAGCTAATTTTAATTAAGTGTGGACTCTCATCATTGCCCAAATTTAGAGTTTCAAAAGTTGGTTCTATAGGTTTAATTTTCTTTTCCAATTGTTTATTAATTTCATTTTCAAATTCGTTGGAATCATTCAAGTGAAAATTTTCAATATTATGAGACACATCAAATCAAAATTCATCTTAATAAAAATGTTGAAAAGTACATTGGACCTTGAATTACAAGGTATCTCCCCCATGTTATTGGTAAACCCAACCTAAGTCCAATTGTTAAGGTGCCCATCAGTAGGCACGATGAATTTGGTCTTTCCTCCTTTTAGGCATCGTTGTCTCCTTTCTTGCTTTCCTCTTAGAACAAAGACTTTAGCTTTGCGAACCAATCTTCATCTTCCAAAGGGCCCCACACGCATATGGCTTTAGCTATATTCCACGAGACACCATCCTCGTTGGAACGGGTGTAATCCTTTCCTCCAGCAGACCAATCATACTCACTCTCACTCCAATGTTCCATATGACCAGTCTCCTTGTCATCATCTTCTTCCTCTTCATCTTCATCTTTGGCCGAAAAAAAGTATCGTCCCTCATCGGGAGGCGAGATGGAATCTCGTTCGATCATGATCTTCCTCCCGTCTGGCCAATCATGATCTTCCCAAGATCTCGCACTTTCTACTTCAGAGAAGTCATTAACATCAGTCCTTGAAAAGGTCCATGGTCCTGGGATATGCTTCAGCACCAAGAAAAGCAAGCGAACAACTCCTTCAATCATCATATGATCAGCCTTTTCTTGAGGTGTGTAGTTTGACATTATGGCACATGGAAAATATGGGAGAAACCATTTTAAAAACATGAACACATGCCCTTTAGTAAAAAAATTCTTTTATTTGGATGTTCTTAGAAAGTCTTTAAGTCCATAATAATGAAGGCCTAATTACAAAATCACTCCCTTTCCTCTCATGAACCTTGCCCTTTGTTTCATAGGGCTTGGTCCATTTACAATAAAGCTCTCATCTTACACTCATGGGCTTTCATTAGAATGTGCTTAGATATTTTCAATCCTTTGTCTCAAATATGAGCCATAATGTATTCATCACCTTTGGGCCCTTCTTCTTTCTATATTCATTGTCAAAATTTTTTAAGGTAGCCTTCTAGCTAGAATATATTGTGGCCTTCCTCTAAAGGCCCTTGAATCTCTCATCATTTTAAGCCTTTACATGCAACAAGGAGGCCTAAGATTAGGGAGATTCATATTGACATTGTAGGATCTTGGATGCTAGATCCATAGCGTATTTCTTACCTAAGGCCCAAGACTTTCTTTTTCAAGATGCCTTTGATATTAGGCTTATGATAGCACCTAGGCTATGATCCTATGAACCTTTCAAGTTAAGATATACCTTTGGATTTTGAGATAAGCCTTTTATATGTGAGAACTTCTTTTTCTTTTCATACCTATCTCTTAGGGTATCCCATAACTTTTGGGTCATCCTTTCTGTGCGGTCAGAGGATCTAGCAACCCCGGCCCACTTCGTACCAAGCCCAAGGCCTATGCCGAGGAGGAAGAAACGCTCGAGGACGGAGTGTGAAAATCCAAATTGCCCAGGAGCCTTGCTGAGGACGACCCTGCCCTCGGCCAACCGAGACCATGGGAGGAGGAAGTAATGGCCCACCAAAAATAGCCTTCCTGAGCATCTAAAGAGAAGGAATAAGTACAACGTGTCAGCCATGGAGGCATGGTGGATGAGCAAGCCTAAGATGAACTATCACCTCTACATTAAATGCTCACAACTAACGTTCTGGCCACATTAATGAGGAAGTGACCCCTAAACAGTGTAGCCTTTGCTGCCGCAGCCTACAGAAAGAATGGGAAGGCGGCTGATGGAACAAGCACTCAAGTAGTGACCTGCTTGATCGACAAATGTAGGGCTAAGATCAACTGAAAAGGGGGTATATAATGTAAGGAACCCCTCTTGAAAGAGGGATGGAAAAACAAAAGGAAATGATAAGTGTAGAACATTGTATCAACCTGTAACAACGAAAAAACCTTTGTAACCAACATCTGAAAGAATAATAAGAACCTCAAGCTCCCAAAAGGAGTGCCGAGGAACATCATTGCATACTTGAATCCACGTCCATGCTATTCGATCCATATCCAACCATGCCTAGCCATTGTATCCTTCACTAGGACCTAGTTCTTGAACACATTATCTATAAATTCATTGTACTGGGCTAGCTGGGCTTGAGTCCGCTCACTCAACAGTAGGAGTGCTCAAACCTAGTCCCTACACTTTCAATTTTACATCTTTTATTTGTCCTTTAGAGTTAGGTGAACACAAGATATATGGTTGAACAAATAAGTGATATAAATGGTATTTTTGATAGGATCTAGGATCTCTCTATATGTAGAGAAGCACCTTAAAGCTAAAGGGATAGATCAATAGGTCACCCAAAACTAAATGAGCCATGATTCCAACCTTAGGCCTAAATGGAACAAAATGGATTGGTGGCAAACTGTTAATTTACTCAAAGCCTAACATAGGCAATGGCATGGATTGTGAGTTGGTGAGATGAACTTCGAAAGACTTGCCCAAATGGAGCCTTCACTTTCCCTCTCATCACCAACCATGGCAAAAGGTCAGGAGAACCAAGTGAAAGTGTGTGCAAACAATATTAAAAAAGCCTTTATCAAGATTAAGAAAGGGAGCCATTGGAGTCAAACTCTCTATCCCAGTGGAGTCGCCACAGTGGGCACAAGCGCATGCGACCATTTTGGGAAGTACGCCTTAGCTTAGGGTGGACCATGGTGGAGGGTGTAAATGGAGTCCCCACCTAGTTTAAGTCTAGGAACCATAAATATAGCGTTCTTTGTGGAAAGACTGATCTTTACCAGAGCATGTGTCTGAAGTTTAAGTATGGGGATAGGAAGGTGTTAGGCACCCAATCCTACCCGACCTGTGAGTTGGCCTCCACTCATTGTGTTCCAAATCTTAATCTCATTAAACGCATATTTAATATGTTATTCTAACTCACACACACTCTAACATGCATCTAAGAGCAAACAACATGGCATAATCATCTTTAAACCTAGCATTCATCTATTATGGCATTAAGCATATATTACCAAGGGCAGAAACATCACAAAGCAGATCTGGATAAGCATGTATAGATAACCAAGCACCAAAACCATGGTATTCAACCAAGCGTATTTAGGGTCATCAACCATATCATGTTCATCATTCAAGTCAAATGCATGTTCATGTAATTATGCATGACTTACCTCACTATATCACAATACCTATGCATCAATGCATGTTCATATTCATATGCATGTTCATGATATTTAAGCAATCTAAAACCCTAATGAGAATCAAAGTGGTAAAACAAAATAAAACAATACAAAGCAGAGAGATAGAGACTTAGAGACGTGAAAACTAGGTTAAAAACAGGCTAAAAATGTAAAAGAAAACAAAGAAAAATAAATAGAGATGAATTAGGGTTGCTGGGCATGAGTGTGCGTGTGCATACATAAGGTATGTGTGTGCATCCCAACTATATGTGTAAGCACACTTCGAGTATGCATACGCATGCATGAAGCATGCGCACGCATACATACCTGAAACCCTAACCAATATACTCATAATAGAAAGACATAGAAAACAAGAAATCTAACAACCTAGCATGCTTCAGACATAAACATTATGTGAATCCAAACTAAAAGGACATATTAAGACATTAAAACATATATACAAACAATAGAAAACAAAGATAAGCGAAGAGCCAAAGATGGAACCTTTACCTCAACACTAGAACTTTTTAGAACTTGATTTTGATCGTTCCCCTTAGTCAATCTGTTCAGAACCAAATCAAAATCGATTAGTAAACTTTAGAACTCGAAGATGAAGACCAGAAAAGGTCCTAATCAAGCAAAATTTGACTTGAGGATGTTTTGTGAAAAACTCCCTCTTTGATTCACTATTTTCTTGTGAATCTTATGTGTTTTACCACCGTTTTCATCCTCCTTTCAAAAAGTGCATTTTATGGCTTTATATAATCGAAAAATAGGGGTTTAGGTCGGCTCCCAGATGATGTGGAATTCATTCCAAACCATAATTAACTGCAAAAAACTTTCCTTACATAGTTTCTAGAACTCTAGTTGCGTACGCATGCTTGTGTATGCGTGTGCATGCCATAAGCATGCGTATGCATGGCTTAAGTTTGTGTATGCATATGCGTGTGGCATGCGCACGCATACACAAGCATGCGTATGCATATGCGTGTATGCGTGCACACATTCTAGGGTTTCCAGCAGCCTTTCATTTACAAAAATAGTTTTTTTTTTCCAAAAATAAGTTATATTTTCAACAAACACTTTCCTGAAGTCATTTTTTACGAGATTGGGCCCTAAACCAACCTTGGGCTTTATAGTACTACCATTATTGGGGAATGGGGGCTCAAGTCATAAGGGGTACAAAATGCATTGTCTTCAACCTTATATCCTCATTTATTTTCAATCTTGGCACATATGTCCTTTTACTAGAGCTGAAATTCAAAGTGAACTCAATGGTTTCTAGCTTAATAGGAGATGCCAACCAATCTCTCACCTCATGTTTGCAGAAGATCTTCTCCTTTATGTCAAACAAAATCATCAAGAACTAATTTCCACTCTTGATTACTTGGAAATTTACTCAAGACAAACCATAAACCCCTCAAAATTCTCACTTCTATTTAGTAGGAACCTGAATGAAAGCCAAAAGAGATCCATATGTATTGATAGTGGTTTTAAGCAACTATCTCTTTTGGCAAATACCTTAGTCTTCCTCTCCTTGACAATAGAAATAAGAAACAAATATTCAATAAGGTTAAAAAAAATAAAAAATAAAATAAATCACTACTAGGGCCCAAGCTTGGAAAGTAAAAGTTCTATCCGGAGCTAGTAGAATCACCCTAGTAAAATCAGTTTTGGAAGTCATCCCCTCATACACTGCTTCTACCATCTATCTCTCAATATTGTCTTCTCCAAAAATAGACATTGTTCTCAAAAAATTCACATGGGGTAAATCAAATGACTCACATGCATATTGTCCAATTTCATGCTCCAAAGTATGTCAACCAAAAGAATGTGGGGTTTGGAAATTAGGAAGTTGGAAGATTCAAAGTTAGTCCTCTTGTCCAAACTAGGCTAGTCTATGGCAACAAATCTAGATAAAGCTTGAATTCAAATTCTCAAAACAAAATATTTGAAAGGAAAAAACTTTCCTAAAGCTCCCTTGTGCAAACAAAGCTCTTGGTTATGGAAAGGGATTTGGAAAACAAAATCATTGATTAAGAAAGGTGCATGCTATCATATCAATTCTAGTTTTGATACTAACATTTGGGAGAATCCTTAAATTCCTTCCCAACCAAATTTTACACCTACCCGTTTAAGAGCACGCCTCATTATATTAATTGGGTTTCTTAGTTAAAAACCCAATTTGATCTAGCTTGGGACAAACCCTTACTTATGAATTCCTTGATAACAATAAAATCACCAACATACTTAAAATTCATTCCATATCATCCAGGACTCCTAATAGCCTAGGCAAATTCATAGTCAATTTTTCTAATTTATTGAACATACTGATAGATTTCGACATCCAAGCCGATTATCCAGCCAAGAATGAAAATTAGGGATGGCAATTGTTACTTGTCTCGTGGGCACCCAATCCAACCCGACCCTAATGGGTCAGGTTTTACCCGACCCGATATGCAGTAGGGTCGAGTTTTGATTTTTAAAACAAAATTCGAAGAGGGTCCAGGTCGGGTCTGGGTTTTGGCAATACTTGCCCCGAATCCAGACCCAGACCCAGATTCGACCCGCTTAAAACTAAAATTACCAAAAAAAACCTAATATATATATAAACTTATGAACCCTAATATTTTCTTATTTCACTTAACCCTAGCCACCCCCTCACTCACTCTCCTTTCCCACTTTCACTCACTCTCCTCTCCCCCCCTCTCTCACACTCTCAAGCTCTCATGCACTGCCGCCAGCCACCTTCTCTCGACCTCACTCAAACGCTCCCCTCACGACCTCACTCAGCCTCACGGCCCCATGACCTCGTTTAGCTTCACGACTGTGGTTTTTTTTTTTTTTTTTGGTTTATATCGCCCCTTATCTCTCTCACTCTCACTCTTATTTTCTCTCAGCCGTCCCTTACCCAGTCACCCTCACCCTTATTCACTCACCGACCCACCCTCATCCTCACTCTCATCATGTGGTGGTTGTTGTTTGTCACGGAGGAGCATGGGATTGTTAGATCAGAGCACGTGATTGTTAGATTGGAGAGAGATGTGATGATCGGAGGACGGAATTGTTTTTACTTTTTTTTTTATATATCATTAATGAATGTTTATTATTTACAATTTATTTTGTTGCTAAATGTGAGTTTGTGTTTGTGATTTCTATGATTGTGATAGGATTTGTGTTTGTGTTTGTGATTTGTGTTTTTGTTTCTGTGGTTGTAAAATTGATTTTTTTTTTTTTTTTTTTTTTGAAAGATTGGGTAGGATTGGGCCATGGATTAGGGGTTTTAGATTAGGCCCAGAAGTGGCTGGACGGGGCTCGCAGGGCCCCGATGGGGCAGGTTTGGGGTTAAACAAATCGGTTTATTAAACGGGCCGAGTTCAGGTAATTGGGGGAGGGCTCACGGGTCGGGTTCGGGCATCAAAAAACTCGCCTCAAACTCGACCCATTGCCATTCCTGATGAAAACATTTATGGAAACTCAAAATACATTAGAGGTTCAAACCTCTACTTGGGAAAATTTCCTGGGATTTTTTACCTACCAAAATAGCTTTGAAGAGGAGATAGCCTCAAGATGATTTAACATGTGTTTTTTGTAACCAACATCAAGAATCCATTGAGCATGTACGTTTTGATCCATTGCCCCTTTACCATCATAACCTGGTCCCTTTCTATTTGGCCTCTAAACCTATCCAAAAAATTTTCCCCTTCTCCTAGTGAGATAGTGAAATGCACTGTTTTAAAAATCGGACTGGACCGGCTGGTTCAACCAGTTAAACTGAAAATCGGTCCAATAAAAACCGGGAATACCGGCAAAAAATGGTCATGAATCGGGAAACACCGAGAACTGATCCATTTTTTGGTTCTTTGACCGTTCCCCTTTTTAAAACCATGGTGAAATGCATCATTCTTCCATCAAAGTTTTTTATGACCCCAATAGAAGATAACAAGAAAATTTCTTTGTTTGCCACTATATTATTTGATAATATATGGAGGATTCAAAAACAAATAATCTTTTCAGGTACTATCCCAAATCCAAAGAAAGCTACTGAGTATGTAAATTCTGCTTATTATGAACACTTGGCTACTTGGATTGCTCTCAAATCTTCCTTGATCTCTAATTGGGTTCCAGCTCATCCTAAATGGTTTAAAACCAACTTTGATGTTGCAATCATGGGACAAAAATGCCTTATGCCCTTTTTGGGAAAATTATATAGCATTATGCCCCCCTTCCCAAACTAATTAGGGAAATGCCCCTCTTTTAAAACTTGATTTTTGATAAATCGAGTTAGACCCTATAGTGGCATTTTTAAGGAGCCTATAGTGACATTTTAAGGACCTATAGTGACATTTTTTAACTCGACTTCACTGAAATCGAGTTATAGGAAGAAATCGACCTATAGTGGCGTTTTTTTACCTATATCGAGTTAAAAAATGTCACTATAGGTCCTTAAAATGTCACTATAGGGCCTAAGAATTTTTTTTTTTTTTTTTTTAACTTGATTTATCAAAAATCGAGTTTTAAAAGAGGGGTATTTTCCTATTTAGTTTGGGAAGGAAGGCATAATGCTATATAATTTGCCCGAAAAGGGCAAAAGCCTAGATAGTCCTGCAATCATGTCTCGGGCTTCATTTCTAGCTATTGTTTTTAGGAGTGAACTTGGAGATATCATTTTTGCTCACTCTTCCTTATTGCCTCCAATAGATCCTAAGAAGGTGAAGTTCAAGATGCCCTTTTAGCTTTGCAGATGACTGTCAGTCACAATCTAAAATTTATTGTGTTTGAAGGATATTCTAAAGTTGTTTGTGAAGTTCTGCAACATACTTCCTTTTCTCCTCCAAAAGTTTTAGCCTCCTTTTCCAGTTCTATCAAGTCAGCTCTAAGTTCTTTGCTTTATTGGGACTTTGTTTTTTTTTCCATACATGTAAATTTTCTGTCTCATAATATTGCCCGTTAGGCTGCATTTTGTAATTGGGATGTGCCTATTACAATCTCTTTCCTCCCTGATTGGGTATTTCTCTCAGATGGCAGAGATGGGATTGGGCCTCTTTCCCCCTCCTCTTTGATATATAAAATTTTATTCATCAAAAAAATATATTACTTGACAATTTAATATAAAATTTTCGTTGTAGAGTTTTTACAAAAAAACGTTTTGGTGTTTAAAGCATTTAGCAAACTAATGTAGTCAAATGCTTAAATGTTGTTAAAACTCTTTGGTAACCAATTATTAGGAAATTCTAGCCTTTTTCCCTTATTTTTAAAAAAAATTAGCAATATGCCCCTATTTCAAAACTATACAGGGATATGTCCCTGTTTCGATACTCGATTACCTTAAAATTGAGTTTCAATGAAATACTCGATTCGTAGAAAATCGAGTTATGCCAGATCAAAATGCCGCTATAGGGTTTTAAAACATCACTATAAGGCTTAAAAACGCTATTATAGGGCTCCCTGAACCGGTATGGGGCGATCACACTTATAAAAAAAAATTTGCATGGAACTTGAGTTCCATGCAATTTTTTTTTTTTTTTTTTAAAATTTGATCGGGCATAACTCGATTTTCTACGAATCGAGTATTTAATTGAAACTCGATTTTAAGGAAATCAAGTATCAAAATAGGGGCAAACTGCCAAATTTTTTTAAAATTAAGGGTAAAATGCCAAAATCTCCATGGCAAACACTCTTAAAATAAAGGGTCTTCTAAAAAATAGGTATGGGTAATTATGTCAAATTATTTACTTTTATTATAAATTAGAACTTTGCACTAAATAACTTTAATAGTAAGGCTCAAAATTTTGTCTTTTAACCTTAAAGGTGTTTTTAGTATTAAGGACTCCCCTTGCGAATTTGTTTTAACATGTGGCATGATAAAAAATTTGGAGAAGATGGAAAAAGTGACAGGATAAAAAAAAAAAAAAAAAAAGTTTTCTCTCATAGTATTGGTTGGGAGGATGGAAAAGTGAAGGGATAGAAAACTTATTTGTTTGATTAAGAAGAAAAATTGGAGGATAGAATATGTAGTTTTTATAAATTTACTCACATGCCTTTATTACATAATATAAGAAATATTTTTTTAATCATTAAATAAAAATAAAAATTACTTTTCCATTATATTACATAAACACACATATATTGTATTGAAAGTGAAAACCACCATTTAATTTTAAAAACAAAACACCATTAATTAAGAAAAAGAAAGTCACATTTGATATTGAAAAAAAAAAAAAAAAAAAGAGCAAAAACACGTCGACAAGAAAAGAACGAGGAAAAAAAAAGCAACAACTCACACAGTGGGAAGGGGTATAGGGGTGGGAGAAAGGGTAGTTTTGGTGTTTTCTCAAAAATCCTCTCCTTTTTCTCTTTCTCTCCAAAACTCTCCAAATTGAAGAGTCTCAAAGCAGTGGCGACGCCACGTACAAGTTAGGGTGTTCCCAAGAACACCCTGACCTGAAAAAAATTTTAAAAAAAAATTATATTTAATCTATATTAGGAACACCCTAATCACAAAATTAGGAACACCCTCAGTAAAAAAATTAGGAACACCCTCAAATTATTTTTAAAAAAAAAAGCCTAAAAAAAATTTGAACTAAAATCTGAAAAAAAAAAAATTATAATAGAGCCAAGCCCACGGCGAGCCCAATAGATTACAAAGGTAGCCCACGGATTCTCAAAAAAAAAAAAAAAAAAAAAAAAAAACCAGAGAATCAGAAATCAACCCATGCCACGGTCACGTCGCTGGCAGAGAAATCAGAAACCAAACCCCAATACAGTCAGTCCATGAGCAAAAGCAAAACAAACTTCAATACAGAGATGTTTTAGTGCTAAAGAAAAAAAAAAAAAAAGCCCCCAATATTGAGCAAACCAAAACCAAACCCTAGCATACCAAACCCACGGTCATGTCGCCGTCGCTCACAGACCACTCGTCGTCACCATAGCTCGCTCATCGTCACCGTTGCCAGCTCATCGTCGTCGCCACTTGCCCTCATCGCAGATCGCAGATCGGTGCTGGTGCTGCGCTTGGTGCTCGAACTTCGGTGCTCGCCGCTCTGACCTCGGTGCTGGGTATTTCTCTCTTTTTCTCTTTGACTCTCTCTCAGTCTCTCTCTTTATCTCACTGAAATGCAAGCAAAAATGAAATGAAATAATGAATGGTTCTTTCTCTCTCTTTAGTCTTTAATATTCTAACCCGGTAACTCTCTCTCTCTTTTGAATTCTCTGATTGGTTGGTAGCCTGGCCGAATTGCTTTATTTACATTTAGCTTTTGCCTTTTTTTTCTTTTTCCTTTTTTTTTTTTTTTTTTTTTTTTTTTTTTTTTTGTCTTTTTGAATTTGGCCTTATCCTATTGGTCAATGTGTTGGTGTTGGTCAGATTGGCTTGCCAAATTGCTTTATTTATATTTTGCTTTTGCCTTTTTTCTTTTTTTTTTTTGAATTTGGCCTTATCTTATCTGTTGGTGTTGGTTAGTGTGTTGGTGTTGGTTAATGTGTTGGTGATATATTGAATGTCTTTTAGTGTGATGTGTATTGTCTATTGTGATTGTGAAATTTTCTGATTGGCAGGCTATTGTGATTGGGGCATCAGGCATGTGCATGTGCATATCTGTTGAGTGGGAGATGGGTTGATGGGCTGGGGCCGGATAAACAATAATTAAAGCAGACTAAGTCATGTAATGTGCTACACATTACACTGCTTTAATTATTGTGATGCACATAGAATGTGTAATGTCCGGCTCTTTTAGTGTAACGTGCATAAGAGGCTAAACAATATAACAAATTAAAGTAGTATAATTAATGACAAATAAATTAAAGCAATATAGTTTATTGCTACGCTAAATAACAATAATTAAAGCTGTATAATTAAATTAACTAATACATTATAAAAGACAAATAAATTAAATTATGTTTGGCTAAATAACAATTAATAATTTTATAATTATTGAAACAACAATATAACAAATTATAATTTATAAAAGAAAAAAAAATTAATGAAACAACTATACAATAATAATTAATAATTTTATTAATATTTCAAATAAACTTATAGTTTATTGTTTATTCTTTTGCTAAAATTATGGACAAATATTTGATAAGAAAACCACGTATCCAAGACTCATCTCCTGTGCAAGATTCATCTTCATCTTCTAAGCGAATTCGTATTGACTTTAACTTAGAAAATCTTCCTTCAGATCCTGGGCTACGACAAAAGATATCATCTTATCATCCTAATAATCATGATAAAATAAGAAGATATTATTTAACAAAAGGCCCTTGTCAACCACTTGTTCATGATTACCCTGTATCATATTTTTCTGGAAAGCCCCGTCGATTTAGATCGGAATAGTATATAAATAGAAAGTGGTTGGAATATAGTATGGACAAGGATGCGGCATTTTGTTTTTATTGCTACCTATTTGGGCAAGATGTTGGTAAGCAAGGAGGAGGTGAGACTTTTGTAACGAAGGGATTCAAACTTTGGAATCAGGTTGTGAAGTTAGATTCCCATGTTGGAGGAGTTAATAGTGCTCATAACCAAGCTGTCAAGAAGAGTGAAGATCTATTGAAGGAAAAGCAACACATTCAAAGTTAAGCAATCAAAACAAGATAAAACTGAATATCGGATTCAATTAAATGCAATAGTTGATTGCGTAAAATTCCTTTTATGCCGAGGATTAGCTTTTCATGGTCACGATGAATCTCAAGGTTCAAGTGATAGAGGAAACTTCCTTGAGCTTTTACAATTTTTGGGGGATCACAATGAATCTATCAATGAAGTGTTACAAAAATCTTGGAAAAATTGCAAGCTTACCCACTCTGATATTCAAAAAGACATTGTGAATGCAATTGCACGTGAAACATCCAAAGTCATCATCAAGGATCTTGACAATGGGTTCTTTTCAATATTAGTTTATGAGTCACGCGATATCTTAGAGAAAGAACAAATGGCCCTCATTCTTCTTTATGTGAATAAAGAAGGAATTATTATAGAGCGGTTCCTTGGTATTGTACATGTAGCAAGTACCACTGCTTTGTCACTCAAACATGCTATTGAAGGTTTACTTTGTGAACATAATTTGAGTTTTTCGAACCTACGTGGGCAAGGTTATGATGGGGCTAGTAATATGCAAGGTGATATCAAAGGACTCAAAAATTTAATTTTGAAAGAGAACAAGTCAGCATTTTATGTCCATTGTTTTGCTCATCAACTTCAATTGACACTTGTTGCTGTTGCTAAAAATCACATTAACATTGCTGAATTTTTTTTATGTGGCTAGTAATTTAGTAACTGTTATTGGAGGCTCTTATAAGAGATGAGATGCTCTTCGAGATACACAATTTGCCGAAATTAAAGAAGATTTAGAGAATGGTGTACGTAGAAGTGGCAATGTTTGAATCAAGAGACAAATCTTAAATGTCCTGGTGACACACGTTGGGGATCATATTATGGGACTATTCTCAACTTGATTTTAATGTTCTCTGCTATTGTTGATGTATTAGAGCTTATTGAAGAAGATGGCCTCTCCGACCAAAAAGTTGAAGCTCGATCTATTATGAGATCAATTCTAACTTTTGAATTTATCTTTGCTCTACACTTGATGAAAAATATTTTAGGGATCACAAATGAGTTGTCAATAGCATTGCAAAAAAAAAAAAAAAAAAATCAAGATATAGTAAATGCTATTGATCTTGTTAAAGTGTCTAAGCAACGGTTGCAAGTGATAAGAGATGATGGATGGGCATCTTTATTGGCTGAAGTATATTTATTTTGTAACTCACATGATATTCGTATCTTGGACATGGAAGCGATGTTTGTAGTTAGGGGGAGGCCGCAACGCAACACCCAAAAAAAATACAAATTTACATCATTATCGTGTTGACTATTCTACACAGTCATAGAAATGAAACTTCAAGAGCTTAACAACCGCTTTTCTGAGGCGAATATCGATTTGCTACTTTGTATGGCTTGCTTGGATCCAAGTAATTCATTTGTGGCTTTCGATAAGGAAAAATTGATACGTCTAGCTAAGTTCTATCCCTCTGATTTTCTTGGGACAGATATTTTGGCACTTGACTCTCAACTGTAGAATTACATTTTTGATATGTGCAGCAATGACTTCTTTTTAGAGTTTCAAGGAGTTAGTGAACTTGCTGAAAAGTTAGTGAGCACAAGGAAGCACGGGACTTATTCATTAGTCTATTTGCTTGTGAAGCTAGTTTTGACCCTTCCAGTTGCTACTGCAACAGTAGAAAGAAGTTTTTCAGTAATGAAATATATAAAGAATGAACTGCGCAATCGAATGGGAGATCAATTGATGAATGATTGCTTGGTTGTGTATATTGAAAAAGATGTAGCTTGTAGTATTGATTATGAGACCATTATGCAACGATTTCAAAATATGAAAACTCGTAGAAGACAATTGTAAATTTTATGTATTTGCGTATTTTTTTATTGTTATTATTATCAATATATAAAATTTTCTTTTTATTAGATTGTGTAATTTATGCTTGTTGAGGAACACCCTGAAAAAATTTCCTAGAGTCGCCACTGTCTCAAAGCACTTCACTCGCTATGTTGCTACTCAACAAACCTAAGTAGCTTTAATTGAAAAGAGTTCAAGTTGTTACCATGTTTGGTAACAAAATTGATTAAAAGCTTTTTAAATGTGAGAAATCACAAAGAAAATGACAATTAAAAGTGCTTTGTGTTTACATACTTAAACCAAATTAGTTCCATTGATGGCCAATATATTATTATTATTATTATTATTAGTAGGCTAAAATCTAAATCGCACCTTTAAGTCTGGATGAATTGTTATTTTCATCTTAAAAGTTTAGTTTTTGTCATTTTAGTCCTTAAAATAAAACATTCATGTCAAGTAGATTTAATATCAAGGGCACGTTTGGTACATTAAATGAAAATTACGTTAGGAATAGTAATTTTTATTACCGGAAATAAAAGATGTTATAATGAAATAACTATTTAAGTTCTTACATATGGAAAGTTTGTTGTTTTTTTTGAAAATATATTAATTTTAACTGTTGTACATTTATTTAGGAATTAAGGAATAACTATTGCATTCATTTAGAAAGGAATAGGCTTTTCCTCAATTTAAGGAATAACTTTTATTAAGGAATAATTATTCTCAATAATAAAGCTAGAACCAAATATTACACATAAATAACAATTCCATTATAGAATCTAGGCGAAAATGCAAAATCCACCCACTATGTTTGGCCAAAATTCATTTCAGTCGGGACAAAGTTTAGTTACAAAACTAATTATAGCCTAAGGCTACAAACTGCTCTAATAATGTGACGTGAAAAAAATAGCATGTGCATTGCACACGCCTACTTAAGTAAACTTAACCCAACTAACCCTAGTTAACTGCACCGCCTATTGAAAAAATAAAAACTAAAAACCTAAAAAACTTATACGTATAATCTCTCTCTCTCTCTCTCTCTCTCTCTCTCTCTCTCTCTCTCTCTCTCTCTAAGTTGTAACCCAGAAACCCAACTCCCACCAGTCACCTAAACCCTTCTGAGTAAACATAGAGGGTGGATTTTACATTTTAGCCTAAAATTTATTACAACATACCAAGCATGTCCTAAAGCTTGGAATTTCATATTTAGCTTAAAAATCCTTTTTAGATTAAGAGTCTTTCTTCTCCAAAAAAAAAAAAAAAAAAAAAAAAAAAAAAAGATTTAAGGGTCCTTAAAAGGTCTTTAACAAAGTTGCCAATTTTTTTTTTTTTTTTTCCAAAAAATAAAAGTTGCCAAATATTTGACAATTTTCACTAAAGAAGCTTTACGGAGTCAGTATTGAATTTATTTTATTTTATGCCAAAATTATATAAAATCATATCAAAACCAAATTTAGTTAACATTTATATCAAAATTTCAAATATAAAACTATATTCTTGTGAATAACACGTGAAAAAATATATATATATATATATATATTTTGGAGGGAATTTATAGTGAAAAAAAAAATTAAAACTAAGAATTTCAAGAGAATATGCGTGGTCATATATTTCAAACCATTTTTAATTAAAAAATTACTAAACTAGAACCAATTATGTTTCCACTTGATAAAACCTATTTTTTAGCCTTTTGAAATATATTGTTTGGAAAAAAAATTACCTAAAAGAGTGAAATTGTAGAAACTAATACTTTGCAAAAAATAAAAAATTGTGGTTTTAAATCGTCATCTTAAATAGATACTAAAACCAGGTATATCATCAATAAGCCTTATTTTCCTCAAAATATATATATATATAAAAAATCAATAAGGCTTATGACTCAAAATTTCTTACAACTTTCCACAAGCTGTGAAAAAAAAAAATTAGTGTCTCTATCATTGCTCTAATATTATTATTATCACTTATGGGATATGGCAAAAAATCCTTATGAGTTCCTACAAGAACTATTTTTTTTTTTTTGAAAGATTATTAAGGACATAATATTTTTTAAATTTTTTTTTATTGAAATTATTGACATGATCTATTGTGATTGAAGTAGGGCCAGCCTCATACATTTTGAGGCCTAAGACAACAACTAAATTGAGGCATTATATTAATATTTAATAATTAAATAATATTTATTTGATTTTTTATATCATAATATTTTTTATAATTTTTATTTTCTTTAATTTTGAGATGAAAAATTACTAATAACTAGAATAAAATAAAATTTTAAGTCTGGAGAAATAGAACCTAATTTATAAAAGTACCACTATAGCTTGATTGAATAATAGAATTACCTAGTAATATCAACTTGCATAAACAAAGACAGATCGACTCATTATATATATCACCCAATGAAGTAACACTAGCAAAATCATGATTAATTTAATGAAGAGAATTTTTTTTAAGAATAATTTTGTGAAGAGAATTAGATATCATGGTATTTCTATAGAATTAGATAGGACAAATTACAATTTACCAACTTGTAGTTTGGCTGAAATTTAAGTAGCCTACTTGTGGTTTGAAATTTGACATTTTATCCACCCGAGGTTAGCTCAATTAGAGTTTTGTAACCCACCTCTATTAAAAACATGGCTAAATATGTAATTTTGCTCAACTTTTATGTCCCTCTCCTTAAAAAACAAGAAAAACATAAAAATACAATATCAAATAAGATAAAAAAGAATTGAGCAGAACACTTGCATTATGAGATTTTAAACCACAAGTAGGAAACATAAATTCGGTCAAATCTCAAATGGGTAAAGTGTCAAATTTCAAACCATAAGTAGACAACTTAAATTTTGGTCAAACAACAAATGGGTAAGTTGTAATTTGCCCAATTAGATAATATAAAATATAAATGAGAGGTTTTTTTTTTTTTTTTTTTTTTTTTAAGAATAATAAATTAGAGTTTTTGAAACACTTAATCTTGTTGATAATTTGATTGGTCCATTAATTAATAAAATGAAGTAGTGAAGTTATTACCCTATAATTAGAATAAATTGTATCAATAATCATTTAAAAGAAACAAAAATTATAAAATTATTTCCAACAAAGCCTCAAAACAGGCCGAAACTTACACTACTCAAGTACGGCATTATGGTTTAGGACAAATACTTAACTCACTTTGTACACACTACATATAAACTTATTTCTTTTCTTAATTTTTTTCCCCTACACTACAGTCTCTACGCAATTAACTATAATTATAATCTATGCTAATATATAATAAAACTTTGAAAATAAGAGTAGTGATTATTAAAACGAGTCAAATTTTCAAGTTTAAAATTGTGATACAAATTATGTTTCCAGTTATTTTGGTAAGTGTATTTACAAGTGTGCAATAAACACCGATCGGAATATCATATTTTATTGAAAAAACTAAAACAGAAGAAGTGAAGAAATCAAAAGTTCACTGTAAAATTATATTGAAAAGATAAAAACCAATGAAGTGTGGAAATCAATCACTGTACTATGCGACAATTACCACTCAAACCCCAATCCCAACGCCATGGCTTCCTTAAGTAATGCCACATTGGGCACTATAACGGAGGAGGTCAAAAGGCTATTGTATTGTGGAAGCTCACTTTGTGTGTAAAACACTAGTGAATATTTAGATCTCCAAATTCAAATTACAAATACAAACCTTATATTCAAACAATAAATGTGTGGAATGATAAATATAAGCAATACTCAAATATGGAAACTACTCTAAGCCATATTTTAATCACAACTCAGCAGTAATTAAAAGCAAAGAGTAAGGGATAGAGAGAAGCAAACACAAGATAACACTGACACGTGTTATCGAAGAAGAAACCAAAGAACTTGGCGAAAAACCTCTATGATGCCCTTCAAGCGGTAAAATGATCCACTAGAAAATCAGTTGAGATATATGAATAGAAATAGACCCTCCAAACCTAATCTACCCGATTCACCTAAGCCCTCTAAGCTTCTTGTTCTATTAAGGTTACGCCTAATCTTGTCTTCTCTAGCTTACCAGATCCCACAATTAGCTCATTGCATCAACTAAAATGAATTGATTCTCTCTTGAACTGCTTCCCAAACACCAAGAACCTTCTCACTGCTTTGAATGTGGTAAGGTAAGGATTTGGTTTAAGATCCTCTTATGGGTATGACAATAGAGAGGGTGAGAATAGAGGAATTTGGAGAATCAAATGTATAAGATTGTAGATGAATCAATCTTGTTGTTTTTTGGAGTTTCTCTCTCAAAATTCTCTCTGGAATCTCTCTACATTTCGTGGGTATAAGGGTATTTATAGTAAGTGATGATACAAAAAATCAACAGTTGAGCTCCTCGTCACAGCGGATGGACGATGCTATGAATGGAGTCATTTCTGTAGATAGAGAACATGCAAAATGAACTCGGTGGAAGAGTAACACGCCAGTGTGATGTCAGCCAAACCGCGTCCGATACTTAAGTTAGTAAGGGAGAAAGATTTTTTAGAGAAACAGATTGGAGAGTGATTTCTGTAGAGTGTTTGTTTGTAATTGGTCGTACATTGGGTTTCTGGTGCTTTCTCTTTTATAGTTGAATGCCTAATCAATGGGCAATGAATCATTGTATTTATGCTCAATGGCTAGTGCATTACAAAATCTTTGTCTGAAGTACACAACTCATTTTGTAACTGTTGCTCCGTCCGTTACGTTTCGTCATCATTGAGCGTAATAAATGCGTAACGTCTTCTCTAGGTAAATGATGATTTTCACATAGTGACGACCATAAATTTTTGACTCATCAGCTGCCCCTTTGTTTGAATTGTCATCTGTTGGACGAGATAAGAACAAATTCGTCTGACGCTTTGTATTCCGTGTGCTGTGTACTTATGACGGTTTGGATGTTTGAGCAGTTGAATGCCACATGTACGACTAAGATGCATTCGTCGTGTAGACATGTCTCGGTTTTCCCGCGCATGTTTTGGCCACTTGTTTTGCACTTTTCCCTCCTCTTTCCTTTTCTTTATATTTTTTCCTTATTCAATTTCTATTCTAGGGTTTGTTTCTTCTTCGAGCTCCCTTTCTTTGTCCTGCGTTTCCTGGTAAGTCCTTCGTGCTTCTGCTTCTCTTTTGGTTCTTCCATGGTAGATTATTCTGCTGTTTGGGTAGCTTGTCCTTCGATAGCTTTCTTTTTTGCTCATTTAGGTTATTTACTTGAGTCTATAGAGGGGGAATGTCATGAAAGAGTTAGTTTCTTCGTAGGGGAGGACTGTTTATACACTTCCATTCTTTTTTCGTTATTCCCTCTGGTTTCCCATTTTGCTGGGGTAGCTAGGTTATCAAAAATGTCTGAAGTGAGGTCTAGTGATCTAGAGATGGGGTTATCTTCGTCTGATGATCGCATGATCTCAGAAGCTACTTTTGTTTCCACCCCCTACAAAGCTTGGACTATGTCGTGTTCCCTCATGGTGAAGGACGAGCAGCGAATCAGGGATAGATTTCAGTTCCCTGATTCTATAAAAATTAGGATCCCAAGTGACGAAGAAAGGGCTTGTCACTCTTATGCCAATGAGGTTTGTTTTTATGAGGCCAATTTTACTAATGGCCTTCGTTTCTTTGTTCATCTCTTTGTTAGGGAAATTTTTTCCTACTTGCATTTTGCCTCGGCACAGTTAGTGCTTAACTCTTGGCAGATCCTCGTCTCTTGCATGGTGGTATGGATGTTCGCCAATGATGGGGATGTCATTAAGAGGGACGAATTCCTCCATTTTTATTGTTTGAGAAAATCCAAGGACCCCGGCTATTATGAGTTTAAGCCGTGGGATAGGGCTTCGAGGTTAATCCTTGATTACCCATCGTCTCTCCAAAATTTGAAGCCAAATTTCTTTTTTGTCTCTAGAAGTGGTTGGGAGTTCGTCCTTAGTAAGGACCTGGATGAAGCCCCTAAGTTTTTTCGAAGTTGGGGAGTTCCTGTCTCTGATGTGTCTTTCTTGTCTTTCAGTTGCTTTTCCCTTCTTTTATGAGTGATGATGATAGGTGACTTACTTGTGTTTATGTTTGTAGTTTCCCAACGTCTTCATCTGAAGAAGAAGAAGAGGTATCAGCATTGAGCTGAAAGAGTGAAGGAATACTTGGAGTCCGTCAAAGATTTTGACGAGCTTGTTTCTCCTCAATCTTTATTTCTTCACTTTTTGGGTCCGAAATCGTCTACTAAGATTTGGAAAAAATTGGAAGTTATGAAAAAGAGTGAGCGCTCCTCTCCCTTGGAATATCGAGCTTCAGTTTCTTTATTTTATTTTATTTTATTTTTATGTTGTCTTCTTCCTTCCAGGAATGACGACTAGGTTTAGTAAGCAAAAGTTAGCTAAAGCCCAAGAGAAGAAGGCCAAGGGCGGCTCCGTCAGTAGTCTTCTGTCCAAGAAAAAGATGGGTGACGCTTCCAAGAAAGACGCTGCGGTAATTCCTCTTCCTGCCCATTCGCTTGCCAAGCGCCCTGCCTCTCCTACTTTATCGCTAGAGGTGGTCGTCTTTGGTGGAGAGGAGGTTAGGAAGAAGAAGAAAGTTGGTGGTAGATCTTTTCTTCCTACCTTTTGGGATGATGTTGACGTGGCAGCTTTGAAGGCTCATGAGGTGCTTTATGTGGAAGACCTAAGTCCTCTGATGGCAAAGTCGTCCAATGAGGTGATGTCATCCCACATTTAAAAGTTTGTGCAGGTATGTGCCATAGGTTATTTCACCTTCTTCTTTTCTTTTTCTTTACTTCTGCTAAGTAAAATTTTTCGTAGGCTTTGGGGTAGTCTTTGTTTGGCTTTGGAAAACTCTTGGATTTGGAGAAGAAGGTGGCCACGTCTAAGCCTGTGATCAAATCTCTATCTGTTGAGAATGAGACGCTCAAGAACAAGGTTGCCATTCTCACTATTGATGTTGAAAATGACAAGGAACATGTGGCAATATTAGAGAAGAGCCTACAAGTGGAGAAGGAGTTTTGCAAGCTAAAGGATAAGCAGATTGGTGATTTGGAGTTGAAGTTACAGAAGGCTGAGGCCGCAGCGGTAAAGGAGTTCAAGGACTCTGACGAGTATTCTGATGAGCTGTGTGGGTACTATGTGGAGGGCTTTGACCTTCTCAAGAAGTGGATGGCGAAGCATCATCCTGGTTAGGGATGAAGGAGCTCTTGGTTGATTGTCCCTCCAAGGTTATAGCCGAGAATATGACAAAGGAAGTCATAGACGTTACTGAGGTAATGGAAAAGGCCGTAATTACAACTCCTGCAGATCTTTTCCCTGATGAGTAGTAATCTTTTTGTTTTTTCCTTTTATTGCAAGGCAAGAACAATATCTTTCTTTGGGCCCGTTGTTTTGGGTGATTGAACAATTCCTTTGGGGCCCGCTGTTTTGGGCAAGTAAACAATTACTTTGATAATGACAGGTAGGTTGGTTGTAGCATGCAACTCTTTTTATGTTTGGTTGTGCTTGGACAACCTTCTGTGATGATGTGTTGAAGCAATTTTTCATACTTAGCTCATGTTTGAATAGCTCTTTGTTTTTGGCTATGTTGGAACAATCGTGTTTGAATGACAGTGCTGATCGTGTTTGAACACTCTAGTGTTTTTAGTTATGTTTTGAGTCATCCCTGAATGACGACCTTAGGTGTATTTAAACACTTAGCGTTCTTTAGCTGTGTTTGGACAACTTTTACTGTGTCACGTTTGAATGACAATCTCAGTCGTGTTTATCACTCTGTATTTTTGGCTATGTTTGAACAGCTTTTTATTGAGTCATGTTCAAATGACGATGTTAGTTGTGTTTGAACAACTTAGCATTTTTAGTTGTGTTTGAACAGCTGTTTATTGAGTCATGTTTGAATGACGATGTTAGTTGTGTTTGAACAACTTAACATTTTTAACTGTGTTTGAATGACTTTTTATTGAGTCATGTTTAAATGACGATGTTAGTTATGTTTGAACAACTTAGCATTTTTAGCTATGTTTGAACAGCTTTTTATTAAGTCATGTTTGAATGACGATGTTGCGTTATACTTGTGACTTAGAGTCGTGGTATTGGAGCGTCTTTTAGGTTAATTATTTTTTTGTTTTGTCTTGAATGACGATTATATTGGTTGTGTTTGAACAACTCCGATTTAGTCGACTTTGGTAGTTGTGTATCATCAACTTCGATGGCTATGACGCCGTTGACTGTGCATGAATAGCTTTCGATTTGAAATCTTAATGATGGAGGTCCTTGGGAGATGTCCCAAGGATGACTCCTAAGCATTGTACATGTTTTGATAGATCATGGATAATCATTGATAAATACGCATGGATAATGCTTTCATGAATTTTTGATCTTATGAATGACGAAAGTAATGACTGTCACACATATTGATATGAAGATTAGGCAACTTGAAATGTAAAGCATTCCTTACTGGTAGTATTTCTTCAAGTGTTCTATGTTTCATGGTTGAGGCAGTTCCTGGCCGTCTAAAGACTTCCATGTGTTTGGCCATTCGCTTTATAGCTTCTTCTCTGACTTCATCAACTAGGTCCAGATTGCTATTAAGCTCCTGCTAATTCTTTTGGTCTTCATATGTTTTGACTCAGAAGCTTGTCAGTCCTACTTCCACTAGTATGACGGCCTTAGTGCCAAATGTCAGTCTGAATGGTGTTTCTCCTATTGGAACTCTTGTGGTCGTCCTATATGCCCAAATGACATTTTGTAGTTCTTTAGGCCATGCCCACTTTGCCCTCTCAAGCCTAGTTTTGATACTTTTGAGCAAGCTTCTATTCGTCACTTTTGTCTGGCTATTGGCCTGAGGGTGTCTTGGAGAAGAGTAGTGGTTCTTGACTTAAGGTCTTGGAAAATTTTTCAAAACTTCGGGCTGTCAAATTGCTTTCTATCGTCTGATAGTATGACACGTGGGACTCCAAACCTACAGATGATGTTTTTCCACACAAAGCTTGTGATTTTAGCTTCTGTTATCGTCGTCATTAGCTCTGCTTCTACCCATTTTGTAAAGTAATCAATTGTCATGATCAGAAATATGAGTTGCTTCTTCCCTAGAGGGAATGGACCCATAATATCAATTCCCCATTGGGTGAAGCGCTATGGTAAAGATATGGGTGTCACTGTCTTTCCTGGTCTCGTTTAGACATTTGTAAAGCGTTGACACTTGTCACATACTCTGATGATGCTATATGTGTCTTTCTGTAGGGTTGGCTAGTAATATCCTACTCTGAGCATCTTTCCTGCTAAAGATCTTACCCCAGCGTGGTTTCCACAAATTCCATCATGTATCTCGTGGAGTACATAATCTGCTTCTTCTGAACTGGCACATCTTAGATATGGGAGTGAATACCCTCGTCTGTACAGCACGTTGTCAATAATGACAAAGCGGGCTGCCCTGATCTGTATCTTCCTTGCCTCTGTCCTATCTTCAGGGAGCCCTCATTCTTTCAAGTAACGGATAATGGGAGTCATCCACTCGTCTTGTTCTTTTATCTTCAGAATTTGTTCACCTTCTATGCTTGGCTACCCCCTTACCTCTACACATAGTTCGAAGGTCACATTGTAATCGTCTGACGATGCCAATCTTGCTAGAAAGTTATTTTCCACATTTTTGGCTCGTGGGATTTGCACAAAGTCTAGACTATCAAAGTGTTATGAGAGTCGTTGGACGATCTTCAAATACTTTTGCATCCTTTCTTCTTTGGCTTCATAATCTCCCTTCACTTGTCCAATTATTAACTGAGAATTAGCTTGGACGATAAGGTTCCTAGCTCATAGAGCCTTTGCTAGACTTAGCCTTATTAGCAATGCTTCATATTCTGCCTCATTATTTGTTGCCGGGAACTGCAATCTAACTGCATACTTTAATGTTTCTTTTTCTAGAGATATGAGCACTACTCCTGCTTCTCCTACTTTCTTCATGGTAGACCCATTTGTTTGAACCGTCCATGTTTACATAGGAGGGTCTTCTTCCTTACAGGGGTAAGTGAACTCTGCAATAAAATCTACTAGCACTTAGGCTTTGATTGCTACTCAGGGCCTATATTCGATGTCAAATTGGCCCAATTCAATTGCCCATTGATTGAGTCATCCAGCTACGTCTATCTTGTTCATCGTCTTTCTTATAGGTTGGTCTGTCATAACGACGATAGGGTGTGCTTGGAAATAAGGACGGAGCTTTTTGGAGGCAACCAATAATGCGAAAGCTATCTTTTCCAACCTTGGGTAACTTGTCTCTGCTCCTTGGAATGCCTGGCTGGTATAATAAACTGGCTTTTGAACGTTCCGTTCTTCTTTGATCAGTGCCAAACTTAATGCAGTTTTAGATACTGCTAGGTAGAGATACAGCTTCTCTCCTATCACTAAGGTGTGGCTTCGTCAAGTACTCTTTCAATTTGGCAAGAGCTTCCTCGCATTCATCAATCCACTGAAAGGCCTTCTTCAATACCTTGAAGAATGGCATGCACTTGTCCGTTGCCCTAAAGATGAATCTGTTCAAGGCTGTAAACTTTCCTATCGAGCTCTGCACCTCCTTCACTATTTTTGGTGACTTGACCTCAATTATTGCTTTTACTTTTTCTGAGTTTGCCTCTATACCTTGTTAGGAGACCATGAATCCCAAGAATTTCCTTGAAGCAACAACAAAAAACACTTTGCAGGGTTTAATTTCATATTGTACTTACGTATTGTGTTGAAGGTCTCTTTTAGGTCATCCAAATGGTTGGCTTCATCCTTGCTTTTCACTAGCATATCATCCACGTACACCTCCATATCATCCATGTACATACAGTTCACTAATCTTTGGTATGTGGCTCCTGCATTCTTCTGTCCAAAGGGCATAACTTTGTAGCAGTACAACCATTGGCTAGCGACGAACGAGGTCTTCTCTTGATCGTCTTCGTCCATAAGAATCTAGTTGTATCTAGGAAATGCATCCATGAAACTTAACAGCTTATGTCCAACAGTTGAGTCTACCAGTTGATCAATCCTTGGCAAGGGGAAGCTATCTTTTGGGCAGGCCTTATTTAGGCCTGTGAAGTCAACACACATTCTCCACTTGCCATTGCTCTTCTTTACCATAACCACGTTTGCTAACCAATCTGGATAGAATACCTCCCTAATGAAATCAGCTTCTAGTGGCTTCTCTACTTCCTCAGTCATAACTTTGTTGCATTCTAGTGCAAATATTCTCCACTTCTGCTGTACAGGTTTGCATTCTGGGTTGAATTTGAGACAATGATGTATAATCTTCCTATCAATCCCGGGCATATCCTCATGTTTCTAGGCGAAAACATCTTGGTTTTCCCTTAAGAAGGAGATCATTCTCTCTTTCTCTAAAGTTGGGAGTGTTGTTCCGATCTTCAATACCTTCATCGAATCTCCTAGAACGATCTCAGCTTCTTGTGGTGCTTCTAACGGCTCGGGAATGGGTTCTGGTTCATTGATCACCCATGTATGGTTCTCTCCCGATGCTAAGGCAGCTTGATAGTACTCTCTTGCCAAAACTTGGTCTCCTCTGATTTCTCCTACTCCATGGGCTGTTGGAAATTTCACCTTCAAGTGATATGTTGACGTCACAACTCTTAGTTTGTTGAGTGCAAGTCTTCCTAAGATGATGTTGTATGTTGAAGGGCAATCAACTATGAGGAAATCAATTTCCTTGGTGACCTGTGCTGGATAAGTTCCTACAATCACAAATAAAGTGATGATGCCTCTAGGGACGATTCTATCCCCTGTGAAGCTTACCAGAGGTGAGGTGAAAAGCTTGATCCTTTTCTTACCCATCTTCATATGTTGAAATGCGGGCAAGTAAATGATATCTGCTGAGCTTCCATTGTTAATAAGCACCTGATGGATGTTGAATTCTTCTACTCTGAGCATGATTACTAGCAGATCGTCATGGGGTTGCCTAATACCATGGTTGTCTCTCTCTGAGAAGACAATATCAGGCTCGTCATTCTTTGGCACCTTCATTGGAGGGAGTCGCGAATGGACGCTGTTTATTTCTCTACCTTATGCTTTTTTCAGGGACTTTAGCGTTTTACTTGTCGTTAGTCCTCTCGAGATCGTCTTTATTTCTCCCGTAGGGGATTTACTATCCCTTACCTCTAGAGTTCTATCTTGGTCGTCCTTCTGTTGGTATCTATGGGTTTCGTCTTTCTAACATACTTTTGTAACTTCCCTTGTCAAATTAAAGTTTCCACCTAGTCTTTCATATGCCTACACTCGTTGGTGCGATGCCCATGATCTTGGTGGAACCTAGAGTATTTGTTCTTGTCTCTCATTTCTACTGTAGTGGTAATTGGCTTCGGCCATTGCAGGGTGAGATCGTTTCTTATGTACATAGGACCTACTCAATTTGCATTACTAAAGGAGTGAAATTAGTGAACCTGAGTTTCCTATCTGGAAGTTCCTTCTTTTACCCTATAGTCTGCCCAACATTTCGTGTCTCCTTCTTCTTGTCGTGATTGCTGCTTATTCCTTCGTCTCTCTTCCTTTTTCCTTTTATTTCTTTTGCGAGCATCGTATCTTCTGCATTCATGTACTTCTAAGCTTTACGGAGCAACTCCGTGACTATTTTTGGTGGACTTTTAGTGACTGAGAAGAAGAAATCTCCTGGCAACAACCCTGCTTGGAAGGTTGTTAAGATGACTTATCTTCAGCTTCATCTACCTCTAGCAGCTCTTTATTGAATCGAGTGACATACTATCTTAGTGATTCTCCTTCTACTTGTTGGATGTTGAGAAGATGGCCAGCGGGCTTTTTGTGTCTTTGTCCTCCAATGAAATGATGAACAAAACCCTTGCTGAGTGGTTCAAAATCTGCAATAGTTCCTAGGAGTATCTTGCTGAACCATACTCTAGCTGCTTCCTTCAGTGTTGTTGGGAATGCCCTACACATCACCTTGTCGAGGGTCATCTGCAATAGCATTAGCGTCTTGAATGATTCGATGTGATCCAAGGGATCCTTGGAACCTTTATACAACTCCAACTGTGGGGATGAAATTTTGGTGGGAAGGGACGGTTCAGTACTTCAGTAGTGAATGGTGAGTTCGTCCTTTGAATCATCCCATCTAGATTCTCTCCGCCTTTGTCCTTCATAGCACTTATCAATTCGTCCATCTCCTTCCTCATGTTGCGAAGTTTCTTCTCCATCTTGGTGGAATCTTCTCTTGAGGTCCTTTCTCGTCTGTTGGCTTGAGAGTTTGACTCTTCTTCATTTTGGTTTTCACATGTTCGCCGATGTTCCACTTTTTGGGATTCCACTGTCTTTCACAGTTCTTCATTCTGGCAAGTCATTTCTTCCACATTGGCTAAAAGGGCTTGGATTTGTTGTTGTTGCACAGCATCTAGTTGAGGTGTGTTTTCTGCTTCCATCTCGTACTCTAAGGAACTCTTTTGTCACTGGGAAAGATGGCTTGAATGATTAGTGTTCCCCACAGACGACGCCAAAATGATGATGCAAAAAATCAACAGTTGAGCTCCTCATCGTAGCGGATGGACGATGCTGTGAATGGAGTCGTCTCTGTAGATGGAAGAGTAACACACCAGTGTTGCGTCAGCCAAACCGCCTCTGATGCTTAAGTTAGTAAAGGGGAAAGATTTTTGAGAGAAACAAACCAGAGAGTGATTTCTATAGAGTGTTTATGTGTAATTGGTCGTACCTTAGGTTTCTGGTGCTTTCTCTTTTATAGTTGAATGCCTAATCAATTGGCAATGAATCACTGTATTTATGCTCAACAGCTAGTGCATTACAGAATCTTTGTCTGAAGTACA
Organism: Quercus ilex subsp. ballota; assembly: GCA_032727855.1. Lineage (NCBI taxonomy): Eukaryota > Viridiplantae > Streptophyta > Magnoliopsida > Fagales > Fagaceae > Quercus > Quercus ilex. The sequence continues at coordinate 45,239,221 of CM064912.1, read as the reverse complement.
CAGCCCATTTTGTGACCGTTGCTCCATCCATTACATTTTGTCATCAATGAGCGTAATAAATGCGTAACATCTTCTCTGGGTAAATGAATATCTTCACGTAGTGACGACCATAAATTTCTAACTCATCCGTAAGTATGAGATGGAATGTGAAAAGTCAATTTTCAGCAAAACAGGGTGCACTGGCAACTGGGATGAGTCGCAAGTTCCAGTCGCCAGATAATAGAAAGGCCAGACTTTACTTTTTGTCTTGTAGTGATCCAGCTGTCCTGACTCTTCAGCTTCCTGCATGCTCTTCTGGCAAGTTACCACTTATGAGTCAGTCGCGAGATCCAGTCGCAAGTTGCCTCTTGATTGTACACACTTGATCAATTCTTCATACTCTCTCATACACAACCTTTACATTATTCCCACCTAAATACAGGTTTCTAAATGCTGAATTACAAGCAAATTTGGCACAGAAAAAAGCCAACCCATAGTTGAATAAATTCAACTTTACATATTGATTTTCCTAACTCGGTTTGAAAGATCAAGAAAAACAAACCAATTAAGCCTCCAATGAAAAAAAGTTGTATCTTTATTTTGTGTTTTTCAGTTATAGCAGTGCGAAATAAAATTGCAATGCAGTCCACGCAAATCTGCTTTAGCCATGGCTTATATGAACAAAAACAAACAGAAAAGAAGACTTCAAACAAATATGAAGAAGAGCTTTTTAGATTTTAGAGCCAAACCTGAAGGAAATCAATGACAAGTGTCCAGTCCGAAAGCAAAGGTACGTACAAGAAAGTATAACAAAATCACATCCTTTAGCTTTTGCCAAATGAGCAAAAAAACAGAGAGAGAGAGAGGTGTCAGAAATTTTCAGTTCAAGACTCAAGAACTCCCACTCAAAGCAAAGGTCAAAGGGCAAATGAACTATCAAAACACGAAGCACGAAGAGACGTAATTATTTTTTACTTTTTTCATTTTTTGGTATGTAATATATATACATATATTAGTTAATATATGAGTTGACAGATTGACATATTTACTATATTTTCAAAATATTTTCTCAACAAATCTTAGATGATAGGTTATTACTAGCTATTACTGGTGGGCAACAATAATTTTAGTGATAAGTTTGAATTAGAACAAGTAACAACTTACCATCTAAGATTTGTTTATAAAAGTTGTTTTTTTTTTTTTTTGAGAAAGATTATAAAAGTTGTTGGGTTAAGATAGCTTGATCCCAATAATTAATTCAATTACCCAAGTTAATCATTTAGGTTAAATTGCATGCAAATCGTAAAGGCACCAACAAATCACCAATTAAACTAAACGTAGTAGAAATTAAATTGACACAATGATTTGTTGACAAATGGGTAAAACCGGCAAAAACCCCACCGGATGATTTTAAGGTCACCACTCCCAATAATCCACTAATAAGTAATCAAGCGGTTACAAGTATAAGGAATCTTACCATTACCCTGGTCGAAATACCAACTTACACTTGAACTTTTGCTCCAATACACAATTGGACTTGATCTTGTAGTAGCCTTCTTTCCCTTGATGCACAAATCTCCAATTTGTGACTAACCCTTTGCACGAATCCCAGTACGTGACTAACTCCAGCAACTTGAATGGAAGTTGTTGGTTGCAAAGTTCTTCACTTCATCAACAATGAAGATCAGAAAGCACTTAGTTACAAAACCCTATGGCGTACAAACATAGTAGCTTCTCACAGAGAAAACAAAGCTCTTGGTCTCTGTTTCCATGTGTGATGGCTTTTTAAAATAAGTCTTATACATGTTTAGAGTTGTAAGAAAAGAAACACTAAACAAATACATCAACATGGAAGAAATTCAGATCTGAAAATTCTGAATTCATAAATCTCGATAGATCGAGCTGGTGTTGAGCTTGCCTAGTAAATCTCGACAGATGCCATCTGTCGAGCTTTAGTAAAATAGCCTTTCTTCATTTGTTCTTTGGATCAATCTTCATGTCTTTAATACCACCAATTGATATGTATCAAACCTAACTTAGATCTACCCAATTTACAAGTAAAGTGTCTTTTGACAAAGGATTAGCCAATTACATATAAAATATGACCCTAACAATCTCCACGTTGGAAATCCGTGAAAAACCATAACCATAATTATGAGAGAACTATAAATCAACAATCTCCATAACTATTACAAAAACCAAAATTACATAAGCCTAACAACTACAATGAGCTCTTGAAAAATTTTGCAAGAAAAGAGATCACGGATGTAAGACTTGCAACCTGTCTTATCTGAAACACTTAAACAAGATCCATCAAGACATCAAGTGTGAAATAGAGACAAGTTATATAAAAGAAAAGACATGTGTATATAGAGAGAAAAAAAACAACACATGTAAGATAGAAGTGAAGAAACATACATCATATATATATATATATAGAAAAAGTACAACAATGTATGTAAAGGTCACAAGACCATGGTACAGGTAATGAGAAATATACAACAAAACCTCACTACATCTCTCAAGGCATTTTCTGCCCCTAACTAATCTATCTCTATGCTAGCACTCCCACTAATAACATCATTCTCTCATAACCAAAACTACTTCCCCTTTTTGTCACGAGTGACAAAGGGAAAATCATTGAGAAGCAGTAATCTCATAATCATTAGAAGAGCCAGAAGCATCATCACCATCATCTCCATCATCAGAAGAATCCTCAACAGGCTCGGGTGAAGGAGAAGGAGCAAATTCGCCAAGACGAGACTATCAACGAGCGATGCGACTAATCCTGATGTTCATTTGACACATCTCATTAGAAATGTGATCAAGAAGATTGCCAAAATTAGCACGCATATGCTAAAATTGGTCAATAATGGCAGCAAGAGATGCCTCTACTCCGGAAGAGGAAGAAGGAGTAGAAGATGAAGAAGGTCGAGAGGTATAAGCGGCCTCATTCTATGGAGAGGGAGAGTAGGCTCCACTTATGGCCGTTTGGCCGCTAGCTGTGCATCACTCCTCCTTATAGATTCCTTGCTAATGTGTAAAAGAAAGGTGAGGAAGGAATGGTGACATGTAAAAGTGTGAGAATGCGTGTGATAGCTGAAGGAAAAATTAGCTTATCATGTGTAGCAGTGTCTCGATAGATATCTATCATAGATACTATTATATGTGAAGGAAAATCTATAGAGAAATCTTCCAAAAGAGAATAAAGGAAACGAGCACGAGGCTCAGTGATGGTGTTATAGTGTGACCATGGTGTGAGAACAAATGTCATCACCATATTAAGGATTCTTGGACCCTTAGCGAACTCGGTTGTGGAGAAATTTAGATTATCTCCCTACACCATGTCCTTCTCACAAAAGAGTGAGACCAACTCGTCACGAGAGATGGTATGTAGACAAGGGTGACTAGGATAGTCCGTGACAAAACCATAACAAACAAATGAACATACGAGAGAAGTCATAAATCACTCAACTCATATTCACTTATTGAATACAATAAAATCTATCCTAACACAAACTCTTGAAAAACTTTGCAAGAAGAAAGTTTATGGCAAGAAGACTTTGACAACCTGTATTTCTGAAACACTTTATACAAAACTCATCAAGGCATCTTTGTGTGAAACAGAAATAATAGATTGCATACAAGTAATAAGAAGCATGTGCATAAAGAGTGAAAAAAAACAACGCATGTAAGGATAGGTGAAAGAAACATACATCAACATATAAAGAAAATAAGTACAATGTATGTTAATAATGGTCACAAGACCCATGTACAAGATATAAATGTATCTAAAGTAGAGAAAAGAAAAATATACAAATAATCCTCACTACATCCCTCAAATATCAACAATTCCCCTAACAAAATGGTCCTATACTAACTCTCCCCCTAAGTATGACTACTTTCATATACCAAAACTACTCCCCCTTTTTTTCACGAGTGACAAAGGGTAAAAGTGTCAAGTAGACATCTCATCTGTACCAGATGAGCTAGCATCTCCATCATCATCATCCTCAGAAGCAGTAGCATCATTATCATCAGCATCATTAACCCCGTCAGAGTCATCACTTTCATCCGTAGGGGCCACAAGAGTGGAAGGCATGGTGTAACCACCCATCTCAGCCTGACGTCGAGCAATGCGGCCAACACGGGTGTTCACCTGACACAACTCATCACTAAGAGTGTCGAGGCGAGCATCCATGCACTGAAGCTGTGCCATAATGTCCTCGAGTGTCACTCTGCTCGTAGAAGAAGAGGGAACGGATGTGGATGGAGCTGAAGGAGTGGTAGGAGTTACCATACTAGATTGCCTTGAATGAAACTGTGCCTCACTCCATTTAACAATAGAATAGTCAATGGCACACATAACGAAGAAGTGGTCGGAAGAGGGAAAAGGAACAAAAAAATGGCATAAAATCCACGTGATAGCCGAAGGGAAAATGAGCTTATCATAGGTAGCCGTATCCCTATACACATCTATAATAGAAAGAATAAAATGTGAAGGAAAATCTATATTGAGGTGCTCTAACAAAGAAAGCAACAATTGAGCACGAGGCTCTGTGATAGAGTTATAGCGAGAGAGTGGGTGCAAAACAAAAGTCATCACCATGTTCATGAATCTAGGACCTTTAGCAAAGGTCGAACATAGTGTAAACTGATTATCGCCCCAATCTGCAAGACGCTTACAGAAAGTGGAAATCATCTCATCTTTGGACACAATCCTCAAACGTTCACAACTGGGGTAGTAAGGATGCTTTACCCTCAAAACACAGAGCACATCAGATACCAACTTCGGTGTGATGACTATGTGTGTACCTCGAACGCGAGTATGAAAGAAAGGTACTGAAGAATCAAGTCCGCATGTTGGAGTAAAACTCCTGAATCAACACGGATGGACATGTGATCGAGATGTCACACAGTGACTCCCAACCCCAACTGTGAATGACATCAGGTAGGTCAGTGTCGGCGAAGTCCGACAAAATGACTCGACGTTCTGAATGAATGCCTCATCGAGAAAAATTCTTTGAGAAGTCCTTTCAAGCATCCTCATCACAAAACCGAATAGAAGAGGGGGTAAGATCAGAAGAAGACGATGCCCTGGAATGAAGAGGGTTCCGAGACGGAGCAGACTTACGTTTTGGTGCCATGACACACTAACGTAAACTAGAGAGAGAAGAGGGGGAATAAAGAAACACTCAGAAAAGTTCCAAACAATTCAAATATATAGAAAGATATTGAATGTAAGGTACATATGCATGAAAATGCATGAGCATGTGACGTGCAAAGTAAAAAGCACCATGGGCTCAGGCCAATCCAAACCTATCATCACACAATCAGTTGCACACATCTAAATGCATGACAATACTGTTATAATGCACATGGAATGCAATGCATGAAGTTTTTAAGATCAAATCTTCAAAACCTATCCCAAAAATTTCACAAAAACCTCTTTGATTTTGAAAAACCCCAAATTTTTCATAAACTCCCGAAAACTTAGGTTAAAAACATGAAATGCATGGAAAATGAGAGATTTAAACACTTATCAAGTGAAGAACAAATTGATTGAGGTCGAAAATCTCAAGGGAAAGAGATTTAGAGTGAGAGAGAATAGTTAGAGAGGTGAACAAGCTCGGACAAATCGAGAGAGATCAAGGAAATGAAGTCTGGATCGCGCAGAACATATATATAGAACCTTAGTAAATCTTAACAAATAGAGGTGTTGAGAGGTATTGAGCTAGGTGTCGAGCTTTTAAAAGCTTCAACAAATGCATCTATCGAGAGGTGTCCAGAAGTGTCCATAGCAAAGCAAGCTTGATGGATCGAGGAGGTATCGAGTAGCTATCGAAGAGACAGGAGATTTATCGATCGATCCACCTAGCTATCGAGAGGTGTCAAGATTGCGATAAAAATCATTTGAAGAGCTTGACAGATAGGCTAGGTATCGAGAGGTGTTGAAGAGGTGTCGAGATTGCTTAAAAACAATTTTTCAAGAAGGAAAAAATACAGATATGAATGCAATCAAGCATGCAACACAACCAAGGATCCAAACAACATTTTAACCTCTCAAAAAAATCTCTCAACAATAAAAATGTCAAGCACATAGATCCCAAAACACACACACACACACACACACACTAAACAAGTCTAACCAATTTTATATTTCAAAAATAAGTCAAGACAGTTTAGTGAGCATACATTAACACATGTAAACCTTGTGATGGCCAAATCATATTGTACCTGCACATGTATCAAGAATAGAAAAGAATATTACGTGTTGTGTGGGAAAAACATCGCAAGATTGCATAAGTGTATACATGTTATGACGATTTGAGATATGAGAAAATCACTTTAACTCACACACAATCATAAGTGTTTGATGGGGACTATCACCTTCGAGGTACATCCTATAACTCCCACATCTCCTAGAATACACGCTTGCAATCATATATAAAGTATTTTGATCTTTTTGCTTTTCTTTTTCTTTTAAGCAAATCATGCATGGGCATATATAAGAGATAGAAAAGAAATACCCAATTATATTAAGCTTTTGACATTCCAATTTTGCTATGCCGAAGTACATAAATGTCATTGACATTGCACTTTTGCTACGCTGAAGCATACAAATGTCATTTTATGATTAACAAGCAACAATGGTGAGATGGTTATTCATGCCTTTATCTTAGGATTTTCTAGCCCTTCCCATCAAAAAGAGTGATACAAGCGTTAAGTATAAGAGATTACTTAATCTTACTCATCATAAACAAGAGCCACAAAGCTCACTTGCTTAGTTGTGCATAGAGATGCTCATCTAAGCTACAAGAGATACAAAGTTTAGAAAACTTTGTTTCAATGGCCATCCAAGGTACACAGAAAAACACATAAGTAATGCAAACAAAAACTAGAAGGGAGAGAAAGAGAAAAAGTGATAGAATCACTTAGAGCCCTTTTCCTTCCACACCTTGGAAGAACCTTTCCATCTAGAAAATCCTTGATCTGGCGGTGAGGGAGAAGAATTGAAACTATTCAAGTTCGAAAGGAACATGAGGGCTTTGAGAAGATCTCCAAGAGGAGCAAACGAGGATGGAAACATATTCTGGTTTCCCGATGCGATTATGTTGTTGTTTTGTTAAGTGGCTAGCCACTTATAGCAATTAGGTTGAGTATGACTGGCTGCTCCACAGTGATGACAGAGATGTTGCTTCTTCTGTTTAGGCTTTTGAGAGTTAACCTTCTTAGCCCTAGGGTTTTTAGCTTCTTTCTTATCCTGCTTAGGGGGTGCTCCTAAGATAGATTTGCTCTTGTCTATGTTCCCACTAGCTAAATTAGTTTTGACATTAGTGTTCTCAATTTCAACATTATTAGCAAAAGGAACAAAAACTGTAGAACTAGTAGAAGCAACACTAGGAGAAGAGAAATCATACCCTAAACCTGTTCGATCTGAGGCAGATTTCTGAAGACTAAGCATTTCATCGAGCTTAGCGCTTGAAGTTCTTTCCAGTTGAGCTCTGACTTGGAACAGTTCTACCTCAAGCTTCTTGATTTTCTCAGCCAAGAAGTTATTTTCAAACCTCAGTGCTCCAATAGTCTGATTGGATTCATCAAACTTTGTGGAAAGCTCTTCACACTCAAGTTCCACATCACTGAGCTTCTTGGTGGTCAACCTATATAACTTCTCATGCTTTTTTGAAACCTTGTACAACTTTGCATAGGCTATGTGGATGTCATCTTGTTCATCCATCTTCTCAAACTTGGACTCCACCAATTCCTCTTCTTCATCCACATCTTCAACAATCCCTTCAGTAGGATTGACAGTGGCAGTGAAGGCATTTAGGATTCCGTCATCCTCATTATCAGAATCATCCTCAAGCTCAGTGTCACTCAAAGTAATAGCAAGTGCTTTGCTCTTCCCAACGGTTTTGAGATATGTAGGGCACTCTTGTTTTATATGACCGAAACCTTGACACCTAAAGCACTTTGGTCCTGAAGGAACAGTATACTGACCGCCATCCCTAGCATCCTTCTTCCCTTTATCTTGGCTCTTGAACTGTGAGGAGCTAGGTTACCTACGGTCCTTGTCGAAGCCCTTTCCATTTGCATTCTTCATAAATTTCTTGAATTGCCTGGTGATGTAGGACATCATCTTAGAATCTTCATCATCTGAAGACTCATCAGTATCACTGCTCTTGGTCTTCAATGCCATGCTCTTGCCCTTACCCAACTTGCCAATTCTTGTTAAACCAAACTCATAGGTCTGCAAATTACCAACTAGCTCTATCAAAGGAATTTTGTCATTGTCTTTTGATTCCTCGATTGCGGTGATCTTGGCATGGAATCTCTCGGGTAGAGATCTGAACACCTTTCTTACAATCTTGGGTTCAAGAATGGTTTCCCCAAGATTGAAAGTTGAGTTCACTATGTCCTTGAGTTTGGCATAGAACTCATCAAATGACTCATCCTCCTTCATCTTTATCTCTTCGAAGCTAGTAGTGAGCCTTTGAAGCTTCGAGTCCTTGACAGCCTTTGTTCCCTTATAGGTTGTCTAGAGAATGGTCCATGCTTCCTTCACAATTTTAGTGGAGGATATCTTTTTGAACTCCTCATTGGTGACCGTACTAAATAAAGCATTCAATGCTCTGCTGTTGAAATTTCCCGCCTTGATCTTAGCATCATCCTATTGGCCGGCGCTTCCTTTGGCTTGGTCCAGCCAATCTCTACAGTTTGCCACACCTTCTCATCTAGAGACTGCAAGAAAGCTCTCATGCGCACTTTCCAGTATGCATAGTTAGTATCATCAAATAAAGGAGGTATAATGAGAAACTATCCTCTATCCATGACAAACAGGGGTCAATGGATCACATAGCAAAGATTAACCCTAATCAGAGTGTGCCAGCTTTGATACCACTTGATAGGCCAAAAATGTATTGACCCCTTGTGATGAATTAATTGATTAATTAGCCAAGTTTAATTAATTAATCAAATTAACATGCAATGAGCGTGGCAGCACAATCAAATCACCAAATAACTAAGTATGCAGTGGAAAATAAATTTACACGGTGATTTGTTTACAAATGGGGAAAACCTACATGGCAAAAACCTCACCAGGTAATTTTAAGGCCACCACTCCCGAGAATCCACTATTATCACAACAAGCAGTTACAAGTAAAGGAATTCCAATACCTTATACCAACTTACAGTTAAACCCTTACCCTAATACGTAATTGGACTTGTTCTATAGTGACAATCTCTCCTTGTAATGCACAGCTCCCAGTACATGACTAACCAATTGCGTGGATCCCAGTACGCGACTTCAATCACCAACTAGAGAAAGTTGTTGGTTGCAAAGTTCTTCAGTTCATCACACAATGAACATTCAGAAGATGGTTGGTCACAAAACCCTACGGTGTACAAACACAACAACTTCTTCACAAGAAAGATGAACTAGGGCAAATTCTGTTTTTGGTCACAATTTTCTTGAACAAACTTTACTCAACACTTGTGCAACTTGTGTTCTCTTTGATGACTCTTAAAATAATCATTTTATATGTCTAGGGTTGTGAGAAAAGAAAGCCCAAACACATAATCACGGATTAGAGTCAAAATATAACTGAAATTCTGTTTTTCATAAACCTAGACAGATACCCTATCTGTCGAGCTGCTGTCAAGCGACGAGGCTGGAACATCTCTTCAAGCTTGATAGATGGCTAGCTGTCGAGCTTTAATGATAGGCTCTTTTCAGACTTGAATCTTGGACAGACTTGCATGGCTTCAACACTTGATCTTGAAACAAAATTTCTTGAAGTATTAAACACATCCTAGATCTACCCAAATACAAGTAAAGTACATTTTGTCAAAGGATTAGCCAATTACATAAAATAGTAACATATGTTCCTAACAAGTGAATCACATATGTCCTAACAGGTTGAGACTTCTTGCTGGTAGAGTGATGATTATTTTTCTTAGTCTATTTTTTTACAACCTTAAGAGGTGTTTCTAGAATGGATTTTCCCTTATGTTTACCCTCACTCATATTTCAATTTTAGAATCAGTTTCCTCAGAGTGATCATTATTAGCAGGAGGGATAAAAGTGACTCTATTTAAAGCATTAGAAGAGGTATTGTAGGAAGAGAAAGAATGATCATACGTGAGACCTATTTTGTTAGATGCAGCCTTCTGGACGTTGAGCATTTCATCTAGCTTGGCACTTGAGGTCTTTTCCAATTGTGCTTTCACTTTAAATGGTTCTGCATCTAGTTTCTTAGTCTTTTCAGCCAGGAAGTTGTTTTCAAACGATATTGCTCTGATGGCTTGATTTGCTTCATTCAATGGTTTGATTTGCTTTATCAACTTTGGTGGAGAGTTCCTCTCATTCCAACTCCACTTCACTCAACTTCCTTGTAGCTAACTTGTAAAACTTTTCATGTTTCTTAGAAACCTTGTACAGCTTTGATAAGCAGTATGGATGTCATCTTGTTCATCCATTTTTTCAAAATTGGATTCCATCAACTCTTCTTCCTCATCCACTGGCTATTTTGCTTCCTTTGGAGAATCAATGGTCACTGTGAAGGTGCTCACTATTCCCTCTTGATCACTATTATTAGAATCTACCTCTGGTTCTGTGTCACTCAAAGTGGCGGCTAGGGCTTTTGCTCTTGCCAATGGATTTGAGATACGTTGGGCATTCTTGCTTCATGTGTCCATACCTTTGACATCCATAGCACTTTGGCCTAGCAAGAACACTATTGCTTTGTTTAGCATCTTTGAATTCTCTCTTGACCTTGTTTTCGGACTTGAATTGAGAGAATCCAGATTTTTTGCGATCCTTGTCATTTGCCTTGACATTCGCATTTTTGATGAACTTCTTGAATTTTCTAGTGATGTATGATTTGAACTTAGTGTCTTCATCTTCTGACGATTCATCTTTTTCATCATTCTTGACCTTTAGAGCCATGTTCTTGCTTTTGTTCCCTTTGCCAACCCTTACTAAACCTAGTTCGTAGGTTTGCAAATTCCCAATTAATTCTGTTAAAGGAATAATGTTAATATCCTTTGATTCTTTTATCGCAGTGATCTTAGCATGAAATATCTCTAGAGGAGATCTGAGGGTCTATCTTTCTTACAATCTTAGGCTCTAAAATTTGTTCTCCTAGATTGAATGCTGAATTCACTATGTCCTTGAGCTTGGTATAGAATTCATCAAATGACTTATCATCATTCATCCTTATTTCCTCAAAACTGGTAGTGAGCCTTTGGAGTTTGGAGTTTTTAATAGCTTTTGTGCCTTCATAGGTATTCTGAAGAATAGTCCACACTTCCTTTGCAATTTCAATTGAGGAGATCTTCTTGAATTCCTCATTTGTCACAGCACTGAACAAGGCATTCAAAGCTCTACTGTTAAAATTTGCAACTTTGATCTTAGCGTCATCCCCTGATTCAAGTGGATCTGTAGGTTTTGTCCAATCGACTTCAACTGCTAGCCAGACCTTCTCATCTAAAGACTGCAAAAAGACTCTAATGCATACTTTCCAATATACATAGTTAGTACCATCAAATAAAGGAGGAATAATCAAGGATTGCCTACGATCTATAACAGTAGAGGTTAATGAATCACACAGTAAAGATTAAAACCTAATCAGAGTGTGTCTGCTTTGATACCACTTATTGGGTTAAGATAGCTTGACCCCAGTTAATTAATTCAATTATCCAAGTTGATTAATTAGGTTAAATTACATGCAAATCATGGAGGCACCAACAAATCACCAATTAAATTAAATGTAGTGGAAATTAAATTGACCTAGTGATTTGTTAATAAATGGAGAAAACCTCTCGCAAGGCAAAAACCCCACCAGGTGATTTTAAGGTCACTACTCCTAAGAATCTACTAATCAACAATCAAGCGATTACAAGTATAAGGAATCTTATCACTACCCTAGCCTATCCCGAAACCTATAGTTAAACCTTTGCTCCAATACCCAATTGGACTTGATCTTGTAGTAGCCTTCTTTCCCATGATGCACAAATCTCCAATTTGTAACTAACCCTTCGCATGGATCCCAGTACGTGACTAACTCTAGCAACTTGAATGGATGTTATTGGCTGCAAAGTTCTTCACTTCATCAACAATGAAGAATAGGATGCACTTGGTTACAAAACCCTATGGGGTACAAACACAATAGTTTCTCACTGAGAAAATAAAGCTCTTGGTCTCTATTTCTATGTGTGACGGCTTTTAAAATAAGCCTTATATATGTTTAGGGCTGTGAGAAAATAAACCCTAAACAAATACATCAACATGGGCCGAAATTCAGATCTAGAAATCCTGAATTCATAAATCTCGATATATCGAGCTAGTGTCGAGCTTGCCCAGTGAATCTCAATAGATGCCATCTGTAGAGCTCTCTATCGAGCTTCAATAAAATAGCTTTTCTTCACTTGTTTCTTGGATTAATCTTCATGTCTTTAATACAACCACTTGATATGTATCAAACCCAACTTAGATCTACCTAATTTACAAGTAAAGTGCGTTTTGACAAATGATTAGCCAATTACATATAAAATATGACCCTAACAAAAGTGTTGTGAAAATATTGTAGATGTAACACTTCTTGTTAGTTAATAGATAAATCTAAGTCACAATATTTTCACAATAAATCCTAGGTGGTAGACTGTTATTGGTGAGTAAAAAAGTGATTTCAGTTGTGGACTCATATTAGAACTAGTAATAACATGTCAGCTAGAATTTATTGTAAAAATGTTGTGAATGTGTTTTTTCAAATTATTAATATTAGGGGCTTACATAAACTTTTTATTAAAGAGGTAACCCTAAATTTTAAAATTTAGGGGCCTTAAGCAATTGCCTAAGCCACCTAGTGGTAGGGTCAGCGCTGAATTCAAGTAATATCAATCTCATTTAAGTGATTGCTGACACCATTTCTATCATGAACTAATCGTAATAGATGTTATCAACAAATATGAAAAATGCTGTGCTCCAACATTTTCACTAGAAGGACAAAACTTTTGAGTTGTAGTTAGCACAACCGGTAAATTTTCTTATTATTGAATAAGAAATGTGGGATTTGAACCCCGTTTACACTAAAAACTTATAGATATAGTGAATCAATAAAAAAAATAAATAAAAAGAGCAAAGATTTTTGTTTTTTTTTTTTTTGAGAGAATGTCAAAACTCAAGTACATTAAATTTTTAAGTCAAATTCAAACACATAATTACATGAACTAATAAAATATGAACAATATTATATGAGCAAAAATAAATAAATTCAATGATAGTCATGTATTTAAATTTAATTAGAAAATTTAATGTATTCCACCAAAAACAAAATTGTGCTTTTCTATTTATTTACTTTATTATAATTCTATTATTAGGAGTAGGTATTTGAATTTTGAACCTTGAATGGCTTAATGAAAAGCCAAAAATACATGATAAATGGGTTTTGAGTGTCTAGAAAAAGTAAGGGCGTAGATGAAAGTGAAATGAAGCTTCGAGGTACGTTGAATAACGTAATTTTGGTATTTGTTTTTTTTTAAAAAAGGTAAAAGATGAGTGACATGGCTGGTGGTAATGATTTTGTGAACTTGCTACGTGGTGCATACTAATTGGTTCACTGCTTATATGGTTGTGGATGGACTTGGTTTAGGTCCAGTGCATCTAGTGCACTGGACCTGGTCAAACGGTGACACATGTCTAAAAATAGACATTGATAGGCCAAAAATGTATTGACTCCTTGTGATGAATTAACCAATTAATTAGCCAAGTTAATTAATTAATCTGATTAACACGCAATAAAGTTGATATGCATGCAGCAGAAACAAATCACCAACTAAGTTAATATGCAGAGGAAAATAAAGTTGACACGGTGATTTGTTTACGAATGGGGAAAACCTCCAAGGCAAAAACCCCACCGGGTGATTTTAAGGTCACCACTCTGGAGAATCCACTATTATCACAATAAGCGATTACAAGTAAAGGAATCCTACTACCTTATACCAACCTACAGTTGAACCCTTACCACAATACCCAATTGGACTTGTTTTGTAGTGACAATCTCTCATTTCAATACATGGCTCCCAGTATGTGAGTAACCAATCGATGCACGAATCCAAGTACGTGACTAACCACCAACTTGAGAAGGATGTTGGCTGCAAAGTTCTGCAGTTATCAACACGATGAAGATCACGAAGCTCCTTGGTTACAAAACCCTACAGCGTACAAATGCAGCAGCTTCTTGAAGAGAAAGATGAACTAGGGCAAATTGTCTCAGGTCACAATATGCTTGTGAAAAACATTTGCATCAAGTTGCACTCACTTGCATCAGCTGTGACAGCCCTTAAAATAATCCTTATATATGTTTAGAGTGTGAGAAAATAAAGCCTAAACATGTATACACGAATTGGAGTAAAACCAAATATGCAAAATATGATTTTCTTAAATCTCGATAAATAGGCTATCTATCAACCAGTTGTCGAGTATCAGGCAAAAGCTACCTTTTAAACCTCGATAGATGCTATTTGTCAAGCTAGCTATTGAGCTTTAAAATCCAACACTTCTTCACTTGTTTCTTGGACGGACTTGCATGGCTTTAACACTTGGACTTGAACTCTTATTCCTTGAAGCATTAAATACATCCTAGATCTACCCAATTACAAGTAAAGTACGTTTTGTCAAAGGATTAGCCAATTCTAGATTGACATATGTTCCTAACATGATTCACATATGTCCTAACAATCTCCCCATTTGGCAATCCATGACAAAACCACAACAAACAAATGAACATATGAGAGAAGTCATAAATCACTCAACTCATACTCACTTGTTCAATACAACAAAATCTATCTTGACACAAACTCTTGAAAAAGTTTGTAAGAAGAGAGTTCATGGCAAGAAAGACTTTGACAACCTGTATTTCTAAAACGCTTTAAACAAAACTCATCACAGCATCTTAGTGTGAAACAGAAATAAAAGATTGCATACAATATATAAGAAGCATGTGCATAAAGAGAGAAAAGAAACAACACATGAAGAGATAGGTGAAACTGTAATAACAACCTCAATATATATATCAACATGAATACAAGGTTTGCTATCACAATGTAAGAACAATGTATCTAAAAAGAAAAGAAAAGAAAAGATGCAATAAGTCCTCACTACATCCTTCATAAAAAGAAAAACACTCCCCCTAGCAAAAATATCTATCTTCTATACAAACTCTCCCCCTAAGAACATGACTACTCTCATACCTAATACTTCCCTTTTTTTCTCACAAAAGACAAAGGGCAAGTAACATAAGCAATCATCACGTCGTCATCGAAAGAGCTAGCATCCTCATCCTCATCATCAACATCGTCTCGAAGTCACCATCATAGTCCTCATCCTCAGACGCCTTCGGAGAAGGAAAGGGAGACTCTACGAAGCCACCAAGGCGAGCCTGTCGTCGAGTAATATAGCCGACACGGGTGTTCACCTAACACAACTCATCACTGAGTATGTCAAGGAGAGCATCCATGCGCTGAAGCTGCGCCATAACCGCCTCGAGGGTCACACCACCTACCGTTGAAGAAGGAGTAGATGTAGAAGGAGCGGAAGAAGCCGGAGGAGTCGCAATCTCAGTCCGTGGCTACTTCGGTCGAAACTGGTCCTCGCTCCATCTAATGATAGCAACGTCTATGGCACACATAGTAGAAAAGTGTGTAGACTCAGGATAGAAGACAAAAAAAAAAATGGTTGAGAATCCGCGTGATAACTGCAGGGAAAATGAGCTTATCACAGGTCGTCGTATTTCTATAAACATCTATAAGGGAAAGAACGAAGTGAGAGGGAAAATCTATAGTGAGTCCCTCAAGAAGGGATAACAAAAATCGAGCACGAGGCTCAGTAACGGAGTTATAGTGAGACAATGGATGGAGAATGAATGTTATCACCATGTTAAGGAACCTCAGACCTTTTGCAAAACCCGAGCAAGGGGTGTTTTGACGGTCACCCAAAGATGAAGGTGTCTCACAGAAGCAAGATGAGAGTTTTTCTTTGGACACAGTCCTAAGACACTCACAGCCGGGGTAGTCAACAAACTCTACCCTTGGTACATGTAGCACCTCAAATATAAGATCTAGAGTGACTACAATGCAAGTACCTCGAACGTGAGTGATAAACTGAGGTACTAAATAGTCGAATCCGTGCATGTTGAAGTAAAACTCCTGTATGATCATAAAAGGACAGGTGATTGGGATGCCACACAGTGACTCCCAACCCCTACTGTAGATGGCAATGGAAAGGTCAGTATCAGAAAAATCTGATAGAGGGACTTCCGAATAAATGTTGCGTAGTGAAAAGTTCTCCAAAAAGTCCTTACGGGCTTTATCATCATGGAACCTGATTTGAGATTGAGTAGAATCAAGAGAGGGAGATGAAGAAGATGCCCCGGAATGAAGAAGGTTACAGGACAGAGTAGATTTCCGTTTAGGTGCCATAGAACAACTGACGAAAGACAGAGAGAGAGAGAAAGAAACACACAGAAAAGCACTAACCAAGATCTATATCAAAATAGAGAAAAATGAAGGTACGTGTGCATGAAAAATGCATGAACATGTGACATGCAAGAGGAAAAACAGCATGGGCTCAGCCCAATCCAAACCTACCAGTACACATCATTTCAACATAGTAATCACACATCTAAAATGCATGAATCATTGTTAAAATGCAAATGTGATTCAATGCATGATGATTTAAACTCATTTAAACAAAACCCATCCCAAAAACTTTGCAAAGACCTCATCAATTTTGAAAAGCCCTAAAAACTTTTCAAATACCCAAAAACCTAGGTCTAATGTGTGAAATGCATGAAGAATGAAGGATTAAGGACCCTTACTAGAGAAGAAAAGCTTGTTCTAGGCCAAAATCCAAGTGGGGGAGGTGAAGAGGTTGAGTGTGAAGTGTTTGGGAGAGAAATGAGAGAGTTTTTGTCAAGAGAGATTAGTAAGAAATGAAAAAAAATATCGTTGACTCTATATATAAACAAATACACAGCTCGATGGATTGGTAGGTGTCGAGAATTAAAAATGGCCAGATGGAGCTATCGAGGACATATCGAGAGGTGTCCACAGCAAAGTGACCTCGATGGATCGAGCAGCTATCAAGAATCTATCAAGCATATAGAAACTTCCTCGATGGATGGAGAAGCTGTTGAGCAGCTATCGAGCCTGATTCTCAAAAACCTTGATGGATCGAAATTGTGATAACAGCTATCGAGAGAAGAAGCTTAAGAGGCTCGATAGATAGCCTAGCTGTCGAGAGGTGTCAAGAAGCTGTCGAGAGGTGTCGAGAAGCAGTCGAGATTGCTCAAAAACAGTTTTTCAAATAAGAGAAAAACATAGACATGAATGCAATCAAACATGCTACTCAACCAAAGATCCAAACAACATTTTGAACTCTCAAAATCATCTCTCAATTAGAAAAATGTCAAGCATTTAGATCCAAAACACACACACACACACATTAAACAAATCTAACCAATTTTATATTTCAAAAACAAGTAAAGACAGTTTAGTGAGCATACATTAACACATGTATTCCTTGTGATGGCCATATCACATTGTACCTGCACATGTATCAAAAGTAGCAAAGAATATTTTGTGTTATGTGCAAAAAACATTGCAAGATTGAATAAGTGTCTACATGTTATGATGATTTAAGATATGAGAAAATCACTTTAACTCACACACAATCATAACTGCTTGATGGGGACTATCACCTTTAAGGTACATCCTATAACTCCCACATCTCCTAGAAGACACGCTTGCAATCATATATAAAGTATTTTGATTCTTTTTGCTTTTATTTTTCTTTGCATATTTTTTTTAAGCAAACCATGCATGGGCATATAAGAAAGAGAAAAGAAATACCCAATTATGTTAAGCTTTTGACATTTCACTTTTGCTATGCCGAAACATATAGATGTCATTTTATGATTGGCAGGTAACAATGATGAGATGGTTATTTATATCTTTCTCTTAGGATTTTCTAGTCCTTCTAGTAAAAAAATGATACGAGTGTTAAGTACAAGAGATTACTTAATCTTACTCATCACAAACACAAGCCATAAAGCTTACTTGCTTAGTTATGCATAGAGATGCTCATCTAAGCTACAAAAGATACAAAGTTTAGAAAACTTTGTTTCAATGGCCATCCAAAGTACACAAGAACCAATGTACACAAAACACACACTATTTTTGTATTTTTCTAATTTTTCAATTTTTATTTTTATTTTTATGAAAAACAAAATAAAGCAAAACTAAAAATAAACAAACAAAAACATGTTAAACAAAGCAAAGCATAAAACTAAATTGACTCAAAAACACGAAAGCAAAACACATAAGTAATGCATACTCAAAATAAGAAAGGGAGAGAGAGAAAAAGTGACTAAATCACTTGGAGCCTTTTTCCTTCCACACCTTGGAAGAACCTTTCCATTTGACGAACCCTTGATTCGGCAGTGAAGGGGAAGAATTGAAACTATTCAAGTTCGAAAGGAACATGAGGGCTTTGAGAAGATCTCTAAGGGGAGCAAAAGAGGATGGAAACTGATTCTGGTTTCCCGACGAGATCATACTGTTGCTCTGTTGAGTGGCTAGCCACTTATAGCAATTTGGTCGAGTATGTCTAGTTGCTCCACAGTGATGACAGAGATGTTGCTTCTTTTGTTTAGATTTTTGAGTATTTCCCTTCTTAGCCCTAGGGTTTTTAGTCTCTTTTTTATCAAGTTTAGGAGGTGCTCCTAAGATAGATTTACCCTTATCTATGTTCTCACTAGCTAAAACAGTTTTCACATCATTGTTCTCAGATTCTACATTATTAGCAGGTGAAACAAAAATAGTAGTACTAGTAGAAGTAATACTAGGAGAAGAGAAATCATACCCTAGATCGATTCGATCGTAAGCAGATTTCTGAAGGCTGAGCATCTCATCAAGCTTTGCACTTAAAGTCCTCCCCAGCTGAGCTCTGACTTGAAACAACTCCGCTTCAAGCTTCTTGGTCTTTTCAGCCAAGAAATTATTCTCAAATCTCAGTGCTCCAATGGTCTAATTGGCTTTATTAAACTTCCTGGAAAGCTCTTCTTGATCAAGTTCCATATCACTCAGCTTCTTGGTGGCCAGCCTAAACAGTTTCTCATGTTTCTCAGAAACCTTATACAATTTTTCCTAGGCTGTATGGATATCATCTTAATCATCCATTTTCTCAAACTTAGAATCCACCAAGTCCTCTTCATCATCCACATCTTCAACAATCCCTTAAGTAGCATTTACAATGGTAGTGAAGGCATTTAGGATTCCATCATCCTCAGTATCAGAATCATCCTCAGGCTCGGTGTCGCTCAAAGTAGCAGCAAGTGCCTTGTTCTTCCCAATGGTCATGAGATACGTAGAGCACTCTTGTTTCATGTGATTGAAGCCTTGACACCCAAAGCACTTTGGTCCTAAAGGAACAGTGTACTGACCGCCATCCCTAGCATCCTTCCTTCCTTTGTCTTGTTTCTTGAACTAAGACAAACTGGACTGCTTGCGGTCTTTGTCAAATCCTTTGACATTGGCATTCTTCATAAACTTTTTGAACTGCTTGGTGATATAGGATTTCATCTTAGAATCTTCATCGTCTGAAGACTCATCAATGTCACTGCTCTTAGCCTTCAATGCCATGCTATTGCCCTTATTAGATTTCCAAATCCTTGTCAAACCCAATTCATAGGTTTGTAGATTGCCAACTAGCTCTGTCAAAGGAATTTTGTCAATATCCTTTGATTCCTCAATTGCAGTGATTTTGGCATGAAATCACTCGGGTAGAGATCTGAGCACCTTTCTAACAATCTTGGGTTCGGGAATGATTTCCCCAAGATTGAAGGCTAAGTTCACTATGTCCTTGAGCTTGGCATAGAACTCATCAAATGACTGATCCTCTTCCATCTTAATCTCTTTAAAGCTCATGGTAAGCCTCTAAAGCTTTGAATCCTTGATAGCCTTCGTTCCTTCATAGGTTGTCTAGAGGATGGTCTATGCTTCCTTTGCAGTTTTAGTGGAAGATATCTTCTTGAACTCCTCATTCGTGACTACACTGAATAAGGCATTCAATGCCCTGCTGTTGAAGTTAGCTACTTTGATCTTTGCATCATCCTAATCAGCCGACGCTTCCTTAGGCTTGGTCCAGCCTATCTCCACAACTTGCCACACTTTTTCATCTAATGACTGTAAGAAAACTCTCATGCATACTTTCCAGTATACATAGTTAGTGCCATCAAATAAAAGAGGTATAATTAAAGATTGTCCTCTATCCAAGACAAAAGGGGTCAATGGATCACACAGCAAAGATTAACCCTAATTAGAGTATGCCTGCTTTGATACCACTTGATAGGGCAAAAATGTATTGACCCCTTATGATGAATTAACCAATTAAGTAGCCAAGTAATTAATTTGATTAACATGCAATACGTGTGGTAGCACAAACAAATCACGAACTAAGTTAATATGTAGCGCAAAATAAAGTTGACACGGTGATTTGTTTACAAATGGGGAAAACCTCCACGACAAAACCTCCACCGGATAATTTTAAGGTCACCACTCCCGAGAATCTACTATTATGACAACAAGCAGTTACAAATAAAGGAATTCCAGTACCTTATACCAACTTACAGTTGAACCCTTACCACAATACCCAATTGGACTTATTCTGTAGTGACAATCTCTCCTTTTAATGCACGGCTCCCAATACGTGAGTAACCAATCGATGCACGAATCCAAGTACGTGACTAACCACCAACTTGAGAAGGATGTTGGTTGCAAAGTTCTTCAGTTATCAACACGATGAAGATCACGAAACTCCTTGGTTACAAAACCCTACGACGTACAAATGCAGCAGCTTCTTGAAGAGAAAGATAAACTAGGGCAAATTGTCTCCAGTCACAATATGTTTGTCAAAAACCTTTGTATCAAGTTGCACTCACTTGCATCAGCTGTGACGGCCCTTAAAATAATCCTTATATATGTTTAGGGTTGTGAGAAAAGAAAGCCTAAACATGTATACATGGATTGGAGTGAAATCAGATTTGAAAATTAGATTTTCTTAAATCTGGATAGATAGGTTATCTATCAACCAGCTGTCGAGTATCGGGCAAAAGCTGCCTTTTAAATCTCGATAGATGCTATCTGTCAAGCTAACTGTCGAGCTTTAAAATCCAACACTTTTTCACTTGTTTCTTGGATAGACTTGCATGGCTTTAACACTTGGACTTGAACTCTTATTCTTTGAAGTATTAAACACATCATAGATCTACTGAATTACAAGTAAAGTGCATTTTGTCAAAGGATTAGCCAATTCTAGATTGACATATGTTCCTAACATGATTCACATATGTCCTAACAAACACATGTCATCATCTCAATGGATTCAATGCTACTGGACACTAGACCTAAGCCTAACCCGTCGTGGATTACAGTCTTACATATTCAGATTCTTTGAATGCTCATGTCAACATACATAATTACAAAGTCGGCTTCCACCTTTTATGGAAAATTTTTAGGTATTTTTGGAGCATGAAAAAATGATGTTTTTTCTTCTCACATTCATGGTGGACCCATCATGAATTTAATGAGTATGCCCTATTATGAATGTTAGAGAAGAGAACATCATTTTCCGTACTCCGGGAATACCTAAAAATTATTCTTACTTCTACCATCTCGTCAAGTAGGATACCAGAGACACCTCAAAAAGAAAATAAATTTATAGAAAGTAATTATAAATAGGATCATACAATTTTTCATAAGATAATATATTATGATTAGCCATTTATCACTTTTACATAAGCCCGCCACATTTTCTTCACTATTCACAACCTACCACACAAAATGGTGTGGTTTTAGATTTTTTTTTTTTTTCATTTGTAAATGATAAAAAATGAAAAAGTGCAAAAGAGAGATCCTAATTCTTTGCACGTTTTCCATCTTATTCGAGTCTCTTCCAAACATATCAAAGCTTATATCCCTATTTGACCATTTTTCTAACCTCCATCTATTTCAAAGGGTCATTTAAACCCCCCCTAGTATGCCAGACCAACCAAGATAATAAAAAGTAATAAATAAATAAATAAAAGAGAAAAAAACTATAGGCTAAGAAAATTACTTTTTCCTAAATAAAGTCTTACTCTTAAGTCAAATTTTGTTATGAATTCCTTTCTCTCTCCCTCTCCCTTCCCTTGTATGTGTTTGTTTCTAAAAAAAAAAAATAGTCAAATTTTGTTACTGTTTCTTTCTTATTCTTAGTTATGTTTCTTTCTTTGTTTTTAGAGCTAAATTTAGTATACGTGTATTATTGACCGCTGTGGCCTGTGTGCTTGTAGTTGAAAGATTTGTTTATACATTATTTTCCATAAATAAGGACCATATGATATTTCTATTTCCTCACTCACTAGGATTCAGAGGACAGTGGCAATTAAATGTAAAACTAGCTACTTGAAAAGGTTGGAAAGTTTTGATAAATTTATGATTGTTGCCTAGAAGATACGAAATGGTTTTGAGGAAGCTGTTAGACTTAGCATTATTAGCATTGGACCAGCCAGTTGGCTAGTCCAACTAAAATTTTCCTACAAAACCAACAAATCAACAATCAACATACTTTAGACTAGCAAGACACTAAACAAAGTGCCTGCTAGCTAGTGTTAATCCAAAATTAATTATCACTGTTCTGGTCAAAGAAAAAATAAAAAACTATCACTGTAACATAGAGATTGATTTTTTTATTATTTTTGTTTAACTTTATTTGATCCAGTTGCTTTCTCTGTCGCAGCAAACTGTGTGTGCGCAACAAATTCAGCTAACCTCATCAACTTTTTCCCAATTGTTCTCTCTATAGGAAACTTGCTCTCTGAAATTTTTTTTTTTTAATTATTATTATTTAAAAACTCTCTAATCTATTAAAAAAATAATAGATTTTCCCAAAACTTTCAATGCGCCCCATAGTTTCCACATGTGTTACTCTTAGGGGGAAAAAAAAAATTATGCCAGATGTGTGGTGGGTGACGAATACTAAAATTATGGGATTGTCCAAGCAATGGATGAGTATTACATCTACAGGATTGTCATAATAGATGACGGGCTTCTCATCCACAGGGCTGTTATATGAGAAGACGACTATTCAGCATTAATGGCGTAGTCATTAATGTTTTTGTAACCAATGAGCTCCAACGGTCAGAAAGGCCAATTATGAGCCAGTCAAACTTCCATTTAAGCTCAGGCAGACATTACTCAAAATAGCCAAGAGATCCATTAGGAGGCCACTGATGGTTACACTCATAATGAGGCTTCTAACAGCTGTACTAAGGCTATAAATAAGCCGCCAAGCACTAGAAGAAAGGTACACAATTTCAAACATACAGAATTACATTCTAATTCTTTGAGAGATATTGAGAACTCTACTGACTTTATCATCAGAGAACCGTTGGCTAATGCCACTCTAGTGTCTTTCTCTCTTATCTTTGCAAGGAACATGACCTTGTCATAAGCTCTGAAGAGGTTATCAACTAACGACCATTTTTGGCTTCATCAGTTTGGCACCGTCTGTGGGGAACTTAGATTTGAATCACAAAGATTTTTGTAGCTCTACCATTCAAACGATACAATGGATCCAAGCTCAACAGGCCCACTTGATCTAATGCAAATGACCCAGTAGATTTAACCACTAGCAACAAATGTTGAAGAATTAACCAAGCAGAACGAGGAGTTAAGGCAGTGCATCTTCCATGAGAATAGCAACATGCCCCATCCTCGCCAATGTAATCGAGACAATGACGACGAGGGTTATAGCCCCCCAACCAGTAATAGAGAAGAAAGTTTCAGGCAAACAGAGTGGTCCAATTTCATACGAACAAGCAGTCCAGTTCCAAGCAGATAGAATAGCCCAATTGTAATAATGATGAGCTTTTGAAAGACATGAGGAAGGAAATGGACAAGTTGAAGAATGCTCTGAAAGGGAAGTCGTCCAAAAACTTAGACGGGATGATCAAAAGAATGGATTCACCATTTACCAGTGAAGTCCTAGAATGCCCACCCCCACAAAAGTTTAGGTTCCCTCAATTGAAATCTTATGTTAGGCATACAGACCCATTAGATCACATAGAGTCTTTCATGACATTGTTGAACCTTTAGATGACACGTGATGATGAAGTGATGTGCAAATCCTTACCAACAACTCTTAAAGGAGCCGCTTAGGTTTGGTTCAGCAAGCTAGAATCATCCTTATAGCAAACTTTGATCAGTTAAGTGATTTGTTTGTTCGTCATTTCATTAAGGCTCTAAGACACAAAAGGCCAACTTCTCATTTGCTAATGGTGAAACAGCAAGAAGGAGAAACTCTAATGGCTTATATGAAACGTTTCAACCAAGCAATCCAGGAAGTAGATGAAGCGAACGAATAAGTCCAATTGACGGCCTTCCAAGCTGGTTTGATGACTAAAGATTTTATCTTCTCCTTGGTCAAGACTTCACCAACAACAATGACAGATCTCCTATTCAAAGCTCAAAAATATATGAATGGAGAAGACGTGTTGACAATAAAGGGGATGGATGGCAAGCGAAAGATAGACAACATTGACGAGCCTCGACACAAAAAGAAAGAGAAGAAGGATCTCTCCCCTAATCAGAAGAATAAAAAAGGGAAGTTTGAGCCTCTTGAAGAAAATGGTAAATTTCAACCCTCTGAATATGCATGTGGAGAAAGTTTTGTTGCAGATCAAGGATGATCCAGATTTGAAGTGGCCGAAGCCTTTGACTTCACTACCACATAGACGAGATCAGAAGAAGAATTGCTAGTTCCACAAAGATCATGACCATACTATTGAAGAGTGCAGATATTTGAAGGGGCAAATTGAAGAATTAATACAGAAGGAGAAATTACAGAAGTTCGTGAAGAGG
The DNA here is from genome assembly GCA_032727855.1 of Quercus ilex subsp. ballota. Lineage (NCBI taxonomy): Eukaryota > Viridiplantae > Streptophyta > Magnoliopsida > Fagales > Fagaceae > Quercus > Quercus ilex. Next base: position 45,214,282 of record CM064912.1, on the reverse strand, counting down.
GATCATCATCATCACCGAACAGAAGAAAAGCCCAAGCTAGCTAACTTAAGAAAAGATGACAAGCAAGAAAATGCTAGGGCTATTGGTGGTGAAATAAGAATGATTACTAGAGGACCAATAACTGGAGAATTGTTCAAATCTTTGTGAAGAGCCTACCAAAGACAGGTTAATAGCGTCCATGCAGGACACCCAATGATGAAGAATAGAAGGACCGGAACAGAGGACATCATGTTTTCAAAACATGATGCTAGAAGAGTGGAACAGCCTTATGATGATCAACTAGTAATTATACTTACAATAAAAGGATATAACACTCTTTGAGTGTTGGTCTACAACGAGAGCTTGACGGACATCATGTATATGATGGAATTCCAATAAATGAAGCTAAACCGAAAATTCTCCGTCTTTTTAAATCTCACTTGGTCAGTTTTAGTGGAGACTGAGTTAATCCAAAAGGGATTATTTCCCTATCTATCACAGTTGGAACCTATCTTGCACAAGTAACCAAAGATATTGACTTTCTCATTGTTGATTGCCCATCGTCCTATAATGTCATTCTAGGACGACCAACTCTCAATTGCCTGAAAGCTGCTACTTTGACATACTGTCTCAAAGTGAAGTTTCTAATTGACCAGGGGATTGGAGAGATTCATTGAGATCAGGTGTTAGCCCAAGAATTCTATCAAGAAGTGCTTATAGGGAAAGAAAACTAGACCTGGATCATTGAAGAAAAGCAACAAGAAACAGTGGAAGAGTTGAAGATCGTGGAGCTGGTAGAAGGAGATGCATCCAAAACCACAAAGATCGAGATGACTCTGCCTTCAGCAATAGCAGACGACCTTATTCCTTCTTGAAATAGATTTTGGATGTATTTTCCTGGACTCATGAAGACATGCCAGGTATAGATGGAAGTATCATAGTGCATCGTCTAAACGTTAATCTAAAGAAGAAGCCCGTCCAGCAAAGATAACGAGTATTCGCTCGTGAGTGAAACAAAGCTATTTTGAAAGAAGTAGACAAGCTCTTAGCTGCAGGTTTAATTCGAGAAGTCTACTACCCATAGTGGATGGCTAATGTTGTCATGGTGAAGAAGTCAAATGGGAAATGGCAGATGTGTGTTGACTTCACAAATCTTAATCAAGCATGTCAAAAAGACAGGTTCCCCCTACCAAGGATCGACCAGTTAGTTGATTCAACGGTAGGACATAAATTACTAATGTTTATGGATGCATTTTCAGGATACAACCAGATCTGCATGAGCGAAGAAGACTAGGAGAGAACGGCGTTAGTCACAAGCCAAGGGCTCTATTACTACTAAGTGGTGTCCTTTAGGCTAAAGAATGTTGGGGCCACATACCAAAGGTTGGTAAACCAAATGTTCAGCAAGCAAATCAGGTGGAATGTAGAAGTCTATGTCAATGACATGCTCGTCAAAAGTAAGATGTACACAAAACATTTGGATGACCTAAGAGAGACCTTTGACACACTTTGGAAGTACAAGATGAAGCTCAATCAAGCGAAATGTGCCTTTGGAGTATCATCAGGATAATTCATTGGTTTCATGGTATCACAAAGAGGAATTGAAGCCAATCTTGAGAAAGTGAAGGTCATCCTAGAAATGATGTCACCCAAAACCGTGAAGGAAGTTCAAAGACTGACGGGACAGGTTGCAGCTTTGAACAAGTTCGTGTCAAAGGCTACAGAAAAATGCTTGCCCTTCTTCGAGACACTCAAGCAAGCTTTCGAGTGGATTAAGGAATGTGAAAAAGCTTTCAGAAACCTAAATGAGTAGTTGACGAGACCACAACTCCTAAGCCCGTCAGTAAAAGGAGAAGAACTTTTTCTGTATCTTGCAGTCTCCCAGATAGCAGTGAGTTTGGCTTTGATTAGGGAAGAAAATAGGGTGCAGAGGCCAATGTATTACACAAGCCAAGCCTGCCAAGGCGTAGAAGCAAAGTACCTTCGTCTAGAGAAGGTATCATTAGCATTGATTGTAGCATCAAGGAAGCTTTGTCCATACTTCCAAGCATATCCTATCATTGTAATGATAGAAAACCCCATCAAAAAGGCCATGAATAAACCAAACGTAGCTAGACGCCAGGTGCAATGCGCCGTCGAGCTCGTTCAGTTCTGTTAGGGACATATTTTATATAATTGGCTAATACTTTGAAAAAATGCACTTTACTTGTAATTGGGTAGATCTATGATGAGTTTAAGACTTCAAGAAACATGTTGTTCAAGTCAAGTGTTAAAGCCATGAAGATCTGACCAAGAAACAAGTAAAGAATAGTTGTTCATTAAAGCTCGATAGAAGTCTCGACAGAATCCTTTCTATCGAGATTTAATGTTGAAGCTCGACACAAGTTGTTTCTGTCGAGACTTACGAAATTAGAATTTTCAGATCTGATCTTCAGCCCATGTTTGTATATTTGTATAGGGTTTCTTTTCTCACAACCCTAAACATATATAAAGCTTATTTTTAAAGGCCGTCATAAAAAGAGAACATATGCAAAAAGTGAACTAGTTCATTATTCTTTCTGAAGAAGCTACTGCGTCTTTACGCCAAGGGTTTTGTAACTAAAGAACTTCCTAATCTTCATCGTTGATGAACTGAAGAACTTTGTAGCCAACATCTTCTTCAAGTTGCTGGTGTTAGTCATGTACTTAGATCTATGCATCATTGGTTAGTCACGTACTGGGATTTGTTCATTGAACTAGAAGATTGCCAGTACAATACAAGTCCAATTGGGTATTGGGGTAAGGGTTCTACTGTAGGTTGGTATTTCAGGATAGGCCAAAGGGTTTGGTAAGATTCCTTATAGTTGTAACCACTTGTGATTGATAATAGTGGATTCTTAGGAGTGGTAACCTGAAATTCACCCAGTGGGGTTTTGCCTCAGAGTTTTTCCCCATTTGTAAACAAATCACCCGTGTTAAATTTATTTTTCACTGCATTTAGATAATTTGGTGATTTGTTTGTGCTGCCACGCTATTGCATGTAATTGAACTTAATTAATTAACTTGGGTAATTAATTAATTTACAAGGGGTCAATTTATTTTAACCCAACAAGTAGTATCAGAGCAGGCACACTCTAATTAGGTTTAATCTTTGCTGTATGATCCATTGACCTTTGTTGTTATGGTGACAAGCGGTATAAAAAAATCTTTTATTTCAGATACATCTTGCTTTTCTAATCTCTATTTGATTGAGTGTTTCAGAAAATGTAAGTCTAAAAGTTATTTGAAAGCTATCTTGATGATTGTTGAAAAAGGTCTTAGTGTGACAAAGAAGAGACTAGACTATCTCAAAATGAAAATGTGCAAAGGACTTCATTTGAGAATGGAAAAAATTAAAGGTTTTGCTCATAAATGGCAACTGAGAGAGAAAACCATTCCTACTGATTTGTCCAGCAAGCGTGAAGTGTGCTTTATGATGAAGTCAGCACTTAAAGTAATGGACATATGTTTGTGGTACCTTAATAGTGGATGCTCGAGACACATGACTAGAGATTGTTCTCTCTTTAAGGTTTTCGAGTCAAAGAAAGGTGGAAATGTCACTTTTGGTGATGGGAGAAAATCTCAAATAAAAGGGAAGGGAACCATCTCTCTACCTAGACTGCCAGACATCACAACTGTATTATATGTAGAAGATCTGAGAGTGAACTTGTTAAGCATAAGTCAAATCTGTGATCAAGACTTCATCATGCTATTCTCAAAAGGGAAATGTCTCGTTTTGAATGAGTCTAGAAAGAAACTCATAAGTGGAGTCTGCACTCTGGATAACTAGTATGGATTGGTATCTAATGCTGACATTGTGTGCAATAGTATTCATTTGCCAAATGAAGACTTATGGCACCAAAGGATGGGATATGCGAGCTACAAACATCTGTCAATTGTATCTAAGCATGAATCAGTGTTGGGAATACTAAAGCTCAGCAAGGTTAGCAATGTTGCGTGTGGACCGTGTCAGTTTAGGAAACAAACGAAAGCAAAACATCTAGGCACTTAGACATCAGCTACATCCAGACCTTTGGAGCTACTACATCTGGATATCATGGGTCCAACTAGAACTAAATCTATTGGAGGAAAGAGATACATCACGGTCATAGTAGATGATTTCACCAGATACACCTAGGTCATTCTTCTCAAATCCAAGTTAGATGCTCTTGAGCACATTAAAGCTTTGTGTACAAGACTGCAAAATGAGAAGAACATGAAGATTAATCGAATTTGTAGTGATCATGGTAAAGAATTCGAGAACTCATACATGGAATCCATTAGAGTTCTCCTAGCCTTGGCTTATCACCTGAAGTTCAAGCTTTACCAAATGGATGTGAAGACTGCATTCTTGAATGGGTTTCTTAAAGAAGATGTCTATGTTGCTCAGCCTAAAGGATTCATTGATCCACACTTTTCGAATCATGTGTTGTACCTTAAAAAGGCTCTATATGGACTAAAGTAAGTACCTAAAGCTTGGTATGACTGGCTTACAGAATACCTGGTCTCACATGGCTTCACAAGAGGACAAGCTGATCAAACTCTTTTTATCAAAAAGGAGGATGGTGAATTAATAGTAGCTCAAGTCTATGTTGATGATATCATATTTAGGTCTACAAATGATGAATTCGCTCATAACTTCTCAAAGCTTATGCAGACCGAGTTCGAGATAAGCATGATTGGAGAGTTGAATTACTTCCTTAGACTGTAGATTTGTTAGTAAGAGTCAGGTATATTCATATCTCAATCTAAATATGCCAAAAATCTTGTGAAAAAAGTTTGTTTTGGAATTTGCTAGTCCTGTTAGAACCCCCATAAGCCCTAATGTTTAACTCACGATTGACTTATTAGGCAAAAGTGTTAATTCTTCTTTATATAGAAGCATGATAGGTAGTCTCCTTTACCTTACTGCTAGTAGACCTGACATTAGTTACAGTGTAGGAGTGTGCACTAGATATCAGGCAAACCCCAAAGAGTCTCATATGATTGCTTTAAAAAGAATCATAAAATATGTCAAAGCCATTACCGATTATGGAGTGTGGTACAACAAGGATACAAACGATGTCTTAGCTGGGTATTCGGATGCGGATTGGGCTGAGAATGCTGATGATAGAAAAAGTACATCGGGGGGTTGCTTTTATGTGGGTAATAATCTTATCTCCTGGATGAGTAAGAAGAAGAATTTCATATCTTTATCCACTGCTGAGGCTAAATACATCGCTACTAGTAGCTGTTGCACCCAACTTCTGTGGATGCAAAAACTCCTTCTTGATTATGATATTTGTCAGGAACATCTTACCATTTATTGCGACAATACCAGTGTCATTAACATCTCTAAAAATCCTGTTCAACATTCTTGAACAAAACATATAGAGATACGACACCACTTCATTCGGGAACTTGTCGAAGATGGCATACTCACTCTTGAGTTCATCCACACTGATGATTAAATGGCCGACTTGTTCAGTAAGCCTCTTGATAGCAAACGTTTTGAATTCTTATGTCAAAAAATTGGTGTAATCTCCATGGAGTAATCTCTCCTCTTCCTCCTCCTTTCTCATGCATTTGCATCTAGTCTTTATGCTTTATGTGTTTTCTTTCATGTTTTTGTTTGTTTGTTTTCGGTTCTTTTTATTTTATTTTATTTTTTTGGTTCTACACAAAAAAAATTAAATTTTTTTTTTGAAAAATCAGAAAAATACAAAAACATTGTGTTTGTGTATATTGGTACTTATGTACCTTGGATGGCCATTAAAGCAAAGTTTTCTAAACTTTGTATCTCTTGTAGCTTAGATGAGCATCTTTATGCACAACTAAGCAAATGAGATTTGTAGCTCGTGTTTGTGATGAGTACGATCAAGTGATATTTCACTCTTTATACTCAAATCACTCTTTTTTACAGGAAGGACTAGAAAATCCTAAGAGAATGCATAAATAACCATCTCACCACTAAAGCCCGCCAATCATGTATAACATCTGTATGCTTCGGCATAGCAAAATTGTGATGTTTTGGCTTACATAATTGGGTATTTCTTTTCTCTCTATATATGCCCATGCATGGAATGTTCAAAAAGAAAAATATGCAAAGAACATGAAAAGCAAAAAGATCAAAATGCTTTTAATAATGGTTGTAAGCGTGTTTCTAGGAGATGTGGGAGTTATATAATGTACCTCATAGGTGATAGTCCCCATCAAAAGGTTATGATTGTGTGTGAAGTGAATTAGATCACCTCATATCTTGAATCTTCATAATATGAGAAACTTGTGCACTCTTGCTATGTTTTCATACACAACACGGATACTCTTTGCTGCTATTAATACATGTGTAGGTACAATGTGATTTGGCCATCACAAGGAATACATGTGTTAATATATGCTCACTAAATTGTCTTAACTCGTTTTTGAAATATAAAATTAGTTAGACTTGTTTAGTGTGTGTGTGTGTTTTGGATCTATGGGTGCTTTGCTTATATGGTGAGAGATGTTTTGAGAGCTTAACATGTTGAGTGGATCTTTGTTTGAGTAGCTTGCTTGTTGCATTCATCTTTATGTGTTTTTTGTCCCTTTGAAAACTCATTTTCTTCAAGCTCGATAGCTTCTCGACAGATACCTCGACACATCCTTTTCTATCAAGCCTCTTTGCTTTGCTCTCAATAGATTCTCGACAGTAGGCCGATCCATCGAGATTTTCTTCTAACCTCTCTGTCTACTCAACAGATCCTCGACACATTCTCAATCCATCGAGATTTCTAGGTTTCTTCTCGATAGCACCTTGGCAACTTCTCGATCCATTGAGATGTTTTCGTTGAGCTTCTGTCACCTCAACACCTTCTCGACAGATCCTCGATCCATCGAGACCATCCTTTAGCCGTCGATAGATCCTCGATAGATTCACTTCTGTCGAGATATAGTGCTCAACAATTTCTTGACAGATCCTTGATCCATCGAGCTGCGTTTTTCTATATATAGCTGAGGTGTGATCCGGTTTTCATTTTCTCACTTCTCTCTCAATAGAAAACTCTCTCTCTTGACCCAAAACTCTTTCTCACTCTCAAATCTCCTCACCCACGTGTTCTTCGGCCTAGATAAAGCTCCAAACACTTGGTAAGTGTTCTCATCTTCTCTCTTTTCATGCATTCAAGCATTTTAGACCTAGGTTTTGGGGTATTTCAAAATTTTTCGGGTTTTCGAGTTTTTCATAAAATTTTTGGGTTGGGCTTTGTGAAATTGTTGTTATATGTTCACGCATTGCATCTTCTATACAGTATAACAATGTTTCATGCATTTTAGGATTGTGTGCTTGATTAAACTTATGAGTGTTGTTAGTTTTGGATTGGGTTTTACCCATGATACTTTTAATTTTTGCACATCATATGTTCATGCATTTTTTATGTATACATTCTTTCTTTTCTTTCCTATTTTGAACTTACGTTGTGTTTCTATTCTTTTTTTCTCTCTCTCTCAAATAGAACCTCCTTATGGCACCCAAACAACACAAATCTACTCCAGCTCGAAACCCTCTTCTTGGTTCCGGGTCATTCTCTTTTGATCCTCTTGTTCCATCTCATATTCAGTTCCGTGATGAGAAGGCTAAGCTGGATTTCTTTGAGAACTTCCAGAACCGTGGCATTCATCCGAAATGCCAGGTCATTCTGTCAGATTTCTCCGATACTATGCTACCCGATGTCATTTGAACTTAAGGATGGGAATCTCTTTGTGAGAAACCCGTGTGTTGTCCCATCATGTTATTCAGGAGTTTTACTCCAACATACATGGTATTGATACCTCTGTGCCTCAGTTTGTTTCTACATTTAGAGGTACACGTATCGTAGTTACTGTGGATTTTATATCCGAGGTACTACACGACCCTAGGGTAGCGCATCCTAACTACCCTGGCTGTGCGCGTCTCCTAACAGTGTCTAGAGACGACCTTATCTCTCACTTTTGTGAGACTCTGTTAGGTTCTAAAGATTTAGGATTTTATGTATTTAGAACTCTAATTTGTATTATTGGCAAACCATGATCAAAACAGGTTGTTTAGTCTTGTTTAGACTTGCTCAAAGTTGTGTCTTTCATGTAAAGTTGGAATCGAGAGGCTGCAGATGCATTGGTGCATTTCGGCCTGGCTCGATCGATCGAAAGAAAGACTCGATCGATCGAATCTCGGGTAGAATTCTTTTCTATAGAATTTTCCAACTCAGCCCTAACTCATTAAACATTTTGGGTTTTCTGTTTTTACCTTAGGTATATAAAGAAAAAACCCTAGCCACGTTTTTAGTGTTGCTCCTGTTGTATTGTTGCTCATACTTTTCTATTTTATGTAAATCTCTTGTGAGATCTAGAGGAGTTTTCCTTTACACAAAGCTTAGGGTTTTCAAGGTAGAGATATTATCTACATCTTGATGATCAACAAAGTTGCTGCCATTGGAGTTTAAAGAATAACAAGCGTGGGTGCTTGTAGCTGATTGGAGAATCCAAGAAAGAAGGAGTCTGTGGATTCGGAGTTTGCACGTGGTCATGTCAGTAAGTTCTACTGGTAGGTAGCATTAGGAAGTCGAGCGGGGAGATTGTAAATCCTTTTGTGTGAACTTCGATTCTTTTGCATAGTGAATTCAGTTTACCTCGAGGATAGCTAGGTCAAATCCTCCCCAGGTTTTTACCGTGTGGTTTCTTGGATGATCATATCATTGTGTTCTTTATTATTCCGCTGCTTTATATTCTTGATATGATTGTATGCTTGTGATAACCTAGAATTGCATGATTGGACTAAGTTAATAACTTGGCTAATTAACTAGGTTAATCTGGTTGGTTTAAGGGGTCTAAAACCGTTCAAATGGTATCAGAGCGGGTAGCTCTTTTCCTGTAGATCTTTTGATCTCTGAGCTGATCCTTGACCCCTGTTGTCATGGAACACGGTTATTCTCTTGTTGTTCCTCCTCACTTTGATGGGAATAACTATGCTTATTGGAAAGTAAGGATGAAAGCATTCCTAAAATCCATTGATGAGAGAGTTTGGAATTCCGTTGAGTATGGATGGGAGAAGCCCACTACTCCTGTGAGTGAGTGGCAAACTTCTCAAAAAGAAGCAGCTGGGTTCAATAGCAAAGCTATGAATGCCATTTTTAATGCTGTTTCCATGGAGGAATTTAAGAGAATCTCTAATGTTGAGGTTGCTCATACTGCTTGGAAAATCCTCCAAACTGTGCATAAAGGCACAAAGGCAGTTAAGATAAACAAACTGCAGCAATTAACTTCTAGGTTTGAGAGCATTAGGATGTCTGATGATGAATCCTTTGATGAATTTTATGCCAAACTTAATGACATTGTTAATTCTGCTTTTAATTTGGATGAAATCTATGATCAACCTAAAATTGTTAGGAAGATTCTTAGATATCTAACTGAAGACTTTAGACCCAAAGTTACTGCCATTACTGAGAGCAAGGATGTGGACTCCATCCCTGTTGATGAGCTTGTAGGATCTCTTCAGTCCTATGAGTCTGACCTACCTAAAGCAAACAAATCCAAATCAATGGCTCTTAAGTCTGTTGATGATGTTGATGTTGGTGGATTTGATGATGAGCTCTCTGCTACAGAGATAGCTTACCTTGCCAAGAATTTTAGAAACTTTCTGAGGAATACTAACAGAAAGGTAAGAAATACAAACACTGCTGAACCTAGAAACTTTAGGAAGAATGATCCCACTAAGGTTAATAACTTTGAAAAACCTAGAGAAAAAGTTGGTCAATCTTCAAATAATACTTTGGGTGCTCAGTGTTTTGGTTGTCAAGGGTACGGTCATGTTAAATCTGAATGTCCTACATTCTTGAAGTCTAAGGGTAAAGCTATGGCTGTAACTCTTAGTGATAATGAGATTTCTGATGATGAGTCTAGATGTGACAAGGATGGAAACTTCATTGCTTTAACTGCTACTGCTATAGTAAATGAAAGCGTATATGCTGAAGAGAACCCTTCTGATGGGGAACTCTCTGAGGATGCAGATCTTCAAGAGGCCTATAATAAACTTTGCAAAGTTACTGCAAAGGATGCTATGAACGTTGAACTTGGCCTGAAGAAAATTGATTCTCTTGAGCTTGAAAAGAAAAATTTTCTTGTTAAATTATTTAATGCTAATGATCTTTTGAACCATGTGAAATCTGAGAACATGCTCTTGCTTGATAAAGTTAAAACTTTGGAACATGATTTATCTGTTGCTAGATCTGCTAGTTCTAAACTTGATCAAATGTTGAATGTTCAAAAGTATCCTTCTGATAAATCTGGGTTAGGATATGTTGAAAGCATCTATGTGTCTGCTCCTAATTCCACAAACTTTGTTCCTTCATCTTCTTCTGAACCTTCCGTGAGTGAGGTTGTAAGTGATACTGTCAAACCACCTGTAAGTGAGGTTGTCAAACCTATAGAAGTTTCACCACCTAGGAAGATTAGGGTTGATCTAGGAGAGTCTAAACCTAAGAAAACTACCATTTCTAAGGACAAGATGCATGGTAAACCTGTTTGGGTTTGTCATTATTGTGGAAAGTCTGGACACATTCGTCCTAACTGTTACAAGCTTCAAGATGCTAAGAGAGCAAACAAACCAAAAGTGTCTGTGCCTCAAGCACAAGATCCTATGGCACTTATTGGTGAATTGGTAAAGGTTTTGAACCTTTATTCCAATCCTGGAGTTGGAAATCACTCGAATGTGAATAGGAACTCCAATGCTCGTGGTGCATCTAAGAGGTTTTGGATGCAAAAGACTATATCTAATTGAGTCATTCTGACATGGTCCTTGTGCTTCACTGCTCATTCCTTTGTGACCATTGTTCTCTGGTTTTGGTTGATTTTGTTTGTTTCTAGGATTTGCATTGCATTACATTCATGCATTTCATTATAGGATTTATTTGTTTTCTTTTTTTTTTTTTTAAAAGAGAGGAGAAAAGCAAGTTGTGTTTGGCACTATTGTTCTTGGTCTTTGAAAACAAGGTTGGTCAATTTATTTACACATAACATGTCTTGTGTACCTTGTTTAGCTTTGATGAGCTTATTTATTGCACTTTACTAGTTGAAGCTTTGTAGTGCATGTTGTGTGGGAAAAATGTTTATGGTATTTATCACTTTATCTTTATCTTGAAGTCACATGTTATTTGACTGTCGGACTTGTTCCTTTTGAGAAAGGCATAAATAACCATCTCACCACTGTTCACTAGCCAATCATGAACACCTTAGTGTATATCATAAGATTTTATGCTCAAGAAAGTGTAGCACATGCACAAAAAGAACATAAGGTGCAACCTCAGTTAATTGCTTAATGATTAAAACTGGTGTGTACTATTAGGCTTGATGCCAAATTTCATCTAATTATGGGGTAAAATTCAAGAAACTTACATGATTGAAAGCTTATATTCTAGGAGATGTGGGAGTTATATGATGTAACTCTTTAGGTGATAGTCTCTTTTGAATTCTATGTGACGGATTTTGTAGACTTTGTGATTTATTGCTATTCACATATCACCTCACATGTATCTCAAGCTTTTGCTAGTTGCACACATTACACAAGTTACTCTTTGTTAAATATTGTACATGTTATTGTGTGTGTTTTTGGTCTGACCAACCAAGTTTGAAAATACGTTGAGTTTTATGCAAAATTCTTTTTGCTTGAGAATGTAAAAGGAGACTGGCTTAAATCTTTCTTTGGAGAAACTGGGATTAAAATTTGGTTTTTTTTTTTTTAAATCATTCCATATCATATCATACTCATGCATTTTGTTTCGTCAATTTTAATGCTTTGAGGAGTTATTTTCAAAAACTGGTTTGAATTGTTCAAAACTGTGATTTTTCTCAAAATATTGTGAGCCACTGCCTGTTTCGATCGATCCAATCTGTTTTTCGATCGATCGAAAATACTTAAAATTCTTTTAAAAATCTCGGATTGATTCGATCGATCGAATGTGATTTTTGATCAATCAAAAGTTGCGAATCAGGTTGTTTAAAAACACTGTTCTTGACTGATTCGAACACTTTTTCAAAAAGTTTTTCAAACTTTTCTTCTCTCTCCGACTAGGCAAGGTTCTACAGTCAATTTTTTGTCGTTTTCCTCAGAATTTTTTGCTAAGATTCTCTTTCCTCAAGTCGGTAAGACTCTTTTGCCCCTCCTTTTGAGTTTATTTTCATATTTTCATGCATTTTTCATGCATTTTTCACTCAAATTTTTGGACCTTTTCTATTTGGGATTTGTGTAGATTCAAGACCTATTTTGTGAAATTGATCAATGGGTTTTTGTTGGGACATGATATAAACTTGTTCTTGGTGGTTTAATTTGATCAATTTTGGGTTTTGTGAAAAATTGAAATTTCTAGGGTTTGTATTGAATCCAAATTGGGGTTTTTGTTCAATTATGTTGAAATTGATGAAATTGGCTTGTTGTTTTGATGTAATTAGGCATTATAATCTGTGTGTTGTGTTATGTAATGCTCAATTCATCAATTTGTTTCAAAATTATCAAGTGGTTTTTCAAATTTTTGGGGTTTTTGTTAGAAACTCTATGCTCAAGCCAATTTTGTGCAATTGAACTTAAAATTGAACTTTGTTAACTGCATTAGTACATGCATCATGACATTATAACTGTTCATGCATCATATAGATTTTTGCTTTATATTTTTTTGTGCTAACTTGCAGTCTGCCCTTGGTTTTTGTTTTTGTTTTTTTTTTATTCTGTTGGTTTTCTCTTTGTGTCTCTGTCCTTTCCTTAGCACTATGCATAGGAAGACTAGGGCTCGTAGGTCTTTTCCCTCACCTACTCCTTCCCCTCCTCCCTTTGACCGAGAGAGGTTTCCTAGTGAGAAAAACCAAGAGATTTATGATATAGTGAACCTTAAGAGGAAGATTTGGTCTGAGTATTCTGTCATCTTAGATGAGCTTGATCCTACCATTAGGGCAAACTTTGAGCGTAAGGGCTAGTTACCCTTGGTGGATATTTCTGATCCTCCTCCACCTGCTACCTTGATTAGAGAGTTCTTTTCGAACATCTCTATCCACGTCTATGATTCCAACACCTTGGTAAATAGTTGGATATGAGGCGTAGAGTACACCATTACTTCTAAGGTAGTGGCTGATGCTCTAGGGGTACTTTTGGTACAGCACCCTGTTTACCCTTATGATGAGTCTCCTCTTTTGAGTGATGTCATGTCTTACATCACTGGGTCTTCTATCCAGTGGGGTTCTGGTCCTAGGATCACCACTGCTGAGCTTTCTGAGTTACACTATCTCTTCTTTAGGATAGCGTGTCACTCTTTCTGGCTCATTTCTCATCTTCACACCATTCCTCTCGAGCGGTGTGTATTTTTGTATGCTCTTGTCACTGATGCTCCTATCAGTTTTTCCCATTTGTTTCTTCGTTCTTTGAACGAAGTTTATAGGAGTTCATCTTCTTCTCATGCCCTTGTTCATCCTATTTTCATTCATAGGATTTTGCTTTATATTGATCTTGGTGGCTTTCCTTCTTCTGAGCCCGTTCATGTGATTGCTCCTATAGGTGTGTCTTTTCTTAGACAAAGGGCTACTCACCTTCGAGTTGGCTCTAAACACCCTAGGTCTGCGCCTTCTGGTTCCGCACCTTCTCCCTCTTCTTCTATAGGTCCTTCTGGTGAGGCTATTCCTAATCCTGATGCTGCTGCTGCAGCTGCTGTTCCTCCACCTCCATCGAATGACTTTGATATACGTCGCACTTTGGAGACTGTCATGACCGTTCAGGCGACTCATGGTCAGCTTTTGGTGGACTTATTTGACGAGATCCGTGCTTTGCGTGCTGATCTGGTGCATTTGCATTCGCCCTCTCCACCTCCTTTTGATGATGGCTTGTGATTGCTCTTTGGCATTCCGTCACAAAAAGGGGGAGTAGTGTTTGTAGAGGAGTTCTGTAGTTAGGGGGAGACTTTTTGTTTTTGAGGAGCTAGTGGAGATGTTAGATTGTATCTAGGTGCTTCACTTTGTATATAATTTTTTTTTTGGGCTATTCATGTTAGGGGGAGTAACATTGGTTTTAGATATACATGATATATTCTTGATTCTTGTTTTCTTTGGATGCACTGTTTATTGATTTATATTTCTGAGTTGTTCATTGATATATATCTTTATTATGTGTTGTGTGAATCATACAAGAATGTTATACCTGTCTATTTACTATTTTCTGCCACACATGCGTTTATGCTTTTGTTGAGTGTTTCAGGAATATACAGGTTGATTCAATTGAGCTGCTGTCTACACTTGCAACTGATGGATAGTAGTTAGGATTGAATTTTAGTTTTTATGAGCATTGTTTTTGTAAAGGGCTTTCACTTGTAAACTTTGAGCTTTGTGTTTGTGTTTTGTCACGGATTGCCAAAGGGGGAGTTTGTTGTTGGTTAAATCTGGTTTTGTATCTCATACAAAACACACAGCGGAAGCAACAAACAAAGATCTATTTCATTCATGATTGATAACTTGCACTATATAAATTTCAGAATTTAAGAACAAGATAGCGTACCTTGGTGCGGTGAAATTCAAAACAAAAGATTATAAGTACTTGAGAACACTTTTAATCTTCACTCCAATTCCACTTTACGCCCAAGAAGTGTGGTCTCTCAATCAGTTTCCAAGGAAGAATAATTGAGTGGCTTCACTCGCACATACACACCACTTCACAATGGTGTCTCTCCTTTTATTTTATTTTCTTATATAAAAAATTCTGTATGTTTCTCCCTTTTATAACTAACTGCTTATCTAATTGGGCTGGCTTATTGGGCCTTTCCAATTGGGCTTTAGTATGTGGCTTGGAGTGGGACCAAAAGGGACCAATAAGAGACTAGCTCCAATGGGCTTTAGGCTTTTCTGTCAACTCTTGATAAGTCCAAAGTTACCATTAATTATATTTAATACCACTATATAAATATAATTGCACTCTAGGCCTTATTAATTAATTATATCCCAAGACTTTATTATTCATGCACCCCTTCATAAAATATTCATAGTAATACAAAGTTATGAATGTAGACTACCACTTTGTAAATTACTACATCTTAATCCTTGAGTACCCAGTTTAATCCTTTAAAGTTATTCATCATATATTTATGAAATCTAATTACATAATTATATACTTTAGTAATTTCTTACCAAAGTGGTTAAGCCTAACTCTCAGAATAACTGAACCCATTAAACTTATCTCAAGAGAATATCTTATATCTCCATTAAGAGATTATGAATTCCATCTTGAGAATATATGTTCCATCAACACGAAATGTGGCTGCCCAACATACTGAGGTTTTGACCGTTACTTTAGATCTCACTCCTGATATATCAAAGCAACCTACACTTCATGATTAGGTCCATTATTCTCTCAGGATTAAGAGTTCATGCAAATATAAGTCTTGAGATTTATTATTCAATTGACAGTCGTTAGGAGAATAATAAATCTCACAGCAGTCTAGTTCAATATGTCTTAACTCTTAAAACATATTAACACATCAACTAGAAGTCTCCACTTCCATGATCAAGAGAAATCATCTTAGTTGATATGTTATAGTCTTCGCAGATGAAATGTCCAATTTCATCACCGACTATGAACTAAAATTCTGAGGTTACAAAGAACTTGTGACTTATATCTTCTGTGACTAAATCACATACTATGCATCTCATGGACTAAATGATAATGTCTGAATATTCATGTTACCATTATTTTAGGTAATAATAAAACAATTTTATTAATTACAATATTAAGTCATACATCATGTCATACATAATATTATACATAGCATCATACATTAGGATTTAAGGGCACTAATCCCAACATATCTCCCACTTGCCCTAAAGACTATTGTGCACTAATCTAACTCTCATTCCCTCCAAATGCGACTCGAAGGTCCTTTGAGGCAAGGCTTTGGTAAAGGGATCTACTAGATTATTTGCACTTTCAATCTTTGCTACCATTTGTTAGGTTCTAAAGATTTAGAATTTTATGTATTTAGAACTCTAATTTGTATTATTGGCAAACCATGATCAAAACAGGTTGTTTACTCTTGTTTAGGCTTGCTCAAAGTTGTGTCTTTCATATAAAGTTGGAATCGAGAGGCTGCAGATGCATTGGTGCATTTCGGCCTGGCTCGATCGATCGAAAGAAAGACTCGATCGATCGAATCTCAGGCAGAATGCTTTTTTGCAGAATTTTGCAACTTAGCCCTAACTCATTAAACGTTTTGGGTTTTCTGTTTTTACCCTAGGTATATAAAGAAAAAACCCTAGCCACGTTTTTAGTGTTGCTCCTGTTGTTTTGTTGCTCATACTTTTCTATTTTGTGTAAATCTCTTGTGAGATCTAGAGGGGCTTTCCTTTACATAAAGCTTAGGGTTTTTAAGGTAGAGATATTATCTACATCTTGATGATCAACAAAGTTACTGCCATTGGAGTTTAAAGAATAACAAGCGTGGGTGCTTGTAGCTGATTGGAGAATCCAAGAAAGAATGGGTCTGTGGATTTGAAGCTTGCATGTGGTCGTGTCAGTGAGTTCTACTGGTAGGTAGCATTAGGAAGTCGAGCGGGGAGCTTGTAAGTCCTTTTGTATGAACTTCGATTCTTTTGCATAGTGGATTTAGTTTACCTCGAGGATAACTAGGTCAAATCCTTCCCAAGTTTTTACCATGTGGTTTCCTGGGTGATCATATCATTGTGTTCTTTATTATTCCATTCAGACTCCTTCCATATGGGGTGGTAAGCTAAACACTCCATGCTCGAGTTTTGCTAAAGGCTCGAAATTCCTTAACATAGTGATGACATTCACTCTCACACCATTGTTTCACTATAACTCCATCACTAAGCCTCATGCTCATTTTCTTCTTTCCTTAATGGAGGATCTTTCCATCGACTTTCTCTCTCACTTTATCACATCTATTATAGATGAGTATCAGGATACCGCTACTCGTGATAACCTTATCTTTCATTCGGCTATCACGTGGATCCTTTAGCACTTCTCCATTCCTATTCCTCTCTCTCCCTTTTTCACCATCATAGGTGCCATCAGCGTTGGTTCTGTCCAGCAGAGCAAGGCTTAACTTCGACCGAAGTGGCCATGAGTGGAGACGACCAATCCTGCAGCTTCTGCTGTTCCACTCTCTTTCTCGACTCCTTATACCTTTGTAGCTGATGGTGTGACCCTCAACGCCATCATGGCGCAGCTTCAACAGATGAAGGCTGACTTTGGTGGTCGTCTTGACTATCTCACCGATGAGATGTGTCAGATGAACACTCGAGTTGATTGCATTGCCCGCAGACAGGCTCACATGGTTGGTCTTGCTCCTTCTCCTTCTCCTTCTCTAGAGGCCTTGCCCGATGATGAAGATGAGGATGATAAGGATGGTGCTAGCTCTTCGATGATGACGAGATGACGACCTTTCAGTGACTTACCCTTTGTCATTCATGACAAAAAGTGGGAATAGCTTTGGGTTTGGGAGTAGTCTTGTTTTTAGGCAAATTGAGTTAGTATAGGACATTTTTTATAGGGGGAATGTATACAGTTTTGAGGGATGTAGTGAGGTTTATATGTACTTCTCTTCCTTTTTAGTTATATTAGCCTCTTGTACACCAATCTTGTGACCATTATTATTATGACATACATTGTACTTTATTTTCTTATATATGATGATGATGTATGTTAATTTTCTTCACCTACCTCTACATGTGTTTTTTCTTTTCTCTGTTTATACACATGTTTCTTTATGTACACAATCATTATTTCAGTTTCACACATGATGCCTTGATGAGTTTTGTTTATGGGTTTCAGAAAGACAGGTTGTGAAAGTCTATCATGTCATGAACTCTCTTCTTGCAAAGTTTTGTAAGAGTTTGTAGTAAGGATAGATTTATTTTGTAATACAACAAGTGGTTATGAGTTTAGTGATTTAAGACTTCTCTCTTGATTATTTGTTTGTTGTGGTTTTGTCATGGATTGCCAAATAGGGAGACTATTAGGGACATATTTTATGTAATTGGCTAATCCTTTGACAAAATGCACTTTACTTGTAATTGGGTAGATCTAGGATTGGTTTAAGATTTCAAGAAACATGTTGTTCAAGTCAAGTGCTAAAGCCATGAAGATGTGACCAAGAAACAAGTGAAGAAGAGCTGTTCATTAAAGCTCGACAGAAGTCTCAATAGAATTCTTTCTATCGAGATTTAATGTTGAAGCTCGACACAAGCTTGACACAAGCTGTTTCTATCGAGACTTACGAAATCAGAATTTCCAAATCTGATTTTCAGCCCATGTTTGTATATTTGTATAGGGCTTCTTTTCTCACAACCCTAGACATATATAAAGATTATTTTTAAAAGCTGTTATAAAAAGAGAACATATGCAAAAAGTGACCTAGTTCATTATTCTCTCTGAAGAAGCTACTACGTCTTTATGCCAAGGGTTTTGTAACCAATGGGCTTTTTGATCTTCATCGTTGATGAACTAAAGAACTTTGCAGCCAACATCTTCTTCAAGTTGCTGGTGTTAGTCACGTACCTAGATCTGTGTATCATTGATTAGTCACGTCACATACTGGGATTCAAGCATTAAACTAGAAGATTGCCACTACAATACAAGTCCAATTGGGTATTAGGGTAAGGGTTCAACTGTAGGTTGGTATTTCAGGATAGGCCAAAGGGTTTGGTAAGATTCCTTATACTTGTAACCGCTTATGATTGATAATAGTGGATTCTTGGGAGTGGTGACCTGAAATTCACTCGGTGGGGTTTTGCCTCAAAGGTTTTCCCCATTCGTAAAGAAATCACCTGTGTCAAATTTATTTTCTGTTGCATTTAGATAATTTGGTGATTTGTTTGTGCTGCCACGCTATTGCATGTAATTGAACTTAATTAATTAACTTGGGTAATTAATTAATTTACAAGGGGTCAATTCATTTTAACCCAACAAGTTCGACATCGAGTACAAACCTAGTTAGCAATTAAAGCACATGTATTAGCTGATTTTATTGCTAAATTCACTTTTTCAGGTGACGATAGAATGCAGTTTTGGACCGTTCACACAGATGGATCATCCATCAAAGAACTGGGAGGCGTTAGAGTCGTCATGATATCTCTTGACAAGGATGTCCTCAAATATGGAGTATAGCTTCAATTCCCAACCACAAATAATGAAGCAGAATATGAGACAATACTCACTAGCTTAAGACTAGCCAAAGCCCTAGGTGTCAAAAGCTTAGTAATCAAAAGTGACTCCAAGCTTATTGTCGGGCAAGTTAACCATAAGTATGAAGCAAAAGAGGAATAAATGCAAAAATACCAAAGGTTATCCATCCATATGGCAAATCATTTTGATGAAATTAATTTTGTCCAAGTGCGAAAGGGAAGAGAATTCAGAAGCAAATGAAGTTGCTTGAATAGCTTCGTCAAAACAACAGACTTAGAATGAAGGCTTAATGATTGAAGTACAAACAAAGCCTAGTATCGAAGAAATCCAAGCTCTACAGGTCGAGTCTAAAGGCACTTGGATGACTCAATCCTTTCATACATCTAGGAGGGGAAGTTACCAGAAGATCCTCACGAAGCTAGAAGAACTAAGGTCCGTTTAGCGAGATTCACAATTCTCAATGGCCAATTATGCAAACGTGGGTATGCACTGCCATACCTTAAGTTCTTAAACCCATAAGAAGCAGATTATGCACTCAGAGAAATTCATGAAGAAAATTGTGGAAACCACTCGGGTCTAAGGTAGTTGGTAAACAAGGTCGTTAGACCCCGGTACTTCTGGCCAACAATGCAGAAAGATGCATTCTCTTTGGTCCAGAAATGACAAATGCCAATGCTTTGGAAATATTTAAAGAATTCTTGCAAAGAATATGGTAAGCATTGCCTCGTCATGGCCATTTGCAATATGGGGAATAAACATCGTCAGACCACTCCCATTAGGTAAAAAATAGATTCGATTCTTACTTGTTGTAATTCATTACTTTACCAAGTGGGTCAAGGCAGAACCCCTTGCTAGGATCATGAAGGCAAAAATCCAGGGCTTTGTCTAAAGAAAAAAAAAATCATTTACAGGTTCGGAATCCCGAGGATCATCATCTCGGATAACAGATGGTAATTCAATAACTCAAAATTCAAAGATTTCTGCTGCGGGCTGGGAATCAAGAACCACTTCCCCTAGACACCCCCAGGCCAATGGACAGATAGAGGTAACAAATCAGACCTTACTGAAGATTATCAAAGTTCGACTTAAGGGGGCAAAGGGGGCATGGCTAGAAGAAATCTCAGGTGTGCTGTGGGCATACCGAATAACAACAAGAACTCCTACAGAAGAAATGCCATTCAAACTAGCTTTTGGCAAAAAAGCAATTATCCTAGTGGAAGTTAATCTGTCCAGCCTCAAAACAAAGCCCTTTTGATGAGAAAACCAATGACGAGAGTCATAGGCTAGACCTTGACTGTCTAGACGAGGTCAGAGAGGATGCCTTGCAGAGATTGACGAAGTATAAGTAGAAGATGACAAAGTATCATAACCAAAGGGTCAAGCTCAAAAGGTTCAATCCTAGAGATTTAGTATTGTGCAGAGTGACAGAAGCCATGAAAGACCCAACACAAGGAAAACTAAACCCAACCTAGGAAGGCCTATATAAGATTGTCAAATATTCCAGTAGGGGGACTTATTACCTTAAATCACTCAATGGTAAACAATTACCTCATCCATGGAATGTAGAACACTCAAAAGTTCTTATTGTTAGTTAAGTAATATTTTCAATTTTCCTATGTTGAACTATTTTGTAAGCAAGAAAGAATAAAGGGACAAGCTCCCTCAAATGAATAAACATATTTTCTTGAAAAACATTATGTCAACTTCACCAAGGTCAATTTTCCAAACAAGAGATTCATTAATGAGTAAAACCATGTAGATGATAAAAATCCTTAACAAAGGAGAAAAGTCGTCATGACGATCAAATTCTTAAAGCAAGAGTAAGTCATATGATTAAATTCACAAGGTTAAAAATTGACGAGTACAATCATTATGACGATCAAATTCTTAAATCAAGATTATGTCATATAATTAAATTCACAAGGTTAAAAACTAATGAGTACAGTCATAATGATGATCAAATTCTCTAAGCAAGAGTAAATCATATGATTAAATTCATAAGGTTAAAAACCAACAAGTACAGTCACAATAATGATCAAATTCTTTAAGTGAGAGTAAGTCGTGTGATTAAATTCATAATGTTAAAAACCAACGGATTAACTCACATTGACGATCAAATTCTCATCACAAGAGTAAAGTCATGAGATCATATCCACAAGGTTAAAATAAATGAGTAAAATCATATTGACAATGACAATTCTCAAAGCAAGAAAACGTCATATGGTCGAACTCGTAATGCAAAAGATCTAATGCTTTAAATTGTTCACAAAGGAGAAGTAAAAAGGAAATTTTCTTAAGAAAACTCGTCAAAATATGGACGAGGACCAGCCTAAAAACAAGGGAAAACCAAAATAAAAGCAAAGTAAAAATAACAGTTTAAACGGTAGGATCGATGACAAGGTCAACAACAGGGTTAATAGCGAGGTTAGCAATAGGATCAACGGCAGGGTTGACAAGGGGATAAAACTGGGCTTCCTCAAGACCTTCTTCTTCATCACCCCCTTCCACCCCAGCTTGTTCATCAGCTTGAGCTCGTTCAGCTTCTTCGTTGGCCATCATCTCTTTATCGATCGCTTCAAAGTCTAAATCAAAGTAGTCAATGGCCTTAGAGTGTTGCTTTATTGTCCACCTCCGCAAGAGCTCAAAACCTTTGAAAAACTCGTTGAAGGTGATGATACTGAAAGCTTGAGACACCTAGAATTCTGAACAACAAGCATCCTCTCCGTCCTCAGCTGATCAGAAACTTCCTTTAGTTTGGCATTAGACTCATTGGCCTGGTCCATTGCCTTGATCAAGTCTTTCCTTAGCTTGGAGCTCTCGACTTCAGCCACTTCTGCCTTTGAGTTGACCATCACAACCTTTTCCTCTGTAGAGAGGTAATCAGTGGTCATGCGTAAGGATTGCCTCAGAACCTGTAGAAGGCAATCACATCTAAGACAAATAGGCATAAGAAAAGAAGACGACTGTTTGAAAAGACCTTACCTACATGAGTTTGTGGATATGACAACTAAAAATTTCATGCGAAGGGACTGAAGACAAAGCCTTGAGTTCATCATCAAATATGAAGTTGTGAGCCTATCTAAGCACTGTGGTTGGGTCAGTCCAAACACTTTCACCATTCTTCTCTGTCCCTTTGTGAGATCGAGGTGGAGATGGCAACTCTTCAATTAATACGGTGGGAGAAAGAGCCAAAAGGGTACAAACGGGGTTGGAGATGACAATCCCAGTCCTACTCCTAGCCCTTAGCCTCTTGGCAGGTGGCGTGGAAATCTTCTATGGAGGTTCATCTCCCTTCCCTTTAGACCGAGCATACTTGTTAGTGCTAAAGCGAGTGACCATGTCTGCAAAAAATGAAGAAACCGTCAAGCTATCAACAAAGATAAAAAATGACAAGGTAAAAGCGCGAAATTCAAACATTTACTACTCTTAGCCCTGAGAATAGATCGATGGACGTGATCAGAAGGTTCGGGCCCCAGAAAATTATCGTGCAAAGATCGAGGGTCCACTAGCTCTTCAAAGTCATCAAAGCCGAGGGAAAAATTCAAAGCAGCCCAAACCTGCTCCAGATATCAACTTTTCAATCTCGGATGAGCTTTAGCTGCAAAATGAAATGAATTAGAACAAGGAAGACATGCATGCCGGGAGGAATAAGAGACCCAAAAGAAGGGGAAAATGCACCAAGTGTGGGGACTCCCCACGTACGCGGAAACTTGGGCACCTCACCCCAAACCTCGTTCAACTTTATCATGCTTCACTCATGTATAGACACCCAGATTGATATGACACTCACGATCATTTGCCAAGCATTTGGGATGAGCTAACAAGGAACACTTTTGAAGTAATCTAACAATTCGTGAATAAATGGATGGATGGGAAACCAAAGGCCATAAAGGAAATCAGTCTTGTAAAAACACACATGACCATCAAGCCTTCATCAAGGATCTGAAAAAACTTTCTAAAACTTCTCATATGCTTTTCCTCTAAAACACACTTCTCAATCAAAGCCTAAAAAGACTTAGACATAGAAGATGAAGAAGGAACAGACACCACCGTGTCTACCTCCATACCCGAAGGATTGTCACTAGATGACAATCCCGTATCAAGTTCACTCGACCTCACCACGACATACACAACCCTTTCCTTGGCCATCCCACTCACCAAGTGAGGTTTTATCAAAGAACGGCGAGTCAAGTGGTAAAGCTTGAGCAAAACTAGCCCAAGGACAAAATCCCGAGGCATAACTTGCCCTACTTAGGAACAACGACCAACGAAAGACTCAAGGAAATCACCTAATCTAGCAAAGAGAAAAGAAACCAAAGGGGAATCTAACCTAATGGTGGCATAATCGACCATGAATGGAGAGAGGTTAGGAGGAACTCACTAGAAAAAACGTAGAGAGAACTCAGAAACTAAAGGAAGACAAAAGGGCAAAAGGAAGATGAGACGTTTTGTAAGGAAAGACGTGAGGTTAGCATGGGAAAGCGAGAAACCTCCTTCACACGTCCAACTAGTCAAAAGGAGACTAATGGCCATGACCAAACATGCAAGTGAAGGCATATTTAAAGCAACACGAATGGCATCAAAAAGAAAAAAAATCCTCGTCATGTGAAATGCAAACCGTCAATATTCCTACTATCATCCAAAAGTTCAATGAAGGACTACGGGGGCTACAGATGAATACTAAATTTATGGGATCATCCAAGCAACGGACAAGTATTACATCTACAGGATCATCATAACAAATGACGGGCATCCCATCCATGGGGCTGTCATATGAGAAGATGATCATTCAAAATTAATGGCGTAGTCATTAATGGTTTTGTAACCAGCAAGCTCCAATGGTCAGAAAGGCCAATCATGAGCCAGTCAAACCTCCATTTAAGCTTAGGCAGATATTACTCAAAACATCTAAGAAAGCCATTAAGAGGCCACTGACAGTTACACTCATTATGAGGCTCCCAATAGCTATACTGAGGCTATAAAAAGCCACCAAGCACCAGAAGAAAGGTACTCAATTTCAAACATACAAAATTACATTATAATTATTTGAGAGAAATTGAGAACTCTACTGACTTTATCATCGGAGAACCGTTAGCTAATGCCACTCCGGTCTCTTTCTATCTCACATTTGCTAGGAATGTGACCTCGTCATAAGCTATGATGAGGTTATCAACTGACAACCATTTTTGACTTCATTAGTGGGGGTTAGCATCAGTAATTACATACTAATTAAATAAATATCAACTGAATGAATGAGGTAATACATGACATTGCTCAATTCAATAGTTAGGTAAATAATATAAATCTGGACAACTTTAGAATTAGATCTAATGAAGCCAATTTCGTCAGTCGATATGTTCGTCTAGACAAAATCCGACGTGAAAGAGTTTGAGACCTGCAAAAGAATCGCAATGTTGTTTCTCTCCTTTTGGTCACCGATGTGTGCTTACCAATGAGCCTCCGATGATAAAGTCAGATGTAGATTAAGAGAGATAATAATAATTGAGAGTGTATTTTAATGTGTATGGAGGTGAATGTGTGTATATGTCTGCATGAATGTATCTTAACGTACCTTTGCTTAGGTTCTGAGGTGAATGTGTGTATAGATCTCTGACTTCTCTAGCTATTGGAGGCCTTTAATAGTGGTTTTAATGGCTCTTGTAACACCTCTGATGGCTTTATGAGGTGATTGATTAATGGTCAGGTATATGCATGCATCCGTTGGTAAAGGCTCATGCATTAAATGTGAATTTATGGCACTTTGTTCGTCCAATGACACCTGCTTTGATCATCAAATCTACTTGGGTCGTCCAAAGGATTCTTTGGATGAAGGGAATTTCTTGGTTAATCATTTTCCCTTATTCCGTGATTGTCATTACAAGTAATGAAGATCTAAGGAATATGAAATTTTGATCTTTGCTAATCATGATTCTTGAGATTCCTTTCAGCTTGCATTTAATGTGATGTGATATGGTTGTACAAGTCGTGGCCATATGTCGAGTTTTGGCTAGTTAAATGTGGGCACGTCTCTCAATTAACCTAGATGTGGCCATTTCTTTAGCAACTTTTCTTTGCCTTTCTTGCAAATTCTCCCTTTGAGCTAGAGCTTCTTAGCACTTTTCCTCAAGTATAGTTTTCTGCTACCCATATTTTGTTGCTCCCTTTATGTGTTAATGGTAGATTTTTCTGAAATTAAGTTTCTTTCCCCTTCGGTTTCCTTCTTTTTTGGTGGACTTGGGGCTTTTCTTGAGTCTTTAAGTGGTCACCAACCAACTATGGGGCTTTTCGTACCCAAGGATTATGCATTTAGACTAGATCTAACTGGTTTGTGTCCCTTGTTGAACCAACCTTTGCATTGGCATGAGTTGTTGCGTGAAATGTTTGTCGAATGAAGGGTAGATTCAGGGGGTTAGACCGAGTGAGCTAGACACTAGGTCATCATTTAGTGATGAGCTTGTTAAGATGGAGGTAGGAACCACTGCCTCCAGACCATTGTCTTGCAAAACTTTATCTTCTCTTGGAACTAGGACTATGCATGCTGTCAAAGCAAAGCATTCTTTAGACGAGAGACATCTTGCTAGGTTTAAAGATAGATTCCAATTTCTTGATGAAACTAGGGTTTGCCTCCCTTGTCCAAACACAAAAGCTTGTGCATTTGCCCCAGGGAAATGTGATTTTATGAGGTTGTTTTCTTGAGTGGCCTCAGATTCCCTATCCACCCGTTTATCATAGGGCTTCTTCATAATCTGAGAATAACTCTTGGGTAGCTAGTGCCAAACTCGTAATGGACCGTCATTAACTGCATGGAGATATGGATGGCCGTTCATGACAGTGAAATGATTAGGTTAAATGGGCTTTTATATCTGTATCGTCTAAGAGAATCGAAACGATCTAGGTATTATGAGTTTTCTCCTTAGAAGAGGAAGGCTAGGCTCGTTGTAGATCTTCCTTCATCCTTTCGTAGTTAGAAATCCCGATATATTTTTTTTTGTTTCTGGTGGTGGTTGGGAAACTCCATCTAACCATTTTTGGGGCGAAGTTCCCATGCTGTTGAGGAAGTGGGAGACTCCAAAGCTCAGTGCGTCGTCTATAAACCTTATGAGGTTATTTCTGTCTTTATTGTTCTAACCTTCGTTTTGCTTGTTTCAGTGACTGTTCATCTAAAGTTGAAGAGTAGATATAAGAGAAGGGTTCAGGTTTCCTTGGCATACGCGTAGACTATTGACAACTTCGATGATCTTATCAACCCACGGACTTTGTACAGGTTCTTCTTAGGACCCGACCCAACCCCCTTCATCCTGAGAGCTCTCGTGAAGGAAAAAAAGAGTATGTTTCTACTAAGGTGAATGCACATACCTGGATGTTTTGTATATGTATGGTTTTTAATTGGTGTGTCTCTTTTACTTTAGGAATGGCCACCCGGTTCAACCAGGACTAATATGCTCGTGTGAAAGCTAAAAGAAATGAGCCTTTATCCAATATTTCTTCATCTAATCCCGCTTGAAAAAACAGAGGTTGACTTTTGAAGAAAAGGCTACCATTCTAGCTTCATCCAATCCCGCTTTGACTAAGGTTAGAATGGCTCCTCTCGCTGTTTCCCTAGAAGTGTTTACCTCTCGTCCAAAGAGGACCAAAAATCATGATAAGGGAAAGGATAAGATTGGAGCAAGTGTCCAGGAGGACGCAGCTACTACTTTGGGGAGGGCCCATAGGATTGTGACTACGAACGAGCTGAAGTGGCTGAAGTCGAGAGCTTTTACACAAGCATGTCCAAGTAAGATTTCTCCATTGAACTTTTACACATTCATCTACATTGTGTACTTATTCTTTTTGTGGTTTGTCAGGTCTTGGGGGTGACACTACATAACACCAATGAGTATCTTGCTAATGAGGAGAGTGTGGTTTTGGCTACCTCCAAGGTTAAGGTAGTTAAGGCAAAAAGCTTGAAATTGAGGAAGGATCTAATCTCTTTGATGGACGAAGCTAACGTCGTGAAGGGAAAGTTAAAGGCTTTAACTGACGAGCTGAATGTAGGAAAGCTGCTAATAGTTAGAAAGACGAGCAGATTCAATCTACTCTTCTGAAGGATGAGTCTACTAGTGCTAAGGCCGTCCAAGATTTTCAAGCCATTGAGGAATATTTTGGCATCCACTTTCTTAATTACTTAAAAGGTTTTCAACTTCTAAGGCGCTACCTGATGAAGCACAACCCTATGGTTAATTTGGATAGCTTGTGATGAAGCGTAAGTTCATCAATCAAGATTATTAGATGGAAGCAATCTCCAGCCTTCAAAGGTGGTCACCGGTGTGGTGCCTGCCACAATGCCTCCGATGCCAAAGTCAGTATAAGATGCTATTCGAGAATGAACAACGCAAAGTAACAGAGCAAAAGAAGTCTCTTAGTGTGTATGTACCTAGTACTTGGCAATGTGTGGGCCTTATATATGCCTTCATGGCTTCTAGCCGTTGGTATAGTTATAGAGGTCTTAATGCTCCTCTTGGTAACATTTGATGCTGTGTAATGTGGCTTCAATGTGCTCCAACGGTTCATACAGTTGGCCTTGTAACTGTTTTAGGTGTAATTGTTCTGCATTGAATGGCTTTCCTGTCTTCGTCACTGACGTGGGACTTACTTTCCTTATCCAGAGATATCTTCGTCTGTACTTCGGATGTCGTCCTTGGTAAGTGAATTCGTCAGTCCTGTCAGCTTGGACTTTGAGGCAATTGATAAGGAAATCATTGCAGACGAGGTTGCCATTGAAGCTATTGATGGAGCTGTTAGAGTTGCTGAGGTTGTAGTTGATAACATCCCTAGAGTTAACGAACTTCCTAGGGATGACGGAGTTGAAGCCGTGGTTGGAGACAATGCCCCCATGCTTGATGTCACATGTATTTTTCTATTTGGTGCCCTATCTATTTTTGGGCTTTATTTTGAACAGTGCCATGTTCGTTTTTGGGATTCTTTTCAAACAATATTTGCTCTTATGCTGAGGTTTATTTCTTCTTCATTCTCTACTTACTTGCGTACTTTTTGCCTCATGCTTTATGTATGTTTGATTTTTGTTCTTTTGTGATGTGTGAACACTCAATGAGATTTTGCATACTGTAATTTGCATCACTTTTGGTTTGTCAAATGACCTGAATTTTCCTTAAGTGGATTTTTTGGATGGTCATGTGATTTGTATTTTCCTTGAGGGGACTTATATCACTCTGGGTTGTCCTCTGATATGAATTTTTCCTTAGAAGAATTCATACCATTTGATGATTTATATTCTCCTTAAGAGAATTTGTATCACTTAAATTCGCCATATGATTTGTATTCTTCTTAAGATAATTTGTATCATTCTAGTTCGTTTACGTGATTTATATCCTTTTTGGGTAAGGATTTTTATTACTGGCCTCGTCATGTGATTTGTATCCTTTTTAGGTAAGGATTCTTACCACTGGCCTCGTCATGTGATTTGTATCCCTTTTGGGTAAGGATTTTTACCACTGGCCTCATTATGTGATTTATATCCTTTTGGATAAGGATTTTTACCACTGGCCTCGTCATGTGATTTATATCCTTTTTGGGTAAGGATTTTTATCACTGGTTGGTTGGTTCAGCATACTCATAAAGGTTGTGAATGAATACTTCTTTTATTGAATTGTTTTAAAACATAAGCGAAAAATGTCAACAATCACAAAACTTGATGTCTACTGATGAATCCTCTTGAGGTGTTCAATGTTCCATGGATGAGATAATTTCTTCCCGTCCATGGATTCTAGATGGTAGCTTCCTTGTCTTGAGTAGTGGATGATCTTGTAGGGGCTTTCCCAAGTTGGCCCCAATTTTCCTTGGGTTGGATCCTTGGTTACCGGTGTGACTTTCTGTAGGACGAGGTCTTCTATGTTGAATCTTATGAGCTTCACTCTCTGGTTGTAGTAATCGGTCATCTTCTATTGGTATTTTGCTATTCTTTAGGACACTTAAGTTCTCACTTCGTCTAGGCAATCCAAGTTCATCTTTAATTGATCATCAATACCTTCTTCATAAAAAAAAAGTCCCTTCTTATGCTGGTGACCCCTACTTCAATAGGGATTACTGCTTTAGTGCCGTAGGTGAGATTAAACAGTGTTTCTCCTTTTGGGGTTCTGGCCGTAGTTCAGTAGGCCTATAGGACGCTTAGTAGTTCATCTAGCCATGCACCCTTCCCCCCTCTAGTCAAACTTTGATGATCTTCAACATTGTTTGATTAGTCACTTTTGTCTGTCCATTGGCCTGAGGATTACCTAGTGAAGAGAACTGGTTTTCGATACCAAGGTTCAAGAAAAACGACCTAAATCCCCAACTACCAAATTGGCAACTATTATCTGAAATGATCGTCCTGGATATTCCAAACCTGCATACAATGCTCTTCCACATAGAATCCTGCTCTTTAGCTTTTATGAATTTTGCAGAGCTTCTGCTTCCGTGCATTTGTAGAAATAATTAGTGACCACGAGTATGAATTTTACCTATTTCTTACCTCAAGGTAGAGGGCCTGCTATGTTGATTCCCCATTGCACAAACGGCCATGATGACATTATGATCGTCGTATTCTCTCCAAGTACTCTCTGGATGTTTCCATGTCTGTGGTATCTGTCATAACTTTTCATGAAATCCTTAGTTTCTTTCTGTATTGTAGGCTAGAAATATGTGGCTATGACTATATTTCCTATCAAAGACTTGGCTCCTCTTGAATGATCTTCGCAGATATCTTTGCAGACTTCATCAAGGATGTACCTAGCTTCTTCTTGCTCTACGCACCTTAGGTAAAGCCGTGAGAAACCTCTCTTGTGGAGTACGTCTTTTAAGACCATGAACCTGATTGTTTACTTCTTGATCTTTTTCTCCTCGTCTAGATCTGATGGTAATTGCCCCCTTTTTAATGTATAACGGGATTGGGGTTGTCTAGTTGGCACAAGTTTGTATTGTTGAGGTGTAGAATTTTTGAATCTCTGTCTTCCAATAATGTGTGCTTAGCCACTTTGTCCATTATTATTTTGCTTCATTCAAGAGCGAAATCTCTCATCCTTTACTGGACTAGCTTTCTCCCTGGGTTTACACTCTGGTGGTGTTGATTGATATCTCGAGAATTTCTGGGCATGTCTTCATGTCTCTAGGCATAAACGTGTAGGTTGTTCTACAAGAAAGTGATCGTCTCCTTCTTCGGCCAAGGATCAAGAGTCATCCTTACTTTGGTGAACTTCATCGAATCTCCTTCAACTAGTTCAATGGTTTCCAGTGTTTCCACTGCATCTGAATTTTTCTCCTTGATCATCCACATGTGGTTCTCCTTCGAAGCTAGTACCACCCGGTAGAATTCACAAGCTAAAACTTGATCACCTTTTATTTCCCCTATGCCATGCTCCATTGGAAACTTTATCTTCAAGTAGTATGTCGACATTACCGCTTTCCAACGATTGAGTGTGGGTCATCCTATGATTACATTGTAGGACGATGGTAGTCAATTACAAGGAAATTGAGTTGTTTGGTTACCTGAATAGGGTGTGAACTAGCCGTGACTGTTAAGGTGACTATTCCTCTTGTGTACACTCTGTCTTTGCTAAAACTGACAAGGGGAGACTCGAATGGACAAAGCTCCTTTGGATCTACTCTTAGCTACTAAAAAGCTGAAAGATAGATGATGTTGGCAGAGCTTCCATTGTCGATCAGGACACGTCTAGTGTTGAATCCTTCTCCCACAAGTATGATCACTAGTGGGTCGTCATGAGGTTACTTTACTCCCCTGGCATCTTCCTCAGAGAACACCATATTCCTATTTTCAATTTTTCTGTGTTTCAATGGTGGTGCTGCATGAAAATTGTTGACTTGTCTCTGCTGTGATTTCTTTAAAGACTTGAAAGATCCTCCTGATATTGGACCTTCGTTTATCATCCTTATTTCTCCAATAGCACTCTTTGGACGATCTGGTTGCTTGTCTTCGTCTCTAGGCTTATCTTCTGATCGTTGACCATGTTCTTATCGCCTTTATGCATCTCCCTTCACAAATTTGTGTAGCTTCCCCTACTGAATTAACTTTTCCATCTGTTTCTCCAAGTTTCTACACTTGTTCGTGTAATTTTCGTGATCTCGATGGAAAAGATAATACTTCTTCTTGTCATGAGTATTAGGGGAGGAGTTTAATGGCTTCAACCACGTAAGGAGTTGATCGTCCTTAATTTGCATCAATATTTTGTCATCATGCATTACTAAAGGAGTGAAACTTACCAATTTGAAAATGTCGAAGAACGACCTTCTGTGTGCATTTCTACGCGTGCAGGCGTGTTCTTGCGTGATCAGCCTCTATTCATGCATACATAGGCTTGTTCTTGCGTGCGTGTGTCTGTTCTTCAGTTCATACGCATGTAGGTTCCAACCTGCACACGCGTGCAGAATGCCTGCGCACGTAGCCTCGTTCTTGTGCGTGCACACCAGCAGGCAGAAACCCTAGTTTAGGAATTTGAAGTCCTTTTTCATCTATATCTCATCTATTTGCAATTTTAACATCATTACTCACCAATTTTACATCCAACTGTTGGTCTCATGTCAATTTTGAATCCAATATCACTTTCCCGTTATTCTTTTCACCTAACCATGCATTTAATCTCATTTTCTTTTTGTAGGTTTTAGCTCTATACTCTGGCAGAGGGAGAACCAGTCAGGCACTAGTTTGGTACAGCATCCTTACCAAGGAGACTCGGGGCCACAAACGTGCTGCGGGCCTTGAGCTCATCATCCATTTGCTACCTGAGAGGTCTGCTAGTGCCGTCTTCGTGCAAACTTTGGCTGAGAGTTGGTGGGACACTACTCACACCTTTTACATTACTAATTGGGAAATGACCATCACTCCCCATGACTTCCACCGCATGACCGGCCTGCGGTTTATTAAGGCCTCGAAAAGCTTGGAGGGCGAGTCAAGCACTCGGTTGGGTCTAGAGCTGCTTAGGAGGAGGTATGCCACAGAGATGATCTGCTACACTAACCTTGAGGCAGATTTCGTGCGTCGTCCACAGGGAATGGCTGAGGAGTGTGCCCAGATGGCCAAGGTCTTTTTGCTGTGCCTATCAGAGGCATACTTCTTCGCTAATGGAGGATAGACGGTGTCCTTGAAGGGGCTGGTCCTTTTCCAAGACTTTGAGTGGGCTCGAAATGCCAACTAGGGGTAAGCGTGCTTGGCCTAGTTTTATTCTTCCTTGGACACACTCAGACAGGGGACTCTTCCCTAGCTAATGGGGCCTTGGAAGCTTCTTGAGGTTAGTTTCTCTTTCTTTTCTTTTGTAGCTCATGCATTCTCAACCTTTGTGATTACAAATATCCACATGCCATTTAGGTTAAGACTATGTATCATATTCTTGTTGACTGCATTCATATCCACATCTTGCAAACTGTCATTCTGTAAATTGCCGTATCTATACCTTGCAAACGATGCCATGTTTTCTTGCAAATTGCCATTTTGCAAACTGTCATACCTGCATCTTGCGAACTGTCATGTTCTCTTGCAAACTACACCATATCCTCTTGTAAACTGTTATCTTGCAATCTATTATATCTTTTCAGTGCTGGGCTATGGAGTATGGTCTTATTGCTCGAGGCTTTTTGGTGGATTTGAAGAGCGTCACCTCGATCCAGGCTCACCTCAACAAGCTTTCTCCAGATGATGTAAGTTAGGAACAATATTGCTTCCTATTGCTTTCCTGGCTTCTTAGGATTTTCTTTCTAACCTTATGTGTTGTCATAGATTGTATGGAGTCCCTGGGTTGGTGTTGATCCTGTCATGGACCCAAACTTGAAGGCAACTACTATTGTTGCTTCTAGGATTGCCCAACCCCTTGAAGGTGCCAGATTGAGGGTGATTTACTTGGCAGAGAGGGTGTGTTGCCAGCTAATGGGTGAGGATGCGCCCCAGGTTCCAATGGACCCTCTTGAGTTCATGCTTGCCCTTCGCTCCATGACGACCGCAGAGTATGACCTCTGGGGGCCAAGCATCCCCTACACTGAGCGGATCACGAATGAGCTGGACTATGATGAGTTTAGCAAGACTCGCCTCATGCCTTCCCTTACTATTGTGGTGTGTTCTTGCTTCTCCCATCTTCTTTCAGCCCTTCATCATTTGCATTCTTGTACATTAGTCATATTCAAATGGAACACTTGTGTCAGGCGAGCCCTCTTGCTGGTGCTCCTATTGACCCTCCCCGTCTACCTTGGTCGATCTAAACTTATGGCCCTAGCGGCTTTACTTAGGAACATCCGGTTAGCTGCAATACAAAAGTCACGGGTTACCCCTTTCCTGAGGGTACATAGGCGTTAAGTTCTCTTTTATTCTTCCTTTACTTTTCTTGCATCTCTCAACCCTTGTCCTAAAACTATCCTTTTTCAATTTAGCCTACTTTGCAAGAGCACAAGGAGCTCATTTGGCTTGTGGGGAACCTCAAACTGGAGGTGACTGAGTATTCCAGGCAGCTGTATGGCGATAAGGATGTTGGTGTTGATGATGATGGTGGTGGTGGTGGTGGTGATGATGATGATGGAGGTGATGGTGGTGGAGGCTCAGAGTCGACTCCAAGCCATCAGCTGAGGAAGAGGCATTTTCAGTGATCTTGCAGGTAGACAAACAAACACAGACACAGACACAAACAGCATAACATAGTAAATTTCTTTTTGTTGTTTGTTTATTATCTTTCTCTCTTTAGCATACATTCCTGCACTTTGGATTTGATTTGAGACATTAGGTTGTGTTTTAGAACATCTTTCACATTTATGCTTTTATTTGGGATATGTACTTAAATTACAAACTTATGGAAACTTTGTGTAATTCTGCTATTCTTGATCTTTGATATTTGGAAATTCTGAGCTTGAATTGTGCCTTGAGTAGTTGTATAGGCTATAAGACTCACAGGAGAAGCTTTTGGGAGAAAACATACTTAAAACAGCAAAAAGGTGTGTCTCTGCCTTCTTTCCTGGGTGGACAGACACGGGCTTGTGCGCACAAGTCTTGACCATGCATGCGCAGTTTTGACTCTGCGTGCATGTACCAAGGGCCAAAAACCCTAATTGCCTTTATTCAAGTCAAAAATAAACGTTGAGGTCCCCTAAACCTTAACCAAACACATTCTAAACTCAGAGAACACTTCTCCAAGCTTTCCCACAACGATCTTCTCTCTTTTGGAGGTCTTGGTATGGATCAAGGAACATGGCCAAAGTTTCAAAGAGGCTCATGCTCCTTTTGGTCTCTCTTGCATCTTTCCTATGCCATCAAGTCAAAGCGAATGAACCTCTCTCTCAATCCCTAATTTTTGCCTAAGTCTTCGACCTAGCGGGATTCCTCTAACTTTTGCATGGATTGCCTTTCGATTTTCAACCCATCGAGGCTCCTTAAATTGTCTTTGAATTTATTTATTTTTTTCCTTTTCTTATTTTATACTCTCTCTCTCTCTCTCTTTTCCTTTCACTCACACTTTCTCTCCTTCTTTCTTACCTTTTCTAGATATGGCCAAATGAGAGATCCCAACTGTCTTATCCAACTTTAGGATATAAGAAATGAATTAGAGGCTATCTTGAAGTGGGTTCACATAGCCGAGAAAGCTTACAAAAAGTCCAATCAAAAGAAAGAACAACTGACTAACCACCTTTATATGCCCAAATTTCAATTTTCTGCACTTTATGATTCTCATGTCTTTTCTTATGAATTTAATAAAGGATTAGAATGCTCCAAACCCCTACGAAAATATTTTATCATCTTTTAATTTGAGCAATGAGAGAACCATCCATTTATTATCTTCGCTTATTGTCATTATTTTTCTTTCTTTTTCTTTTTCTTTTCTTTTGTCCATGCCATGTAATTTTTGCCCATGACGTCCTTTGAGGAATTTTCTCCATGCCCATGGTTTTTGCCCCTATCTTTTGCCTAGATCACCCTTTCGGGTTTTCAATTTAGTGGGGTTCTTTTGCCTTAACTTTTGCCTAGAATGCCCTTTCGAGTTTTCAACCTAGCAGGCTTTTTTCTTTTTCTTTCAAATGTTGTATCTTCGGAGTCTATCCACGTTGATTAGGCGAAGCATCTCTTCCCCATCCAAATTTGTAATTCTTGTAGCACCTCTTAACATGATCTTCTTAATAATAAAATGCCCAACCCATCTTGGCTTCATCTTTCCTCTTGGATAAAAAGTTTCATCTATAAGCACTTTTAGGACCAAGTCACCTTCTTTAAGGTTTCTAGGTTTCACCTTCTCATTAAATGCCCTAGGAATCCTCTTTTTGTATGCTTACGCATGGTATTATGCCATAGCTCTCTTCTCATCTATCAAAGCCAATCGCTCATATCTTTGTTTCATCCAATCTTCCTCTAGGACCTTGGTTTCCACTAACATTCTCAAAGATTGTATCTCCACCTCAATAGGAAGTACCACTTCACTACCATAGACCAAAGAGTAAGGGGTTGCCCATGCACAGCTAGAAGTTCTGTAACCTCATAAGGAAAATGGGAGCTTCTTGGCACAATCCTTGTATATCACTACCATCTTGGCTAGGATATTCTTGACGTTCTTATTGGCTGCTTCTACGGCCCCATTGGTTTATGGTCGATATGGCAAAGCCTTGTAATGCTCAATGTTGTATAGTTCCATGATCTTTCTAACTTCTCCCTCAAAGTGGGAACCATTATCGAAGATAATCTCTTGAGGTACCCCATATCGACAAATGATGTTATTCTCAATGAATCAAGCCACATGCTTGGCTTTTAATACGGAGTAGGAGGCCGCTTCCACCCACTTGGTGAAGTAGTCAATCACCACTAGGATGTATTCATGTCCATTTAAGGCCTTATGGGCTATTTTTTTTCTATCACATTTATGCCCTAGACTGAGAAAGGCCATGGAGAGGTCATGCTGTATAGCTCATTAGGTGGCACATGATTCAAATTTGCATGTGTTTGGCAATTGTGGCAACTCTTCACAAAGTCTACACAATTGGTCTCCATCATGTTCCAATAGTACCCTATCCTTAAGATCTTCTTAGCTAACATTCTCCTATTCATATAAGGACCACAAATCCCTTGATGAATTTCTTCCATGACTTTCTTGGCTTCTTCCTTCTTTAGACAACAAAGATGTATTCCATCATAGGATAGAGCTGACCTCTGCATAAGATGTATTGCATTGCCATCATCCTAATCAAATGATGCTCTCTCTTATCGGCACCATCCGGATATACCCCCAATTATAAGAATTTCATGATGTCATATGATAGGCCAAGAATGTATTGACCCCTTATGATAAATTAATTGATTAATTAGCCAAGTTTATTAATTAATCAAATTAACATGCAAAGCATGTGGTAGCACAAACAAATCACCAATTATCTAAAGTATACAACGAAAAATAAAATGACACGGTGATTTACGAACGAAGAAAACCTACATGGCAAAAATCCCACCGAGTGATTTTAAGGTCACCATTCCCGAGAATCCACTATTATCAAAACAAGCGATTACAAGTAAAGGAATCACAGTACCTTATACCAACCTACAGTTGAACCCTTACCCCAATACCTAATTGGACTTGTTCTGTAGTGACAATCTCTCCTTTTCAATGCACGGCTCCTAGTACGTGACTAACCAATTGCGCGAATCCTAGTACGCGACTTGATCACCAACTTGAAAAAGATGTTGGCTGCAAAGTTCTTCAGTTCATCACATGATGAAGATCATGAAGTTGCTTGGTCACAAAACCCTATAGTGTACAAACATAACAGCTTCTTGAAAAGAAAGAAGAACTAGGGCAAACTAGTTTTTGGTCACACTTTTCTTCACTTGTGAAATTGTGCTCTTGTGCAACTGTGCGTAACCTTTTACTAATCCTTATATATGTTTAGGGTTTTGAGAAAAGAAAGCCTAAACATACATTCATGGATTGAATGAAAATCAGCTCTGAAAAACTAGACTTCATAAATCTCGATAGATAGCCATCTATCGAGCTAGTTGTCAAGCCACATGCTTCAGTAGCTTTTAAAGCTTGATAGATGCTAGCTGTCGAGCTTTAATGAACATCACTTCTTCACTTGATTCTTGGACATACTTGCATTGTTTTAACACTTGAACTTGAAACATTGTTTCTTGAAGTATTAAACACATCCTAGATCTACCCAATTACAAGTAAAGTGTGATTTTCAAAGGATTAGCCAACTACACAAATTAGCGACATATGTTCCTAACAATGAATCACATATGTCCTAAAAATCTCCCCCTTTGGCAATCCGTGACAAAACCACAGCAACAAATGAACATATGAGAGAAGTCATAAATCACTCAACTCATATTCACTTGTTGAATTCAATAAAATCTATCCTAACACAAACTCTTGAAAAACTTTGCAAGAAGAGAGTTTATGGCAAGAAGGCTTTGACAACCTGTATTTCTAAAACACTTTAAACAAAACTCATCATGGCATCTTAGTGTGAAAGAGAAATATAAGATTTCATATAATATATAAGAAGCATGTACGTAAAGAAAGAAAAGAAACAATACATGTAAGGATAGGTGAAAGAACTGTAATAACAACCTCAAATGTATATATATCAACAAGTACAAGGTTTGCTATCACAATATGATCACAAGATCTAAGGTACATGAACAATGTATCTAAAATAGAAAGGAAAAAAAAATACATAAATTCCTCACTACATCCCTAAAAAATATGCACACTCGCCCTAACAAAAATCTCCAATACCAACCCTCCCCCTATGAGTATGACTACTTTCATATCCAAAATTACTCCCCCTTTTTGTCATGAGTGACAAAGGGTAAGTATATCAAGTAGACATCTCATCATCACTGGGTGAGCTAGCATCCTCATCCTTATCATCATCATCATCATCAAAGTCATCATCGTCGTCGGATGCATCGAGAGGAGGAAAGGGAGACTCTATGAAGCCACCAAGGCGAGCCTGACGTCTAGCAGTACGACTGACACAAGTGTTCACTTAACACAACTCATCACTGAGAGTTTCAAGGTGAGCATCCATGCACTGAAGCTGCACCATGATCACATCAAGAGTCACACCACCCACAGAAGAAGAGGGAGCGAAGGTGGATGAAGCTGAAGAAAAGGGAGGAGCTGCCATCCCGGACCGCCTCAAACGTAGCTGTGCCTTGCTCTGTTTAACGGTAGCGGCATCTGTGGCACACATGACATGGAAGTGATCAGAAATAGGATAGGGGATAGAAAAATGGCATAGAATCCTCATGATAGCCGAAAGGAAAATCTATGATGGAAAGAATAAAATGAAAGGGAAAATCTATAGTGAGATGCTCCAAAAAAGAATGCAAAAATCAAGCACGGGGCTCAGTAATAGAGTTATAATGAGATAAAGGATGCAAGACAAAAGTCATAACCATGTTAAGAAATCGAGGACCTTTAGCAAAGGCCGAGCAAGGAGTGAACTGACAATCACCCTAATCAGAGGGACGCTCACAAAAAGCAAACATAAGCTCGTTTTTAAACATAATCCTAAGACGCTCACAACCAGGGTAGTCAAGATGCACTACCCTAGGGACATGGAACCTGTCGGATATAATATCCGGTGTGACCACAATATGCATACCTCGAACACGAGTAACAAAGAGAGGTACTGAATAATCAAATCCATGCATGTTAAAGTAGAACTCCTGTACAAGCACGGATGGACAAGTGACCGGGACGTCACACAGTGACTCCCAACCCCTACTGTGAATGACAATGGGTAGGTCAGTGTCGGAGAAGTCCGAAAAAAATGACTTGGTGTTCCAAATGAATGCCTCGTCTAGAAAAGTTCTCTGAGAAGTCCTTAAGAGCCTTCTCATCACAGAACCGAATAGAAGAAGGAGTAGGATCAGAAGTAGTGGATGCCTGGGGACGAAGAGGGTTTTGGGACGGAGTAGACTTACGTTTAGGTGCCATGACGCAACTAACGTAAACAAGAGAGAGAGAGAGGGAGAGAGAAACACACAGAAAAGCACCAAACACAATCAATACATAAGAATATAGAGAATGTAAGGTACGTATGTATGAAAATGCATGAAAATGCATGAGCATGTGATATGCAATAGTAAAAACATCATGGGCTCAGCCCAATCCAATCCTACTAGCACACAATCAATTCAACAAAGTAAACACATACCTATAATGCATGAAACATTGTTATAATGCAAATGATATGCAATGCATGATGATTTAGAACCATTTTCACAAAGCCCATTCCAAAAATTTCACAAAAACTCCACCAATTTTGAAAAACCCCAAAAAATTTTCAAAAACTCAAAACTTATACCTAAATGTATGAAATGCATGAAGAATGAGAGAAAAAGAGCATACCAGTAGCAAGAAAAATGATCGTGAGGCTGAAAAGCTCTTGGGAAGGGAGTTTGAAGTGAGAAAGAAAGGTTTGGGAGGTGAAAAGACATGAAGCAGTCAAGAGAGATCAAGAGAAATGAGATCTGAATCACGTGGACCCTATATATAGATTCTCATAATTCCCGACAGATCGAGAGGTGTCAAGAGGTGTCTAGCTTTAAAGGCATGAAGAGATATAGCTATCGAGCAGCTGTCCAAAGGTGTCCACAGCAAAAACAAGCTCGATGGATCGAGGAGCTATCGAGCTACTATCAAGGAGACAAAAACTTTCTCGATGGATTGAGGAGCTATCGAGAAGCTATCAAGATTGCGATAAAAAGAAGCTGAAGAGCTTGATAGATAAGCTAGGTGCCAAGAGGTGTCGAGGAGCTGTCAAGATTGCTTAAAAACAGTTTTTCAAGAAGAGAAAAACATAAATATGAACGCAATCAAACATGCAACTCCACCAAGGATCCAAATAATATTTTAATCTCTCAAAAACATCTCTCGATCAAGAAAAATGTAAACACATAGATCCCAAAAATCACACACACACTAAACAAGTCTAACCAATTTTATATTTCAAAAACAAGTTAAGACAATTTATTGAGCATACATTAACACATGTATGTTGGGATTAGTGCCCTAGAATCCTATTGTATGATGCTACGTATGATATTATGTATGACATGATGTATGACTTGATATTGTAATTAATAAAGTTGTTTTATTATTATTTGAAATAATGGTAACATGAATATTTGGACATTATCATATAGTCCATAAGATGCATAGTATGTGATTTATGTGAAAAGTCACAGAAGATATAAATCACAAGTTCTTTGTAAACTCAGAATTTAGTTCGTAGTCTGTGATGAAATTGAGCGTTTCATCTGCGAAGACTATAACATGTCAACTAAGATGATTTGTCTTGATCATGGAAGTGGTGACTTCTAGTTGATATGTTGATATGTTTTAAGAGTTAAGACATATTGAATTGGACCGCTCTGAGATTTATTATTCTCCTAATGACTGTCAATTGAATAATAAATCTCACGACTTATATTCACATGAACTCTTAATCCTGAAAGGATAATAGACCTGATCATGAAATGTAAGTTGCTTTGATATATCAGGAGTGAGATCTAAAGTCGCGGTCAAAACCTCAGTATATTAGGCAGCCACATTTAGTGTTGATGGAACATATATTCTCAAGATGGAATTCATAGTCTCTTAACGGAGATATAAAATATTCCTTTGAGTCAAGTTTAATGGGTTTGTTATTCAGAATGTTAGGCCTAACTACTTTAGTAAATAGTTACTAAAGTATATATTTATGAAATTGGATTTCATAAATATATGATGAATAACTTAAATGATTAAACCGGGTATTCAAGGATTAAGATGTAGTAATCTACAAAGTGGTAGTCTTCATTAATGACTTTGTATTACTATGAATATTTTATGAAGGGGTTACATGTATAATAAAGTCTTAGGATATAATCTATTAATAAGGCCTAGAGTTCAATTATATTTATATAGTGGTATTAAATATAATTAATGGTAACTTTGAACTTGTCAAGAGTTGACAGAAAAGCCCAAGGCCCATTAAAACTAGTGTCTTATTTGTTCCTTTTGGTCCCACTCCAAGCCACATATTAAAGCCCAATTGGGAAGGCCCAAAAGGCTAGCCTAATTAGATAATCTATTATTAAGAGAGAAACATACAGAATTTGATAGAACATGAATTGGTATTTATGTAAGTAAAGAACACTCTCTCATTCTCTCTAGAACAAACTCATATAACTGATTAAGTGACCACACATCTTGGGCATTAGTGGAATTGGAGTGAAGATTGAAAGTCTTCTCAAGAACTTCTAAATTTTGGTTTTGAATTTCACTGCTTCAAGGTACACTCTCTAGTTCCTAAATTCTGAAACTTACTTTGGACATGTTATCAATTGAGAATGAAGTAGATCCGTTTAATTTTAAATTTTTCGCTGCGTATATGCATATTTCCATCAAATGGTATCAAAGCGATCTTTAATTTCCAATCTATATAACATGTTTTGTGAGTTTTGGAATTAGAGATAATAGTTTCTTGATGTTAGAAGATTATATATGTATTTAATTTTCTGCATGGTTGTTGAAACTATGCATAGTTAGTGCCATCAAATAAAGGAGGTATAATAAGAGACTATCCTCTAGCCATGACAAACAGTGGTCAATGGATCACATAGCAGAGATTAAAACCTAATCAAAGTGTGCCTACTCTGATACCACTTGATAGGCCAAGAATGTATTGACCCCTTATGATAAATTAATTCCTTACTTAGCCAAGTTTATTAATTAATCAAATTAACCTGCAAAGCGCATGATAGCATAAACAAATCACCAATTATCTAAAGTATGCAGTGGAAAATAAATTGACAAGGTGATTTGTTTACGAATGAGGAAAACCTACACAGCAAAAACCTCACCGGGTGATTTTAAGGTCACCACTCCCGAGAATCCACTATTATCAAAACAAGTGATTACAAGTAAAGGAATCCCAGTACCTTATACTAACCTACAGTTGAACCCTTACCCCAATACCCAATTGGACTTGTTCTATAATGACAATCTCTCCTTTTCAATGCATGGCTCTCAGTACGTGACTAACCAATTGCGTGGATCCCAGTATGCGAATTGATCACCAACTTGAGGAGGATGTTGGCTGCAAAGTTCTTCAGTTCGTCACACGATGAAGATCATGAAGT
This sequence comes from Quercus ilex subsp. ballota, assembly GCA_032727855.1. Classification (NCBI taxonomy): domain Eukaryota; kingdom Viridiplantae; phylum Streptophyta; class Magnoliopsida; order Fagales; family Fagaceae; genus Quercus; species Quercus ilex. The sequence goes on along the minus strand of CM064912.1, from coordinate 45,171,983 downwards.
TGCTTGGTCACAAAACCCTACAGTGTACAAACACAGCAGCTTCTTGAAGAGAAAGAAGAACTAGGGCAAACTAGTTTCCGATCACACTTTTCTTCACTTGTGATATTGTGCTCTTGTGCAACTATGCGTAACCTTTTACGACCCTTAAAATAATCCTTATATATGTTTAGGGTTTTGAGAAAAGAAAGCCCAAACATACATTCACAGATTGAATGAAAATCAGCTCTGAAAAATTGGACTTCATAAATCTCAATAGATAGCCATCTATCGAGCTAGTTGTAGAGCCACAGGCTTCAGTAGCTTTTAAACCTCAATAGATGCTAGTTGTTGAGCTTTAATGAACAACACTTCTTCACTTGATTCTTAGACAGACTTGCATGGCTTTAACACTTGAACTTGAAACCTTGTTTCTTGAAGTATTAAACACATATGTTCCTAACAATGAATCACATATGTCCTAACATCATAATACCAAGGAACCCCTTCCTCTTCTATAACCAAGACTGAAGCTTCGGCCCTCTCTTTGTGTACTATCCCATAACTTTTTTCAATCTCTAAGGGTCATGTCTATACTCCTTTGGGTATTTCGACCATGGAAGCTAAAGTAGCCAAAGCATCTGCAAACTGATTCTGAGCTCTAAGGATGACTGTATACTTAGTCTTGTCAAAGGTTTTGGTCAAATCTTCTAAGTATTGCTAAGAGGGCTTTAAGTGCTCTTCCTTCACTTTCCATAACCTTTGTGCTTGAGCTATATCCAAAGTCAAATCTCCAAAGACCTCAGCCTCTTTTACCCCCAATTCTCGAAGAGCTTCAATTCCAACGATATAAGTCTCGTATTCTGCCATGTCATTGGTTGCCTCAAAGTTCAACTTAACTGCCAAGGGTATGTGAGATCCTTCAGGAGTGATCAAGAGTACTTCTATCCCATTCCCATATTGGTTCATGGCTCCATCGAAATACATCTTCCATGCCTCTAGCTCAATGTCCAAAATGTCCTTATCCGAAAAATCTTCTCTACCATCCCCTCCTTCTACAGGGTTCTCGACGTAAAAATCTGACATGGCACTCCCTTTGATAGTTTTCTTTGCCACATACTTCAAATTGAATTCTGCTAATAGAATCAATCATCTTGATAGTCTTCCACTCAAAGCGGGCTTCTCAAACAAGTAGTTCAATGGATCCATTTAGGCTACTACCCATATCTGGAAAGGTAGGATAATGTATCTTAGTTTCTGTACGACCCATACGAATGCAAAGCATGATTTTTCTATAGTTGTGTATCTAGTCTCATAATCATGGAACTTTTTGTTCAAATAGTACATGGCTCTCTCATTCCTGTCATCGTCTTCTTGTGCAAGCATACTTCCAACTGCATCTTCTATGATAAAGAGATATGGGAGTAATGGCTTTCCATGCTTTGGGGGTATCAAGATAGGTGGATGGAGGAGATATTCCTTAATGAGCTCAAAAGCTTTCTGACATTCATCATTCCATTCATGAGGTTCATTCTTTCTTAGGAGCTTGAAGATAGGCTCACAAGTGGAAGTAAGTTTGGCAATGAACCAGCTGATGTATTGTAATTGACCCAAGAATCCCCTTATCTCTTTCTCGCTCTTGGGTGGAGGCATTTCTAATATGGATTTGATCTTTCATGGGTTGACTTCTATCCCTCTATCACTTACCAAGAAGCCTAACAACTTCCCCGAGGTTACCCCAAAGGTGCACCTATATTCTTGGGCTTGAATGGCATCACGGTGTAACAATAAATTCCCCATTCTGTGGTGAAGGTAGCGTCGGTCATATCCCTAGGGTACGGGCACAACATTGGCTATCCATTCAGCTTGGTGTACGGGTTTGATAAACCTTACTTTCAATTACTTGGTAAACTTTTCTTTGATCTTTAAAAACCATTCGATTCTCATACATCTCAACTTTTGCTTGATGGGTACCATGTGAGCATGAGTATCAATGTAGTGTTAAGCTATCTCAGGATCAATACCAAGCATATCTTCATAGGACCATACAAACACTTCTTGAAATTCTGTGAGCAGCTTTTTAAGATTTTTTTTTTCTTTCTTTCTCATTTAGAGTTGAGCCAATTTTAATTAAGCGTGGATTCTCATCATTGCCCAAATTAAGAGTTTCAAAAGTTGGTTCCATAGGTTCAATTTCCTTTTTCAATTGTTTATTAATTTCATTTTCAAATTCATTAGATTCATTTAAGTGCAAAATTTCAATATTATAGGACTCATCAAAATAAGCCAAATCAGAATTCATCTTATTAAAAAAGTTGAAAAGTACATTTGGACTTGCATTACAAACTTTCTTTCCCACATTCTCAAAAAACCCAAACCAAGTCCAATTATTAAGTTGTCTTAGATGAATTCTGCTTCTCCTTTCTTTCAAGGCATGTCACCTTCTTCTTCGAACAAAATCTTCAGCTTTGCGGACCAGTCCTTATCTTTCAAAGGTCCCCATACGCGGATGGCTTTAGTTACGTCGTACAGAGGCTCTCCTTCGCCAAGGAAGTCCCTATCTTCTTCGTCAAAAAACCAAACACCATCATCCTTGCTCCAATAGCTAATCAATCCATTGTCCTCCTCTTCTTCTTTGTCTTCATCCCTAGTCAAGACAAGGTATTGATCATCATTGGGAGGTGGGTCCATGTCACATTCAACCATGAAATGGGCTAGGTGATTTGAGCAGCTTCTGCTATTAAGATTCATTCTGACCAATCATGATCTTCCCATGATCCTGTGCTTCCTAATTCAGAGAAATCGTTAACATAGGCCCTCCAAAAGTTCCATGGTCCGGGAGTGCTCCTCAACTGCGGCATGAATTATGGCAGAAGAAGGTGAACCTTTCCTTTGGTCATCACTTAATCAATATCTTCTTGAGTCAAATTGTTAGACATCATGGCACGTGGAAAACTAAGAGAGTCCAACAAGTTTTAATAAATACATGCCCCAAGTAAAGTGTCCTTTAGATGTTCTTGGAAATTCTTTAAGTCCCTTTTAATGAAGGCCTAATTACAAAATCACACCCTTTCCTCTCATGAACCTTGCCTCTTATTTCATTGGGCTTTGATCTATTTACAGTAATGCTCTCATCTTACTCATGGACTTTCATTAGAATGTAATTAGAGATTTTCAACCCTTTGTCTCAAACATGGGCTTACCATGCATTCATCACCTTTGGGCTCTTCTCTTTCATTTCAATATCTTCTTTTTTCTTTTTTTTCTTTTTTTGAAGTAGCCCTTTAGCTAGAATACATTGTAGCCTTCCTCTCAAGGTCCATGAAGTTCTCATCATTTTGGGCCTAGGCATACAACAAAGAGGCCCAAGATTAGGGAAATTCATATTGACTTTGTAAGATTTTGGATGCTAAGTCCATAGCATACTTGTTATCTTAGGTCCAAAGTCCTTTTTTTTTTCCAAAAGGGCTTTTTGATTTGGGCTTATGATAGCAATTAGGCTATGGTATTATGAACCTTTCAAGTTAAGACATACCCATAGATTTAGGGATAAGCCTCTTATATGTGAGAACTTCTTTTCTTTTATTCCAATTGTCTTAAGGTATGCGATAACTTTAGGATCATCATTCCATTTTTTACATCTTTTATTTGTCCTTTAGAATTAGGTGATCACACAAGATATATGGTTAAACAAATAAGAGATATATAAAGGTACCCTCCTTTGATAGGATTTAGGATCTCTCTAAGTGTAGGTAGGCTCCTTAAAGCTAAAAGGATAGATAAGTATGTCACTTACAACTAGGTGGGCCATGATTCCAACCGAGGGCCTAAGTGGACCTTTGTGGATTGATGGCAAACCATTAACGTACTCAAAGCTCATCATAGGCAACAACACACATTATGAGTTGGTGGGATGAACTTCGAAAGACTTAGGCCCAAATGGAGCCTTCCATCTTCCCACTCATCACCAACTAAGATAGAGGGACAATAGAACCAAGTGAATGTGTGTGCAAACAAGTATTGAATAAGCCTTTATTAAGGTTAAGACATAGGAGACATAGGAATTAAACTCATAATTCCCAGTGGAGTCGCCACTATGGACACAAAAGGGGGGGAGTCGCCACCTAGTTTTTGCAATGGCCTTAGAACCATATATATAGCATCATCTCGAGGAAGGACCTTTTTGATCTTACTACTAGAGATATGGGTTCAGAGTATAAGTACAATTTTGGGAAGGTGTTAGGCACCTAGAACTGCCCAACCCTAAGGTTGGCTTCCTCTCATTTGTCTTATGTCTTAACCCTATTAAAGCCATACTCAATATTGCATTCTAACTCACACACACACACACACTAGCATACATCTAAGCATACAACATGGCATCAATCATCCTAAAGAACCTAATCATTCATCTATCATGGCATATCACAATATATCCTAACATACATCTAGCATCAATCTTAAATCAATCTAGCATGTTACTATCATACATATCATCCACCTAGCATTCATCTAGCATCATGTCAACTTATCACATTCAAGGCAGAAGCATAGGCAATAAGCAAATCATGGCAGAAACACAAGCATGGAAAGATCCAAGTAAACATGTGATTACGAATAACTCATCCAAACAAGCATGTTTATATCTATCATCAAACAAACATCATATGTGTTCATGTGAATGCATGACTTACCTCACTTAATTTGCTGCATCTCAGCACCATAAATCCTAATTTGAACATGTGAAGGGCAAACAAACAACAAACAATGAAACATAGACTAATATATATATATATATATATATATATAAAGGATCAAAACATAAGCACATTTTGCAAGGAAATAAGAAACAAAATCAAAAAAACTAGGGTTAGAGTTTCTTGGCAGGATCATGCATGCGTATGAACAAGTCTGCGTACGCATAATCTAGCCTGCGCAAACATGCAGGATTATATGTACGTGGGTTTGGCCCCAGAAACCCTAGCCAAGAACACAACAACACAGAAAACAGAGTAGGACTTCAAAACAATAATTCTAACAACCTAACATACTTTAAAATATAAAAACTACTTAAACCTAAACTACATGAACATAATAAACATAAAACAAGCAATGGAACAAGATTAAAACATAAATAAAAGCAAGAAATAAAAAGAAAAAGCTTAAAACTCAATACCTAAAAAAAAAAGCTCTTCAAGCTTGATTTTTGACCATTCTCCTTAGTCAAATCTATTCACAATCAATAAAAAAGTGATTAGGAATCTTAAACTCAAAGATCAAGGCCAGAAAAAGCCCCAATCAAAAGAAAATTTACTTAAAGATGTTTTGTAAAAAACTTCCTATTTAATTCACTATTTCTAGTGAATCTTAATGTTTTCCCTTAGAATTTCTGTGTTTTGAAAATGTACCATGTATGGCTATTTATATTGTGAAAATGGGGGTTTGGAACGGCTCCCAGACGATGTGAGATTCATTCCAAATATCAGCATTAATGCAAAAGAACTTGCATTTTTATGTTTCTAGAATCCTACATGAGTGCACAGGATCGGGCCAGCATGCACATATGTCATGGCTGCGCACACAAGCTGATTCTTGCATGCGCAGGCCAAGGGCTTCCTTGGCTTTACTTTTCCAAAAATAGATTTATTTGCTCATTAAAAGTTATATTTTTTATTTTAACATTTCTCAAGTCAATTTAACATCGGATTAGGCCCTAAACCAACTTTGGGTCTTAGAATTTCAGCATCATTGAGCAATGGAAGCCCAAGTCGTAAGGGGTACAAAATGTGTTATCTACACCTAATACATTGAATGACTCAACCAGGGTATGGTTTGGCAAACTACCACCAACCACTATAACTTCATTCTAGGAGTTAATCAAGTTATTCGTCAATAACTTCATTGAAGACCAAAGGCATAAGCACTCCTCGTCTTACCTGCTGAACATAGAGTAAGGAGAGAACGAGAGTCTTCAAACTTTCATCAGCCACTTTAATAAGGAAGCCCTATTAGTAGATGAGATGGACAAAAAAATTCATTTGGTAGCCTTCTACAATCAAGTTACCTCCGACTTGTTCATTCATAAACTGTATAAGCGAAAGCCACAGATGATGGCCAAGCTGATACACTCAGCCCAGAGCTTAATGAATGCTGATGACGCAATCATTGCCAAGAAGAAGAAGAAAAAGGCTGAACAAATGGAGGCTGGATACATGCATCATCCAAAAGAGGGTCCTCGTTCAAAGAAGTCCAAGATAGGAGAAAAAAGAGATTTAAATGGCAGAAAGGCAGGATCATCCTCGGGACGATACTCCAATTACACGCCTTTGAACGCTTCACTTGACCAAGTGTTGATGTAGATTAAGGAAGATCTGTCCTTGAAATGGCTAGAAAAGCTGACGAGCGATCCTAGCAAGCGGAATAAAAGCAAGTATTGTCATTTCCACCGAAACTATGGACACGACACTAAAGAGTGTTATAATCTAAAGCAACAAATTAAAGTCCTTATCAAACAAGGGAAACTGAAGAACTTTATTGGAAGAGAGCAAAAGGACGAAAGACTGCCACTAAAAGGTAAAGTAGAAAAGCCAATTCGTCCACCACTTAGAGAAATAAGGGTTATTATTGGAGGAACATTAGCTGCTAGCTCTGTTAGGACATATGTGATTTAATGTTAGGAACATATGTCAAATTAGAATTGGTTAATCCTTTGACAAAATGCACTTTACTTGTATTTGGGTAGATCTAGGATGTGTTTAATGCTTCAAGAAACAAGGTTTCAAGATTAATTGTTAAAGCCATGCAAGTCTGTCCAAAAACAAGTGAAGAAGTGTTGGATTTGAAAGCTCGACAGATAGTATCTATCGAGGTTTAAAAAGTTGCTAAAGCCCAATGCTCGACAACTAGCTCAACAGATAAGCTATCTATCGAGGTTCATGAAATTCAGTTTTTCAGAGCTAATTTCAATCCAATCAGTGAATACATGTTTGGGCTTTCTTTTCTCACAACCTTAAACATATATAGGGATTTTTTTAAGGGCCGTCAAAGGTTGCACAAGTGTGAAGAAAAGTTGTGTTCATGCAAATTGTGACCGGAGACAGAATTTGCCCTAGTTTATCTTTCTCTTAAAGAAGCTACTGTGTTTATACACCGTAAGGTTTTGTAACCAAGGAGCTTCGTGATCTTCATTGTATGACGAAGTAAAGAATTTTGTAGCAAACATCTTTCTCAAGTTAGTGAGTAAACTGCGTACTAGGATCCGCACATCGAATTGGTTAGTCAGGTACTGGGAGCTGTGCAATAAAAGGAGAGATTGTCACTACAGAAAAATTCCAATTGGGTATTGGGGTAAGGGTTCAACTGTAGGTTGGTATAAGGTACTAGGATTCCTTTACTTGTAACCGCTTGTTGTGATAATAGTGAATTCTCAAAAGTGATGACCTTAAAATCACCCATTGGGGTTTTGTCGTGTAGGTTTTCCCCATTCGTAAACAAATCACCGTGTCAATTTAATTTTCGCTACATTTAGTTAATTGGTAATTTGTTTGTGCTACCACATGTATTGCATGCTAATTGAATTAATTAATTAATTTTGCTAATTAATTTGTTAATTCATCATAAGGGGTCAATATATTCTTGGCCTATCAAGTGGTATCAGAGCAGACACAGTCTGATTAGATTTTAATCTTTGCTGTGTGATCCATTGATCCCTGTTGTCATGGCTATAACCAAGTTGAAGAGATCTTTGTTTTCAAATACATCTTGTTTTTCTAATCTCTACCTGTTTGAGTGTATCAGAAAATGCAAGTCTAAAAGTTATTTGAATTCTATTATGATGACTATTGGAAAAGATCTCAGAATGAAAATGTGCAAAGGAGTTTGTCTGAGAAGAATGAAAGTCAAAGACTTTGTTCATAAAAGGCAGATGAGAGAAAACACCATTCCCACTGATCTGTTGTTTAAGCATGAAGTATGCTTCATGATGAAGTTCGCAAATAAGGTTATGGACACATGTTTGTGGTACCTTAATAGCGGCTGCTCAAGACTCATGACTGGAGACCGATCTCTCTTCAAGGTTTTCGAGTCTAAAAAAGGTGGTAATGTCACTTTTGGTGATGGGAGCAAATCACAAATTAAAGTAAAGGGAGTCATCTCTCTACCTGGACTGCCAGACATTACAAATGTTCTATATATAGAAGATCTAAGAGTGAACTTGTTGAGCATAAGTCAGATATGTGATTAAGACTTCATGGTACTATTCTCAAAAGGGAAATGCCTTGTTATGGATGAGTCTAGGAAAAAACTTATAAGTGGTGTTCGCACTTTAGACAATTGTTATGGCTTAATTCCTGATGCTGATATTGTGTGCAATAGCATTTGTTTACCTAATAAAGATCTATGGCACCAAAGGATGGGACATGCTAGTTACAAACATCTTTCAATTGTATCTAAGCATGAGTCAGTTTTGGGGATACCAAAGCTCAGTAGAGTGAACAATTTGGTGTGTGGACCTTATTAGCTTGGAAAACAGATGAATACTAAACATTCAGGCACTCAAACATCCACTACATCCAGACCATTAGAGCTACTGCATCTGGATCTTATGGGTCCAACCAGAATCGAGTCTTTTGGTGGAAAAAGATACATCATAGTTGTGGTAGACGACTTCACTAGGTACACTTAGGTCATACTCCAACGATCCAAGTCTGATGCTTCTGAGCACATTGAAGCCTTGTGCACAAGATTGCAAAATAAGAAGAGCTTGAAGATTGATTGAATTTGAAGTGATCATGGTAAAGAGTTCAAGAACTCATATATGGAGTCCTTTTGCATGAGATCAGGTATATCTCAAGAATTCTCTGCTCTTATTACTCCTTAGCAGAATGGTATAGTAGAAAGAAAGAATAGGGTTGTTCAAGAGATGGCTAAAGCCATGTTCCACAACATGGATGTGGCTAGAAACTTTTGGGGAGAAGCCGTTGACACTACATGTCATACAGTTAATAGGGTGTATTTTATACTCGGTACCAAGAAGACTCCATATGAGTTATGGAAGGGAAGGAAGCCAAATGTAAAGTATTTCAGAATTTTTGGAAGTACATGTTTCATTCTCAAGGATAGAGAGAATGTGGGAAAATTTGACTCCTGAAGCGATGAAGGAATATTTCTGGGATACTCTTCTACAAGCAAGGCTTATCGGGTATACAACAAAAGAACCATGAAGGTAACGAAAACCGTGAATGTTGTTATCGATGAATCTTCAGAGTCTAGTTGTGAGAAATTTAGTGAGGAAATCCCCAAAGAGATTCTTCCTCCCGAGCCCAAGGAAGTTCAAGAAATTATTGAACAAGAGCCCGCATCTCTAAGTACTCCCAGTACTCCAAGTGTTGTAGAAGATTCAGCAGAAATATCTACTTCAACTGATTCTGACTCCCATGAAGAGAAAGGATCTTCCTCCAGGATCAAATTGAATCATCCTCCTGAAGTTATTGTGGGAAACATGAATGAACTTACACTAAAGAAGTGTACAGTTGATAAATGTGTTGCTAACTTTGTGTTTTATTCTTGTTACTTGTCACAGGTTAAACCCACTAAAGTTAAGGAAGCTCTTCAGGATGAAAGTTGGGTTGAAGCTATGCATGATGAACTGCTTCATTTTCAGAGGAATGATGTTTGGACTCTAGTACCTAGACTGGAGGGTGAGCACATCATCGACACAAAGTGGATATTCCGCAATAAGACTGATGAGGAGGGCAATGTGATTCACAACAAGACTCGTCTTGTAGCTCAAGGATACTCTCAGGAAGGAGTAAATTATGATGAGACATTTGCTTCAGTATCTCGTATGGAGTCCATCAGAATTCTCCTAGCCCTAGCATGTCACTTGAGGTTCAAGCTTTACCAAATGGACGTAAAGACTACTTTCTTGAATAGGTTCCTTAAAGAAGATGTCTATGGGGCTCAACCAAAAGAATTCATTGATCCACACTTTTCAGATCATGTGTTGTACCTCAAGAAGGCACTTTATGGTTTAAAGCAAGCCCTTAGAGCTTGGTATGATCAGTTCACACAATACTTGGTGTCACATGGGTTCACAAGAGGAAAAGCTTATCAAAATCTCTTCATCAAAAAGGAAGATGGCGAATTGATAGTTGCTCAAGTCTATGTTGATGATATCATTTTTGGATCGACTAAGGATGAACTTGCTCATAGTTTCTCAAAACTCATGCAGGCCGAGTTCTAGATTAGCATGATTGGAGAGCTGACTCACTTCATTGGCTTGCAGATTTGTCAACAAGATTCAGGTATATTTCTATCTCAATCTTAATATGCAAAAAATCTTGTGAAAAAGTTTGGATTGGAATCTACTAGTTTTGTTAAAACCCCTATGAGCCCAAATGTTAAACTAAATGTTGACTTGTTAGGTAAAAGTGTAGATTCATCTCTTTATAGAAGCATGATAGGTAGTCTTCTTTACCTTACTGCTAGTAGACCTGACATTAATTACAGTGTGGGAGTATGTGCTAGATATCAGGCAAATCCCAAAGAGTCTCATTTGTTTGCTTTGAAAAGAATCATAAAGTATGTCAAAACTGTTGCCGACTTTGGTATGTGGTACAGCAAGGACACAAATGATATCTTAGCTGGGCATTCTGACGCAGACTGGGCAAGGAATGCTGATGATAGAAAGAGTACATCAGGGGGTTGTTTATATATGGGTAAAAATCTTGTCTCCTGGATGAGCAAAAAGTAGAATTTCATCTCATTATCCACTGCAGAAGCTGAGTACATTGCTGCCAGTAGCTGTTACACCCAACTTCTATGGATGCAAAAACTCCTCCATGATTACGGTATTTGTCAAGAGCATCTTACCATCTACTTTGACAATACCAATGCCATCAACATCTTTAAGAATCCTGTTCAACACTCTCGAACTAAACACATAGAGATTCGACATCATTTCATTCAGGAGTTTGTTGAAGATGGTACTCATACTCTTGAGTTCATTCACACTGATGATCAGAAGGCTGACTTGTTTACCAAACCTCTTGATAGTAAACAGTTTGAATTCCTTTGCCAAAACATTGGTGTTATCTCCATGGATTGATCTCTCATTCTTCTCCTTCTTCCTCATGCATTTGCATCTAGTTTTATACATTATTTTGTTTAACGTGTTTTTGTTTTTTTTTTTCAGTTTTGCTTTATTTTTTTTTCATAAAAATTAAAAAAAAATTGAAAAATCAAAAAAATACAAAAACAGTGTGTGTATGTGTACATTGGCACTTGTGTACCTTGGATGGCCATTGAAACAAAATTTTATAAACTTTGTATCATTTGTAGTTTAGATGAGCATCTTTATGTACAACTAAGCAAATAAGTTTTGTGGCTCATGTTTGTGATGAGTAAGATTAAGTAATCTTTTGTACTTAACACTCGTATCACTCTTTTTGACGGGAAGGACTAGAAAATCCTAAGAGAAATGCATAAATAACCATCTCACCACTATTGCCCGCCAATCACGAAATGACATTTGTATGCCTCGGTATAGCAAAAGTGGAATGTCAAATGCTTAACATCATTGGGTATTTCTTTTTTATCTCTTATATGCCCATGCATGGTTTACTTAAAAGAAAAATATGCAAAGAATAATAAAAAGCAAAAAGAATCAAAATGCTTTATATATGATTGCAAGCGTGTATTCTAGGAGATGTGAGAGTTATAGGATGTACCTCAAATGTGATAGTCCCTATCAAACAATTATGATTGCGTGTGAGTTAAAATGATTTTCTCATATTTCAAATCATCATAACATGTAGACACTTCTGCAATCTTGTAATGTTTTTCACGCACAACATGCAATATTCTTTGCTACTTTGATACATGTGCAGGTACAATGTGATTTGGCCATCACAAGGAATACATGTGTTAATGTATGCTCACTAAATTATCTTAACTTGTTTTTGAAATATAAAATTGGTTAGACTGGTTATGTGCGTGTGTGTGTGTTCTGGATCTATGTGCTTAATATTTTTCTTGTTGAGAGATGATTTTGAGAGGTTAAAATGTTGTTTGGATCTTTGGTTGTATAGCATGCTTGATTGCATTCATGTCTATGTTTTTCTCTTCTTTAAAAAACTGTGTTTCAGCAATCTTGACAGCTATTGGACACCTCTCGATAGCTAGGCTATCTATTGAGCCCTTTCAACTTCTTTTCATCGTATTCTCGATAGCTTCTCGACAGCTGCTTGATCCATCAAGAAACTTTCTAGATGCTCGATAGATTCTCGATAGCTTCTCGATCCATCAAGATCCTTTTGCTGTGGACACCTCTCAACAGATCCTGGACAGCTCTTCAATAGCTGATTCACGCGTTTTAAACCTCGACACCTCTCGGCACCTCTCGATCTGTCAAGATTTATGACTTTCTATATATACAGTCAGCGCGATCTTTTCTCTCATTTTCCCCGATCTCTCTTGACAGATCTCATCTCTTCACCTCTCTTCACCTCTCTCTCTCTCACTAGGCTACATTCCCAAGTGTTCTTCAGCCTAGATCTTGTTCTTCCTCTCTGGTAAGGGTCCTTAATCCTTCATTCTTCATGCATTTCACGCATTAGACCTATGTTTTTGGGTTTTTGAAAACTTTTTGGGGCTTTTTTTCAAAATTGATGAATTTTTGTGAAATTTTTGGTATGGGTTTTGTGTAAATGATCCTAAATGTTTATGCATTGCATCACATTTGCATTTTAACTATATGTTCATGCATTTTAGATGCGTGATTACTATGTTAAACTGTTGTGTGTTGGTAGGTTTAGATTAGGCTGAGCTCATGATGCTTTTAAGTTTGCATGTCACATGTTAATGCATTTTCATGCATATGTGCCTTCAATTATTTATATTCTTTTATATTGTTTTGTTGGTGCTTTTCTAATTGTCTCTCTCTCTCTCTCCATCTCTCTCTTTCTTGCATTAGTTTGCTCTATGGTACCCAAACGCAAATCCACTTCGTCCCAAAACCCTCTCGTTCTAGGGCATCCACTTTTTCTTCTAACCCTACTCCTTTTCACGTACGGTTCCATGATGATAAAGCCTGAAAGGACTTTTCAGAGAACTTTTCTCAATGAGGCATTCATTCGGAATGCCAAGTCATCCTATCGAATTTTTTCGATACTGACCTTCCCACTGTCATCTATAATAGGGGTTGGGGGTTACTGTGTGACATCCCGGTCACTTGTCCCTCAGTGATCATACAGGAGTTTTACTCCAATATGCACAGATTCGATACTTCTGTACCTCATTTTTTTCTCTCGCGTTTGAGGTATGCGCATCATAGTTACTCCGGATATTGTATTCGAGGTACTACACGTTTCTAGGGTAGCACATCCTGACTACCCTAGTTGGAATCGTCTGAGGACTGTGTCCAAAGACAAACTCTCATCTCTATTTTGTGAGACACCCTCATCTTAGGGTGACCACCAAAACACCCCTTACTCGGGTTTTGCAAGAGGTCTGAGATTCCTTAACATAGTGATGACATTCATTCTTCGTCCTTTGTCTCACTATAACTCTATTACAGAGCCACGTGCTAAATTTTTGTTATCCCTCTTAGAGGATATTTCTATTGACTTCCCTTCTCATTTTATTCTATCCCTTGTAGATGTCTATAAGGATACGGCGACTCGTGATAAGCTCATTTTTCGTTCCGCTATCATGAGGCTTCTTCGCCATTTTTCTGTCTCCTTTCCCAAGTCTCCTCATTTCACGGTTATGTGTGCTATAGACGTTGCTACCGTTTGACAGAGCGAGGCACAACTTAGACCAAGGTGGCCCCAGACAGAGACAGCAACTCCTTCAACTTCTACCGCTCCATCCACCTCCACTCCTTTGTCTTCTGTGGGTGGAGTGACTCTCGAGGCCATTATGGCATAGCTTGTACGCCTGGATGCTCACCTTGACACATTCAGTGATGAGTTGTGTCAGGTAAATACCCACGTTGGTCGTATCACACAACAACAGGCTGTCATGGGAGGTTTCACTGCTTATACCTTTCCATCTCCACCGGCTTCAGAGGATGAGAGTGATGATGGCTCCAGCAATGATGATGTTGATGAGAACGAGGATGCTAGCTCACCCAGTGATGATGAGATGTCTTCTTGATATACTTACCCTTTGTCACTCGTGACAAAAAGGGGTAGTAGTTTTGATATGAGAGTAGTCATATACATGGGGGGAGAGTTAGCATTAGCATAGGAGATTTTTTATGATAGGGGGAGTGTCTATGAGGGATGTAGTAAGGTTTTTATGCATTTTCTTTTCCTTCTTTACATTTACCTCATGTATATTGGTCTTTGACCATTTGACATACATTGTACTTATATTTGGTTTATATCTACTAAAGTATGTTATTCACCTATCTTTACATGTGTTATTTCTTTTCTCTCTTTATGCACATAATTCTTATATAGTGTATGTAATCTATTATTTCTGTTTCACCCTAAGATGTCATGATGAGTTTTGTTTAAAGTGTTTCAGAAATACAGGTTGTCAAAGCCTTCTTGCCATAAACTCTCTTCTTACAAAATTTTTTAAAAGTTTGTGTTAGGATAAATTTTATTGTATTCAACAAATGAGTATGAGCTGAGTGATTTATAACTTCTCTTATATATTCATTTGTTTGTTGTGATTTTGTCACGGATTTCCAAAGGGGGAGATTGTTAGAACATATGTGATTTAATGTTAAGAACATATGTCAAATTAGAATTGGCTAATCCTTTGACAAAACGCACTTTACTTGTATTTGGGTAAATCTAGGATGTGTTTAATGCTTCAAGAAATAAGGTTTCAAGATTAAGTGTTAAAACCATGCAAGTCTATCCAAGAAACAAGTGAAGAAGTACTGGATTTTAAAGCTCGACATCTAGTATCTATTGAGGTTTAAAAGGCTGTTGAAGCCCGATGCTTGATAGCTAGCTCGATAGATAAGCTATCTATCGAGGTTTATGAAATTCAATTTTTCAGAGCTGATTTCAATCCAATCCGTGAATACATGTATAGGCTTTGTTTTCTCATAACCCTAAACATATATAAGGATTGTTTTAAGGGCCGTCAAAGGTTGTGCAAGTGTGAAGAAAAGTTGTGTTCATCCAAATTGTGATCGGAGACAGAATTTGCCCTAGTTCATCTTTCTCTTGAAGAAGCTGCTGTGTTTGTACACAGTAGGGTTTTATAACCAAGGAGCTTCGTGATCTTCATCGAATGATGAACTGAAGAACTTTGCAACCAACATCTTTCTTAAGTTGGTGAGTAAGCTGCGTACTGGGATCTGCACATCGAATTGGTTAGTCACGTACTGGGAGCCGTGCAATAAAAGGAGAGATTGTCAGTACAAAACAAGTCCAATTGGGTATTAGGGTAAGGGTTCAACTCTAGGTTGGTATAAAGTACTGGAATTCCTTTACTTGTAACCGCTTGTTGTGATAATAGTAGATTCTCGGGAGTAGTGACCTTAAAATCACCTGGTGGGTTTTTGCCGTGTAGATTTTCCCCATTCGTAAACAAATCACTGTGTCAATTTAATTTCCACTACATTTAGTTAATTGATGATTTGTTTGTGCTACCATGTGTATTGCATGCTAATTGAATTAATTAATTAACTTGGCTAATTAATTTGTTAATTCATCACAAAGAGTCAATACGTTCTTAGCCTGTCAAGCTCATCCAGATCCAAAAAGACCTACCTTCGAGTGGTTCAAAACGTTCAACTTACTGGTTGTCCACCAAGAGCACCAAAGACGGACAAATTTGCAATAACCTTCATTGATGAAGATGCAAGAAGACTCACCATCCTCATGACGATGCAATTGTCATCACTTTAACGAAAACTACACAACAAAAAGAGTGCTAGTAGATAACGGGAACTCAGTAGATATCCTCTACTACCTAGCCTTCCAGCAGATGAAGATTGATAAAGAATTACTCCATCTAACAAATGTCCCCCTAATTGGATTTGGAGGTACGAAAGTCCTACCAGTAGGCACCATCTCCCTACCAGTTGTGGTTGGGTCTTATCCGCAGCAGATTGCCAAGGAAGTGAATTTCTTCGTCGTTGACTGCTCCTCCTTATACAATGCCATCATAGTACAATCGACCTTGAATAATTAGAAAGTTGCAACGTCCACTTATCACCTTTCTGTTAGGTTTCCAATAGAGTATGGCATAGGAAAGGTCCAAGGTGATAAATTAGCAGCTAAAGAATGTTATCTAGCCATGTTACATATGGACAAGCAATTGCCAATGATGAATATCGAGGAAAGAAGGATGATCATCGAGCCGATTGAGATATTGGAAGAAGTTCCTTTGGATGAATCCAACCCAGAGAAGTTCACAAGGATCGGAACAAGTATGGAGGAGAAGACGAAGCAAGACCTCGTCTAATTCCTCAAGAAGAGCAAGGATGTGTTTGCTTGGAGCCATGAAGACATACATGGGATTGACCCAAGTATGATAACTCATCGTTTAAACGTATTCTCGTCCTACAAGCCCATCTGTCAGAAAAGGAGAGTATTTGCCCTAGAATGGGACAATGCCATTAAAAAAGAAGTCTAGAAGTCAGTAACAGCAAAGTTCGTCTGAAAAGTCTACTACCCAGATTGGCTAGTAAATGTAGTAATGGTTAAGAAAACTAATGGCAAATGGAGGATGTGCATGGACTTCACAGATTTGAACAAGGCATGCCCTAAGGATAGTTATCCCCTTCCACATATTAATCAACTGGTGAAGTCAATAGCAGGGCACCAATTGCTAAGCTTCATGGACACATTCTTAAGGTACAACCAAATCAAGATGGACGACGCAAATCAAGAGAAAACATCCTTTTTTACAAGCCAAGGTTTGTTTTGCTACAAAGTAATGCCTTTTGGTTTGAAAAATGTAGGGGCTACTTATTAAAGGTTGGTCAATCAAATGTTCCATCCACAAATTGTGTGGAATTTTGAAGTATATATGGACGACATGCTAGTAAAAGTGCAAAGGAGACACTGCATCTAGACAAACTCCAAGAGACTTTTAACACGCTTAAACGATACAACATGAAGCTGAACCCAAGCAAGTGTGCCTTCAGAGTTTCATCGGGGAAGTTCCTTGGATTCATGGTCTTATAAAGAGGGATCAAAGCAAACCCTAACAAGATCCAAGCAATACTAAGCATGGAACCACCAAAGAATGTCAAAGAAGTGCAAAGCCTCACTAGACGGGTAGCAACTTTCAACAGGTTTGTCTTAAAAGCTACTGACAAGTGTTTGCCATTTTTCAAGGTGTTAAAGAAAGCATTTGAATGGACAAACAAGTGTCAGCAAGCATTTGCAGACCTCAAGACGTATCTCATAACAACTCCCTTGTTAAGCCCGTCCAAACCAGGTGAAGAAATGTACCTCTATTTAGCAGTCTCTCCTCATGCAGTGAGCTCAGCCTTAGTTAAAGAAGAAGGAAAGGTACAAAGGCCCATCTATTACACCAGCAAGGTGTTAAGAGGAGCTGAAGGACGATATTCACCAATGGAAATGTTAGCTTTTTTGTTGGTAACAGCAGCAACGAAACTCAGACCTTACTTCCAAGCTCATGTCATCAACTTCTTAACAGACCACCCACTCAAAAAGGCCATAAACAAGCTAGAAGCAGTTGGATAATTGATCCAGTAGGCAATTGAACTCAATGAGTTTGACGTGAAGTATCAACCAAGAGAAGCAATAAAAGCCCAAGTACTTGCGGATTTCATTGCGAAGTTCACTCCAGCTCATGGCCAACAGACTAAAGACTAGGGGACAAAAGAATGGATCGTCCATGTAGATGGTTCGTCCACTCAAAATGTAGGAGTCTGAGTAATCTTGCAATCACCCAAAGGGGATCGTATAGAGCATGCTGTTTGTCTACAGTTCTAGACGACCAACAATGAAGCTGAGTATAAAGCTCTTAATAAGAGCTTGGATTTGGCTAAGGCATTGGGAGCTGAATCAATGGTTGTCCAAGGAGATTCATAACTAATCATAGGCCAAGTGAATGGAACGTGGGAAGCCAAGGAAGAACGAATGAAAAGATATATGAGTAAAGTCAAGCATTGCATCAAAGGCTTCACAACAGCAAAGTTCCATTAGATCCCAAGGGAAGAAAACACGAAGACTGACAACCTGGCTAGAGCAGCCTCTATAGACAACTTGTTAGATAATCCGATTAAAGTACAATAAATCCCAAGTATAAATGTTCTCGAGGTGCATCAAAGAGATGGAAAAGCTAACTGGACTACGTTAATTGTGTCATATCTTAAGGATAGGCCCCGCCACGAGGATAAAGAAGAAGTAAGGAAGCTAAGGGTCAGAGCAGTAAAATTTGTCCTTATGGATAAGATATTGTATAAAAGGAGTTTTTCTCAGCCCCACTTGAGATGCTTAACTCCAAACGAGTCCAACTCCATCATGAGAGACGTACATGAAGGTGCATGTGAAAATCACTCACGAGCAAGGTCCCTCGTCTACAAGATTGTCCGCGCAGGTTACTATTGGCCATCAATGCAAGCAGGCGCCAAGGCTTACATCAAAACATGTGAAAAATGTCAGCGCTTCAGCAACATACCTAGCCGACCATCAGAGTATCTTACCCCGATAATAGCCTCTTAGCCCTTTACTCAATGGGGACTTGACATTCTTGGTCCCTTTCCAACAGGACCCAAGCAAATGAAGTTCCTAGTGCTGGGAATTGATTACTTCACTAAATGGGTGGAAGCAAAGCCCTTAGCAAAGATCACCGATCAAAATCTTAGAAGCTTCGTCTAGAAAACATCATCTACCATTTTGGGATTCCTTTGAATTAGGAATCATTACTCCTCACCCTCCCACCTACAGGTAAATGGGCAGGTAGAAGTTGCAAACCAATCCTTGCTTAAGATAATCAAGACTCGACTTAAGGGGCCAAAGGGGATATGGCCCGACGAGCTACCCAGTGTCCTTTGGGCATACAGGATGATAGTGAGGACTCCTACAGAAGAAACTCCCTTCAAGTTAGCATATAAGAATGATGTAGTAATACCCGCAGAGGTTGGACTGACCACCTTCAATATGGCCCACCAGGACAAAGAGAATGAAAAGCTGCTTCATCTAAGCCTTGATCTCATAGACAAGGTAAGGATGGACGCAGAATAGAGGATAGCACACTACAAGAATCTGATGACCAAGCACCATGACACAATGGTCAAGCCTAGGTAGTTCAATATTAGAGACCTCTTCCTAAAAAGGGTGTCCTTGGCCACTAAGGACTCTGCTCATGGAAAGTTGGAACCCAATTAGGAAAAACCATATAGAGGAATCAACTACAAAAGACGAGGATCGTACTACATAGAAGTCCTAGATGGATGAAGGCTGGAGCATCCATGGAACGTGGAGCACCTAAGGAAGTACTATCAATGAAGACTCGTCGAGAAGGTCAGCATGGATGACCTTAACCCCTACAAACTATTGGTTACTACTAGTAGTCTATTTATGTTATCTTTCAGCGCTTATATTTTCTAGTAGCATTTTATGTTTTCTAGTATTTGAATTCCCTAAAAAGCACTAGCTACTAGCATGTGCCATGTCTATGAATGTTATTATGTTATGTACAAAGATCCTAGTTTATATATAAAGCAATCTGGAGTTTCTACTTAAGTGTTTTTAATCCTTTAAAAATCAAAGTCCATAAGAAAGGCTAAAAGCATGGACGAGTAAAATCTTTGGACGCAGAGATGTATCGTCATAAGCCACCTTTAGAAGAGGGAAAAGCCAAATACCACATAATGGAGCAAAACCTTGAGGTAAAAAAAAAGGAAGGAATAAACTATAGTTGTTAGTATCGTACGATACGCGATACGTATCGAATCATGTGTAAAAAGTTCTGTATTGTATCGGCGTATCGTAAGTGCTCATGAATCGTACGATACAGTGTGTGTATCGTATGAATCGTATCGTATTGTAAAATTGTACGTATCGTACGATACATAGACAAATGCTTTAAAATGAGATTTTTTATTAAAATTTGTACTTTTATTTGAATCTAACAAGTTGTTAGATTTGTTTTTAAAACAAAATTATTAATTTTCTTAATTTAGCTTACTAAAATAACATATTCATAAGTTTTTTTCCCCTCACTCCTACAATTGACTACACAGTACACATTTATCTTTCACTTTAATATTTTAAATTTTTTTTTTATTTTAATCATTATTGTTATAAGTCCAAGAAACTAGAATGACAAAAAAAATTTATAGAAATGGAAAGAACAAGAAGAGATAGTAAATGTTAATAACGAATAACGAATAACAATGAAGAAAATTTTAATGAAGAAATAAATTTGCAAAATTATAAATATGACAATAGCGTTGACTTAGATGGGGTTGATTAGGCAATTTGATGAATATGATGAAAATAAATTATTATTTTTGAGTCATTTGTAATATATTATCACTTTTGAATTTAAGTAATTTTAATGTGTATGTTATGAACACATGCTAGTTTGATTTATTTAGTTAGTTTGTTAAATATTATTACATAAGTGATGAATAAATTAGTCATTAGTTGAACATATTTAAAATTTATAATGAATATATCATTTATATATGTATATTTATAATTTTTTATAAATTTTATTAAGGGTTTGTGTATCTTACATACACGATACGATTCGATACACGATACAAAAAAAATTAAAAATCGATTCACAATACGATTCACGATTTGACAACTATGGAATAAACACCTCCCACATATACTCGACGAAATTCAATAAAATAAAAGATGAGCAAAAGCATGCAATAAAACAAACGACAATTATGGACAACCAACGCCTGAGATCCCTAAATAAGTGAAGTCCAAACCATTGACGAACATATATGAACACAAAAGAGAAAGGAATAAGTATCTAATCATGGACAACCATATATATAAATAAATTAACTTGTTCATGATAAGGGTGGACGACCAACATCCAAAAACTCTTAAAAGTTAAGCCTAAAAGGCAAATGTATAAAACTTGCATCCAAAACCATGGACAAAGTAAATGTAATTAAAGAAAATTAAAAATATTCCAAAACAACGAACCCTAATAACTTGAATAAAAAATAAAAATAAAAAATAAAACTACTTGGATAAACTGGCTGGGGCATCGTCCTTAAGTTGAAGCATCATCCTTAGGCTGAGCATCGTCCTTCGGGAGATAAGAGGTGATGGCATCGTCCTCAATGTTGACATCTTCTAAACTGCTAGGAAGTAAGGAGCTTTCAACAGCAATGCGAAGCCTTATGGAGTCAAAATCTACTCCATGAAAAGCTTCACGTGCATCTTGATGGAAGTTCTCAAATCCTACAGCATAGTTCTTGTCCAAGAGTTTTGTATACGCGTCAGAAGCTTTAAACTCTTTGATTGCCTCGTCCTTGGCTTTCCTCGGAGAAGAGGAAAACTCGTCACTCTTTTTTTGAAGGTGGTCTAGACAAAGCTCCTTGTCAACGATATCAGTGCTGAGTTCCTCAGCTAAATTCTTCAATTCCTTCACCTCAAACTCCAGATGCTTTACCTTGTCCTCCAGCTTCAACCTCTCCCCAGCTCACTTGCTTGACTCTCTCTCCATAGCAAGAACCTCG
This sequence comes from Quercus ilex subsp. ballota, assembly GCA_032727855.1. Classification (NCBI taxonomy): domain Eukaryota; kingdom Viridiplantae; phylum Streptophyta; class Magnoliopsida; order Fagales; family Fagaceae; genus Quercus; species Quercus ilex. The sequence goes on along the minus strand of CM064912.1, from coordinate 45,150,349 downwards.
GTGTCCAACTTGATTTTCTCCTTGTCTAAGTTTGTGGCTTGTCTAGACGTCACCATAAACTTGGACATGACTTGCAAAACCAAAAATTAAAATACGAATTGGCAATAAAATTAACAAGTTGCTATGGACAAAGGAAAATACCTTAAACAGATCATGGACGGTGGAACACTCAAACTCCTTAACAGACATGTCATAACAAGTCGTGACGTCCTCTTGCTTCACCACCATCTTGAACCTATTCCAGGCCAAGCTCTCACTCCTCAGAAGGGTGTGAGAAGCAATAGCAAGATCTTCAACGGGAGGAACTATAGACTATTTTGGATCCAAACGAGAAGAAGGAGGTTCAAAAGTTGGAGCCTCAAGAGGAGTTTTTGCAACAGGAGAAGTAGAAAGGTCAAGCTCGACGACTAGAGCCTTAGCAGGGATGGACGTGTCCATTTTAGGCCTTTTGTGGCCTCAACGACTAGGAAGGCTCCTAGTGTCAATCATCTTGGACATGGCCTTCCTCTTCTCTAAAGAGTTGTGAGGCACAAGCTTTAATGTCTTTAAGACATTTGGACGAGTTTGAAAGGGAGGAACGTCTTCAGTCTAGACGATCTCGTCACCACTAGCAAGCTCTTTTTCCTTATTCTCCTTCATAGTTGCCATTCTTGAAAAGATCGTCAAAGCTTAGACAAAACCACACATACACACACACACACACATATAAACTCACATCGACGAGTTGTAATTTTGTGAACCAAAACTTCTTTAATTGGAACAGGTCCAAGCCTCTAAGCCTCTAGACGATGGAGTGTTACCAAAGAATGAAAAACACTGTCAACAAAGGAGTGAGCTCTATGGACACGACACAAGTGAAAGTCACTCAAGGAAGGACAAGCTACAACTGAAAGAATAAAAGAAAGTTAGACAAAGATGATAAGATAATTAAGACGGGATAGAGTAAGCAACATACCCTTTGAGCGTAGACGACCCATGGCACCAACATAAGGAGGGAATGTATCCTTACCTACCTCAACAGGGCCACCAACACAAAACCTAGAAATAAAGAAAAAATCTCTCTTCCACAACCTATCAAATGTAGGAAGAGCCCGAATCATCCTACAATTAGAACCTCTAGCAGAAAACTGATAAAAACCTAGGGATTGGTTTATTTCAAAAGGTTTATAACAATATAAGAACTCATCCACAATAAAAGGATGGTTCCCCTCAAAAGCCTCCCCCCACAACACTTGCATTTTCACAATAATCCTCCATCCATTGGGGTTAAGTTGGTTTGGTCACCTAACCTATGGAGGAGTTCTCTAGCAAAGGCATTTAAGGGTAACCAAAGACTCCCTAAGAGATAAGCTTCATATATGCCAACTTTAGGAGAATTTGGAGTACAACACCACTCGCCCAAAGAAGGGAGATGAGTGTGAACTTCATCAGGAATATGGTATTTATCTTTAAGTTTAAGAAGCCTCTTATTGTCTATCTTTGATGGAATGTTCATGGTACAACACACCAAAACATCCTCCGTTTGATGAGGAGGAGAGGGAAAGGACGATGGAGGAGCTGTAAATGGGCCAGCAGATGATCTAGATGCTGCCTTTCTCCTCATTTCCTCCTGGAAAATCTCTATAGGAATCCCAAGGGTCCCAAACGAGTACACCTCATCTATGGAACCACTTTCACTACTACTACTACTACCCCCACTACGCCATGATACTTGTCTATCTCCCTATCATCCCTATCACTAGATGAAGAAACTACAATCTCAGCCATTTATAAGAAAGCTCTAAAGAAGAAAACCTTAGATGAAAAAGGAGATAATACTTGATGCTAGATGAAGAAAACTAAGGATAGAAGAGGAATTCTAGACGAGGCGCAAAGGACGAACAGAGACAAGAATGTCAGAAAGGAAAATTTAGAAAAGTGAGAGGGAAAGAGAGGTATTGAGCTATTTATAAGTGACCAGGTGGGTCACTAAAATGACATGAACCAACCAAAATACACCACATGGCCAATTTCCCGAAGAACGAAGCGACGTAACCTCCTGGTTGCTATGATCAAGCCACATGGCAACACCTACACCAATTGATTTCATCAAATCTTTGGATGCCACGTGTATGACTTATCAACAAATCAAAAAGCACCATGTATATATATGTGTGTGTATATATATAAAAAAAATAAAATAAAATAAAAAACCCAGAAAAAAGCAACACAAGGCAAGTACGATGAGGGCATGGACGACCTATGGACAAGGGGGCCAACTGATGGTGATCAACAACAGGTAGTCTTCATCCATTATGGTCGTCCAAGACCAGTAACATCCAAGATAGTCTTCAGAAAAGAGAAAAAAGGAATATGCACCACAAACATAAAATAAGTACGTTCAAGCATGTCATCAGTCATTCAAAGAGAATATGGTCATCCATACCATGAAAAGGTATGGACGACCCATAAACACTTAGCAAATTTCTAAACATTTTCCACAATCTCAAATGGTTAGATCACTAACCCTCATCTTGGAACGTGGGGTGAATTTCTCGAAATTCACTCCTTTCTCCCCACTAAGTCCACACATCTACCACGATGTTAGTGGCACCTAACAAGTACACCCACTCCAAACTCTCTATAAAATGGACCAAGCCACATCGAACCAAGGTAAGTTTTTGCTATTTATCCATTCACTATACTTGTGTTCTAGAGAGAAAATTGACTTAACCATCGAAAGATCCTTGGTCGGTTCACCCTGGTCACCTTCGATAGTCTCTTTATTCCTCTTTAGGTAATCCAACTGTCGTTGAAGCCTGGAGTATTTAACTTACTGATTTTCGAGCATCATCACTATTCATCTACTTACTATACTTGAATTCTAGAGAGAAAATTGACTTAACAAATGGAGGGTCCTTGGCTGATCCACCTCGGTCACCTTCGATAGTCTCTTTCTTTCTCTTCAAGTCATCCAACTACTGTGGAAGCCTGAAACATTCAGCCTACTGATTTTTCAGGCATCATCAGTCAAAATGAAGTTTTCACTATGATGTTATATCCTTGATTTTAGGTTGTTTGGAGACTTTTCTAGTCAAATCAATATAAATTAGAATGGTTTAGAAATGTTTTTACTTTGAACATAAATTTGTTAAGTAGTTTAATAGGGATGAAATATGTAAAACGGAAATTGAAATCTATTATCGATAAACAAAATTCATATTATTTTTTCTTTTACGGTGGTTTCAATAGTTCTTATTCGTGGATTCAAGAAAACTATTATGCATTTATTGTTTACATTGTTTGTTCAAGAAACCCCTAAAATTTCTTATTAATTAAATTTTTTTTTTTCCTAGCTAGAAGTGCATTATGCACAAATCTAACCCAAAACTGTTCCAAGGTATTTGAAGAGTTGGGAATGGATAAAACATTGCTATTCAACATCCTACTTGGTTCAAACCCAAAATTTAGAATTTACCCTAACCCCTACATTTCACCTATGTTGCAAATCTCATCAACCACAAAACCGACACTTGGAACTCACCTTTAATCCACTCCCTTTATGATAAGGATGAAGCCAACCATATTCTAAACATCCCAATCCCCAAAACAAACTTATGAGCACAGGATGATAAAATCATTTGGCCTTACTCCATAAATGACAAATTCCAAGTCAAAAAAGTATACAACATTTTTCTCCAAGATGAAACACATCGTCAACCCCACACTTGTCACCCACATATTCATATTGAAACTTAGAAATCTCTATGGAAAGTGCATCTACCCCTAAACATCTTCAATTTCACCTCAAAAGTATTCCATGAGGCTTTACCTATTAGAACTATCCTTGTGCATAGAGGAAAACATATGCTCTATGCCAAGAGAACCTAACTTGCTCGTGCATTGTCCTTTTTTTAGAGCTGTATGGCTAGGCAGCGCTCTTACCATTAGAGTGGACACCCTCCCTTTCAGCTCTATAACGATCACCAAATGGTTCATGGGAAGTAAGAAGAATCTGCAGATCAAAAATAATATTCAAAGGCTTCTTACTTAATATTCCTTGAGTTTGGTGCATCCACACAAGAATAACATCATCTTTGAAGGACAACAACCAAATATCATGGAAATTATGCTAACCTCAAAATATTTGGCTAACAGGTACACAAAGGCTTTTGATAGTTTTGATGCAAGTTTATTCTAGACAACAAATGAAGAGAATTGTTGAATTGAAGTAGCCTATCTTACCAATAGCCTTGCAACTCAACTAGTACATCTTGGTGTTTCTAACAGAGATGTCCACGGTATAAGCAGCCCCTCCCCAAATATCTTAATATAAAAAATAAAAAAAGATGAAAATATACTATTGGTCATTGAAGTTTGTTTATTAAGCATTATTAGTGTGAGTTTGGATAGTGCGTTTGCACATTTCCAGTGCGTCTGCGTTTTTTTTCTGTGGGTCCGTGCACTGTTCACGGGACCCACAAGTACTGAAAAATGCAAATCTAATTTTAAAACTAGGTCCCACGGCACTATTCACACCTTTAAAAATTATTTTGCTACAGTGTTTTCAGTTTTCAATTTTCAGCAATAAGTGGTATCCAAACAGATCCTTAGTCCCTCAAGTTTAAAAAAGGAGCGCAATTAGTCCTTCTGTTAATAGCCATTAGTTTCAATACATATGTGGCTAATAGAATTATAACGTGGCAAATTTTAAGTGATATGACTTTAAATTTAATGTAAAAAAAAAATATGATTTGTTAAATAAATAAAAAAACTCATCTACTTAGAACTTAACCCATTTTAGGTAACCACTGCCCGGTTAAGAAACAAGTATTCCAATTTGAAACTACGTGATCTAAAGGGAGAGAATAGGATTTCAATGCATTCACTTTATTCTTAGGGTATGTTTGGATACTGCTTATTGCTAAAAACTGAAAACACTGTAGTAAAATAATTTTTAAATGTGTGAATAGTACTGTTGGACTCAAGTTTATATTGGGATATGTGTTTGGATGAATTTTATGGGTCCGTAAACAGTGCCACGGGACCCACATTTTTCAGCAAAATGCACAAATGCATACGTGCTCTCTGTTTCATCGCAATCCAAATACTCACTTAATTTTTAGTTCACTTTCAACGTTCCTACTTGCGAATAGTCGGTCAAAAACTCAAAAAAGAGGAAATAAATATTTTTTATAATGAAATATTTGAATTAAAATTCGGTGTGTAGATTTCTACTAATAAGTTTTTGAGTTCTTACTGCATAAAGATCCATTGTGGGTTTTCAGAAAAATACAAGTACTGTACAATCCTTTGTGGAAAATGAAAGATATTACAAGTACTGTACACCCGTTTCTTAACGGTCACCTGAAATGGGTTGGGTTCTCTAATGGATGGATGTTTTTTTTTTTTTTTTAATAAGTTAGATTTTGTGTTTTAATTTTTTAATATTAAATTTAATGCCACATAACTTAAAAATTTTCTACATCATAGTTCCATTATCTGCGTAGGTATTAAGACTAAAGTCGTTAAAAAAATGACTAATTGTCCTCATTTTTAAAGTTTGAGAGACTAATAGCGCTTACCAGCTTAGTAGGTAAACTTAAGAGACTAATAGTATAGTTTTGCCAAAAAAAAAAATCAAAACCTATCTTGTATATAAAAGCCACATTAAAGAAGGAGTTTAAATTCACTAATAATGTGATGTAAAAGCCTACAATTACACCCTACAATAAAACAATGCCACATCAAACTTTATTAAATAAAAGCTTAAGGTTGGATACACAATATCAAACTCTCATTAAAACCCTATTCAACCAACAATTTTTTTTTTTTTATTATTTTAAATAACAAAGTTTAGCTACAAAATCGATTGTAGCCTTAAGCTACAAAATTAATTGTAGCCTTAGGCTACAACCTTACTCAATATCTTTTTATTGGAGATGAATATTGACAAATCCACCTTTGGATTACATTTTCTTCTTATATCCTCCATACTAAGGCTACAATCTTACTCAATATCTTTTTATTGGAGGTGAATATTGACAAATCCACCTTTGGATTACATTTTCTTCTTATCTCCTCCATACTTGCAAAAAATTTTGAAATTAAAGATCAATATCTATGTTATCAATAAATTGTTTAAATTGCAAGTTTTCATAGTTTAAAATTATGCATATTATATAAGTTTATAGATCATTAGTAAATAATATCCGATTAACACAAAATGTGGCATGTGTATTAAAAGCACGTAGAACATACAATTCAACAGTTAGATTTTCAAAATATGTAGTAATGTTTATATGTGTGTATATATATATATATATATATATATCCTATGAATTTCATTTTGCATTGGAAACTATTCTAGGAGAAGTTCGAATCCATTCCATTTGGATATTGATCGGTCTTGGTTTGACATGATTTACGCGCTACTGATTCCCGGAAGAGTTAATATCTCCATTGGCTAAACCCCTTCTTACCCCGCCTTTTGACTCGTATTTTATTTGTCACAATCAACGAAAGCTTTCCCGACATATGTTGCAACGTCTTTGATAGCATGCTCTTACTTCGTCTTTCCCTTAATAAGTCATCAAATTTGGTGCTTTTTGATCCCCAATAGCTATGGAGAACAAAGGATGAAATACAATAGATTCCTCTATTTAAGTGGTTCTCGCTTCTCTTTGTTCCTGTTCCTAACTCCTTCCCGGGTAGTTCCCAATGTTTGGCACTTTCTATACTTCGTGGGTGCAACCTTAACAAATTCGCTCTCATGATCAAGTTACAACCTAAGATCTATGACTATATTATGTTAACTATTTGTATTTCATTCATTCCATCGGTATGCTCCCAGGTACCTGTAACTGTGGTCTATTTGCTAGAACTAAGAGGTCTTTCTATAGAAACCTTCACGAAAAATCGTTGTGTTTTGATGGTTTTTTTGCTTTTCACAGTTGCTTTTTCCACACCTCCGGATATCTAGTGCCAAATCGTCGCTTGTTTCCTTATTGAGTAAAGTTGTAGCCTTAAGCTACAACCAGTTTTGTAGCTAAACTTTGTTCAAAAAAAAAAAAAAAAGGTGCCACCAAAGTAGAGGAGATGCCAACAATAAAAAGTTGTTCCCTTTACAAATATAAGAAGGGGAAAAAAAAAAATACACAGCACCAATCTCAAGTATAACACTACCTAAGGTTAATACTCTTGTTAAAAAAAGAATTTGTTTAAGAAATATCATTAGCCAACCTAGTTAAGGCCCAAGCCTAGTAATTAATGTAGGGTTAAACCTATTATAAACACTCTATATTGAGTTCATTGTAACACGAGAATTGCACTTCACTCATATATCAAAGTTGTAGGGGGTGTTTGGTTTAGGGTCTTTTTATCACTTATCACTCATTTTCCATAACTCATCACTCACTTTTCGTATGACCCACACCAAGTTAAGTTGTTTGGTTAAGTTTTTGTTTTTAATTTCCATATTTCAAAACTCAAAACTCAAAATTTTGAGTTTAAGTCGCTGAAAATGAAAACAACTTTTGGAAGTTTTCAAGTTATGAAAACTAAGTCAATGTGGTATTATTGTAAATCTTTACATCTATGTGGGACCCGCGTCAGTGACTTGTCACAAGTAGGTCTGGTTCCTTCTCATTACTCCAAACAGTTCTTTCTCTCTCTTTCTTCTTTCCTTTACTCTACCTTTTGTCACTGAACCTCCTTCATCCAAAGTCTAAAACCACACCTAATGCTCTCTTGCTCATCTGAGCACCTGTCCATTGAAAAGATGTTGCTATGTGGAATTTTTTTTTTTTATAGAGTATTTTTTCGAGTTGGTGGAGTATAGAGTTGTTGCTCTACGTATGTTTTCGAGTTTATGTGTTGTGCCATCTATTTAGTTTATGTCATTTGTTATTCTAAACCCTACTTTGTTTGAGTTCTATGTATATTTTGTTTATGCGATCTAAAACCCAAATCTCTCACAGAGAGAGAGAGAGAGAGAGAGGTTGTGGATATTACTGATATGGGTTGATTCTGTGTCTACAGAGGAGAACAACGCTTGGAACCCTCGAATGCGAACTCACCTCATAGGGAATTAGAGGAGAGAGGCAGAAAATTAGGAAAAGAGAGCTGTATGGGTTTCCAAGGAAAGTGAAGAAGACAAACAGACAAAAAAAAAAAAAAGGGAATAAGGAAAGCGAAAATGCACACAGGAGGAAGAAGATTGTTCTAAATGAGGATAGTGTGTGGGCTCCACCAATATCTTGGGAATTTGAGTTTAAGAAGTGAGATAGAGATGTGAATTGAGAGCCAAGCAAAAGTGTGAGTGAGTTAAGGTAAAAGTAGAGATATAGATATGATATATAGGTTAGGAGGTTCGAGTCATGAGAAATGAGAACTAAGTTTTGAGTTATCCTTAAACCAAATAGGGCTGTAGCATTCAAGGGTTTCCTTTGTGAACGTAGATCATAAGACCAAATCACGTAATTCTCATGTGTTATTCTTTTATACTTTAGCTTTCACATATATTTTGGAGAGAAAGAGAGGACATGTCTTGTAGATGCCAAAGACTTAGGAAATAATAATGACGATGATGTAGAGGGAGGAGGTGGTGACGATTTTGCCAACCAGGAGATGTTTTTCCTAGTTTAGCATTTTTTGTATGACGACACGCCTCACCCAAATTGGAGCCTTTCTTAGCTTCAACCACTCTGCTTTGATAAACAGTTTTTATTTTGTTTTTGATTTAAAAAATATATATATTAGTTGGCTTCATACTTTAGTTTTTTAATGTCTTTCTCCCAAAAAAAAAAAAGGTTTTTTAATGTGATTTTAATTGATTGTATCCAAATTTACGCTTTTATTTGAAAAAGTCTTATGCGACATTGTTTTATTGGAGGGTGTAAATGTATTTTTGACAACACATCCTTCTTTAGTTTTAATCTCTTCTTAGATTTCCATAGGTATAGAAACTATTATTTATTTATCTGTTTTGAGTTGTAAATAGAAACATTTAGGGAGTGTTTGGTATTGATGTTTAAACAATAGTTTTCAGTGTTTAAACAATATTACATGTATTTTCACATTTTTTTACCCACACGTGTTTTCACAAAACAACAACAACATTACTAAAAATCTCTTACCAAATGGGCCCTTAATATTAACATAACACGAATTCTATATGTATAGAAACATATTTATAAATGTTTTTACATTATCATGGGCGGTATCAGCCGTTGAATAAATTGATTCAACGGTCATGATCCTCTACTTCAAAAATCCTCATACCATGAGTCTTCTTAAATTTTAATCACTTGATGATTCATCAACCACCCAAACATACATACATATTATCGGATCTCAACCATTTTTCAAAAACAAAATGACGAAACTACCCCCGATCTGATAGTAAGAAACAAAAAGAAATCTGATTGGCCCTCTCTCCCTTTTAAAAAACCAAAAATCAAAATCGCACAGAATTTCACAAACACCAAACCAAACCAAACCAAACGGACCCTCTTGAAATTCCAAATCAGCCACTTCATCAAATCAAAACCTTGCCCTTCTCTACTATCTTTCTCCTTCTTCTTCCTCATTCTATCTTTCTTGGCTTGGCTGCTATTGATTCTCAAATCAAATATTTTCGTAAATCCCCAAAAAGCCCTTCACTTTTTCCTCTTAAATGCCCAATTCAACAACATAACCCACCACCGAAAATGATCGTCCGTACGTACGGTCGTCGCAACCGAGGAGGCATTCCAAGAACTTACTCAGATTCTTTAAACGACATCGTGCACGTCCACGACGACGACGACGACGACAGCGACGAAGACGTAGACGAACAAAACGACCTGCCGTTTAAAGACTCTTCTCTCGCCCAAGACCACAGCCTCTTCAGCTTTAATTTCTCGTCTCAGGAATCGTCGTCCCACTCCAACTCCAACTGGGCATTCGAATCCGCCAAATCAAACGGTGTCGCTAGGAGGCCGCTAAACAAGAAGCCCAAGAAAGCTAACGGTTCTTGTTCTTTCTCGATTCCGGCGACCTCCACGTTGATGGAGGCTCAGGAGTTTGGAGAGATGATGGAGCACGTCGACGAGGTCAATTTCGCTCTCGATGGCCTTAGGAAACCCCAGCCCGTTCGGATCAGAAGGGCTAGCTTGTTGTCCTTGTTGTCCATTTGCGCCACTGTACAGCAGAGACGCCTCTTGCGGACTCAAGGGTATGTTCATTCCTGTCATGGGTTTTCTTTTATTTTTCAATTTTGAATCTGTGTAATGGGTTTTCAGTTAAATTTTGATTTTTTTTTTCGAACTGGGGTTTGGAAATGTGGATGTGATTTTTTGAATTTGAAGTTTGGGGTGCGTGCGTGCGTTTTTGGGTAATTCTTGTGATGGGTTTTGAATTAAAATGTGAATTTTTGATATTATTTATATTGTTGGGGTATTTTAAATTTTGGGGTTAGGGAGCTTGTTGGGTTCTTGAATTTGAAGTTTGGGGTGCGTGCGTTTTTGGGTAATTCTTGATGGAGTATGAGTTTACCGTGAATCTTGTAAAGGGTTTTGAATTAAAATGTGAATTTTTTATATTATTTATATTGATGGGGTTTGGAATTTCCATGTGGGGTTTTGGTAATTTTAAATTTTGGGGTTAGGGAGTTTGTTGGGTTCTTGAATTCGAATCATGGGATTTGTGCGTTTTTGGGCAATTCTATATGGGTTTTGAGCTTACAGTGAATCTGTGTAAATGGGTTTTGAATTTAAATGTGAATTTCATGATATTGTTTATATAGTTGGGGTTTCGAATTTCCATGTTGGGTTTTGGTAATTTTGAATTTTGGGGTTAAAGAGTTTGTTGAATTTGAAATATGGGGTATGTGGGTTCTGGGTAATTCTTTTCGAATTGAGTTTTTAATGAATTTGTGTAATGGGTCTGATTTTTGGGAAGGTGGAGGGGTTTTTTGAATTTATGTTATATTCTTGTTGAGTTGTGACTTGTCAGTTTCCAGTGAATTTGTGTAATGGGTTTTGAGTTAAAATATGATCTTTTGATGAGTTTATGTGGTTGGGGATTTGGAAATGTGGAGGGATTTTGGAATTTGCATGTCGGGTTTTGGTAGTCCTGAATTTTGGTTTAGAAAATAAGTTGGGATATTGAATTTGGATTATGGGATACGTGATTAATTGGATATATTTGTGAGTTATGAGTTTCCAGTATTAGAGTGGAGAATTTGGAGGTTTCTTTATTTTTTGAAATTTATGTAAGGGGTAATGTGGGTTTCATGTTTTATTGATGGTTCAGTTTGAATTATGTTCAAAACTGCATGACTTGGCTATAATGAAAGGTGGATTAGTTGTTCTTATAATTGAAGAAATCTGAAACTTGGGTGGATTTGCAAGATTACTCTCTGTGTGCATTTACTTTTTAGTTTCCTTTTTGATGATGTGAGCATTTACTTTCTGTTTGATACATTAAACAAATGAGCCACCAGCTTGTTTGTTTGTATAATTTTTTCAAAGTATTTGCTGATGAATATTATTTGAAGTATGCCTGTATGTGTATGTGCGTCTATGCATGCATGCCTGTGACTTGTAAGAAAGTGTAGTGAGGAAACTTGATGCAGCCTCCAGAGAAAAGAAAAGAAAAATTTTAAAATTTTCTTATAATGAATGGGTGTCTTTGGATTATTTTACTTTTTTCCAAGATTTGACATTTATTTTGATAATAGAAGACGTTTTAGGGGGCAATTGATATGGGAAAATGTTTTAGGATTTCTAGAAATGTTGAAAGATTCCCTAATATTCCCATGTTTGGTTCCAAATCACACAATGGTATCAAATGCCTATGGGTATCTGAATTCCCTCCCAATCCCATATTTATAGGAATGTGGATTATATTTTAAAAAAAAAAGTGGGTCCACGTTCCTACGCTTGGAAAAAGTTACATTTTTTATAAATTGACAATTCTACACATTCTTTCCTACCCTTTAACCAATAGAAATAAAACTAAGAATTGGTCTCTTTTTCTTTTTCCTTTTTATTTCTCCTATTTGGTATTGAGTTAGATGCTAATAGAAAATAAATTATTTTTATTAACAAGACATGATGTCATGAAGAATAATAATTTAAATAATAATTTTTGTATTATACGTCATTTAGAAATGTTAGACTATAGTTTTAGTGAATTTGCTATGATTTATAGTTTATATATTTTTTTTTCTCATTATATATTTGGAGGATGATAAAAATAAGGTTTACAAATCTAAGGATATTTTGGGAAAAATAAATTGTTCCTATAAGATTCCTAGGAATAAATCAAACCTAAGAATTTTGTATTCTTGGGAATCTTATTAGATTCCCAATCAAACCAACCTTAGAAATACTTACATTCCCAAGCATCTAGATTGCGAGGCATCACATTCCTAAGAATTTGGATGCTGGGGTTAACATGGATTCCCCCAAACGAAATGCCCCCTTATTTATTTATTTTATAAAAAAAGCCCCCTTATTTTGTTATCTTTTTGACTCTTTAAGATTATGTTTTATAAAAGGTTAGGACAAGGTGGTGTTTTCTTGTCCTACTTATTAAGTAGATCCTTCTCTTTCTTTCTCTCTCTAGGATAAAAAGTACTAAGAATTATACTGAATCTTCCTTTCCCCCTCCCCTTGAGGCCAAAAACAAACTTATCCAAAAAAAAGAAAGAATATTATAAAAGGATGAAAGGATTAATGCTTAATATACGAGTTGGTTATAAGGTATCATCTTATGCTTTTATTTTTTTCCTCCCTATTATATCAAGAATACCTAACTTCATTTCCCTATAGAAATTTAAATTTCTGTGCAATATTGGGTAGTTCTTTCACTAATTTTTGAGGTACTTTAATTTCAGGATTGCAAAGACAATAATTGATGCTATTTTGGGCCTCAGCTTTGATGACTCACCCAGCAATCTGGCTGCTGCCACTCTTTTCTGTGTTTTAACTGGTGATGTAAGTGATCTAGACAAGAATCTGCATGCTGAAGTACAATTCTAATGAAGTTTTGCCTTGCAAATTGATGAAAATATGTTAATTCTCCCAATGAAGAAAATTTTGTACAGATGATCAGAAGAATCTTTTGATTAATTGCATTTTCTGTTGTGTTCATATAATAACATCAATAGAGTTCAATGAAAGCACTCTAATCAATGGTGAAAGAGGCTAATTTTTTTCCTTAAATGATTTTGACCTGCCCAAAACCTGCATAAGGCCCATGATTGCATGATAATACATTCAAGAATTGCTTTTTGAGTCAAAAGTGATGGGGACGAGGGGAATTCTCCTTTTTTAATGCAATCTTTTCCACCGCTTTTGAATTTTATATCAGCTCAATTGAATGCAAATTCAAAACAATGCTTTCATCAAGCATAGCAGGATTCACTTGGGTTAGAGTTATTGGGAAAGTATATTATATGAGGTTTTGATTTTATATTTATTGGGAAAGTATTGCTTCATAAGTTATAACATTTTTTTGCAACATTTCCAAATGATGTGTAAATGCTACTTTCTCAAAAAAAAAAAAAAAAAAAAAAAAAGGGATCCTATTTCTGTTGGTGCTGTATAATTAACATGGAGAATATTTGGGAACTGTTTATAGACATGGAATATATTGAATACATTGGTGAGTACTGTTTGTTTTTAATTGAGTGTTTAACTTCTTCCTCTGTGTATATCAGATTTGATTTCACTATTATTATCCACTTTTAATAAAGTACTAGAATCTTGCTGTATTTCATAATTTTGAGTGGTCACCTGCACATTGCTTTGTTTATTCACTTTTTTAAAATTATCTTCATTATCTAGACATGCCTTTCTTATAGAAATACAGTCCTGAAGGCCTGTCTAATTGCACTATTTCAGGGTCAAGATGATCATCTTTTGGAATCATCCAGTTGCATCTGTTTTCTAATCAAGTTGTTGAAACCAACAGTTTTAATGGCTACTGAAGACAAAGCACCAAAAATAGGCCTCAAGCTTCTTGCACTACGTAATGAAGCCGACATATGTCGTGATACAATGAAAAGAGTCGATTCCAGTTCTGCTGCTATTGTTTCAAAGGTTCAGGAAATACTTATAAGTTGCAAGGAATTGAAATCAAGCTGTGATGATGATACTGGAATGGGGAGGCCAGAGCTATGTCCAAAATGGATAGCTTTGCTGACTATGGAGAAAGCTTGCTTAACCACTATCTCTCTTGAAGGTATTGCTGAGAATCAGCACCACTAATGCATCTCTTCGTTGGAAGCTTGTAGCCTTTTTTGGGTTAAATTGTGCATTAATTTGTTCGGTAGCTTGACCATTGTGAAGGTTGTGAATAAATAAATCTGAGATGAAAACTCCCTTTAATATGATTGGCAAGTAAGATCATTAAAATCATTTACATGTTTTTGAGATAAATAAAATCATGTATATATTTTCAAGCAGTTATTTTAAGTACTTATCAAAATATGTGTCTTTACCAACTAGGAATTGTTTTATTATTTTCATTTGTTTAATTTTGTGCATTCTTTTTCCTTGCTTGGTCTGTCTCCCAAAGTATGTTTCTTTGATTTCTTGCCCATTTCAAGTTATTACAGAATTCCTGTGACTGCATTATTCTGAATAAATGCTAATTAAATTGACAGTTCTTCATTGAAGACTTGTTTGCTGTGCTTGTTTAATTACATACCTGAAATTGCAAGTTTCCTGTACTCTATTTTATGCTTTTTCACATCCCTGATGAGTTGTTAAACTAGTTTATTGGATGTGGATTCTTATCTAAGCAACTTTTTCTCAATCTATGTTCTTTTTAGCTTGGGTAGGGATCTTTATAATCCTAAAAAATGCTTTTTTGTTTGTTTGTTTGTTTTGTTTTTTAGATAAGTAAACCATCATGCCCTTTATTTCCTAATAATATGATTTTTCTTTTTCTTTTGCTCTTTCCTGATTGCTCATTTGTTTTCTTGTTTGGATTTGCATTCGTTTAGAAACCTCTGGTGCAGTAAGGAAGACTGGAGGCAATTTCAAAGAAAAATTAAGAGAGCTTGGAGGACTTGATGCTGTTTTTGAGGTCGCCATGAATTGTCATTCCAATTTGGAGGTGTGAACTTGTATGTTTGTTTGATCTCATTGTCTGTTTTATTTATTGCTATAAATTGTTAAAAACATGTATCAATTGCCATTTCTTGATCCAGTTAGTGCTATATGAGAATTTGGGGTTCGGTTTATGAATTGAAATTTTCCATGCTAAAATGCATATATTGGGAAAGAAGAAAAATCATAACAATAAGCTGTCCTGATGGGACTTCATTGGAATTGTACTTCAATTCTAGTTGTTGAATGAGCGGCAGTGTTCCCATACTAGTTATAGGCTTATAGCATTGCCAATTTTCTCTTGCTTTCATCAATCCATGAATCATGGCATTTTGTATTTATTCTACAGAACTTATGGGCAGTGATCATTGTCTGACCTCTGTATTTATCTAGTGTTAGTTCTTGTTTCCAACTGTTTCTTCTTGTATATGACATGAGAATGCATGCATACAAACTCAACCATTTCTTTATGGACTCTAAATGAATGTTGTGATGATAATGTAATTTTTTTTACTTGATAGGCATCTGATTGTTTGAGTGATGGTTGGTGCATGGTGTAATTATCAGAGAAAATAATTGTTTACTGTATATCCTCTCCTGTTGATTTCTATATAAATAAATATTGTTACTTGATTAATATCTGAGGAAGCTCATATAACATTTAAATTTTATTTGCAGGGTCGGATGGAACGTAATTCACCTTCTTCTCAGGGTGGAAAAAATGACCTGAATCTTCAAAGTTTGGTGCTGCTATTAAAATGTTTGAAGATAATGGAAAATGCCACATTCCTTAGTAAGGATAATCAGGTAAATTGAAATATGATTTTGGCTCATCTCTCTTATATTTAAGAAATTTAACTTTGGCTTCTTCCATCTTATTGGTTTTGTAAACTTCATAGATTTTTTTTTTTTTTTTTTTGCATGTTAGGATCTTCTTTTTTCTTCTCCTTCTAAATAGGTCTTTACATATATTTTTCCATACCAGAGTCATTTGCTTGGAATGAAAGGAAACTCAAATCCTCGGGGAACCCCAATATCTTTTATAGAGCTCATTATAAGTCTCATCAAGACTCTCTCAGGTGATTGACAATATAAGGGGTTGCTTCTTATATTGAACCACTACTTCTGCCTTGTTATGTAGAGAGCACGGCCACTGTTACTATTGCTTTGGTCCACTTTCTTTGTTATAAATAACACTTCTAAATATTCTTTGATCTGTTCTGTTTGATGATTGATGGCTTTGATTTCTAGGTCTTTATCTACTTAGAAGTTCTCCTGCCATCTCCAATGATGAAAAGTCTTGTAATCTCTCTGATGGGACTTGTCATGCTTCTGAATTGGCTTTAATTGAAGACTTCAAAGGTACTCAGTTGCTAACTATTCTCTCTCTCTCTCTTGCCCCTCTCCCCGTGTGTGTTTCAGGATCCTGATCCCATTTCACAAAAGAGCAGTTATATATATCTTCTTCTCATAATTTGCCGATCTTGTAAAGTTGCAAGTGGTTTGATTTAACATCTTCCGGAAATTATAAACATGAAAATATGAAAAATTAGAGACACATTTATGTTTCAACTGGCTTTTGATTTTGTAGACAAGTTAGCCATGGATATGAAAGGCTGTTCTAATCCACAGGGTCTTGCCCTGTGCATAAGATCTTCCATCTAGATTACTCTACTAATTTTAAGTGCTATATCATGCCTGATGGAGTTTGAACTTTGAAGCAGAAGGATACTGTGCTATTGATAAAAATAATGATTGATGTGGGTGATTCAAATCATTATACAGGGACCATCACACATCTATTGCATCATCTCTCATGTTATATTTATAAAAACAACAATCTTTTTGTCCTGGGAAAAAGTCTTTCTTGTTACCTTTACAGAATAATATCCTATTTTTAAGGGAAAAAAAAGCGTGCAGTAAAATTAAATTCACTGCTGCCAGCCACCAGCTACTTGTCAGTTACTGCTCTGTAATCCTTAGTATGACAAATCTATGTTGACTCTAGATTTTAAAGTTTAAACTGAATGTTTTTCTCAAATTTGCAGTGGACAGCAATGAGACTTTTTCCATCAATTCCTCTAGAAAGTGGTGTAGCACAGGGAGAACCTCCTCTCAGAAGAGCTTCAATATATCTGGGAACAGCCCATTGTTGCCAACTACTCGGTTTGATTATTCTATATCCGGTTCTGAGACTACCAGCACTTCCATGAATGATACTTGTTCGTTAAAGATGAGAGTCACTTCTTCTATGTCAGGCTCATGCAATGGAACATCAAAGTGTTCAAGTAGTGGCATATTTGTAACTGATAATGGCTCCAGCAAGAACTTTGGGTGTGGTAAGAGACCAAACAATACAGAAGATGCCAAGCTTGAACTTTTAGACAACCAGGATCCTTTTGCTTTTGATGAAGATGATTTTGAGCCCTCTAAGTGGGACTTATTATCTGGGAAGCAAAAAACATCTCAAACTCGGAAAAGTAGGGTACCATACAGAGAACTTGAAGATGGGCGTCAATCTCAGCGGTTAATGAGCCAACAAGAATCAAGTAACGGTGAAAACAATTTTTCCCAGGAACTTTCCTGTCCAGTTGCTGCTGATGAAGAGGGTTCCAGTCTTCTAGCTGACTGCCTTCTTACTGCTGTTAAGGTGAATACTGAACTAATATTTGAACTTCAAACGTTTTGTTTTTGGACTTTTGTGATTCTCAATGCTTACTTCTATGATATTGGACGGAGGGTAATGGTTATACTATGTGTCATTATCAATGTCCTATATTAGACCTATCAACTCTATCTTGATGCTACCTATCAGGCGATGATATTGTTAGGGCATCTGTATTTGTGATCAACCAGATTTCCTGGTTACTGTTACTGTTAATGTGGCCCTAATAACTGAACTTTCTTCCCCTGTTTAACTTTTAGTCTATCTAATATGCATCAGCTGATTGATTTTCTTGTGTAGTTGTGGAGGTGATTGTTTCATCTAAAAATAATAAAATTGATTTATTTGCTTTGTATTAGGACTGAAAATACAGTATTTTAATGTATATAAATTATAATATTGGTGGTCCTTATTTTCAGGTTCTAATGAACTTAACAAATGACAACCCTGTTGGCTGTTGTCAAATTGCTGCTTGTGGTGGACTGGAGACCATGTGTTCTTTAATTGCTGGGCACTTTCCTTCATATAGTTCATCCTCATCTCCCCCCATTTTGATAAAAGAGAATAGTTCAAGCACTGATCTTGACCACCAGAATGATAGACATCTCAATGATCAAGAGCTGGATTTTCTTGTTGCGATTTTGGGCCTGCTAGTGAACTTGGTTGAGAAAGATGGTCATAACAGGTTTATTTTACTTCTTATTTACTTTGCTGCCCGCATTTTTATATTGCTCTGGAAGATGTTGGTGACCCGGTGCTTTAATGATTGATTTTTGACTGTTTCAACTGTGCAATTGTCCCCCTCTTTCCCTATTGCTGTTCAATTTATATGTTTTGGCCATTGAAAATTGCGTCAATTGCTGGTGCCTTTTCTAATTTTGCATATTTTTCTTCATTCTATCATTCTCATACAGTATAATAAATTACTACACACAACCACGTTAATTGAAGCAGTTGATTGTTAAATTAGGTTTTAAGGGAGAGGTAGAAAGAATATAGTCTTCGGATGGGTTTTTATCATTCTCTATTTGTGAGTACATTGATGGGTTGGGTAAAGTGGACAAGTCCTCATTAGGTGGATTTCTAAATGCATTAAAGGCCTTTTTGGATTGAGGGGGGAGGGAGGGGGAGTGGAGGGGAATAGAGTAGAGTTGGCTGAGAATAGGCTAATTTTGGGCCAATTTTACTCTACTCCCCTTCTCTCCCCCTCAATCCAAACGGACCATAAGTTTCATAAAGGCATCATTTGAAACACATAATTTTCTTCAGCTCTTAGTCAAATGATGCCAGTCTTCAATGAGAACTTGTCTTCTTGTTTTGATCTTGCAAGTTGTTATGATGCCTTTAAAATTATAGATACTGGAGCATGGAAACTTGGAAAGGAATTTTCGTGTACTTACAATTAGCTTTTCTGCAGATCACGACTTGCAGCAGCCAGAGTTCCATTGCCTAACTTTGAAGGGTTAGAAGAGGAGAGTCAGAGGGATGTGATTCCACTACTTTGCTCTATCTTTTTGGCCAACCAAGGAGCAGGCGAGGGAGCTGATGAAGAAAAAAATTTAACATGGGTGAGTCACCGAGTCACCAACTGTTCAAATTTACTTTAGCTGATAGCTACCATTAAGGAGTAGAATAGTGGAGAAAGTGAAAACAAGAAAAGGAAAAATAAAGACTAAAAACAAAGTTGTTTACATTATGGGTAGGCAGAAAGAATCTGCTTGTTGTTGACATCTAAATCTGCATTGTGTCACAGAATGATGAGACGGCTGTATTACAAGGAGAGAGAGAAGCTGAGAAGATGATTGTGGAAGCTTATTCAGCCCTTCTTCTAGCGTTTCTTTCAACCGAAAGGTCTGGTTGCAATTTCTAGATTTTCTTTTTTGTTTGTAAAATTTCATGTCAGATTTTCTCAGGGAGATGTTTTTTTCGCTGTTTACAGTAAGAGCATTCGTGAAGCTATTGCTGGCTGTCTCCCAAAACACAACCTGGCAATTCTTGTACCTGTGTTGGACAGATTTGTGGTATGTATTTCTTTTTGACTTGTAACTTTGTAATTCATACGGTAGATGGGGATTGAAACTTACCCAATTGTGAAATCTGGTGTATTAGAAATAAATTAATCAGGACCATCTTGGTGTTTTAGCTTATCCCATTAAGAGGCCACGTTTTGGTTAACTTTCAAAGGGCTGTAGCCTGTCCAATGGTCAGGTTGTGAATTATTGAAGGATGCATATCATTGTTATGTGGGTGTGCCAGTCCCTAGAGTAGAGCAGCTAACTTATTTAGTTGCCCTGCTTCCCCTTCATTCTAGCATGGTGTGGGTGAGCAAAAAGTATCTAATGGGACGGTCCTATGAGACCTCGCTCTCACATGCGGGATCCACAACTGTGAGAGGCTGGTCTTATGAGATACCACATCATGGGTGAGAAGCTCAAGTCATAGATGGATCTGTGAATTGTTTTCAATTGTCAAATAATCTAGTGTTCTGCTACTCTAACCATTTAAAATGGTGGAAGTGACCAACAAAACAGGGATTGTGTATCCCCAGTGGTCGATGATGGAGCAGTTGAAACCTTGAGATCCCCGTCTTTTTATTTCAGTATTATATTTATGAATAAATATGATTTTTTTTCCCTCTTGCAACAGGCATTTCATTTGACTTTAAACATGATTTCTCCGGAAACTCATAAAGCTGTGAGCGAAGTAATTGAATCTTGTAGAGTGCCATGAGAGCTCAAGAGAGATTTTGTACAGCGTCAGCATTTCTTACATATCAGGCAGCAGTGTTCTCACTTCCTGGAAGACAACTGTTTGTTATGACACGATTCCCTGCTGCTGCAAACTACATCAAACTGACGACAAGCCTGTGTTATAGTCTGATTGAGCCTTTTGTTCTTCTCTTCATATTTGGGGTCCCTTATTTTGTTTCTTTACTAGTGTATTCTTTTTTTTTTTTTTTTAGCTCTCTTTGCACCATTTTGTGCAGGCTGAGATGCTTGTATACGAAAAAATGATAGTAGAATGAAAGTGTTGTCTTTGTCCAGTGTACACGTAATTTGTGTTGTAATTTTTTTTTCTTTCTTCATATTCATTGTTGGCAATTCTGTCTTTTGCCTCATGTATCTCATGAGACCCCACTCTCACAGGTGAGTCCTACATGTCCCGAGACCTCTCGTAAACCTTCTCATAAGCTAATTTTCTGAATTAGAGCGTGTTTTCTTCTCACGACACTGGGTTAGGAGGCCTTTTGCTTTGGATTCCTTCAATTTTTATTCAGGATAAAAAAACTTCTATCATTCTAGTCTGTTCGGCTGTTTGCACCTAAAGAACTGGGCCACAAATCTGTTTTGCTAGTAAAAATCTTGATGCATTTACTTGTATGGCCATCTATGCTTGGGCCTTATGTTATGAACATGGAAAACGTATGGAACAACCCGATCCAAATATATCAGTGAGGACAATGATTTTCGTGTGTTAACCAACCTGACCACTTACGAAAAAAGGGTCAACCCTACGACAAGATCATGTAATCCAGTCCAGACGATTTAGGGAGGTTTTTATATTTTAGGTGGAAAATTACATTCTCAAGTGTCAAATTCATTCTCATCTTAACACGAGCTCTACAACAGATTACCAATTCCGTAATTGTGCTTGGAAAAACACAAGGGGGAGAGAAAAGAAAGAGGAGGGAAGAGAATGGAAAGGGAAGAAAAAAAGTTTTCACATCAAGTGTTTGGTTTATGAGAAGGAAAGGAAAAGAGAAGAAAAGAATATTGAGTTATGATGGACCCCACCTATAAAGGCCTCTTTTTTTTCTTCCTTCCTAAATTAAAGAAGGTATCTTATAAGTTAGTGTCATAAGAATACTTTTTTACATATAAAACTCATATTTTGTGTCAAGATATATTGTTAGAAAAAAGTCTCATAAGACAGTATATAATAAGATACTTTTTGCCCAAATTGGGAGGTAAGAGTTTGGTAGGCCATTGACGAAAATAAACCCTACCCTTTTCCATTCCTCTACCCCAATTCATCTCAGCCTATCATAGGATTGCTTTCCTTTCTCTCCTACTTCCTCAAACTAAACGTGGTGTAAAGTTCTGCTAATGCCTATAATTTATTTTTAGAGTTTAGGGACTGTTTTGGTCTTTGACTATAGGTGGAAAAAGGCATTATGATCAAGTTCAAAATTTCTCTCTCTTACACACATTAGGCTCCATTTATTTTGGCAAATTTTTTTTTTTTTGGGAAAATGCTTTCCTCATTTTTGAGTTTTGGTGTTTAGGGTGGCAAAAAAAAACTTGGTCAAATTGAAAACTCTAATTCTTTTAGGATAGCCTACTTTAGAGATTTTCAAAGTGAACCTTCACTTTTGTAATAACACAAACATAAAAATCCCTTGCCTCATTTATTTTGTAAGTACACAAACATAAAAATCCCATGCCTTATTTTCTTGGAAACTATTTCTCTTCCAATTCTTTAAAAGTTGGAGAGGCTACTTTAGAGACTTTCAAAGTGAACCTTTGCTTTTGTAATTACACAAACATAAAAATCTCTTGCCTCATTTATTTCAAAATAAAACATTTCTCTGTAAAATATTTGTCCTTTGTGGTATTTGGGGTGGTAGAAAACTTTGGTCAAGCATAAATAATTTTCCATGGACCAAGAAAGAACCCTCTTTAGGATTTATTATTTTGTAAAATTGTTCTATATAACGTCTCTCTCACATGAAGGTGTACACCACAAGCGTGAGACTCACCTTTATTCGAGAAGGATGTTGAATGCTACCGTCATTTTAGTGTGGTATTGGTATAAGCTTCGACCAAAATACAACAAAAACATCCAAAATTATAAAAAAATAATCCTAAAATATTTGGAATGACCCAAATACTCTCAAAACCTCCAAAAGAACCATAATATTTCTAAAACAATTAAAATGACCAAAATATCCTCTAAAAACCTACAAAATAATAGGAATGCCCCCCCAAATCTCCAAAATGACCCAAATACCCTTAAAACCTTCCAAGTGCACATTAAAATCTTTGAAATGATCAAAATATACTCAAACTTCTAAAATGAAAATGAATGATAAAATCTCAAAAAAGATAAAAAATACCCTCTAAACTTCCAAAACTAATAAAATACTTCAAAACCTAGAAATGACCAAAATAACTTCAAAACATCAAATATGACCAAATAACCCCTAAAAACATCAAAATGATAAATCAATCAATATATTATAAAAGCGGAAACCTCATGTGGGAGAGCATGAGGTTTTGCCATATGACGCTTTCTTTGACAAAGAATTTGTTCACATAAATTCTTTACTCAAGTGCCGCATCAAAGATAAGGACTAATTAAAATTCAAAAGATAAAAGCTCTTTATTTTCTTAGGTTCATTGTATCAGGACATTTCTCAAGTGCCACACAATAGATAAGGATTAATTAAAATTTAAAAAATAATGACTCTTTATTTTCTTGGGTTCAATTTCAAGACTTCCTTCTCTCACAAGGCACAAAACTTTTCGTGTTTCCACTTTCCACTCACAATTTTCATTTCTTGCACTTCTGCTACTTTATATACCCATAACCTTTCATTTTCATGCCATAGTTTAGGTGCTTTTTTATTTTTTTTTTAGCCCTCATATTTTCTTGGTTTCTTTGTCCATTTTTACTACTATTTAGTGTGGTATTGGTATAAGCCTCGACCAAAAAAGAAAAAAATGATGATTATTTTGGAATTTTCTTTGTTGTGAATTAAGATTATCTCAGCTTTAGTTGCAACCTCAAATTTAGTTGCAATTATTCAAGAATAGTGTGAAAATGGGGAAAAAATTGTAGCGTTTTGCCCCATTTTCCAAACTAATTAGGAAAATGCCCATATTTTGTAACTCGATTTGAGATAAATCGAGTTTTAAAAAAAAAAATTTTGGAGCCCTATAGTGGCGTTTTAAGGAGCCTATAGTGACGTTTTAAGGACCTATAGTGGCATTTTGTAACTCGACCTCTATGAACTCGAGTTGTAGGCAATTTTTTATTATTATTTTTTTACCTATAACTTGAGTTCATGATCGAGTTACAAAACGCCACTATAGGTCCTTAAAATGTCACTATAGGCTCTTTAAAAACGCCACTATAGGGCCTAACTCGATTTATCTAAAATCGAGTTTCAAAAGATAGGCATTTCCCTAGCAAAACGCTACATAATTTGCTCGAAAAGGGCATTTGCCCATTTTCTTAGTGAAAATGGGGTACAAACCACAATCATATTGCTAGTTCTCTCCATCAAAACTACAATTAAGTAGTTCTTCACATAATTTTTATATTCTTTCTCATGTGTCTTTCACATATAGTACTGATCCACCTATATCTTTTTGATTAGTTTTGTTAATGCTATTAATTATAGTTGCAGTTTGTTATGATTAGTTTCAAATTATTTAATTTGTTGTTACGGTTTTGATATACAATTGTAAGTTAATAAGTGTGCTCTACTTCTCTTTGTTTTTGTTTTTTTTTTTTTTAAACGATATAAAGGTCCCATTAGAAGTTATGGGGGGTGAAAGCTCAACCTTATGTATTA
The DNA here is from genome assembly GCA_032727855.1 of Quercus ilex subsp. ballota. Taxonomy (NCBI): domain Eukaryota; kingdom Viridiplantae; phylum Streptophyta; class Magnoliopsida; order Fagales; family Fagaceae; genus Quercus; species Quercus ilex. Next base: position 45,126,021 of record CM064912.1, on the reverse strand, counting down.
GGCCTAGGGCCCTATTTGAAGATTACTGTGTGTCCGAAGAGAGGAAAATGTGAGAAGGGGTCCATGTGGAAGAAATATACTTAGAAATGAACGAGGAGTATAGTCCGAAGAGATTACCAGTGGTCCGAAGAGGTTATTCTCCTTGGATGCAAAGAGTCTTGGTTAAACAGACACCTGAAAGGTTCAGACAATCCTTCTAATGATTTTAATGATAAAGATAAGCTTCAGGCACGTATGGAGAAGATAGGAACGGAGAAATATCTAGAAGACAAGATGCAACCACCACATTAAATGCACTGCAGCTACTTTTCTGGCCGCATTAATGTGGAGAAAACTCCTGAACAGTACAATCTTAGTTGCTACCACTCACAGAGGGCTAAAAAGGAGACTTGACGTGACATGTACTCAAGTGGATGCTCAGATGAAGAACAAGTGGACGATGAAGATGATGAGAGAAGATGCTATATAAAGGGAAGAGGCCTCTGATAATAGGGGATCGGAAAAAATCAGAATAAGGGCAAGAGAAAGACTTTACTGTAGCTCCAAGAACTATAATCACTGTTCAATCAATAATATATCTCTTCGAACACCAATTCATTTTTTTTTTTTTTTTACGTGTATGTTTATGCTAGTTCACACTTGGGGGTTGTGGTTAACTATTGTCAATCTCATAATCAACCTAGCTCTTTCACCCACTCTCTACAAATTCATTGTTTTGGGCAGGGGGTACAAATCCTAACCCTACAGAAGTAATTAAATATTAATAAATGCAAGTATATTTAGCCAGTTTTTCTTTGTTTGATTACGTTCTCTTTATGTTGGTACCCAAATAATTTTGTTTCATAGATTATGAACAAAGTGTTTGAGGTTAGGGTCTTGGGATTTGGTGGTGAGAATGAAGTGGTTGAAGAAGTGTTCAGTATTAGAAATAAAGTCCACCTTTTATCTAGATGTTATTTTATTATTTTAAATATTAAATTTATAATATTGTATAGACACCTAGAAATTTCTAATAACTACCAATCTTATATATATCCAATCTTTTATATATATATATATATATATATATATAAAAGTAATGAAAACTCACTCAATAGTTTGAAAACTACATCTAGGATAAGGAAAAATTATAAAATATAAATTAAGAAAATTAAGTTTCAAAGCATTCAACAATATTATGGGAAACATCATAAATATTATATAACAAAATGATTATTATATATGGGTCTTAAAAAAATAAAAATTATTTTCAAATAAAATTACAAAGCATTCCTACATTGCGTGGGACATTATCTAGTCTATTAAAATGAATGACCGATAAAATCAAAAATACCAACGACCAGAACTATTAAAATCTCCCCACACTTGCAAATGACCAAAACAACATTTAAAATTTTAAATGAGCATAATACCTTCAAAACATAGAATATGAGATTAAATGATTGTGCTTATAAGTTTGATTTTGATTAATTCTTTAGGTTGATTTTAGTTATTATATTTCAATATTTGAAAGCGGTGAATTAAAATTGTTATTTATGGCACAAATGTTTTTCAGTTTCCAACAAAAAGTATTGTACGCCGAAACAAAGGGAGCTTTATCATTTCAATAGACTATTTTAAGGACAAGAAGAGTGATAGGAATGTGTATACCATCTTATTAAATTTAGAAACATAAATTACATGCGACATTAAACAGAGTTTTAGCATTTCTATGGCACACTTCAAATGCTTGGTTTTTGATATTACACCACCGTCTTTCAGATTTTAGAAGTACGCACATAAAACCTCAAGTCAAACTTCGGGTACACTTCATGACAATAACCGTAGTTGAGGTTTCCATCATCAGACATTCTTCGCAAGGAAGGTGAGAATCAGCTGATTCACCCCATCAGGTGATTGCTCCTGAACAAAGTGGGTTCCCTCCGGCAAAAATTCGATCTCCAAATCGGGGATAAATTCTTTCATTCCACTATTTATGTAATCCTGCATCCCTGGAAATTTGAAGGAGTAATCTCTGCCACCCCTAATCAGAAGCACTGGTACTTTAACTATTGGATCTGTTGTGTTGAAGTCTTCACCTAAGGACCTATAGATGCAAAACCACAACAAAAATCATTAGCACGTATCCACTTATATGAGTTACAACTCTGCCTATTTAGCAGGTAATGCAACTGCCAATTGCAATTTCAGGTCTGTTGCAATCAGTCACAAGGACCACATCAATCCACAAATATGCCACCTCCATTTTGTTCGAGTTTAAACAAATGATGGTAACATTTCTACACCAAGAAGTGCAGAAGTGACCTGTGACAGGTTAATAAATAAATATTGACAATATACAAAGTAATAGTAGAGAAGCAGAACCCTGTAATAGTATAGGAGGTGCGGTAGTTACACTAACTTTTGGTCACTGTTGTGTAAAATACGATGAGTGCAATTACCTATATGGAACTTGCAATGCAGTTTGGAATCCAGATTTCTCGTACAAAGCTCCATATGCTGCAAGATCTTCCTCTGTGAACCAAGGGGGAGGAGTAGATGAGTCTACCAAATCCATGATCCCCTGGTTTTCCGCAGCCATTGGTATTTCACTTCTGAAGAAGAGGATGTAAATGTTCCTAACTATTGTTTTAGCATCTAGGCGTCCGAAATCAGCTTCTGCCTGCCCAGTTTCCTAAAAAAAGGTCATAACATAGGATTGCAAGCAGGCAACGTTGGTGAAATAATAGCCGAATGTTAATTGGGGAAAGTATAGATATACCCTCCATCTTGAAATGTAGACACCTTCTGGTAGGTATTTTAGGAATGTAGAGCGTTTTGGCATGTAAGGCGATCCTATTGTTACAACCCCTAAGACCCTCTCTGGGTGGAGAACGGCAAATAGGTAGGCAGGCCGAGCACCAAAATCCTTTGCAACTAGAAAAACCTATGCACATAACAAGAGCAAGAGAAAGGGAGAGGGAGAGTTTACACATAACAAAATCTTTAACTAGGCATTGTCTTTTGCTTAGGTCTGTTTGGCTTTTGCTTATTTCTAGTAGCTTGTTTGAATAGTGTTTATTAAAAGATATGATTTTTGGTAACTTTTATATTAAATGTGTTACAAAAAGCTAAAGGCTAGTTTACTTCAAAAAAGCAAAAAGCTAGATTATTTCCACAAAAACTAAGACAGAAAGCAAAACCTTTTTTTTTCAACAATACCCAAATGCACCAACGATTGCTCTGCCTTTTGAAACAATAGATTAAAGAAGGCAGCAATGATGATTTGCTGAAAATGAGGTATCTCATTGACCCTAATTTATAAGTCCTCAACATCACATTTGATATATTTATAGTACATATATATTGATTACAGCAAGTCGGGGAAGAGGGATCTAAACCCAGACTCTCCACATAGAAGGAACTAGACAAACCACAAGCCTCTTGCCTATGCCAAATCACAACTAATATTCCTGTCCTCAAAGAAAAAAAAGCATTAAGAATGAACGCATATATAATGTCAACCGTAAATGATAAGCCTAAAACTAAACGAATCACTCAATGCTATCTAAAGAAAAAAAAAATTATTATGAGACAAAAATAAGCCTCTTTTTGTTCGAAAACCCTAACCAAGTTGGGTGCTGAGGCCTGAGTGAGGATAATTTTCAAGCCTCAAAACTCCACCTTGAGGCTTGGAACCTTGATTCCTCAACGTTTAGCATTTCCTCGAGCCTTAACTAGAGGCAAAAATTTTGCCCACATTGAATTATGAGTGAATAAACCCCCTCTCTCTCTCTCTCTCTCTCTCTCTCTTTTGTTCTTGAGGATTTGGGAATGAATCAACTTGAACAATAATGAATTTGGGTTTCAATTGGATGGGCAGACCACATAGAAACCGGTTTGGGTCGTTGGGAAGAATGTGTAATTTTTAATATAAAATAAGTTACTATGTCATTAAAAAAAATGCTAATTTTTAAAATTTTAGAAACTAATAACGCTTATTTGAAACTGACACTAAAAATGCTCATTAAGAGTGTATTTCAGCCTAATTTTAACAAAATAATGAATTCTCAAACATGCATATTCTCTATATTTTAATGTTCAAATTGATCATAAAAATTATGCCTCATGTAACAGAATAAAAAGTACACATACCGCTTTACTTAAAACTTTTTCTATCTCCAAATTCATATCACTACTCACTAGGAACTTAAAAACCAAAACCCTTGGAAGGTGGCTGGCTAACAACGAAATAAAATTTTCGAATTAAAATCTCTTTAACATAGATAGTATCATATACAGTTAATAGCTTTTAATACCTTAGCGATTTGGAGGGCATCGAGAAGTTTGAGGAGGTCAGTGAGAATGTCGGCAAAGGAAGCCTTGTCGGGGATAGTCCGTAGCCTCGATGATCGGGTGCGATGGCAGGGAACCCAGCCTTTGCTAAAGCTATCATCTGGTGGCGCCACGATTACCATATCTCCGGAAAACCGTGTAGGAACAACACCACGTTAGGACCTGTGAAGGTTACGAATGAATGATCAAATGGCAATCGCATTATGTGTTTGATTCTTTAAATGAATCAGATTAGATTAACGTTGGTTTCTTTCTGACCAGTTCCGATCTCAGCTACATGGAGCTTTAGTCCTCCAACGTCCACGAACTTGTGCTGGACTTTGTCCATTAATTGTACTCACTACTACACTAGTGCCTTTTAAGCTCAACCGGGTTTCGTTTCTTCGACTTCTGTAATCATCGAAGAACAAGATTCTGTGTCTTGTGATTTGTGTTCTCATCTTCTGCCTTTTGTTTCTCCCTTTGTCGTGATAATATCCTTTACTCTGACCGAGATTGATAAAGAACCAACCAAGACAAGACAAGGCACACTTTTAAGCGAGAAATGCCAATTCTATAATATTTTACACAATTTTGGCTGTCACTCACCACGTGTGGTGAAAAAAAATTATGGGTCTATATATGCACTACTCACAAGACAACTCCTTATGTGCCAAGTTGTAATAAAAATTGTAGTACTAACATTTCTTTTTTATAGGGATGACAATTTTTAGCCGATCCGCGAGTACCCGGTCCGGCCCGACCCTAATGGGCTGGGTTTTACCTGGTCCGATTAGAAATAGGGTTGGGTATAGATTTTTAAAAAAAAACCCGAGGCGGGTCCGGGTTTTATCAAAAAAACCCGAACCCGACCCGATTAAAAACCCGGTATTCAAAATTACAAAAATACCCTCTGTCTCTATATATATATATTCCTATATTCTTAACCCTAATCCTCATTTCTTCCCTCTTTCTCACATCACTCTCCTGAGTCTCCTCTCCCATTCTGCTCTCCCCAACCTTTGATCTCTGTCCCCAACCTCTGATCTCTGTCACCTCCGGTCCAGCTTCTGGTGAATCTTGGCTCTGCACAGGTTCGCCTTGAACACATCGAACCTGTAATCGTGCTCCTCTGAGCTCCCGTAGCTTTTCCCAAACCTCGCCTTGAAGCTCGAGAAGTGGTGCTCAGCGTGGAGGAGAAGATCGTCATCACCGTCTGATGATACCACTTGCTGTTGCTTGAGCAAAAGATTATCGTCACCGCCGCCGTTGATTTCATCGGCGAATACGGTGGACGCGACCACAGAGAATAAGAGGAAGAGGTTGAAGATAAAAGAGCGGTCCATTGTTGTTATCTCACCGCCGTTCCAAGCATTCACCACCGTCGGTCCAAGCTCTCACCCACTCTCAATCTCATCGCCGGCCCAAGTTCTCAACGCCGATCTGTTGTCTACTTCTCTTAATTTTCCTTTTTTTTTTTTTGTTTTAATATGAGTCTCTGAGAATATGAGATGTTTGTTTCAATTTTTTTGTTTGGTGTTTTCTACTTAAACTATGGACTTCAACAGATGGGTTGTGCTACTTCTAGTTATTGTAGTTTAAAGACTTGAAATTTTGAGACTTTGTGTGTAACTGTAATATATTGTGGAAGAAATGGTGTATTTTGTGTGTTGCTGTAAATGCTTTGCCTAAACGGAGATTGGAGACAAAAATGAATATGGGCTTCATTCAAAAAAAATTTTTGGTTGGGCCACAATTTGGGCTGCAAGCTAAACGGGGCCCGTGGGGCCCGCGGGGCCCGGCGGGACGGGTCTGGGCCCCGGAAAAAAAACCCGATTAATAATCGGGTCGGGTCTGGGTTGCGGGTTTAGACCCGTGGGTCGGGTCCGGGTATGTAAAAACCCGGCCCGAACCCGACCCGTTGCCATTCCTACTTTTTTAACACCTACTTTCCCACAACTACACTAGGCAATGGCAAGTCTTATGGCAAACCAAGATTGAAGAAAAAATCGTGGGTGAATATGATAACGATAAACAATCATAGTCTGACAAAGAGGACAGTTGTAGCAAACGGTATATAAAAATGAGTGAATTGTAAATGTATCAAACTTTTTATGTACAACACAAGTTTAGTTTGGGAAAATGTTTGTTTATGTTCATTTCTTTAAAAAATAAGTTAAGTTTAAGCATTAAGTTTAGACATGATTATTAAATGAACCAAGCTCAAACATTATAAGAGCATTCCCAACAAATGTGTTAAAATAACGATCAACCAACTTAATTCCTTCCTTAACCAAAGCAGACTCGAGGGCTCTCGGTATTGACAAGAATGAACACACTCCTCAAGACCAGACATGCAACTTGCTGGCCCTAAAAATGCCCTTTATCAGTGGTGCCAAACTCAAATTTTTTTTAGCAACTTGTTATAGCAACCTGTTACTAGTAACAGGTCACTATAGCAAGTTGCTACTATTATTTATTTATTTATTAATTTCTTTCTCCCACTACCATGGCTCTCCTCACCTCTCAATCTCGTGAAGTCTATTCTCTATACTCTATACTCTATATCTCCATCTCTCACCGCCTCACACCTTTATCTTTTCCTCTTCTCTTCACCACCACTTCGCCGCCAGTCCGCTTCTCTTTCTCTTGGTCTCTTTTCTTTATTCTCTCTTCTATTTGTTTTTGTGTGTGTTCTATAGGTTTGGTAGTTATGGGTTTAGTGGTGTGGTTGATTTTGGTTGTGAGTTTCGTGGGATTGGTGGCTATGGTGGTGGTGGTGGTGATGATTGATTTTGAGAGTGGGTTTTGTGGATTGGTGGTTGTAGTGGTGGTGGTGGTTGATTTTGGGTGTGAGTTTTGTGGATTGGTGGCTAGAGTAGTGATGGTAATTGATTTTGGGTGTGGATTTTGCGGGTTTGCTGGCTATAGTGGTGGTGGTGGTGGTTGATTTTGGGTGTGGGTTTTGTGGATTGGTGGATGGGGTGGTGAATGGTTGATGATTTCAGGTGTGGGTTTCGTGGATTTGGTGGTTGTGGTGGTGGTGATGGTGGTTAGCTGTGGGTTTGGTTGCGGTGGTAGGTTGTTGTGGCTAGTGGTGATGAGTTGTGGTTGGTTCTTTTTGTTGTTGTTGTTGTGGATTATTGTTGCCAAAGTGGTGTCTGTGGCTAATGGTGGAGGTGGTTGTGGCCAATTGACATAGATTTTTGTGGTGGTGGTTGTTGTTGTTTTTTATTTTTAATTTTTAATGAATTGTTTATATTATTTTAGATGAAGTGGTAAAAAAAAAATAGAATTTTTGATGTTTGATAAATTTTAAAGTGAGATGGTAAAATAAATAAAATAACTTTTTAAGGTGCTAAAAGCTAAATTTTTTAGAATCAATGTTGTGAACTCTCTAATGTGTTCGTGATAAAACTCATGAATATGAGGACTCGATTTAAATACATAAAATATTGTATTTTATTTTTTATTTTTTTTTATGTATGCTTGTTTAAAAATATATTTATATAGAGGTGGGAGGTTTCATGTATTTGTAAATTTTTCATGTGAACGTGTAATAAGAAAAATGGACGTGTTGGGTGTTGCTTAGAATAAATGAATTTGGTGGGTCATGGTATTATAGTTGATAATTTTAATTTATTTTATTTTTGGGTTGGAGCATTCTTACTTTAATTTGAACTATCTTGTAATCTCATGCATATACATAGATACATTTAAAGATATACAATAAGATTCATAATATAATTCCTATATATAATTTAAATATTATTGATAATCATTTTTATATTTTGTTAACTCTTTAAAAAATTTTGTACGAATATTATTAGGTATAAAATGTAAGTTGTCATTTTTTTTTTAATTTATTGTGAAGCACTTTTATTTTTTTTATTTTTATTTTTATTTTTTACACTTATTCTAGACTATTTGGTTTTTGTACTTTTTACATGATTCATCAAATTTGCCTTTAGTTATTCTATATTAATATTTTAAAGTGGTGAATTAAAGTTGTTATTTAATATCTATAAATATAGAAAAAAATTGTGATTTTATACAAGCCAAAGAGCTAAAAAATGTTTTCTAGAGTATTTTCAAAAATACAATAAAAAACCAGAATTCAAACAGATTTTTTTAAAGATGTTTTTAGCTTCCAACCCAAAAAAAGAAAAAGAAAAAGAAAACACATTTTAAAAAATTGCTATTTGAATAGATTATTGACAATGAAATCTAGGGACGAGTAGAGAGTGAGTGATAGCAATGTGTACACTGACATATAGCATTTAGAAACATACATTAGAGCATTCGTAGCAGTTCTCTTAAATGTGTTAAATGCTATAATTTGGCACATTTGACACACTAAATACCGAAAACGGAGCTTTATCAAATGTGTTAAATGTGTCAAACTTTTGCAACATTGAACAGTATCGTTGCAATTTTGACACGGTACGGACGAAAATGGCATTTACGTTTATTATTTTTTTTATTCGTCTTTCTCTCTCCTCTCACTTCTTTAATTTATTTTTTTTCTCTCCTCACAATCTATCTCTCTCTTCCAACCGGTGTTCTTTCCTCTTCAGATCAGATTCCCAGCTCCTCCCTCAACCTCAAACATCTTTCTCTCTCTTTGCACCTCAAATCAAACCCAAAGATCTTCTTTCTTCTCTCTTTATCGAGCGGCAGAGCTACGAACTGGGTCTTGATTGGTTGAGACAGTAGATGGATTAGTTGGGGTGGGGTTTTTGGTGGGTTGTTGGTTGAGTTTTGGGTTTAGGTGGTGGAGTTGGTTGTGTCGCCTGCCGATCTCGATCTTGCCTCGAACCCGATCTCGATCTCACCTCTGTCAAACTCTGCTCGATCTCGCCTGCCGCTGTCTCGTCATCCAGGTCTCTCTGATCTCGCTCGCCACCATCTCGCCGTCCAGGTCGTCTAGGTCTCTCCGATCTCACCCTCCACCATCTCGCATACTGCCGAATCTCTCTTCTTTCTCTTGCGGTGGTTGTGGTGGTGTTTTTTAGGGTGGTTGTTGTGGGTTGTGTTTGGTGGTTTTGTGTTTTTGGATGGTTTTAGTGGGTTATGTTCGGTTAATTTGAGTCGTGGTTGGCTAATTTGAGCAGGGGTTGGTTGATTTTGGGATGGTGCTGTAGATTTGAGATTTGGGATGGTGCTAATGGGTTTGAGATTTGTGGTTGTGCCGATCTCTCTGGTTGTTTTATTTATTTATTTTTTTTTAATGTGGCATTGGTGGATGTGGGTTTGTGCCGGTGGTGGCTGGTCGGTGTTGTTGCTGTTGGTGGCCGTTGTTGCGGCAGTGGTGGATGTGCCGTTGTTGTTGTTGATGGTGATGATAAGGAGGAGATAATATATTATTTTAATGCGTAGTAAATATTATTTTAATGTATAGAATTGAATGATAAAACATCTGATAAATGAGATGTTATAAAATGATGTGGTAAAATAATAAAGTAGGCTTTTAGTGTGTCAAAATGATATTTTTTATAAAACATCTGCTACGGATGCTCTAAGACCCCACACGAAACAGAGAGTTTTAGGCTTTTTATATCACGCTTGAAATGCTTGATTATTGAATTTGATATTACACTACCGTCCTTCAGATTAGAAATTTACACACATAGAAACTCAGGCCAAACTTTGGGCAAACTACATGCCAATAACCGTAGTTGAGATTTCCATGATCAAACATTCTTGGCAAGGAAGGTGAGAATCAGCTGATTCACCTCATCAGGTGATTGCTCCTGAACAAAGTGGGTTCCCTCAGGCAAAAATTTAATCTCCAAATCGGGGACCAGTTCTTTCATCTCTCCGTTGTTTATGTAATCCTCAATCCCTTGAAATCTGAGGATGTAATCTTTGCCACCCATAATCAAAAGCACTGGTACTTTAACTTTTGGATCTGTTATGTTGGGGTCGTCACCTGATGACCTATAAATTAATGCAAAACACCAACAAAAATCATTAGCAAATGTCTACTTACGAGTTACCGCTGCCTATTTAGCAGGTAAAGCAGACTGCTAATTGCAATTTCAGACTAGTTACAACTCCACAAAGATGAAATCTCCATTATATTTGATACAAAATTGAAACAAATGATGGAAACATCTCGATCTACACCAAGAAGTGTAAAGTGACCTGCGACAAGTTAATTAACAATATTGACAATATACAAAGTAATAGTAAAGAAGCAGCGGTTACATATATAACAACTATTGTGTAAAATATTGATTGATGATGAGTGGCGTTACCTATATGGTACTTGCAATGTAGTCTGGAACCCAGATTTCTCATACAAAGCTCCATATGTTGCGAGATCCTCCTCTGTGAACCAAGGGGGAAGAGGAGTAGATAAGTCTACTAAGTCCATGATCTCCTGGTTTTCAGCAGCCATTGGTATTTCACTTCTGGAGAAGAGGATGTAAATGTTCCTCACAACTGTTTTAACATCGAGGCGTCCGAAATCAGCTTCTGCTCGTCCAGGTTCCTAAAAAGAGATCATAAACATGAGATTGCAAGCAGGTTACAGCCAGAGCCAGGTAACATTAATTGAGGAAAGTAGAGGTATACCCATACCCGCCATCTTGAAATGTAGAATCCTTCCGGTAGGTATTGATGGAATGCAGAGCGTTTTGGCTTGATAGGTACTCCTATTGTTACCATCCCTAAGACCCTCTCTGGGTGGAGAACGGCTAGAAGGTAGGCAGGCCAAACTCCGAAGTCCTTTGCAACAAGAAAAACCTATGGACATATATAATAAGACCAAGAGAAAAATGGGGAGATTAAGCTTTAATTAATTAGATATTATATTGTATTAGATATATGGAAACAATAGACTAGAGAAGGCAAGGCAGCAATGTTGAGTCTGAGTTACAGCTTAACCGTTTAAGGCATTTAATTTCCTTGAACCTTATTAACTAAATGTATATAGGCAAAATCTTTACCCATAATATTGAAATTCAATTCTGAGAATAATAAAGAATTTTCAAACATGCATGTCAATTTATGCTTCATCACATCACAAATTCTTAATTATGAAAATAACATTACTAAAACTTTTCTATCTCCAAAATTTTATCACTAATAAGAAATTTTTTTTTTTTTTTTTTGAGCATAACAAATAAGAACTTAAAAACGCATAACCGAGGTTTGGTGGCAAATATCAAATTTCTTAACACTTTATATATTTTAATACCTTAGCGATTTGAAGGGCATCGAGAAGACTGAGGAGGTCAGTAAGAATGTCAGCAAAGGAAGCCTTATCTGGTTGGGTCGGTGGGTCGGATAGTCCGTATCCTCGGTGATCGGGCGCGATGGCTCGAAACCCAGCATTTGCAAATGCTAAAGCTATCATCTGGTGGCGCCATGAATACCATATCTCCGGAAATCCATGCAGGAACAACACCACCTTAGGACCTGAAAAAGTTTTCAAAGTTTAAGAGTGAATGATCAAATGGCGTTTGTGTTTGATTCTTAAATAAATTAGATTGGCTTAACGTTGGTTTCTGACCAGTTCCGATCTCAGCTACATGAAGCTTTAGTCCTCCTACGTCCACGAACTTGTGCTGGACTTGGTCCATTATTAGGCTTCAGAGAGAGAGAGAGAGTCCAGTCACCGGAGGCTTTTTAGCTCAACTGGGTTTCTCTTCTTCTCCTTAGTAATCATCTAAGCCTTTAATTAGACTCTGTATGTAGGCCTCGTGATTTGTGTTCTCATCTTTTGACTTATGTTTCTTCATTTGTCGTACTTGTATCCTCATCAACATACAGACAAAACAAAAGGAAACACGAAACAGTAAGCTTGGTGGGAAAAGAATCTCTCTATTTTTCTATTATTATAGGACCATAGGCTTTCTGTGGGTATTTTAATTTAACACTGTACTTTTGGAAAAATACTTAGGTAGTCCCAGAGCACGGAGAAATGGTGCTCATTCCTCTCACATTCATGGTAGACCTCACTATGAATTTAATGAGCGAATCCTATTATGAATGTGAGAGGAGGGAGCACTATTCTCTATACTCCGTGAGTACCTAAGAATTACTCGTACTTTTGAGGCTTAGTGGCTGAATTTTTAGTAATCATACTATCTATATCCCTTTTTTTTCCCCCCCTTGGAACCTAAGCCATTGTGTTGGCTTTAGGCTTGTTCAACCAAACCGAAGACCCGACTAACCCGGCCTAACCGACCACACCCGAACCGTCTGCTGTCCGACTCGACTACTTGGTGGTCGGCGACGGGTTCCTGCCATCCCAAACCGATTCCAGCAGGTCGAGTGACGGGTCTTCCCTTCCAAAACCCGATCCACCTGACCCGACCGTGATATATAACCTTCTTCAGTGTTGAGTTGTTCTCAATTCTCTCATAGTCTCGTTCTTTCTCAGTCTTAAGGCTCTTTCTCACTCTCTCAATCTCTCAACATCTCCGACATGTGTCGATCTACACTAATATCTCAACATCGCAGAGATTTCAACCTCCCATCATCGCCGATTTGCGCTGAGCACTTAACCTCCATCGCTTTCAACCTCCATCATCGCCGATCTGCTTTGATCCCTCAACCTCCATCGCCGATCTGCTTTGATCTCTCAACCTCAATTCACCATCGTCGATCTACAATCTCTGTCTTTCACCATCTCCAATCTACGAGTCAAGGTTGTAGTTTTCAGTAATTTTCTCTTTATTTCTTTGATTCAGTCTCATGCAAGTTCAGTTTCTGTTTGTGTCCTTTGGATTTGTGGGTTACTAGTGTTTGTGGATTTGTGGGTTTTTTAGATCTGCTCTTCAGTGTAGATCTGTTCCTCGGAGATGGGTCCTTGTATTGGATTTGTGAAATTTATGGTCTTTGATCTGTCTTTCGGTTGAAATCGGATCCGACCGCTGTGCAACCGAGCTTAATCCGACTCGACCCGTGATTTTTCACGGTCGGTGGCGGGTCTGCCGTCTTGCCACCCGACCAAATCGGGTCGGTTTCGGGTTGAGCATAAACCCGACCCGGACCGACCCGTGAGCAGCCCTAGTTGGCTTGGATCATTCCATGTTATACTTTTCATACTTTTTTTTTTTTTTTTTTTTTTTATAGTAATACAATTTCTGCCTTTTCAATTAAAAAATAATAATAAAAAACTATTGAAACTTAATTTTACTCTGATTATTAAAAAAAACTTGGTTAACCAAATAGAGAAATAAACAAAGTTTAATAAAATCAATCACCCCATTAAACATGTGGCATAGTATTCTTAAATTTCCTTTGATGGCAGTGAAGTCGATGACACTACTAACTATTCATAATAAATATATAAAGGATTGGAGCTAAAAGAAAAAGAGGAATGAACTGACTAGAATCCCAATTATAAGGAGTGAGTAGGAGTTGGGGGCAACCTTAACATTGCACATCTGTATGAGATAATGTTATTTTAGTGAAGTAAACAAATATGGAACAAAATTAATGCACAAAATTCTAATTAGAATTACAATTCAACCGAGCATCAATAAATTACATGCAATAAAAATAAAAGATTCAAAAGCAAAATTGAAAGCTTTTTGTCATATAAGTAAAATCACAAATTCTCTTTTTAAATAGCATGCATTCCCTACATTACAATAATTGAAAGAATAAAATGAAAAAGAAATGGCTCTAATTTATTTAGATTCAACTACATATGTTAGGAGGAGATTCTTCTTAGTAATAGCATGCTTTACACTTCTGTCAACAAAATTCACACACACACACACACACACACACACACATAACTTACCAATCAATAGCTTCTGAGTGTGACTCCATCCAAGAAAATGAAGTGATAAAGAGGGAGAAAACTTTAGAACCCAAATGGCATTGGTTTGAAATAGGAAAAAAAAAAAATGCTCCCAAAGTCAAAGTTGATCTACAAAAAAACTGTAAAACCCAATGAAACAAATTTGATAGCAAAATATTCAATGTTTAAGAGGACAACAACAAATATGGTGAAAAAATTCAAAAACCCAAACCAAACAACACCCCAACTCACATAGAGACAAAAATTTATAGAATTATACATCTCCGGTATGAGCGAAGCAGTTGAGGAGGTAATTCTTTTAATCCTTTCAGGGGCTTTAAGCTTCCAAAGCTTTTCCCAGTTAACATTTGTTTGTGGTGGTGTATCAGTGAGTTGGGTTGCAAGATGGTAGGCATATTTAATGGAGAATTTTCCATTAGCGTTCGGTAACCATAGAAGCTTGTCTAGTCTCGGGGTGGGAGGATAGGGAGAGAAGAGATTTTGTGATTTGGGGGAAGGAGAACGTAAGGTTGAATTTTATCAACCATCTTGTTAGCTTTATTCCATACCAATTTGCTTGTAATTTAGCACTTAGTAACCCTGTATTTAGGTGGAATTCATGTAAGGGTAGTGTGTGAAGAGAGTGTGAAGAATTGCTCAACAATGTGCAAAGAAGTAGGGACTCGCGGCTAGGACTCGCGACTTGTAAGCCGCCAAACTGCAGCACACGTGAGAAGCATGCGGGGAGGTGAAAGGTCACGCCAGCTGTCGTACTACAGGGCAAAAGTCCTAGGCTGGCCAGGCCGTTAGCTCGCGACTTGAACTCGCGACTTAGACCAGTCGCGAGGCCAAGCCGCCAACTTACCCTATTTGGCAAAAAACTGTCTCTTCGTATTCTAAACACACACCACTATATATAGACTCTTATACCCACGCAATATAGAGAGCTTCCAGAGAGAATTTTGAGAGAGAAACCCCAGAAAAAAACAAGATTGCCTCATCCCCAATCTTCATCTAAGTGACTCTTCAAATTCCTCTATTCTCTTCCTCTCCATTGATACATCTTTGAGAGGTTCTTGACCAAATCATTTTCTCACTACACCCACGTCTGTGAGAAGGTCTTTTTATGCTAAAAAAGCAGTTTGAAAGGGACCAATAGTTATTGGTTGATGCTATAGGTTATAGTGAAATCCGTTAAGCTAGAAAAGAAAAAGGTTTGACGCAACCTCGTTGGAGCAGGAAGCTTGAGGGCTTAGGTACCTGGGTGGATTAGGCTTGGAAGGTCTATTGCTGTTCATGTATCCCAACTACATTTTCTAGTGGATTATTGACCGCTTAGAGGGTAGCGGAGAGGTTTTACGCCGAGGGCTTCGGTTTCCTCTTCAATAACACATCGCGTGTTGTCCTTGTGTTTGCATCTCTCTTCCTTTATCTTTGCCATTTATTTTCTGTTGTGGATGTGATTATAATTGGCTTAGATTGTTTATCAATTCTGTGTTTGGCTTATGTTCATGTTCCGCACATTAATTGTTTGATAATAAGCTTGAATTGATAATTTGTAATTTTGGGTCTAAACATTCAAGGGTGTTTTACACACATATTGAACTTTCAATTGGTATCAGAGCAGGTGCACTCTTTGTGGTTTGATTATCTGAGTGCGATCCTAGACCCCTTGGATATGGATGTAGCTGTGAAAAAGGTCATGCTGAATTGTGGTTTAGATGTTTGTGATAATGACTCTATGAGTATGTTTGAAGGGTGTTCTAAAAATGAACTCTTAGAGTTAATAAAATATAGGAAACATGCTAGGATGTTCATTCACATGCTGAAATACTTTGAAAATAAGAATCACATCTTACACAATAGTTTATGTGAGTCTAACTCTTTGATTGAGAAGTACAAAAGAAGAAATAGAATATTGTGTGAAAAGGTTGATAATCTGAAAAAGAAAATTCAATCTGACAGAAGCATGGAAAATAAAGATGAATTTCTGTTTGATGGTCAAGAATGTTTGTCTCATGCTTGTCTGTTTGTGCACACCTCATTGAAGGTATTTAACTCATGCTTATGGTATCTGGACAGTGGATGTTCTCGTCATATGACAGGAAATAAATCATTGTTTAAGACTCTTAAAGAGAAAGCTTGTGATTATGTGACTTTTGGTGATGGGAGCCATGCTCAAGTTCTCGGCAAAGGGACGGTTGAAATACCGGGATTACCTCTATTGAAAGATGTGTTATACATCAAAGGATTGAAGGCAAATCTCTTAAGCATCACTCAAATATGTGATGAGAATTTTCTTGTCCAATTCTTAAAGAAGGGGTGCATAATCATTGATGAAAAAGGGATTCAAGTCTTGGAGGGAAATAGGACTACTGAAAATTGCTATGGAGTAGTTCCTACGGCACCTATTTCGTGTAGAAGTGCTCGTGTTGATATGCTGAAACTTTAGCATCACAGATTTGGGCATGCAAATTTCAAACAAGTATCTAAAGTCTCTAAACTTGAGGCAGTTGAGGGACTTCCAAAGTTTGGAAAGGTGGAGAAGACTATATGTGGAGCATGCCAAATGGGAAAACAAACAAAGGCAAGCCATCACAAGGTGAATGTGATTGCTATCTCACAGTGTTTAGAGCTTCTTCACGTTGATCTAATGGGGCCTACAAGAACTAAAAGTTTAGGAGGAAAGGGATACATTATTGTGGTAATTGATGATTTCTCAAGGTACTCTTAGGTGAAATTCCTTAGAGAGAAGTCCGAAGCATGTGATAAAATGCAAAGGCTATGCAAGAGACTGCAGAATGAAAAAGGAGTTCCCATAGTCAAAATCAGAAGTGATCATGGGAAGGAATTTGAGAATGCTAAATTTGAAGCTTTTTGTGAAGAGCATGGTATCAAGAAGGAATTCTTAGCTCCAAAGACTCCACAACAGAATGGGTTGGTTGAAAGAAAGAACCGGGTGATCCAAGAGATGGTAAGAGTCATGCTACTCAACAAAAACATCCCACAAAGATTCTGGGCTGAAGCTGTCAACACATCATGTCACATTTGTAATAGAATCTATTTCCGAGCAGGAACAACGAAGACGTCATATGAAATATGGAGAGAAAAGAAACCCAAGGTGAATTATTTCAGAATATTTGGGAGCAAGTGTTACATTCTAAATGATAGGGAAAATCCGGGAAAATTTGATGCTAAGAGTGATGAAGGAATATTCCTAGGATACTCCACAAATAGCCGAGCTTATAAAATGTACAACAAGCGAACTAAGACGGTGATGGAGTCAATCAATGTGGTCATAGGCGACACCATATCAGAGAAGGAAATTGAGGATGATGGAAAGGGGCTCAAACTTAAGAAGAATGAGAATGATGATGATATGTCCCTAAGTGATGATGCTGAGAAAGAAACACCCAGAAAGGAGTCTACACCCCTTATTTCAAGAAGAGAGACTAGATCAACACAAGAAGTCTCAAGTCCACTCACACCTCCAGAAGTTCAACCCCCAATTTCTCGTGATGAGGAACTCTCAACTTCTAAGAAACCTTCATCAAGAGTAACTCTCAATCACCCATCAAGTAATATTATTGGTGATGTAAACGAGGGACTTCGTTTGAGAAAAGGACCAAGGTATAGTGCTAACCATGTGACATACAACTGTTACCTTGCTCAATTTGAACCCAAAAAGGTAGAAGAAGCTTTGAAAGATGAGAATTGGGTAGAGTCTATGCACCAGGAGCTACATCAATTTGTTAGAAATAATGTATAAGAATTGGTTCCAAGGCCTGAAGATACACATGTGATCGGCACCAAGTGGATTTTTAAGAACAAAATAGATAAAGATGGTGAAGTTATCCGAAATAAGTCTAGACTGGTGGCTTAGGGGTATACTCAAGTGGAAGGCATAGATTTCGATGAGTCGTTTGCTCCAGTAGCAAGACTAGAGTCCATTCGAATTCTCGTCCATAGCATGCATCATGGATTTCAAGTTGTACCAAATGGATGTGAAGAGCACCTTCTTGAATGGTTTTCTAAATGAAGAAGTCTTTGTTGAGCAACCAAAGGGGTTTGAAGATCCTCACTTTTCGGGTCATGTGCTAAGATTGAAAAAGGCTTTGTATGGGTTGAAGCAAGCACCAAGAGCATGGTATGATCGTCTTACCACTTACCTATTGGATCGTGGGTTCAAAAGAGGGCAAGCATATTGAACATTGTTTGTTAAAAGGGATAAGAAATCCCTCCTTGTTGCTCAAGTGTACGTGGATGATATTGTTTTTGGATCCACAATTGATCAACTAGCTCATGAGTTTTCGAAAGAAATGAAAAGGGAATTTGAAATGAGCATGGTGGGAGAGTTGAACTACTTCCTAGGGCTTCAAGTGAGACAACGGAAAGATGGAATATTCATTTCTCAAAAGAAGTATGCCAAAAATCTTGTCAAAAGATTTGACCTGGATTCTAAGAAACATACTTCTACTCCCATGAGTTCCTTTGCAAAACAAAGCATAGATGCAGCCGGTGTTGACGTCGATCCAACACTTTATCGAAGTATGATTGGCAGTCTTCTCTATCTCATAGCAAGTAGACCAGATATTACATTTAGTGTCGGGGTATGTGCACAGTTCCAAGTTGCTCCTAAAGAATCCCACTTAACAGCAGTAAAACGAATCATTCGCTATGTCAATGGCACATCTGACTATGGAATTTGGTATACAAAAGATTCGAATGAGTGTTTGGCGGGATATTTAGATGTTGACTGGGCAGGGTGCATTGATGATAGGAAAAGCACTTCTAGTGGGTGCTTCTATCTTGGAAATAACTTGGTTTCATGGATAAGCAAAAAGCAAAATTCAATATCCCTTTCAACGCCTGAAACTGAATACATTGTAGCAGGAAGCTGTTGTGCACAACTGTTATGGATGAGAAAGCTACTGCATGACTATGGAATTTCTCAAGACACTATGTGTGTGTTCTGTAATAACACTAGTGCCATAAACTTGTCAAAGAATTCAGTCCAGCACTCCAAATCAAAGCATATTGAGATCTGTTATCACTTCATTCCGGACTTGGTAGAGGACAAGACAGTATATCTAGAGTTCATCAATACTGACAATCAAAAGGCAGACATATTCACCAAACCTCTTGATGGCCCAAGGTTTGAATCCTTGCGTAAGACAATTGGTGTTGGTATCATTCCTTGAACTCTATCTTCCATGAAATCTTATTGTGTTCTTGGTTGCATTGTGTCTCTTACTTTTGTCATCCTTGTTTTTATGTTATTTTTTATTGCTGTTCTGTTTTTTATCAATCTTTTACTGCTTTTTGTGTCAAAATCCAAAAACACATAAAAAGTAGAAAATCCTAAAAAGTTTGATCGGCTTTGTTGAGTTATGTCTCAAAGCATGTTTTGTCTTGTACCTTTGTACTAATGGCGTTGTGCATTTATGAGCTGAACTTGTTTCTTATGCACTCATATCATTGTGGAAGAAATTCTGAAATCTATGTGACTGTTGTAAATAGATCTTCAACCTTGTCATGAATGATTAGTGAATGGTTTTGTTGATCTTGATACATACATAGACTTGTGCCTATATATCTTCCCACTTTTATTTTATTGCTTTACTCAAAGAGCTCACCAAATGTAAATCTCCAAAGGAAAAGAGATATTAAGCTCCAAAAGGCTGTCGCACATACTAGTATTTGACTAGGAAAAAGGGAATGCGACCAAAATAAAATGCATGATGCCCCAAAAGCCAAAGGCTAACTCATCAAATTGAAATATTGAAAATTTCAGGCATCAATCTCACAATGAGATATGTTGATTCAAAAAAATCAATTGATATATTGGAAATGGAGCCAAATGAAAAGCTTCAATGAAATGTACTTAAGTTTATGTGGGAGGTCATATATGCATACTTCTATAATTGAGATAGGTCACAATATCTAGTGCTAGTTGTGTATGCCTTGATTGAATTGATCATTAAAGTTTCACATTAGACTAAGGACTATCACATTTTTGATATTCATACACTTCACACAAGTTTATGTTCAATGAATGCCATATTCATTTGTGTGATTGTACTTGTTTAAATGTGTTTTCACATGCTCAATCTTTGTTGATCTAACAAAAAAAGATTTTTGAGTGTTTTAGCTTTTTTTTGGAAAGTATTTTGTTTTTACAAAAATGTCAAAAATTTCAAAAACAGTGTTGCCCTGTCTTGGCGACTCAGTCGCAGGTTATCCCAGTCGTATGTCCCAGTTACGAGCTCACTCAGAGATTTTTCGAGGCCCACTGGCAAGTCAAGGTCTCAGTCGAGAAAAATACTTAGAAAATTTTTCAAAATTTGAGTTTTATGATTTTCGCGGCTCAGTATGGCGACTTATTCGAGGGTGGAAGGTCCAATCGCGAGGGTTACACAGAGATTTTCGTGCTCACCTGGCGACTGTATCGCAGGTAGACCTTCCAGTCACAAAAAACACTTAGAAATTTTTTCA
The DNA here is from genome assembly GCA_032727855.1 of Quercus ilex subsp. ballota. Classification (NCBI taxonomy): domain Eukaryota; kingdom Viridiplantae; phylum Streptophyta; class Magnoliopsida; order Fagales; family Fagaceae; genus Quercus; species Quercus ilex. The sequence goes on along the minus strand of CM064912.1, from coordinate 45,105,449 downwards.
GAAATCTTAATATCTATGTGTTTCGCGGCTTACTTGACGACTGATTGGCGACTTAATCCAGTTGCGAAAAACACGTGTTTTGCATTTTAAGGTCAGTTTTAAAAACTTTTTCAGTTTTTGCCTCGTACTTTTGTGACTGTTCATTATCTTCCCTATTTCACTCTCACAAACACTCCGAGCATTTCTCCGAAAATCCTCCATTTCTGCATCATTTCTTCTCAAATCTTCAACAAAAAGGTATGGGTTTTCTTTCTTTCACTCTATACTTACTGATTTGAGCATTTTTTTCTTGATTTTTGAGTTGCTACTGTGTTTTGTGATTTATCATGTTCGAACATGGGTTTCTGATTCTCTGATTTTATTGTATGTTTGTGATGGTTTTTATACTGATCTTCTCTATCTTGTGTACCTATTATGGTTTTGGCTGTATACAAACTCATTGTCATGGTTTGAACCTAAATCTCAAGTGTTTAGGGTTTTCTTCATTATTCATGGTGTGAAACTACCACATTGCTAATAATGTTTGGTGTCTTGTTTGGTTTCTCTTGTTAGTGATAAAACCATGTTGCAGTGTCAAAATGTCTCCATTCAAGAGATCAGCTGTGAAAGGAGGTAGCAGCAAAGGGAAGGAACCTGTCATTGAAATTGATGATTTCTCTCCTAGACCAAAAAGAACTTGTTCCCCATTAGGTGTGTTCGATCCTAACACGTTCCGATTGTATGCTGCTTTTCAGACTCATGAAAATTATTTCAGAAATGCTACACCATTGATTGAAAGGGTCGTTGATCAACATTCTCTTATTGGCACCGACATCCCTCAATGGTTTGCTCACAAGGATTGGAATTATCTTCTTTACGACCTTGATGATGCATATGAGAATTTGGTAAAAGAATTTTATGCCAATGCAATTGTTGAAGGAGACAAACTTAAGTGCTGGGTTAGAGGAAAAAGTTTCTCGGTCTCTCCCACATACCTAGCAAAGATTCTTCACATCAACCGGCCAATACTTGGAAACTCACCGATTTATGATGATTTATATCCAGATGAGGACTTACTTCGGGAAGTTCTTGGAAAAGATTTGGAATTTTCCTCAAATGGGAACTCAGTCAGTGTTTCATCTCTTCCTCCAAAATTGAGGGTACTTACGATCGTCATGTTTCACAACCTGTACCCTCTATCCAGCACAGGGTATATGAAACTCGGGTGTGCATTATTCCTTCATGATCTGATCTCTGATGTAGAGATTAACATTTGTGCTCATATCTTTCATATTCTTTGCAAAACTGTTCTACGAACTGAGTCAAGGATATGCATTCCTTTTTGCTGTCTCATTTCAAGGATTTTGAAGCTTAAAGGGCTTCGTCCTTCAAAAAATGAATTTCCCTGCACAAAACCAAGTCCAATCAACATGGGCACATTCAACGCTAGCATTGGTCATAGTAAGAAGGGAATCAAGACAGAATCTTCAGCGTCCCACAGTGGTTCGCACTCTAGCTCATTCCCCGTCGACGAGAAGCTAGACTCTATTGTAGCATCTGTCCATGAGCTGAGTACAAAGATGTCCGGCCTTACATCCATCTTGCACCATCTCAACATTTGATGGGATATGAAGTTCACCTCTATCCAAGCTCAATTGGATCAAATTCAAAGAAAGCTAGAAGATGATGAGGACTAGCTATTCCATGACAAAAAAGGGGAGATGATGTTGGCGGAGGGAGTTCAACAAAAGGGGGAGATTTCAGCAAACAGGCCTTTGTTTATCGCTTTTTGTCTAACTTTAGCATATTTCTGTATCCATGTCATATTATTCAGTACTTTATGAGTTTATGTTTGTACCTGGTACCTTTGTAGGCTTTATGGTTTGTACCTTACTTTATGCAGCCTTTATGCTTTGTTAAATCAGTACTTCTAACTAAATGTTATGCATTTCCTTTTAAGTACTGTCACTCTTGTGCCCTTGTAGGATTTTATTCCTAGATGCATATACTTCTTGTATTGTGCATTGGTTGAGTGTTGGTCATTCAAGTGATTAGCTTTGGGTTTATCAGCTTGAATGTCCGGATGTTCATTCCAAGTGTGAATGAGTATTGTGATCACTCGTATGTAGTGATTGCCTGTTTTGGTCTTGCCATGGTCTATTGCTATATTCCATTTTGCTTGATCGCATTGTGCTTGTTCCATATGTAGTACATGTTTTCTGCATACAATGAACTTGTTGTGTTGTTATGTTTCAGGAGATACTTGTTCTTATGGTTCAAGAGCTGCACAGATTTTAGAGTTAGGTGTGAGTGAGTTTTCCAACTGGTCCCAACTCATGCTTTAAGTCTAGAGTTTGTTATAGGGTTTTGTCACGGAATAGCCAAAGGGGGAGATTGTAAGGTTGAATTTTATCAACCATCTTGTTGGCTTTATTCCGTGCCAATTTACTTGTAATTTAGCACTTAGTAACCCTGTATTTAGGTGGTATTCATGTAAGGGTAGTGTGTGAAGAGAGCGTGAAGAATTGCTCAACAATGTGCAAAGAAGCAGGGACTTGTGGCTAGGACTCGCGACTGACTCGTGACTTGCAAGCCGCCAAACTGCAGCACACGTGAGAAGCATGCGGGGAGGTGAAGGGTCACGCCAGCTGTTGCACTACAAGATAAAAGTTCCAGGCTGGCCAGGCCGTTAGCTCGCGACTTAGACCAGTCACGAGGCCAAGCCCCCAACTTACCCTATTTGGCAAAAAACTGTTTCTTCGTATTTCAAACACACACCACTATATATAGACCCTTATACCCACGAAATGTAGAGAACTTCCAGAGAGAATTTTGAGAGAGAAACCCTAGAGAAAAACAAGATTGCCTCATCCCCAATCTTCATCTAAGAGACTCTTCAAATTCCTCTACTCTCTTCCTCTCCATTGATACATCCTTGAGAGGTTCTTGACCAAATCATTTTCTTACCACACCCACGTCTGTGAGAATGTCTTTTGGTGCTAAAAAAGCAGTTTGGAAGGGAACAATAGTTATTGGTTGATGCTATGGGTTATAGCGGAATCTGGTAAGCTAGAAAAGAAAAAGGTTCGGCACAACCTCGTTGGAGCAGGAAGCTGGAAGGCTTAGGTACCTGGATAGATTAGGCTTGGAGGGTCTATTGTTGTTCATGTATCCCAATTACATTTTCTAGTGGATTATTGACCGCTTGGAGGGCGGCGGAGAGGTTTTACGCCGAGGGCTTCGGTTTCCTCTTCAATAACACATCGCGTGTTGTCCTTATGTTTGCATCTCTCTTCCTCTATCTTTGCCATTTATTTTCTGTTATGGATGTGATTATAATTAGCTTAGTTTGTTTATCAATGCTGTGTTTGGCTTATGTTCATGTTCCGCACATTAATTGTTTGATAATAAGTTTGAATTGATAATTTGTAATTTGGGGTCTAAACGTTCAAGAGTGTTTTACACACATATTGAACTTTCAAAGAAGATAGAGAAGAGATGCGTTTTTAGTTTTTTATTTTTAGAGTTGGGGAGAATAGTTATTGTGTTTGATTTTCAGAGTTGGGGAGAAATTTTAGCTGAAATTTTCGAGTTTGAATGAGAAGGAGAAGCGTTTCACAATATGTTTTAGGGTTTTAACTTCTTCTTTTTTTTGTTTTTCTTTTTTAAGTTGAAAATAGTTTTTTTTTTCTTTTTTAATAATGTGTGTAAAAATGTGGGAACTCTAAACAAAGTCAAAGGCTAAGTCAAAGTTTTTGGTATATATAACTAGTCACGGACCCGTGCATTGCGCGTGGTAATTTTTATAGTAAAATGAAATGCTTTGCTAAAATAGTTCTCATAAGGGTGTTCATGTTATCCAGCGGTTATTTCAAATGATCTTTTACTAGAGCATCCGTAGCAGCCGTGGCAAAAATTATGCCATTTTGCCACACCAAAACCCTACTTTATTATTTTACCACATTATTTTACAACATGCCATTTATTAGATGTTCTATACTTCAATTCTATACATTAAAATAATATTTACTACACATTAAAATAATATATTAATTACTCCCTATCATCCTCATCCTCATCGTCAACAACAACAACAACGGCACAACCACCACTACCGCAACGATGGCCACCAACAACCACCGCCGCAACAACACCGACAGCCACCACCGGCACAAACCGATATCCACCAACGCCACCTCAAAAAAAAAAAAAAAAAAAAACACAACCAGAGAGATTGGCACAAACCCATATCCCAAACCCACCACCGGCACAAACCCACATCCACCAACCCACATCCACATCCACCACTGGCACAAACCCACATCCACCAACGCCACCTCAAAAAAAAAAAAAAAAAAAAAAAGACACACACACACACACACACACAACCAGAGAGATCGGCACAAACCCACATCCCAAACCCACCACCGACACAAACTCACAAACCCGAGATCGGCGATGGTGAGATCGGCGTGGCCAGAGGGCAATGAGAATGCTAGACAGAGACGTAGAACGATGGCGTCTTCAGATCGGATGCGATGGAGTCTTCAATCGGTGAGAGATCGGCAATGACAGATCAAGATCAACAATTTTTTTGGCGAGAGGGAATCGGTGAAGGGAACCGGTGAGAGAGAACATAGGTGAGAGAGAAGAGAAAAGATTAAACTGAAAAGAGAGTGGAGATGGAGGCGGTGAGAGCTGAAGGAGAAGATGAAAGAGATATGAGAGAGAAAGAGGAATAAAAAAGAATAAATTCATTTGCCAGACCGATTCCATACAGTGGCAAATTTATGATGGTACTGTAGCATGTTGCAAAAAAAAAAAAAGATATGGCACATCTGATAAATGGGGTCAAATGGTGTTTGGTGTGCCAAATGTGCCAAATATTTAGCATTTGGCACATATGGCACAGCTGACAAAGATGCTCTTAAGCTGGATTATATATGTATAAACAATATATTGTAGGATTCATGATGATAGAAGGTATTGTCTTGGAATTAGATGTGGAAAGGATACAACTATACTTGGCCTTGTAGTCAATCCAGAGCTGATCAACCGTCTTCCCAAGTTAGTAAAATTTAATTAACTTAAAATTAGATAGAAAGGATTTTATAAATTTGAAGTTAGCGTCATGCTAGGTGAAAACTTTAGAGGACTGTAATTAAGTTGTTGCAAGTCTTTTTAAATAAATATTAATAATAAAAAAAGATCTATTCGTCTAAAGATAGAGATTAGTATTATAAATAGGATGAGGAAATTTTACAAATAGGTGTCCATATCATAACCTCTCCATTCCAGACCTACAAAAGTAAATTTATGAATCTTTACTCCTCCTTCGACAAGCACAATTATTTTCCAATTAAATCTCCTTTCAAATAGTGTTTCTCATTATTGGTACATTTTGTAGTTGGAAAAGAGATATGCAAGTCTAATCTTTAGCCTATTGCAAAGTTACATGCTACTTATAATTTGTTTCTAAATATTTGGTGATTAATCTCTTTAATGAGGCATGTTATATAAACTAATTCATTAAAAAAATGTCAAATGTTTCTTGAAAATTTAATTGGTTGAAAACACAATTGGTGCTATTTAACAAATTTCCACTTTGAATTCAGTAGATTTTATTAAAATGCAAAACCCCATTTAAGACTAACAGGTATTTGCTAAACTATCTAGCCATGCAACTATAAAAGTTGATAGTGTATATATTGTGTGCAGGAGTGTGGATATGCATACACAAAACACACAAAATTAAAATACAAATTCTGTGTTCCTACTTCTCTATAAAATCTAAAAGGGAATAAAAACCAACATCAAAGTTGAATAAAAATTGTACCTGAAAGCATAATATAAAAGATGTTTCTTATTAACTTATATCCCAAAATTTTAAGGAACATCTCAAATAGTTTAGTAGCTAAACATAACTTTTAGTAACTATAGCATTCAACAAGAACTTTCAATATCTAGCCTACTTTATAATTTTCTTTTTCAATAAGTAGCCTAATTTACATACATGACAGCTTAGCAACTAAAAGAAGACTTCCACTGAAACTTCTATGGCACCATCAAACCCCAAACTTGTCCACATGCACTAATAGCCTTTGAGACATTTGTGATGCTTGCTCTCAACCAATATGTTTCCTCTTTCCTTTAGATTCAATTTTTCTACCATGTTCTATAATAGGTTACATACAATCATCATAGAACTCCTAATCATAACTTGAGTCAAGTTCTCAAGAACTCCATAGAACTCCAGTTTATGGTTTTCTTCCATGCTATCTATGTGTGGGAGTGCACCATCAGGTACACAATTCGATGTAAATATTCGTCTCTAGTCTAGAAAAACAAAGGGTAAATAATCATTAGTTGAATTATTTCCATTTAAAATAGATTTTGGATGCATGTTTGATTCAATAACTTAGGAAAAAAATAATTAATAGGAGTTTCTTTGAATATATTATGTTAAACCTATGACTATAAATAGAATCTAGATAAGATTTCAAAGAAACTACTATGCATTTACAGCTTATTATAAAGGAAAAACAGAAACGTTGAGATAGAAGACAAGTAGCTCATCATCTTCGTCTAAGTACCCTCACATCACCATTCACATCCAGCAAATCAATACGAACTACAAATCACAAACATAGAAAACCCATCAAATTTTCCCCACAAGTAAAACAATAGTACAAATACAAAATAAGTTTGTCATTGAATCCTTAACATTGAAACAGTAAGCAACGAAAATTAATAGATCAGAGAGAGCTTTAAAAAAGAGCATCAAGAAGTCTCATTTCCACCTTCATGTTTGTGTATTGAATTGATGTTAGTTACATTGAAAACTATACATAAAATAAAAACCCATAAACAATTTCATCTAGAATAAGAAAATTTTGTCTTTTCAATTTTAACTAACAAATCAAACAGCAAAGCTATATTAGGGGAAGGAAAAGAATTGAAACAAAAACATGCCAACAGACTACTTGGATGTTCATGGCCTTCATGTTGGACTTAAGTTGTTCATGGCTTTCTTGTTAGACTCAAGTTGGCTTCCTAGACAGTAAAAGTTTATAAAATTTTCACACTATTACACTCCCCAAAATTCTCCAAATTTGAAACAATATTCTAACTGCAAAATTTATTTACTAAAACCCCAATAACTTGCTCAAAATTTAAAATTAACAAAATCAAAATTCTTTCACTTAAAAAAAAAAAAAAAAACTTTTTGGGTAAACTCTATAAAATAAGCAAATTTAAGGGGAAGAGAGAGATTTATCGTGCACAAAATCCCTAAGAAACTTGAGCCTTGAGGAACTTACAGCTAAAAATTATAAAAATTGAAACCCAAAAAAAAAAGTAAAAATCTCATTTAACAAAGCATAACATAATATTGAACTTCTCCAACTAACATACTACATATATAGTAGTACATTCTTTTGGAGCTAAAAAAAAAAAAAAAAATACATAAGAAAGGACAAAGGAGAAAAAAAAACTTCAAATGCAGTAATTAAATTAAGCTTACTACCAACAAAAAAAATAAGGGAAAAAAATAAACAATGAAACAAAGCTATAGTTCATTGCTTTGTTAAATCTCTCTAAAAAGAATACCTACCAAAACCTACAAAGTAATCCACAATTGGCAAATTAACAAAGCAAAATTCATAATTCACAAAGGTATCTAAAAAGCACATTCACAATTGATTGTGCTTCCATTTACTTTTGCTTCAATTTTTTTTTCCTCAACACCCAAATAGATGCTCAATTAAAATTGTGAGAAGATAATCGAACATGCAAAACCCAGAAAAGTCTCTTAAAATCACAAATTTGGTCATCCATATAAAAATATATATAATAAAAAAAAAAAAACTGTTGGATTAAGGACATCAAAAAATAAAACAAAACCCAAATTATTTGAAAACATTTTTTTTTCCACCACAAACAACCAAAACAGTCACCAAAAACATTGACAATGATGACAAAATTAAGGACATCAAACCCACTTAGAATTACCACGTTATGATTTTTTGTTGATGACTCTGATTCTTTCTTGCTTTCATTGGCAAGTAGAACTGGTCCTCATTGCGTACAACCTCAAACCATAATCCACTCTCCAATATGTCCACTGATATATTTAAAAGCAAAACAAAAATTAAACCTGAAAAACATAAAAAAACCTCAACTTTTTTTTGATAAGTATACATGATAAGGATGATCGTTTAACATTTTTATTATTAGGTTAGCAAATTTAAAAATGAATTCGTTTCATTTAACATTTTTATTATTAGGTGTAGACTGTAGAATAGAATTTTAAATATGGTGATATTTTATTCATCTATATATATATATATAACCGAAACTTTTTAAGCTCCCACAATTTCCCACGTCAGCAATACTTAAATAAATAATAATAAATCCTTTTTTTTTTTTCCAGCAAATACAAATTATGCTTGATATGACTTTTGATTTTAGTTCTAATATCATGTTAACTACTGAGCATGTGAATCTGTTTCCAACTACTAAAGCTTAGAATGACTTGTTTTGATGTTGTCTTCCAGATCTTGCGCATTTGTTTGCTACCTCCTAAAGATTGCAATCTCTGTAGTTCTGTACCTCTATAATCATAATGCACTTGAGCATGTGAATCAGTTTCCGACTATTAAAGATTGCAAAGCCAGTACCTCTTTTCTCTGAGAAATTGAACATTTTGGTACTACACACAAACAGACATACATTGATCCATGTCTAGGTTTAGAAATATATATTATGTTACTTTCTTTTTTGCGTGCTTGGAGTTGCAAAGGATGTAGGAGTTAATTCTCTCGTTGTTGTTTTTGTGAGTAGGTATTAACTTCATTTAGGTGGTCATTTATTGCACTATTATTGATCTTCGTTACTCTGTTTTTTACAAATTATTTTAATTAAAAAAAAAACTAAAAAAAAAACTTATTTTGCAGGTTCTACTTTCATTTTTGGATAAAGAGTTGCATACTTAACTGCATTAACTCAAGGTTTGTTAACAATTTCTGTAAAAAAATTTTAAAAAAAGTTCCTGTTGCATAAAAGTTATATATAAATAGTCAATATAAAACCATTAATCAGATCATTTACTGCTTTGCTACTAATACATGTATTGCACTATTTATCTGATGTAGATAGCTTTGTTTATGGAATCTATATTTGTTCATTATTCTATTTACTTGCTAAATAAAAGAAAAAAAAAAAGAGAAAAAAAAATGACTCTTTTGTTTTTAGACTATTTTCATTTTAAAAAGTATATTTAACTCAGTTGAGTTGTTATACAAAATAAATAAATAAATAAATAAAAATTTTCTTTTAAACGGTTGGAACATATTGTTTATTGCGATTGTTGTAATTGTTTTTAGTTGCTTTTCCAATAATTCATTGTGAGAAGGTAAAATATGGAAGGTAAAATATTTGTTTTCAATCATACAACCTACCCTTGAATATTTTGTATCTATAAAAATTCTTCTCTTGGCTTCAACTCAAACTTTTCTCATAAACAATACTACTTTTGTTAGTGGGAAAGAAAGGAAAAACAGCTACCGTACATCATCTATAAAGGAAAAACCAAGCAGCTCGGCAACCCAATCTGTTATGTGTTAGACAGCACCTTTAAGATAATATACCCGACTATTTTGTTCTTATTACAGAATTTGAATCTAAATTCCCAAATTTTTGAATGTTTACATAAATTTATGATCTTTTTCACTCATTTTTATTGTGTCCATGCTTTAATTTAAAAGATATTGCATTAAACGACGTCGTTGGGTTATTTTGGCATTTTAAAAGGTGTAGGAGTGGTGGAGAAAGTAGAAGTAGAGGTGGAGATAAATGAATATAAGTATGAGGAATTAGTTAAAGCCCTTGAAAACTTTGAAAACAGGTATTATATCTTTCTATTCTTTTTGTTTGTTTATCTAATTCTTTGACTGGATTGAAAAGAATTAGATTCCCATAGGTGTATAAAATTTGTTAACCCTGACAAACTTTAGTAGTTTTGGAAATCCTTAAACATTTTTGGCAGTTATAAATAAACAGTTAAGTTTTTTCTCAATCTAACATTTTAATCTATTTAGATTTTTATAATTTTGGGTGTGTTATTGATGATTGATATATGTGCCAATTTGTTTGGTCTGTTATCCGCTCATCCTATAACTCCCTTGATATCCTTGCTCCAGGAGGTATAAAACAACGCAAGAAAACTTGACGAGCTAAAACTTTTAGAGTTACTTCCTTTCCAATCGAGTCTAAAATCTTAACAATTTATGCTAGGTTTGTTAATTCTGCGTTCAACAATCTCCCTCTATGTTCTTGATATTTGGTTCTTCATTTTGTGAATTTTAATTATTTTTATTTTGCTTCATTCATCTCTCTTCAAATATTACAATTATTTGTTGGTGATATTTCTGCATTATGGTGTTTTTAAAATAAGGCTGCTTTTGAATCAATTTGTATCTATGCTAATGGTGTATATATTGAGAATTTTAATAATAAAGCTATGCAAGATTTTGATAAAATCATGAATCTTAACTTTTGTTGAGGGCTGCAAAAGTAGGAAATGAAAATTCTGGAATTCTGCTTTTGTTTGCACAGTTTTGCAAGGCAGGAAGCTTATGATGGGAGAGCTTTAGTTGTAGAGCACAGAGAAGAATGAAGCAATCCAAGAGAGACTCTTTGTGATACAGTGTAGAGTCAACAACAATATGCTTGCACTTGTTTTCTCATATTTAATATGATAACTTAAACAAGTCTTGTGAAGAAAATTATTTTTATTGATAAAATATAGTTAGTGAAGCTGCCCCCAGCAATTTAATAAGATTTTGTTGTTGATTTACAAAACTCTTTGAATATTATGATCATTTGTTATTAGTGCATGTCATATATTTTACTTTCTGTTAGTGTTTCTTTTAAATGTGATATGTAATCTTTTGATTTGAAATTTTACCCTTTTTGTTGTGAAGGCAATAACCAGTGATAGAACATCATATTATTTTTCATCTACTCAAATTGTAAATCACAACAACAAAAAGTATGTAAGCTTCTGCTTAGAATGAACATTGTAAATTGCTTAAAATGAGCAATAATTTGCTTTATTTTTTTTAAAATTCTTTTTATTTTATTTATTTAAGTTTAATTTTTTTTAAAAAAAAGAAAATAACCCGACTATTCTATATCTCTCCACCTACTCTTAAAAAAACCGTGAACTTCACCTGCTCTTCTCTCTACCTCTCTCACACACTCTCGAAACTAAAAATCTCTCCTCCTATGGCTATCACAATCCAGGCCATCAAGGAACGCCAGATCTTCGACAGCGTGGCAATCCCATAGTCAAGGTTCGATTCTTAAATTCCCATGTCCCTGATCTGTGTGTTTTTGTCGATAGTGTGTTATAGACTGTTTTGTTTTGTATCGAAAATCTGTGTCTATGACCATCGTACACAAGGGTTTTGTTAATGATTAACGAGCTATCATTAGGAGCGAACGTCATAGGTTGAAACTCTCTAAAAAAAAAACAAAAGTTGTTACGGCAAATTATATCATTGTTATATGGCAACAATATCACCTTCATATATCTTTTTTGTAAGACCTTGCTTGATCTATCATCTATGAGTGGCGAATTTGAAGTTGAAAATGTGAATTTTATTTTATTGAGTCATTTTAGAATCTTTTAGTTTTAGGAGTATGAAAGTTGAAAATAATGATCCAAAAGAGAGTAAGGAACAAAAACAAATTGCCATTTTGTCAGTGAGCCGTTGTTATTACAGCAGCAGTATCGCCAGAATTAAACTTTTGGTAAGACCCTTGCAAGGGTTGCTACAAAATCTAGGAGTGATGAGTTTGAAGTTGAAAAAATGTGATTTTTGAGTCATTTATTCCACCTAGAATCTTTAGTTTTAGGAGTACGCACATTGAAAACAATGATCCAAAAGAGAGTAAGGAGGAATAAAAAATTGTAACGACAATAAATCCAGAAGCAAAGAAAATAGAGACCTTACTTTACTAACCATTCTTCTTTACCATAGATTTCAACAAGAGCTCAAGCAACAGAGGATGTGTACACTGTTTCATAGCATTTAAAACATTAACGCGTGCAACACTGACGAAACAGACAGTTTTAATCTGTCTATAAATACACCAAACGCTTGATTATTGAAATTACTCTGATATCAATACAATACATGTGTCTAATATTTCACACCTCGGCTAAGCTTAGACAAACTTCATGACAACTAACTGTAATTAAAGTGTCTATGATCAAGCATGCTTGCCAAGGAATGAGAGGATTAGCTGATTCACTTCATCAGGTGACTGCTCATGAACAAAATGGGTTCCTTCAGGCAAAAAAGTGATCTCCAAATTTGGGACGAACTCTTTCACCTTTCCACTATTAAGGTAGTCCTCCATGCCTGGAAATTTGAGGACATAATCCTTACCGCCCATAATCAGAAGTGCTGGAAGTTTAACTTTTGGATCTGTCATGTTGATGTCCTCACCAAATGACCTAGAATGCATAATATCAACAGAAACCATTAGCAAATCCACAGTCCATTAACAACTTTTCCAATTACAGTGGTTTACACTCCCAAAAAAAAAAAAAATGAACAACCATAAATTACCTTGCTTGAGGAAAATGATGCATTTCTAACACCAATAAGTTGCACTGGCATACTCATTGGATACAGTGTGAATGATTGTACAAGTAAACAAAGCAATAGCGGAGGAGCAGAAGTCCGTATAGACTAATAGTTTAGGAAGGTGCCATGGTTTAGTGAGTAATACATCTTGGTCACTAGTGTACAATTGGGATCAATTCATTACCTATATGGAACTTGTAACGCAGTTAGGAATCCAGATTTTTGATACAAAGCTCCATATGCTGCAAGATCGTCCTCCGTGAACCAAGGGGGAAGAGAAGTAGATGGATCAACCAAATCCATGATCTCTTGGTTTTCTGCAGCTATTGGTATTTCACTTTTGGAAAAGAGGATGTAAATGTTCCTTACAACCGTTTTAGCATCGAAGCGCCCAAAATCAGCTTCTGCTCGTCCAGGCTCCTGGAAAGAGTTCATAAACATAAAGTTGCAAGCGGATGGCATTAATGCATTGTATCAGAACCTTAAGAGAGAAACTATATCTATACCCGCCATCTTGAAATGTAGAAGCCTTCAGGCAGGTACTTATGGAATGTAGTAGGACCTGGGGGCAAATATGGCACTCCTATTGTTACAACTCCCAGGACCCTCTCTGGGTGCAAATTGGCAAATAAGTAGGCAGGCCGAGCTCCAAAATCCTTTGCAATAAGAAAAACCTGTGCATATAAAATTAAAATGCGTTTGTGATTGAGCTACTTAAAATGCAAGACAAATCTTTCTTCTTTTGCTCATTTTATTAGAATATGATTACTCCTCTAGAGAAGGCAAAAAACACATGGGTGTGCCAACAAAAGGTTAGATTGATGTTTTAATTTTATAAATATGCTAACAACTTGGAATCAATTATATGACTTGGTTCTTCCTAAGGATAGAATAAAGAAAATCATGCCGCACTCTTCACAAACACTACAAATTCAAATTAAGTTGCGTACGTACTGACAAACACTACAAATTCAAATTTCCCAACATTAAATGTGCGTTTGGATTGAAATGAAAAAATAAAATTATTTTACTATTTATTACATTTTTTGACACTACTTATATGTTCTTTTTACTATTTTAATTAATTTTTATATTTATTTATAATTCTTTCGATAATAAATTTTTAATTTTGACAAAATAAACAGTATTTAAACTAATCATAATTGCCGCATAAGTATTTTCTTAGAAATATATATATATATATATATATATATATATTGCTGTTAATAACAAAACAATACCTTGGGAAGTTGGAGGGCATCAAGAATTCCAAGCAGGTCAGTTAGAAAATCAGTAAACGAAGCCTTTGCTGGTTCTGGCGGTGGGTCAGAGAGTCCGTACCCTCTGTAATCAGGTGCGATCGCTCGGAAACCGGCATTTGCTACAGCCATCATCTGGTGCCGCCACGTGTACCATATCTCCGGAAACCCGTGCAGAAACACGACCACATGAGGACCTGAAAAAGAAAAAAGAATCAAACCAATCTGACGTGTACAGAAAAGAAAAAAAAAGAAGAAGCGAAGATTGTGTAAACATAATGGATTGGATTGGATTATGACCACATCCGATCTCGGCTAAGTGGAGCTTCAGTCCTCGTGCTACGTCTATGAACTTGTGCTGGATTTGGTCCATTTTCTTAGATCCGGAAAATGATTAGGTATGGAATTCACTTGAGCTGGTAGGACTCTAAAGTCTAATCTAATTGCTCTTAAAAAAAAAAAAAATAAATAAAGTCTAAACTAATTACTCCTTTTAAAATAAATAAAAAAAATTCTAAAAGTGCATCTGAATACAACTTATTTTGCTGAAAACTGAAAATTAAAAATACTGTAACAAAATAATTTTTAAATGTGTGAAAAATTACTATTCACTTTTTTTTACTGTTCATATGCCTTAGTGTACTGTTCATGTCCCATGAACAATGCACCAGGCACTGGTCTTAAAAAAAAAAAAAAGCTGAAAACGCACAAACCTTACAAATGTGAACGTGAACTTGCTATACAAACCGGGCTTAATTACTTCTAAAATTATTCAGTGATGCATAAATATTTAAGAAATGACCATAATATTTTCACAACAAATTATAGGTCATAAGTTGTTAATGACATGAAAAAAAGTAATTTCAGTAATAAGTTCAAATTAGAACCAATAACATCCTTCCACTTAGAATTTGTTATGAAAATCTTATAAACATAACACTTCTAAAAAAAATTTAGGTTTTAGCACTCAAAAAAGCTACTTTATTTATTTTAAATTTTTAACTCACTATGTCACAATTCACCCAACATTTTGAGTCTGTTTAGTAGTGGTTTTCAAATATTGTTGTTCAAAATTATGTGAAAACTGTGGTTTAAAAAATGTTGTAAAAACACGTGTTTATAGTACTCATAATGCAAAAAATGTGTTTGGTACAATGTTTCAAATAACATATTTTAAAATATGAAAAATTATAATTGTGTGTGTTGATATGAGTGTTATTTTTTTTTAAAATGGGTAATTATCTGACATAAACAGTACATTTAGTACTATTTTATTTGTTGAGAGAGAATCCCCTTATTACCGTTTCACTTTCTCTTTCTTTTCTCTTCACAAAAAACCCAGGATTCTCTTCTCTTCGCCCCTCTCAGCCTAGGTCCCAGCATCTTTGTTTCTCTTTTGCCGTTTCTTTCTTTTGTTTGCTCTAAATGTTTGATTTGGTTTGTGTTTTGTCGATGGGGTTTAAACTCAAATTTTTTTTTTTTTTTTTTGGGGTTTGGCGTATTGTTTCTATGGGTTTTGTTTTTCTAGTGGGGATTAAATTCAAATAGGTTTTGTTTGATTTGGAAGAAGAAGATGATCGGCTAGCAATGTGGGTTCGTGAGAGAGAGAGAGAGAGAGAGAGAGAGAGAGAGAAATTTAAAAAAAAAAAAAAAGCCATGCAGGAGAGAGGAAAAAGTATGTGTTGTCTTATCAATGAGTCTCATGATTTTCAAAATATTTACAACAATGCCATTGAGCAATGTTACTCAAAAACTAAAAACTACCTTGGATGTGTTCTCAAAATACAGTGTTTAAATATCTTAAATTGAGAAATGTGACTCAAACACTCTTGATCAAACACTCCTACCAAAAATACTTTTTTTGGGCCACAATTTTTAGTATTTAAACACTGTAAATTGTTGTTTGAGCTTGCATACCATTAAAACACTATACATTTGTTATTCTTTTCTTTCTCTCTCCCACTTTGTCTCACCCATCAAACGGATACCCACCCACCAGCCACCACCACAAACCCCAGCCCAAAATTAACCCAACCAAAAAACAATAACCTAACCACCACTGTGACCATAACCCAACCAACGTTGCCATTGTGGCCACAAGCCAAAATCAAACCAAACACCATCACAAAATCCCACCTTTCAAACTCAAACCCAAATCTCCAAACCCTAACAAAATCAACCAATAACCAAACAAACAATAGGAAAGAGAGAAGGATTTTTGCCATCGATAAAACAAAAGAAATATAATAATAATAATAATAATAATAATAATAATAATAATAAAGAGATAGAAGAAAGGAAAGACGAGCGACAATCACTGTTGTTGGTAGCATTGCTGTCAATACTGTATTTTGTTCGACCTTGATTCACACATCAAAACAAATGCCAAAATCCAAAAAATAAAAATAAAAAATAGGTGCAAATTGCAAATTTCAAAGCCAAAAAAGGGTAACAAATAAATGCATCATGATCAGATAGTGAATCAAAGGGTTGCAATATTCCAGAACCCCTCTCATAGCAATTAAGACCAAAACCCTAACTAAGTATAGTCAAAAAGTTAACATTTTGATCCAATTGTCTGATTGAGTTGAATTTGGACTGTCTCGTAATTCATATTTTTCCCTTCGAAATGATGGTTCATGGGCCAAAATCGGAGTTAAAACAGATGAGATATCAACAAAATACCAAAACCCTGATTAAAAACTTCACTTTTTAAAGGTTAAATAGGCTGTTTTTGGACCAACTTTACGCAAAAAACTGTATCATTTGGGTAAGAATTGGAGTGATTTGGATGAACTAGCTTAAAGTATGAGGTTTCAAACACCTCTCATAAAAAGGACTTGATGAAATCTGCCACGGATTAGAAGGAATTAATTTTTTAAGGAAAAATGTCACATAATTTCCTAAACTGTGTCACCTCCCTTCCGAACGCAATATCTTGACAACCCTAACTCCAAATCTTTCAAGGTCAAGACCTATGAAAACTAGACATCCAGAAATTTCGAGAGATATAAATTTTGAAGAAAATGGAGTTCAGAAAGGCCTCCAAACAACTGTACGAAATCAGACCAAAAATCAAGAAAAAGACAAAATAGTTTGATGAGGTAGCAAAAATGGGAGGCTATCTCTATAAATACCCCCCATTATTTTGTAAAAAAATATGAAGTTTTTGGGAGAAAAAATAGGAAAATTAAAGATAAAAATACTAGATAAAATCTGGGAAAAAAAAAACCCTAGAAAATTCTGAAAAAAATTTCTCTCCTCTCTTTAGGAAACCCACCACAAAAATTCAGCCTCTCATTTTATTTGTAATTTTTGTGGGTAAGATTAGGGATGGAAACTTTGCCTCACCACGGGGCGGGGCGGGGATAGGTTTAGAATTTTTAGACCCACCCCACCCAGCCCCTCCTCGACCCTGCCTTGCCCCACCCAGCGTTGATTAGGGCTATGATTGTAAATTTTTCATAGTCTAAAATCCAACTATTTAAATAAACATAATAATATTCTCGTATTTATTCTACCTAATGTAGTTTTCTACCTCTATTTTGTTATGTGTTATATTGTGAGAAGAAATTATTATTATTATTATTATTATTTATTTATTTTTATTTTTGTGATTGTCTTGTTAAACACTTGGATAATATTGTTCAATTTTTGCTAAAAATTAATTTGATTTGATGGGATAAATTTAGTTGTAATTTCAAGTATATTTTTATTAATGAAATATGTTTCATTAAAAAAAAATTGTACTAGTTGTAAGGCAAATTAACAAAAAATAGAGTTTTACGAGGTGGGGCAGGGCTTCGCGGGACCCCAAGGGGCAGGGATAGGGCGAAAAAGTTTTTCCCATCATACAGGGCAGGGCGGGGATGGGTAAGACAAAATCGTGCAAAGCGGAGGCGAAGACCATATTTTTCGGCCCTACCTTGCCCTGCCCCATTGCCATCCCTAGGTAAGATGTAGGGATGAGATAGTTTTCCTAATAACTATACCCATCTCATTTCACTCTACTTCATCTGATCTAAACATCATCCATTTTTATATACGAAGTTCTATTTATTTACTTTGTCTCTTGAATTTCCTAGCACTATTGTTGTGATTGTGTATCTATCTCTCTTGCCTTTATGTTTATATTACTCACTGTTGATTATGATATTGTTGTTGTTCCTAGATGGGTATTGAACCATCTTCTAGACCTAATATGGGCAGCACCCTTAGGGGGAAGAAATCTCATTTCTCTTTGGCATCTAGGAACCTTTTATGTTCTTACTCATATATTGTTACCCATTTATTTTAATGCTATTCCCTCTCCCCTTTACTTTACTATCACCCCTTTTAATTTTTGCTAATCCCCAGTCCCCTTTATATATTGCACTTTTACTTTCCCTTGTTATATATATTATTTCCTCATCACATATATGTACATAAAGATTTTCTATTTATCCCTTTTAATTGAGTTTTAAACCTAGAGTAAAGCACAATATGAGAATGTTGTTTTAAGGATGGTTGATGGCTTAGAACTCCCATCTCTTTTTTACAAAGCACCCACAAGGCTTGAAATAGATTAAGGTTTATTTAAGAGGGATCTCTAAAAAAGACATTTTTAATGAACCTTTACTTTTATTTTCATTTAAATTCAAGTCCTTTACTTTTATTGTCATTTAAAATTTCAGCACTTTCCATCTACTTGTCATTTAAATTTCCTAGCAACTTTATTTTCTTGCACTTATTTACTTGTCTTTAAATTTATAGCACTTATACTATTGTTGCTCTTTACTTTTTCTCATCAATAATATTGCCATAAATTAATTGTTAGGATAAAAAAAATCTTTTAATATGCTTTTCTAAGGAAATCATTTTTCCAAAAAAAAAAAAAAAGAGTTTTCTTCTCTTTTCAAAAGTTGTTTTAAAAAAAAAAGTATTTTCTAGAAAAATCCTTCTCTATACTCTTTTTCTTAAAAATGTTCTCTTTCCCTTGAAATTTTTTTCAAAAATATATATTTTTTCTTTAAAAAAAAAAATCTAAAATTGAGGTATTTTTTCTTTTAAAAAAGACGGCTTTCAAAAAATGTTTTCTCTTACCACGATGGAAATTTCTTCTTTCAAAATATATGTTGAACAAAATCTTTTGAATGAGCAAAGTTGTAAAAAGAATATTTCTTTTTCTTCAAAGTCATGGGAATTTTTGGTTCAAATCTTTTCCAAAAAAAAAAAAAAAAACCCATAAAGTTTTTTTTTTTTTTTTTTTTTAAAATAACAAAAGAGCTTTTTCCAATTCCCTATTTTTTGTAAAAATATTTCCAAAATAAAGCTATTTCCTCCAAATATTTTCTCAAACAAATTCATGGGATCTTTTAAAAATTATACCCTTTTTCCTAAAGAAAATAAGCCAATGAATCTTTTTAAACTCCCTTTTCTTTAGTCTTCTTAAAATTAAGGCGGAATTGCATTTTTTGTATTTATATTTTGGCCTCATTCCCATTTTAGTCTCTACTTTTTAATTTTACTACTTTTAGTCCTTAAAATGAAAAATGCATTTTATTTTGGTCCTTACCATTATCTCACTAACGGAAATTGGCTACGTGGCAGACAGAGTGTACGGTTGGCACACTAAATGCAAACGTGGCTATAAAAATGTTATGGGTATAGTATTTCTCTTAAAATAATAATAAAAAATTTTATTTGGCATTTAAAAAATGCTACGTCAACATCTAAATTTAAAATTTAATTTGTCATTTTTAACTAAATAAAAACATAATTAAAAACTAAAAATTATATGAATTGAGATCTAAATTTATCTTGAACAAGAACAACAAGAACACAAACCCAGATTTAAGAACACAAAATTAAAAACCAAAAATCACAAACCCATAAAATAAGAACACAGAATTAAACATGAACAAGAATTTAAACATGACCACAAAATTTAAAACCTAGAAAATTTGAACAAGAAATTAAAACCCAGATAAAACATGAACAAACACATTAAGCATTTGAACAAGAAGACAAACCCAAATTTGAAATCCGCATCTCACTACTGTGTACGGCACCAAGCTTTGTCTCCAACGAAAAAACAGATCTAAAATCTAGCGATTCACGACACTACTCGAGATTGTGTTCATTGCCAAGTTTTGATGCAGTTTCGGTGAGTTTTTCGACATCCTCCCAATGACTTCGACAACTTTCTTTGCCCTTTCCCTAAAGGAGCTTGTGTTCTCCGGAATGCATGGTGCCATAACGCTATCTGATGTTTAATTTTGCTCTCTTATTTTATGTGTTTGTGATTTTTGGTTTTTAATTTTGTGTTTTTAATCTAAGTTTGTGTCCTTAAATCTAAGTTTGTGTCTTTGCCTGTATTCTCCTAGATTGATCCACCATTCTCTTAATCATCCTGTAACTCCCTATTCACAAAATTTTCCTCCTCTTGAAAGTTTTGACAAACGTTTTGAATTCCTCCATAAAAATCCAAATCCTTTATGGAAAAACCCAAATTTTTTCATACACCTTCCCTTAAAAAAAAAAAAGATGTTAACCCCACAAAAGCCAGTCACAGAGGCATGAATCCAGAACATTTGGCCTTGGCTAAGCAAGAATTATCTAGTATGCTCTGTGATTTACAGTTGCCACAATAAGTGGATCCTTTGTTATCCGAAAGGCAAAATGGTTTTTCCATGGTTGGTCTATATCAGGTATGGAGTATTGTGAAAAAGTCTTCTAGTGTGTTGCATTGAGCTGCTTGCCTTTGCCTGTATTCTCCTAGATTGATCCACCATTCTCTTAATTTTCCTATAATTCTTGCAACAAATTTGGCAATGACCAGAGCCACAATAGCATTCAAAGCCTGGAGTTCAACAATATACCATGTATACATGTTAAAGATCTCTTCATGCCATTTGGAAGGAGGGGTATTATCAATGGTGAACAGGTGTTTTGAATCTATGGTCAGTGAGTCGGTCAATCTTGTTTGGTTGTCAGGGATAAAGGGTGGTGGAGGAAAGATTGGTGGTAGAGGTGGAGGCTGTTTAGGGCGGAGAACATCATCTTCTTCTACCTTTGGTTCTGTCATAAACACCTCCTCTAGACCAAGATCAGATAAGTTTAGTTTTATGTCATCAATTACTGGAAGCACAAAAGGTTCTCTTGGATTTTCAAGGGTAAGAGTTTTGAGGAATGATGAAATTGGATTTGGAGGGTTAGGATCCACAGCCAACATGTTCATATTTGAAGGTAAGAAGTACCAACAATTGGATCTGAGGGTTGGTATAATGGTTCTTTGTTCTTTTCTTTAGGAGAAGGTTCAGTTTGTGACTTAGCTTGATGTTCTGGTTTAGATGGAGTTGAATTTGTAATGGTAGGGAATATTCCACTTGGCTTAAAAGGGTTATGATCAGGATGGGACATGGCTAATGGTTGGAGATTTTGGTGGGGAAAAGTTGGTGAAAATGGAAAGGTCAAAGGCATGGACAAATCTTTATATAGTGATTGGCGAAGTTGGTAAAGCCTATAAACCTGCATTGGGAGAACTTGGGTGGCTTCCTTCTATGATTCTTCCATGGACTGGAGTTGTGTTAACAACTGTTTTCTTTCTTTTTCTTTTTGTCCAATAAGAGGAAAAGAAACAGACAGGTCTTTAACTGTGGAAGCAATGGTTGCCAATTCCTGTTCAATTGCCTTGATTTTCTTCTTCAAATCTTCAATAAGGGAATTTGAGGATAAGAAAGTATGAGTAGCCATCTTTTGTTGATTATCAAGAATCTTTGAAAGGACTTGGTTTTGTGCCACAGTATTTTCTACTTGCCAGTTTAAAGCTGCTTCTGTGGAAGAAACCTGTCTTTTGGTTCCATCTGGATTGGTTCCAATAGGATTTTTAATTTTCCAACCATGTTTTGTGTTGGTTTGAGGATGGTCAAAACTTTCAAGATAAGCAAAATTTTGTGAATAGAGAGTTGAAACTTGGTCAAACATGTAACAAGGTAAAGGCTTCTTTGTTTGGATTTGACTGGTAGAAAAAGATTGGTATTTTGGAATTTGGGGAAGAACTTTCTAGTAGTATGGGATTAATGGAGGTTTCAGGTTTTGATCATGTTATTTTTTGCATGGAAAGGAAGGCAGGGTTTTTTGCTTTCTAGTTCTAGGATAAAGGACATAATAATCAAACTTTTCAGAAGGTTCTCCAAGGAGGTCAACTTTTGGATCTCCTGCTTCATATCTTTCTTTGAGTATTTGCTGGAAAGATTTTTTCTTTCTTTTTGAGTGATCTTCTTCAATAGTTTCTTCTTCTTGGCAATCAGCACAATTGCAAATATCCCACCAGATGTAACCAAAAGGTGATTTAAATTCATAGCAAGGCTTTCCATCTTCTTGAAATGCCTTGATTTTAAGGCCTTTTTCATGAACATATGGCACCGGTTGGAGCATAGCAATTTGAGTTGGAAAGACCGTAACATCCTTCTTCTCTGGTGGAGCTGTCAAGAATCTTGTTTCAACTTCACCATTTGCTTTTCTAATAAAAGGATCATTTGATTGGATTGGCTTAATCACCTGATGAAGCATCTCATATTTTTGTAATCCATGAATCTGGGAAGAGAGAATTCATCTGGTCTCTGTTGAGTTGTCTTGGAACAAATGTACACATGGTTGTCGTTCCTAGATTAACTTGGATCAACAAAGCATCATTGGATTGTGTTAGGACATATGTGATTCACTTGTTAGGAACATATGTCACTATTTTATATAATTGGCTAATCTTTTGACAAAACGCACTTTACTTGTATTTGGGTAGTTCTAGGATCTGTTTGATGCTTCAAGAAACCTTGTTTCAAGTTCAAATGTTAAAGCAATGCAAGTCTGTCCAAGAACAAGTGAGAAAGTGTTGAATTTTAAAGCTTGATAGCTGCTCGACACCTCTTGACAGCTAGGCTATCTATCAAGCTCTTAAGTTGATTGTTATCGCAATCTCGACACTTCTCGATAGCTAGGTCGATCGATCGAGCAATTTTCTGTCCCCTCGATAGCTCCTCGATAGCTCTTGATAGCTTGCAACAGATAGGCTCGACACCTCCTCGATCAATCGAGAATTACTGAGTTTTACAAAATTTAGATTTCCATATTTGATTTTCGGCCCATTCTGACATGTATGTGTAGAGTTTCTTTTCTCACAACCCTAGACCTATATAAGACTTATTTTAGAGTCCGTCACATAAGAGAATACAAGAAGAACATATGCAAAAGGTGACTGATGCCTTATTTACTCAGAAAGAAGCTACTGCGTCTTTGCGCCTTAGGGTTTTGTAACCAAGTGCTTCTTGATCTTCATTGTTGATGAAGTGAAGAACTTTGCAGCCAACAATCTTCTTCAAGTTGGTGTATTAGTCACGTACTGGGAGCCATGCATCATTGGTTAGTCACGTACTAGGATCTGTGCATCAAAAGGGTGGCGTTCATATATTGAAGAGTTCAGAGGTCCGAAAGCAGTAGAAGGTTTCTACTGTAAGTTCATCTACGAGGATTGTATAGTTTAGGGCAAAGGTTTTGTACTAGATCTGAAACTTCTCTCTACTATAGTGGATTGCTTTTCGGGAAGGTTTTCCCCTAGGTTTTTTACTATGAAATTAGTTTGTTTCATTGGTTTTCGTGGGTCATCATATCTTGTCTTATTTATTTTTCTGTTGCATGATTTTGACATGATATTGATGTTTGTTTGTTTTAATAAGTTTTATTCATAATAAATCTAATTTACAACTTGGGTTTAAAACTTGTTAATTCTATCAACCGGGGTCTAAATTTTTCAACAAGTGGTATCAGAACGGGTACACTCTAATTGGATTAATTTCCTGAGTGTGATCCTTGACCCCCATTGTCATGGATCGTGGACAATCTCTTTTGATTCCTCTTTTATTTGATGGAATTAATTATGCATATTGGAAAGTTTGTATGAAAGTTTTTTTGCAGGCTTTAGGTGAACAGGTATGGCAAGTTGTTGAAGTTAGCTAGATTAAGCGAAAGGAAGCACCTGTGGATTAGGATGATGTAACAATCAAAGCAGCAAATTTCAACAGTAGGGCCTTGAATGATTTGTTTTGTGGGGTGACCAATGAGGAATTCAAGAAAATATCATCTACGAAAGTTGCCAAGGAAGCATGGACCATTCTTGAGACCACCTATGAAGGTACCAAGGCAATAAAGACTTTGAAACTTCAACGACTCACTAGTAGTTTTAAAGAAATAAGGATGGAGGAGGATGAAACCTTTGATGAGTTCTATGTTAAACTCATGGATATTGTAAATTTTGCCTTCAATCTTGGAGAATCTATTGTGGAATCCAAAATTGTTAGGAAAATCCCTAGGTCCTTACCTAAAATATTTCATGCCAAGATCACTGCCATTGAAGAAGCAAAGGACATTGATCAAATTCCTTTGACTGAGCTTGTAGGGAACCTTTAAACCTATGAGATGGGATTAGGTTTAATGGGAAAAGGTGGAAAGAGTAAAACCTTGGCTCTTAAGGGTATAGAGGAAGAGATTGAGGACTCTGAAAGTGAAGATGAAGATGAAGATGATAATAAGGATGAGGATCTAACCTTCATAATTGATGAGATTATCAAACTTCTTCAATTTAGGAAAAAGGATAAAGGCAAACCTCCTAGGAAATCTAAATCCTCTAAGAAGGGCAAGAATGAGAAACCCCTTATTCAATGCCATGAGTGCAAAGGTTTTGATCATATGAGGATAGAGTGCCCAAACTACCCCATGAAGGAAAAGACCAAGGAGTCAAAAGATAAAGGGTTGGTTGTTATTTTGAGTGATACTGAGAATGACTCTTCTGATGAGTATGCAGATGAATGTAGTCACATTATGGCCTTTGCTGCCACAACCGAAAAGGTGTTTGTGAAGAGTGCTAGTGATAGTGAGGATTCTTCTAATGATGAAGTACCCAAGAAACTGACCCTTCAGGAAGCCTATGATAAGCTATGCACTGAATTTATAACATCTGAAAAGACTTCTCATCTTTGTAGAAAAGAGCTTAATGAGGTAAAAACTGAAAAAACAAATCTGTTAGTCAAACTAGATGAGACTACAAGGTTAGTTGAGACTATTGTTGGGGAGAACACCTCATTAGAAGAGAAGGTTAAGAATCTTGAGATTGAGCTTAATCAAGCTAGAATTCAAATAAAGAGGATGTCTAGTGCAAAGCTTGATGATGTATTGAGTGCTCAAAAGCCTAGTTCTGATAAAACTGGCTTGGGATATGCTATTTCCTTCGGCCCCTCCTTTTCCACGGCTTCTGGATCAAAGACTGTCTTTGTGCCCTAATCTAAGAAAGGTGATAAAGGTATGAAATTCAAAATTGATTTGTCTAATTCTAAATCCTTTATTAGATCTCATGCTTGTCACCATTGTGGTGTTACTAGACACATTCGTCCTAATTGAGCTTTTTAACTCAATTTTAGGAGAATTTTAGTTCTTCTATGTCCTTTAGTAGACATACTAGGACACGTGCCTTTTCATGTTCACAGCCAAAGACTGGTGCTGTGTGGATGAGAAAGGAGCCTAAGACTTAATTGTCTTTTCTGTTTGTCCTTTACTTTAATTCTTTCTATCTAAAGTAGGACTCTTTTTTGCTCGATTTGTTATCTATTTTTGGAATCATGCTTTCATGCATCTGCACCTTTCTATCATGCCTTCGTGCATATGCATCTTTCTTTCTACTTTCATGTTGTTTGTTTGTTTTTGTTTGGTTGTCTAGTTTTTATTTTGTTTTGTTTTCAAAATAAAAATGAAAATGAAAATCAGAAAATACAAAAACAGTGTGTGTTTGTGTACATTGGTACTTGTGTACCTTGGATGGTCATTGAAATAAAGTTTTCTAAACTTTGTAGTTTAGATGAGCATCTCTATGCACAACTAAGCAAGTGAGTTTTGTGGCTCTTGTTTGTGATGAGTAAGATTAAATTATCTCTTGTACTTAACACTCGCATCATTCTTTTTGATGGGAAGGACTAGAAAATCTTAAGAGAAATGCATAAATAGTCATCTCACCACTGTTGCTCGTTAATCATGAAATGACATATGTATGCTTCGGCATAGTAAAAGTGCAATGTCAATGACATTTGTGTGCTTCGGCGTAACAAAATTGGAATGTCAAATGCTTACCATAATTGGGTATTTCTTTTCTATCTCTTATATGCTCATGCATGATTTGTTTAAAAAGAAAAATATGCAAAGAAAAATAAAAAGCAAAAAGAATAAAAATGCTTTATATATGATTGCAAGCGTGTATTCTAGGAGATGTGGAGTTATAGGATGTACCTTGAAGGTGATAGTCCCCATCAAACAGTTATGATTGTGTGTGAGTTAAAGTGATTTTCTCATATCTCAAATCGTCATAACTAGTTGACACTTATGCAGTCTTGCGATATTTTCCACACACAACACGCAATATTCTTTGCTACTCTTGATACATGTGCAGGTACAATGTGATTTGGCTATCACAAGATTTTACATGTGTTAATGTATGCTCACTAAACTGTCTTAACTTTTTTTTGAAATATAAAATTGGTTAGACTTGTTTAGAGCACTTGCAGCAGTGGAGCTAAATAGCTATATAACTATTTTAGATATGCCGAAATACAAAAAAACTCCTTTGCAGTAGTAGAGCAATAGCTAAATTTTTTAGCTGAATTGCTACAGTGCACATCTATAAATAGATGTGCACTGTAGCTCACATCTAAAAAAAAAAAAAAATTAATTTTTTATTCCCCGGGTAAAACTTGCTTCTTTTTTTTTTTTTTTTTTTTTTTTCCTTTCTTTTATCCCACGAGTCTCTCATTCACTCTTTCTCATTCAGCTCAAGTCTCTCAACCTCTCACTCTCTCAACTCCAGTCTTTTCTCACTCTGTTTACCACCACCGACCCAACCATCGTCAATGCCATGACCACCAAAGCTTGACGTCACCGACACCAGCACAGCTCGCCACTATAGGCTGCCCACATCACCTTCACCGACCCACAAACCCACATCGTCCTCACTAATCCACAGACCCACTTTGCCCTCACCAACCCAGCCACCGCAAACCCACATCACCGATCGCCCATTTTCCTCTATTCGCCGATCTCGCTCACCTAGCCACCATAAAGCCACCTCGCTCTGACCCAAGCCCCAAGCTGCAAGCCGCTGTTGCCGTCCATCTCTCATTTCTCTTTACTGTGATTGTGTTTTTTTATGTATTTTCATATGGGTTTGGTGGCTATGGTGGTGGTGGTTGATTTTGGCTATGGTAGTGGTGGTGGATGATTTTGACAGTGGGTTTGTGGATTTTGGTTGTGGTGGTGGTGGATAATTTTGGCTTTGGTAGTGGGTTTTGTGTATTTTGGCTATGAGTTTTGTGGTTTATGGTTATGGTTGTGGTTGTGGTTGTGGCAGTGGCAGTGGGTTGTGGTTGTGGTTGTCATGGCTGGTGGTTTGTGGTGACTGACGGTGATGGGGTTGTGATAGTGGTTGTTGTTGTTGTTTTTGTTTTTTTTTTTTTGTTTTTTTTTTTTTTGTTTTTTTTGTTTTTTTGTTTTTTTTTTCCTCT
Source organism: Quercus ilex subsp. ballota (assembly GCA_032727855.1). NCBI lineage: Eukaryota > Viridiplantae > Streptophyta > Magnoliopsida > Fagales > Fagaceae > Quercus > Quercus ilex. Next base: position 45,077,978 of record CM064912.1, on the reverse strand, counting down.
CTCTCTCTCTCTCTGTTGTGTTGTGGTTGCCAAAGTAGAGTGGTGGTTGTGGCCGGTGGTGGTGGTGGTTGTGGGTTTGGTTGTGGCTGTGGCTGATGGTAGAGGTGGTTGTGGTTGGTGCTGTGGATGTTTTTTAGGTAGTGGGCATATTATTTTATTGTAGGGGATATATTATTTAATTGTGATTTTTATATTATTTTATTGTGTTGAAAGCTAAAATAGATTCACTGCTGCAGCATATGTGTAGGTAAAATAGATAAAGTAACTTTTGGTGGAGCTAAAAAGCTAAATTTTTAGCTCCGCTGCTGTGGATGCTCTGAGTATGTGTGTGTGTTTTGGGATCTATGTGCTTAACATTTTTCTTGTTGAGAGATTTTTTTTCACATGTTTTGCATCTTTCTTTTATCTTGTCATCCATAGCATATTGTTTCATTACATTCATGCATTTATATGGATTTCTTGTGCCCCATTAATCATCTTTATGTCTCTCGAGTGAAGCTTTCTAGCTTCTTGTACCCTTTGTCAATCATGACAAAAAGGGGGAGAAATTGTGGAGAAATTGTGGTTTCTTCTTTAAGATTCTACATGTTAGGGGGAGAAATACATGCCTCTATAAGGGGGAGATCTGTTTCATCTTGTTAGGGGGAGTGCTTACCTCCTTCTTCTTGTACACCGGTCTTGTGACCATGTTTACATACATTATGCTTATCTTTGATATATATATATATATATATGATGATGTATGTCTTCTTCACCTACCTTTACATGTGTTGTTTCTTTTCTATCTTTATACACATGTTTCTTATTACTTGTATGCAATCTATTATTTCTGTTTCACACAAAGATGCCTTAATGAGTTTTGTTTAAAGTGTTTCAAAAATACAGGTTGTCAAAGTCTACTTGCCATAAACTCTCTTCTTGCAAAGTTTTTCAAGAGTTTGTGTTAGGATAGATTTTATTGTATTCAACAAGTGAATAAGAGTTGAGTGATTTATGACTTCTCTCATATGTTCATTTGTTTGTTGTAGTTTTGTTTCAAGTTCAAGTGTTAAAGCCATGCAAGTCTGTCCAAGAAAGCTCGATAGCTGCTCGACACCTCTTGACAGCTAGGCTATCTATCGAGCTCTTCAATTGATTGTTATCGCAATCTCGACACCTCTCAATAGCTAGGTTGATCGATCAAGCAATTTGTTGTCCCCTTGATAGCTCCTCGATAGCTCTTGATAGCTTGTAACATATAAGCTTGACACCTCCTCGATCGATCGATAATTACTAAGCTTTACGAAATATTCACATGGTATATTATAAGTAAATATATATATATATATATATTGCAAATATTTTTTTCAAAAAATCAAAATGCCAAGTATACTATTTCTTTCCCAAAAGATAACGTTTGAATTAAATTAAAATGAGACACTATCCTTTGGATAGGTGTTGTGAGGTACCTAATACCTTCCCCACACGTAATCAAACTTCTAAGTCCTAGATCTTTGGTTCGAGACTTTTGGTCTATCTTAATTAATAAACACTTAAAAATCGGTTTAGTTAATTAGGTAACTTAAAATGAATTAGACAAATAGGTGACCAATCAATCACACCCAATACAGAACCAATGGTTGGGGGTGACTCCTAAAATAAAAAATAAGAAAAAGGGACTCACGCACACACACACACCTCACTCTAGAAACACAAGCACACAAAGAGTCACGTTGCTACGGACCCAATGTACTTACAAACCTGAAAAATCTGATTTTTGGGGGTGTCCATAGCCACCACATGTCACCACTGTCTGTGGTGGCACTCTCATGAGCTTTGACTATAGGTCATGACTAGGTTTAGTTGAGTGAGAGAAAGAGAGAGAGAGGTGTGAAGGAATAAAAAATGGTTTTCAATTTTAACTCTTTAGCTATAGTGAACTGCTATAGATGGCAGTTTACTGTAGCAAGATGTTAAGAAAATTTAGATATAGCAATTCTAATAATGCAAGTTTTTTGGTTGTTTGAGAGTTAAATTAGATTTTTAGTAATAAGAGCTCAAATGTGAATGCTCAAAGGTTACTATATTTATCATTTGGGTTAGTACCTTTCTGTGAGAAACCATGCCCCCAGTTTAAAACCTTTTCCATGTGGGGTTTTGGCACAACCCTGTGTTGGTACCTCTTAAAGGTTCTATTGCTTTTATCTTCCCTACTAAGTCAAAGGCTTTACAATGAAGTCAAAACTTATTTAATTCGAAAAATAAGGAACGCAAAATTGAAAAGATACATCTTTATTGATGAATTGACATTGAATGTACATCTCTTGAAAATAGCTAGAAAGTTACATGGCTTTGGTCCTAGATACAGTCTAAGAAAAGTACATGACTTTGTTTCCTAATTATAATCTAGAATTGAAAATTACAAGGAAAAAAAAAAATCTACCAACTATTAATCTAAGTTCAGAGGCTAGGTTACAAGATTGAGAAAATGTTAGACGCCCAACTTGCCTAGAGAAAATAGTCTTCTAAACTTTGGTGGCTAATGATCATATTATATTATTCAAGAGTTTATATCATCAAAGGACATACGAGTACAAAGATTGAATGCATGTTAACTGTAAATAAATAAAAAATATATAATAAAAAAACATCCAGGAGTAGAGACTTCTCTACTCCAACTGTGGTTTTTCACCCTTATTCTAGTAGGGTTTTCCACATAAATTATTGGGTCCATGCATGTCTAACTCTTGCCTTTTGCTCTGATAGGCCAAAAATGTATTGACCCCTTTGGTAAATTAATCAATTAATTAGCCAAGTGAATTAATTAGATTCAATTTCATGCAATAAGCGTGATAGCATAAACAAATTACCAACTAAGTTAAATGTAGCGGAAAATAAATTTGACACAGGTGATTTGTTTAAGAACGGGGAAAACCACCGAGACAAAACCCCACTTGGCGAATTTAAGGTCACCATTCCCGAGAATCCATTATTATCAAAACGAGCGGTTACAAGTAAAAGGAATCCCAATACCTAATACCAACCTATAGTTGAACCCTTACTCAAATACCCAATTAGACTTGTAATGTAGCTGCAATGTCTCCTTTCAATGTACGGCTCTCAGTACATGACTAACACACCAACTTGAGGAAGATGTTGGCTACAAAGTTCTTCAATTCATCCAACAATGAAGATCAAGAAGCTCCTTGGTTACAAAACCCTTGACGCAAAGACGCAGTAGTTTCTAGAGAGAATACGATGAACTAGGGCAAATTGTCTCCGGTCACAATATGCGTGTATAATCACTTTGCATCACTTGTGACGGCTCTTAAAATAATCCTTATATATGTCTAGGGTTGTGAGAAAAGAAACCCTACACAAATACTCATGGATGTGCGTGAAATCAAATCTAGAAATTATAATTTTGTAATTCTTGACAGATTCAGCTTCTATCAAGCTTCAACATTAAACCTCGATAGAAAGGCTTCTATCGAGATATCTGTCGAGTTTTAATAAACATCACTTCTTTACTTGTTTCTTGGTCAGACTTGCATGACTTCAATTCTAAACTTGAACATTTGTTTCTTGAAGTATTAAACCCATCCTAGATCTACCTAATTACAAGTAAAGTGCGTTTTGTCAAAGGATTAGCCAATTTATATAAAGAAACATGTGTATAAAGAGAGAAAAAGAAACAACACATGTAAAGATAGGTGAAGAAGACCTACATCATCATATAGATATAGATATAGATATATATATATATATCTATATATATATCAAAGATAAGTACAATGTATGTAAAAATGGTCACAAGACCAGTGTACACGAAACTAAAAGAAGCTCCTAGAACAACAAGGAGGTAAACACTCCCCCTAACAAGATGAAACACAACTCCCCTTTACAAAGTCATGTATTTCTCTCCCTAACATTTAGAATCTTAAAAAGAAACCACATTTTCTCCCTCTTTTTGTCATAATTGACAAAGGGTACAAGAAGCTATTAAACTTCACCCGAGAAACATAAAGATGATCAAAGATGAGCAAAGGGGCACAATGAATCCATATAAATGCATGAATGTAATGAAATAAGATGCTATGGATGACAAGATAATAGAAAGATGCAAAATATGTGAGAAACAATGCATGCAAGAGGGTCTTGACAAATCGAGAAGCTGTTGAGATGCAATCAAGAGAAAACCCAGAAATCTCGATGGATCGAGGATCTGTTAAGAATCTATCAAGCAAACAGAGAGCTTAGAAATTTTCCTCGATGGATCAAGAAGCTGTTGAGAATCTATCGAGAAGATGAATCAAGATTACGATAAGATCTGTCGAGACAAGAAGAAAGAGGGGCTCGATAGAAGAGAATCTATTGAGGATCTGTCGAGAAACTGTTGAGCTTGAAGAAAGGGTGTTTTCAAAGAAGGGAAAAACACATAGAGATGAATGCAACAAGCAAGTTACTCAAACATAGATCCAATCAACATATTAAGCTCTCAAAAACATCTATCAACAAGAAAATGCAAAGCATTCATGGTTGAAAACACTCACACACACACACACTAAACAAGTCTAACCAATTTTATATTTCAAAAACAAGTTAAGACAATTTAGTGAGTGTATATTAACACATGTATTCCTTGTGATGGCCAAATCACATTGTATTTGAACATGTAGCAAGAGTGCATAAGTTTCTCATATTATGACAACTTGAGATATGAGAAAATTAAATACACTCACACACAATCATAACTGCTTGATGGGGACTATCACCTTCGAGGTGCATCCTATAACTCTCATATCTCTCAGAAACATGCTTGCAACCATATTTAAAAGCATTTTGATTCTTTTTGCTTTTGATTTTTTTTGCTTATTTTTCTTTTTGAACATATCATGCATGAGCATATAAGAGGGAGAAGAAATACTCAATTATATTAAGCCAAAAAATCACAATTTTTCTCTGCCAAAGCACACAGATGTTATACATGATTGGTGGGATTTAGTGGTAAGATGATTATTTATGCTTTTCTCTTAGGATTTTTTTGTCCTTCACGTCAAAAATAGTGATATAAGTGTTAAGTATAAGATATTACTTAATCGTACTCATCACAAACACGAGCCACAAAACTCACTTGCTTGGTTGTGCATTGAAATGCTCATTTGAGCTACAAGAGGTACAAAGTTTAGAAAACTTTGTTTCAATGGCCATCTAAGGTACACAAGTACCAAAACATAAGCAAACACTGTTTTTGTATTTTTTTTATTTTTCAATTTCTTTTTATGAAAAACAAAATAAAGCAAAACTGAAAACAAACAAACAAACAAAAACATGTTAAACAAAACAAAGTATAAAACTAAACTGACTCAAAACAAGAAAGCAAAACAAACAAGTAATGCATAACCATAAGGGGAGAGAGAGAAAAAGTGGCTAAATCACTTTGAGCCTTTTTCCTTCTACACCTTGGAAGAACCTTTCCTTTGACCAAACCTTTGATCCAGTGGTGAGGAGAAAGAATTGAAACCGTTCGAATTCAAAAGGAACATGAGGGCATTGAGAAGATCTCTAAGAGGAGCAAACAAGGACGGAAACTGATTATGGTTTCCGGATGAGAGCATACTATTTGCTTTATTGAGTGGTTAACCACTTCTAGCAATTTGGACAAGTATGCCCTGAAGCTTCGCAGTGATGACAGAAATACGGCTTTTTCGGTTGAGACTTTTTGTTGTTAACTTTCTTAGTCCTAGGGTTTCTAGTCTTTTTTTTTTTCAACCTTAAAGGGTGCTCCTAAAATAGATTTGTCTGTTGGGATAAGTGCCCTAGAATCCTATTGTATGATGTTATGTATGATATTTTGTTTAACATGATGTATGACTTAATATTGTAATTAATAAAGTTGTTTTATTATTATCTAAAATAATGGTAACATGAATATTTGGACATTATCATATAGTCCATGAGATGCATAGTATGTGATTTATGTGAAAAGTCACAGAATATATAAATTACAAGTTCTTTGTAAACTCAGAATTTTAGTTCGAAGTCAGTGATGAAATTGGGCATTTCATCTGCGAAGACTATAACATGTCAACTAAGATGATTTGTCTTAATCATGGAAGTGGTGACTTCTAGTTGATATGTTGATATGTTTTAAGAGTTAAGACACATTGAACTAGACTGCTGTAAGATTTATTATTCTCCTAATGACTGTTAATTGAATAATAAATCTCACGACTTATATTTACATGAACTCTTAATCCTAAGAGAATAATGGACCTGATCATGAAGTGTAGGTTGCTTTGATATATCAGGAGTGTGATCTTAAGTAACGGTCAAAACTTCAGTATATTGGACAGCCACATTTAGTGTTGATGGAACATATATTTTTAAGATGGAATTCATAGTCTCTTAATGGAGATACAAAATATTCGCTTGAGATAAGTTTAATAAGTTTGTTATGCAGAATGTTAGGCCTAACTACTTTAGTAAATAGTTACTAAAGTATATATTTATGAAATTGGATTTCATAAATATATGATGAATAATTTAAAATTTTAAACCGAGTATTCAAAGATTAAGAGGTAGTAATTTACAAAGTGGCAGTCTACTTTCATAACTTTGTATTACTACGAATATTTTATGAAGGGTTTGCATGTATAATAAAGTCTTGGGATATAATTTATTAATAAGACCTAGAGTGCAATTATATTTATATAGTGGTATTAAATATAATCAATGGTAACTTTAGACTTGTCAAGAATTGACAGAAAAACTCAAGGCCCATTAGAGTTAGTGTCTTATTGGTCCCTTTTGGTCCCATTCTAAGCCACATATTTAAGCCCAATTAGAAAGGCCCAATAGGCCAGCCTAATTAGATAATCAGTTGAATATAAAGGAAGACACATACAGAATATTCAATAAAAGAAAAAAGATAGACACCATTGTGAAATGGTGTGTATGTGTGAGTGAAGCCACTCGATTATTCTTTCTTGAAAACTGATTGAGAGACTACACATCTTCGGCATTAGTGGAATTGGAGTGAAGATTGAAAGTGTTCCTGAGAACTTCTGATCTTTGGTTTTGAAATTCACTGCACCAAGGTACACTTTCTTGTTCTATATTCTGAAACTTACATAATGCATGTTATCAATTCTGAATGAAGTAGATCTGTTAATTTTTCACTGCGTATATGTAAATTTCCTACATTGCCTTTATCTAAGTTCTCACTAGCTAATACAGTTTTAGCTTCATCATTCTTAGAATTAACATTATTAGCAGGTGACACAAAAACAGTTGTACTAGATGAGGCAATATTAGGAGAAAAGAAATCATACCCCAAACCAATTTTATCATAAATAGCTTTCTAAAAACTTAGCATCTCATCTAGCTTTGTATTGGAAGTCCTCTTCAATTGAGCTTTAACCTAGAACAGTTTAGCTTCAAGCTTCTTTATCCTTTTAGCAAGGAAGTTACTCTCAAACTGCAAAGCTCCAATAGCTTCATTCGCTTCATCAACCTTTGTAGAAAGCTCCTCTCGAATTAACTCTACATCACTCATCTTCTTGGTGGCCAGCCTATACAGTTTCTCATGCTTCTCAGAAATCTTGTACAATTTTGCATAGGCTGTATGGATGTCGTCTTGTTCATCCATTTTCTCAAACTTAGATACCACCAAGTCCTCTTCTTCATCTTCTATTTCTGTAAACCCTTCAGTAGGATCAACTGTAGCAGTGAAAGCACTCAAGATTCCCTCATCATCACTATCATCTGACTTAATCTCAAGCTCGGTGTCACTCAAGGTAGCAGCAAGAGCCTTGCTTTTCTCAATTGTCTTGAGATATGTTAGACTTTCTTGTTTCATGTGTCCAAAACCTTAACATTCGAAGCACTTTGGTCCGGAGGGAATAGTGTACTGACCTCCATCCTTAAGCTCGTTCTTTCCTTTGTCTTGGCTTTCGAACTAAGAAGAACTAGATTGCTTACAGTCCTTATCAAATTCTTTCGCATTGGCATTCTTCATGAACTTCTTGAACTGCCTAGTCATGTAGGACTTCATCTTGGAATCTTCATCATCAGAAGACTTGTCTATCTCATTGCTTTTGGCCTTCAGTGCCATGCTCTTACTTTTGCTTCCTTTCCTAATTCTTGTCAAACCCAATTCATAGGTTTGCAAGTTGCCAGCCAGCTCTGTCAAAGGAATAGAGTCAATATCCTTTGATTCTTCAATGACAGTGATCTTGGCATGAAATCTCTCAAGTAGAGATCTTAGCACCTTTCTTACAACATTGGGTTCCAGAATAATTTCCCCAAGATTGAAGGCTGAGTTGACTATGTCCTTCAGCTTGGCATAGAACTCATCAAAAGACTTATCCTCCTCCATCTTTATCTCCTCAAAACTCGTAATGAGTCTTTGAAGTTTTGAATCCTTGATAGCCTTAGTCCCTTTATAATTTGTCTAGAGGATGGTTCATGCTTCCTTTGCAGTTTCAATCGAGGATATTTTCTTGAATTCCGCATTTATGACTGCATTGAAAATGGCATTCAATGCTTTGCTGTTGAAGTTTTCTGCTTTGATCTTTGCATCATCCCAATCAGCCGGCGGTTCCTTTGGCTTAGTCCAGTTAGTTTCCACAGCTTGCCACACCTTCTCATTTAAAGACTGCAAGAAATCTCTCATGCATACTTTCCAGTATGCATAGTTAGTGCCATCATATAAAGGAGGTATAATAAGAGATTGTCCTCTATTCATGACAAATAGGGGTCAATGGATCACATAGCAAAGATTAAACCTAATTAGAGTGTGCCTGCTCTGATACCACTTGATAGGCCAAAAATGTATTTGCCCTTTTGGTAAATTAATCAATTAATTAGATTTAATTTCATGCAATAAGCGTGGTAGCACAAACAAATTACCAATTAAGTTAAATGCAGCGGAAAATTAATTTGACACAAATGATTTGTTTACGAATGGGAAAAACCACCGAGGCAAAACTCTACCAGGTGAATTTAAGGTCACCACTCCCGAGAATCCACTATTATTAAAACAAGCAGTTACAAGTAAAAGGAATCCCAGTACCTAATACCAAACTGTAGTTGAACCCTTACCTCAATACCCAATTGGACTTGTAATGTAACGGCAATCTCTCCTTTCAATGCATGGCTCCCAGTATGTGACTAACCAATGATGTACGGATCCTAGTACGTGACTAACACACTAACTTGAGGAAGATGTTGGCTACAAAGTTTTTCAGTTCATCCAACAATGAAGATCAAGAAGCTCCTTGGTTACAAAACCCTTGGCACAAAGACGTAGTAGCTTCTAGAGAGAATATGATGAAGTAGGGCAAATTGTCTCCAATCACAATATGCATGTATAACACTTTACATCACATTGCATCACTTGTGTCGGCCCTTAAAATAATTCTTATATATGTTTAGGGTTGTAAGAAAAGAAACCCTACACAAATACTCATAGATGTGTGTGAAATCAGATCTGGAAATTCTAATTTCATAATTCTCGACAGATTCAGCTTCTGTCGAGCTTCAACATTAAACCTCGATAGAAAGGCTTCTGTCGAGATATCTGTCGAGATTTAATAAATAGCACTTCTTCACTTATTTCTTGGTCAGACTTGCATGGATTCAATACTAAATTTGAACACTTATTTCTTGAAGTACTAAACCTATCCTAGATCTACCCAATTACAAGTAAAGTGCATTTTGTCAAAGGATTAGCCAATTTACATAACATGTGTCTCTAACAATCTCACATATGTCCTAACAATCTCCCCATTTGGCAATCTATGACAAAACCACAACAAACAAATGAATCATGAGAAAAGTCTTAAAATACTAAACTCATAATCACTTGTTGAATTACAAAAAATCTAACCCTAACACAAACTCTTGAAAAATTTTGCAAGAAGAGAGTCCATGGCATGATAGCTTTTCATAACCTATCTTTTTGAAACACTTTATACAAAACTCATGAAGGCATCTTAATGTAAAACAGAAATAAAGATTGCATACATAAAGAACATGTGTATAAAGTGAGAAAAGAAACAATACATGTAGAGATAGGTGAAGAAGACATACATCATCATATATATATATATATATCAAAGATAAGCACAATGTATGTAAAAATGGTCACAAGACCGATGTACAAGAAGCTGCACGGATCCCAGTATGTGACTAACACACCAACTTGAGGAAGATGTTGGCTACAAAGTTATTCAGTTCATCCAACAATGAAGATCAAGAAGCTCCTTGGTTACAAAACCTTTGGCGCAAAGATGCAGTAGCTTCTAGAGAGAATATGATGAGCTAGGGAAAATTTTCCCCGATCACAATATGCATGTATTATCGCTTTGCTTCACTTAAGATGGCCTTTAAAATAATCATTATATATGTCTAGGGTTGTGAGAAAAGAAACGCTACAAAAATATTCATGGATGTACGTGAAATCAAATCTGGAAATTCTAATTTCATAATTCTCGACAAATACAACCTCTGTCGAGCCTCTATCGAGCTTCAACATTAATCCTCGATAGAAAGGCTTCTGTCGAGACATCTGTCGAGATTTAATGAACATCACTTCTTCACTTGTTTCTTGATTAGACTTGCATAGCTTCAATACTAAACTTGAACACTTGTTTCTTGAAGTACTAAACCCATCCTAGATCTACCCAATTACAAGTAAAGTTTGTTTTGTAAAAGGATTAGCCAATTACATCAAATATGTCCCTAACAATCTCCTTCTTTAGCAGTCCGTGACAAAACTACAACAAACAAATGATGAGAGAAGTCTTAAATTACTAAACTCATAATCACTTATTGAATTACAAAACAAATCTAACCCTAACACAAACTCTTGAAAAACTTTGCAATAAGAAAGTTCATGGCATGATAGATTTTCACAACCTCTCTTTCTAAACAAAACTCATCAAGGCATCTTAGTGTGAAACAGAAATAAAGATCGCATACATAAAGAAACATGTGTATAAAGATAGAAAAGAAACAACACATAGAGAGATAGGTGAAGGAACATACATCATCATATATATCAAAAGATAAGTACAATATATGTGATAAATGAATGGTCACAAGACCGGTGTACAAGAAGATAAAGTAACTAAAAAAGAAAGAAAAGAAAAGTACAAAAAATCCTCACTACATTCCTCAAAAAATGTATAGACACTCCCCTTAATAAAAAAAAATGACCTATACTAACTATCCCTCTAAGTACAAGACTACTCTCATCCCAAAAATACTCCCCCTTTTTGTCATGAATGACAAAGGGTGAGTCACCAAGAAGTCGTCATCTCATTATCACTGGAAGAGCTAGCATCCTCATCCTCATCATCATCACCATCATCACCATCCTCATCTGTCGAAGCCTCTAGAGAAGGAGATGGAGAAGCGGTGAAACCACTAAGGCGAGCCTATTGTCATGCTATACGACCGACACGGGTGTTCACCTGACACAACTCATCAGTGAGAGGTTCAAGGCGAGCATCCATGCACTGAAGCTGTGCCATGATAGCCTCTAGGGTCACATCACCAGTCGAGGAAGAAGGAGCGGAGGTGGCAGCAGAAGCAATAGGACCAGTAGACCCTACACATGGCTGCTTCGGTCAAAGCTGAGCCTCACTTCGTTGAACAAAACTGGCGTCGATGGCACCCATGGTGGTATAATAAGGAGAATCAAGAATAGGGATGGAAAAATGGTGAAGGATTCGCGTGATAGCGGAAGGAAATATGAGCTTATTACGGGTCGCCGTATCTAGATAAACATCAATGATAGAAATGATAAAATGAGAGGGGAAGTCAATAGAAAGATCCTCTAAAAGGGACAAAAGAAAACGAGCACGAGGCTCTATGATAGAGTTATAGTGAAACAGTGGAGTAAGAACAAAATTCATTACCATGTTAAGGAATCTCGAACCTTTTGCAAAGCTCGAGCATGGGGTGTTTTTCTTCCCACCTTATGTGGAAGGTGTCTCACAAAAATGAGATAGAAGCTCATCTCTGGGCATAATCCAAAGACGATTATAGCCAAGATAGTTAGGATGCACTACCCTCAAAACATGTAGTACCTTGGATATAAGATTCGAGGTAACTACGATACGTGTACCTTAAAATGTTGTACCGAGGTGCAGAGGTATCGATACCATGTATATTGGAGTAAAACTCCTGTATAAACACAATAGGACACCTCAAGGGTCTCTCACAAAGAGATTCCCAGCCCTGAGTCCTAATGACCGCAAGGAAAAGAGTGTCGAAAAAGTCCGATAGAACAACATGGCGCTCCTAATGAACGCCACATTTCTGAAAGCTCTAAAGGAAGTCCTGTTGGGCCTTCCTATCACGGAACCAAATGTGAAGAGGGAGAATGGGAGGATTAGAAGAAGAAGACCCGAAACCAAGAGGGTTTCGAGCCAGAGTGGATTTGCGATTAGGTGCCATGTGCAGTCTATCCGAGAGAAAGAGAGAGAGAGAGAGAGAGAGAGAGAGAGAGAGAGAGAAACACATCACAACCAAAAATAAAGAAATGAAAGGATACGTATGCATGAAATATGCATGAACATGTGACATGTAAAATATAACTTGCATCATTGGGTAAAACCCAATCCAAACCTGCCAGCACACATTCCAATAATTAAGCACACATCTAAATGCATGAAACATTATTAAAATGCAATGAGAATCCAATGCATGAGCATATAATGATAATTTCACAAAACCCAACCCAAAAATTTCAGGAAAAACTCAAAAACCCCAAAAATTTTGAAAAACCCTAAAACCTAGGTCTAAAATGCATGAATGCATGAAAAGCGAGAAGATTAGAACACTTACCAAGTGTTTTGATCTTGATATAGGCCGAAAAGCACAAGGATAAAAGGTTTTGAGTTAAAAAGAAGTGTTTAGGGCAAGAGAAAAAGGTTTTCTATAGAGAGAGAGAGAAGAAGAAATGAAATCTGATTCGCGCTTTAACCTTAAATAGAATTCGTAGCTCGATGGATCGAGATTCTGTCGAGATTTTTCGAGCACTAAATCTCAACAGAAATGAATCTGTCACGCTATCAAGAATCTGTCGAAGGCAAAAATACCTCGATGGATCGAGAAGCTGTCAAGCATCTATCAGCCAAACAGAAAGTTGCTTGATGGATCAAAGTTGCTGCTGAGCATCTATCGAGAAGAAACCCAAAAACCTCAATGGATCGAGACTGTGATCAGATCTATCTAGACAAGAAGAATGAGGGGCTCAATAGAAGAGAATCTGTCGAGGATCTGTCGAAAAGCTATCGAGCTTGAAGGAAAGGAGTTTTTCAAGGAGGAAAAACACAAAGAGATGAATGCAACAAACAAGCTACTCAAACATAGATCCAATCAACATATTAAGCTCTCAAAACATCTCTCAACATATATGCAAAGCATTCAAGATCCAAAACACACACACACACACTAAACAAGTCTAACCAATTTTATATTTCAAAAACAAGTTAAGATAGTTTAGTGAGCATACATTAACACATGTATTCCTTGTGATGGCCAAATCACATTGTACCTGCACATGTATCAAAAGTAGTAAAGAATTTGCAACTTGTGTGTGAAAACATAGCAAGAGTGCATAAGTGTCTCATATTATGATAATTTGAGATATGAGAAAATCAAATATACTCACACATAATCATAACTGTTTGATAGGGACTATCACCTTCAAGGTACATCCTATAACTTCCACATCTCCTAGAAACACGCTTGCAACCATATTTAAAAGCATTTTGATTCTTTTTTTCTTTTGATTTTCTTTGCATATTTTTTCTTTTTGAACATATTATGCATAAGCATATAAGAGAGAGAGAGAGAGAAGAAATACCCAATTATGTAAGCTTAAACATCACAATTTTGCTATGCCGTAGCACACAGATTTTATTCATGATTGGCGGGTTTTAGTGGTGAGATGGTTATTTATGCTTTTCTCTTAGGATTTTTTAGTCATTCCCGTCAAAAAGAGTGATATGAGTGTTAAGTATAAAAGATCACTTAATCGTACTCATCACAAACACGAACCACAAAGCTCACTTGCTTAGTTGTGCATTGAGATGCTCATCTAAGCTACAAGAGATACAAAGTTTAGAAAACCTTGTTTCAATGGCCATCCAAGGTACACAAGTACCAATATACACAAATACACACTATTTTTGTATTTTTTTTTCTATTTTTTTGAAAAACAAAACAAAGCAAAATTGAAAACAAACAAACAAAAACATGTTAAACAAAACAAAACATAAAACTAGACTAACTCAAAAACAAGAAAAAAAACAAACAAGAAAGCAAAACATACAAGTAATGCATAACCAAGAGGAGAGAGAGAGAGAGAGAGAGAGAGAGAGAGAGAGAGAGAGAGAGAATGACTAAATCACTTTGAGCCTTTTTCCTTCCACACCTTGGAAGAACCTTTTCTTTGAGCGAACCTTTGATCCGGAGGTGAGGGGGAGGAGTGGAAACCATTCAAGTTTGAAAGAAACATGAGCGCATTGAGAAGATCTCCAAGGGGAGCAAAAGAGGTTGGAAATTGATTCTGGTTTCCAGACGAGAGTATACTATTGCTTTGTTGAGTGACTAACCACTTGTAGCAATTTGGATGAGTATGCCCTGAAGCTCCACAGTGATGACAGAAATGTGGCTTCTTTTGTTGAGACTTTTTATTGTTTTCCCTTTTTGTCCTAGGGTTTCTAGCCTCCTTCTTTTCAACCTTAAGGGGTGCTCCTAAAATAGATTTGTCTTTATCTAAGTTCTCACTAGCTATTCGAGTTTTAGCTTCATCATTCTTAGAATTATCATTATTAGTAGATGAGACAAATACATCTGTACTAGATAAGGCAATATTAGAAGAAGAGAAATCATACCCCAAACAGGTTTTATCAAAAGCAGCTTTTTGAAAGCTTAGCATCTCATTGAGCTTTGCATTGGAAGTCCTCTCCAATTGAGCTCTAACCTGGAGCAGTCCTACTTCAAGCTTCTTTGTCCTTTCAGCAAGGAAGTTGGTTTCAAACTGCAGTGCTCCAATGGTTTGATTGGCTTCATCAACCTTGGTAAAGAGCTCCTCTCGATCTAGCTTAACATCACTTAGCTTCTTGGTGGCCAGCTTATATAGTTTCTCATGCTTTTCAAAAACCTTGTACAATTTTGCATAGGTTATATGGATGTTATCTTGATCATCAATTTTCTCAAACATAGAATCCACCAAGTCCTCTTTATCATCTACTGTTTTTGTAACCCCTTCAATAAGATCAACGGTAGCAGTGAAGGCATTTAAAATTCCCTTGTCATCACTGTCATCTGACTCAATCTCAGGCTCGATGTCACTCAAGGTAGCAGCAAGAGCCTTGCTTTTTCCAACTGACTTGAGATATGTTGGACATTATTGTTTCATGTGTCTGAAACCTTGACATCCAAAGCACTTTGGTCCGGAGGGAATAGTGTATTGACCGCCATCCTTAGGATCATTCTTTCCTCTGCCTTAGCTCTTGAAATGAGAAGAACTGGATTAGTTACAGTCCTTAACAAATACTTTCGCATTGGCATTCTTCATGAATTTCTTGAACTGCCTAGTGATGTAGGATTTCATCTTAAAATCTTCATCATTAGAAGACTCATCAGTCTCATTACTTTTGGCCTTCAATGCCATGCTTTTGCTTTTGCTTTCTTTCCCGATTCTAGTCAAACCCAATTCATAGGCACCTTTCTTACAACCTTGGGTTCGGGAATGGTTTTCCTAAGATTAAAGGCTGGGTTAACGATGTCCTTTAGCTTGGCATAGAACTCATCAAATGATTCATCGTCCTCTATTTTTATCTCCTCAAAACTAGTAGTAAGCCTTTGGAGTTTTGAATCCTTGACAGCCTTAGTCCCTTCATAGGTTGTTTAGAGGATGGTCCATGCTTTCTTTGCAGTTTCAATCGAGGATATTTTCTTGAACTCCTCATTTGTGACCACACTGAAAATGACATTCAATGCTTTGCTGTTGAAGTTTACCGCTTTGATCTTTGCATCATCCCAATCAGCTGGCGCTTCCTTTGACTTAGTCTGGCTAGTCTCCACAGCTTGCCACACCTTCTCATTTAAAGACTGCAAGAAAGCTCTCATGCGTACTTTCTAATATGCATAATTAGTGCCATCAAATAAATGAGGTATAATAAGAGATTGTCCTCTATCCATGACAAATAGGAGTCAATGGATCACACAGTAAAGACTAAACCTAATCAAAGTGTGCCCGCTCAGATACCACTTGATAGGCTAAAAATATATTGACTCATTTGGTAAATTAATCAATTAATTATCCAAGTGAATTAATTAGATTCAATTACATGCAACAAGCGTGGTAACACAAAAAAGTCACCAACTAAGTTAAATGCAACGGAAAATAAATTTGATACAGGTGATTTGTTTACGAATGGGGAAAACCACAGAGGCAAAACCCCACTAGGTGAATTTAAAGTCATCACTCTCGAGAATCCGTTATTATAAAAACAAGCGGTTACAAGTAAAAGGAATCACAGTACATAATACCAACCTACAATTGAACTCTTACCCCAATAGCCAATTAGTCTTGTGATGTAGCGGCAATCTCTCCTTTCAATGCACGAATCCTAGTACATAACTAACCAATGATGCATGGATCCCAGTACGTGACTAACACACCAACTTGAGGAAAATGTTAGCTGCAAAGTTCTTCAGTTCATCCAACAATGAAGATCAAGAAGCTCCTTGATTACAAAACCCTTGGCACAAAGATGTAGTAGTTTCTAGAGAGAATATGATGAACTAGGGCAAATTGTCTCTGATCGCAATATGTATGTATTATCACTTTGGTTCACTTGAGACAGCCCTTAAAATAATCCTTATATATGTCTAGGGTTGTGAGAAAAGAAACCCTACACAAATATTCATGGATGTGCGTGAAATTAGATCTGGAAATTTTAATTTCGTAATTCTCGACAGATACAGCTTTTGTCGAGCTTCAACATTAATCCTCAACAGAGAGGTTTCTGTCGAGACATCTATTGAGATTTAATGAACATCACTTCTTCACTTGTTTCTTTGTCAGACTTGCATGGCTTCAATATTAAACTTGAACACTTATTTCTTGAAGTACTAAGCCCATCCTAGATCTATCAAATTACAAGTAAAGTGTGTTTTGTCAAAGGATTAGCCAATTACATCAAATATGTCCCTAACAACAATCTCATTACACCTTATCAAAATGCCTTCATACAGGGAAGAAACAATTCTGACAATATACTCCTAGCTCATGAAATCCTTGATGTCTTTAGGAGAAAAAGGAGGGGAAAATATGGCTTTAGGGCTTTGAAGATAGATATGAGCAAAACTTATGATAGAGTTAGATGGAATTTTCTTCAAGCAGTCCTCATTGTTATGAAGTTTGATTCTAAATGGATAAAGTGGATAATGGAATGTGTTATCTCAGTGCACTACACTTTGTTAATAAATGGGAACTTGACAAAGTCCTTCACCCCATCACAGGGTTTGAGACAAGGGGACCCTTTATCCCCATATTTGTTCCTATTATGTGCAGATATCCTATCCATCTCTTTAACACAAGCTGAGAGTTCCAACAAATTGAAAGGTGTGAAGGTTTGAAGGAGTGGCATTTCCTTTACCCACCTTCTTTTTACAGATGATTCCCTCCTATTTTTCAAGAAAGATGATCACTTTTTAGACACCTTGCAGAAGATTCTTGAATGGTACTGTATAGTTTGGGGCAATGCATCAACTTGTCCAAATCTGACTTATATTGCTTTCCAAATATGCCTATAGAAGAACAGGAAGCACTAGCTCAAACCTTAAAAGTTAATTTAATACAAAATCCTAGCAAGTACCTTGGAATCAATTTCAAGTTGAGGGGTAACAAAGTGGCTAATTTTCAATTTTTTATTGAAAAACTTAACTCCAAACTACAAGGATGGAAAGAAAAGTTGCTATCACAAGTAGGAAGAACAACTTTCATATCTTCTGTCCTACAATCCTTACCCCTATATACTTTCTCATGTTTTAGAGTTCTTGAGCAGGTATGCAACAAGATGGATGCCATAGTTCGAGCCTTTTAGTGGGGACATGAGCAAGGAGAGAAAAAGCTTCATCTGATTATTTGGGAGAGAATTTGTCAATCTAAGAGGAAGGGAGGGCTTGGTCTCAAGAAATTCAGCCTCATGAACCAAGCCATGCTTGCAAAGCAATATTGGAGGATTAATCAAAATCCTAATTCTCTTCTAGCCAAAACCTACAAGGCTAATATTTTCCTAATTGTGCATTACAAGATTGGACTCCCAAACCTCACCACTCTTGGTTTTGGAAGAACATCATTAAACAGGATAACCCCAAGTTAAGAGAAGGGAAATGGAGATTAGGAAATGGTTTTACTGTTCCTCTTAATCATCAAAACTGGTTTTGTAGGCCCCACTTGAATCTATATCACCCTAGTCTACCCACTGGCATAGTGGGACATCTGATTGACCAAAACTCCACATAATGGAGAGCTGATCTGGTTCGAGCAGTGTATCCTTTCCCCTTGAGCACTGAAATTTTGCAGATTCCTTTATCTAAAACAGGTTCTGTGCAAGACAAACTCTTATGGAAGTTTTCGAGTGATGGTGACTATAAAGTTAAAAATGCTTATGAGATGCTGATGACTGACTCCTCTCCTCCTAGGATTACTCATCAACAGGAAGGAGTGTGGAATCTGATTTGGGGAGTTAAAGTTCCTTTGAAAATTAACACTTTCATTTGGAAACTCACTCAGGACAGACTTCCTACCCTTCTAAATTTAAGTAATAGAGGTATAACAAATTAGAAAATGTGCCCCCTTTGCAACTCTGAAGAAGAATCTTCAATACACCTTTTTCTGCTCTGTCCATTCTCTAGAGTTTGCTGGCATGGCTCAACCTTGGCCATCCATTCCACTGATTTTAGCAGCTTAAGTGTCCAGCAATGCCTAGCTTACTTGCTCATCAAGTTCAAAACCAGAGAAACAACATCAATGGCTTACTTACAAGCCATATTCACAACCCTGTGGACTATTTAGTCTCATAGAAACAGGGTGATTTATGAAGGACTGACATCTAATCCTGTGAATGTAATTTTAACAGCTCAATCTATTAGGTTCTAAGGTCTTAGGAATTTATGTATTTAGAACTCTAATTTGTAATGTTGGCAAACCATGATCAAAACATTGTATTTAGTCTTGTTTAGGCTTGCTCAAAGTTGGTTTATTATTGTAAAGTTGGAATCGAGTGACTGCAGAAGTTCTTGGGACTTTTGGTCTGGCTCGATCGATCGAAGAATAGACTCGATCGATCGAAAATCGCACAGGTTGATTTTTCTGCAGAATTTCCAACTCAGCCCTACTTCATTAAACGTTTAGGGTTTTATGTTTTTACCCTAAGTATATAAACTAAACCCTAGCTACGTTTTTGAAGGTTGTCCATATTGCTTTGTTGCTCATACATTGCTGTTTTGTGTGAATCTCTTGTGAGATCTTTGAGGAGCTTTCCTTTACACAAAACTTAGAGTTTTCAAGGTAGAGATGATTTCAACATCTTGAAGATCATTACAGTTGCAACCATTGGAACTTAAAAGAAAAGCAAGCGGGGAGCTTGTAGCTGATTGAGGAATTCAAGAAAGAAGTAGTCCGTGGATTCGGAGCCTGCGCGTGGTCGTGTCAGGAAGTTCTACTGGTGGGTAGCATTAGGAAGTCGAGCGGGGAGCTTGTAGTCCTTTTGTAAGAACTTCAATTCTTTCATAGTGAATTCTGTTATGCCTTGAGGATCGGTGGGTCAAATCCTCCCCAGGTTTTTACCGTGTGGTTTCCTGGGTGATCATATCTTGTGTTCATTTATTTTCCGCTGCATTATTATTCTTGATATGATTGTTTGATTGCTTTAATCTAGAATTGCATAATTTGACTAAGTAACAACTTGGCTAATTAATCTAGGCTACGCAATTTGGTTGTTTAAGGGGTCTAAATTTCCATCAAGTGGTATCAGAGCAGGTAGCTCTTTTTGTTTGAGATTTTTAATCTCTGAGCTGATCCTTGACCCCTGTTGTCATGGAGCATGGACACTCTCTGTTTGTTCCTCCTCACTTTGATGGGAACAACTATGCTTATTGGAAAGTAAAGATGAAAGCATTCCTGAAATCCATTGATGAAAGGGTTTGGAATTCCGTTGAATACGGATGGGAGAAGCCCGCTACTCCTGTGAGTGAGTGGCAAACTTCTGAAAAAGAAGCAGCAAGCTTCAATAGCAAAGCTATGAATGCCATCTTTAATGCTGTTTCTATGGAGGAATTTAAGAGGATCTCTAATGTTGAGGTTGCTAATATTGCTTGGAAAATCCTCCAAACTGTGCATGAAGGCACAAAGGCAGTTAAGATAAACAAACTGCAACAATTGACTTCTAGATTTGAAAGCATCAGAATGTCTGACGATGAATCTTTTGATGAATTCTATGCTAAATTAAATGATATTGTCAATTCTGCTTTTAATTTGGGTGAAATATATGATCAACCTAAAATTGTTAGGAAGATTCTTAGATCTTTAACTGAAGACTTTAGACCCAAAGTGACTGCCATCACTGAAAGCAAGGATGTGGACTCCATCCCTGTTGATGAGCTTGTAGGATCTCTTCAATCCTATGAGTCTGACCTACCTAAAGTGAACAAATCCAAATCAATGGCTCTTAAGTCAGTTGATGATGTTGATGGTGGTGGATTTGATGATGAGCTCTCTGCTACAGAGATTGCCTATCTTGCCAAAAACTTTAAGAACTTTCTTAGGAATACAAATAGAAAGGCTAAAGGTACTTACACTGCTGAACCTAGAAATTTTAGGAAGAATGATCCCACTAAGGTTAACAATTTTGAAAAACCTAGAGAAAATGTTGGTCAATCTTCTAATAACTCTTTGGGTCCTCAGTGTTTTGGCTGTCAAGGGTATGGTCATGTGAAATCTGAATGTCCTACATTCTTGAGGACTAAGGGTAAAGCTATGGCTGTAACCCTTAGTGATAATGAGGTTTCTGATGATGAGTCTGGTGGTGACGAAGATGGAAACTTCATTGCTTTCACGGCTACTGCTATAGTCAATGAAAGCATATCTGCTGAAGAGAACCCTTCTGATGGGGAACTCTCTGAAGATGCAGATCTTCAAGAGGCCTATAACAAACTTTGCAAAATTGCTGCAAAGGATGCTATGAAAGTTGAACTTGGCCTAAAGAAAATTGATTCTCTTGAGCTTGAAAAGAAAAATTTGCTTGTTAAACTGTTTGATGCTAATGAGCTTTTGAACAATGTTAAATCTGAGAACATGCTTTTGCTTGATAAAGTTAGAACTTTGGAACATGATTTATCTGTTGCTAGATCTGCTAGTTCTAAACTTGATCACATGCTAAATGTTCAAAAGTATCCTACTGATAAAACTGGGTTAGGATATGTTGAAAGCATTTCTGATTCTGGACCACATTCCACTACTTTTGTTCCTTCTTCTTCTTCTGAACCTTCTGTGAGTGAGGTTGTGAGTGAAACTATCAAACCACCTGTGAGTGAGATAGTTAAACTCGTAGAAGTTTCACCACCTAAGAAGATTAGGGTAGACTTAAGAGATTCTAAACCTAAGGAGCCTACCAAATCTAAGGACAAGATGCAAGGTAAACCTGCATGGGTTTGTCATTATTGTGGTAAGTCTGGACACATTCGTCCTAACTGTTACAAGTTTCAAGCTGATAAGAGAGCAAATAAACCAAAAGTGCCTGTGCCTCAAGCACAAGATCCTATGGCATTAATTGATGAATTGGTAAAGGTGTTAAACCTTTATTCCAATCCTGGAGTTGGGAATCACTCGAATGTGAATAAGAACTCCAATGCTCATGGTGCATCTAAAAGGTTTTGGATGCAAAAGACTCGAACTAACTGAGTCTTTCTGACATGGTCCTTGTGCTTCAGTGCTCCATTCTTTTGTGATCATTGTTCTTTGGTTTTTTGTGTTTCTTTTGTTCTAAGACTTGCATTGCATTACATTCATGCATTTCATTCTAGGATTTATTTGTTTTCTCTTTTTTTTTTTTTTTTTTTAAAAAAAAAAGGGAAAAAGAGAAAGCTAAAATTATGTTTGACACTATTCTTCTTGATTTTTGAAAAACAAGGTTGGTCTATCTTTTTACACATATCATGTCTTGTGTACCTTGTTTAACTTTGATGAATTTATTCATTGCACTTGACTAGTTGAAACTTTGTAGAGCATGTTGTGTGGGAAAGATGTGTGTGGTTATTAATCACTTTGTCTTGATCTTGAAGTCACATGTTTTTTGACTGTCGGACTTGATTCTTTTGAGAAAGGCATAAATAACCATCTCACCATTGTTCACTAGCCAATCATGAACACCTTAGTGCATATCATAAGATTTTGTGCTCGAGAAAGTGTAGCACATGCACAAAAAGAACATAAGGTGTAGCCTCAATTAAATTAAAACTAGTGTGTACTATTAGGCTTGATGCCAATTCACTTAATTCAAACTGGTGTGTACTATTAGGCTTGATGCCATTTCACATAATATATTTCACATACTAAGGGGGCAAAAATATAAGAAACTTACATGATTGCAAGCTTTTGTTCTAGGAGATGTGGGAGTTATAGGATGTAACTCTTTAGGTGATAGTCTCTTTTAAATTCTATGTGATGAATTGTGTAGACTTTGTGTTTGATTGCTATTCACATATCACCTCACATGTATCTCAAGTTGTCTACTAGTTTCACACATTACACAAGTTACTCTATGTTAAACACTGTACATGCTAGTGTGTGTATTTTTGGTCTGACCAACCAAGTTTGAAATTATCTTGAGATTTGTGCACAACATATCTGTTGCTTGAGAAAATTCAAAGGAAGAATGATTAAAATTTGTTTTTGAGAAAACTGGGTTTAAAATTTTTGGTTTTTTGAAAAAGCATTCCATCTCATACTCATGCATTTTGTTTCTTTAATTTAATGCTTTGAGGAGTTATTTTTCAAAAATTAGATTTGTATCTTTCAAAACTGTGATTGTTCTCAAAATTTAGTGAGCCTCTGCCCATTTCGATCGATCCAGTCTGATTTTCGATCAATCGAAAAAGTGCTTTCATTTGTCTCAAAATGACTGTGTATTTCGATCAATCGAATCTGATTTTCGATCAATCGAAAAAGTCCTTCCATTTGTCTCAAAATGACTGTGTGTTTCGATCAATCGAATGTAATTTTCGATCGATCGAATCTCGTGGAAAAGCTTTTTTAAAAGTTCTGATCTGACTTTTTCAAAGTTCTATTTCAAACTTTTCAAACCTTTTCTTTTCTCTCTCCAACGAGGCAAGGCTCCACATAGAGATTTTTGTCGTTTTCCTCCGAACTTTTTGCAAAATCTCTCTCTCCTCAAGCAGGTAAGACCCTTGTGCCCTTCCTTTTGATTTAATTTTCATCATTTCATGCATATATTCATGCATTTGGGGGCGATTTTCGCACTTTGCCATTTTTAGAATTTTCTTTTGATTCATGTCATATTTTATGAAATTGATCTTTGGGTTTTTGTGGAGACACATCATAAACATAATCCTTGATGGTTAATTTGATCAATTTGGTGTTTGGTGAAAATTTGAAAAAAAATTCTAGGGTTTCTAATTGATCCGATTTGGGGTTTTTGTTGAATTGGGTTGAATTTGATGAAATTGGCTTGTTGTGTTGTTGCAATTAAGCATTATAATCTTTGTACTATGTTGTATAATGCTCAATTCATCAATTCGGTTAAAAATTTCAAAATGTGGTTTTCAATTTTTGGGATTTTTGATAGAAATTCCTTGTTCAAGCCAATTTTGTCAATTTAATCTCAATTGAACTTAATTGCTCACTGCATTAGTGCATGCATCATATAGATTTTCATTCTTTTGATTTTTGTGCTTACTTGCAGTCTGCCCTTGGTTTTGTTTTTCTTGTGTTTTTTTTTCTGGTTTTTCACTTTGTGTCTCTGTCCTTTCCTTAGCACTATGCCTAGGAAAACTAGAGCCCGTAGGAATGTTCCCTCACCTTCTCCTTCACCCCCTCCATCCTTTGATCGTGAGAAGTTTTCGAGTGAGAAAAACCAAGAGATTTATGAGAAGCTGAACGTTAGGAGAAAGATATGGGCTGAGCGTTCTGTTCATTTAGATGAACTTGATCCTGCCATTAGGGCAAACCTTGAGCGTAGGGGCTGGTTACCCTTGGTGGATGTTTCTGATCCTCCTCCACCTTCTGCCTTGATAAGAGAGTTCTACTCGAACATCTCTATCCGCATCTATGATTCCAACACTCTAGTCAAGAGTTGGATACGAGGCGTAGAGTACACCATTACTCCTCAGATAGTGGCTGATGCTCTAGGGGTACCATTGGTTCTGCATCCTGTCTATCCATATGACGTGTCTCCCGAGATTAGTGATGTCTTGTCTTACATCACTGGGACTACTGTCCAGTGGGGTTCTGATCCTCGAATCACTTCTGCTGAGCTCTCCGGGTTACACTATCTGTTCTTTAGGATAGCTTGTCATTCTATCTGTCCCATTTCCCATGTTCACACTATTCCTCTTGAGAGGTGTGTATTTTTGTACGCTTTGGTTACTGATGCTCCTATTAGTTTTCTCCATCTTTTTCTTCGTTCTTTGAACGATGTTTATAGGAGTTCATCTTCTGCTCATGCTCTTGTACATCCTATTTTCATTCATAGGATTCTTCTTTATCTTGATATAAGTGACTTTCCTTCCTCTGAGCCCGTTCATGTGATAGCTCTTATAGGTGCGTCTTTTCTTAGACAGAGGGCCGCTCATCTTCGAGCTGGTTCTAAACACCCTAGGTCTGAGCCCTCTAGTAGCGCACCTCCTCCTTCTTCTTCTGCAGGTATTGCTGGCGAGGATATTCCTGATCCAGTTGGTGTTGATGCTGCTGCTGCTGATATTCCTCCACCTCCTTCGACTGACTTCGATGTTCGTCGTACTTTGGAGACTGTCATGACCGTTCAGGCGGCTCATGGTCAGATTTTGGTAGACTTGCTAGATGAGTTTCGTGCTCTACGAGCTGACTTGGCGCGTCTTCATTCACCCTCACCACCTCCTTTTGATGGCGACTTGTGATTGTCTTTTGGCATTCCGTCACAAAAAGGGGGAGTGGAGTTTTGTCTTGTAGAGGAGTTTTTGTAGTTAGGGGGAGACTTTTGCTTTGAGGAGCTTGTGGAGTTTTTAGATTGTATCTAGGTGCTTCACTTTGTATATCATTTTTGGGGATATTCATGTTAGGGGGAGTAACATTGATTGATATACATGTTATTTTTATTGATTCTTGTTGCTTTGTGATTCACTGCGTATTGATTTATATTTATGAGTTAATCATTCTTATATGTCTTTATTTTGTGTTGTGTGAATCTTACAAGAATGTTATACCTATTGTTTTACTCTTTACTGTCACACATGCGTTTATGTGTTTGTTGAGTATTTCAGGATTATACAGGTTGATTCAACTAAGCTGCTGTCTACACTTGCAACTGATGGATAGTAGTTAGGCTGAATTTGAATTTATGAGCATTATCTTTGTAAAGGGCTTTTTACTTGTAAAACTTTGAGCTTTTATTTAGGGTTTTGTCACGGATTGCCAAAGGGGGAGTTTGTTAGGTTCTAAGGTCTTAGGAATTTATATATTTAGAACTCTAATTTGTAATGTTGGCAAACCATGATCAAAACATTGTATTTAGTCTTGTTTAGACTTGCTCAAAGTTGGTTTATTATTGTAAAGTTGGAATCGAGTGGCTGTAGAAGTTCTTGGGACTTTTGGCCTGGCTTGATCGATCGAAGAATAGACCCGATCGATCGAAAATCGCACAGGTTGATTTTTCTGCAGAATTTCCAACTCAGCCCTACTTCATTAAACGTTTAGGGTTTTATGTTTTTACCCTAGGTATATAAACTAAACCCTAGCCACGTTTTTGAAGGTTGTCCATATTGCTTTGTTGCTCATACATTGCTGTTTTGTGTGAATCTCTTGTGAGATCTTTGAGGAGCTTTCCTTTACACAAAACTTAGAGTTTTCAAGGTAGAGATGATTTCAACATCTTGAAGATCATTACAGTTGCAACCATTGGAACTTAAAAGAAAAGCAAGCGGGGAGCTTGTAGCTGATTGAGGAATTCAAGAAAGAAGTAGTCCGTGGATTCGGAGCCTGCGCGTGGTCGTGTTAGGAAGTTCTACTGGTGGGTAGCATTAGGAAGTCGAGCGGGGAGCTTGTAGTCCTTTTGTAAGAACTTCAATTCTTTCATAGTGAATTCTGTTATGCCTTGAGGATCGGTGGGTCAAATCCTCCCCAGGTTTTTACCGTGTGGTTTCCTGGGTGATCATATCTTGTGTTCATTTATTTTTCGCTGCATTATTATTCTTGATATGATTGTTTGATTGCTTTAATCTAGAATTGCATAATTTGACTAAGTAACAACTTGGCTAATTAATCTAAGCTACGCAATCTGGTTGTTTAAGAGGTCTAAATTTCCATCACAATCTATGGCTTTCAGGTACAAGGAAGCTTTCTTTAAACATCCAAGACACATCAGCCAGCCAAGAAGGACCAACGCAAACCAACATCCACCATTAGGGCAATGGCAGTTGATCATTAAAATAGCAGGAGCTAGAAGCAAGAAGCCAAAGAGATGGTCTTCTGCCTATGAAGCTATCAATATGTAGGGAGATAGTATTTTCTATAGTGTAACTAGTAGTGCAGCCAAGACAACTTGTGGAGCAATGCCGGATGCTGTGGTAGAAGCTAGGATCAGAGCAAAGAACCATGGTTACCAGCAAGTTTTCTTTCTAGGAGCTAGCAGAAAATTAGTCCAAGTCTTTAGGAATAGAAAGACCTCAGATTGGCTTCATCATACTAGAATAGTTTATCTCAATTTTTTGAACCAAAATGGACTTAGCTGCAATATGTTCTTAGTGCCCCACTTGATTGTTAAACCTGTATGGTCAGTAGCTAAATTGGCAATTCAAATGCCAATGAACTATTGCTGGTACAATCCAGCTATTTTGTGTCTTTTGTTTATCTCCCTTTGAATGGTATAAAAAAAATAAAAAACAAATTTCCAAATCAAAGCTCAACACATGGCGAGATGATAAAATGGACTCAACATAGAGATTCAGTAATTCACGGCAAAGATTTACTACTATATGAATTTTATGAATCTATTAATGTCCATAGTGATACATTATTTAAAATCTCATTCTATCAAGGTTTGAATATCCTCATTGCCAACTATAGAATTATATATATATAAAAATGATATAACAATATATTCACATTTAGATTTAGTAAAATAATCTACTTGCGTGGTTTTGTAAAATATTTATTTTTCTTTAAAAATAAATATATTATTGTCATTTGTCAAATACTTATCCTTATTATTATTTAAATTGATACTGATTTGAAGTTATTTGGGAATCTTGTTTTGTTTTGTTTTTTTTTTAAGGGCTAGATTTTATTGTTGGAAAATTATATGTTTGTATCACATACATAACATACACAGCAGAAAAAAAAAAAAAAAATACACAGCGAAAAATTAACAGATCTACTTCATTCGCAATTGATAACATGTACTATGTAAATTTCAAAATATAAGAACAAGAGAGTGTACCTTATTGTAGTGAATTTCAAAACAAAGATTAGAAACACTTGAGAACACCTTTAATCTTCACTCCAATTCCACTTAATGCCCAAAAAGTGTGGTCTCTCAATCAGTTATATGTGTATGTTCAAGAGAGTGAAAAAGTGTCCAACCCTCACATACATACCATTTCATATATTCTTACTAAATTCTGTATGTTTTTCTTCTTATAACTGATTATTTAATTGGACTAATCTTTTGGGCATTTCTAATTGGGCTTTAGTATGTGGCTTGGAGTGGGACCAAAAGAGAACAAATAAGACACTAGCTCCAATGGGCCTTGAGCTTTTCTATCAACTCTTGACAAGTCTAAAGTCATCATTAATTATATTTAATACCACTCTATAAATATAATTGCACTCTAAGCCTTATTAATAAATTATATTCCAAGACTTTATTATACATGCAACCCCTTTATAAAATATTCGTAGTAATACAAAGTTATAAATATAGACTGCCACTTTCTACATCTTAATCCTTGTACCCAGTTTAAATTTTTTAAAATTATTCATCATATATTTATGAAATCTAATTTCATAAATATATACTTTAGTAACTTCTTACCAAAGTGGTTAGGCCTAACTCTTTGAATAATTGAACCCACTAAACTTATCTCAAATAAATATTTTATATCCTCGTTAAGAGATAATGAATTCCATCTTGAGAATATATGTTCCATCAACACCAAATATGGCTGCCCAACATACTGAGGTTTGGATCATATCTTTAGATCTCACTCCTGATATATCAAAGTAACATACACTTCATGATCAGGTCCATTATCCTCTCAGGATTAAGAGTTCATGTAAATAGAAGTCATGAGATTTATTATTCATTTGACAGTCGTTAGGAGAATAATAAATCTTACAGCGATCCAGTTCAATATGTTTTAACTCTTAAAACATATCAATATATCAACTCGAAGTCTTCACTTTTATGATCAAGACAAATCATCTTAGTTGATATGTTATAGTCTTCGCAGATGAAATGCCCAATTTCATTACTAACTACGAACTAAAATTCTAAGTTTACAAATAACATGTGATTTATATCTTCTGTGACTTTTCACATAAATCACATACTATGTATCTAATGAACTATGTGATAATGTCTAAATATTCATGTTACCATTATTTTAGATAATAATAAAACAACTTTATTAATCACAATATTAAGTCATACATAATGTCATATATAATAACGTACATAGTATCATACAATAGGATTTAAGAGTACTAATCCTAACATTTACTTAGGTGTAAAAATTGTGTTTAAAAAACATGATGCATTCATAACATGATTTAAACTCTCTTATGGCATGGTTATTATTAAATTAACATTATTTAGCAAATTTTCCAATAGGTCGGTCAATAAGTCTAGTTATAAAATAACATTATTTAGCAAATTTTTTCAATAGGTTGATAAGTAAGTTTAGTTACATAACAAGTTTCACAATTTGCTTCAAAATTGGTTTATTTATTTATAGAGTTTCAACCTGTGGCGTCCGCTTTTGATAATTGTGCTCTTTAGTATCAGATCAAGGCACCAATTGATTTTTAGTGTAGGCGAAAATTGAACCTCAAATCTCTTATTTAACCATTAAAGGTAGAAGTTATATTAGTAACAAATTTTGATTGATATCATATCACAATATAATAAAAGTTATATTAGTGGTAGTCTCATATGAAAGTATTATTGAAGTAATCACAAGTTTTACCACCCTAAATATTGTGGCAAAAATGTGAAATTTGATGTGTTAATAGAATTATTGTATTGGTGAATGACACGACACACACAAAAGTTGGGGCTGAAATATAATTTTGGGAGTATCCTGGTACACATACGAATATGCGTATTTTATGTCTCTTATAGTTATAAAGTTAATTCGTGCAGTGTAGTCAGTAGGATGAAATAGAAATAGCGAAATACTGTGTACTTGCTCACTTAACACCCAATTTCCTCCTCAACTCTGCCGAAACAAAAGCCCCCTGTCTCTGTCTCTGTCTCTACAAGAATCCGACATCAAAATTCAAAACCACGATCTGACCTCCAACAAGGTATGTTTCTTATTTCATCCCCCAAATTTTTGCTCACTCGCTAGGGTTTCTTTTATACTATTGCTTCTTTTTGCTCCCTTAAACTCGCTCGATCAACGATATTAAAGTACATCGATTTTCTATGTTTTATCATTCTCTTTGGTCTGCTCTGATTATTATTTTTATTAATTTTTTTTTTTTTTTAATTTTAGAAACGAGTTTTGGGTAATTTTTGTTAGAATTTACCAACAGTTTTTTGTTTTTGTTTTTTTTTTTTTTTTTTAATGAAATCTTTAAAACAAAGTTCTTAAACTTAGTTTGGAAAATACTTGGGTTGGGATGTTTGCCTGTGAATTTGTTTCTCAAAAGAAAAGGAGAGGAAACATAAATTTATAAAGTTGAATTTGTAAATTTATGACACTGTGCGTTAAATGAGGGTTTGGCAAATCGGTTTGCTGCCGTTGCAATCAGACTAGAAGTCCCATCATGTTATAGCTTCAAATCTAAATCAATGAATGAATGCTACGGATTGATCTTTGATCCATGTGGTTGAGCTAGTGAACAAATACAAGTCATTCTTAAAATTCACTATAACCTTGACTGGATGAACTTGTGTAGTTAACAAAGAGAACTCATTCATATAATTCACAATGAACTTCTGACTAAATAAAAATCAGATCTACTAATATGCTTGACATAAAATTAAACAGTTTTTACCATTACATGGAAAAGAAAGTTGTAAGTCATTGATGTGTCAAAAAAAACACTAGGATACATCTTGTGTTCATATATTTTTCTCTTTTTTATTGTCTCGACTACTGAAACTAATAAATGAACACTTCACTGCTTATTCAGGAGCGGGTGCATATTATCACAGCTTATACAGAGACATAGCATATTATGGCAGACTTAGAAAATTTGCTCCTGGAGGCTGCAGGAAGAACCAGTTCAGCAGGCAGAAGGAACACAGTTCCACCATCTAGAAGGCGACGTGAGGGTTCATATTCTGATGGTGGAAGTGACTCTAGGGATGACGATTCAGATGATGATCGTGATTATGCAAGCAGAAAGCCCTCTGGATCTCAAGTTCCTTTGAAGAAGAGGTTGGACCCTGCTGAAAGAGATGATGATCTGGGCAGCCAGGAAGAGGGTGATGATGATGGCGTGTCTGATCGTGAGGGTGACAGCAGTGATGAATCTGATGTTGGTGAGGATCTTTATAAGAATGAAGATGACAGGCGAAAGCTTGCACAGATGACTGAACTTGAAAGAGAGATGATCTTGTCAGAAAGGGCATCCAAGAAAATTGATAAGAATTTACGGGAGAAAATTAGATCAAAGAGGGATAGCGGAAAGACCACCCAATCTAGAAAAGAGACTCCACCTCTTCTACAATCTCGTCTGCGCTTGACACCCAGATCTGCTGACAGGTCCGCCAAGGATGATGCATTGAATGAATTGCGAGCAAAGCGATTGAAGCAGCAAGACCCAGAGGCTCACCGTAAATTAAGAGATGCATCTAGAGGAAGTTCAGGGAATCGAACTTTCTCACCAAAGCGAAAAACTTTCACTAGACCAAGTGTGAGTAGTTCTAGTCAGAGTGAGAGTGAAAGTAGGTCCCACAGTGAAGATGAAGGATCAACAGGGGATGGTGCAATGGTTGACAGTGATGACGAGAGGGGCATGTCTGGATCTGAGGTTCCATCTTTTGATGATATAAAGGAAATTACTATTCGGAGGTCAAAGCTAGGAAAATGGTTTATGGAGCCATTCTTTGAGGAGTTGATTGTGGGTTGCTTTGTGAGGGTTGGAATCGGGAGGTCAAAATCTGGACCTATATACAGGCTTTGCATGGTCCGAAATGTTGATGCCACAGAACCTGACAGGCAGTACAGACTGGAGAATAAAACCACGTATAAGTATCTAAATGTTATATGGGGCAATGAAAGCTCTGCTGCCAGGTGGCAGATGGCTATGGTTTCTGACTCAGCTCCACTAGAGGAGGAGTATAAACAGTGGATTAAGGAGGTAGAACGAAGCGGGGGTCGGATGCCAAGCAAACAGGACGTGTTGGAAAAGAAGGAGGCTATTAAGAAAACCAACACATATGTTTACTCGGCGGCCACTGTGAAGCAGATGTTGCAAGAAAAAAAATCTTCTTTGTCAAGACCACTTAATGTTGCAGCTGAGAAGGACCGGCTTCGGAGGGAGTTGGAAATTGCACAAAGCAAGCATGATGAGGCAGAGGTGGAGAGGATCAAGACAAGACTGCAGCAGTTAGAGGCATCCCGGCAAACACAGGAGAAAGATACCAAGGCCATGAGGCTAGCTGAGATGAACAGAAAGAACAGGGTTGAGAATTTCAAAAATGCATCAGAACTGAAACCCATAAACACGGGGTTAAAAGCAGGGGAGGCTGGTTATGATCCCTTTTCAAGGAGATGGACTAGGTCAAGGAATTACTACATTTCAAAGCCTGGTGGAACCAATGGGGCCACGGTGGCAAATGGTGATGCTAATGGTGCATCTGCTACAGTTTTAGTCAGTAATGTGACTGGAGAAAAGGTAATCACAGAGGTTGGCTTGGCCGCTACAGCTGCAGCCTTGGAAGCTGCAGCTGATGCCGGGAAGTTGGTTGATACTAGTGCTCCTGTGGATCAAGGGACAGAGTCAAATTTGCTGCATAATTTCGAGCTGCCAATTTCATTGGCTGCTCTTCAGAGGTTTGGTGGGCCCCAAGGAGCTCAGGCTGGATTCATGGCAAGGAAACAAAGAATTGAAGCAACAATTGGATGCAAAGTCCCTGAGAATGATGGAAGGAGGCATGCACTGACCCTGACAGTTAGTGACTATAAGAGAAGAAGAGGGCTTCTCTGAAATGTTGTTTCTTGAATCAAATTGATTCAGAGATGCAGATGTATAAGATAAAGGTGTAAACATAAACCTGATATGTTATTGTGTCCTAGAACAAATTTGTCTTATACAAGCATTTCTGATAATTACTTTTATTACAATTTGTTTTGCCCAACTGTTGCGGCAGTGAGACGCTAAAGTTGCTTCTTTTGTTATTTGGGATGCTTGCTGTGTAAAACATAATAATACCTTAACCCCAGTCTGAGAATGTTTGGGTGTTCAATAGTTATGTTTTGCTGACTTTGTGGGAAGAGTAGTGGAACATTTGGAGGCATCTGACATTACATCATCCACTCACCTCACTCACAGCATGGATGTTTGGAATGAAAGATTAGCACAGTAGCAGAGATTATTAAGATTGATATTTTGGAATAAGTTCCCTAAGAACATGTCATCACCGATTTACAAAATCAATATAGCTATTGAGAGGTGGAAAACAGACAAGCCTGCTTGGTGGCATAGCCATAGGCATTCATTCTAATTAGAGATAAAAGATGTTGAGAGTGATTGCAGCCAGGTGCTCAAAACTCATTTTTTTATGCAGGAGATGGCAACCAATTGATGAAAAGCTCTGCATTTTGCTGCTGCTGGTCTGGGCAAGGGCAACCAGAGCCATAATATATTTTTCTGATTTTGGTGTTCTTGTAGTTGTAGAATCAAATGGACAGCTACAAGTTTTATGGATATTACTCTCAATCGTATTTAACTCTACTACAAGTGTACCAAAACATGGTCATATACTACTACAACCTATGAAACCAAATTAAAGCAACATAAACTTGTCTATTTGATGATGCATAAGAATCGTCAATAAGTTGACCATCCACATGCGCACCAATGAGAGTACTCAAAGAACAAGAGAACAAAGAAGCAACAGAGAGCACTGGTGGAGTGGTGGCTAAAGACCCTCCGAAGGTTAGGTCAATGATAGAAAAATCTCCAAAAATTCATTAGTGTCAAAGTTAGGAATTTTCACATACTTTAAGGAAGAGAAGGTGTGGTGCTTATATAGTGGTATAGAGTTGATCAAAATCCCTTGAATGTAGGAGCATTCCTTCTAGAGAGGATTTGGGGTTAAGGCTCTGAGATCTTAGTGTTTCTCTTCCCATACAGGGAAGATACAAACGTGTAGTAGGCTCTTTGAGCGTGGTGTGCAAGTTATTTCCATATAGAGACATATGCGTGGAGAATACGTAAAGGCTTGTGAGACCCATCATGTTCAATTGTTGGTATGATCCTTCATTCGTCGGTATGATCATCCATCCGTCGGTATGCAAATGATGAGGTGTAAATTGTCTGTCAGGCATATACGTGAGCTACCCGACGGGTCTTCAAAGGGAATGGGGCATCGAAACGTCGGGATTTTAAAGGGATTGAAGGGGGTTTTTATCCTGACGGGTCAAAGACAAGGTATTTCACCCTAACGGGTCAAAGTATCCACAAACTTTCTTAGATGAAAATACCCCTATCAACTACTCCCTACTCCGTTGTTCGTCAAGGTAGCAAATGGGCAACGAAGTACGAAAGATGCTTTTTAGTCATTAATTCCTTTGTCTAGACCTTCGTGCTATCTATAGGAGTGAAAATGTCTTTTAGCAAGGCTAGGTGACATGTGGCAATCCCTAATTGGGCAACTTGAATTATTCGCTTCGTTTTTCGTGCTCTTTCATTCTATAAATAGTTCAATGCCACTCTTAGCCTCTCATTTGCCCTTTTTTTTTTTTTTTACTTTCAACCGCCTAATTAGAGCTCTTTCCTTCTGTCGGTTTCTTTGGAAGTCACTCGTTGCCTAAAGGAGAATCATCGCTTTCATTTATTCGTTGCTTACTCCCATTGGCAGCAACTACATAAGTCTCTCTTCTTTTCTTGTTGCTTTATCATTTCTTTTCTTTTTTTTCTTTTTTTTTGTGTGTGTGTGTGTGTGTGTGTGTGTGTGTGTGTGTGTTTTGATAAGTAGTTTTCAGTCCTATATTTGGGAGTTTGAGTGAGTAGAATCTTAGTTTCCATCCGTCGCTTATAAGTGAGGGAATGTCAGGAAGTAGTGAAGCGACGAGTGAACATTCATTGTTAGGATACGAGTATGTGTCAGATGACCCATTTGGCTCTGAAAGGGAGTTGCCAACAGATTCGCCCTCTGAGGAGGAGGGGGAAACCAGTCCGTCGGGACATGGTCATAGAAAAGTCATGCTTCCCCAAATCTGGTTAGTCAATGATTTTCCAGTGAGCATGACAAATGAGGTTTTTAGCAGACTCAGACCTCGTTTCTAGATCCCCAATGATACCCCATTAGGAAGGCTAATAAAGGAGAGAAATCTATGCAAGGGAGTCACATGAGGTTGGCTTTTATGGGGCAGCCTTTATCGTGGGGTTGAGGCTACCTCTTAGCCAGCTCCATTATTAGTTAGCGAATTACATGGGTGTATTCGTCTGCCAAATAGCCCCCAACGCTTGGAGAATCTTCATAGGTGCTAAGGTTTTGTGGGATCAGCTAAGTGGGGGTTGCCGATCCCTAACTCTCGAAGAATTCTTCTACTGCTACAAGCCCTAGGAGATCGCACAATCGAAGGGCTTTTACAACTTCGTGTGTCGTTGGGTAACATTGAGGTTGGTGTTTGACATGCCCGACTCCAACCATCAGTGGAACAGTAGGTTCTTTTTTATCCAAGGGGTTTATTGGGTGTGTAGACCCGACGAATGGGATAGTTTAGGTGGTTTCTATGATCATGCCTTGGGGATTTTGGACAAGTTTGGTAAGTCTTCGGTTGCGTATTACCTTAATCGTCGGTTTTATTTATATTTTTGTCCAACTAACTTGTTTCTTTTTACATTTCAGCCAAAGCTTGCCAGATGATCACTTCAGAACAAGAAGATTTCCTTGAGCGGGTGTTGGCCATTCCTTTTGAACAAAGATTTTGGAAGAGGCTCATCACTCTAGACACTCTTCACGCTTTTTGTAAAGGACCCATTCCTACTCTTGAAGCTTGATGACTCGATTCCTTTTCTCGAACTCGTAAGTGTTTTCATTCGTTGGTTCTTTACGTAGTTTAGAGTTCCTGCCTAACTCATTTTCCTCTTTAATTTCAGAAATGGACGTTGGGAAGAACAAGCAAGCTGAGATTAGGAAGGCCATTGCTCTTCGTGCCAAATTTGGCAAGTGGTCGATCCCTCTTGCGAAGGTTAGCCAGAAGAGAAAGCAACCAATGGATGCAGGCCAGTTTAGCAAGAAGGTCCAAGGCTCTTCTGACGGTCTGGATCAAGTAAAGATGGTCCAAAACATGCCCGAGCCTCCTTGTCATGGCGTAGGCAAAGGTTTAATAACCTCTCAGGGTCCTCCCGTCCACCCTTCTATCCCCCTATCGGTAAAGAGCAAGGAGTTTGCAGTGGACACAGCTCGCTCGCTCGCTCGTCCATGATGTTGATCTAGACGAGTGCTCAGAGCACGAGGCTGAGGCACTGGGAGATTCGTGCCTCTTTGATGTGATAAGAGTAAGTTGTGGTTTCTTTCTTTGCCTCTCATTTGTTTGAGTATGTAGGTTATTTAGGTGTAACTTTTCTTGTTCGTTTGTTTCCAAGCCTTGGTGATGATGGTCCTCCAAATTAGGTGCACAACGAGGGAGGTGTCGGTTAAGCGCTTGAGGACCCATCTGGGGGCTGAAGAGGACAAGGTCAAGGGTTACAAAGAGGCCATCCGTCTCTTGAACACCAAGTTGAAATAGCAAAAAGAGAAGGTGAGTCAATTGGAAGGGAGCGCCCGTCAGGTTGTGGAGCTAATGAAGGAGAACTCTAACCTAAGGAATGAGTTTACTGCTCTTCGTGAGCATGTGGACAAGGTCAAGGACGAGGCTATCACGGAGTTCCAAATGTCTCAAGCTTACTTTGACGAGATTGGGATCCAATATGGTAACAACTTCGAGGACTTTCACAAGCAGGCCATCCTTTTGTTCCCTGGCATGGATTTCTCCTAAGTTCAGATAAACACCTCAATCCCAATGACCCCTGTCAGTGGTGATGTACTAGATGAGGAGGAGGCTGACCTTCAAGAGGAGGAAGTCGTCAGTCTAGAGGACAAGGGAGCAGACAGACCAGAAGGGAAAGAAACCAATGAGTAGCCAACCAAGGCCACCGACAACCCCCAAGCTTAAATTTTTTTTCTTTTATTTTTGTATGTAATTTGAAAAAAATATGGGTGCCTTGTTTTGGGTACAAGTACATTTTATGCCCCCGTCAGGTTTTATATAATGCATTTCTTATTTCTCATTTATTCTTTACATTGTTTGCACTTTGTTGACTGTGGTGTATCCATCGGTTGTGAATACCTTATTCTTGATGAGATTGCTTTCTAAAAACAATAGAAAATGGTGTTTGCACCTGTTGGTTTTAGCTTAGGCCATAGCCTGAGCATTTGTCGGGTTCACTTGAAGTGAGGGTGCTCTTTCATAAAATTTAACAAAAATGTTAAGTGTTTGTGCCCTTTGGTTTAGCTTAGGCCATAGCCTGAGTGCTCTTTCATAAGATTAGCTTGATAGCTCGACGAGATGACTTTTATTTTGGCAGTAGACTAGACATCCGTCGCTATGCTGGTTCGTCTGTTCAATTAGCAACTGATGTTTAGATGAAAATGCCCATCGGTACCTTTGGCTATAAGGTTAGGCAGAGGAAGGTAAGTGATCAAGCGCCCATCAATACCATCAATCGTTAGTCCACCTTGTGGGCGGGGCTTAGAATTTTTGAGTGATCAAGCACCCGTTGGTGTGCTTGGTCGTGGGTCCACCCCGTATGTCGAACTTAGAATATAAGTGAGTGACTAGGCACTCGTCGATGTCCTTGGTTGTCAGTTCACCCTGCGGTGGAACTTCAAATTTTCATAAGTGACCATGCACTTATCGGTGTCCTTGGTTATTGATCCACCCCGTAGGTAGGATTTAGAATATAAGTGAGTGACCATGCACCCATCGGTGTCCTTTGTCGTTGGTCCACCCTGTAGGTAGGACTTAGAATAAAAGTGATCAGGCACCCGTCGATGTCCTTGGTCATTAGTCTACCCTGTAGGTAGGACTTGAAATTTTTTGTAAATGACCAGGCACCCATTGGTGTCCTTGGTTGTTGGTCCGACCTGTAGGTAGGACTTAAGATTTTTATAGCTTTTCCTTGTTGTAAACAGATAATTCTTCAAGAATAATTCCTCTTATTATAAATAATCCTAATATATAAAAAAAATGTAGATAAATTGCCCGATAGGCCTCTGGAGTTTACTTAGCAAAAATTGAAAAACTGAAAAACTTAACATTCTACTTAACGAAATTTAAAGGAAAAGTGATAACATAGTTTGTAGTTTATGCACTATTTGTAGTATCTTCTCAAGTTCTTGGTGTTTCAAGGGTGATGGAACCTTTGTCCATCGAGCATTTCTAGGTGGCAGGTGCCCCCCTTCTATAGCAGTCTACGATCTATTAGGGTCCTTCCCAATCGGAGCCTAGCTTGCCATGTGTGGGATCTTTGATGGCTGTTGTTATCTTCCTTAGGACGAGGTCCCCAACATCAAAGTGCTGAGGCTCGACCTTGGTGTTGTAATGCTTGGCCAAAAGGTCCTGGTAGCGAGTCATCTGTTGTTCAACCATCGCCCTGACTTCATCCAGTAGATCCAATTGTAGGCGTATTCCTTCTTTGTTCCTCGCTTCATCATGGTGAGCTATCCTGTAGCTGGCAAGCCCTACTTCTACTTAAATAACAGCTTCATTTCCAAATGCAAGGCAGAATGGTGTTTCACCTGTGGGTGTTTGGGTCGTTGTCCTGTATGCCTACAAGATGGTCGGTAGTTTGTTTGGCCATATCCCCTTTACCCCCTCAAGCCGAGTCTTGATTATCTTGAGCAAGGATCAATTTGTAACCTCAACCTATCTGTTGGCCTGTGGGTGAGCAGGTGAAGAGTAGTGGTTTTTGATCCCTAGCTATTGGCAAAAGTCTCTGAATACGTCTTTGTCAAACTGCTTTCCATTGCCAGAGACAAAAACTCTAGGGATCCCTAAGCAGCAAACAAAGCTTTTCTAGACGAAACTTTGGACATTCTTCTTGGTGATAGTAGCCAAGGGTTCAGCCTCTACCCATTTGGTGAAGTAATTGATTCCTACAACGAGAAACTTGAGTTGCTGTATCGCTGTAGGGAAGGGTCCCATTATCTTGAGTCCCCACTATGCGAAGGGCTATGGAGCTTTCATTGGAGTGAGTTGTCTCGATGGTTGCCATATAATGTTGCTAAAGCGTTGGCACTTGTCACACGCCTTCAGATAGGATTGGGTGTCCTTCTACATTGTATGCATATGTAGGCTCAAAGTATGCGTACGCATACAACACAGGCCTATGTATGCGCATGCATACTTGTGCCCAAAAACCTTAATTTTGAGCTTTCTGCTTCTTTTGCCTTCTTTGTTTTACATCATATGCCTCTGTTTTAACCTTTTTATATGCTTTTGAGTCCCTGCTTCCCTATTTATGTGTTTGATTGTCTCTAATATGCTAG
Organism: Quercus ilex subsp. ballota; assembly: GCA_032727855.1. Taxonomy (NCBI): domain Eukaryota; kingdom Viridiplantae; phylum Streptophyta; class Magnoliopsida; order Fagales; family Fagaceae; genus Quercus; species Quercus ilex. Next base: position 45,038,757 of record CM064912.1, on the reverse strand, counting down.
ATTAGTGTTTTCCTTTTATCTTCTTGTTTTAATACCATGAACATGCATTCACATGCCCATTCATTAAGGCCATAGGTGCTGAGATGCAGCAAGGTAAGTGAGGTAAGTCATGCATTAGTATGAACATGCATTTTAATGATGTAATGTTTTTGTTTAATGATTGATCTCATGTGATGATCTATGTTTGTTTGCCGTGCCTATTTTTTTTGCCTTGTATGAACATGCATTTTAATGACGTAATTTTTTTGTTTGATGCTTGATCTCATGTGATGATCTATGTTTGTTTACCATGCTAGATGAATGTTAAGGTTTATGATGTGATGATATGCATGATTAGATGTACGCTAGGGTTTTTGATGTGATGACAAGCATGATAGATGTATGTTTAGGGATGTTTGATGCCATGTTGATTGTTAGATGAATGCTAGCATGTGTGTGAGTTTAGAATAACAATATTGAATGTGCCTTTAAAGAGATTAAGACATAAGACACAATGAGAGGAAGCCAACCTTAGGGTTAGGTGGTTTTGGGTGCCTAACACCTTCCCAAGACCATACCTCAACTTCAAACTCATATCTCTAGTAGTAAGATTAATGGTCATTTCTTGAAAAGACGCTATATTTATGGTTCCTTGGCCATTGCAAAAACTAGGTGGCAACTCCTCGTTGTGTCCACACCCAGCATGCTCAACTGTTGGTATGATCATCCATTCCTCGATATGCAAATGACAAGGTGTTAATCATTCGTCGGGCATATACACGAGCTACCCGATGGGTCTTCAAGGGGAGTGGAGCATCAAAACGTCGAGATTTTAAAGGGATTGAAGGGGGAGTTTATCCCGATGGGTCCTTGGTTGGTAGGTCCCATTGGAGGAAGTTTTTATCCTGACAGGTCAAAGACAAGGTATTTCACCCTGACGGGTCAAAGCGCTCACAGACTTTCTTAGATGAAAATACCCCTATCACCATCAATCTCTAAGCCCTCTCACCTCTAATTCTCCTAGCAAGCTGGATATCCTTGGGCATAATATAATAGTGACCTTATTGTCAATAACTACCATAGCAGTTAATTCTGTGTATTTAACCCTAAGGCTGTTGGGGGTGTCAATAATAGAGTGTATTTGGCCTTGGGAAAATTCTGTATAATTCTCTAGGCTTGTAAAGAGATTTCCTTTTGTACTGGAGATTAAGTAATAAAGATTCGGGGTGGGTTCCTTGTAAATATTGTGTATGTTGTGTGTATATATGTCCCTATATAATTTGTTCTAAGTGTTATTGCAGTGTGTGGTGTTGGCTGAGACTAAGTCAGGGACTTAGGGCCATCACAGGTAGAAAATTTGACCCTGTGACAATTGGTATCAGAGCTAGGTTCTGATACCAATTGTCACAGGGTCAAATTTTCCTCTATCAGCATCTGCATCATGTTCCACTAGGCTTATTGTACTTGTAGTCCACTAAGGTATCTGCAGCAGACATAGCAGCAGATAGATCACGCACTGCCTGCCTCTTTAACTCCAACTATGCCCAAGGTTGCAAGCTAGACATGAAATTGAACAGCTTGTCTTCCTCTAACATGTTCTTGATATCTAGCATCAAAGAACTAAATGTCTTAACATATTCTCTCACAGTACCAATATGTTTCAATTTCTTCAAGGAGTTTCTTGCAACCCAGGCACTAGAGCCGCACTTTACCGCACTACTTTGGAATCATAGATCGGTCTTGAAATCCTAAGTGATCTCTCTCTCTCTCTCTCTCTCTCTCTCTAACCTCTGAACTTATCGAGTCTCATAACCTTTGAGCTTCTTCCATCATTTTTTCATTTGACCCGGCAACTTGTTCTTGCAGGTGGTAGGTGAGGTTAGTTGCCCGGAGCTAGAGACGAATCCAAAGGGTTCTTCTTTAGAAAGATTCCCTATGATTGTTAAAATTATTCTTAAATGATTGAATTAACCATTTCCTAATAGTTTAAACTTTTGGGAAAATCCATAATTTAACAATGTTATAGAAAAAATATTAAAAAAAAAAAAAAAAATCTTATATAAGACAAAGAAGCGGATTCATCAGAGGGGGGCCATATTAGTGGTAATAATGGAAACGATGCTCTGCCGAATTGACATTTGAGAGGGGATGCCACAGCGAAATCGGCTGCTGCACCTTTGTTTCCAGAAGTGGATAAGGTCTTAGCTCTATGCTTCTATTCAATAATCTTATAAGAAGTTGGTTGAACTTTTAAACCAAGTACGCTTTTTTGGATATTGAACATGAACTTCAAAGAAAAAAGAAAAAATTAATAATTAATTGTTTTCTGTGGTTTCATTATTTATTTATTGTTTCATACTGCTTGAAGATTGATGGAAGACTACAATCTCAAGGAGGAGATGTCTGTTCAAGACTCTAAGCACTGCAAGACACTTGTTGAGGTAAGGCATCAGTCTGTCGGTTTTTAATATTTTGTGAAATATTATGAATGCTAGATTCCAAAAAGACCAGATAGAAGGTGTTTGTGAAACATCCAAAGTAGTGAAAATTTCTTTACATTTTGGATATTTGGGAACCTGCCTTTTTGTATGGGGAAAAAGGAAGGGGGGATTGCATGTTATTGGCATTTTCTATAGTTTTCACAATACTGGTTCAAGACCATGAGTATATGATTGTGATTGATGCTTCTTGTGTCGTGTTTCATTAGAACTGAATTAATATGATCTGGCATGTTGTCTTTATTTATGGTTTTCAACTCATTGGAAAAGTGGGAACATGTAAGTCACTAAAATACTCTGGATGCTAGTGCCTTTGATGAATTTGAATCTGAAAATGGAGTTGCATACAATAACTATACATCTCATTTCAGCTGGAAAAAGGTGTGGATGGCTTGTTTGGTAGCTTTGCAAGGTTGGATTCACGTATTTCAAGTGTCGGACTTACTGCTGCCAAGATAGATCACTTGCAGGTAAAGTTTTCCTATGCTTTACTGCCATAAGCCCCTGATCCCTGCACTGAATATAATTGTCACCATCTCCATTGAAACTTGGTTATTGTAGGTTTTCATTTATATGTTATTTTCTTGTTATAGTGTAGACGCACAGTGAGAAACAGTTAGTCAAGCAATAGAGCTGATAAATGTATTTGGTAATTGGTCATTTATTTTATGCTACCCTTTGTTTAGGATTCACTAACTCCATGTTATTAATTTAATTCTTGAAATACTTGATGGAGTTCAATAGCAGCCCAGGAGACCTAATGGAACTTTCACCTCTATTTTCTGATGACAGCTATGTTGCTGGGGCTGCTTCAATTGTACAAAAATTGCATAAGATGGCCTCACTTTTCTATAAATTTATATTTTCACACATTTTCATGAGCCAACTTCTTATTGGTTTGCATAAACATGATGGTGTTCATGTTCTCTCCAAACTTAAACAGCCTTTTGTGAACTATTCATGAATCATTCTTGTGAGGCCCTTTTCAACCAAAGCCAAAAAGAATGTTAAGATTTTTTTTTTTTTAATGAGTTTTCATCCATGTCAAAAGCTGTGCTTTCTGAGGGGTGCCTCGGGGGGGGGGGGGGGGGGGGGGGGGGCGCATTTGATATCTTTTTGGTGGAAGGAAGAACTTTTAGTATAAACATATAGCCAATAAAGCTTGAGAAAAATAGTTTGAACTTCTTTGCAAATGTGAGAAGAGCATTGAAGACTAAGGTTCAATGGAAAATTTTATGATATAAAAAAAATTAAATAATCTAAAGTTTCTCTTTATTGAGAAAGATTAGAGATGAATGTGTAGAGGTGATTATGAGTTTGGAAGCTATACCCATGATTAGGATTCTTTTATGTTCACGCCAGGGAACAGACGACAGTTACACTGCATGAGTGTTAGAGAAGTTTCCAATAAGGTTGTGTGGTATATGAATTATCTGTGCTAATATTTTGAGGCTTTGCAAAGGAGAGGAAGTTATTCCCTCCCCTCTACTTGTGTGCAAATGAGTTCAAGCATGCATTTGCTGAAATAAGCATGTGTGATGGACATTAGTATGAACCGAAGTTTTTATAGTTGAAGAATAAGATAATTATGTGACCCATTTTTGTTCACAATAAGCAAATTTACCGAATTCTAGACAAATAGATTGCCTTGACACAGTAAAGAATGAATGCTAACAACTAATTTAAATTTCTACACAGCATGATTAGTGTGAATATAAAGCATCATAATTGCATTAATCTATTTACCTTGTTGGTTGTTTTCCAGCAACATTTTCTGTAAATATATGATATTCTTCCACTTTTCTTTCTTTTTGGGGGCTGGACTCAAAATTTTGAAGTGCTAATATATTTATTATTAACATCTTCATTCGAATACTAATTGATCATTTTGTTATTTTAGGGAAACCACTTGCATAAAGGGCTGCATAATCATTGGCAGAAGTTCACTTTTAATCCCAGGTTACTGGCTTGGCTCAAATGTTTTATGCCCTGCTATTTTTTCCCCTTTTCTTGAAAGTTGTGTATGATTGACATGTCAATGGTTGTTATTCTTTATGATATAAGTTGTGGCTTTATCTTGTGACAGAGAGTCTGTTAGCTTATTGTGCGCAGATGTTGGCGAAAGTTTATTCCTTCATATTGAGAAGTATGAAGTAATTGATTATCTAAAAAGGATGAAAACCTTTTTCAACAAAGAAATTCGAAGAAAAGGATTTAAAAATACACAGAAAAGTATTACCCTTTTAAATCATATTTCTTTTCCCTCTCTAAAGTGAAAATTTTGAGTTTTCTTGTTACTTCTGTTCGTGGTATCTAGAATTGGCAGTGACTCAATCTTTGGGTTTTGTTTCAGCATTTCTTATGTGGTTCTTTTTTAAAGGTCTGCCTGATCCACCAATAATTCAGTGACTTCATTGATCATCTTTCTTTGTGGATTATATTGTTTGGTGAACTGTTGTTAGCAAAAGCATAGAAATAAAATTTTGGCAAACTGTGCTATTTCTTGTTGCTTCTGTTCCATTCTTTTTATATTGATTTTTCTTGTCGGATTTTTTCCTTCAAGCGAATGTGAAATCACTTGTTTTTGCAGTGGCAGACTGCACTGAAGTGTGACATAACTGAGTATGGAGAATTTGTGTGCAGTTTTGATGCTCCTATTGATGAAAATTTTGAATTTCTGGGCATGTAAGTTGCAAAAGGCTTGTGCCATTTTCAATTTCTATACAATTTTCTATCTCAATTTACTGATGAATTTTTGTATTCAGCATGGCAAATATCTTCATTGTTGCTCCTGAAAGCCTCTCAACTCTATTTGAGGGTACCCCCAGGCCCAAATATCCAAAAAGATGCACAAAGGTATTATTGAGTACATGATAAACTGCAATTTTTGTGACTCATATACACTGGAAATGGATTTAAAATATTTTTGTTTTTGTTTTTTGGTTTTCGTTTTACCAAGAAGGACAAATTCCTTTTCCATTAAATTCCAAGCATGGTTTACGAATGGTAGAAAATTTTCAAATTTTCTGGGTTTTTTTTTTTTTCCCATTTTTTTATACACATCTCGGAAGAAAGTGCATTTTAACACATTTCACAAGAACACTTTGTTTCAAGTTTATGCACATTCTCTGGCAGGTGGTGAGTCTTACAACAAAGGTGCCTGTTTTTAATGATGAAATTTTGATTCATCTGCCAACTCAGGTTTATTCAGCTTAGAAAAGACCGCAAGAGTGCAGCTAGAGTTAGTTCCTTGTGGCCAAGCTCGAGTTGAAATGGAAGTGGAATGCTGATTTAAATATGATCTTTGAGATTTCTTGAATTGTTCATAGCAAGCTATTACTAAGCTGAGGGAACTGACTCCTCAAGTTGCAGTAATTTGGTGGCAGCTAAACCTGTACAAGATTAAATTAATGGCCAGGCTGATGATCTCATCTTTGGACAGTAAATTGTAGTAGATGATATTTTTGAATCTCTCTTTCGTGGAGTGTATATCTTTGAAGGTATGGATAAGGCTTTAGCTTATGTAGTTTCTATAACTCTTGCTTGTGCGTCAACAAGAAATTCATGCCCTGGTGTGCGCCCCTCTAAATTATAAATGATACTTTTGGGTATGAATAATAATGACAGTTGATTTTGTTGTATTGAGCGGTCCATTCTTAAAATAAACTGATATAGTGCATAGTTAGGATGAGAATTATTTGTTCTGTTTTTTCTGTTGAAATTTGGAGGACACTTCTTGTCATATGTTATCTGCTTATTTTCCTAAGGCTTTTGAGTAATAATAGCTGAGGAGATTGTATTTAGTTTGCAGTGTGGAACATCTCATCTTCTGAAATTTTATAAATAAATTGGTGGAATGTAGAAAATTAAAAAAATGTATCTCATTATTAAATAAATAATTGCCTAGGGATAGTTTGTTAGGTTTTTAGTGTTGATCGATTCCATGACTTTGGTTGTAATTAAATTTCAAGTTTTGGGTGTATATCAACTATTGCAAGCGTTAGAATGAATTGAGTTAGAGCTGCGTTGAAGAATTGAAGACTACACAACTTCGCTCACGCACAAGGCACAACTGGTTTTATTGCTTATTTGGTAAAACCGTAAGATAAAAAGCAAAAGGCTAGTAGAAACTACACTTATTTTACTAAACCAACAATTATATTTGAAACTGTGACATGTCCCGTAAATGGTATCAATGTCTGTTTTGATTCTTATATTCTAACCTTATTTTGACATTGTCTAACCACCAATAAATAAAATATATTGAATAATAATGATCAAAGAAAAAAGAGAAATAAAAAAATAACCATAGAGTACTTAATAAACTTAAACTTATAAATAATATAACTTAAAAAAAAAAGTTTGTAGAGAGAGATAATGTTATGAAAGGCAAATATATCTCATGCATCAAACATAAAACAAGGAAGTCTCCATTTAGAATACAGGAGTTACCAATCGATTAAGGCTCAAGGCTCTTGACAATTCTTTTATCAATTTTTAAGAGAAAAAGATATAAGCCAATCCTTTTTAGGTGCTATTTTACATTGCATGCGTGTAGTTTCAGTATAAAACCTTTGTTTTCTAAAAAATAATTAAAATTCATTTTGGAATGTTTTAATAGCTTAAATAGCTTGGATACACATGGCGTAAAGCCCAAATTTTTTCCCAAATTTAATTTGATTTAAACATTTGAACCTAAATCCATTCTATATCCAATTAAAATGTTCAATTTGCCCTATTAAAATTGGGTCATTCAAAAAACCAGCTGACCAAATCTATATATATATATATATATATATATATATAACCAAAGCCTCTGAAGTTCTCATAATTTTCCATGTCAGCACAATATTTAAAAAATAAATCATTATCATTTACTCATACATACATACATATATATATATATATATATATAAAACAAACCCTAAGTATCCTTCAACAACCCGACCATATAAACCAGATGGTTATCATTTACTCATATATATATATATATATAAACCAGACAAAGAAAACAAACCCTAAGTATCCTTCAACAACACGACCATATAAACCAGATGGAGAAAACAAACCCTCTGTCCAAACTCTAAACTGAACAGTGCCACTACAGCCCCTCAGCCTGCTGCCAAGCCAAGTCTACCACCGTGGGTATGTGTTTCTAATTTGTGGCTTCAATTTTTTGGATCTTTTGTTTAGGGGTTTAGGGAGTCCAGTATGCAGTGTTAACCAAGTGCTACTCACACTACAATAAAGAGATCCAGTAGGAAAGAAGATTCTAGAACATGTTTCTCTAACGGCTAAACTCATGCTTTTGGAATTTCTTTCTTTTAATTTTCAAGCTTTTACACACTTTTGAGCCCACTAAAATTAGGAGCTATTCGTTGATAAATAATATTTAATAGGAAAAGAAACACATGCCATAGCTTTATGGTTGTTTGCAATGTGAGATGGATCTCCCTCATCGAACTGGTCTTCTATTTGATTTAAGAACCGTGCTGATATATCTGCAATGTGGAGTTGTGAAGGTTAAGGGGCCGTTTGGTCCTAATTAGAAAGCACCGATACATCTGCTACACAAACTCCAATAGAATTGCAATAGAATGAGCAAGCCAGGAGTTTTCCATCATTAATGCATTGGTCACCAAGTGTTGACCATCCCATATCAACAGCATCATGACAAATTAACGGCTCCCATGAGTAAACCTACAATTTCCAAGAATGTATGTATGTGATGTTTAGGTACCATCTTCATACAATTTCATTAAACTACATGACAGTGACATTCCAAATCTCCAAACTATCTTCCAACCAAAAAATAGGGTCCTTCCATTGGGATGAAAGGTGATTGCTTATTTGATTAATGAATTTTATGTCGAATTTGTTTGTATTGTTATTATTACTGAATTTCAATTCAACATATGTGGATATTTGTTTATATTGTTATTAATAAATTTTATCTTTTATGTTGAATTTTTTATTTGCTTTCGTATGTGCCTGAGTTTTTCTTTTTATCTTATTCTTTTGTTACGTTTAGAATTGATTTTTTTTTTTTTTTTAGTATTTGGGTTAATCTCCATATTTATATTGACATTGTTTTCGTGGGTTTGGTTTTTGGGTTGAAAATTCTACTAATTATTTTATATTGTATATGGCATATGAAGCATTTCTATTTTTTTGGAGAAAAATCAAAGGTACAACCTATGTCTTCCAGCCCAGGGATAAATTTTTATTTGGTATGTTATATATAAATTTGTTGAATTTGAAGGGTTTTATTTAGTTTTGAAGTAGAATTTGGGGATTCTATAAATTTGAAAGTTTTAAGTTTTGGGGTTTTTGGTATTTGCGTCTCAGTAAGTTGATCTTAAGTCTTTACTTTAAATGCTTTTTATTTGGGTTCATGTGATTTTTTGTTTTCTTAATTAAAGCTATGATTTTTGGTTGATTGATTGTTTGTTTGGATTCAACATAAAAGATAATGGAATTAGGTGTTATAATTTTAATATTGTTTCATATTTTGAATTGTCTATATTATTATTACTACGACTAAGTAGGATTGAGAAAAGCATAGAAGTTAAATATTTCTTCATTTTTTTTAAATACTAATTAGCAAAATGTCTATAATATGCATATTATTAACCCAATTTTCTATTTTTAAATTTCTTAGATTTTATTATAAATAATTTTGCGTGCATAAACAACATTCTACTACTACCACGTCAAAGTTGTGACAAAAAGTTGTAAAATAATATGGTCCTAAAACTACTTTTATGACTATGATGAGATAAATTTAAATTCTTTACTCATTGTTGAATTTTTTTTTTCATAGTCAATAGTTTTCACGTGCATCGCACGGGTTAGCGACTAATTTATTATAATTCCTTAACCAACCATTTATGATATATCTTGCGCATACAAGTATTCAACCCAAACCAAAATTTCATAATTTCACATAAAATACGCAACCAAAATATGTTTCTCCATTTATGGCTGAATCTAAGGTAAAGAGCCAAAAAAAGTATTGTGTTTAATGATATTATTGGATTATCTTTAAGAGGATGTAAAAATTAAAAATATGTATATATAAAATAAATTATAAAAAAAAAAAAAAAAAAAAAAAAAAAAAAAAAAAAAGAGGTTGAATCTTCCTCCTTCATTTTGTAATTTAAAAAAAAAGGGAGAAAAGTAAAGAGAGCGCATCCTCTGCATCAAAAGCCATTTTCATGGAAAAAAATAAAAATAAAATTAATGAACTGAACCTTTATAAAAGAAAACATAAAATAAGAAAAGGTAAATTTGGTTAGGTTTTATCATAATTTAATTCACAAATTTTCAATTGTTAATTTATTTTCGTCTATAGTATGAAACTTTGGGTTGAACTAAAATTATTAAGCGTTTGGTCCAAATTAATAGATATCACAGTTTTTGGACAAAAAAATTATCCCTCATGGTTTGATCAAATCAATAATTAGTCCCACGAACTATAAGTTGTTACATTTTGTCTCCCTATAATTTGGATAAAAACTTCATTAAAAATGTTTGAATTAAAATGAAAAAGGTAAAAATAGTTCGGACATAATTATAACAATTTCATTTTAATCTAAACTTTAAAGATAAAATATAGTAACTTAAAGTTTATGAATTGAATTACAATAGTACTAAATCATAAGAAGGTAAAATGTAATTTCCAAAAAAAAAAACTTGAGTTAAGAAAGCCTTCCCTCAACTTTATAGGGTAAAATGTAGTAACATACAAATTACTCCGTATTAATGATCTAATTACAATTTAATCCCACAAATTATCAATTATTAGTTATTACATTTTGACTCCTTAAGTTTGATTTAAAATGAAATTGTTAGGAATATTTGGGACGAAATCCTAAATATTTTATTAGTGGAAATACCATTTTGGAGACTATTGATTTAGTCTTTACATTTGGTAGCAGTAAATTTAATTTATGTTATTTTTAATATGTAGTTAATTTAATCATTCCAGTCAACTTATTAACAGAAATTGCCCGTAAGTTGAAAATAACATAAACAAATTGATTGTTACTAAAATAGTATATTTGCGTATTTCATTTTAGCCCAAATGATAGGAGTCAAATTAAACAAAATTTATAAACTAAATTATAGTAATCAAATCATAATCAGGTAAAATGTAATTTTCCAAAAAAAAAAAAAAAAGTTGAGTCATCTTAAGCAAAAGCTTCCCAGAGCAGCGCAGTGGCACTAGACAGCTACAAAGTTCAAACACTGTTCAGTGAAACACTGGACAGTCTTTTGGTAGTACTATAAAATGTTTTGGTTCCCAATGTCCAAAACACAAACACTACTTTTATTTTTTTTGCCTTACTTTTTTGATATTTTGCCGCCTCCGCCATTAAAATGCTTTTAAACTTTATACTCAGCTAACCTAAAACTCTCAGCTTCTTACTACTGCACCAAGCCACCAACCACACTTAAAAGTTTCAAATTTGCTTTACCAAAAAACTAACTCTTTAAGCACAAACCAAGCCAAAAACAATTACAGGATGTCCAAATATGAAGAAAGCGCCAAACATTCAGAGCCTTTCCTTCTCTCTCTTCTTCACCAATTACAGGACCTAAGGAGATCCATTCTAGCTTTTCTCCTCTCCTTGCCCACCTCTCTTTTTGCTCTCTTTCTTCTTCTTCTCTTGGCCTATAATGGCTTCTCTGTTTTCTACATTCACCTCCCTTTTCCGGCCAAGCCCCCTCCCGTACCCGCCAATTTCTCGCCGGAAAATACCGCCGGAGAATCAATGAAAAATGGGTTTTCTTCTTCCTCAAAGGTTACTTCTTTAGTGATGTATGCAATGAAAGAAGAAGACCCACCGGTGATTTTGAAGACCCATTTGCCTCTTTTGCGCAAAACACAGTCTTCAATCACATCCATTACTGAATCTTCAGTTTCAAAGCAGAGAGGGGTCCGGAAGTACAAGCGCAAGCTCAAGAGTGTGCCTTCCAAAGCTCGGTCAAGTTCTTTTCCAGCAATGATTGCTGAATTCTTCGCTGGAAATTCTACTATTTCTTGTAAGTTTCGGTTCTTTATGACCTGGATTTCGTCAAAGTCATTTGGTGATAGAGAATTGTTAGCTATGGAGAGCTTGTTTAAGTCTCACCCAAATGCTTGTTTGGTGATAGTCTCAAGTTCAATGAATTCAAAAACAGGAAGTCAATTTTTAAAACCTCTTTTAGATAAGGGGTTTCGTGTAATGGCTATTGATCCTGATTTTGATTATGTATTCAAGAATACTTACGCGGAGGCTTGGTTTGATAGGTTAAGGAAAGGGAATGTGAATCCCGGGGAGGTTTCTTTGGGTCAAAACCTCTCTAATTTGCTTAGGCTTAGTTTATTGTATAAATTTGGGGGTATTTATGTGGACACGGATGTTATAGTGTTAAAGAGTTTCTCAAAGTTGAGAAATGTGATTGGTGCGCAGACTATTAATCTTGACACTGGGAATTGGAGTCGATTGAACAATGCTGTGTTGATTTTTGACAAGAATCATCCTCTACTCTACAAGTTTATTCAAGAATTTGCACTAACATTTGATGGGAACAAGTGGGGACACAATGGCCCTTACTTAGTCTCAAGGGTTGTGTCCAGGTTGAGTGGAAGGCCTGGATTTAATTTCACCGTATTGCCACCGTCGGCATTTTATCCAGTTGATTGGAGTAGGATTCGAAGTCTCTTTCGGGGGCCTAGAGACAAGCTCCATTCAAAATGGTTGCTTAAAAAGCTAAGGCATATTCAGTCTCAAAGTTTTGCAGTGCACTTGTGGAATAGGCAGAGTAAAATGCTAAAGGTTGAAAAGGGAAGCATCATCAATCAGATAATGTTGGATTGTTGTATCTTCTGCAATTCTTCAATATCAAGGTTGTAATTATTGAATAAGTTCGACAGTTGCGAAGTGCCATGCATTATGCAATGGTTCGATGTTGTTGTATGTGGTTATGGACCAACTCAGTCCATTCCACAATCGATCATAGTCCTGATAGAAAGAATGTTAGGAAATCATTAGCCTTTTCCTGTTCTGAAATCATCCCTTAATCATAGTTGACAACTTTTTAGGTTTTGCCCTTTAATTTGCCGTACTTGTAAGTTGCATCTTGTAAACAAGGTCTAAAAAGTAGACTCTAAACATGCAAAGGAATATAATTATTGTATTCCATATTTATATTGTTCTTGAGGATGACGTATTGCAATGCTATTTTGCGAATTACATAGCAGTGTCTGTTAAGACTCATATATATTTATATGATTATATCTATACCTATATCTATATTTTTCTAAAAACTGAAAAAATAGTATTTATTATTATTACGATCCTGTTAAGTTACATTAGCGGCCACAACATTTACCTGTTTCTAACCATTTCTCTCAACTATTTTTAACCATAATATCTCTTTTTACATTTTCATCTCTCAACCTTAATGTCACTTTTCATTTATCCCTTTCACTTCCTTTTATTTTGGCTCTTCTTATCTCTATTCTATTACTATAAATTTGTCATTCTCTCTCCCATTCTATACATATTTTTCCATATGAAAAAAGGTAACTCTCTCTCTATTTCATGTTTTATTTTTGTGTGAATTTATTTTTTTATTTTTTTATTTTTTTTGTATCTCTACTTTAGATTGATGAATTTATGTATTCTTTAGAATTCTACTTTGGGTTGATGCAATTGGGTTTTGTGTTTTTAAGTTATTATATTTTTTCTTATCTATGATTGTTAAATGTTATACTATTGCATATAATGATAGTTTACAATAAGATAATGTTATTCTATTATATAGCATAACTTGGATAATTTGGTGTTTGACTCATGATTGTATTTTTATTTTGACGCTTTTTCTTCTCATTTTATTTTCTATTTTTTCCCAAAAAATGTGATTATTCTCTCTCTCTCTCTCTCTCTCTCTCTCTCTCTCTCTCTATATATATATATATATATAATTTATTCTTTTTTGTAACTTTACTTTAGGTTGATGAATCATTGTATTTTTTAAAATGCTATTTTTGGTTAATACGATTTGTTTTTTTTTTTTTTTAATTTATTTATAGTTTTCTATCATAAGTCTTCTCTCTCCCCTTTATAACTTTTGTTTGATTTTTTTTTTTTTTTTGACATAATACTTAGTTATTTTGGAAGTGAGATTTTGAATTTATATCAAAATACAATCTTGACTATGTATTTGTACGTGTCTATCAACTATTAAAACGGCTCAAGATGAATATGTATAGACAATATTTTTGTTTTAATTTTCATTGATTTATTATTTAGTTATAACATCAAAATTGAAGTAGATAAATATGTAAAGTTAAAACTAACCAAGATGAATTTGTAAAACCAATATATTTATATATTTAATATTGTCAAAAAATAATAAAAAGAATAATGATGTGGCCAATGATGTGGTAGATGAGGAGGTTGAACAGGAGTGTAACAATAATAAATGTGATATGAATGTCCAATTAAAGGCAATTAAATCGAAATAAATGATAGTGTCAGTGTATGTAGTCTTTTTTTGTTGTTGTTAGATCATGTTCTCTTTACATTGTTATACAAATTATTTTCTTTCATTTCAATAGGTGAAGTATTCAATTTTAGACATAAAGTCTACTTTTTCCTACATATTATTTTAAATATTAAATTTATAATATGGTATAGTCTCTTAGAAATGTTTGAGAAATATGTAGTTCCAATTTCATGTATCTATATTAGTAACCAAAACCCAATAAATAGTTCGAAACTACTCCTACGATAAGAAAAATTATAAATATGATAATCTCTTTTAAGAGAAACAAAACAGTATAATTGTACATGAAAAAAAAATTAGGAAAATATAATGTACAATAACATAATTTAGCAAAATATGGACCACCTAAAAATGAATATTATCAATCAAACAAATCAAAATAATAAAATGATGATATATTTTTGAGATAGATAAATGAAAAATAATTTTAGAAATTGTTTAATTTTTTGGGAGAACAAATTATTTTCCAAAAAATTTAGAGAATAAATTATATATTATACCATAACTACAAAATAATTATTTATTCCCATGTATTGCATGAGTCTGTGACTAATCTATATTTATATTAATAGACAAAACAAAGAGAAAATTCAATTAGATTTCAAATTGCAATTCAATTAGAGTCTAATTTTGCACCACGTGACCCATAAAATTTAAGTTTTTAAATTTTTGTGCCAAGTTAATTAATTCAGTGTAAAAATTGGAATTTAATTAGTATTTAATTTTGCACCACGTGTCTTATCTAATGTAAGTTTTTTAGTTTTTGTGCCAAGTGAGTTAATAAAATGTAGAAAATGAGGAGTTCAATATAAATAAATCATAAAAAACTAATCGTGTATATATATATATATAAACAATGCTTAGAGAAATTTTAATTAGATTCAAAATTGAATTTCGCTTTTATTAACTTTCCATACAAATTAAATTTTTTAGATTTTTGCAATTATTTTTTCTCTAAACTAATGAGCATATTTTTTTATACTATTTCTATTTAGATATTTTGTATGCTAGGATCTTGAACATAACAAATTGTAATTGAGTTGAACAATCTCATGTACTTATCCCCATTCAATTTTGGAGATACTATTGGACCAATTTATTCTTTTATTTTGTGTTGTATTTAGTAGAATTTCACAGACAATGATTGTGAATTGATATTATATATGTAGTATTCAATAATAAGTCAAAACTCAAAGAAAATCCAATTAGGTTTCAATTGGATTCTAAATTTTGTGCCCCGTGTCTATCTAAATTCTAAATCATATATATATACACACACGCACACACACACACATATGTATGTATGTATGAGAAATTATTACATATTTTTAGAAATGTATAGTTTAAAAAAGAAATTATTCCAGTTAGCTCAACTGGTAAAGTCTATGATGATTGTATAAGAGATCTAGGATTCAATCCCCGCCTACACCAAAAACTGATTGGTGTCTTGGTCTGATGAGAAAGAGCTATCATCAGGAGTGGACGTCATAGGTTGAAACTCTCTAAAAAAAAAGGTGCAAGCTAATACCATGTATAATTTAAATAATATATATAAAAAAAAGGTATAATTTGAACCATGCAATTGTAATTGTTTTTAATTGTACCAATGCATATGCACGGGATTACACACCAGTAACTAATAATGCAATGGATTATCTGAAAATATATACGTATATATGCAGTGGATTTATTGAGTAATTTCAAAAGTTTATTATCACATATGATAGAATTTAAATTTATGACATTTGTTTCATGATGATTTTATGTACAAGTTGATATATCAATCATAGTAGTAACAATTATTGAATCTAAAAGTAATAAATATGCGCACACATATTGTGTAACGAAGTGAAAAACAAAGGAATAATATCTTCAAAGGAAAAACCACTTCAAGAATTTAATTTTGTTAGAAAATCCACTATAAATGAAAATTTATATTAGCCTATACTTACAAGGAAAATGTTTATTTCCAAATTAGTTTGGAGGAAACTTCCTCTAACCCACTACATGACAGTTAAAGAGACCATCTACGTCACGTGACTTTTTAAATGAGTTCTGACTTGTTTAAATAATGCACATGAATAATCTTATAAAGACAAAATTTAGCTACAAAATTTGTTGTAGTCTAAGACTACAACCATACTCAATATCTTTTTATTAGAAGTGAATTTTGACAAATCCACTATTGGATTATATTTTCTTCTTATATCCTTCATGCTTGCCAAATTTCTAGAAAATTAAAGATCAATAGCTATGTTATCAATAAATTGTTTAAATTGTAAGTTTTTGTACTTTAAAATTATGCATAAAACATAATCTTATAAATCATATAGTAAATAATATTTGATTGGCACAAAATTTGACATGTGTATTAAGAGCGTAAAGAACAAGCAATCTAACAGTTAGATTTTTGAAATATGTAGTAATGTTAATGATATTGAGTAAGGTTGTAGTCTTAAACTACAACCAATTTTGTAGCTAAACTTTGTCCATCTTATAAATCATCACATAGTAAATTGGAAAAAATTCCTCCAAACTAGTTTGAAGGAAAACCTTGTCTTGCAAATGCTTTGTTTGTCTTCCTGCTGCAGTAATCCTTTATATGGATCTTTTCACTAATGAACCTCATCTGCACAAATTGAAACTTTTAGTCCTCCAAGAAACTCCTTGAAGATGTTAGTGTATAGTTTAGACTAGATTAGCCCATTGGGCTTAGCCTAGTATACTGTACTTGTAGTTTACTCATATTTCTTGTACTGCACACATACCTAGCCTATATAAGGCTCTCTATTGCACATTATTCTTTACACAGAATATACAGACTATTCAGTCTTTCTCTTTCACTTTATATTCTTAACATAGTATCAGAGTCAATGCTCTGACTTTCTGGCACGTATGGCCTTCCCCGGCATCTTTTCGTTGCCCTTGCCTTTGTCCAGTGCCCACTGTTAGAAGCAAGTTACCGTCGTCAAACCCACAGCACCAAAAACTCTCAAATCCAGTCTTTCTATCCATCAGCCTGCCAAACTAAAAACACAGATTGATAGATTGCACAATTCCGAAAAACACCCAACTCGAATCACCTTCATCCTGAACAACACGAGCTCCCACGCGCCACCAGAAGGTTCAGTCTTGTAGTAACACGCTCCACCGCCCAATCTTACACGCCCTCGTGCGCTCTCACGCACCGTCACGCTCGCCACACGCCAACACACATCAGCCCTAGTGATGTCAGCACACGTCAGCCGTTGACTTTGACCATTAACCAGCATTGTTAACTGTTGACTTTTTCGCTAAAGTCAAAAATTTTCAACAGGGCTTGTCTTGCTTAGTTTTTTGCATAGATTTTGATTTTGAGCTCCGTTTCTTCATTTGAGGTCTCTAAATCCCACTTTTTGGTCATTTTTCTCATTATGGCTCAACAAAATGAACGAGATATCATTCGCCCTATCACCATTATGTTGGATGGTCCTACTAGCTATCATGCATGGTCTCAGAATATGAATGTCTTTCTTAAGGGTCGTAAACTATGGAGATATATGACTGGCTCAATTCCTAAGCCAGTACCAAACCCTAAGTCCAAAGCCACAGCTACTAAAGATGCCTCCAAGACTGTTGTTACAATAGATGATTATGAAGAACGCCTAGAGGAATGAGAGATTATTCAGAGTAAGATCTTGTCTCAGTTTATCAATACCTCTATTCCCTCCATTCATAATCTTCTTCCTCGTCTTGAGACTGCTGAGGTTGCTTGGAAATTTCTGGCTGATCGCTATAATTGTATTAATGATTCAAGCCTGTAGTTCCACATTGAATCAAAGCTTTATCAAATGCGCCAAGAAACAGGTCAGTTTATTTCTGATTTTTATTCTCGGACTTCTCCTATGTGGTAACAACTCTCTGCTGTAGATCCTCCACTAGTGTGTTCTAAGGACATTGAGTTCTTTGTCAAATATCGGGATCGCCGTAAATTTATGCACTTCATGATGGGTTTACGTGAGGATTTTGAGCCTACTAGGGCTTCTTTGCTTAGTCGGTCATCACATGTCATCATTTGATCATGTATTGGCTACACCATCTCCACAGCCTTAGATTTTTGCATTCACTACTCCTCCACGAATAAACTCTGGGCGTCCCACCTTTTAGTCTTCCAAAGGTACTCGCTGTGAGTTTTGTTGTGCCAAAGGCCATGACATCTCAGTTTGTCGCAAACTGCAGAAATTTATACAAGAGCAGAATAAAACTTCTCTTCCTCAGGCAACTACTGTATGTCATTCAGATCCATCGGTTCCTACAGGTCCATCTTTGGCTTCCTCACTTATTACGGCTGATATTGAGATAGTAGTTCAACGGGTTTTATCCCGCATTTCCACTACCCTTTCTGTCACCTCAGGTAAACAACTTTGGTTTTTTGATGCCGCATGTTGTAACCATATAACTCTTGATGAATCCCAATTTTCTGATAAGGCACCCTTAGAACATCCAATTACCATTTACACTGCTGATGAAACTCCTATGCCTGTTAGTCATAAAGGAACAATCTCATCTCCCTGTTTATCCTTTAGTGACACTTTTCATATCCCAAAATTATCCCTCAATTTGCTTTCTGTTGGTCAAATTTGTGAATTAGGCATAGATCTTCTATTTACTAATCATGGTATGGATGTACAGAATCCCTGGACAGGTCAAGTGCTTGGGACAGGCCGTAAGGTTGGTTGCATGTTTGAGGTTCATGACTTGAAGATTCCTTCACAAGTTGTTTCTGCAGCTGCTGCCACTGCCACCCCCTCACCTGATCTATGGCATGCTTGTCTTGGTCATCCATCCTTATCTCGTCTTCAATTGTTAGCTTCTTAAGGTCATTTAGGTTCAATTCAGTTTCAAAATTTTGATTGTACTTCTTGTCATTTTGGCAAACAAAAAAAAATTGCCCTTTAATAATAGTGACTTATTTTCTTTTGCACCTTTTGATCTTATACATTCTGATATTTGGGGTCTTGCACCTCTTCCCACTGAGGGGGGATCTAAATATTTTGTCATATTTGTGGATGATTTTTCTCAATGTACTTGGATTTATCTGCTTCACCATAGGTCTGAACTTGTGTCTATTTACCAAACATTTCATAAAATGATTGAAACACAGTTCAATCGCACCGTCAAAGTCTTTTAATTAGATAATGCTCAAGAATATAATGATAAATATTTCCTATCCTTTTTAGACAGTCATTGTACCCTTCCTTAACGGTCTTGTCCTTACACCTCTTAACAAAATGGTCATGCAAAACGAAAACATTGTCACATTCTTAATGTTGTCTGTACCCTTCTCATTTTTGCCTCTCTTCTTGAGCGCTTTTGGGGTGAAGCTGCACTCACTGCTGTGTACACTATTAATCGTATTCCTTCACCAACTACACACAACAAATCACTATTTGAGCTTCTCTATGGTTAAACCCTTGACTACTGCTTTCTTCGGGTTTTTGGTTGTACTTGCTTTATTTCTCTTCCTCCTCATGAACGAACAAAGCTCCAGCCTCGTGCTTGTCTCTATTGTTTCCTTGGTTATGGTGTATCTCAAAAGGGGTTTCGTTGCTATGATCCCATTTCTCATCGCCTTTATGTTTCTTATCATGTTGAGTTTTAGGAACATCGTCCTTTCATGAGTCTTCAGCAGTTTCCTGCGTCCTCTTCCTCAGAGTCTCCCATTTTTACTGATCTTTTCCTCCCTCTCTATCCTGAACTTGTGGAGGATTCTTCAACCTTAACTACCTTTCCAGACGACTCATCTTCGGTTCCATCCTCGGCATATGACTCGCTTGTCTTGGATCATGTGGAACCACCCTCTCTTGAGTCTCCTGTTGGTCCTGAACTTCATCGTTCCACCCAGGTAAGCATTCCTCCCCCTTTTCTCAATGATTATCACTGCTCTTTTTCTCTTGCCACCCTCTATGAACCTCACACCTATCGTGAGGCCCGTACTAACCCTCTTTAGCAGCAAGCTATGAACAAAGAACTAGATGCCTTTTATAAGAATCACACTTGGGATATGGTTGATTTGCCTCCTAGTTAGTCTGTAGTAGGTTGTAGGTGGGTTTACAAGATCAAGACCAAGGCTAATGGATCTGTTAAATGATACAAAGCTCGCCTCGTTGCCAAGGGCTTTACTCAAGAGTATGGCATTGACTATGAGGAAACATTTGCTCCTATTGCTCGCCTTACATCTGTCAAATGTCTCATTGCTATGGCTGCTATTTGCCGTTATCCTCTTTATCAAATGGATGTGAAGAATGCTTTCCTCAATGGAGACCTCCAAGAAGTGTACATGCAACCACCCCCTGGCTATCCATACTCAAGTAGTTAAGTTTGTCGCCTTTGCCGTGCTCTTTATGGCCTCAAGCAGGCTCCTCAAGCTTGGTTTGAAAAGTTTAGCTCAGTTGTTGCTAGCAGGATTTCACTTCGAGTCCTCATGACACTGTTCTCTTTGTCCGAAGATCCTCCACTGGTATCACTCTTATTATTCTTTATGTTGATGATATGATTATTACTAGAGATGATTTTGCAGGTATCCGCTCTCTTTAGCACTTAGTTAGTCAGTATTTTGAGATGAAAGATCTAGGCACTCTCAGCTATTTTCTTGGGCTTGAGGTTACCTCATCCTCTGATGGATTCTATCTTTCCAAAACTAAATATGCTTCTGATCTTTTCTCCAAAGCCGGTATCACTGACAACAAGACTGTTTCCACTCCTTTAGAATACAATGCAAAGCTCACACCCTTGGATGGTGAACCTATATCTGATGCTACTCGTTATCGTCAGTTGGTTGGTAGTCAGATCTATCTCACTGTTACTCGTTCGAATATTTCCCATGTCGTGGGTATGGTTAGTAAGTTCATGGATGCCCCTCATTCTGTCCACTATGCTGTTGTTCTTCGGATTCTCCAATATGTCAAGGGCACACTTTATCATGGTCTCCACTACTCCTTTCGGTCTTCTCTCGAGCTTCATGCTTATTCAGATGTGGATTGGGCAGGTGATCCGATTGATTGATGCTCTATTACAGGTTTTTGTTTCCTGTTAGGTACTTCTCTTGTCTTGTGGTGTAGCAAGAAGTAGGATGTGATTTTCAGTTACAGTACTGAGGCTGAGTATTGTGCCTTTGCCGATACCACCTGCAAACACCACCTGCAAACACCACCTGCGAGCTTGTCTAGCTTTGTTGGCTCTTGGCTGACATGGATGCTCCACAGCCCACTGCCGCTCCTCTTTATTGTGACAATTGTAATGCTATCTAAATTGCTCATAATGATGTCTTCCATGAACGCACTAAACACATTAAGATCGACTACCACATCACTTGCCAGCATCTCAAGAAAGGCAATCTCATGTTGTTCTCCATCTCCTCTGCTGACCAGCCTATTGATATCTTCACTAAGACTCACCCGCCTGGTCATCTTCGAGATCTTATATCCAAACTCTAGTTGGTTTCCTCCTTGCCACCTTGAGTTTTAGGGGGGATGTTAGTGTATAGCTTAGACTAGATTAGCCCACGGAATATATTAATCTAAAACCTACTTGTGTCATTTTCAATTTTTAGGAAAAAGAAGAAAAAAGAAAAATTACTTAGTTCCAAATTGTTAGGACTTATGCCTCTATTTCATTTTATGATGACCTAAAATGAAGTTCTTTTTAAAAGTCAAACGTATATATAAATTTCCTAACACACCCCTTACTTTATGCAAAAATTCAATACCACTCTTTCATTAAAGTTTAAATTAATAAGGATAGTATTGGAATTTGAAAACATATAATATAAAAAGAAGATGCATTAAATGGTATTTCCTTAAAATGTTGAATTTTCTAAATAAGGTTGTTAACAAGTATAGGGGGTGTAACAAACTAAACTTTATAGATTCAAAAGTAACAAACTAAACAATGTAATTTCAAAAGTAACAAATAAAATCTTTTTTTTTTTAATATTGGAAAAAATAAAATCTTGAAATTTTAAAAAGAATCAAATTAATTCTCAACTTTTTTTTTTTTTTTTTTTTTTTTGAGAAACATTCTCAACTAATTTAAGTGAATGATATTATGTTTAAGATTTAATTGGTTACTTTTTGACATTGAAACTATAGGGTTAATTATTTGATTTTTTTTTTAATAAAAAAATTTGAAGGTTTAATTTTTTTTTTATGGGATTTGAAGGTTTAATTTTTTGAATTTGAAACTAAAAAAAATTTAATTTGTTACACCCTTTAATTATAGATTTTTAGATGTAAAATAATAGAGTCTATTTTAATTACGAAATATACAAAATTGTTGTTGTTGTTGTTTTTATATTTGGTTGAGAAAAATACAATTTTATTTTTATTTTTATTTTGTTTGAGTTTTAACAAATTTAATTTTATGAAATAAATAAAGAAGCTTATCATCATCTGAATGCCTTTTGAGATAACTCTATCGAGAAAGTGATTTCTCAGCTTCTAATTAAGAGATGGCACCTACTTTCCAGCCTCATATATATATATATATATATATATATATATATATATATATATTATATCTGGCATCTTCTTATGTGTGTGTGTTATTAATTTATTTTAGTATTTATATTCTTTCCCCTTCGGCTCGGTCAGCAACTCAGCATGTATTAAATTCCTCAGCTGTGGCCCTTGTGAAAATTCTAAAAGTTGGCCATGTGAATTAGCAGGAACTAACTATAGACAGGGTCAACTACACATTAATGTCTTCCATTAATAATTGAAGTATATCATCATCCAAGAATTACGCTTCTGAATATTTTTCTTGTTACATATATATATATATATATATATGGAGATTTTTAATTTATTATTTATTAGTCCAGCACTCTGTGAATTTAACTACTCCCTCCGTCCCACTTTGTTTTTCCTCTATTCTATTTTGGGATGTCCCAAAATATTGTCCTGTTTCTAAAAATAAAAGTCATTAATTTACTAATATTCTTATTATACCTCTATTTTATTTTCAAAACTATTTAAAAAGAAAATCAATAAGAAATTTATTTAAGGGTAGTTTTGAAAATTTATACATTTTTAAAAAGTAGATAAGACAATAAATGATGTTCCCTTAAAAAGTTTGACTTTTCAAACAGGACAAACAAATGGGACGGAGGGAGTATTTTGGTCTCTTATTTTTTGCTAACATGTACCCTCCCCTATTCCGAGATAAAACAAATACATATAAAAAAGAGAAAAGTATTCTGTACATTTATTGCCAGTAAGATCAGGGATTTTTTTTTTTTTGGAGTAATTCTGTACATTTATTGCCAACAAGATCAGGGTTTTTTTTTTTTTGTTGAGTAAACTACAATACTTATTAAAACACACACAAAAATAATAATACTAGTATTTTAAATCGAGTTTATAATACATTACATAACCAGATTACAACTACAAAATGATCTAACTTTTGTAGTTGTAGACTGAAGAATTTTTTTAGTTGTTTCTTCTTACAAGAACAAATTAGAAAAATCACGGATCGTCCATAATATATATATATATATATATATATATATAAAGAGAGAGAATTAGTACGTACCAAATTAAACCCATCATTATATTCCTTAAGAGTTAAGGGTAAGGGTAGAGAAACCAAAGTACCTACATAATATTATTAATTAATTTGTTTTGCATGTTACAAGGCATATATATAGGAGTGAGGAGTGAACTCCGGTACAATGACGATGGTTCTGCTTCTGCATTAATATTGCACTGATCAGTTTTTCTAGTACTCTCTCTCTCTTGTAGTAATTTCTTTTTAATTGGTTTGTTTGGGTTTTACGAAGTTGAGTTTGAGCGTACACGCAATTGTAGCAATCTCTCTACTCTCAAGGAGACCTTGGGTTAGTTGAATCACATACTTCTACTCTATTATTTTACACGTGACTACACTACACCACAAATTGGCTGACAATATTTTTAATCATGTGTTGTTTTTTTGTTTATTGCATGCTTAACATAAAATTTCAACCATTTATTAATGATTCAAATGAAATAGTTGTAGGTACGTAGAAACTATGGCATCGATAAGGATATATTAATACTAAAATCATTTGGATTATATTTTGGATTTTTTTTTTTTTTGAGAATCTATTATATTTTGGATTTGGAAGCCAGTCTTCTTCTTCTTCTTTAATTAATTAATATTAATTTTTTTAAGTGCAATTAATTAATATTAATTGATAAGAAATATATGAGTTAGATGATTAAGATTTATCAAGCCGAAACTCTTAAATTTATTCTTTAAAAAAAAAATAGTATATATCTAATCGAAATTTTCAAAGTCATTGTCTAGAACTTTTCATTAACTACACAATTATCAAAGTGGAAATTAAGATGTTCCTAGTGTCTGATCAGCTATCCGTAATCTCAGGATGGCTAGAGAAACATCAAACATGTTAAATATTCCAACAAAGAAATCTAATGGACTCGTCTTAGTTAGATAAAAAAGTAGTGGTATGTAGTTTCAAAAAAAAAAAGAGTAGTGGTATGTGTGATTGATATATATAATTTATTATTATTATTATTATTAATTAATTAACAAATTAGGATTGAAATAATAACTAATATCTTTTTAAACTAGATTAATTGTCCACAAAATTTGTATTATGTATTAATTACAATAAAACATGTCAATATATTGAGAGACCATATTATGTTTATGGTAGAGAGTCTCGAAAGGCTTGAACTTGAAAAGAAAGAAACATTAATTCAAGGGTCAATAATGGCATGATGCTCATGTATAATAAATAATAAATAAATAAATAAATAAATAAAAAGAGAAGTAAAAGGAGGTGTTGGAGTAGTAGTGCGCACATGACATGGGCCCCACCTCGATCGGGCCTAAATGATTGGGTTGTAATATTTCTTTTCTTTCTTTCTTTATAAAAAAAAAGAAAAAAAAAAAAGAAAAAAAGAAAAAGAAAAAGAAGGTTCCTGTGCTGTGAACTGCATGAATGCACGCAAAAATTAGTTAGGGAATAAGTCAAAAACTTTGTGGACACACACAGAAATCAACAATATCTTGTCTTTTTATATACTGTTACTATCTTGTAATTGATTCAGGCATGTGGCATTTCATGCTCTTTCGCTTTCCTGTTTCTCTTTGTTCCTGATTCGTCAATTAAGTTCCTCATCCAATCAAACAAAAACCTCCATCCTCCAATAAATAATTCACAGGATCTCCAAATTTGTCTAAATTAATCTCTATTATTTTTCTTTCACATATATAGATCACCACAACACCATTTTTTATTTATTTATTTTTTTATTTAGGTTCTGAACTCAAGCAATTTAAAGGTCTAACAATCATTTCTTTTTTTTTTTTTCTTATCTTTTTTAAAACAACATCGCAGATGGCTAATTTTGTCCTATAAGATTCTCAAAAAATATAATAATTAATTTTTTTTAAAATAAAATCTGTCCTATAAGAATTATTTTCTCGTTTTCATTTTCATGTTTCTTTGGTTTGGGTCCTTTGGGAGATGTGGAAAGCATTTTCTCCATGATGTTGTCTTGTCATTGGATGACTTTGGACTCTTGACTACCATTATATTTCTTTGAAAAAAAAAATTTCTTATCACAAAGTCATACAATTAAATGTCAGGATCATATAAAGAACAGGGAAATTCATTTATAAATATCGAACGAAATTTAGACTAGCATTGTGCATTTATAATAAAATAAATAGTTTGATATAGGTGTTTTTAAAATGTGGTTATGTAAAATAGAAAATGTATAATCTTATGCTAAAATAGACCCAAAAAAAAAAAAAAAATTGCACTAATTGATATGAATGCTTTTACCATCCAAGACAATCTCCAGTAACAAGGATCATGAGTTTTGTATGGGGCCATTTTTTGGTAAGGCCAAAACAAATGGCTCAAGCACAAAATAGGGGGTTCAATGTTACAAGCTACTGGCCCAAGTGAACCCAAGCCAATTGTTCTTACTTTTCTCCACCCTTATGTGGCCAAAGCCCAAATGGGAAACCAATTGAGAAATTTGAGTAGATGTGGTTTGGAGGGCAAACGAGAGAATTCCTTCATTCACCCTTTGGTTCAAGGAACCAAAATTGCAAATGGGCTTAGAGCACTTGCAAGACCAATGAGCCCATGGGTAAAGCATTGTGCAAACCAAGCATATGTTAAAAAATTGTTTCAATTTTTAAAGCACCTGTAAATTTTAGCCAAAAACCTAAACCCACCATAAATGCTTGCCCCTCGCTATTAATGCCAAACTTTCCTCAAATTTAGTAGCTTTAAAGGGCTTCAATCCTTTCAGGGAAACAAACTAAGTAGGATTTGGTTGACCAATTTACCATAATCGGCATGAAATCAGTGTTTTTTTAACCTCCTATGAAACCCACTGCTCAAGGTTATGATTCCCTCATAAATCCAACAATTAAAGTGAATTCGTATTCCTAGAAAGAGGAATGTGTTTCTTTGAGCCACTATTAAGGCCTGACAAAGGGGAACCAACCATTAACTTAAAATTTTCACTATGAGAGACCATGACGTCGGCCCACTTTCATTTATTGGGTCAACCATGTGAATGGGTGAGACTCTGTAACATTATAAGGTCTTAGTCCTAGATACAATCTAAGAATTAGTTAACTTTGATCCTAGTTACATTTTACAAAATGTAAAATTACATTGATTAAGTCCTAGTCTAAGAACTTTTGATCTAAGTTCGATGGCTAAGTTACAAAGTGGGAAGGTGTTAAACACCCTCCTTTCTCGTTAAATCGGTCTTCTAGACTATTTTTATGAATTTGATTCCATTTTGGCTTGAACAGACAAAAAATCTCATACCTGATCACAAATTAGAACGGCAACCCTACCTGTTCCACCTTGGAAAATATTTTGAGCTATTCCAATGAGTTTTGGTTAATTCCAACTGAAATTTGAGATTTGATTGGTATGAATTTGAAACAAGAAAAAAAAAAAAAGAGAGAGAAGAAGATGAAATTGTAAATATGGTGAAGAGAAGGAAGAAAAAGTTGAGGGAAAACACCTAAGAGAAAATGGGTGAGGTCGTAATGGTAGAATGGTTGGTAGACTCAGTGGAGAAGTAGAGGAAATTGGAAAAAGAAGAGCCAGGGAATAAAATGCTAGTTTGATTAAATGAGATGATGAATGGTTGACAGGTGGTGTGGAGTGTAAATGAGGAGAAATAAAAAGATGATGGGCAGGTGGTGTGGGGGAAGTAAATAAAAATAAAATAAAATAAAAGGAAGTTTTTATTTAAAATTTGTGATAGATTTGAGCTTGAGTTAGTTTCCATAGCATCCAAATGACCCAAACTCCCAGCTTGCCACTTCGGATCGACTTTTCTTCTCACCGCCGCTACAGGAGACACTTTTGGGGCCATGCATGAGTTCAACGACCAGTGCAAACTTCTCGGGATCCGTTGGTGCAGCAAACCCCATTACCACCCATGCCAATGAACATTTAAGAAGGCTCCGATAGTGCGATATCACTGGCAACACTACCAGAAGCCATTTTTCGCTTTCTAGATCTAAGTCAAATCAATCTCGTTCGGAGGGAGAAGGAGGCAAAACTTTACATCACCATGTTCTCCAACCAAAGCCTACCATTCATCGTGTCTGCCATGTACTGGCCAAGGCTCGGCGAACTAGAACCATTGTACAGGACCAATACGATGATAGCGACTCATCAATGCATCACTCGATCCATAGCAAGGACTCCGAGGACCTCCGAGAGGGTCCCCAATGACTATCTCAACCCCAACACCACATCCATGAAGCTAGCTGCTTGGAACTGCCAGGGAGCAAGAAATGAAGCTTTTCATACCCATGCACGTGAGATCTATCGTCAGCATTGCCCTCAAATTCTAATAATTGTTTAACCCCGCATTGCTGATGACCGAGCCTATGCAATTATTGACACCCTTCCGTGCTCTCATTCCCAAAGGGTTGACCCAATAGGCTTTTTGGAAGGAATATGGATGTTGTGGAATGAGGATAGTAGGCTCATAGTGGAGATTGTCACTGCTAGTGAATATAGTATCCATGGG
Source organism: Quercus ilex subsp. ballota (assembly GCA_032727855.1). Classification (NCBI taxonomy): domain Eukaryota; kingdom Viridiplantae; phylum Streptophyta; class Magnoliopsida; order Fagales; family Fagaceae; genus Quercus; species Quercus ilex. The sequence continues at coordinate 45,010,649 of CM064912.1, read as the reverse complement.
CTCATCAAGGTACCAACTGACTCCTATACTTTTCTTCTTACAACTATTTATGCTTCACCAAATTTTACAAAGCGCAAAATTTTGTGGAATTATCTAAAAGATTTATCACCATCTGTTAGATTACCATGGGTCCTATTAGGTGATTTTAATGATATGCTTTTTGAAGACGAAAAAATGGGGGGTCTGCCTCTTACTAGTTCTAGAATAAATGCTTTCTTGGATTGTCTTGATTATTGTGGACTTATGGACTTAGGTTTTCATGGACCCAAATTTACTTGGACCAATAAGAACCCGATTTGGTATCGTAATATTAAGGAACGGTTAGAAGAGGCTTAGGAAACGCTAAATGGAAGCTTTTTTTCCTAGGTCAGAAATTCACCATCTTCCTCATACTAAATCTGACCATTGCCCTATATTGTTAGATACTGATCCTACTATTCGCAAATCGATTAAACTGTTTAAATTTGAACATATGTGGCTTACAGATCCTTCCTTTTCTACTCTGGTGGAATTCCTCGGCATCTCTCCCGTCATCCTCATTCTCCCTATCTAGGTTCCAACACCAATTAAAATACTTAACTAGTAACATTATAGACTAGAATAAAAATCATTTTGGGAATTTGTTTCGGAAAAAGCACTGCTTCTTGGCTAGGCTTCGAGGTATTCAGATTGCTTTATCATGCAAACCATTAGCATTTCTTTACTCGTTAGAACAACATCTTATTAATGACTATAACCATACTCTTCACCAAGACTTTCTTTTCTGGCAACTTAAATCTAGAATCACATGGTTGAACTATGGGGATGCTAATCCCAAATTCTTTCACCTTAAAATGCTACAAAATCAAAGTTAGTCTCATATTATGACCCTTAAAGATTTCACAGGCTTATGGGTTTCGGGGGAATCTTTAATCACCCATATTATAGCCACGTTCATGTTGCTGTTTACATCTGCCTCTCCTCACACTGCCTCTCAATTCCCAATGGTTAGACATTACCTTCGAAACAATCCTTTACTTAAACACTACCAATGGCTTTCTAGCATCCCCCTGCCTGAAGAAATATCGAGGACTGTTCTTTCTCTCCCCCCTTTGAAAGCCCCAGGTCCGAATGGCTATCATGCAATTTTTTTTCTAAGGAATTGGAATATTCTTGGTCCTAGCATTATTCATGTTATTCAAGAAAATTTTGAAACCATGAATATTCCTAAAGATTGGGGTACCACAAATCTTGTCCTTATTCTGAAAGTTTCTCACCCAGACATGATCACACAATTTCGTCTAATTAGTTTATGCAACACTTTTTATAAATTGGTCTCTAAAATTATCCTACAGAGGTTAAAACTGTATATTGCTAATATTATAAATCCTTGCCAAGCAGGATTTGTTCCGGATTGTAGGATGAGTGACAATATTATTCTGGTTCAGGAAACTATTCATACAATGGTTCACAAGATTGGACCCAAGGGACACGTGACTCTCAAACTAGATCTTGACAAAGTCTATGATCGCCTAGAATGGTCGTTTATTCAGGAAACTCTTAAGTTTTTCCAAATCCCCCCATCTCTAATTAAGCTTATTATGAATATGATTTCCTCAGCACGTTTTCACATCATGTGGAATGGCTCTCCCTTACCAACTATTGTCTCAAGTAGGGGGGTGCGTCAAGGGGATCATCTATCTCCTTATTTGTTTATTTGTGCTTGGAATGCCTATCCGTTCTTCTGGAAGAGGCGGTTCAGGATAAAATTGTCCATCCAGTCACGTTTAAGGGCTAAATTAAAATTTTGCATCTATTTTTGCTGATGATATCTTTCTTTTCTCTAAGGCAAAGATTACAGAGTGCCAAAATCTTCAAAACATTTTGCATAGGTTTTGTAATTGATCTGGCCAAATCATTAGTACGCAAAAATTGCGCCTTTGGATTTCGCCAAATATGCCTAGGCGAACTAAAAATCTGATTGCTGGTATTTTTGATATCCCTACTACTACTCAAATCGGAACCTACTTAGGAACTCCTATTTTTACTACCCATAGAAAGGCAAGTGCCTACCAATACTTAATTGATAAAATCCAAAAAAAAAATTGAAGGTTGGCAAGTTAAATATCTTTTTGTTGCGAGCCATGTCACTTTAATCCAATCCACCTCAACCTCCATCCCTATCCATGTGATGCAAACAACCCTTCTGCCACAAAAAATTAGTCGGCAGCTGGACAAGTTAAATTGTAAATTTTTATGGGGCAACACGGCCCACCACAGACACTGTCACACGATTAGTTGGGAAACCCTCACTTCTCCTAAAGATGCGGGAGGTTTGGGTATAATATCTTCACTTCATATGAATTTGGTAAGGTCCTTGCAGGCCAATCATATTTGGAGGTTAGAGGATCTTCACTTTCCCCTCCCGATGCAACTTGAACAACTTATTAAAGGTATTCTTGTTGTCCAGTTGACTCGGTTGTCTGATTCCTTTGTCTGGCCTTATAATAATGGTGTGTGTTCAGTTAGTTCTGCCTCGAAGTTTTTATACCAACAAGCTCATGTTCCTTTTAATTGTTCTTAGTGGCATTGGATATGGAAACTACATTGCCCCAAGAAAATCCAAATCTTCATTTGGAAGTCCACGCATAATCGGTTACCTACTTTATCTGGCTTTTTCTCGTTGGGAAATTGATGATAGATATCCTAGGTGTAATACTCCTAAAACCATTATACATATCTTACAAGATTGCCCTTGGGCTACAATGGTCTGGTGTCAATCTCTGGGTGTCTTGCCTCTCTCATTCTTTTAACTACCACTTCAAACTTGGCTTCAAACAAATGCTACTTTGGATATTTTTATCCTACATCATCAGCTTCCTTGGAAGATTTACTTCCCCTTTCTATGTTGGAACTTATGGTTGGCTAGAAATGAGCATATTTTTAATAATCACTTTAGCTCCCAACCTCGTATTGTTCATAAAACGGTTCAGTAAGCTACATAATTTTTTTATTTAGCTTGTCCCGTTAAGAGATTTAAAATTAGAATTCCCAGGATAATCAAATGGATTGCTCCCCTAGAGCCTTTTATTAAATTAAATACGAATGATAGTTCTTTGGGTAATCCTAGAATGGCTGGGGCCGGTGGGCCGTTACGCAATAGTGCAGGTGCATGGGTTTCGGGATTTTCCTTAAACATGGGTATTGCTTCTAATAATATTTCTGAGTTGGGAGCTGTTCGCCAGGGTCTCATTTTGACATGGGATTTGGGTTTTAAATTTATTGACATTGAAATTGATTCTATGACAGTTCTTTCCTGGGTAACCACTAATGATAATATCTCACCAAAAGCCACACCTCTATTATGTGATTGAAAGAACCTTATAGAGCACGTTGGACCATCCAGGTGAACCACATATTCTGCAAAGCTAATGGCTGTGCGGATGCACTGGCAAAAAAGGGGAATCAACAATAGGCACTTTTGGAAATCTATGATACCTGTCCCGCCTTTGTGTATGCACCTTTTGTTTGGGATATGGAAAACCTTGGGACTAGTAGAATGTGTCCCTTGCAGGTTGATATGCCTGTTGATATATAAACTTTTATAATTATAAAAGCCTTTTCCTCTTTTAATTAAAAAGAAAAAAAGAAAAAAAAGAAGAAGCTATATTATTGTTTTTACTTTTTTATTTTAAATCTAAAGGTATGGTATTATACTGCTGTAATAAACATTCTAAATCTACTCCATGCATATTACTTTTATATTTATTATTCAAATGATGGTTGTGCAAACTAACATTTGAGAATCGCATCTAGGGAATGGAAATCAATTTAAATAAAATTCCTTTAAATTTTTTTTAAAATTATATTTATTTTGTGAGTAGTTTTTTTGAAATGATACACCAATACTGAAATATTTTGTTCCAATGACCAAACCAAAACAATTACCAGAATGGTATTCACAACATTATTCTAGACTATGGTAGCTAATGTCATGTCACATCACTCAAACAAAGAATATTTCACAAACATATAAAGCATGCCATTGATATGAATTATAATCAAGGGAGTGAATTTTGTACAAGTATAAAAAAGCCATATTTCTTGTCGGATAAAATACCAGTTGTATTGGGGTTGTTTTAACCATACTGGGAGAAATACCGGATTCCGGTCGGTAAATGGGTTTTAGGACAAAAAAGAAACTCGATTGATATTTGATTTTTCACTCAACTAAGATCAGATTTCTGCCAAATTTCACAATCTAGTCCGTCTCTCACTTATCTATGTATCTTCTCTTCTTCACCTTTGTTTTTTCTCTACTTTACACTACTTACTTTTCTTCGTTTTCTCGATTTGCTCCTCAGTCTTTTGCTCCTTCATTTCTTTTTACCTCACAAATCCCATATTTGTTTTCCTTTGCAATCATTTTTTCAGCTTCTCTCTCTTCTTCTTCTTCTTCTTCTTCTTCATTTTGGTTTCCCACATGATGACAAGAAAATAATAATAATAATAATAATGATAAGACAAGACTTTACTACCCAGTAGGCTCATGTGATGACAAACAACATGTGGAGGGAATTAACAGATATATATATATATATATATATATATGGGATTTACTAATATGTGCCCTTAGGGCATATATTAGTAAACCATTTTAGGAAATTTTTTATAGAAAAATGAAAAATTAATTCACTGTTTTGACAACTTTTTCAATTTCCCATAAAAACTTTTCCAAAATGGATGACACATTAACCGGACCCTATATATATATATATATATATATATATATATATAGAGAGAGAGAGAGAGAGAGAGAGAGAGAGAGAGAGAGAGAGAGAGAGCAATTTAGAAAGTTACAAATGATGGTATAAATAAATATTACAGATTTTACTATTAAAATTTTACAAATTAATATCTCACTAATCATAAAAAATAATTTTAATATTTATTTATTATGTTATAAATATTTACCAATTATATTAGAAAAATTTGTAAAATATTTAGCATTTTACAAAATATTTATTATAGTAAATTTTCATTTATTAAATTTTGTTTCTAACACACACACACACACACACACACACACACACACACACACACACACACACACACACATATATAGCGGTAACTCTGAAATGGTACACTAATATTGACCGGTATTGAAATATAGTTCCCTTAATCAAACTGAAACACACTTCAATATGAAATTGACTATCTTGATTAAAACTACAAATTTTGAAACATGTGAACATGAATTGAAAAAAAAAAAAAAACTACTCGATGGAACATATGAACATAACATGTGATTACATACAATTAATGATTAAAAATTATGACTTCATCTTGACTCAAGAAATTAAAAGAGAAACATGTTTTGGCATGGAATTGATGATGATTAACATATGACCATAGAAAAGATTTAAAAAAGAAACATTTTATTGCATGATTGAGAATATAAGAACATGGCAAGAACAAACATACTATTACATGATTTAATGACAATTTAAGATCTAACATATGATTAATTCATGAATTACATATGAACAAATGAAGAACATGCATGAATTCTCATTAAGGGACTTAACTCTCACAGTTTCACCCATTTTCACTTTTGTTCATTTTAAAAAGATTGATGAACTTTTATTTCAATAGATATTGCCTATTTTTATTAAAAAGCTAACTGTGTTACTAATATATATATATATATATATATATAGGGCTAATTACAACTTACCCATCTGTGGTTTGGCCAAAATTTAAGTTATCTATTCGCGGTTTGAAATTTGACACTTTACCCACCTAAGATTAGCTCAATATGAGTACTGTTACCCATCTCTGTTGAAAATGAGGCTAAATGTGTATTTTTGTCATCTTTTATGTCTCTCTCCTCTCAAAACATAAAAATAAATAAATAAATAAAAGAATAAGAGAAAATAAAAGAATAAGAGGAAATAAAATCAAAAGGTAAGGTTTTTGTAAAAATTAAGAAACCAGAGTTATTGTTCTAATGATTAAGAAACCAGAAGCTCAATTGAATAGAAGAAACCAGAGTTATAGACCCATATCTGCATTGTATGAGCATATCGAGCCCAACCCATTGCAGGTTCATCAAAGACATCATTATACCCATAAGCTTTCATATTATTATGAACATCAGCCATGGACTCCACATCTAAATCGCTATAAAGATAATGAAAAGAATTTTGCAAATATACAATATCAACATCTGATAGAAGAACAACAAACCCCAATTGCAAAAACTCTCTTAGAATAGGAAATTTCGGTGCTTTTAGCTATTGCAATCCATTTCACCCACTCCAGGATGCTTTTCAGGTGAGTGTTCAGTATTAATTAAATATGTGTTGACTGTGATGGGGCCAACGAACCCTTTTGCTCAAACAAACTAATTAGACATCTCCATCCACCTCTCCACATCACTGACGAACGGCGGGAAGCCATTTAATGTAATAGACAATACCTCGGGCGGTTACAAGACCAGCTGTATAGATCGTTGGAGGCCTATCAAAGCCTGCATTACTAAGCATGAAAGTGTTACCAAGAGAGGCATTAAAGCCACAATAAAAGCCAAAACGGCTAGATGCTACGAAACCATATATAAACACTCCACAAAATCAATACAAGGTACACACAATCTAAAATACAAAAAATACGTCATAACTCTGATCTCCGATACTCTCTTGAAACTTCCATACACTGACTTTATCATCGAAGACTCTTTGGCAAGCACCACACCGGTGACCACCTAAAGAAAGCTTTGTGTGACATTTTCAAGTATAGGGACGAGGTTGCTGGCTCATCTGGACAAGTCCACTTGACTGAAGATTTCTGCTTCATCAGTTTGGCGCCTTCTGTGGGGACGATATTTTCATACTTAGGTTCGAGGACATAGTTCCATTCAACTCACAAGTCAAGATAGAGCCCAACACTTCCCAGGATTCTGCAGCATTAGCTTTGCAAATCCAAATACTCACAGCCAACTTGGAAGAGCTTACCCGACAAAACCAAGAAATGAGATTGCAACTGCATCAAGAGGAGAACCAGTCTGGGACTAACCGGGATGACAATGCGGATAGCCAAAGAATGGACGAACACTGACGACCTACCACCCCACAAGAATCAAGCCCAGACCTCCTCAGGGAAATGAGAAAGGACATGGATGAGCTGAGGAGTGCAATAAAGGAAAAATAGACCGAAGCTTAGACTGTATGATCAGGAGGACAGATTCACCCTTCACCACAGTAGTCTTAGAGTGCCCAGTGCCCTTGAAGTTTCACCTACCACAGCTTGAACTGTTTGATGGGTTGAAGGATCTTTTGGATCACCTTAAAACCTTCAAGACAACTTTGGGTCTTCAGCAGCCCCCTAATGAGATATTATGCCGTTCGTTCCCGACTACCCTCAAAGAGGTTGCAAGGGAATGGTTCATGAAGTTACCAACTTTGTCCATCAATGACTTTGAGCAGCTGAGCAACTCCTTCTTACGCCACTTCGTTGGAGGACAACACCCAAAAAGGCCAGCAGACCACTTGCTTACAATCAAACAAGAAGAAAAGGAGACCCTGAGGTCGTACGTGAAGCGTTTCACTTTAGAGGTGGACGAAGCGGATAACAAAGTGCAGCTGATGGCCTTTAAAACCGGGTTGAAGTCCAAGGGGTTTTTGGTCTTGCTCATAAAGAATCCCCCACAGATGATGGTGGAAATGCTCCTGAAGGCTCAGAAGTACATGAACGCTGAAGACGCTTTAGCGGCCATGGAAGAGGTAGAAAAGCCTAATGAGAGGGAAAGAAAGGGAGATGATTGGAGAGGACGGAAAAGGGAATAGGCAGATTGTCAAAGTATTGAACAAGAGGAAAGACAATAAAACTCCTTAAACGGTAAAATTCACTCCTTTAATTATGCCTGTTGATATAATTCTGGCACAGATTAAAGAATAACACTACCTCAAGTGGCCAAGGCCACTGCACTTGTCACCCAATGTCAGTGACAAGAGGAAATACTGTTGTTTTCATAAAGATCATGACCATTACATAGAAGACTGCAGAGACCTGAAGGAGCAGATAGAGGAACTCATACGAAGAGGGAAGCAACAAAAATTTGTAAAGAAGGGAGATTCCAACAGGCCTAGGGATGATGGAAGAGACAAAGCCAGAAGCCTCTCCAAGGGACAACGACCACAAGCCATATTGTCAGCAGAGTGCAATAGGAGAAATAAAGACAATCACAGGAAGGCTATCCATAGGGGGGGTCATTTAGATCCTGCTCTTAAAGGAAGATGCTAGAGGAGTGAAGCAACCGCATTACGATCTCCAAGTTATTATGCTTATGATAGAAGGGTTCAATACCAGGAGAATCCTTGTGGACACCAGCAGTTTCGCAGACATCATATACCTTTTCGTTTTTCAACAGTTGAAGGTGGCCCCCGAGAGGCTGCGTCCCTTTGACTCCCCATTTGTCAGCTTCAGTGGAGATAGAGTGTCCCCTAAAGGCATAGTGACACTGAGGTCATGTTAGGACATATGTGATTCAACGTTAGGAACATATGTCACTATTTTATGTAATTAGCCAATCCTTTGAAAAAACACACTTTAATTGTATTTGGGTAGATCTAGGATGTGTTTAATGTTTCAAGAAATAAGATTTCAAGTTCAAGTGTTAAAGCCACGCAAGTCTGTCCAAGAATCAAGTGAGAAAGTGCTAGATTTTAAAACTCGATAGCTAGCTTGAGAGCTAGCATCTATTGAGATTGAAAAGATGCTAAAGCCCGTGGCTCGACAACTAGCTCGATAGATGGCTATCGATCGAGGTTTATGAAACTCAGTTTTGTAGAGCTATTTTTCATCCAATCCGTGAATGTATGTTTGGGATTTCTTTTCTTATAACCCTAAACATATATAATGATTATTTTAAGGGCCGTAACAGGTTACGCATAGTTGCACAAGAGCACAATTCCACAAGTATGAGGAAAAGTGTGACCGAAAACCTAGTTTGCCCTAGTTCTTCTTTCCCTTGAAGAAGTTGCTGTGTTTGTATACCATAGGGTTTTGTGACCAAGCAACTTCTTGATCTTCATCGTGTGATGAACTGAAGAACTTTGCAACCAACATCCTTCTCAAGTTGGTGATTAAGTCACGTACTAGGATCTGCGCAATTGGTTAGTCACGTACTGGGAGCCGTGCATTGAAAGGAGAGATTGTCACTACAGAACAAGCCCAATTGGGTATTGGGATAAGGTTTCAACTGTAGGTTGGTATAAGGTACTGCGATTTCTTTACTTGTAAACGCTTGTTTTGATAATAGTGGATTCTCGGGAGTGGTGGCCTTAAAATCACCCGATGGAGTTTTTGTCATGTAAGTTTTCCCCATTCGTAAACAAATCGTCGTATCAATTTATTTTCCGCTACATACTTTAGATAATTGGTGATTTATTTGTGCTACCACGCATTTTGCATATTAATTTCATTAATTAATAAACTTGGCTAATTAATCAATTAATTCATCACAAGGGGTTAATACATTCTTGGCCTATTAAGTGGTATCAGAGTAGGCACACTTTGATTAGGGTTAATTTTTGCTGTGTGATCCATTGACCCTTGTTTGTCATGGATAGAGGACAGTCTCTTATTATACCTCCTTTATTTGATGTCACTAACTATACATACTGGAAAGTATGCATGAGAACTTTCTTGCAGTCTTTAGATGAGAAAGTGTAGCAAGCTATGGAGATATGCTGGACCAAGCCTACAGAAGCGTTGGCTGACTGGAATGATGTTAAGATCAAGGCGGAAAACTTCAACAGCAGGGCATTGAATGCTTTATTCCATGTAGTCATGAATGAGGAGTTCAAGAAGATATCCTCCACTGAAACCGCTAAGGAAGCATGGACTATTCTCCAGACAACCTATGAGGGAACCAAGGTTGTCAAGGATTCAAAGCTTTAGAGGCTCACTACAAGTTTTAAAGAGATCAAGATGGAGGATGATGAGTCGTTCAATGAGTTCTATGCCAAGCTCAAAGACATAGTAAACTTACCCTTTAATTTTGGGGAAACCATACCTGAACCCAAGATTGTGAGAAAGGTGCTCAAAGCTCTACTCGAGAGATTCCATGCCAAAATCACTGCCATTAAGGAATCAAAGAACATCGATAAAATTCCTTTAACTGAGCTAGTTGGCAATCTACAGACCTCTAAGTTGGGTTTCTCTAGGATCGGGAAATCAAGCAAGAACAAGAGCATGGCATTAAAGGCCAAAAGCAATGACACTAATGAGTCTTCTGATGATGAAGATTCTAAGATGAAGTCCTACATTACTAGGAAATTCAAAAAGTTCATGAAGAATTCCAATGCAAAGGGCTTCGACAAGGACCGTAGATAGTCAAGTTCTTCTCAATCTAAGAGCCAAGACAAAGGGAAGAAGGATGCTAGAGATGACGGTCAGTACACTATACCCTCAGGACCAAAGTGCTTTGGGTGTCAAGGTTTCGATCACATGAAACAAGAGTGCCCTACTTATCTCAAGACCATCGGAAAAAGCAAGGCACTTGTTGCTACCTTGAGCAACACCGAGCCTGAGGATGACTCTGATAATGAGGATGATGGAATCCTAAATGCCTTCACTGCCACTGTAAATCCTACTGAATGGATTGTTGAAGATATGGATGAAGAAGAGGAATTGGTGGAGTCTAAGTTTGAAAAGATGGATGAACAAGATGACATCCACACAGCCTATGCAAAGTTATACAAGGTCTCTGAAAAGCATGAGAAGTTGTATAAGTTGGCCACCAAGAAGCTTAGTGATGTGGAGCTTGAGCGAGAAGAAATCTCTACAAAGTTTGATGAAGCCAATCAGATTATTGGGGCACTGAGATTTGAGAATAATTTCTTAGCTGAAAAGACCAAGAAGCTTGAGTAAAACTATTCCAAGTCAGAGCTCAGTTGGAAAGGACTTCAAGTGCTAAGCTTGATGAGATGCTTAGTCTTCAGAAATTGGCTTTCGATTGAATCGGTTTAGGGTTTGATTTCTCTTCTCCTAATATTGCTTTTACTAGTACTACGGTTTTTGTTCCTCTTGCTAATAATGTTGAAATAAGAACAATGATGTTAAGAATGAATTAGCTAGTGAGAACATAGACAAGGATAAATCTATCTTAAGAGCACCCTTAAGCTTGATAAGAAAGAGATTAAGAACCCTAGGGCTAAGAAGGGAAATAATCAAAAGCCTAAACAGAAAAAGCAGCATTTCTGTCATCACTGTGGCGCAGCTGGACATACTCGACCTAATTGCTATAAGTGGTTAGCCACTCAATAGAGCAACAGCATGATTGCGTCGGGAAACCAAAACTAGCTTCCATCCTCTTTTGCTTCTCTTGGAGATCTTCTTAAAACCCTCATGCTCTTTTCGAACTTGAACGGTATTAACTCTTTCCCCTCATCCCCAGATCAAGGGTTTACTAAATGGAAAGGTTCTTCCAAGGTGTGGAAGGAAAAGGGCTCCAAGTGATTCTGTCACTTATTCTCTCTCTCTCCCTTGTGTTTTTGTTTTGCATTACTTGTGTGTTTTGCTTTATTATTTTGAGTCAGTCTAGTTTTATGCATTGCTTTGTTTAACTTGTTTTTGTTTGTTTTCGTTTCAGTTTTGGTTTATTTTGTTTTTCATATAAAATTAAAAAAAAAAAATTTGAAAAATCAGAAAAATACAAAAATAGTGTGTGTTTGTGTACATTGGTACTTGTGTACCTTGGATGGCCATTGAAACAAAGTTTTCTAAACTTTGTATCTTTTGTAGCTTTGATGAGCATCTCTATGCACAACTAAGCAAGTGAGCTTTGTGGCTTGTGTTTGTGATAAGTAAGATTAAGTAATCTCTTGTACTTACCACTAGTGTCAATCTTTTTGACGAGAAGGACTAGAAAATCCTAAGAGAAAGGCATAAATAACCATCTCACCACTGTTGCCCGCCAATCATGAAATGACATTTGTATGCTTCGGCATAGCAAAAGTGGAATGTCAAATGCTTAACATCATTGGGTATTTATTTTCTCTCTCATATATGCCTATGCATGGATTGCTTAAAAGAAAAATATGCAAAGAAAAATAAAATAAAAAAGATTAAAATGTTTTATATATGATTGCAAGCGTGTATTCTAGGAGATGTGGGAGTTATAGGATGTACCTCGAAGGTGGTAGTCTCCATCAAACAGTTATGATTGTGTGTGAGTTAAAGTGATTTTTTCATATCTCAAATCATCATAACATGTAGATACTTATGCAATCTTGCGATATTTTTCACACACAACACACAATATTCTTTGCTACTTTTGATACATGTGCAGGTACAATGTGATTTGGCCATCACAAGGAATACATGTGTTAATGTATGCTCACTAAACTGTCTTAACTTGTTTTTGAAATATAAAATTGGTTAGACTTGTTTAGTGTGTGTGTGTGTTTTGGATCTAAATGCTTGACATTTTTCGTGTTGAGAGATGTTTTTAAAGGCTTAAAATATTGTTTAGATCTTTGGTTGAGTAGCATACTTGATTGCATTCATATCTGTGTTTTTCTCTTCTTTGAAAAACTGTTTTTAAGCAATCTCGATAGCTTCTCGATAGCTCTCGACAGCTAGGCTATCTATCGAGACCCTTCAGCTTCTTTTTATCATAATCTTGATAGCTCTCGATAGCTAGTTCGATCAATCGAGAAACTTTCTTTCTCCTCGATAGCTGCTCGATAGCTACCTCGATCCATCGAGCTTCATTGAGTTGAAAACCTCTTGTTAGATCCTCAATAGTTGGTTCAGCTGAAACATGCCTTTTTAAAGCTCGATAGCTCTCGATCGATCGAGCTTTATGAAGTTTCTATATAAAGAGGCATCGCGATTTCAGATCTCATTCCCTCGATCTCTCTCGATACTTTCAGCCTCTTCACCTCCCAAAACACTTCTCAAGCACTCTAAACTTCTTCCTCACTCCATTTTCGGTCTCAAGATCTTTGTTCCTCATCTGGTATGATATTTTGTTCATCTTTATCATGCATTTGCATGATCTTTGACCTAACTTTTGGGGTTTTTGAAATTGTTTGAGATTTTTCAAACTTTTGAGTTTTTGTTAAAATTTTGGGATGGGTTTTTGTTAAAATGATCGTTAAACTATTTGCACTGTATCACATGTGCATTATAATAATGTTTCATGCATTTTAGATGTGTGTTTACATTGTTGCTATGTAGTGTGCTGGTAGGTTTGGATTGGGTTGAGCCCATGATGAATTTATATTTGCATGTCACATGTTTATGCATGCTCATGCATACGTACCTTCAATTATATATATTTTGATATATTTGTTGTTTGGTACTTTTCTGATTGTCTCCCTCTCTTTCTCTCTTTCTCTCCCTCTTACGTTAGTTGCGTCATGGCACCTAAACATAAATCCATTCCGTCCCGGAACCCTCTTCGTTCTGGGGAATCTTCTTCTTCTTCTCCATCTGACCCCACTCCATCTCACATCTGGTTCCGTGATGAGAAGGCCAAATCGGACTTCTCGGATAACTTTTCACGACGCGGCATTCATTTGGAATGCCAAGTCGTTCTGTCAGATTTTTCAGACACTGATCTACCCACTGTCATCTACAGTAGGTGTTGGGAGTCACTATGTGGCATCCCGGTCACATGCCCTTCCGTGATTATACAGGAGTTCTACTCCAATATGCATGGATTTGATTACTCTATACCCTAGTTTATCACTCGCGTTCGGGGTATATGCATGGTAGTTACTCCGAGTATTATATCCGAGCTACTACACATGCCTAGGGTAGCACATCCTAACTACCCTGGCTATGAGCTTCTGAGGACAGTGTCCAAAGATGAACTCATGTCTCTATTTTGTGAGACACCATTTTCTTGGGGTGACCGTCAAAACACCCCTTGCTCGGCCTTTGCTAAAGGTCCGAGATTCCTTAACATGGTGATGATATTTGTTCTCCATCCATTGTCTCATTATAACACTATCACAGAGCCTCGTGCTCAGTTTTTGTTATCCCTCATTGAGGGACTTACTATTGACTTTCCCTCTCACTTCATGCTCTCCCTTATAGATGTCTATAAGGATATGGCAATTCGTGATAAGCTCATTTTTCCTTCGGCTATCACGTGGCTCTTTCACCATTTTTCTGTCTCCTATCCCGAGTCTCCCTACTTCACATTTATATATGCCATTGACACCACTACCATTAAGCGGAGTCTTGCACAGCTTCGCTCGAGGCAGCCCCAAACAGAGACAACATCTCCTCCAGCTTCTACCCGCTCCATCCACCTTCGCTCCTTCTTCTTCAGCGGGTGGAGTGACACTTGAGGCCATCATGGCATAGTTTGTGCGCATGGATGCTCGCCTTGATACTCTCAGCAATGAGTTGTGTCAAGTGAACACCTATGTTGGTCGTATCGCACAACGATAGGCTGTGATGGGTGGTTTCACAATGGCTTCCTCTCCTTCTCCCGAGGCTTTTGAGGATGAGAATGACGATGGCTCTGGCAATGCTGATGAGGATGATGATGATGGCTCACCTAGTGATGATGAGATTTCTACTTGATTTACTTGCCCCTTGTCACTCGTGATAAAAAGGGGGAATAGTTTTGAGATGAGAGTCGTCATACTCATAGGGGGAGGGTTAGTAGAGGAGATAGGGGGAGTGTATATTGAGGGATGTAGTGAGGATTTTTGTATCTTTTCTTTTCTTTCTATTTTAGATACACTATATCTTGTATATTGGTCTTGTGACCATTTTGATATACATTGTATTTATATTTAATTTATATATATTTTGATGTATGTTCTTTCACCTATCTCTCCATGTGTTGTTTCTTTTCTATCTTTATACACATGTTTCTTATATATTGTATGCAATCTTATATTTTTGTTTCACACTAAGATGCCGTGATGAGTTTTGTTTAAAGTGTTTCAGAAATACAGGTTGTTAAAGTCTTCTTGCCATAAACTCTCTTCTTGCAAAGTTTTTCAAGAGTTTGTGTTAGAATAGAACTTATTGTATTCAACAAGTGAATATGAGTTAGTGATTTATGACTTCTCTCATATGTTCGTTTGTTTGTTGTGATTTTGTCACGGATTGCCAAAAAGGGAGATTGTTAGGACATATGTGATTCAATGTTAGCAACATATGTCACTGTTTTATGTAATTGGCTAATTCTTTGACAAAATACACTTTACTTATATTTGGGTAGATCTAGGATGTGTTTAATGCTTTAAGAAACAAGGTTTCAAGTTCAAGTGTTAAAGCCATGCAAGCCTGTCCAAGAATCAAGTGTGAAAGCGCTGGATTTCAAAACTCGACAGCTAGCATCTATCGAGGTTGAAAAGCTGCTGAAGCTCGTGGCTCGATAGCTAGCTCGATAGATGTCTATCTATCGAGGTTTATGAAACTCAGTTTTTCAGAGCTGTTTTTCATCCTATCCGTGAATGTATATTTGGGCTTTCTTTTCTCACAACCCTAAACATATATAAAGATTATTTTAAGGGCCGTAAAGGTTACGCATAGTTGCACAATAGCACAATTCCACAAGTGTGAAGAAAAGTGTGATCGGAAATCTAGTTTGCCCTAGTTCTTCTTTCTCTTGAAGAAGCTGCTGTGTTTGTACACCATAGGGTTTTGTGACCAAGCAACTTCTTGATCTTCATCGTGTGATGAACTGAAGAACTTTGCAGCCAACATCCTTCTCAAGTTGGTGATTAAGTTGCATACTAGGATTCGCGTAATTGGTTAGTCACGTCTTGGAAGCCGTGCATTGAAAAGAGAGATTGTCACTTTAGAACAAGTCCAATTGGGTATTGGGGTAAGCGTTTAACTATAGGTTGGTATAAGGTACTGGGATTTCTTTACTTGTAACCTCTTGTTTGATAATAGTGGATCCTCGGGAGTGGTGACCTTAAAATCACCTGGTGGGGTTTTTGCCATGTAAGTTTTCCCCATTCGTAAACAAATCACCATGTCAATTAATTTTCTACTGCATACTTTAAATAATTGGTGATTTGTTTGTGCTACCACACATTTTGCATGTTAATTTGATTAATTAATAAACATGGCTAATTAATCAATTAATTGATCAAGGGGTCAATACATTCTTGGCCTATCAGGTCACAGTGGGGTCTTACCCGAAACAACTAGCTCGTCAACTAAACTTCTTGGTAATAAACTGTCCCTCCTCTTACAATGTAATCATTGGGAGGCATCCACTCAATCGTTGGAAGGCAGCCACGTCTAACTATTGCTTGAAGGTAAAATTCCCAACAAAAAATGGTGTAGGCGAGGCCAGATGAGATCAAGTGTTGGCTAGGGAATGCTACCAAACCATATTAGCTACAAAAGAAAACCATACGTGGATGATCGAGGAGAAAGAAGAAGAGAAAGTGGAAGCCCTGAAGATAGTGGAGTTGGTCGACAGAGAAACAACAAAGACGACCAGGATAGGGACGACTTTGAGTCCCGAGATGATGTCGAAACTAGTCCAATTCCTTAAAGAGAAGCTAGACATCTTTGCATGGAGCCACTAGTCATCCAACATAGGGCTGAACATAGACCCCGAGAAGAAGCCCGTCCAGTAGAGACGACGAGTCTTTGCTCCAGAATGGAACCAAGTTATCACAGACGAGGTCAACAAGTTATTATTGTCGGGTTTTATTCTTGAGGTCTACTACCCAGATTGGCTCACCATTATCGTCTTGGTAAAGAAAGCAAATGGGAAGTGGAGGATGTGCATAGATTTCATGAACCTAAACAAAGCCTGCCCGAACCTCTGCCAAGGATAGATCAGTTGGTGGATTCCACAGCAAGGCATAAGCTACTAACGTTCATGGAGATAAATATGGCAGAAGAGGACCAGGAAAAAACTGTCTTCATCATGAGCCAAGGGCTTTACTACTACAAGGTAATGCCTTTCGAACTGAAGAATGCAGGAGCAACCTACCAGAGGCTAGTAAACAAAATGTTCAGCAAGCAAATCGGGAGGAACATGGAAGTGTATGTGGATGACATGCTTATCTAGACGATCTTCGAGAGACGTTCACCACACTCAAGTAGTACCAAATAAAGTTGAACCCCAGTAAGTGTGCCTTTGGGGTAGCCTCAGGGAAGTTCTTAAGGTTCATGGTATCCCAAAGAGGGATAGAAGCAAACCCAAAGAAGGTACGGGCCATACTTGACATTACATCGCTTAAGACCGTCAAGGAAGTCTAGAAGCTCACAAGAAGGATAGCAGCACTCAACAGGTTCATCTCTAAAGCAATGGACAAATGATTTCCCTTGTTCAAGACACTGAAGCAAGCTTTCGCCTGGACCGATGAATGTGAGAAAGCTTTCCAAGAACTCAAGCACTTCCTGAGCAATCCACCCCTCTTGAGTTCGTCTAAGGAGGGAGAAAACCTGTATTTATACTTGGTAGTGTCAGCAACTACTGTGAGCGTAGAATTGATTCGAGAAGAGGATAGGAAGCAGCTCCTAGTCTACTATGTCAGTCAAGCCTTCCAAGGAGTAGAAGCCAAGTACCCATGGATAGAAAAGATTGCATTCGCATTGATCGTAGCCTCACGCAAGTTACGACCCTACTTCCAGGCGAACCCCATCTTGGTGATGATGGACCAACCCATTAACAAGTCTATGAACAAGCCCGAGGCGATAAGAAGGATAGTCTAGTGGGCAATCGAGCTTAGCCAATTCGACATTGTGTACCACCCCAAGACAGCTATTAAGGTGTAGGCATTCGCAGACTTCATCGCCGAGTTCACCATCCCAGACAAGGACGATGACCCTGACAAAGCAAAAAGATGGACAGTTCAAATTGATGGTTCGTCAGCTTGAAAAAGGGGTGGAGTAGGGTCATTATCACCTCTGAAGGAGAGACGCTTAAATACGGAGTTCAGCTAAAATTCCCGGCCACCAATAACGAAGCTGAGTACAAAGGAATACTAACGAGGCTGAGGGTCGAGAAAGCACTAGGAGCTAAAACTTGCTCCTCTAAAGTGATTCAAAACTGGTAGTGAGGCAAATAAAAGAGGAATATGAAGCAAAGGAGGAGAGAATGCAAAAATACCTTAGGATGATGAAGCATTTAACACAGGAATTTGATCGAGTGGAATTCGCGCAGATCCCCAAAAGCCAGAAAATAGTGGTAAACGAGATCACGAAGCAGGTGTCGTTAGAAGAAGGTCCAACGAGTATGGACTTGAAGATGGAAGTCTAGAAACGCCCCAACATTGAAGAAGTTTCTACCTTTGCAATTCGGAGTGCAAATAGCTGACCCCAATCCTATCCTTCCTCCAGGACGGACGCCTCCCACAGGATGTCAAGGAGGCCAGAAAAGTAAGGAAGAGAGCAGCTAGGTTCACGATCTTGAACGACACCCTGTACAAGAGAGGCTTCTCCATGCCTTACCTAAAGTGCGTTGATGAAGAAGAAGCCAAATACATTCTGGAAGAGATCCATGAAGGGATTTACAGTGACCATGTAGGCCCTAGATCCTTGGTAAGCAAAGTGATCTGAAGAGGTTACTTCTGGCCTACTTTGCAGATGGGTGCAAGGGAATTTGTCAAGAAATGTGACAAATGCCAAAGGTTTAGGAATGTTCAGCGCATCCCAGCAGAGAGACGGACACCGATAACCTCCCCATGCCCGTTTACACAATGGGGAATTGACATCATTGGCCTATTACACTGAGGTAAGAGACAAGTAAAATTTTTACTAGTTGCTATTGACTATTTCACAAAATGGGTTGAAGCAGAAGCAATATTAACCATCACAGAGGCAAATATCCAGAACTTTGTAAGGAAGAACATAATTTGCAGATTCGAGATACCACGAACGATCATATCGAAAAACGGGCGACAGTTCAACAGCTAAGGCTTCAGGGACTTTTGTTTAAGTCTAGGGATTAAGAACCAATTCTCATCCCTAGGACATTCACAAGCGAACGAACAGATGAAAGTGACGAACCAGACACTACTCAAGATCATCAAAGCTTGGTTGGACGATGTCAAGGGCGCCTGGCTGGAGGAATTACCCAATGTCTTATGGGCATACAGGACCACGGCAAGAACCCTAACAGGAGAAACCCCCTTTAGACTTACCTATGGCACCAAGGTAGTAATCCCAGTTAAAGTGGGAATCACCAGCATCAGACGAGAGATCTTCTAGAAAAAAACCAACGACGATCAGCTGAAGGTCAATTTGGACTGCTTGGACAAAGTTAGAGAATGAGCTTCTCACCAAAAAAAAAAAAAATGTATTAGCAAAAGATGGCCGAGTATTGCAACAAGAGAGTGAAGCTCAGACGACTCGACATAGGGGACCTTGTCCTACGCATAGTCAACCTGGTAACCAAAGATCCAGTCCAAGGGAAACTTAGCCCAAGCTGGGAAGGGCCTTACCAGGTCACCTATTACTCTAGGCAAGGTAGCTATCACCTGGAGACCGTAGACGAGAAGAAGCTACCACTACCATGGAACATTGAGCATTTAAAGAAGTACCACCAATAGATGTAATAGACAATTGTATTCATCTTTGAAAGCAAAAAGAACTATTCAACCAATGGTCCAATATAATGAAAACAAGTCTAGAAGCCTAAAACCCAAAAATTGGCTAAGTAACAAGATTCTACCTTGATGGATGTAAATTACTGACGATGCCAAAATGACAAGATCCCTTAAATGGGTGTAAGTCACTAAAAATTGGCTAAGTAACAAGATTCTGCCTTGACGGATGTAAGTTACTGAAGATGTCAAAATGACAAGATCCCTTAAATGGGTGTAAGTCACCAAAAATTGGCTAAGTAACAAGATTCCGCCTTGACGAATGTAAGTTACTAAAGATGTCAAAATGACAAGATCCCTTAAATGAGCGTAAGTCACCAAAAATTGGCTAAGTAAAAAGATTCCACCTTGACAGATGTAAGTTACTGACGATGCCAAAATGACAAGATCCCTTAAATGGGTGTAAGTGACCAAAAATTGGCTAAGTAATAAGATTCCGCCTTGACAGATGTAAGTTATTGATGATGCCAAAATGACAAGATCCCTCAAATGGGTGCAAGTCACCAAAAATTGGCTAAGTAATAAGATTCTGCCTAGACGGATGTAAGTTATTAACGATGACAAAATGACAATCCCTCAAAGTCAGCCAAAAAATTGCTAAGTAACAAGATTTCGCCTAGACTGATGTAAGTTATTGACGATGAAAAAATTACAAAATCCCTTAAATGAAGGTAAGTCAACCAAAAATCAGCTAAGTAACCAAACCCGCCTTGACGAATATAGGTACTAGTGATAGGTGTAAACTACTGACAAATGCAAGTTACTGATAGATCCTTATCAAGCAAACCACCAAGCTAAAGGGTAAACAAGCAACGAGGCAAACATAAATCATCTACAGAACAAAAAGTATCGAGCACAACGATGCAAGAAAATCAATAAGTAAGCTTGAAATAGTCAATAAAATTAAAAGCCCAAAAACATTGGGCAAGCAGTATTGTTTCAACTTTAGAATTAAAAGCCCATGAATACTGAGCAAAAGATATTGTTCTATCATTGGAATGAAAAGCCCAAAAATAAACTGGGCAACCAAAAAAAAAAAGCATAAGTATTTGCAGGATTAAGCACCAGTCTCCCCACCGTCAGCTTCAGCACTCTCTGGAACACCTCCCTCTGGAGCAATGACCACAGCTTGAGCAGCTTAAGATGCCTGAGCAGCCTCGTCCGCAGCCATCTCTTTGTCCATCGCTTCGAAGCTCAAGTCCTCCAAGTCCACGCCAGCAGGGTGCTTGACGAGGTATCATCGTAAGAGCTCGAAGCTTTTGTAGTACCAACTGAAAAGCACAGTATTGTACTCTTCAGTCTGTTGAAAGACCTTGACGGACTTGACGGCGATCGTCTTCACCCTTTCCTTTGTAGCCTAGAGCTGCTCATCCTTCTCTAGTATCAGTTGCCTCTCTGCCCTAAGGTCGTCTGACAAGACCTTCGCCTTCTCCTTGAGACCATTGACCTCATCCTTCGCCTCAGTGAGATCCCTCCTCAGCTTGGCACAGCTCTTCATGCATGGCGTAAGCACTTCCACTGAAATCGCTGGAGAAGGCACCTTCATCATATCGGGGATGAAGGTAACAGGAGTGGCTAGAGTCCCTTGATCCACCACACGAGCCAACCTTTTCCCAAGGGCAAAGAGAGGCTCATTCTTCTTCGCCCTCATCCTAATAGACATATCCTGATTAAACTTTTTCGTCATCTCTGCAGGAGAAAAATAAATATAATAATTAAAAAAAAAAGAAAAAAGAGTAACACATATAGGAGAAGGAAGGAAAGGGTGGGAGCAACGAAGGGTATAGGCACTCACTCTTCTCTTCAATGGCTATGGCCTGAAGAATAAAAGCGGAAGGTTCTGGACCGAGACAATGACGAGCTAAAGTTTGTGGGTCAACGAGGTCGTCAAAGTCGTCTATGGTCTTCACGTGCTTCATGGCAGCCTCCACTCGATCCTTTTATCTGCTTTGAGCTTTGGGCACTTTGTAATTGCACACAATGAATAGAAAAGTTAGTGACGATGAAAAAGAAAGACAAACACAAAAGGAACATATAAAGTACAACGAAGGGCTTATAGAGAAATGGTGCACCTAGACTCGGGGCTCTCCACTGACGAATTAACCTAGGGATATCGCCCTAAACTTCATCAGTAAGGGTCTCCCAATCATCCCAGGACACATAGAAAAACTGTGACTTCCAATATCTGAAGGACAAGGGCAAGTCAATGACGATCCTAGCCTTCCTATCCCAGGGCATAAACTCATAGTACCCGTATTCTTTGGACTCCTTCAGATGGTACAAATAGGCAAATTCATCCACCCTAATCATATATCCCTCTGTGGACTTCAGCCAAATTTCCATACAGCTAACTACGATCCTCCATGAGTTGGGGCATAAGTTGCCCGGGAGCAACATTGAAGTGGTTTAGGAGCTCCATTATAAAGGGGTGGATGGGAAACCTAAGCCCACTCTAAAAAGAGGCCTCATAAAAATACATCTCTCCTGGCAAGAAGTGGTAAGCCTGTTCCTCTTTACGAGGAAGACTGATCCTAATCTTTTTAGGAAACTGAAATTGATCTCTAAAGCGGGAAAGGGTTTTAGCATCCAGGCTACACTCCTCATCCAAAGCAAAAAAATCCCTAACCACTCTTGGGGTAGAGACTACAGTATCTTCCTCCACGGGGTTGTCACTAGATGACAACCCCGTCTCTAACTCATTGGACCTAACCTCTGACATAGCTCTTCGGTCACTCATTAGTTCCTCAAACCAATTAACGAATTGACGCAACAAAGGGAACAGATCAGTTGGCACTAAGCTTAAGCTATTTCCCCCACCCACAAAGTCCTCAAGTAAAGGGCAGAAATTGTGAGAAATTCCCAAAGGGGCTCCTAAACGCGCAAAAAGGAAAGAAATAGAGGGCCAAAGCGCCCTGATCTCAAAACTACTAAGTATGGAACTCAAAAAGCAATAGAAGAGGGGCAAGATCCTAAAGAAACCAAAAGCATAGAAAGAGAAAAGAAAAAGGGGGAAATCAGAAACCCATACAAATTATCTACTCTACAAAAAGTGAACCAAAGGAGGAAAAAGCCATACCTCAAAAACGCAACCCTAAAGAGAGCAAAACACAAGAAATCGCAATGAGAATAGTAGCTTGGAGAAAAGAAAATGCAGAACAACAATAGCAGCAAAGGAAAGTGAAAAATGAAGAAGAAAGAGGAAAGTAAGGAAGTTTAAAAAACTAAGCTCACAAAAAAAAAAAAAAAAAAAAAAAAAACAGTGGGAAATCCAAGAGTCACATGGAGTGGAGCATTAAATCCACCACTCAGAACACGCCACGTGACCACGACATGTCTAGCATCACAGCACATTGAATGAGACAAATCTGAGCAAAAAAAAACCTTCACCTCCTAGTGATTGTCACAACACGCAAGGACGACCACAGAGCCTGAGGGGTAGCTGATGGGGCCAACGAACCCTTTTACTCAGACGAACTAATCAGACATCTCCGTCCACCTCTCCACGTCACTGACGAATGGAGGAAAGCCATTTAATATAATAGACAATGCCTCAGACAGTTACAAGACTAGCTATATAGACCATTGGAGGCCCATCAAAGCCTGCATTACTGAGCATGAAAGTGTTACCAAGAGAGGCATTAAAGCCACAACAGCTAGATGTTGTGGAACCATATATAAACACTCCACATAACCAATACAAGGTACACACAATCTAAAATATAAAAAAATACGACATAACTCCGATCTCCGACTATCTTGAAACTTCCATACGCTGACTTTATCATCGGAGACTCTTTGGCAGGAACCACACCAATGACCACCTAAAGAAGGCTTTGTGTGACATTTTTAGGTACAGGGACGAGGTTGCTGGCTCATCTGGACAAGTCCACTTGATTGACGATTTCTGCTTCATCAGACTGAAATAAGAAATTTTAAAGTGCAGACACGAGCTATGCCATCCATTTTTACCCAGCTAAAAGCAACAATTGATTTAATAGAATTCAGCAAAAAAAAAAAAAAAATTTCAACCCCGAGACAGCATGGTTCCCTCCTGTCCTCGCAACTAAATCAATACCTTCATTACACCAGAACATATTTAGATTCATAGAATCGGCAATCTCTTCATCCAAAGCAACAACCACATAATTGGGTATACCCACTCTCTTAATGTTAGTGAACCAGACTTCCAACATGTTCAACATGTTAGATCAACAATTCTTTCAATTGAGCTTCTGGTTTCCTAATTTTTACAAAACTCTTACCTTTTGCACTTGTTTTCTCTTATTCTTTTATGTTTTTTATGTTTTAAGAGGAGAGAGATATAAAAGAGAGCAAAAATACATATTTAGCCTCATTTTTAACAAAGGTGGGTAACAGAACCCTAACTAAGCTAATCTCAGGTGGTTAAAGTGCCAAATTCCGAACTACGGGTAGGCAACTTAAATTTCAGCCAAACCACACGTGGGTAAGTTGTAATTAGTCCATATGTGTGTGTGTGTGTGTGTTAAGTTATGATTTTTCACATAATATTTATGTTGGCTTTATTCCATGACAAAAAGTGTTGTAATTGCATTAATTTATTTCCTTGTATTTTGTGAGAGTTATTTGTAATGAGTTTAGTATTAAGTTGGTGAAGATTGCTCAAGACGGAAAAAATTGCTCAAAACAGTGAAGTTTGCGACTAGCTATCGACTGACTCACGAGTGGATAACCTGCGAAAGTTCACATGAGAAGCACATACTGGAAGCTGAAGAGTCAAGTGCCAGACTATATTTCGCGAGTCACTTCGCGACTTGGCTAACCCCGCAAATGACCCACGAAACTCTCTACTTGGATGATTTTGACTCTTATACCCTTCACCCATACTATATATACTCTCATTACTCACAAAATTGTAAGGAGGCTATTTTGAAGAAAACCTTAAAAACGTTTCTACAACACCCACATTGTTAGAGAGAGCTATTCATCCTTAAGAGAGAAATCCTTGTAGTCT
This sequence comes from Quercus ilex subsp. ballota, assembly GCA_032727855.1. Lineage (NCBI taxonomy): Eukaryota > Viridiplantae > Streptophyta > Magnoliopsida > Fagales > Fagaceae > Quercus > Quercus ilex. Next base: position 44,986,064 of record CM064912.1, on the reverse strand, counting down.
CTTCTCCTCTTCTCTCCCATTGTTATACCTTGAGAGAAGATTTGTATCTAAACACAACCCACATATATTCAAAGTGTAGATAGTGTTTTGTAGCTTGAGAAGCATTGGGTATTTGCCAATATAAGTCAGTGAGGCTTGGTGGATGCAATCAGGTGGTATTGCGGGATTCAAATAATTAGTGAAGACAAGACTCTGAGAAGTCCATTGGTAGTTGGAGCTTGGAGGGTTCAAGTGCTTTGGGTAGATTAGGCTTGGAGAGTCTTTTTGGTATCCTTGTACTCCTACTTATTCACTAGTGAATCATTTTGACTTGGAGGGTCGTGGAGAGGTTTTTCACCAAGTTCTTTAGTTTCCTCTTCAATAACACATCTCGGTGTTATCTTGTGTTTGTATCTTTCTTTCCATACTCTTTAAGCTTTACTTTTATTGTTTATAGAATTTGCTTATTATGCCTTAGAAAGTTGTTCCTATTTCATTGCATTACACTTACTCTCATTCTACATTTAGTTAAGTAGGGCAAAATGAATTGACTCCTTGCAAATTAATTAATTACCCAAGTTAATTAATTAGTCAAATTACATGCAATACCGTGGTAGCACAAACAAATCATCAAATAACTAAATGCAGCGGAAATTGAATTTGACATAGGTGATTTGTTTACAAATAGGGAAAACCACAGAGATAAAACCCCACTGGGTGAATTTAAGGTCACCACTCCCGAGAATCCACTATTATCAATCACAAACGGTTATAAGTATAAAGAATCTTACCAAAACCTTTGGCTTATCCCGAAATACTAATCTACAGTTGAACCTTTATCTCAATACCCAATTAGACTTGTATTGTAGCGGCAATCTCTCCGTTCAATGCACGAATCCCAGTACGTGACTAACCAATGATGCACGAATCCCAGTACGTGACTAACTCACCAACTTGAAGAAGATATTGGCTACAAAGTTCTTTAGTTCATCAACAATGAAGATCAAGAAGCTCGTTCGTCACAAAACCCTTGGCGTAAAGATGCAGTAGCTTCTACAGAGAGAATGATGAACTAGAGCAATTTCTGCCTTTGGTCACACAATGCATGTATTATTCTTGCATCACACTGTGACAGCCCTTAAAATAATCCTTATATATGTTTAGGCTTGTGAGAAAAGAAACCCTACACAAATACATAGGAATATACGTGTAATCAGATCTGAAAAGTCTGATTTCATAATTCTCGACAGATACAGTTTGTGTCGAGAATCTGTCGAGCTTCAACGTTAAATCTCGATAGAAAGGATTTTGTCGAGACTTCTATCAAGCTTTAATGAATAGCTCTTCTTCACTTGTTTCCTGGTCAGATCTTCATGACTTTAACACTTGACTTGAGCAACATGTTTCTTGAAGTCTTAAACACATCCTAGATCTACCCAATTACAAGTAAAGTGCATTTTGTCAAATGATTAGCCAATTACATAAAATATGTCCCTAACAAATCTAACCGTAAGTTTTTATTTGGGGATTTAAACAAGCAATAGTTTTTTCACACTATTTGAGCTTTCACATGGTATCAGAGTAGATACACTTGTTTTGGTTTAATTACTTAAGTGTGATCCTTGACCTTTTGTGTTAATAGCCATGGATAGTGCTTTGTGTGCTTCTTTGCATGTTTTGGATGATGTTGATTGTAACATGCTATGTGTTTGTAAAAATGCCTTTATGAGTGTTTATCCTTATGCTTGTGATGACATGTTACATGACTATTTGGGTGTTGTTAAAATTCCAAATGTCAAACTCTTAAAGAAAAAGTCTAAGAAGTTTCATAAGAATTTGAGCAAGTTCATTTATGAAAAGGATGATTTGATTGCTAAGCTTAATGAATCCAACAAATTGGTTGAAAAGTATAAGAAACTTGCTGAACATTCTTGTGAAAAGTTGAAAGAGTTTGAATGTTTGAATGTGGACTTGGATGCTAAACTTGTTTTGTCTAACAAACTTGTTGATGATATTAAATGTGAAAATTAATCTCTTAAGATACATGCCAAGTGTTTGATTGCTAAACCTATTGCTAAAAAGGAAGAAAATATTTGTTGCAATGATGTTGTGAAGCCCGGTTTTGTGCCTATTGTGAGTTCTACCTCTAAAGACAAATCAATGTACATACCTCCACACAAAAGAAACCATAAAGTGGAGAGAAAGGTTCTTAAGCCAAAACCTTTGTTTAGGTCTCATCCTAGGGATTTGAGTGGATCTAAGTTTGTTTCTACTTGCCATCATTGTGGTGTGATTGGTCATATTAGACCTCAATGTTCCATGTTGAAGACAGAACAAAACCATATTGCTAGATCCCTCCCTAAAAAGCCTAGTGGACCTAAACACATTATTTGTCACTATTGTGGTGCTTTTGGTTATCTAAGATCTCATTACTCTAAGTTTCAAACTCTTAAAAGAATCAAAAGTGATAGAAATTTAGACCCCTTAAACCAACCAGATTAACCTAGTTAATTAGCCAAGTGATTAACTTAGTCAAATTATGCAAATCTAGGTTAACACAATCAATTAATCATATCAAGAAATAAAGCAGCAGAAATATAAATAACACAATGATATGATCACCCAGAAAACCACACGATAAAAACCTGAGAAGGATTTGACCTAGCTATCCTCAAGGTAAACTGAATCCACTATGCGAAAGAATCGAAGTTCATACAAAAGGACTTACAAGCTCCCCGCTCAACTTCCTAATGCTACCTACCAGTAGAACTTACTGACACGACCACATGCAAGCTCCGAATCCACGGACTCCTTCTTTCTTGGATTCTCCAATCAGCTACAAGCACCCACGCTTGTTATTCTTTAAGCTCGAATGGCAGCAACCGAGTTGATCATCAAGATATTGAAATAATCTCTATCTTGAAAACCCTAAGTTTATATGAAGGAAAGCTCCTCAATGATCTCACAAGAGATTCACACAAACAGCAATATGAGCAATAAAGACTTAGAGAGGTTTGGGTTTTAAACCCTAGATACAAAAGAGGCACTCTCTTCTCTCTCTCTAGAGACTCAAAAATGTGGCTTAGGGCCTTTATATAGTGGGAGAAGTAGATCTGAAACCCTAATCCTTAATGGGCTTAAGCTACTGTTTGGGTTGACTTAAAATTCTGCAGATACGATTTTCGATTGATCGAGCCTGTTCTTCGATCGATCGAACCAGGCAGAATATGAAGTCTTCTTCCTGCAGCTTGTATGTTCTTGAATCTTGACTTGAATCACCTTGAGTATTGTCTAATAAAACCTATAGACTCTAAGATCTATATCTAGACAAGTTTGTATTCACGATTTGCCAATTGTTCTAAACATTTAGAACCTAACAAAAAGAAAAGAAAAACTTGTGCTTCTTGGAAGTTGTGCTAAGAAAGCAAAATCAAAGTTGGGAGAAAATTGTATGTTGTTAAAACAAGTTGTTCATGCTCTTACCTCCTTGTCTATGTGTATATTCGGTTCTCATTCTTCCAACCCTTGTCTCTCTTCTCATGAGACACTCACTTCAAACAATTGTTCTATTTAGATGAGGAAGGGTTCCTATGATTGAACTTTTGCTCTTTTAGTTCTTGATCTAATTCTTTCGATTTTTGTAGGACTCTACATGCATTAGATGCTATATCCTCATGCATTTGTGTATCTTGCATTTTTTTTTTTTATGCATTGTTTTTGCTTTTAATCTTACTTTTATGCTTTTGTTTTGTGTGTAAAAAATTCAAAATCACATAAAAAGTGAAAAATCAAAAAGTTTGATCATGTTTGCTTTAGCACATATCTCATATAGAGTTTGGCCTAGTACCTTCGTACTAATGGCGTAGTGTATTTACAAGCTTAGTTTGTTATGTATATACATATTAAATGTGAGTGAAATCTAGAAATCTATGTTTGATTGTTGTAAATAGATCTTCAAGCTTATCATAAATGTCTAGCCAATAGTCTTGATTGATTTTGATACATGTGTAGACTTGTTTTTATATTTTTCCTCACATTTAATTTTTGTTAAAAAGCTCTTCAAACGTCAATCTCTAAAAGGAGAAAGAACTGAAAGAGCCTTACTTCAAAAACTAGTTAGACTAGAAAAAGGTGGAGCAAAATGTATTCAATTTGTATGATGCCAGAGCCAAAGACTTATCCTTTAAAGAAATATAAAAAATTTCATGGCATTGATGCTCAAAAATTGGGTTGTATTGATTAAAATGTATGAAAAATGAAAGCCAAATGAACAGTTTTCAATCAATGTAAACACTTTGGTGAGGAGTCATATATGTTCATTTCTATTAGTAAGATAGTTCTCTTTACTTCATGTTATTTGTGTATGACTTGATTAAATTGATCAGTGAAACTTCATACCACACTATTTGAGCTTTCAATATATATATATATGGCGGTAACCTTGAAACAGTACACTAGTATTAACCAGTACCGAAACATATTGTTCCCTTGTTAGAGACCGCGCCCCCACCCTTTTTTAGGTGTTGGGCCAAACCCACGTGAATGGATTGAGTCATGTTATTGCCTCTCAAAATGAAGGTTCGACTGATTATATTTTTGCCTTTAGATTAAAGGTTTTACAATAGAGTTGCCACTTATTTAATTATTGGAAAAAATAAGAAAACTATAATTGAAAAATTCATCATTTTATTAATTTGAAATTGAATTTACATTGATCATAAGAAATTACATGGCTTTGGTCCTAAATACAATATAAGATAAAGTACATTGCTTTGTTTCCTAGTTACAATCTGTTGGGAAATTTAGACCTCGATTGGTAGAATTAACAAGTTTTAAACCCAAGTTGTTAATTAGATTTATTATGAATCAAACTTGTTAAAAACAAACAAACAAACATCAATATCATGTCAAAATCATGCAGCGGAAAAATAAATAAGACAAGATATGATGACCCAGGAAAACCAATGAAACCAACCAGTTTCACAGTAAAAAACCTGGGGGGAAACCTTCCCGAAAAGCAATCTACTATAGTAAAGAGAAGTTTCAAATCTAGTACAAAACCTTTATCCCTAGACTCTACAATCTCCGTAGATGAACTCACAGCAGAAACCTTCTACCGCTTCAGAACCTCTGAACTCTTCAATATATGAACGCCATCCTTTTTGTTGCACGGATCCTAGTACGTGACTAACTCCTTTGCACGAATCCCAGTACGTTACTCACTCACCAACTTAAGGAAAAAGAATGTTGGCTGCAAAGTTCTTCACTTCGTCAACAATGAAGATCAAGAAGCACTTGGTTACAAAACCCTAAGGCGCAAAGACGCAGTAGCTTCTTTCAGAGAGAATAAGGCATCGGTCACCTTTTGCATATGTTCTCCTTGTATTCTCTTATGTGACGGCCTCTAAAATAAGCCTTATATAGGTCTAGAGTTGTGAGAAAAGAAACCCTATACAAATACAAAAGCCTGGCCCAAAAACAGAAATCTGAATTCCAGTAACCTCGACAGATAGCAGGTGTCGAGAAGGTGTCGAGGTTTAATGAATCTCAACAGATACAGCTATCGAGGAGGTGTCAAGAAGGTGTCGAGGGGACAGAAACTTTCTCGACACCTTCTTGACACCTCAACACCTTCTTGACACCTTCTTGACACCTCCTCGATATCGAGAAGCTAGCAGCACACAAACATAGAGCACACATCTAAATGCATGTAAATACCATTCTAATGCACATGAAATGCAATGTATGACATTTTGAAAACATTTAAGTGCAAACCCAACCCAAAATTTGAAGAAAAACTCATCAATTTTGAAAAACCCCAAAAATTTTCAAAAAAGTCCCAAAACCTAGGTTTCAAAACATGAAATGCATGAAAAAGGAAGGGAAAAGTGATCTTACCAAGTGATTGAAGCAAGGAATGGTCAAGATCCAAGTGGGTTGGAAGATTTGAGTGAGAAAAATGGTGTTTGGGAGAGGAAAAGCCGTCGGACAGATCGAGATAGATCAAGTGAAATGAGAGAAAATCGCGACAGGAGCTTTTATAGACACCTCAGTAATTCTCAACAGTTGAGGTGTCGAGAGGACAGAAACTTTCTCGATCGATCGAGAAGCTATCGAGATTGCGATAAGAATCAGCTGGAGAGCTCGACAGATAGCCAGGTGTCGAGGAGGTGTCGAGAAGCTATCGAGCTATCTGTCCGCAGGTGTCGAGCTATCTGTCCAGCTTTATTGAACACCTTTTCTTCACTTGTTTCTTGGTTCAATCTTCATGGCTTTAATACTAGACTTGAACAACATGTTTCTTCAAGTATTAAACACAACTTAGATCTACCCAAATACAAGTAAAGTGCATTTTGTCAAAGGATTAGCCAACTATATAAAATAGTGACATATGTTCCTAACAAGTGAAACACATATGTCTTAACACAATCTAGAAACTAAAAATTACATGGATAAGTATTGATCTATCAACCCTTGATCTAAGCTCGGAGGCTATGTTACAAGGTGGGAAGGTGTTAGGCACCCACCTTGCCTAGTGAAATTGGTCTTCTAGACTATGGTGACCAATATTCATATCACATCATCCATTATGTTATCAATCAATTTGCATGTTCAATTTAATGTGTGTACATGTGATAAACCCTAATTCAATTTATTAAGCATTGCATTCGGATTGAAAAATAAATTATAGTGAATGTGTGTGAATTGTGATATCCTATATTTAAGGATTTGAAAGAACTATGAAACAAACATCTTTTTCATATTTTTTATGTGGGTTTAAAATCAAAACTAGTGTTATGTATGAACATGTGATGAACAACCAAGAACATGTGAAGAACACATAAGAACATTCAAACATATTCAAAGAATTTAAATAAACACTAGCATGCTTTAATCTTAAATTAACATTATAGCAACATGAAAAACGAGTTAAGGATAGAGATTATACTTGCATGCAAGATCCACACGATGGAGGAGGAGGCTCTTGGTGGAAGTCTTTAGGGTGAAGGAGAAAAGAAGAACTAGGAGAGAGAGAGTAAGTCTCACTCAATATCTTGAGTCTCAAGAAAACTAAGATATAACAAAACTACTTTACTTCACTAGAACTTAAGAAAGGAGAAAAGATGGGGTTTTTATAGTATTAGTGGAGAAAATACGAATAGAAGGTCATTTAATGAGGGTTAACAAAGGATAAAAAAGAATCATGGGTCTAGACCTTACTTTAGACTTTGGGAAAATCTGGTGCATTAAATGTAGAGATTGGTGGGAGTGAGGAGCAAGCAAAATTCGGTTTTTTCATAGCTACTGTAACAGTTTGCAGAGCCAAATTCAAAAAATCATATCTTACTCAATTATGATCAGAATTGTCTCGTTCTTATACTCAAAATGAAGCCTCGAATGTCTCGTTTTTTGAAAAATTAACCTCATTCACAAATTCAAAATATTCTGAGAGATATCAACGAAATGGTGAGCAGATGTCATTTGTTAGAAAATAATTTCAGCACAATTAACATTAATAGATCCCAAATTAGTTTCCAATTAACATTAATAGACTCCAATCACTCCCATTTCAGACTTAATTAGTTCCAAATTTAATCTAATTAAAAGATAATTGCACAAATTACTCATTGAATAATTAATGTTTAACTATCTAATTAATTAAGTGTGTGTAACCTTACCATAAAATGTAGTCCTAGCCAATCAAATTATGACACGTCATTAATCTCAAATTGATTATAATCATAACCAATTGGAATCAATTGTTCATAATCACATATAGTCGAACTCAATTTGTGATGGTGCATCTCGGCCATTAAAACTTAATTTGATGATAACTTTCAATCTGATGGTCTGATTAGGGCTTATGACCAGTCGATTTGATTGTTAAAACATCAAGATCATTTTGGTGAAATGAGATTAAAGATCTAATGGCCAGAATTAAGATGCATATTTCCAAGATGAAATTACCCTTTTATCCTCCATGTGAGGTTAAATGCGGGTTGCAAAATGTGGTATCAACATGAGTTCACTAAAGTTCTAGAGAAGAGACAATGAATGACTTTGTTGCAATTTCGATGAAGAATCACCGGATGCACATTGACCGTGTTACGTTGCTTAATCTATATCTCTAAGGGAATAGGGTGCCTTGAACTGAGATTCCACCCTCCTTTCAATTTATAGAGGAATTTATAGAGGGATGAAATGGTCTTGTGATGAGATTTTGATGGGTACGAGACAAAAGCTTATTGGATAAGAATAAAAAAATTTTATTTTGAATTTAAATTTTCAGGTTTCAACATTCGTCGGTATTTTGATCATAACTTTTTACTCAAAATTCAAATTAACTTTAAACTAATGCCATTTAAAATACAATTCAAAATGCAACAATTTCAATTAAAAATACTCAAGACCAAATTCAAACCTCTACTATGCCAAAAATCACCGCAAGTATGAACTTTAAAATTGTTGCCACTTTCTACGTTTTTAATGATTTTCTGACAAGGTTTTGAATTTCATTTGAGTTTTGAACCAAAAATTTAGACATTGGGGATTGGTTAAGGATAATGAAGATTTAGAAAATAATAAATTTTAATCAAACACTCATTTTTTAGATATTTACTTAAAAGTCAAAATTAAGATCAATTATCCATAAAAATCACATAATCTCATGTGCAATAGTGCATCCTTGTCCTAGAATTAAACCAATGTGACTATGATACATAATTAGTTGTAATTAATTCTTTAAAGGATCAATCAACCATTAGAGCTTAATTTGGTGGAAACTTTTGATCTAATGATTTGATTGAAGCTCATGAAACATCGTTTTAATTGTTAAGACTTCTAGATATGTTTTACTTGAGGAATTTGAAACTTATATAGTTAAAATTATTACTTTTCCCTTGAGTTGTGAAAGGAAGCTTTGCCCTTGATGAAGTTATTCACTTACCATAATGACCATAGTTACTACTTCACTAGAACTAGTACATGAGCGCCACATGTAGGTTATGCCAATATGGGTTTTCTATCTGCTTAACAGCACAAGCACGACTCTCTCTCTCTCTCCCTCACTCTCTCCTCTCATTACGTCACTTCAAATTTGTTAGGATTTTTAGTGTTGGCCAAATTTTGTATCAAATTTCCTTTTGTATTTACATTTGAATTGTATTACATTGTGTAAAAAATGATCAAGAAAGATGATAATGTACAATTTGCAATAATAGGAATTTTGCTCAAGTAAAATTCCAATATTAGGTGAGTTTTTGGGCGAGTGCTCTAGACTTTGAAAATTAGTTAAGGTAAAAAATCTAGCTCAAAATTGACCTAAAATTGGCTTGAGCGAGTCATCACCTAAGAGAAAATTTTGTTTCTTTGTTGTTTTCTTATCCAATCAAGCCTCTTTAGTGACCTTTATATCTACCAAAATCTACCCTAAAATACAAGTGAAAAGGGTGAGACTACCCAAATTCCATAGACATATATTTCTTGTAGCCTCCATAACTTCACCTTCTCCAAATTGTCATAGCCATTGAAAGGAGACCCAAGTCAAACACTCTTGATTCCCTTGTGTGTCTTAGAATTGTGATTGGTGTTGAAAATCATAAATGTTATCCCAAAACTTCAAGTGTCATTAAAGTATCCAAGAAATTGGATTTGTCATTAGCATCTCAACTTACGAAATCAAAAACTAGAAAAGAAAAAGGGTTGGTGTAGTAGGTTACTAGAAGGAGAAGGAAGCTCAGAAACAAGTACATCTACATAGAATTAGGAGGGTTTTGTAAGTGTTTTGATTGCAACTACCTTCATTCGTGAATTAATTTGCTTAACTAGTGCCTTATAGAATTTTCCCCCCTTTGTGGGTTTTTCTATTTGTAACCACATCTTATATTTGGGTGTTTGAGTTAAGATTTGCTGTGATTCATGTTATCCACGTGAATATGAAACTAGCTAATTAATTACTTGAACCAAATTTGAACAAATTGTTTAAATTGGTATATAGCCATTACTAGGGATCTAAATGGTTTAATTTTTTTTCAAAATTTATCGCTCTTTATGACATATTAAGGCAAATTGTAGTTGTTAGTTAATTTAGAGTTAACTCATTCATTTGTGGATCATTCCAATTGCGCAACTTCTATGACATGCTGTAAACACATTATTTTGTATCCATAAATAATATTTAGTCATCGGCCCCAATGCTGAGCTTAAAATATGCTAACCAAGGGTAATTGAAGTGTTCTCAATAGTTCGAAGGTAATTACAACTCAAAAGTACTCAAAATCGCTTTAAAAAGATGCTAAAAAATAACATTTGTTCATTGGTTTGACCATAACTTTTAAGCCTAAAGAATTTTTTAATGAGAATTTTTGAATTGGAAATTAGACTCTTGGGCTTCAATTTGAACCCAAATTTCCCAATTTGGATTTAAAATGAGAATGTTGTGAGTGTTCGATGTTGGGGCATGAATGTAGTCAAATTGTAGGGTTCTTAGTGAGTTTATGTATGTGGCTTCGAGTTGAGTATGCACACTCACGAGGGTGCGTATGCAGCCTTACTTCCAAGTCCCTATACTTTTGCATATTTAAGACCCCAACTCTTCAATCTTAGGATGAGAAAGGTGAATCTTTTTTCTATGACTTCTTACTGTGCTACATAGGATCCATTCATTGTTTGATATAAGGTTAAGTGTTCTTATTTGATTTTTTTTGATGCTATTATATTTTTATGATGTTAATCTAACCATGTCTTAGATTTGTTTAGTTTTTGATTTTGCATTTGTTTCTATAATTCAATCTATACATGAGTTTATTTGTGTCAATAACATGAAATCATTTGTTTAGCTTTAGTTTCTTTGAATTCTTGTTTGATTTGTTAAGATGACCATGATCTTTATGTTATACATGTTAATTTGAAATATAGGTTGACTAAATTTAATTATTAGCCTAGGCTAATTTAATTTAAAAGATGTATATCAAGATGCGTGTGAATCATCGAGACTATGTATGTGGGATTACGATCTATGCATGCAAGATCAAGTATGCGTACGTACCACGAATCTAGATTAGGTTGAAAAATATGTTTTTGGTTGAATTAATTATTTTTCATGTGTTTTGTGGTCTGTTTTACTTCAAATCTGTAGGATTATAATAGTTAATTCATTGCCATGATTTTTCCTTTTTCTTTTATTTCATATTTAATCTGATTTGAATATGTTAAGTATAAAATCCTTTTTGTCAATGCATGCTTATTTGGTTTGATTTAATTATTTAACTTTCAATGTCTAATAATATATGTTTTATTTGAGGTTTTAATGCATTTCCTTCTATGTTGTAATGTAATCTTTGACATGCTGTGTATGTTCCTTTTAATTAATGCTTTGTGTGATTAGAATTTAGGATTAGGGTTCTTTTAATAAGTTTTTTAATTAAATATTTCCTATCAACACATAATGGAGGTTGGCTGATTCTAATTCTCATACCCTAACTCCATTCAATGTTTGGTGCATAGACCTCTGTAGGGGCCCAAGAGGCACAAGTTGGTTCTTGGACCTAAACTAGGTTACAATTTCCAACCTTACATCTTCAGTCCATTCAGCTTAGGCGTACTCCCAAGGTATAAAATCGTGTTTGTGTCTTACATAGGATGATGCACTCTCACCCTGCTAGCATTCATCATTATTTGTGTTGACATTAATAGCATGCTTGACTCTTTCCATCTTGAAGCCATCAGTGTTGTAGTGCATCTTCTCAACCCATCTCTCAAGGTGATTTCCTTCCTTTTTGAATCCACCCTGCCATGATAAGAAACCCATAAATCAATTCAATAGTAGAAGCCACTAATAGTTTATATTTATTTTTTAAAATTCTTTTATTTGTTGGGATTTCATTTTTGTTAATAATTTATCTTTTATTGTTAAAAAATCTATTAATAGTTTTAGCTCAAGTTGTTGCCAGTCGAGTTTTCTTTGGTAACACAAATGGGCATGCCCCTTAGTATTTCAATGTGCATGGTGTGGGAGTTAAAAACACTTTATAGAGGTCCTATACAAGAATTCTTCATCAACACAACTAATTTCTAACAAATGGGAGAGAAGAATCCACAATAGGAAGACTAAGTAGTTAATCAAAGACAGAAAATAGCTAGATCATGCATTTACATATGAAGAAATGATGTTCTTGTGGTACAAAGATGGGTTCTAAGTGATAGATACAATTGAAAAGTTCTAACTATCTTTCTCTCTCTTGTTCTGGCTTAAGTCCTCTCTTTTTTCTGGATCTCCATTCTAGGTGTCCTCCTCCTCCTTTTATAGCCACTTCCCCTCATCCTCTAGCTATCTTGCTCTTAGCTGGATTTGGAGGATACTTGTCCCATCACCTTCTTTTCTTGCCATCTCTTGATCATGAAGGAAGACTTTTAGGGGTGTTTCCACTGTCTAGCTAGTCATTTAGCATTTAATGTGGTTGACATTAGGTGGGGGATCTCATTAATGTGGAAGTGACTATTACATTGGACTTTGCATTTTCTTCATCATGTTCCTCGGGGGGAGTGTGGGTGATGGGTGGTCTTAGCCAAGGGAGAAAGTTGTTCCCCAAGCGATCTTTATGATCTCGGGAAAGATGGTTTAAGGGATTACCTCAATAATGGGCCTCGGGAAAAGTAGGTATCACAGGTTACCTCAGTTGTGGGCCTGTGAGAGACCGGACTGGGTCTCAGAAAAGGGTTTAGGCATTGGCACCATTCCTTTTCAGGATCATATGGAGTTGCTACTTATTTTATAAGTAAAATAAGAAAACTATAAAAGATTACAAAATGTCTTGAATAGTACACATTCTCATTAATTTAAATAAGTACAACTTGATAGAAAGAACTATACATAGCTTTGTTTCCTAGTTACAATCTATCAAAAGAAAATAAGACACTTTTCTACGAATCTAAGATTCTCAAATCCGGGGGCTATGTTATAGGATGGGAAGGTGTTAAGCACTCATTCTACCCAGATAGAATCTGGTCTTCTAGACTTTTAAATACCCATTAAAAAAATAACATGCAAATTATTACGTCAATATTCCTAGATCTATGGTTGGTTAATATGCAAAATACTAGATCTGTTGCATTTATGCAAGGACAAATCACATCTAAATTTTATTTCTAGGAAAATGATTTTTTAAGAGAAGTTTCAAATCTATTATTAGGCAAAATGAATTTTTTGATAAAAAATTCAAATATGATTTTTTAAAATAACAAGGAATGGATTTTAAAAAGAGTTCCCAAATCTGATTTCTTAATTAAAGAATAGAATGAACCTCCAAGAGAAAATTTCAAATCTGATTGTTTAATTAAGAAACAGAATAGGTTTTGAAAGAAACTGTAGATCCGATTTTTCAAAATAAGAATGAATGAATTTTTAGAATAAAATTTCAGATCTGATTTTTGTTTTTTAGAAAAGAATAGAGGTTTAAAAAAAAAACAGATATGATTTTTGGGTTCAGAAAACAATGGAGATTTTGAATATAAATTCAAATTTGATTTTTGGATTAGAAAAAGAATAGAGATTTGAAAAATAAATCCAAATCTGATTTTTGGTTTAGGAAAAGAATAGAGATTTGATTTAAAACATCAAATCTGATTTTTGTTTTACATAAAGCAACAGATCTAGGATTTAATCATATGCATTACATAACTACATGAACAAAACACATGCACATAAACAGACATTCATCATATAATCACTCAAAAGAAAAATTAAAACAAACAAAAGAAAGAACATGTTAGAAATGGCATGGAGAATTAATAAAAAGATGGAAACTTACCTGCATCAATGCATCAATGAATTTTGCAAGGGAATGGGGAAATCACTTTAGAGTTAGAGAGAGAGTGAGTCTCTCTAAGTCCTAAAGAGATTGTACTTAACAGAAAAGAAAGTCCTAAAGTTGAATTTTCAGAATTTCTTTTACATTAAGAGCAGAGGGGTGCTCAATTATGATTTTAATTCTGTATTTATAGAGGTGTTGTGCTTAAAAAACAAGGTAAGGTTGCTTAGAAAATCAGTGGCCCCGAGTTCGATCAAATTTTATCCTTAAAAAATTGAATCTGATGTGTTTTAAACTTGATCTAAAAGTTTTTGGGCCGGGCCTTGAGGTTGTGCCAATCGGCACTGTGGAAGTGCTGATCGGCACTCCTAAAGTGTCGATTGCCGATTCAGTGCTAGCCCATTTTCCTCTTTTGGTTCAATTTGGACTCTTTTTTAGGGGTTTTTTGAGTCGGGAATTGCACTTGGACGTCTTTTAAACTTGTATTCCAAAATAAATCCCTTTTAATTTGATAATCAGGTCCTTAAAATAATAATTATCTGAAAGATAATTATTTTAAAAAAAACTTAATTATTAGCAACTCCCTTATTATCTGATTATGCATTTTATTACTATGCAACCAAGCTTATCTTTGATCAAATCCTACAGCCAATCACATAAATTACTTAATTAATTTTAATTGTTGACCAATTAGAATTAGTTTCAATTAATCACACCCGATTAGCTTCACCCACATAAGATGCATGCAAACCGTGAAAATTTGATCTTGTGTTATCTTTCAATCCAATGGTCCAATTGGGAATCGGGCATATCGTTGTGATCATTAGAGTCTCAAGATTATTTTGATGACATGTGATAGATGATTTAATGCATGAAATGCAATTATGATTTTTGGGTATTAAGAGTGATCATTTTAGTTATCTTCCAAGATTAAATTATGGGTGCAAAATTAAGTGTCTACAGAATGCCCTTCATTGACAGAGCTTGAAAAGTGAATGTCAACGTAAAACAAAGACACTGATTTTAGTAACCATGATTTAATTGAGGTTGATTTTTCAAAGATTTCCTAGCCCTAGAACTTAGAACCTTAGGACATAGAACTAGTATTTTATTGTCTTACTAAAAATGAGAACCTTAGCCCTAGATTTTATTTGCTTAGTCTGATAATCTAGAGGTTACTAAGAACTATATCCGCTCAATTTGAAAATCTTGGAGTCGATTGAGAGCTGTATTTGCTTAATCTGGAAATTTGGGGGTGACTGAGAACTATATTCACTCAATTTAGAAATCTAAAATCCGACTGTAAACTGTATTCGCTCAATATAGAAATCTAGAAGCAACTGAGAACCGTATTCGCTTAATCTGAAAATCTGGAAGCAACTTTGAACATATCCGCTCAATCTGAAAATCTGGAAGTCGATCGAGAACTATATTCGCTCAATCTAGACATTTGGAAGCCGACTGAGATCTATATTCACTCAATCTAGACTTTGTGGTGATTGAGAACTGTATTCGCTCAATCTGAAAATCTAGAAGCCGACTGAGAACTATATTCGCTTAATCTAGACTTTGGACTTTTCCTAAAATGGACAAAGAAAATTGAATTAGAATTGTGATGATTAAGACTTTATCTGCTCAATTTTTGGAGATGTGGAATTTTTCTTTCCCTTTTGTTTCACCAAGATAAACAATTTTGTGAAACTCCCTTTCTTTCTTGGAAAATCTCCCTTTTTCTCTTCTTCTTTTTTTTATTTTATTTGAAAGTTTGACCCATTAATTCTTCGAAAATCTTTGAGGAATTTTAGAAATTTTGAAAACAAATTTTCCTATATTCTCTTATTTTACTTGTAAGATCTCTCTCTTTTATTTTCTCTTTTTTTTTTTTTTTTTTTTTTTTTGAATCATTCATTTGAAAAAGTCTCTTATATATATATATATATATATATAAAGAAATTGATTCCACAAATTTTGGAAACACTTTTGAAAAATTTTAAAAACCATTTTTCCTTTCTTTCTTTCATCCTTTTTGCAAAAATCAAAAATCCTTTCTCATCATTTTTTTTTAATCTATGGAGAATTCTAAAAATTTGAAAACAAATTACTCCTACTTTCTTTTCATTTTTCTTTTTCTGCTTTTTCTTTCTACTTTTTTTTTCTTGGGTAAGTTAACTCAAGTTTGACTGAGTCAACTCAATCAAACTTGAGTTGACTCAATAACTAAAGTGAAAAAGACGAGGGGGGGAGGGGGGCAAATTTATCTTCCCTTTTTATTTTTGCTTCATCTTGTCCGCAAACTTGGATATGAAGCAATTAAGAGCAGCAGTCATCTCCGTGAGATGTTGTACCTCCTTTGGACTCCTCGAGAGTCTCAAATTCTGCAAAACAGAAATTTGTTCTGGATTTACTTCAATTCCCCAGTGGGTGACCAAATAATCGAGAAACTTTCCTAAGCTTACTTCGAAGGCATATTTGAAGGTGTTTGACTGTAAACGATGTTGTTTAAGCATCTCATAAGTCTTGGTTAGTTCTAAAAAGTGGTCTCCCACTATTTCGCTCTTCACCACCATGTCATCAATGTAGGCTTCCCTGTTTCTCCCTAGTTGTCCACCAAATATTTTAGTGACTATCCTCTGAAACATGGACCCTGCATTCTTTAATTCAAAGGGCATGACTTTGTAGTGGTAATTACCCGTGGGAGTTATGAAAGAAGTCCTGATAGCCCTGAAAAGCATTAAGAAAAATCATACTCGGGTGCCCAAAGGTGGCATCTACAAGCTGATCTATTTTTGGTATTGGGAAGGGATCCTTTGGACAAGCTTTGTTCAAGCCCATGAAGTCCACACACACCCACCATTTCCTAGTCTTCTTCTTCACTACCACGATGTTGGCCAACCATTCCAAATAGAAAACTTCTTTAATGGCTCCAGCCCCTTTCAACTTGTCCATTTCCTCTTTAATCGCATTAGAGTGAAAATCCGAGGATCTCCTTGGGTTTTGTTTCTTCGGAGTGCGTTTAGGGTCCACATTGAGCCAATGGCAAATGAACTCCAGATCTATCCCTGGGGCTTTATAGGGACTCCAAGCAAAAACATCTCTGTTACTAACTAGGAAGAGTAATAATTGTACCTTTTCCGAGAACGGAAGGCTTTTGCCGATTTGGAAGTACTTATCCCCAACGTCTATGTACACTCTTACCAATTTCTCACACTGCTCTTTCGGGGCAGACTGTAGTTGCAATAACTCTCTAGATGGCTTAGGCTGTACTTGATGTTTATGTCCAATAGTGGCTATCAGGCATTGCCGAGCTGCACTCTGGTCCATCCAAAATTCATAAACTCCTAAATCAGTAGGGAATTTCACTTTCTGATGCAAAGAAGAGGGCACCGCTCCCATAGATTGATCCAAGGGTGGCCAAGAATGGCTGTGTAGGGAGAGTAGGAATGCACAACTATGAAATCCACTAGTTCTTTCCTTCCCCCAATCTCCACGGTAAATTGAATCTAACCCGTTGGAGTTACTATAGTCCCATCAAACGCCACCAAGGGAGTATCATACTTTGACAAATCCTTCTAAGTGAAGCCCATACCTCAATATAAATTAGAGTACATAATCTCAGCCACACCCCTTTAGTCTATCATCACTCTTTTTACATCAAAATCGGCAATCCTCACTGTTACCACTAATGCGTCGTCATGAGGTTGGATAGTCCCCTCCTTGTCATTTCTTTAGTTGGTTGGTGACCCATCTCTACCTCCGAGGTAGGTGCCACAGTCGAAATCCAAAGAGCCACTTACCCAGCACTACTTGTGATCTTGACTGCATGAATTACCTCAATAAGGCCTAGCGATGGGGCCAAGACTTGTGAACCACTTGCCCCTTGCCCACCTTAAGGTCGGTGGCAATCTTGAGCTGTGAACTCCTTCATTTGCCCAACCTTTTCCAACTGACTTAAGTGATACTTCAAGTTCTGCAGTCCTCAGTGGTATGGCCTCTTTCCCAGTAATAAGAACAATACAAATTTTGGTTCCTCCGAGAAGCGTCCCTACTCATCTTGTTCAACCAATAGAAATAGAGCTCATTCTTTATCTTATCTACGATTCAATAAACTAGTTCCTTGATAATGAGTTCACCACCTAGGATCTCTGCTGCTGTCTTTAGGGGTAGAAGTCCCTTCTCGGTCAAGGAGGATAATCCAACCTGGCCTCTTTCCTTTCTACCACGAGTGCCTTAGACTTGGAATTTACTTGCAACTGGTCATCCTCCAGTCTTTTGTACTCTTCCACCCTCTCCATTAGCTTATGCATATCTGTGATAGGTATCAAGGTGAGCAAAGTCCTCAACTTGGAATCAATAACAAGCCCAAGCTTGAAAGTGCTAGCAACAACCCCTCCATTATTTCTCCTAATTTCGTTATACAACTCCCAGTATCGATCAGAGTACGCCCTAAAAGTTTCTCCTTCTTTCATTGACATAGCAATCAATGAGTCAAAAGGTTTTGGGACTCTGCTGCATGTCACAAACCTAGCACCAAATGCTCGAGTCAGCCATCATAACTATGAATGGAGCTTTTCTCCAAACTATCAAACCACTTCATAGCCATAGGTTTGAGGCTGAAAGGAAAAATCTTACTCATCAATGCCTCATTCTTAGAGTAGATGGTCATGCTTTGATTGTAGTGAGTAACATGCTAGACAAGG
The DNA here is from genome assembly GCA_032727855.1 of Quercus ilex subsp. ballota. Lineage (NCBI taxonomy): Eukaryota > Viridiplantae > Streptophyta > Magnoliopsida > Fagales > Fagaceae > Quercus > Quercus ilex. The sequence continues at coordinate 44,967,580 of CM064912.1, read as the reverse complement.
TCGGACTTATCGTCATAGTTCAGAAAGATGGGCTTGACAAATCTCTAGGGTAGGTCAATGCTCTTTATTTCCTCGAAAAATGAGGAACAAGATATCTATTGCAAGGCCCTACTCATAGCATCATTCCCTAAATTTTGAGGAGTTGATGGTTCCCCATGGCCTACTTGTATCTTGAACCTCCTTGGCAAAGCTTCTCCCATTGCTATCCGTTGGGGAAAAGGCCCCCTACTCCTATCCCTCCGTGGGGGCAAATCCACCCTTCTATATCTCCTAGATGGAGAAACTAACCTATTCCTGTATCACCGAGGTGGGTAATCCCTCTTATCTTTATCTCTTCGATGACTCCCTTTGCTATTTTCCTCTTCTACGGGAATCTTCCCAGACGGGGCTAACGTCTTAGCGATTTTAGAGCTTCTCTCTTTACCTGACATCTTGCTGTGAGGCGAGCACTTAAGCTCTCAACCTATCCATCTCTTGGTCCCTGCTAGAACAAGACGGTCTTGTAGAATTGGTGACCAATCTTTCCTTGTGAAAGGGAAGGGACCCCCTTTCCTTGCTGCAATTCCGTGGGACTGCTCTAGAACTTCCCTTCTTACCTCGGATTGCAATTGCTTATTTTCGGAGATGGATTCTTCTGAGATGCTTGGCTAAGATTGATTGGGAGGCCCCCATTCCTTGCCTGATTCATCATCTTTCTATTTGAACTAGCTCTTAATCCTATTGCTTAGTGGATTTCCCACAGACAATGCTAATTATGGGAGTCAAAAACACTTGATAGAGGTCCTAAACAAGAATTCTTGATCAACACAACTAATTTCTAACAAATGGGAGAGAAGAATCCACAATGGGAAGACTAAGTAGTTAATCAAAGACAGAAAATAGCTGGATCATCCATTTACATATAAAGAAATGATGTTCACGTGGTACAAAGATGAGTTCGAAGTGATAAATACAATTGAGAAGTTCTAACTATCTCTCTCTCTCTCTCTCTCTCTCTCTCTCTCTCTCTCTCATTCTTGCTCAAGTCCTTTCTTTTTTCTAGATCTCCATTCTTGTTGTCCTCCCCCTCCTTTTATAGCCATTTCCCCTCATCCTACAGTTGTTCTACTCTTAGCTACATTTGGGAATACTTGTCCCATCACCTTCTTGCCCTGCCATTTCTTGATCATGAAGAAAGACTTTTAGGGGTGTTTCCACTGTTCATGCCAGTTATTCAGCATTTAATGTGGCTGACATTAGTGGGGGATCTCATTAATGTGGAGGTGACTGTTACATTGGGCTTTGCAGTTTCTTCGTTATGTTACTCGGGGGGAGTATGGATGACTAGTGATCCCAGCTGAGGGAGAAAGTTGTTCCCTAGGCGATCTTTGTGATCTCAGGAAATATGGTTTTAGGGATAACCTCGATAATGGGCCTCGGGAAAAGTAGGTATCACGAGTTCCCTCGATTGTGGGCCTAGATTGCCTCTTTCTACCAGAAGACCCTTTTATCTCTCATCGATTGTGGGAGGAATTCCTGGTTCCACAATACCTAATTCTAATTTTTAATATCGTTTCCTTTTTCTACATTGATTTCAACAATTAATGATTTTACAAAATCAAATCAGGCCACTAAATTTCAAACTTTAAGTTGTACAATAAAGTAAAAAGAAAAAAATTAAAAAAAGAAGAAGAAGAAAAGAACCCAATTGTAATATCTCATTTCCTTTCATTTTTCCAATAGCATTGTGCCATTACTAATAGAATTTACGGCAGGCTATCCAAACTAACATTTAACCAAAATTATATCTATAACCCGTAAAAATGAACTTTGCATTGGGCTCAACAATGTATTACGCAATTCTATCAAAAAAAAAAAAAAACAATATATCGCCTAATTGCTAATGAATGGACAATACCTTAATACACTACTGAGATACTATCCATTGATATTAATACACCAAATTTTTATAAAAAAAAATTATTCTGACCCTCTCTCTCTCTCATCAATGATCAACATACATCAGCAGTGGTGCATAAATCTAGTGGTGGTGGTGGTGGTATTATGTCGGTGGTGGTGCATCAAAAGGTGGTAGATAGATCTGGGGGACGATGACAACGGTAGAAGCCAAATTACATACCAGCCTTTGTGGCTAATATGTACAAGATGAATCAAAATTCAATTAATGAATAAAAGCCAGATTTTTCTATATATAAAACTTGCATCATTAATCCAACATAATCTGCAGATATTTTATACTTGTTTTGTTTGGTCAAGGAGAATGTAATCGCATCCTAAACATATACAGAAATTAATGAATTGTCAAACATAATTCATTTTAATGTGAGGGGGAAATTTTTATTTTATTTTATAATGATACCAAGATTATGCATTCAATTCTATTTCACACTTTCATCTTTACTTTTTCCCTGACCTCTTTGTTCCATTCTTTTTACTAGTTCTCAATTCTCATACATATATTTTTCTCTCCCCTCCTTAATGAGGTCACATCTGACACTACATTAGGAGCCCATTGTCTCTTGAAAAACCTAATGTTTGATTAGTAGAGATAGCATGTTAGTTCTAAATCTGACCAGGAATGAAAAATGTTCAATTCAACTAAAAATAGGAATGTCTCCAGCAATGCCCATGTTGATAATCTAGGGCCAAAGAAATCAAGAACTGAAGATTGTCAATGCCTGCAGAATAAAACTTATATGTTAAGACCAATTCTTAGAATTCTCTCCAACAAGTGTGATACTTAAAGAAGATAGCAAGCTAAAAATCAAGCCCCTATTAGCTATAATGAGTTCACTTTAAAATTTATTTGTACTTCCACACCATTACTATTGAAGTATGGCTCAATGTCCAGCATTATTAATTATGCAGCTCAATAGACAAGAACAGTTAAAAAAAAAAAAATCAAACCCAATATGAAAGAATCATACAGGAGCAAATGTACAAATTAAGCTCCTAATAAGTTCAAGCAAGGGCAAAGAACAATTTTGTAACTCTATAAGACAAAATTTTGACCCTTTCTAGTTCTGTTATGGTGTTTGACTCTTATCCACAACATTAAATCGAACCCTCATGACGTGAACTTGGTAATTTCATAGTATTTCTTGAATAATTCCATGCTAGTTGAATGAGTTTTAGAATTACAACCTCCCTCTTTAGTAGTCAGACATGCATGCCACCCCCTCATTCTTTTTGCACCAACTGCTGTATATCTCCCATTTCCAGCTCTTGTCTATTCCATTCTCCCTCATTTTGAAAGATCATTTCAATTTGCTCCAAAGTCTTCCCTTTTGTTTCTGGAACACATGTGTGGACAAAAGCAACAGAAAAGGCTGAAAATACAGCGAAAACAAAGAAGGTTCCCCCTACCGTAATTGCACGTGACACTGAGAGGAAGGACATAGCAACTGCACCACTACTGACTCTACTACCAACTGCCCCAAGGGCAGATGCTTGAGCTCTTAGCCTTAGAGGGAAAATTTCAGATGACATTACCCAACAAATTGGGCCAATTCCTACTGAGAAGAAAGCTACATTTCCACAAACTGCTAAAATTGCTAATCCAATCCCAATTTTCTCTTTCCCCATGAAAGTTAGAGTAAGGCTTAGACCAATTAAGCAAGTAGTCATTCCAATTGTGCTCACATAAAGCAGAGGCTTTCTCCCCACTTTGTCAATAAGAAATGTAGCAACCAAGATGAACATAGTTTTGGTAAACCCAACAGCAACAGTTGCTGCAAGAAGCTGAGTATTGCCTTTAATTCCAGCATCTTTGAAGATCGTGGGGCTATAATAAACAGTTGCATCAATACCTGTAATCTGTTGGAAACATTGGATTCCACAGCCAGTAATTAGCATCCGTCGGACTGGTGGAGAAGGGTATAATATTTCATGCCACACAGCTTTGGCTTCATACTTCTCAGCATTAGCCATCCCAGCAGCTACCTGTATTTCTGCCAATCTTTCTTCCACTTCTCTTTCACTCTCATTGGTTTTTAGCAGCACTTCTCTTGCTTCCTCAATCCTGTTCTGCATAACTAGCCACCTCGGAGATTCAGGAATCACAAACAACGCAAATCCCATAAAAATTGAGGGAAAGATTCCGACACCAAGCATGATCCTCCAGCTTAAATGTGCGGGCAGTCCTGAAAAGGCATAGTTTGATACATATCCAAGAAGGATTCCTAAATTTACAAATATCTCAGGAAAGGAGGTAAGAGATCCTCTGGCGATGGCAGGTGATATCTCAACAATATATACAGGAGCAATCATGACACCAAAGCCAATTCCTATTCCAGCGAAGAGCCTACCTATCATCAATACTCGAAAATTAGGAGCAAAAGTCATTACAGCAGCACCGGTCTGAAAGATTATGGCTGCAAATGCAATTGTCCATTTTCTACCGATGGCATCTGACGTTTTCCCGGCAGCTAAACTACCCAATAAAGAAATTATGCTTAAAATTCCAACAAGAACCTCTTCTTGCACCTCTGATATCTTCAGATCTTCCTGAATGAATAAAATTGCTCCACTCATAACACCCACATCTGCGAAGTAATTAGCACATATTGTAACCACAGATTTGGAGTACACTCAATTAACCAGCCTAAATAACAAAACAATAATGAAGACTGGTGCAAATAAAGGTTTTACATATGACCTTATACACACTAACACAAACAAAGCTGATAAAGTGTCAATTTTTGCATATACACATGTAGCCCAAAAACATTATTACATTTTGATTGCTTTAGGTAGAATTTTGCAACTCACCATGCTAACTCAACAGTCTAGAGTAATTAAGGAGAAAATATTTTAGTTTTGATAATGTTTTAAATTGATCAACAAAGTTTGTTACTTGGTAGTTTTGCACTAACTGCTGATAAAAAAAAAAAAAAAATTGCACTAATTGACATGGGATAAAATATTCTCTTCATTTGGAACATTTTGATAAACTGGCATGCCTGGATCTCCATGTGCATTCATTCTTATCTAAATTGGCCACAACAAAGTCCTTTAGTCCAAGAAGTAGATAAGGAAAGCACATTATAGGCACATGAGCCAACTGCCTACACGGTCTGCAACATCTTAACAGGAAAGTAATTGTCTTTACACATTAAGAGGAAATTTCACCTTGATTTTATTCTACCACTTTTCCCCAATGAGCATTTTCTTCCCTCATGTTCATTTTCAGGTTCTTACCAAACAATTCCCCATTAATTACATAACGCATACTATGAAAGATTAAACAAACACCATGCATTTCTATATTCAATCACAGTCATTATTTCAGAGCCCCATAATCCCCAGAGTCCAAATTCCCAAAAGAAAAGAATGTTAACATTACATCACACAGAATTCTACCAAATAATCAGATCAGAGATTTTTTTTTTTTTTTTTTTTAAAAAGAAAAAGAAAAAGAAAAAGGATATTATCATTGTGGGTTCTAAATTCTAATGATCAACCAGATCAAAGTTAGACCATATTGAAAAGGTGACAAAAAGGAAAGACAAACCATATCCAAGAAGCACGGAATTGAGGGAGGCAAAGATGGCACAGAGAAACACAAATTTCTTGGAATTAGAATTCTTCCTTGTCATCACCATGCCATCACTGTACAATGCCAAATCCTCCTCTATGAAATCAGAATCCATCCTCTTGTATTTGTTTTTGCTTCCAATATGAACCTCTCCCACCCTTTCTTCATTCCCATTTTCCTCACCACCCGCCAAGCCCATCTCTCTCTCTCTTTCTTCTCTTCTATAATAATATATATATATATATATATAAATGTTTGTGTGAGTTTTAGCTTTTATATATGAATATACAAATGTAAAAATAACAATGGTCTGTGGTGGTGGTGTTCTATAATCTAGACTGACAATATTCAGACAAAAGAAAAGAAAATGTTAGATCTGGGATTGGCATAGGAATGAAGTAAAAACGTTGTTAAAAATGGTGGGGGCTGTTATTAGTATTAAGGGGGTTGGGGCCCAAAATTGCTCTTTTTTGTTTTTTGACTTTTTTCACAAGGATGGGTGAGGAGGACATTCTCCTTCCTGCCAGTGAGGAATGTGGGGCCCTGTTTTTTCCTCCCTACTGTATTTTCGTAGGAAACAACGGATATTTCCAAACAAAGCTTGTAATCCGACACCGTTGATTTAAAACTGACGGTAGTTGTTGCACCGACAACAAGTTCCGCGTCTTTTTCACGTGTTTAGCCAGCTTCCATTTCTATTGGAAATAACCCTTTTTTTTTTTTTTTCTTTTTTTCTTTTTTTTTTTTATGGAATTTGGAAAAACATTGTTCCAACATATAAAAAAGAAAATATATTACATTTGTTATACGCTAAATATGTTTGATATTTATCTCAAAGTCTAAGGATGTTTTTGTGTAAAACTTTTTCATTTTTTCTTTTACAATTTAAAATGGAGTAAAGTTAGGTGGTTTTTTTTTTTTAATCGGAAATATTCTTAATAAATAATTTTAAATAATACAGATAAAGTGAAACCCTTCAAATCAATTTTTTTTTTTAAGTAAAAAATATAACAAGTCAAATAGTTCAAATTAGAAGGAAAATTAGAGATTATGAAGAGATATGTGTGTCTATAATGAAAATTGAATTAACAAGCCATCATTATATAAAATAAAATTTAAAAAAAAAAGCAAAAATTTGAACTTAAAAAACTAAGCAAATAAATTTTTATTTAAAATAAAAATTATGTTTACAATATTTTTATAAAAAATTTTAAGTGGTAGGTTGATATTGACTATTATTGGTGGATTAAAAAAGTAATTTAAATAGTGAGTTATTAAAAGGGGAAAAAAAAAACTTATATAAAGAGTTGTCAAATTGTTAGATCTTTAATTTGTGGTTGTTGTAGTTTGGAAAGTAAACTATTAATATCCAAACAAAGATATCTTACCCTTTTTTAAGCAATTAATACATTACATTCTTTATTTGTAGTCAAAGTAATCGTTGAATCTAGATAATGTCCATTTTTTTTTTTTAACTTCTTATTATTGAAAATTTTAGAAATTTTGTTGATGATAAGTTATTTAAAAGATAAATTAGCCATTAATAGAGGAAGGTAAATCCTCAAGCCAGATAATATATATTATCCCTAGCGTGCAAGGTAATAATGTGTTTTACCATTAAGGCTCTTGATTTTGTGGTCAAGGTTTTTTTTTTTTTTGAGAAACCGGCCTAGAAGCCCAGGCAGGACTTTTATTCCAACTGAAAACCATTAAACAGAGTCAGCAAAAGCCAAGGAAATAATTTCCCTGGGAAAGTCTTCTAACCAAACTTGGGACACTGAACCTACTCTAGCCTTCTTAGCAAGGAAGTCTGCTACCTTATTACAAGTACGGGGAACATGACTAAAATCACAAAACTGTAACTGGGATGTTTGTTGCATAACATCATCAAGGATATGCCCATACACGGACTGGTCTACTTGACCGTGTTTGAGGGCCTGAACAATGATTGTGGAGTCACCTTCAAAGACTACCTCGCTGATGCCAATCTCCCTGGCTAGTTGGGCAGCTTGACGGCATGTGAGAGCTTCCACTTCCTCCACTGTTTGCGGCAGTGGTATGTGTCTTGAGAGGGCACCAATAACTTCAGCATTGGAATCTTGAATCACCACTCCAATTCCAGCTGCATTGATGTTGCTGAACACGGCTCCGTCGAAGTTAGCTTTAAACCGTGGATGATCTGGAGGTCGTCACCAGTGGCGACTCCAAGAATTTTTTCTAGAGTGGTCCATAAGAAACTTAAATTATACAATATTTAATAAAAAAACATAGTTATATCTCATTATCATTGCTACAAGCTACATCTCTTTCAAAATTTTAGTTAAATAAAATTTTGATTGGATTTTTCTTTTTGTTTGTAAAGGCCTAATATATTAATTGTTAAAAAGATCAAAGTTTGACTACAAACTTATTTGTAGCCTAAAACTACAATTTTCACTAAACAAATTAACATAACTACATATTTTGATAATATAACCATTGAATTGTATGTTTTTTATGTTCTTAAAACACATGTCAAGTTTTATGTCAATCAGATGTTATTTACTATTTGATCCATAAACTTATTTTTTGCGTATAATTTTAGACTACAAAAACTCCAAAATTAAACATTTGATTGATGACATAAGCTATTTATCTTTAATCTTCTTGAAGTTTTACAAGAATGGAGGATAAAAGAAGAAAAAAAAATGTAATCTAATTGTGAAATTGTTAAAATTCATATCTATTAAAAAAATATTGAGTGGAGTTGTAGCCTTAATCTACAACCAAGATTGTTGCTAAACTTTGTCCAAAGTTTTTTTTTGTTTTTTGTTTTTTTTTGTTTGTTTGTTTGTTGGGGTCCAAAGTTTAATTATATTGGACCTAAAAAAATTTAGGGTGGTCACACATTTTTTTTAAGGTAAAAAAATCATAAATTTTTTAAATTTTATATATAATAATGACTTTTTTTCCAGGTCAGGGTGGTCTTGTGACCACCCTGACTCTAACTTTGAGCCGCCAGTGGTTGCCACTGATGCGTGATATGTAGTTGATCAAGTGTGGGCAAATTTGGCTACGCATTGATGTACTCCTGAAGCAAACCACCTGCCACTGAGAGTGTCTGATCTAGCAGATGTGTTGGGCGATTCAGGCATACTGCGTTCCGTTGATTCCACAAAGACCAAGCAACGAGAATGAATATTTCAACTCTGTAATCCTCAATAACCTACAAAAAACTAGCAAACAAGTTAGAAAAATTGCCCGGCTGGGCATGCACCAAGGGGTTCGTCCAACTTAGTGTCTACCAGACCCCTTCCACTACATTACAGCTCCACACCACATGAACAACATCTTCTGGGACAGAGTTACAGCTGCTACACAATTCCAAATTCACCACTTGTCGACGAGCAAGATTAACCATTGTGGGAAGGGCCTCATTACAAGCTCTCCAAGCAAAATACTTCACTTTGGCAAGAACGCGTAGCTTCCATAAACCTATCCAAAAAGACTTCTAGGGGCCCAGATTTGAGCTACTTGGATTATTGGCTAAACCATTAGATGCCAACAATCTGTAAGCACTTCTAGTAGTAAATTTACCAGAAGGATTTATGGACCAAATCAATTGGTTGGGGGGTAGTCTGATGCTCAATGATATGCTCAATATGTTTTCGGCTTCTTAAGGTGCAAACACCTATTTGATCAAGTCAGCTTTCCATTCTTGAGTGTTTGTATCAATGAGGTAGCTCACCTTCGAATCAGGTGGGATAGAGGGAAGGGGAGAGGTGACCTTCTTGTAGCATTAGTCTGGTAGCCATTTGTCTTCTCTAATACCCATTGAATTACCATCACCAATACGCCATACCATCCCATTCTTCACTACTTCTCTAGCACTAAGGATGGTTTTCCATGCATAAGAACCAACTTTGGACTTGTTTGCTTCCAAAATCAATTTGAGAAAAATCTAGCCTTAAAAACTTTAAAGGACAAGGAATCAGGATTGTTCATCATACGCCACACTTGTTTAGCCAACAAAACTTCATTGAACTTCTCAATCTCCTTAAAACCCATACCTCCATCCTCCTTAGGACTACACAGACGCTCCCACTTTACCCAATGAATCTTTCTAGTATCTCTATTGTATCCCCACCAAAATTTTCGAATTATCACTTCAATATCCTTAATCAAACATTTTGGAAGTTTGAAACAGCTCATGGAGTAAGTTGGGATTGCTTGGATGATAGCTTTTATAAGCACCTCTCTGCCTGCCTTAGATAATACCTTCTTTTTCCATCCTTGTAATTTTTTCCAGACATGCTCCCGAATGTATATAAAGCTTTGTTTCTTTGCTCGCGCTACAAATGCAGGTAGACCCAAATATTTTTCATAATGTCTTATTGAAGGCACACCCAAAATATGTTGAATGCTAGCTTGAAGATCAGGTTGAGTATTGGAGCTAAAGAAAATGTTGGTTTTGTCTCGGTTAATCTTCTAACCTGACTCCTTATCGTAAATAGATAGGATGTCCAGAATTACCTGGCATTCTGATTCTTTAGCTCTACAGAATAGGACATTATCATCAGCAAAAAATAAGTGAGAGACATGTGGCCCAATTCTACAAATTGAGACCCCCTTGATGAGTCCTTCACTTTCGGCTTTGTGTAATAGACCTTGTAACCCCATAGCACACACCAGAAACAAATATGGGGAAAGAGGATCTCCCTGTCTCAGCCCTCTACTAGGCTTTATATTATCAACGGGCTCCCCGTTAAGGAGAATGGAGAAAGACACCGAGGTTATACAAGCCATGATCATGCTAACAAATTTGTCAGCAAAACCCAAGTGTAGCATAGCTCTCCTCAGAAACTCCCACTCAACTCTATCATAAGCTTTGCTCATATCCAGTTTAAGTGCCATAAACCCAACTTGCCCTGTGTTTTCTGTTTCAAATAATGCAAAGTTTCAAATGCTACCAAAACATTGTCAGTTATAAGTCTCCCTGATAAGAAAGCGCTCTGAGAATCAGACACAACATAAGGCAAGATCATTTTCAGACAGTTAACCAACACCTTAGCAATAAGTTTATAGACCACATTGCAAAGACTAATAAGGTGAAAATCAGAGACCTTTTTTGGGTCCTTGATTTTTGGTATAAGAGAAATAAAAGTGTGGTTTAAAGATTCAAGTACAAACCCAGAATTTAATGCAGTTAAGACAACATTTGTAACATCACCTCCCATAATGTGCCAAAAAGATTTATAGAAAACATGTGGCATACCATCCGGTCCTTGGGTAGTGAGAGGGGACATTTGATTTAGGGCTTTGTGAACTTCCTCAGCTGTGCAAGGTTGTAGTAATCTTGTATTCATTTCTGGAGTAACAGTTGGGAGCATACCATTGAGAACATCATCAAACCCAGACGGATTCGAAGAGGTGAAAATATTAATGAAATATGCCTCAACCAGCCCACCCATGCGACTTTCATCCTCAGTCCAAAGTCCATTATCATCCTCAAACCCCAAAATATAATTATGCTTGTTCCGCTGATTTGCCTTGCAATGGAAATACCTAGTATTTCGGTCACCCTCCCTCAACCAATTCACACGGGATCATTGCTTCCACATTACTTCTTCCTTGGACTTAAGCCCTTGAATTTCCACTCTTAATTTGTTGATAAGAGCCGGATTGGAACTGTACATACCAGCCTCCTTAGCCCAATTCAATTCCTTTAATTTTTTTGCCAATGAAATCTGAATATGCCCAAAAGTCTCACGGTTCCAAATTCTTAAATTGTCTTTGGCAAGTGGATGTGTTTTTTGACAGCACACCAACCGGATTTGGGTCATGCACCTCTGCCCAAGAATTTGCAACTACCTCCTCACAAGTGTTGTCCCGTAGCCACATAGCTTCAAATCTAAAAGGCCTCCCCTTCCTGTAAAACCTCTTTTGCTTGGAATCTGATATGAGGATAGTAGGTCTGTGATCCGAATGGAAAGCTTCCAAGTGATGAATTCGGGCAGTGGAAAAATGAAGGATCCGGTCTACTGTGGCCCCCTATGGCCAAGTCTCACCCAAACATTTTGATCTAGCCATATACACGCAAGAACAAGCCTGTGTACATATGAATCCATGCTACGCACGCAAGAACAAGTCTACGCACGCAAGAACGAACACAAAAGGTTGTTCTTTGATATTTTCCAAGTTTTCTTAACCAAAACTCAATCTAAACATGTTTCTACTCTTCCTAGATTGTTATGGTTTCATCTAAACCCATCCCAAAGCAAAACCTAAGCATTTACAGGCCTAAAAACATATCAAAATAGAAGATCAATGGAAAACTTGAAAAATGAGAAAAGTTTGAAAACTTATTGATCCAATCCTTGCACCCTCCATAAGGTGTTGTTGTGATCTATAGGTCAAGGGAGGAGCCGTTGTTAGCCTTACTGCTCCATTCTAATGGGTGAGATGGAAAGCATCGGTGGAGAGGATGTAAGAACTCTTTTTGGACTTGGGTGCCATTAAAGGAGATCAATCCAAGCATGCGAAATATGTTATTCTACTAACCCAAGATCTAAACATGTGAAAACTAGACTCAACAGGACCTAAACATGTGATTAAAACTAACCAAAACAAACAAAATAGTAAGAACCCTAAATCTGGGTTTCCGGGCATGAGGATGCGTACGCATGCCTCTAGTATGCATCCGCATACATGAGTATGCGCACGCATATTGCCCAGAAACATAATTTTAAAGTAGGCAACAAACAACAATCAAACAAAACCTAGCATGCTTATAATATATAACCAAACAACCTAAACTAACAACAAAGATATTAAAGATCAAGAAAAATAAAGATAAACAAAACAAAATCTATTCCTAAACATGCTTTGGACCTAACAACAAATAGAAGCAACACTTAGCACATCAAAACATGTTCATTAATATATCCAATCATATCAACTTTCCAATCAAAACATGATGAGACAAAATAAAATAAAATTAAACAAAACAAAACATATTTCTAAGCATGAATAACATATAAATTAAGTGAGAACAACAAAAGCAAAAATTATAAAATATCCAAATCAAGAAAAAGCCATGAAGAGAGACTCACTTTGCTATGAAACACAAACTTGATTGATATTTAACCGGGCCCTCAGTGCCTACACAATAAGATCAAATGACAATCAAAGGAATCAAATTATTTCAATAGTTTATAAGTGATCACAACTCAAAATAAAAAGATGTTCTTGAAAAGATTGTTTTGAAAATGGTTTTGAAAGGATTTAGAAAGTCGTTTTTGCCTTCAAACTACTAGAAAGAGGTTTTGAAGAACCAAAAAACGTTCATGGTGGCTGTGTGTGTAGAAAATCAGAGTTAGAAAAGTGTTTTGGAGAAGTTTAGGTGAAAAATAAACTCCCTCTTGCTAGGGTTTTAGTTTGGAGGCATGAGGATATATTTATATGTTTAAACTAGGGTTTTCAGGTTTATTTTTAGGGTTTTAGACATTCTAAAGGGTCTAGGGCCCAGGCCCCATCAAAGAGGGAGGCTTTAGGCCCTAAAACATGAAGTTTTGGGCCTCTAGAAAGCGGATTGCATAGGCAAGTTTGAAGTTGTGTACACATGCATGCTCCCCGCGCACGCATGCGTCCCCAGAAACCTTAATTTTGACAATTTTGATGGCCCAACTTCAAATGGTCATAACTCACTCAATTTAAGTCTAAATTACGTAGAATTTGTGTTCAACTTAAAGCCCAAGATGTCTATTTTCCAATGAAATAAACCTCACTCAAATATTCTTTATAAATCAAAATTTATGGTCAAAATTGTGAGCAAAGGTCATTTTTCAGCATCATTTTCAAAGCGATTTGAGTACTTTTGAGTTGTGATTACTTCCAAATTATCAAAATAACTTTAATTACCTTTATAGATATGTTAAGCTCGTCATTAGGACCAGGGACTAAAGTTTATTAACTGGGTACAAAATGAGGTGTTTACAATACCTGACATCGAAAGATTATAGTCTTGTACCCTACTTAGCTATCGTCCCTGTGAAGTCCGACCACCTCAACAAGGATTGTAGGGGATGACTGGTCAAAACATACACCGTGTGGGCCTGAAAATAGTGCATCAATTTCCTCATGGCGTGCACTACGGCCAAAGCTATCTTTTCTAGAGGAAAATATTGGGTTTTTGAGTCTACCAAAGTCTTGCGGACATCGTACACTAGATTCTGCATACCGTCCTGAAATCTTATTATTACTACGTTCACTGTACAGGTCTTTGCTGGGCTCAGAATTGGATAAAATAGGTGGGCGAGCTAGGATGAGCTTCAAGCTCTAGAAGGCACTGTCACACTCCTCGGTCCATTGAAATCCCTTCCACTTCTTAAGTAGTTGGAAAAAAGGATGACATTTGTCAGCTGACTTGGACACGAACTAGTTTAGGGTTGCTATCACCCCTATAAGCTTTTGTACTTCCTTCGGGTTCTTTGGCGGATTTAGCTATTGAATTGCGTTGATCTGGTTGGGGTTGACCTCGATTCCTCAGCACGTTATCATGTAACCAAGGAACTTCCCAAATCCCACCCTAAACACGGACTTAGCAACATTGAGGTGTAATCTGTGGTGCCTCAATATCTCAAATACCTCAGTCAAATCCGGCATGTGCTCCTTTGACTTCTTACTCTTAACTACCATGTCGTCGATATACACTTCCATTGTTTTACTGATTTTCTGCCTAAACATCCATGTAACTATTTACTGGTAAGTTACGTTGGCATTCTTCAAACCAAAGGGCATAACCGTATAGTGGTAATTACCTTCTGGAGAGATGAAGGATGTCTTCTCTTGATCTTCGAGAGCCAAAGTGATTTGGTGATGCCCTTGGAAAGTGTCTAGAAAACTTATCCTTGGATGGCCATACATGGCCTCCACTAATTGGTCAATCTTCGGGATGGTAAAGGGATCCTTAGTGTATGCTCTATTTAGATTTGTAAAGTCAATGCAAACCCTTAATTTCCCATTCTTCTTTTTAACCTCCACAGCATTGGCCAACCAGTTCGGGAAGTATACTTCTTTTATGGCCCTAGCTTGCTTCAACTTCTCAATTCCTCCTTCACGACTTCCACGTGGGGTTTAGCTGATCGCCTCGACTTTTGCTTCTTAGGGGATACAAGGGGTCCACGTTTAGCGTATGCATTATAAACTTTGGGTCTACCCTGGGGCACCCCATATGCTCAATGCAAAGACATCAAAGTTTTGGACTAGTGACAATAATACTTTCACACGATCCTCGATTGGAAGGCTTTTACCCACCTAAAAGTACCTGTTTTCATAGGGTAAAATGTGGACTTCATCCAACTCCTTTGCATTGTCAGCCCCATTGGGATGGTCGAGGCTCTATGATTGCTATAAAGGATTTGATTCCACATGTTTCTTCTACTTGATTTCATGATTGATTGCAGCCACCAAGCACTGCTGAGCTATATTTTGATCTCCCTTCACTACTACTATTCCTTGCTCGGTAGGGAACTTTATCTTTTGGTGCAGCGTAGATGACACGACCCTCATGGCATGGATCCACGGTCATGCCAGGATCACCGTGTACAGCGAGAATACGTGAACCACTATAAAATTCACCATCACCTCCTTCCCTTCTGTCATTATAGGGAGCTTAATTTGTCCTGCGGGTATCACCATCTTCCCATCAAATTCCACTGACGGGGTATTATACTTGGTGTGATCTTCATCTCTCAAACCCAACCCTTTATACAGATTGGGGTATATACTCTCCGCGTTCACTCCCCTGGTTGATCATAACTCTCTTTACAAGGAACTCATCAAGGTCATTGTCATAAAAAGCTATCTTTTCCCTACTTGACTTGAGCTTTTTCCCGAGATGATCAACTGCCTTCGGTTCCTGCTAAGGAGTTATGCTATGTATCCCTTTTCGGCGGCTAGTGCTGACCCCAATCGACGTGGCGTGTATGACTTCGATGATGCCGAAGGAAGGACATTGTCCCTCCTCGGCTTCCTGACGCTTGCCCTGTAGTACTCCCATTTGACTGACCACATATTCCCTTAGATACCTTGCTTTCACCAACTGCTCCAAGTAATCCTTAAACGTCGTATATTGCTCGGTGGTATGCCTCTTATCCCGATAATAGGTGCAATACAGATTCTGGTTCCTCTTGGCTGGGTCTCGACTCATCTTACTAGGCCGAGAAAAATAAGGCTAATGCTTGATCTTCTCCAAAATAGGCTCCTTAAAAGTGACGTTTACCCCTTCTGCTCGGCTAATGGGGTTTTGCCTCGTAACTTCTTTTTTGGGCCTTTATCAAAAGCCCTCAATTTGGGATTCCTTCTGGTACTAAAATGCTGCAGGGGCCTTCCATTTATTCTGTTGCCTATCATCCTCCAGTCTCTTATGTTCTTCTATCTACTTCATCAGCTGATGCATGTTCTAGGGAGGTTGCATGGTTAAGGAATCCCTTAGCTTGGAATTAAGAGGTAGCCCCAGTTTGAAAGTACTTGTGGCCATATGTTCGTTGTCTCCCCCAATCTTGCGATATAGGTCCTAATACCTATTCGAGTATGACTGGGGGGGTCTCCCTACTCCCCATGGCCATCAAGAAAAGCACGTCGATAGGTTGTGGTTCTTGGCTACAAGTCATAAACCTAGCTTCAAAGGCTTGGATGAGCTCAAGAAAGCTGTGAATGGATCTCTTCTTTAGACCATTGGACCTTCTCCTTATCGTGGGGTAGAGACTGGAAAGGAACACTTTCCATAAAAGCCCATCATTCTAGGAATAAAGTGCCATAAGTTTGGTGAAATGACTTACATGTTCCATTGGGTCCGTCTTGCCGTTATAATAGGTGAACAGGGGGCGAGTGGAGTGCCTTGGCATCTCGATGCATTCTATTTCCTCAGAAAAATGTGACTGGGCTGTCTTCCATAGTGTTTGGCTTATGGCGTTCATGGCGACGTTTGGGTGCCCATCCATTTCTCTCCTTAGTGATACCAAACTTCTATCTTTGGACTCGTTTGACCTGTCCCTTGACAACTAAGAGTGACTTTGGTGAGATGATCTCCTAATATGATCGCTTATTGAATCATGGTTATGGGACGACCCTTGGGAGCCCTCATTCGATGCCTACTCCTTGCCTCTAGCTCCAACTCTCTAACCTACCTTTATAGATTTTCCAGCTTATGATCTCGGTCATTATGGTTCGAACCCTTTAGCACGTATAAGAGTGTCCTTTCTCCTCGAGACGACGCTGCATGTGAGTCATCCTGAGTCACTTGTCCCTTATAGCCGCAACATTCCTTCGCACGCTCTTGCTCCACCAACCTAAGGGCTTGAGATGAGCCTCTAGATCGATTTCCACTAGAGCCCATGGATCCTTCACCTGCATGTTAACCCTTCATCAGGTTGTTGCCTCCACCACCTCTAGACCTTCAGCGTGGTAGGATTTTCCTACAGATGGTGTCAATTGTTGTGGTCCTTTCCCAACAACCTTAGGCTTTTGAGCTTGGCTCCAAATTTACTTGTACTCTGGGTTGGACATATCCCATAATGAGAGTTCCAAGAAGTGTTTACTTAAGTCATTGATGAAGTTCTAGTGTTACTTTGGCACCTAACTCTCTGGTTTTGGCTCAGCCGAGATGGCTACTAGGCAGCCGGCCCTATCCCTAAAATCCGAATGGGATTCCTTTCTCCCCGGGATGTACTTTTCCTTAGTACTCTCATGTCTCTCTCTTCCCCTAATTCTCCCCTCCCCTCACTCTTACCTCTCTTCTGCTATTTATATCCCTCTCTTAGTGGGGTCGTCATGATGAGAGGATATTTCATATATTAGTGGGTCCCTTCGTATCATGTCACTGGTCAGAGGGGACCCACTTCCTGTAGTTAACATGACCTCCTAGTAACTCGTGCTTGACGCCGTTTATTGCTTGGCAGGTAGATTCTCCCAAGGCATTATCTCTTATTCACGGCATATCTTGGGTACTTAATTCGTATGTTCGGCCAGACCCATCTCAGCTCGGCCAAGTGGGCTGAGATGGGCAGAGACTATTCAATGAGTGGGTCTGCAGTTTAGGGCTGGTCTACTATTTTCAGTCCATACATCTTCGCATACAAAATATCTTAATAGAAACAGTATAAAAAATATGCTCATTAGTTTAGAGAAAAAATAACAATAAAAATCTAAACAATTTAATTTATATGGAAAGCTAACAAAAGCAAATCCAATTTTGATTATAATTGAATTTTCTCTAAACTTTGGTTTAATGGATCATACATAGTCATGGTATATTACATAAATGACTTATAAATTTGAATTGTTTTTAGTTATTAAAAAAAGACTCAAATATAAAATCATTCAAACTCTCGCTTCCTCTGATTTTATATATAGAGTTAGATATATGGTTATGTTTTTTATGATATATTTATATTGGACTCCTCGTTTTCTACACTAAATTAACTCATTTGGCACAAAAATTTTAAAAAAACTTTGATTAGATGGGACACGTGGCGCAAAATCAAATTTTAATTGAAATTTAATTTTTTCACTAAATTAACTCACTTGACACAAAATTATATTCTAGTTGAACTCCAATTTGAAATCTAATTAGATTTTCTCTCAGTTTTACCTATTAATATAAATATATAGATATGAAAGTAAAAGCATGTGTATCTCTTCTCTAAGATTCAGAAAGTTAGTTATATTTTCAAAAAATATCAAAAATATCCCTAAGTTAATTAGATAATCCTTATTCTTAAAAAATAAAAAGGGTTAAAATTTTAATTCAACAAAATTAAAAAAAAAACTACAGGAGAAAATTTTTTTCCTAAAAATTAGCACGCTCTCTATTTAAATATATCTCACTTTAAATTTTAGTTTCGTAAAAAACCTTTCATGAATAACCTCACTAATATAATAATAAATAAATTTAAATTAAAAAATTACATTAAACTTAAAAAAAAAAAAAAAAAACCCTCATCACACGTGCAAAAAAACCTTTGCTTTGACTCGTTTGCGCTATTTTGTCGTTTGGAGTAATGCTGAGATTTGTTGAACTGATGAGCAGTACATGGGCGTTCAAAATCCGACTTTATTAAAAAATACAGCATGCGAAGATATTGACACGTGCCGTAGTGTGGATCAGATGGATATGTAAAAAGGACCATTTATTATTATTATTATTTCTATTTCTATTAACTTTATTAAAAAAAAAGCGGTTATGTCGCTACAGTATTTACGCACTGTTCATATCACTTTTTTCATTGTTCATCTATAGTGGAAATTTGGTAGGGCACTTTTTTTTTTTTTTTTTTTAAGTTTCAAACAATAGATACAGTACCAGGCGGCACTGTAGATACAGAAGTTACAAAATTTTTTTTCTACCGTTTGTACTTTTTTTTTCTTTTATATATATATATATATATATTGTTATACTGGCACAACAAATTTCATAATATTTTCACAATTATTGAGGTGTCAATTTCTTATAAGTCATAATAAAATAATAAAATATGAAACTGTGATCAATTACGACTGAAAATAAATATTTTGTGAAAATATTGTGACACTTGTTAGATGAATGTGTAAAAACTACAGTACTTTTAGTTTGTTCAATATGTACTTTTTTTTTTCAATCATCGATTTGTGCTCTTTTTTCATATATATCTCTTAAACTATATAAAAAGCGGCTATGATACAGTGTTTTGCCACTATTCATACAACGTTTTCCACTATTCATCTACAGTGCAATTTTGGTGAGCCACTTTTTTTTTTTTTTTTTTTTTGAACAGTAGCTACAGTGCCAGGCAGCACTGCAACTACAGTAGTTACAGTTTTTTTTTTGGTCTTTCGTTTGTACTTTTTTTTCTTTTATATATATTGTTATATTGACACAACAAATTTTACAATATTTTCACAATTATTGAGGTATAAATTTCTTATAAGTCAAAATAAAATAATAAAATATGAAACTGTGACCAACCACAACTAAAAATAAATGTTTTGTGAAAATGTTGTGACACTTGTTAGGTAAATGTGTAAAAGCTACAGTACTTTTGGTTTGTTCAATACGTACTTTTTTTTTTCAATCATCGATTTGTGCTCTTTTTTCTTATATATAAAAGCGCGAATGCGCGTACAGTGTTTTTACACTGTACATCTAGTGTTTTTGCGCTGTACATCTACAGTGCCATTTTTTTGAGCCACTTTGTTTTTGTTTTTTGTTGTTGTTGTTTTTTTTTTTTTTTTTTTAAAATTTTTGAACAATAGCTACAGTACCAAGTTGGTTTAATAAACTTTGTTGGGCAAAAAATTCACTATTCTACATATAATTTTTTTAGGTTGACTTTTTGTATATTTTTTTCTTTACACACTATTTTAAGTAAAAACACATAGTTTTGCACACAAAAACAAAAACAAAAACTTAGGAAAAAAAACATTTTCATCCTTTATGTTTGAGGTAGTTTATAATTCTTTCTTAAACTTTAAAATCATGCAATTTTTCTCTTAATATTTTGGAAAAGAGCAAATATATCATATTGTTATTCTCTCAGTTAAATCCTAATGAAAACTTATGATTTTTAAAATATTTTATTGTGTAATATCTAAATTACTCCTGTTAAATTTTAACATCCTAAAAATTTTCTTTACGTATTTTGAGTCTTAAATGATAAAAATTCTTAGAAAGTTAGAATGATGATATTTAATGACACAAGCTTTTTCTTATCTTTTTTTTTTTTAATTTAAAATTTCTTAGCAAAACTCAATTGTTTATTGTTGAAAGATGATGATATTCGTTATCATTCTTAGAAGTTTTTTGAGAATAGATATATTGTCTTTAGTAAGTAGGTACTAAAAAACTATTATAGTTAAATAAATACTTATATGTTAAATAGCTACCCTAACTTTGTGGTTGATCAAAATTCTTAAACGAATGAGATTAATTTTTTACTACATAATTATCAAAATTCTTAAAATTAATGTCTTTTTTGATTAATGTAAATCTTTATATATTTTAAAAATCAAATGATCCATATTTTTATTTTGTAATATAAATAAAATTTAAAATTAACCTTAATTATTAGGGTATATATATATATATATATTTTTTTTTCAAGGCAAGCACGTGCAAGACACGTGCGGCCCTAACTACCAGTATTATTATGAATTATGAATGACACAGAACAGAAGTCACAGTCCTTTCCATACGAATGAATTAGCATCGTTACCCAAACCCAAATTCACGTTTCTCTGAAGTGAAGTGAAGTGAAGCGAAGCGAGGAGAGGAAGGAAGTTTATTATTATGGCTGCGGAAACTCTACTACTCTCCAACGGCGCCGTTGCCAATGGGGATCTGTCCTCTAACCCTAACCCTAACCCTAACCCCACCAAGAAGTCCCGCGATACCGAACGACGTCGTCGCCGCCGTAAGCAGAAGAAGAACTCCATGGCCTCCCAAGCCCCCTCCAGCGACGCTGATTCCAACGGTCCTCAACAGGTTTCTTTTCTTCTCTTTTGTATGGGATATTGGAATCTGTGATAGCAAAAATGCTTAATGTTTTGTGGATTTTGGTTTTTGATAGTTGAAGTTAGGGTTTTATTTTTTATGTGTGCTGAATTGAGTGGAGCATGGAGTTTTTCTTTGTGATTTATTTCCTGCTTTGTTTGTTTGTTTAGAAACCGAAGGAAAACGAGAGAGAGGGATTATAGGAAACTAGCACTTGATGAGATTCGTTAAAAACTATTTAAATTAAAGAATATATTTCACGAATATCTTTGAAATTGAGCAATGAAGTAATTGTTCTTGGACTCGAAGAAAAAGGAATTAAGGCGTAATCATCTATGGGGGTAAAACTTTCTATTTGGATATTTGAAATCTGGATAGAACTGGAAGTAATCTCTCTGATGGAGTTTAATTGAGAGTTTATTTAGGTTTAGTTTTCACATTACCAGAGAAGAAAAACTGAATAAGATAAGATGAATTTCCTTTTCAACTTAAGCTGGTTTTTTATTAGCTTGAAAAAAGAGCATTAAGATCTATTAAATATAATACCCATATTCATGTTGTCCAATGAATTATAAATCAGGAAGTTCTGTTACATGGTTTTGAACATGTTTATTTCTCTTATTCTTATATGTTGGAAATTTGTAGACATTTCTGCAAGTTGAAGTGGAGTATGTCCCAGAGCCTGCTGAGCTTGATGATGGAATGGATGAAGAATTTAGAAAGATTTTTAGCAAATTCAGTTTCCGTGAAACTACTGCTACTCAGGTTAAAGGAATCCTCCCCCGTCCCTTCTTTTTATGTAATATTGACTTTAAAGTTATTCTATTTTTCCGCTGGGAGAAGTATGAGCCTAACATGATGCATTAATTATTCTACCCATTCAGGATAATGATAATAAGGATGAGTCTGCCGAAAATGCAGCCTCAACCAAGAAGGCCAACTCAGACTCAGAAGAGGAAGAACAGGATAACCCACAAAAAGAGAAAGGCGTGTCAAACAAGAAGAAGAAGGTATATATATGACTTGTTAATAAATATATCAATCGATATTTTGTATAGTTTCATATAGTCATTATGACTGCAACAGTTTGTCATAAAAGACTAAAGGATTTCTGTTTTCATCTTTCAGCTACAACGGCGGATGAAGATTGCTGAACTGAAGCAAATTTGCTCAAGGCCTGATGTTGTTGAGGTAGGGATATTTGCTTGTGCTTTGTTGTTTCTTCTTATTATTCTTCTCGTTATTTTCCTGTGCTTATATATGTTTTATTCATTTCCAGGTGTGGGATGCAACCTCTGCAGACCCGAAGTTGTTGGTGTTTTTGAAATCATACAGGAACACTGTTCCTGTCCCAAGGCATTGGTGTCAGAAACGTAAATTTTTGCAGGTTAGTAAGCATCACTAGAATTGAAGACTAATGGGTTAACAATTAAAATGTGCATGCATGACTTGTGGAAGTAGTGAACCTGTGGGATTTAGAGAATAGAGTGTAGGAAGATCAAGTCGATAAGGTTTCTCTTATATGTATATATGTGGTTCTTGCAGGGGAGCTGCTGTGACAATCATGGAGCCTGGACTTGTAGGTGTTTGGCAATGGGCACCCTTAAATGATTTCTTTGTTTATGTATTTGCTAGTGTGGGTGGGAGGGCGTAGATATTTGTATGAAGCCATATATGGGGGAAAATTAATTTTTTTAGTTTTATAACAGAGTACTTTTGCATGATATATGTTGGGGATTTCTTTACATTTGATTTGCTAATTAATCTGTTTTGAATTTACAGATGACTTTCCATTGTGCCTAATGCTCGGGCTGAATTCCTCTTAAATTTGAAAATTTTTTACTGCTGCAGAATTATCATTCTATTTTGCTAGTGCAATTACTTGTGTCTCATCGTTCATTGGGTATTCTTTTTTGCAGGGCAAGCGTGGTATTGAGAAACAGCCATTTCAGCTTCCTGATTTTATTGCGGCAACAGGAATTGAGAAAATCAGACAGGTAAGTACAATTTCATGCAATCTTTTCAGTTAATTTTTTTTTTTAATAATATTTTAATCTTCATGATTTTCTGAGATGAGGAATAATAAAATCATCTTTGTGTAGCTGTACGGCCACCTTTATCTTGTCAACAAATTTTCATTGTTGGATGTTTTTGACGTTTTATTATTTTATTTATTTATTTTTTACCTGTTACTTTTTTTTCCCATCTCCACGGTCCTTATAGCTGTGTTTCTATTGTTAAATCTTGAAACTTCTCCTGGTGTTTTGAGTCTCAGCTATATCTTTTAAGTTTTTTTTTTCTTGGATAAGTAATAAATACATTAAAAATGCACAAAAGAGCATGGCCCTTGTACATGGGATGTATTCAAGAGAATGACCCAAACAATTAAAATCTAAAACTCAAAAGATCAAAGGACTCCATAAAATTTTTGGAAGAGATGGCTGTCTTCAAATTGTAGAGTGCTTTTAAGAATAGAAGTTTTACATAGAAAAATCACTCTCCTCAAAACTGTGTCGTTCACTCCAATATGAAGGGCTTTCCAAATTTGAGTATTATGCTGTTTGCCAAAGTGTCCCTTCCAACATGCCAGTAACTCACACTGTTTTTGGTGTGACCCACCTGACCCCAAACAAGTGAAACATAAGATACCACATTTCCCAAGCGATATCACTATTTAGAAATTAATTATCCATTTTCTCCTCATTAGGCCTACACATTTAACACCAATTTGTAAGATCTAAAATCTTGTTGGTTTTTTTCTTCTGCATCTTGGTAATGCTGCTAATGACCTGTTGCACTGTTTCTGTGTTGTCTCATACAGGCTTACATTGAAAAAGAGGACAGTAAGAAGTTGAAGCAGAAGCAGCGAGAGCGGATGCAACCAAAGATGGGAAAAATGGATATTGACTATCAGGTTTGTCTCACTTTTTTTTTTGGTATATTTTTGTTAAATTTAATATTTATTTATTGTAATTTACCCTACCCAACTATTTTGTGATTCTTTTATCTGTATGTCTTGCTGCAATTTAGGTTCAGAATTATTATTGTCTGTCTAATCAATGAGTGTGATTTCTGTTGTTAGGTTCTCCATGATGCATTCTTTAAATATCAAACAAAACCAAAGCTTACAACTCTTGGAGATTTGTACCATGAAGGCAAAGAGTTTGAGGTGTATTTCTTATATTGATCTCTCTCTCTTTCTCACATGCGCGCACACAGAATAAATTGAGATACATGTGTTTTGATGTTTTCTTTCTATTTTCTCAAATGTATTTTTTGGAGTTTCTAGATTTAAAAATTGTAGCTTATATATATATATATATATATATTTGATAGGTAACAATTGTAGCTTATATTAATATTGACAAAATAAAAACAAAAGTGTAATTTTTGGTATTTTATAATATTAGCTGTTATTCACATTGTTTGTATGTGTGCTTGTTTTGTGGTATTCAGGTGAAGTTAAGGGAAATGAAGCCAGGCATGCTGTCGCAAGAACTAAAAGAAGCCCTTGGAATGCCAGAGGGTGCTCCTCCCCCATGGCTCATCAATATGCAGGTCATAATACCGAATATCTTGCGCTTGGTAGAGTGTGTGTGTGTGTGTGTGTTACCATTTTTATGTTTTGTTGATGGTTGATTTTCTTCCAGAGATATGGTCCTCCACCATCATACCCACATCTGAAAATTCCTGGGCTGAATGCTCCTATCCCTCTTGGAGCTAGCTTTGGTTACCATCCTGGTGGCTGGGGCAAGCCTCCTGTTGATGAAGTAAGTTTCCTAACCTTGATATCTTCCTCTTGTTTCCTTTTGTTCTCTATGTACGTTGGTTTTTTTATAAGTGTAATCAGTGTTTTAACAAGTTCACTTCTCCCTGTTTGTGAATATAGTTTGGACGTCCTTTGTATGGAGATGTATTCGGCGTTCAGCAACAAGAACAGCCCAATTATGAGGTACTTTCACATATAAGTTACTTTTATTGTGATTAAAATTTCAGTTGTGTTTTTAGTTTTTATATCTGAAGCTGTCAAAGTTGGCTGTAGCAAAATGTTGGCTGCATCAAATTCGAAGTCAAATCAAATTTTTGCTTCCAATTTAAATTATTGGCTGGTCATATGTGAGAGTGGTTTACCCTTAGATTATAGAATATTATGATTGCTTTAATTATGAGCTGTCTTTATCATTTAGGAAGAACCAGTTGATAAGACCAAGCATTGGGGTGATTTGGAGGAAGAGGAAGAAGAAGAAGAGGAAGAGGAAGAGGAAGAACTGATTGAGGAAGAGGACTTAGAGGCTGGCATTCAATCTGTAGATAGTCTCTCAAGGTATTTTTTTCTCTCAATACCAGTGTTCTTGATTCCTGTTCATGACATGCATTTTCTCACATTAGTGCATTCTCGAAGGTTTTATGGTTAGGTTCCTCAGTTCTTTCTGGCTAGGGCTCTACACATTTTTGAAGCAAATTTGTAACATAGATCATTGTTGGACTCGTGTATTGTACTTTGCATTTTCCATGTTTTAATTCCTTTCTTCTTTACCAGCACTCCTACTGGTGTTGAGACACCTGATGTTATTGACCTTCGAAAGCAGCAGAGAAAGGACACTGAGCGGCCACTTTACCAAGTTAGTATTTGTGATTCAAGATTCTGGTTCTTATATTTAACTTTTTCCTTGTATTTAATGCTCCAACGGATGACATTATCTGAACTTCGTCTTCTTTTTTTTTTTTTTTTTTTTTTTTGTGTTTTATGAAGGTACTTGAAGAAAAAGAAGAGAAAATTGCCCCTGGTACTTTGCTTGGAACAACACACACGTATGCAATCTTCTTGTTTTACATTATTCTCTTTTTGGTTGTATTTTTTATTTATCTTATTGATTTTATGTCTCTAAATTTTTTTTGATCTACCTTTGTGCCTACAGATATGTGGTTAACTCTGGTACCCAAGACAAGGCAACTGCCAAAAGGGTAAGAATGTGTCTTCTGCAAGCAAGTTGTTGATATTGGTAACACAAATGGTTACTTTTCCAAACTAATCGTTTGGTTTTTTCCCCCCTTGAAGAAGCTGGTGTGCTTGATTTAAGCTTTAGCAGACAAATGGTTACTTTTCCAAACTAATCATTTGGTTTTTTCCCCCTTGAAGAAGCTGGTGTGCTTGATTTAAGCTTTAGCAGCATAGAATGATGAAAACTCTTATAAAGAAAAGCGCATAGAATGATAACTCATTCTTTAAGTTTGAGTCCGGTCAACAATTAATTTTCCTTTATTGTAGTGATATAAGATGTGAAAATTTGAGATTGAGAATGAGATATCTGCTTAAACCAATAATGATTATAAGTAGCACAAGCAAAGTATATATGCAGGTTCTTATAGATGTAACCAGACCCTGCATATAGAAGGCTTTTGGAAAGGCTTATCATTGAAGGAATGGGCTTTGTACTATGACTCTACGTGAGCTAGAGAATGGTAACTAATGTTGAAAAACAAAGGGCTACATGAAATAGTTGAATTCTGAATTTTTTACTTTTATTTCAACCTAAGTTTTGGCCTTTGCACATGAATTGTATGGTACAAGAACCCTGGCCTCTAGTTACTTACAGAGCAACCTAATTGGAAGGTTTCAGTGATAGATGTGTAAACTTGATGTTAGAGTATTTGGTAATTGCACTAGAACTCCGGTAATTGGTTCACTTTCCAACAATTAGGTATTGATTTATCACTATGTAGGAGCGTAATTTGCTGATGCCTGATATGGTCATATTCTTTCAGGTTGATCTGCTTAGAGGTCAGAAATCAGATAAGGTGGATGTAACTCTACAACCAGAAGAGTTGGAAGCCATGGAGAATGTTTTGCCGGCTAAGTAAGTAACATTTTCCTATATGTTATTGTTAATGTCAATATTCCCTAAAGGCATAATGAGTTCCCAACTTCGTTTCATTTCATAGGTATGAGGAAGCAAGAGAGGAAGAGAAGCAGCGGAGTCAGCGGGAGGATTTCAGTGACATGGTTGCAGAGGTGAGCCTATTATGTCTTCACTAATTTGATTTGAAAATTGGGGCTTCTCAAGGGAAATTTTGACAAAATGGTGCCTTATTGGGCTGTGGTGCCACCCCCACGCGGGGGGAGGGGAGGGGAGGGGTGGGTTGGGTAAGATGTACTTACCAGGATGAGATGTTTATGATTTTTATTTTTATTCCATTAATGTGTAATTTTGAGATGTTATTTGTGCAGAATGAGAAGAAAAGGAAGCGGAAGATGCAAGAAAAGGAAGGTAAGTCGAAGAAGAAGGATTTCAAGTTCTAGGGTGTGTTTGAATTGTGTTTCTGGGAAGATGGTTGCGCCCCTATCATGTTTTCCTTGAAGCTGGCATTATTTTCCATGGGGAGTTTAGAATGTATCTTATAATATGAGGGTTGCCAGCCATACGTTGTTTACTTGAAGCTGGCAGCATTTTCCATGGGAAGTTTACAATGTATCTCCCATCTGCGTTTTTTTAAACACAGTTGTCTGACATATTATACATAACCTTTTGAAGTTCTAGTAGTGAGCGGTCTTCAATGTATGACATATTATACATAACCTTTTGACTTTTCCTTTTTGGATAGAAAGTAACTTATCTTTAATAATTTATCACGTTGTGACTAAAGTGCTTCAGTGAATGCTATAGATTCCTTGTGGGGGACCTTAAACAATTGATGGTCATTGAATGAGGACTAGAGCTGGAGACCAAATTCACTTGGACCAACTGTTTGACCTCTCACTGATAGGCTCCAAACGTCGGGAAGATGCATGAAAACAATCCATTTTATATGCTTTTGATGCATGATTTCTTTAATGGTAAAAATAAACTTTTGGTTTCTACATTTTGAATCTATTCTTATTTTGGCCCTAAATTGATTTTGCGCCTATCTCAGTTTTTGAAATCAAAAAATTGTTTTTGTTTTGGTTCTTGCTGTCAACAGAAAAATCCTACATGGCTATTGGACTGTCCTATTTGCACAGTAAATACTGACGTCGTTAATAAAATAATAATAAAATATTTTAGTTGATATTTTTTAAACGTCACGTTAGTATTTTAATTTTTTTAAAAAAGCTATCTTAGAAAATTTAACCAAAAAAATAAATTAATTTAAAAAAAAAACCTTAAATCTAATTTAATTATTAAATTTTTTTTGGTTACTATTCATTATTTTTTTGTAAGAGTATTACATCATGTTCTTTAAACTTTCCAGATCACAAGAACACAAATGAAAAAAAAAAAAAAAAAGGAGAAAAAATTAAATTAAATACTAGCAGGAAGAATGAAGAAGAACGAACCCATTCCAATCATCAAACCCAAATCAACCCAAATTCATCACAATCACCTAGCTTCATCAATGCAACCCAAATCAATCCAAATTCATCACAATTGCCCAGCTTCATAAACATAACCCAATTGCCCAAATTCATTAAACAAGAATCCAAGCCAAAATCATCAACGGACCCATCTGACCCAAGAGAGACCAAAGAGAGAAAATTTTCACATTGTTTTCTTTGCATCAAGAAGCCATGGCCTCCATAATCAAAACCTTGAAGATCAGCCCCTTGATCTGCTTGTCGTTGGTTGAGAGAGAAGCCACTACCATGATGCATGGTCAGATCAGGTGTAGGGTTTTGATTAGAAATGAGATTTTGAGATTAGAGAGACTGTTGGTCAGATTGGCGGCGCCTGGTGGAGAAGAAAGGCCGAGCTTGTGAGCTTTGCCCTCGCCCTCGCCCTCGCACTCGTCCTCAACCTCCCAATCCTTACAATAATCAAACCTAACAGTTTCAGCCGTTGGATCGAAAGATCCGAAACCAGTTAGTTCGTCCACCCTGCCATTTCATGTAAGATTTTTCTGTTAGTGGGTTGACAGCAGGGACCAAAACGAAAACGATTTTTTGATTTCAGGGACTAAGGTAGGTGCAAAATCAAGTTATGGACCAAAATGAAAATAGGCATAAAATATAAGGACCAAAAGTGTATTTTCGCATTCTTTAATTTAATGGGTCTAAGTGTGAGGGGCTCTTGAACTGTAATTTATAAGACCCTAAGAATTCTCAGCCATCTATTTTCGCAAGGATGTGAATTCTATACTTTCGAAAGTGGTATTGGGGGTTTTGCCTACATCAGAGGTAGGGGGACGTACTAAGGGAATTCTAAACTTTCGAAAGTGGTATATATCAAGATATTTTTTATTTGGACAGGCTTTTGTAAATTATGTTTTTATTTACTTATTTATAGTATTACATAGTAATTTTTCTGTAGGGGAGAAAAAAAAAAAAATCAAATTAGGGCACGTGTGACTAACTAAAAAAAAAAAAAAAAAAATCAAATTAGGGCACTTGTGACTAACTTCACTAGCTTATTTGCATAGTGTTTATTAAAAGATATAATTTTTGGTAACTTTCATATTATGAGTGATTAAAAAAACAAAAAATTAACTTAAAAAAAAAAAGTTAACAGTAAGAAGACAAAAGGCTAAAAACTTTTTGCCTTTTTCCAAACACTTAAAAGTACGAGAGAATTCATATATTTCTTGGATATTGTTGTTCTTTTCTAAATTGTAATGTTTACTATTAAAAGAAAGATTTTACGCGTTATGATTTGAGTTTTAAAAAATAGATTTTACACGTTATGATTTGAGTTTTTTTTATTATTAATTTTTTTTCCTTTTCCCAAAAACAATTGTTATTATAAATGACTGAATATAAATTGTTACAAGTTATGATTGGAGAAATAATTTGTTATTTCATACTCTATTTAAGTAATTTTAAACGCAAATTGATATCTAAATCATTCTATTAAACTACATTCATCCAAACAAATCATAAAATAATCTGGTCTAAGTAAAAACGCTATTACTAAATGTAACAATATAATGCATGTTCAAAGCATATCCTATTAATTTTTTTTTTTTATGCATCTAATAAAGCTTTCTTACACCTTACAAGAGTTACCGGCTTTTGTAAGGGGTAAGTTGTGTGATATTATGCCTTTGTCCTCATTCCCTGTGTGTGTGTGTTGTCTGTTTACTTTCTTTCTCAAAAAAGAAAAAAAAAAGAAAAAAAAAGGGGCTTATTAGGAGGGTAGCGCTTACATGTTCAGGTTCTATGAGAATATAAGATGCTAAATAAAAAGCTTTAAATGATTCAAACAGATCACATGCTCCATCCAGACTAACAAAACGTCTTTTACAAACTGACCAATTGAGGAATGATCAAAATCAGCTGATTTCAGAGCGTTACACACCATCTCAGAATCCCTTTCAAAGACAGATTGTTGAATGCCCAATTGCATAGTAAACTGAGCTTCCCTTCTTGCAGCTAAAACCCCAAGAACCTCCACTGAAAAAGGATAGGGGATTTTCTCAGATAAGGCTGCTAACACTTCCCCATTGGCATTGCGAACTACAACCCTATTCCTGCTTCATCTGAGTCTTCAAACATAGCCCCATCAAAATTTGCTTTATACATATCACTCGATGGAGTTCTTCATTTAATTACCCCCGGTAGTGGCTTAGTTTTTTTTTTTTTTTTTTTGATGAGATATTTGTAATTTCAAACAACTAAAAAAGAGAAACAACAGAGAGAGAAAACAAGAGCATTACAAACAACTGTCCTCAATAATAAGATGCTCAACAAAGGTTGGGAAAGAATTTTTCCAAACCTGTGAAGCACCAGAATTCCTAGTACCCTTGCAAGTTCGTGGGCAACTCTGTTGCCTTCCTTTTTCAGATGATGAAAGAACACCAGATAAACGCTGCAGAAACTTCTCTAATGTTCCAAATTATGTGCCCAAGCTCACCACCGTGGAACCCATCGTTGATTGCTTGAATGATGGATAAGGCATCGGACTCAAAAATAGCATGAGAAACATCCATTTCCGCTGTGAGAAGCACACCTTCCTGCATAGCCAATGCTTCTGAAACTTCAGCCGAGAATGACGCAGTCAGGACTGTGCGCATTGGAAACTTCTGCTGGAATTCCGGTAGGTAGCTACATGCTGCTTCAAAGATTTTGTTAGGGGCCAAGCACATTCATTAAGTCTCTCACCCTGTTTCTGTGAAACCAAATGAACCACACCACATTAGCATATAATTCCAGTCTTCGAGATTGTTGGCCAACTAAATGAATTAGCTCCTGAAAATCCTGTAAACCTGGAAAACCTTTTTGAATCCAGCCGAAGAATGGATTCCAGATTTGGTGAAGTTTTTCACAGCCCTAAATGGCATGGAATGTAGACTCCTGAACCGTGAGACAAGCATTGCACCTAGTATCCTCCAGATTTTTTCTTTTCTTCAAATTCTCCTTAGTAGGTAGAGCTTCGGAGCAAGCTTGCCAAAGAAAATTTTTAATTTTATTTGGCACTCTAAGCTTCCAAATGCGATTCCAAAATTTCTTTTGATTCAGAACTTTTGCGCTCGTCACCCCTACCCTCATCCTCACACAGTTGCTGATACCCAGTTTTAACCAAATATTCGCCATTCTTACACCGAGGCCAGATGATACTATCCACTTGTCTTGACACACACAGCGGAATAGCTTTTATACGTTGGGCTTCAAACCAAAGGAAGTGCTGGTCAATCAGATTGCAGTCCCACATACCAGTATCAAAATTTATCAAAAAATTAACACGGCGCCTTCTAAAGCAGGCACACATGGTGATATAACCTTAGTAGACTCATTACCCGGCTGCTAATTTTCATTGTAAAATTTTATACTCTTTCCATCTCCTAATCTCCACCTCATTCCAGCCGAAAATCACATTCTTGGCTTTCAATATGCTCTGCCAAGCATAAGATCCCGAGGATGCTGATGCTTCAAAAATTGATCCCCTTGGAAAATATTTAGCTTTAAAGACTTGATAGAAAAGAGAGCTATGATCATTCATTAATCTCCAAACCTGTCTTGCCAGCATTGCTTCATTGAACTTCACCAAATCTTTGAACCCCATCCCTCCCTCTGATTTTGGCTTACATAGGACCTCCTATTTTTTCCAATGAATTCTTTTTTGCTCATTCTTTTGTCACCACAAAAATTTTCTAATTAGTGACTCAATCTCGTCATAGAGACCCAATGGTAGCTTGAAACAACTCATGGCGAATGTAGGAATCACTTGTACCACAACTTTAGTAAAACCTCTCTACCCACTTGAGATAGTAGCTTCTCCTTCCATCCTTGGAGTTTACTCCAAACTCTTTCTTTTATATAATTGAGACTCGCTCTTTTATTCCTCCCTACCACAGTCGGAAGGCCAAGGTATTTCTCATATTCTTTCACTTCAAGCATTCCCAAAAAATTTGAGATTGAGTCTTTTGTTTCTTCATTCATTGCCTTGCTGAAAAAGATGGTGGTCTTCTCCTGATTAAGCTTTTGGCCAGAAGCTTGCTCATACAAAGTTAAGATACTCTGTATCACTTGTAAATTTGACATAGTAGCTCAACAAAACGGCAAGTTGTCATTTGCAAAGAATAAATAGGAGATTCTTGGACCACTTTTACATAGAGAAAAACCCCTTATATGATCATCAGCAGCCGCCTTATGTAACATTCTATTCAAACGTTCTGAACATAATAAGAAAGGATAAGGAGACAATGGGTCCCCTTATCTAATTCCTCGTGATGGCCAAATATCTCCCTTAGGCTCTCCATTCACCAAAATTGAAAAAGACACTGTGCTAATACACTCAAAGACAAGAGAGACCCATTTTTCACAAAAGCACAATTTCCCCATAATTTTCACCAAGTACTTCCACTCAACTCAGACATACGCCTTACTCATATCTAGCTTCATGGCGATAAAGCCCATCTTCTTCGATTTTTGAGTCTTTATATGATGTAAGGTCTCAAAAGCTACTAATATATTATCTAAAATAGCTTTGTCAGACTGAAATGCACTTTGAGATTCAGAAATTACACATGGTAAGATTTCTTAAGTCTATTTGCTAAAACTTTATAAATAAGCTTATAGAGAATATTAAAGTGCAATTGGGTGATATTTTGAAACTCTTACTGAGATTTTTACTTTAGGAATGAGAGTGATAAAAGTTCGGTTAATGGATGGGGTGATTGAACTTGGCGTTGAGACAAGTAAGAATTGCATCTGCCACTTCATCACCTATGGTTGACCAAAATTGTCGAAAAAACAGGGTAGGCATTCCATTTGGTCCTAGCAATTTTATTGATTCCATTTGCTGCAAAGCTGCATCCACTTCAGCCCTCACAAAAGTTGCAGAAAGTTCCAAATTCATCTCCTCCATGACAACCACAGGCGTGGCCTCTAATGTGACATCAATCTGGTCCAGGGTAGAAGAAGTAAACAAATTCTAATAAAAATCGACCAAAATGTTTGCAATACCAGCTTCATCAACACATTCTGGAACTTCATTAAAACAAATGCTAATAAAAATTTACTTACTTTCATAGAAATATAAGGGTGACAACAATACACGTTAATTTCATGGTATTGCTGTCACCCTTATGCAACCACAGCGCCCTTGAATGCTATTTCCACATTTTTCCTCCTTAGGTAATAAATCATTTATCTCCCTTTTCAACCTTATTACTCGGTTCATGGATCTCCCAACCATAGCTGCATCTTCAGCCTTACACAGCACTCATTCTTCTCTTTCAAGAGGCGTGTGATGTTCCCAATTGCTACTCGACTCCACCATTTTAGTTTGGACTGGCATTGACTAATTTTACCTTCAAAACAAGCCATAGGATGACTGGGAACATCATGA
Organism: Quercus ilex subsp. ballota; assembly: GCA_032727855.1. Classification (NCBI taxonomy): domain Eukaryota; kingdom Viridiplantae; phylum Streptophyta; class Magnoliopsida; order Fagales; family Fagaceae; genus Quercus; species Quercus ilex. Next base: position 44,933,775 of record CM064912.1, on the reverse strand, counting down.
AGCATTGCTGATTCAATCGTGTCCCTACACCCCTCTTCTTCCAGCCACATATGTTCAAAGCGCCACGACTTTTGTCTACTTTTTGGTATACCATTGAGATAGATGAAGATTGGTTTGTGATTCAAAGAGCCATACTCCATATGGACTACCTTAGTTGTTGGTAACCAATCCATTATAACGACCGCCCTATCCAATCTTTCCCATACTGTGAAACCATCATGCTGACCATTACACCACTTAAACTTCCCCCCTTCAAAACCAAAGTCACAAAATCCAAATTTGTCCAACACATCTCTCAATTCTTGCATATGCCTAACCGGCCTTAATCTCCCACCTAGTTTCTCATGACTTCTGGTAATCTCATTGAAATACCCTGCGCATAGCCAAGGAATAGAATTTCTAGCTTTTAATCTTCATAAACAAGTCCATGATAGGTGATGGTTACTTGTATCAGATTGCCCATAAAACCCCATGAACCGCCATTCATCCTCCTTTCCTTTATTTAAGATTCCATCAATATAATTTGGAGAAAAGGTGCCTAGAGAGTTCCAAAAAATAACAATCCCACCCCCTCTTACTTCACGAGATACTTTAATCATACCACCCAAATTCAAACAACCCCGAATTTCTTCTATCCTTTCTTTATCCAGCCATGTTTCCGACTTAGAACACAATTGAAGGATCTTGTACCCAGATTAAATGACCAAGCTCCTGTTCTGTCTAAAGGTTCCCGAGCTCCTAATAGTTCCAACATAAGAGATTCATTAGTTTAGGCGGGGATGGGATGCAACCTCCACCACTGAGAAATTCTCATTATTGTGAGAAACTACCATTATTTTATTAGGTAAGTCACAACAATCCACTTCCATGTGAGTTCATTTAGAGAAAGAACAAACCTCACTCGAAGAGCCACCCTCTCCATTGTTTGCAGTTCTAGTAATCGTTGTCCATGATTTTGTATGGGGAACTTCCTTTCCTCCTTTTTTTGAGAAAGTTTCAACCTATGACGTCCGCTCCTGATGATAGCTCTTTTATCATCAGACCAAGACACCAATCAGTTTTTGGTGTAGGTAGGGATTGAACCCTACCTCCTTGGCTTGGTTGCTTATTGGATATATTCGATAAAACTGATGGGGGGTTAAGTAAGTTCGCTAGGTGGCCATCACGTGCCCTTGCAGTAGTTTCAATTTGAGTGGTAGACTTTTAAACTTATCTATATAATGATCTGCCTCACTTGGCTTTTTTGGGTTACCAATCTCACCATTCTCCCTACCTTTTGAGATATCAAATTTATTCAGCTCTTTGTCAATCTCTAAAATCTAGCTATTTAGTAAATCTCTATGATTTACGGGATTTTCCAAATTTGAAAAGGAAGCAGTTTTTGAAATAGTTGACTTGGAAGCACTTGAATTCTCCATGATATGCTCCCTAAAATCTACAATTTCCTTACCTGATGTTTGCCCCACCAGAGTAGACTTGATCAGATTCAACCCAGACAGCGGAGCTGGTTTTTGAACCTCTAAAATTTTTACCTTCGAATCTCCCTTCTTCCTAGACTTATAGAAACCTGGTACCACTATCACAAAATTTTTAATCATCTTGGTTGAGGGGGCACTTATCTAGGCCCCATATTACTGATCACTAATATATAAAGTGCCATCACTCTCTATCCACAAGTGGCAATCTCTATTGGCATGATACAAGCATCCACACTAGTAACATATATTAGGAAGACGCTCGTATTTGAAAGAGACCCAAACTTCCTTGCCATCTTCAATCGAGAGAACAAGACCCACACACTGAAGTAGAGATACATTGACTCGAACACGAACCTTAATGAAATTGCCTCCGTCAACCTCAGCATTAGTTGAGGTTCGATCCATTTCTCCTATTACTTCGCACAGTTCCTCAACAACACCTCTATTCAAATAATTGACTGGAATATTGTGAACTTGGACCTATATCGAAACTTTATTAAAAGCAAGGCCACGAACAAGCGAAGCAATTTCCAGCCTTTGGAGAACTACGAGATGACTATCAAAACTCCAAGGTTCACTAGCCAAAATTTTTTCCACCTCTTCATTATTATAAAAACAAACAGTATCATAGGATCACCTACATTGCAAACCTTGAAGCCATTTATGGAATGCCAGAGGGGACTAAAAGTCCTTACTATCGCATCAGCGTTTAAGGCCTGTTTCGTAAGAAACTTCGCTGTGATTGTATGTTCATTAGGGCTTCTTTCTTTCTTCAAACACCTCTTCCCTCCCTCCCCATCTATAGCTAAGAAAGTCAGAGACCCCTTTCTTAGTAACAGAGAAACTTTTAATTAAATATTACTCGGTGTAATGTCATAAACAAATCAGTGTTTGGGAATGTACAATTAATACTAACTTGCAGTAAAAAGGAATAGGTTGAAGTTTTTCAAATCATTAGGACCTGGCATGGAAACACAACTAGAGCAACATTTATATATGAAGATAAAGATCATGGGTGTTGTGGCTAAAGGAAGGGGACAAAACACCCAATTTTATCAAAGAAAAAGAAGGTACACTCATTATCCATGGGAGCAAAGATGCTCAAGGGTGTGGCTAAAGGAAGGGGACAAAACACCCAATTTTATCGAAGAAAAAGAAGGTACACTCATTATCCATGGGAGAGGAAAGTAAAGTGAAATCAATAGTTATGAAATATTTCAGTGATATCTTCACCAGCTCTAAACCTTAGAATACAGACAAACTACAAAGGGTAAAGGCCATTGATAACGGAGGACATCAGCGCCAAGCTGCTAATAGAGTTCAAGGCTAAAGGAGGAAGTAACTCAAGCCTTCTCTCAAATGCAAACCACTATAGACACCACATTTTGTACCCTTTAGGACTCGGGCTCCCATTCCCCAATGATGGTAAAATTCTAAAGCTCAAGGTTAGTTTAGGGCTCGATCAGATTGAAATTGACTTGAGGAAGGTTTTTATGGAAAATATAACTCTTTTATGAGCTGAATAAAACTCTTTTTGGAAAATAAAAGCCACGAAAACCCTAGGGCATGCGTATGTAGGCACGCATATGCATGCGTATGCATGTGAGGGTTTCAAAAACTGTGAAAGACAATTTTTTCTACATTAAAGTTGAGGTTTGGAATGAATCCCACATCATCTAGGAGCCGTTCCAAATCCTCATTTTCTCAATATAAAAAGCCATATATGGTACCTTCTCAAAACACACAGAAAATTCTAAGGGAAAACGTAAGATTCACTAGAAATTATGAATCAAAGAGGGAGTTTTTCACAAAACATCCTCAAGTCAATATTCTTCTAATTGAGACATTTTCTGGTCTTGATCTTTGGGTTTTGAAGTTTACTAATAAATTTTTTTTGGTTGTGAATAGATTGATTGAATGGAACGGTTAAAATCAAGCTTGAAAAGCTTTGTTTTTGAGGTATTAAGTTCTAACCTTTTCCTTTTCTTTTCTTTGTTTTAATCCTGCTTATTATTTATTTATTTATATGTTTTAACATGTTTAGGTAGCCTAGGGTTTAGTAGCCTTTTGTTTTAAAGCATGTTAGGTTGTTAGATTTAATAATTTTAGTTTATGCTCTGTTTTGCTCTTGCTATTTCAGGGTTAAGGTTTGGGCGTGTATGCATAGGCATGCATTTTGCATGCGTACGCGTATAACATGGCTGTGTACGTAGGCCCTATGTATGCGCATGCATACTCGTGCCCAGAAACCCTAATTCGACCTTTTTAAGCTTTTGTTTCTTTATTTCTTTTGCTTAATATGCCTTTGTTCTAGCTTGTTTCCATATGTATATGTCTCTGTTTCTCTGATTGTTTGTTTAATCATCCTTAACATGTTAGATTAGGGTTTCCCTTTAATGTTTTCTTTAATATACTGTGAACATGCATATGATATGATCAATGCATTGATGCATAGGTGCTATGATGCAGTAGGGTAAGTGAGGTAAGACATGCATTCACATGAGCATGCATTTATCTTGTGCTTTGATGATGGATATGAAAATGCTTGGTTGAATGATATGTTTTAATGTTGGGATACCTATCACATGCTTGTTTGATTCTAACATGCCTATGTCTCTGCCCTTGTGATATCTTGTTTATTTGTTGTCTTGGATGGGATAATATGATATGCATGATAGATGTATGCTAGGCTCGATGTGAGTTGCCATGATTGATATATGTTAGGGTTTTGGGATGATTGATGCCATGTTGTATGCTTAGATGTATGCTAGTGTGTGTGTGAATTTAATATGCAATATTGAACATGCATTTAATGGGATTAAGATCTAAGACAAAATTAGTGGAAGCCGACCCACAGGTCAGGTGGGGTTAGGTGCCTAACACTTTCCTATCCCCATACCTAAACTTTGAACCCATACTTTGGTAGTAAGATCAGTCCTTCCACGTAAGGGAACTATACATATGGTTCCTAGACTTAAACTAGGTGGCGACTCCAACATCTTTTCTTTGCCCTGGTCCATTTGGCCAAGGCGTACTCCTCTACAAGAAAAAAGGCGCTGTGCCCACAGTGGTGACTTCACTTAGGATAGAGAGTTTGATTCCAATATGTCTTATTTCTTAATCTTAATAAAGGCTTGTTCAATACTTGTTTTCGCACACTTCACTTGGTTTTTTTGTCCCTTTTACCCTAGTTGGTGATAAGTGGGAAGATGAGTACGTTCCATTCAGGCTAAAGTTTTTCGAAGTTCATCCCACCAACTTACAATCTATGCCATTGCCTATGATGGACTTTGAGTACGTTAACGGTTTGCCACCAATCCACAAAGGTCCATTTAGGCCCTCGGTTGGAATCACGGCCCACCTAGTTGTGAGTGACCTACTGATTTGTCCTTTTAGCTCTAGGGAGCCTACCCATACTCAGAGAGATCCTAGATCCTATCAATAAGAGGGTACCTTTTATATCTCTTGTTTGTTCAACCATATATCTTGTGTTCACCTAATTCTTAAGGAAAAATAAAAGATGTAAAAACTTGGGGATGGCCAAAAATTTATGGCATACCATAAGATATTGGCATAAAGAAAAGAAGCCCTCACATGTAAGAGGCTTGTCCCAAAATCCAAAGGTATATCTTAATTTGAAAGGTTCATAAGACCATAGCCTAGTTGTTATTATAAGCCTAAATCAAAAGGTTTCTTAGAAATGAGAACCTTGGGCCTAGGGTAACAAATATGCTATGGACTTAGCATCCAATATCTTACAAAGCCAATATGAAATTTCCTAATCTTGGGACTCCTTGTTGCATACGTAGGCCCAAAATGATGAGAAGTTCATGGACTTTGAAAGGAAGACTACAATATATCCTAACTAGAAAGCTACTTTAAAAAAAATGAATGATGATAATGAAGGAAGAGCCCAAAAGTGATGGATACATTGTAAGCCCATATTTGAGACAAAGGGTTGAAAATCTCTAAACACATTCTAATAAAAGCCCACGGGAGTAATATGAGAGCTTATTGTAAATGGACTAAAGCCCAATGAAAAAAGGGGCAAGGTTCATGAGAGGAAAGGGAGTGACTTTGTAATTGGGCCTTCATTAAATTGGACTTAAAGACTTTTATAAGAACATCTAATAGAAAGGACCTTTTGATTGGGACATGGACTTAATAAAATGAGACTTATTTTTAGGCACCATTGTACCACCAAGATCAAGAAAGCACATCCCTACTCCCATTTGGGTTCAAGAAAAGGTCGATTGGATAGACTACATGGATGCTGAGGTAATGGAGACTATGCTAAACATGGAGGGGGACGTGGTTGCCATCACCACCGAGGAGCCAAGTGATCCTTCTGCTTTCATTGTGCTTGTTGCTAGGTAACTTTATAATTGGACATGGGTTGGGTTTTTTGAGAATATGGAAAGAAATTTGTAATGCAAGTTCAGATGTACTTTTTAACATTTTCAATAAGATGAATTCTAATTTGGCTTATTTTGATGTGTCCCATAATATTGAAATTTTGCACTTAAATGATTCTAATGAATTTGAAAATGAAATTAATAAACAATTGGAAAAGAAATTTGAACTTGTGGAACCAACTTTTGAAACTCTTAATTTGGGCAATAACGAGAATCCACGCTTAATTAAAATTGGCTCAACCCTAAATGAAAAAGAAAGAAAAGATCTCAAAGAGCTTCTCACGAAATTCCAAGAAGTATTTGCATGGTCCTATGAAGATATGCCTGGCATCAATCCTAAGATAGCCTAACACCAAATTGATACTCATGCTCACATGGTACTTGTCAAGTAGAAGTTGAGGCGTATGAGAACCGAATGGCTTCTAAAGATCAAGGAAGAGGTCACAAAGCAGTTGAAGGTAGGATTCATCAAACCCATGCACCAAGCCGATTGGATAGCCAATGTTGTGCTTGTACCCAAGAATGATGGAAAGGTAAGGATGTGTGTGGACTTTATGGACCTAAACAAGGCTCACCCCAAGGATGTGTGCTTGATGTCTTTCATGGATGGATTTTTGGGATATAACCAAATCAAGATGGCTCCTATGGATATGACTAAGACTACCTTCACCACAAAATGAGGAATTTATTGTTCACTGTGATGCCATTTGGGCTTAAGAATGCAGTTGCAACTTACCAAAGAATGGCTACAGCTTTGTTACATGACATGATGTACAATGAGGTAGAGGTGTATATTGATGACATGATCGTGAAGTCCAAAGATAGACAGGGCCACATAGCTAATTTGAAGAAGTTATTTGAAAGGATCAAGAAGAATAGGTTGAGATTGAATCCACAAAAGTGTGCTTTTGGAGTAACTACAGGGAAGTTGCTAAGTTTTTTGGTAAGTGATAGAGGGATAGAAGTTGACCCATCAAAGATCAAAGCCATATTAGACATGCCACCACCCAAGAGTGAAATGGAGACAAGAGGATTCTTAGGACAGTTACAGTACATTAGCCGATTCATTGCCAAACTCACCTCTACTTGTGAGTCCATCTTTAAGCTTTTGAGAAAGAATGAACACCATGCATGGAATGATGAGTGTCAGAAAGCCTTTGAGCTCATTAAAGAATATCTTTTCCATCCACCTATCCTAATACCCCCAAAACGTGGAAAACCACTACTTCTCTGTCTCTTGATCATAGAAGATGTGGTTAGGAGTATACTTGCACCAGTGGATGATGATAAGAATGAGAGAGCCATATACTATTTAAGAAAAAGGTTTCATGATTATGAGACTATATAATCACCCATAGAAAAGTCATGCTTTGCACTCATGTGGGCCGTGCGGAAATTAAGACATATCATCCTACCTTTCTAGATATGGATAGTGGCCAGAATGGACCTGTTGAAGTATCTATTTGAGAAGCTTGCCTTAAGTGGAAGGTTGTCAAGATGGTTGATCCTATTGGAAGAATTCTATTTGAAGTATGTGGCAAGAAAAAATATCAAATGTAGCGCAATGTTAGATTTTTGTGTCGAGAACCCCATTGAAGGAGATGATAGTAAGGAGGATTTTCTAGATGAGGATATTTTGGACATCGAACTGGGGGCATGGAAGATGTATTTTGATGGAGCTATGAACCAATATGGAAATGGGATAGGAGTACTCTTGATCACCCTTGATGGATTCCATGTACCTTTGGCTGTCAAATTGAACTTTAAGGAAACCATTAACATTGTAGAGTATGAGGCTTGTATTGTCAGAATGGAGGCTCTTCAAGAGTTAGGGGTGATGAGGCAAAAGTCTTTGGAGATTCGAATTTAGTCATAGCCCAAACACAAAAATTGTGGAAGGTGAAAGAGGAACACTTGAAACCTTATCAACAATATTTAGAGGATTTGACAAAAACCTTTGACAAGATTGAAAACACCATCATCCCTAGAGCTCAAAATCAAATTGTGGATGCCTTGGCTTCTAAGCCTCCATGGTTGAAATACCCGAAGGAGTATGGATACAACCTTTAGAGATTGAACAAAGTTATGAGTTAGTACTAAAGGGGAAGACATAGTCTTTAGTCACAGCTATAGAAGAAGAAGGAGTTCCTTGGAATTATGACAAAATGAAGTTCTTGAAATTGAGAGTGTACCTTAACAGTGCCGGTAAGAGAGAGTGTCATTCGGTTAGGATGACGGCAATGCAATACATCTTATGTAGAGGTCAACTCTATAGGAGATCTTATTATGGTATACCTTTGTTGCTTGAAGAAGGAGGTAGCTGAAAGAGTCATGGAAGAAGTCCATCAAGGAGTTTGTGGTCCTCACATTAATGAGAGAATGTTAGCAAAATAGATTCTAAGGATGGGGTACTATTGGAATATGATGGAGACCGATTGTGTGTATTTTGTGAAAAGTTGCCACATCTACTAAACATATGCAGATTTGAACCATGTACCACCTAGTGAGCTATACAACATGACCTCTCCATGGCCTTTCTCAATCTAGGGCATAGATGTGATTGGGAGAATAGCCCCTAAGGCTTTAAATGGACATGATTATATTCTAGTGGCAATCGTCTACTTTACTAAGTGGGGAGAAGCTGCCTTCTACTCTGTGATAATAGCCAAGCATGTGGCCTAGTTCATAGAGAATAACATCACTTGTCTGTTTGGAGTACCACAAGAGATCATATCAGATAATGGTTCCCACTTTGAGGGAGAGGTTTGAAGGATCATGGAGTTGTACAACATTGAGCATCACGAGTCTTTGCCATACCGACCATAGACTAATGGGTCTGTGGAGGCAGCCAACAAGAACATCAAGAATATCTTAGCCAAGATGGCATGACATACAAGGATTGGGCCGAGAAGCTTCCATTCACTTTATGAGGATACAAAGCTTCTATCCATGCATCAACTAGGGCAACCCCCTACTCTTTGGTTTATGAGAGTGAAGTTGTGCTTCCCGTTAAGGTGGTGATACAATCTTTGAGGGTACTAGTGGAAACCTAGGTCCTAGAAGAAGAATGGATGAAAGAAAGATATGAACAGTTGGCTTTGATAGATGAAAAGAGAGGTAGAGCACAATACCATGCACAGGGTTTTCAAAAGAGCATTGCTAGAGCATTTAACAAGAATGTGAAACCTAAAAACCTTAAGGAAGGAGATCAAGTCCTAAAGGTACTTAGAGATGAGACTTTTGACCCAAGAGGAAAGATGAAGCCAAGATGGTATGAGCCTTTTATTATCAAAAAGATCATGTTAGAAGGTGCTACAAGAATTACAAATTTGGATAGGGAAAATATGCTTTTCCCAATCGACCTAGATAGACTCCGAAAGTATAACATTTGGAAAAATAAAAAAAAGTCTGCTAGGTTGAAAATCCGAAAGGGCGGCCTAGGCAAAAGTTAAGGCAAAAAACCCTGCTAGGTTGAAAACTCGAAAGGGAAATCTAGGCAAAAGGTAGGGGAAAAGACCATGGACTTGGTGAAAAATCCTACAAGGACATCATGGGCAAAATCACATTGCACAGAAAAAAGAAAAGAAAAAGAAAGAAAAGAGAAAAAAAATAAAGACAATAAATAAAGATAATAAAATGGTTGATTCTCCTATTGCTCAAATTAAAAGATAATAAATTGTTTCCATAGGGGATTGGGAACATTCCAATCCTTCATTAAATTCAAAAAGTAAAGACATGAGCATCATAAAGTGTGGAAAAGTAAAATTTGGTGTATATCAAGGTGGTCAGTCAGTCCTCTTCCTTTTGTTAGAATTCTGGTAATCTTTCTTTTCCGTACAAACTGACCTCATGTCAGCAGTCAAGCAAGTCTTGTAACCCGAAGTAGGATGGAGAAACCAAGGGAAATGGATATCCTTAGCCACCATCCTTTTCAACCAAGTCTCACGGATCTTGCCCAAGACCTTCTCAGTGAAGACCGAGATATGGAAGACCCCATCATCATTAAGAACTCCTTGACGGTCACCAAATTGCCTTGCAATGCGGCTTAGAGAGTAGTAAGAATGACGGTGAAGCCCAATCAAAGGAACACGGTTGTCTTTGAAGACATGATTGACCAGCCTTGTAATGCGCCCCCATTCCACCACCCACTAGACACTTAAGGGGGTAAGACGCTTCAAGAACTGAGTGAACTCAACAAGGTCCATATTTTTGTTTTTAAGCTTGCAATCATGATAATGCTTTGGTTAATATTGACTAGGGGGATAGAGGGGGGTTGAAGCAATCGAAGCCTCTCGTATAACCATATTTGAATGAAAGAGGGAAAAGAGAGAGAGAAAAAGGAAGCATGAGTTTTGGGTGGAAAATGGAGAGATAAAATAACGAAAAAAAATAATAAACAAAGACGATATAAGGAGTCTTGATGTGTTTAAAACTGAAAGGCAATCCATGCAAAAATGAGAGGAATCCTACTAGGTTGAGAACCTAGGCAAAAGTTAGGGATCATACCTGAAGGAGGAGAGGGCTCCCTGCAAAGAAAGTTGCTTCCCCTCTATGAACGACATCCAAACCATTGAGAGTTTTGGCCAGGATCATGCCCATGAGACTTCCCCTTTCTAGATTGATGACCACCGAAAGTATCCTTTGATCTACACGAGGTGTCTCATGCACCAAGAAGTGCCTTGAAAGAAGGCAATAGACAAAATGCATTAAGATAATGAAAGTGCTATTCCCAAGCCAAAGGAGCATTCTTTTAAGAAAGTACATGAAAACCATACAGGTATTCAACTTGTTAAGCTTGCACCATCTCTGAGCCATAGCAAGAGGAATTCCCAAGAGTTGATGAGCCACCCACGATTGCACTAAGTTCTTCAAGAATACTGCATAATTCCAGACCATTGAATTGGAAGACATGCTGAGTTAGGATCCAAATTCAACAGCAGCATGAAGGAGAGGTTCATCCACTTTGATTTGATGGTAGGGAAGAATGCAAAAGATGCTAAGAGGGATGAGAGCATCCTTGAAAGTGGGACCAAGCATCTTTATCCATGCCGAGACCTCTAAAGGGGTGAATTCTGCCATTAGGGGACCTTACTAAGTGTTTCCTGAGTTTAGAACACATTTTATAAGGGCTTGGATGCCCCAACAGCTATTTTGTACTTAAAAGAGGTGGCTAGGGTTTTCTGGCCTACTGCATGTGTATGCATGGTCAAGGCTGCGTATGCAAGGTCAACACCTACATACACAGGCCCGTGTATGTGCACGTAAGGAAGAAGGCATAATCGGATTCCTTTTCCTATTTGTGGTGTGATTCCTCCATCAAGGCTCCTCCTATGATTCCCACAACCTAAAGGACTACTTAAGGCACAATCAAGCTCAGATTTCAAACATCAAGGACCAAGGAAAATAAAATTGCATGAAAATAAGTACAATTATCCCTTCGAGTTGTAAATTAAGTACATGTCTTAAATAAAAATAGAAATGCAAAAGGTGTTCTTAAAATACAACCCAATGTCTCAAATAAAATCCAAGATACAGGAATACATGATTAAAAAAAAAAAAAAAAAAAAATCAAATATCCCCAGTGGGTTCCCAGAAGGTAGGAAGTGCAAAAGAAAATTCAAGAATGCATACAAAAGTGACAGAAATACCCTCAGTTGGGTAAAAGACACAAAGACTTAAAACATTCCCTAGTGGATTAAAAGCATTTAGAGCATTCCTTGGTAGAATAGAAATCCCTAAGAGAACTCCCCCATGAGTTATGATCATCAATCGAATCCCCAGTAAAGAACAATATCATGGAAGGACTCCCTCGTGGGTCTAAGGCACAAGGACAACCCCCTCGAGAGTTTTGAAGAAATTTCCCCATGAAGTTGATAAAACCCCCTCATAAGTAGAATCAACACAAGTTCCCTAGTGAGTCATGAAGGAGAAGAAGAAAATTTCCACTGGTGGACTACACACTAGCAAAGACTTCATAGTAGGTCAAAATCACCACCAAGCTACCCAGTGAGTTATATTTCCCTAGTGGACTACACACCATCAAATACTTCCTTGTAGGTTGAAATTACCAAGAAGGCTCCCCTGTGGGTCACCAACACACTCCTGAGCAAATCATCCCCCCACGGGATCTTTCAGTAAGGGCTTTTTCGTAAGTCAAAACACCGAGGCCACTTGTGCACATATCCTCTGAAATTGAATATGCAGGCACAAATCCTAAACAGGTTAGAAGAGAAAGTACAAAACTTGTGCACATAAGGAATTGAATATGCAGGCACATATCCCATACAAGTTAGAAGAGAAAGTACAGAACTTGTGCACATATCCTCCGGGAATTGAACATGTAGGCCTACCCCATACAAGTTAGAAGAGAAGAATACATAGAACTTGTGCATATATCCCAAGGGAATTGAATATGCAGGCACAATAGAAGAGGTAGAGGTAGAGATAAAGACCAAGGTAACCCTGAGGCAAGAGCCTTATTAGAGTAGGTAGAGATGGAGATGGAAGACAAGTATTACCAATAGCCGCAAGCCGCCCGGAGAAGTTTGAGGCAAGGGCCCTAGATGGACATCACATATATTTATCATTTTAAGCTCGTAAGAGCACATTGTTTTTTTGGTTAATGGTTGCAGCCGTTGGCCATGTTTGTTTTTGTTTTTAAGTGACTCTAGGATAGTGAAGCACTCACCTTTTGCTTGCAACTGCCAAAATAGCATCTAGGATAGTGAAACGGTCGTTACTTGTTTCTCGAGCAACAAAGGTGGGAAGTTAGACATATGAATCCCACGCAACTCTGCGGAGTTGCACCCCACCCCATCTAAGCGTGTTTTGTGCCATGTGCATGGTTGGGGCCCAAGTCGTATGTCAAAACAAAATATTTTGTCTCTTATTCTTTTGATTCTATTAGTAGAGCTCACGAATCAAAAGAGGGGCATATGTAGAGATTGGATTTTGTACCCCTTATGACTCGGGCCCTTATTCCCTAGTGATGGTAAAATTCTAAACCCAATGTTGGTCTAGGGCCCGATTAAATTGAAATTGACTTGAGGAAGGTTTTTATGGAAAATATAACTCTTTTATGAGCTGTATAAAACTATTTTTGAAAAATAAAGGACACGCGTATGCATACACATACACGAGCATGCATACACATTTTAGGGGTCTAGAAACTATGAAAGGCAAGTTTTTCTACATTAAAGCTGAGGTTTGGAATGAATCTCACATTGTCTAGGAGCCATTCCAAACTCCCATTTTCTCAATATAAAAAGCCATACATGGTACCTTTTCAAAACACATAGAAAGTCCTAAGGGAAAAACTCAGATTCATTAGAAATAATGAATCAAAGACAGAAATTTTTTTTACAAAACATCCTCAAGTCAATATTCTTTTGATTGAGACATTTTTTGGTCTTGATCTTTGAGTTTTGAAGTTTTCTAATCAATTTTGTTTGGTTGTGAATAGATTGATTGACGGGAACAGTCAAAATCAAGCTTGAAAAGCTTTGTGTTTGAGGTATTTAGTTCTAACCTTTTCGTTTTCTCTTTTCTTTGTCTTAATCCTGCTTTTTATTTGTTTTTCTTGTTTTGTTTATGTTTTAACATGTTTAGATAGCCTAGGGTTTAGTAGCTTTTGTTTTAAAGCATGCTAGGTTGTTAGATTTAATAGTTTTAGTTTCTGCTTTTTTTTGTTCTTGCTATTTTTGGGTTAGGGTTTGGGCGTGCATTCGTACGCATACAACTGGTTGCGTATGGAGGCCCTATGTATGCGCACGCATACTCGTGCCCAGAAACCCTAATTCAACATTTTCTACTTTTGTTTCTTTATTTCTTTTGCTTAATATGACTCTGTTCTAGCTTGTTTCCATATGTATATGTCCCTGTTTCTCTGATTTTTTGTTTAATCATCCTTAACATGTTAGATTAGGGTTTCCCTTTAATATTTTCTTTAATATACCATGAACATGCATATGATATGATCATGTATTGATGCATAGGTGCTGTGATGTGGTAAGGTAAGTGAGGTACATGAGCATGCATTTATCTTATGCTTTGATGATGGATATGAACATGCTTGGTTGAATGATATGTTTTAATGTTGGGATACCTATCACATGCTTGTTTGATTCTAACATGCCTATATTGCTGCCCTTGTGATATCTTGTTTGTTTGTTGTCTTGGATGGGATAATATGGTATGCATGATAGATGTATGCTAGGCTTCATGTGAGTTGCCATGATATATGTATGTTAGGGTTTTGGGATGATTGATGCCATGTTATAGGCTTAGATGTATGCTTAGATGATTGATGCTTGGGGTTTTAGTATGCAATATTGAACATGCCTTTAATGAGATTAAGACGTAAGCTGCAATGAGTGGAAGCCGACCCATGGGTTGGGTGGGGTTGGATGCCTAACATCTTCCCATCCCTATACCTAAACTTCGAACCCATACTCTGGTAGTAAGATCAGTCCTTCCACGTAAGGGTGCTATATATATGATTCTTAGACCTAAACTAGGTAATGACTCCAACATCTTTTCTCTGCCCCAATCCACTCAGCCGAGGCATACTCCCCTCCAAGAAGAAAGGTGTTGTGCCCACACCCACAAAATCCCCATACTTGACAATGAGCTAGCTTTATTTTATATATAAAAAAAGAGTATATTTGTGTGTGGAGATTGACTAATCTACATTGCTTACAAAACATACGGGGAATGTTCATGGTCAAGAGCGCGTGTAAGGTATGGGAGGTGGGATTCTTTACGCTAAGAAAGCTAAGATATAGCTTCAACCGATTTTGTACAACAAATGTCTTTGTGGAATTTGTTTATCCTAAAGGGTTCACCAGTAACACACTGATGATAAAGTTAATTAGTTATGGGTTTTTGGGAATGAAGGTGACACATTGATGATAAAGATAATTATTTATGGATTTTGAGAAGTAAAATGTTAGAGTTACCAACTATTTTACAAACTACTAATGTGGTGGGTAGTTATTAGTAGGTGAACAAGTGATATTATTGATGAGCCTAAATAGTTTGTAAGAATTGACCACAACCATTAAGAATTGACCACAACAATAATTTGTAAAAATGTTCTAAAGTAGTTTGTAACTGTAGTATTACTCTTTTGGGAATGAAAGTGTAATTTTGTGATGTATGTCATTCTGGTCTAGTATCATTTAGGGGATAATTGGGCGGCTCAATGTTTTGATCCACTTTAGAAGAGATGGGGAACATAACCAATTGCATTGAGGTTGTTGTGGTGCAATGAGGATATGAATATTAATTTACATGGTTGGTGCTTAATTTTAGATGAGGGAATTGGTGATGTGGTGAGATCGGCAGGATGATCTCCTATAGTCTTGCCTTACCGAAATGATGGTAATTTGCTGTTGTTAGTAACTTTGGCCAGGTCTGCTCTTTGCTCCGTTGATGCATTTTTTGACCCTTACACAAGGTGACAAAGAATATAGAAGCAATTGGTGTTAAGAGCACACATAATGATTGTGTTAAATTGCTAAAATGCTAAATTTAGCACCATAAACCACAAAATTTGTGCTACATTGATGGTACCATATCTAAAACAATTTGAAAACTTGCTTAAATATTTTGTGAGAGACCACACTTCTTGAGAGGGCGCTCTTAAAAAGGAGATTGGGGTGCTTTTAAGGGCACCTCTCTTTTTAGGTAAATGGTGTGGAGTTGCCACTTATATTTTTTTTATACAAAAAAAAAAAGAAAAAACTAAATACAAAATACATATTTAGAAATGCTTTGAATGTTATTGATTGAATAAAGAACAATACAATTTTGGTAAATTAAACCTTAAAACGCTTTGGGTCCTAGTTACAATCTATGTAACTAGGACCTTAAGAATCGAGGCAGCCTCTAGATGTTGAAAGGCATATGGGAGATATTGTCTCTAGACATTAAGAACATCATTGATGAAGTAGGCTTCCAGACTTTTTTCCAGGCTCTATTGAATCAAGATACTCATGAGTACAAAGATCTCCAGTTACTCCTTGCTTTGTCAAAGCGGTTTTGGGACACTACATGCACTTTCCATTTTCCAGGCATTGGTGAAGTGATGTTGACACCTTATGACTTCTCGATCATTACTGGCTTAAAACTGGGTGGTGAAAGAATCATGGTCAATGACTTCCTCACTTCAAAAGAGATTAAAAGTCTTTTGGGTGTGATGCCTTCAAAACTGAAGAGCAAAAACGTCTCCTTGATGTGGCTATATGAGAATATCAAGAATTGTAAGACTGTAGCAACTGGCACACGCATGTTCATGCCTCTCTTCATTGGAACTTTCTTATGCCTAGGCTTGGGTAGTACTATGAGCTTGCGCTATTTGTGGAGTCTGAGAGATATTGTCAAGATCAAAAATTATAATTTAGGTGGCATGGCTTATGCAACCCTCTTGCATTTCATGACTCAACTTTCTAGGCATTGTCTCTCAAGCTTAGGAGGTGCACCGTTTGTTTGACAAATGAGGTTTGGAATTTTTGGCTATGTGTGAGTTTTGGAAATTCATTTTGGCTATGTCGTAATGATGTATGTTGGTCTTTTTAGGTCGGACATATGAATATTTTGGGGTTGGTCCTCAAGTTCGGGAAGATGTTGATGGCATGTATTCGAGGTTTCTCCATTGGCTGCCCAAATACCATTTGTCAACGCCTTTCAAGCATTCTTTGGAAGTTTGGCGTACGATGATTGACAATGTAGCTGCTGCTGATGTGAGTTTTTTGTGGGATTTTGTGTTTAGTTAAGGGTTTTTGTGCTTGATTGTGGTTTGGTCTTCTTTTCATTCTTGGTCCTTTGTGATTTTTAGATGTCCTTAGATCCTTGGCTTGGGTGTGAGGAGTATACTGAGTGTGAATGGGCTCAGGAGCTGAATTGTTGTCAGGTATTGTTTGAGTGTGGCCATAGGAGGTACTGGTATCTTGGTGATCGAGTGTTGCCTCAGGTGCAACATGTGTACCCTCCCGCGACAATTCCAGTTTCTCCTTGTCTCTCCATTCAGTTGGTTGACCTTTTAGCCAATGAAGAAATTGCTTGTGCTTGAATTGGCCATGTTGTTTTAGGGATGCCAGGAGACTATTATGAATTTGTTCAGACTCAATTACAAGGTGGTCTAGCTGGCATTCTTGTAACCTCAGTATCTCTCTTTCCTTTTAAAGTCAAATTGCATTTCATATTGTATGCTCATTTCCCATATTTCAGCTTTGTGACAATATTTGTATGTTGCACTTTCTGGCTACATCTTTTGTAGAAGAGGAAGAGGAAGAAGTGAATCCCCCTCCTAGCCATGCCAGTGGCTCTTCTAGTTACTTTATGGAGACATATTTTCATTTTCCTGCATGACAGTATGAAGTGGTAAATCCTGATGGGTCGTACAACTCTATGGCTTTGGACAGACCAGAGCGTACTCTAAATGTCCCTTGGAGTGACCCAGTGTGTTTTGAAATCCTTTAGTTTCTTGTCCTCAAATTATTTTTTGAACTGTTCATTTACTGGCGCATTTGTGTTTCAGGTTGGGACTGATCTTGTGGAGGAAAGCATGCAGATGATTAGAGCAACTGGTAGCACGCACTCAATCTTCCCAATACGTGATCAATGAAATGAATTGGGTATAAGATGATGCTTTCTTAGTGTTCTCTTTTCTCTCTCTTTTTTTTTTTTTTTTTTTGTTTTGTTTTGTTTTGTGCGCTTGAACTTCCATGATAATTGATTTAACATTGGTCTTTGTTGATTTTTCAGACCACCTAGATGGCATTGGCTAATGCCAACATAAGATCTTTGGAGGAGAGGATCAGAAATCTTGAACTTCAGAACCGGTAGCAAGAATCTCGATTTTATGCAAGTCAGGAAGGAGACACTGAGGGTGGCTCCTCTAGAGCCAGGTCAAGGAGATCTTCCCCCAGGCAGACCTGGAGTCCCAATGATGCTTGACTTGTATTTTAATTTTCCTGCAAGAATAAGAAAAGTGTTTCTTAGATAAATTTGTATTAATCTCAACTTTTAGCTCTTTGTCCTTTGAATTGTTTCTGATCTTGTTAAAGCTTTAGATGAGACAAGTTTAGAATTCACCTAATGAAGTCTTGTAGTAACAATTTAAACTTATCTGCCCAATTCTAATGGGATTTGCACTTGCTTGAATGAGGCACGACCGAATGCCCCTAGTTTGGAAACTTTTATGCTTGGTAACCCTTCATTATCATTTCATTTTTTTTGAAAAGAAATTTTTTCTCTCTCTTTTTTTTTTTTTTTTTTTTTGTTGAAAAGAAATGAGTGATTTTTTTAGAAAGATGGGATAAGGCATAGTCAAATGCCCCTAGTTTATTTGATGAATCCATGATTTTGAAAAATCTCAATTTGATCATTTTTTTTTTGAAAGCAATGATGTAGGTGACTTTTATTTTGAAACAAATGGACAAGGCCTTCCTGAATGCCCTAGTTTAACAAAAGAAATCCTTTTTGAGTGAAAAATAGAGTCAAAAATGGATTTGAGAAGTGCCCGAAAACACAAAATAGGGTAAGTGGGACTTGGTGGAGTTGAGTGCCAATCGGCACTCTTAGAGTGCCACATGGCACTTTAAGGACTTTAAGGTGCTGTCAAGCACATCCAATTGTGGGCCGACTCCTTGCACTTTCTTAACGATTTTTTTACATTTTTGAGTTTTTTGAAAAATATTTTCTTCATTTGTGACTATAAAACACTTTCCTAGTCAGCTACAGACTCTTGAAACTTATTTAAACCTAATTAAGGATTGAGGTTTAAGGAATCCTAAATAGTTTAGGACTTCCATTTTAGTTAGTGATTCTAATGAGATTAGAGTCTTCAACAAGTGCAAGGTTATTAATTGTGATGGGATCACAATTATTTAAGAAAAACCCAAATAACGAGTAGGAGTGCTGAAATAACCCTTTTGTTAAGTTTATTGTAATTGGAATAGATACCTTGTCTTGGCCTCAAGTCTTGCATTCCATGCGGAGGGTATTTATTTCACGGATTACATGATTAAACTTCTTTGCAATTACGTGAATGTTCGTTACACTTTTGTGATGTGACTTAGATAGATCACATCGAATTTAAACAATTAAACACATTTGATGTGTAGGGTTAAAATTGTGATTAGATCACAATAATTTCAAGACAATCCACTTGTTTTAAAATTTCTAGTGGGAGAGAGATACAAGGGTTGGATCTCATGGCCTCCATTATCGGTTCATAGTAGTGTGGGTAAGCACCTTGTCTTGGCGTATATGTGCGATCCCAAAGGAGGGTGTTTACTTTATAGTACTACTAGATTGAACTTACCCATTTAAAGTAGTGTGAACAAGAACCTTGTCTTGGCGTATATGCCTTGCGATCCCAAAGGAGGGTGTTTTGTTTCATGGTACTACAAGTTCAAACACTATAAGGGAGATGAAATGTGGCTACACATGATTCTAGATAATGGTGTACACTTGACTAAGTGTAAGGTTAACCTCCCAAAGGAGCTTTGTCATTATTACTTAGAGGCTAAGGGAAAAGCAGCAGATTATTTTTGTTTGGTAAGAGTTAACATGATAGCATTAATAATGAGAATAATTCTCACCTGATCATAGTGGTTGGTATTCACTCTATGCTGAGGAATATTATTTGCGGGATTAGGTTGTTGTTGCACCTAGTATAGTATGGTTTTCGGGTTCCATATTATATGGTTATGGATGCAAAATAATAATGTCCTTGTATTTATGTTCATAGTCTCAAAATAAAGTTGTCATAAATTTTTATTCTCTTACTACTATTTTAATTGAATCACATTAACTAAGAAATAATTTTGGACATGGTGCTTAAAGGAGTTGAAGTACATAAATATGTTTTGATTCAGCATTGTCATAATTTCCTATACATGATGCATTTATGGAAGATAGGTTATGATGTGATCATAGTCTCCATTGAAATGTTAAAATGTTACATTGGCTTCTATCTCAATTGTACTACAACATGAGATGCAAGAGTTAGTACTAGACTTAGGCTTTATATTAAGTCTAAAAGAGATGTTAGGTATGAATCATTGAATGTTCAATATGTGTGTAAAACACCCTTGAACGTTTAGACCCCAAATTACAAATTATCAATTCAAGCTTATTATCAAACAATTAATGTGCGAAACATGAATATAAGCCAAACACAGAATCGATAAACAATCTAAGCCAATTAAAATCACATCCACAACAAAAAATAAATGGTAAAGATAAAGGAAGAGAGATGCAAACACAAGGACAACAAGCGATGTGTTATCGAAGAGGAAACTGAAGCCCTCGGCATAAAACCTCTCCGCTGCCCTCCAAGCGGTCAATAATCCACTAGAAAATATAGTTGGGATACATGAACAGTAATAGACCCTCTAAGCCTAATCTACCCAGGTACCTAAGTCCTCCAAGCTTCTTGCTCCAACGAGGTTGCGCTGAACCTTTTTCTTCTCAAGCTTATCAGATTCCACTATAAACTATAGCATCAACCAATAACCATTAGTCCCTTCCAAACTGCTTCCCTTTGAACCAAAAGACCTTCTCACAGACGTGGGTGTGGTGAGAAAAGGATTTGGTCAAGAACCTCTTAAGGATGTATCAATGGAAAGGAAGAGAGTAGAGGAATTTGAAGGATCTCTTAAATGAAGATTAGGGATGAGGCAATCTTGTTTTTCTCTAGGGTTTTTTTCTCAAAATTCTCTCTTGGAAGCTCTTTACATTTCGTGGGTATAAGGGTCTATATATAGTGGTGTGTGTTTGGAATACGAAGAGACAGTTTTTCCCAAACAAGGTAAGTTGGCAGCTTGGCCTCGCGAGTACTCTAAGTCACGAGTTCAAGTCGCGAGCTAACGGCCTGGCCAGCCTGGGATTTTTATCCTGTAGTACGACAGCTGGCGTGACCCTTCACCTCCCCGCATGCTTCTCAAGTGTGCAACAGTTGGCGGCTTGCAAGTTGCGAGTCAGCCGCGAGTCCCTGCTTCTTTGCACATTGTTGAGCAATTCTTCACACTCTCTCACACACTATCCTTACATGAATCCCACCTAAATACAGGGTTACTAAGTGCTAAATTACAAGCAAATTGGCACGGAATAAAGCCAACAAGATGGTTGATAAAATTCAACCTTACAATCATATTGAGTGCTAAGAAAGGCTTAAGGAGTTCCAATTCTATATCATTTTATGAAAACGTTTTATTTTTAAATGAATTGGAATTCTTGGATGTAGAGATTAAATGTTATCTCATATGGATATGATCCACAAGTCCTTGTTAGAATCATTTGATCAATTCAGATTGTTTTGAAAATAAATTCTTTTTATATTATCTGAGTTGATAAGTGAGTTCTACACAACATAAGACATCCTAAAAGCTAAGGCTAAGATCAATATGATTTAATTCAAATTCTTAGCCTGTACTGAAAGGTAAGGGTGGTAAGAAGGGAAATTATAATACCAAACATTTGGATAAGCTAGTTGCCCTAGTAGTTGCCAAAAGGAAATTAGACTCAAAAGTATGACCAAAAGGAAAGTGTTTCTGTTTTAATGAAGCTAAGCATTGTCCATGATTGTTTTCTAGATGAAAATTTACAAGTTTTACTTTTTAAAGAGAAAGTTTCCATCCTTAGGTATTGTATGTTTTGGCACTTATGTCTAGATCTTATTAATCTAAATAATATTCAAGATTGGTGAAAGATAGGCTTTTAGAACCATTATTTTGTTATATTCCCAGTCTACGAATTCTATTTAGAGGATAGTAAGATCTAGGGCTCCTTTTCATAAAAGGATGAAGTTTCAATGACTTCTTCAAGTCAGTGCATACATAAAGGAGGAATAAGGCTCTTTTAAAGGTAGATTGTTCTAGAAGAAAAATGTCAGAATTTGTTGTAGGACAACTATAAAATACATTTGGAAATGAGATGGTTGTATTAGATACACCACAAGACATTATTTTGTAGATAACTATTACACTGATACAATATCATAGTGGGAGGATTATCAATTACCAAATAAATTCATACTTTTGGAATAAACTTTTGAAGTCATTCCACAAGAATATGAATTTGATCCTTGGCCTTACGTAAAGGCAATAGATGATATGAATATCGATTACTGGATCAAGGTTATGTTAATAGAATTAGATTCTATTTAAAGTCTAGAACTTGTAGAGGCACCTAGTGGCATTAAACCTATTGTTTTCAAATAGGTCTACAAGAAAATGAGATTGATAGATTAGAAGGTGTAAACCTTCTAAGTCCAGCCTAGTGGTGAAAAGATTTATTCAAAAAGAAATGGTTCGACTATGAAAAGATTTTTTCACCAATAGTGAAGTTTGACACTATCTAGATTCTCTTATTCATTATATTTCATTTGGATGAAATATGGCAATGGATATCAAGAAAGCTTCCTTTAGTAGCAATTTTGAGGAAGACATCTATATAATGTAGCTAGACTTGTTCGTAACAAAGAACCAGTAGTGTTTAGTATGCAAGTTGCTTAAAATCCATTTATGGACTAAAGCAAGCATCTAAATCATAAAATATCATCTTTGATCAAGCAATCAAATTTTTTTTTTTTGATTTTTTGATTTTGATCAAGTATTAAAAGGCCTTATGTGTGTAAAAGCTATATAGAATAATAAATTTCTTAATGTATGTTGATGACATTATAATCATTTTGAATGATGTCGAGTTATTGTCATCAATGGAGTTTTTTTGTTGTCTAGTCCAGTTTGATATAAAGTACTTGGAAAAGACTGGTCACATCCTAAGAATTAAACTTTGTTAAAATTCAAAAATTAGGATGTTAGGTCTATCTCAAACTGCTTAAATAGATTAGATTCTAGCTAAGTATAGCATGTAAATTTCAAGAAAGGATTCTTTCCTTTAATTTTGAAGTTCCTTTATAAAGGACTATAGTCCTAAGACATAAAAAAGGAAGAGCATATTAAGACGGTTCCTTATACCATATCAATAGGAAGTCTTTATGCTATGCTATATTGAACGGTTTTAGACCCCTTAAACCAACCGGAATAACCTAGTTAATTAGCCAAGTGATTAACTTAGTCAAATTATGCAATTCTAGGTTATCACAAACATACAATCATATCAAAAATATAAAGCAGCGGAATAATAAATAACACAATGATATGATCACCCAGGAAACCACACGGTAAAAACTTGGGGAGGATTTGACCTAGCTATCTTCAAGGTAAACCTGAATCCATTATGCGACAGAATCGAAGTTCATACAAAAGGACTTACAAGCTCCCTGCTTGACTTCCTAATGCTACCCACTAGTAGAACTTACTGACACAACCACGTGCAAGCTCCGAATCCACGGACTCCTTCTTTCTTGGATTCTCCAATCAGCTACAAGCACCGACGCTTGTTGTTCTTTAAGCTCCAATGGCAGCAACTGAGTTGATCATCAAGATGTTGATACTATCTCTACCTTGAAAACCCTAAGCTTTGTGTAAAGGAAAGCTCCTCTAGATCTCACAAGAGATTTACACAAAACAGCAATGTATGAGCAACAATACAACATGAGCAACTCTAAAAACGTGGCTAGGGTTTTTCTTTATATACCTAGGGTAAAAACAGAAAACCCAAAACGTTTAATGAGTTAGGGCTGAGTTGGAAAATTCTGCAGAAAAGCATTCTTCCCGAGATTCGATCGATCGAGTCTTTCTTTCGATCGATCGAGTCTTCCTTTCGATCGATCGAGCCAGGCCGAAATGCACCAATGCATCTGCAACCTCTCGATTCCAACTTTACATGAAAGACACAACTTTGAGCAAGCCTAAACAAGACTAAACAACCTATTTTGATCATGGTTTGCCAACAATACAAATTAGAGTTCTAAATACATAAATTCCTAAATCTTTAGAACCTAACATATATACTGGGCTAAATATCTATTTTGCGGTGGGCATGGTAAGCAAATATCAATTGAATCTAAGATCACTTAATCAAGTGGGAGTAAAACATATACTCAAATATCTTAGGAGAATGAGCAATTATATGCTTGTCCACCAAAGTGAGGATTTGATGGTTACTGGTTATACAAATATTGACTTGTAGTTTGATTGTGATTCATGAAATTGGACTTCAAGATATGTGTTCACCTCAAGATATGTGTTCATTCTAGGTGGTGAAGATACACATTAAGTGTAAGTATTATCTCATTAGAGAGATATAAGTACGTGAGATGTAGTAGTAGAAAAGATAATTTATGTAATAAATATGGCTGAAACTTGTTTCCAAACCTTGCCTTAGAGTGACTATGGTAAATTGTCTTTGAGGGCAAGTGGGAGATTGTTGTGGTTTATGCCCTAAAATCCAATTTATTGACATGTCATAAATAATTAAATTGTTTAATTATATGAGACAATTTATAAATGAAGTAATGGGACATTATCATAGTCCTTGAGATGCATTGTATGTGATTTAGTCACAAAAGATATAAATCACAAGTTTCTTGTAAACTCAAAATATAGTTCATAGTCAGTGATAAAATTGGGCGTTTCATTTGTGAGGACTATAACACATCAACTAAAATGGTTTGTCTTGATCATGGAAATGGAGACTTCTAATGGATGTGTTGATGTGTCTTAAGAGTTAAGACATATTGAACTAGGCCGTTGTGAGATTAATTATTCAATCAACAACTGTCACCTGAATAATTAATCTCATGACTTCTAATTTCATAGACTCTCAATCCTGAGAGGACAGTGAACCCAATCATGAAATGTAGGTTACTTTGATATATCGGGAGCGAGATCTAATATTCACGGTCAAAACCTCAGTATGTTGGGTAACCACACGTAGTGTTGAGGGAACATATATTCTCAAGATGGAATACATAACCTCTTTTTATAGAGACACGAAATGTCCCCTTGAGATAAGTTTAATGAGAACTGGTTATTCAAGACGCCCTCTTTAGTAAGGAGTTACTAAAGCTTATATTTATTGAAATTGGATTTCAATAAATGTGAATTATTAAAAGATTAAACTAGGTACTCAAGGATAAAATAGTTGTTTACAAAGTGACAGTATATTATAACTTTGTTCACTATGGATATTTCATGAAGGGGTCAAATGATATCATTAGAGTCTTGAGATATAATTTGTTAATAAGGCCTAGAGTGCAATTATATTTATATAGTGGTATTAAATCTAATTAATGATAACTTTGGACTTGTCAAGAGTTGACAGAAAAGCCCAAGGCCTATTGGAGCTAGAGTCTTATTTGTTCCCTTTGGTCCTATCTCTAGCCACAAAACAAAGCCCAATTGGGCAGGCCCAAAAGGCTAGCCCAAGTAGTAATCAGTTATGTATAAGGAGAGAAACATACAAAATTTTTAGAATATAGAAATAATAGATTAAGGAAATGGTGTGTATGTGATGTAAGCCATTTTCTTATTCTCCCTTGAACACATACATGTATACTGATTGAGAGACCAAACTTCTTGGGCACTATGTGGAATTGAGATGATGATTAGAGGTATTCTCAAGTCTGAGTTTTGAATTTCACTGCATTAAGGTATGCTTCCTATTCTTTGCTCTAGAATTCAAGGTTACATGTTATCCCTCATGAATGAAGTGGATCCCTGTTTGTTTAAATTTTCCATTGCGTATGTTTTGTATGAGATGCAAAACTAGATTTTCCAATAGACAGAAACTCTTTTAGAATTGGATTCTGTATTTCATAGTGGTGAGTCACAAAACTTTCTTGGGAGCCCCTTGACTTTGCAGTTATTGTTGATGGAAAGACTAGACATGATTTCTAGGCCTACTGTTGCTAAATATGGTCCTGGCAGTTTCCTTAGTAGGACTGTCCTCAAAACTGAGTGTTAAATTGAAAGCGACTAGGTGAAATTTCTGAACAAGAAATCTAGTGCCTTAATTTGATGGAATTGTTATTGGTGAAGGTGTCCACCCCCTCTGCTGCGGTCTTCAGGATCATATCACATCTTCATAGTTGGACTAAGGAGAGCAACTTTCTATAAAGCATATAGACTCTTGAGGCAATTCCAATATGAGCAAGGAATGCCCGGTGGGAGAGGGAGAAAAACTTTCACTCCTGTGGAAACAATTCCTACTTCTATAAATAACATGTTATTGGGCTTGGAGATGGCTGATCGAGTGGATCAATCTTTTGTGAAGGTTCACTTCCATAGAATGAACACATAATATTCTAACTGGTTGGTGCACAAAATTGTGGACAAGGAGGCTAACATGTCTGCTACGAGAAAACAATTTCTTAGAGACAACCAAGAAAGACATGAGGTTGACAACTATGAGTTTAAAGGAGGGACAAAGACGACAAAGTACCTAGCATAAATGGAATCAATGAACAACCAAAGGAGAAAAGATTGAGGATAAAATGATCTTGTTATTTTTGGCTTTGAACATGTTTATTTTAAAAAGTTGCTGTGAAACTCTTAAGCTTAGGAATTATTTAGGACTTTCTGGTTAAGGGTTCTGTTTAGGGTTTAGGTTTTTAGGGTTTGGTTTTTGTGTGTGTGTGTGTGTGTGTAATGGAATGACTTAATGGAATGGTTGAATTTTGAATTTTAATTTGTTTTTGCTCAATGGGTAAATGTTTGGGGAAGTTGTGACTGGACCAATGTATGGTTGCCTATGTACCTCCTTAACAGAAGGATCAGGTCATCACGTAGTTCATTTTTATTTGCCTTAATTTTTGCCTAGGCCACCCTTTCAGGCTTTCAACCTAGCAGGCTCTCTTACTCTTTTTTTTTTTTTGACAAACCTAAGAAGGGAAATAACATAATTTACAACCACTTTCAGACATGGTGTTTTCAAACTACCACCTTAGACGTGGTATTTCTTCAATTGATCCATGTTGGTTGACTCATTGAAAGGGTTTGCATCTAAGTCCATCAACCTTACTGCTCTCCCAGAGTATATTTGCTTAATAATATATGGACTTGCCCAATTTTTCTTGAGCTTCCTGTTTGTATCTTGAACCGGGGCTCGGATCCCTTTCAGCACTAAATCTCCCAACTTCATATCTCTAGCTCTTACTTTCTTGTCAAAAGCTTTCCTAAGCTTCCTCTGATAACCTTGAATGTGATACAAGGCCTTGAGTTCTTTCTCATCCATCATGCCTAATTGGTCGTATTTGCTTTGCAACCAATCTACTTCAGGGATTTCACTCTCCAGTACTGTTCCCAATGATCGGACACCCATTTCAATGGGACAGACTGCTTCCATCCCATACGCCAGTGAATAAGGAGTGGCTCTTGTGGAAGTGGAATCGATGTCCTATACCCCCAAAGTGCATAGGGTAATTGTAGGTGGCAATTCTTGTAGTTCTTTGTACTTTTCTTCAAGATTCTATGTTCTTGTTAGCAACTTCAACTGCCCCATTAGGATGAGGACTTATGGTGCTGAATATTGAACTGTCAAAGTAGCTTCTCTGTTTCTCCCTTGAAATGCAGCCCATTGTTTGAAATAATTTCATGTGGTACCCCATATCTGCAAATGATATTTGTTTGAATAAATTGAACAACTTTCTTTGAGTTCAAAACCTTGTATAAGGCAGCCTCTACCCATTTAGTGAAATAATCAATAGCAACAAGTATGAATTCATGGCCATTAGATGCTGTTGGGTGAATCTTCCCAATAATATCTATTCCCCATGTAGAGAACAGCTAGGGTGAAGTCATGGCGTGTAATGGCATAGGTGGCATGTGCTTCAGATCTCTATGTACTTGGCATCGATGGCACTTGCGAGCATGAGCTATGCAATCTGCTTCCATAGTAGTCCAGTAATACCCTTGCCTCATTATCTTTCGTGACAGCATGTGTGCATTCATGTATGGCCCATAACTTGATTCATGAACCTCTTAAATTATTTGTTGTGCTTCCTTGTTATTCACACAAAGGAGATGAATCTTGTCATATGATCTTATGTAAAGCCTTTCTCCATAAATAATACAATTAGTGGACAACCTTCTGATGGTCAATTGGTCATTCTTGTCTACAGACTTTGGGTATGTCCCATCCTTAAGGAAATGTAGGATGTCTGAATACCATTCACCTTCCCTGTTCTTTCCCTCATCTTTTTCTATTGACATGCAATAGGCTGGCTCTTCTTTTTGTTCCAGTATTATTGATCTAGTTTCATCTTCCTTAGGTTCATCCATCATGGAGGCCATTGTTGCCAAAGCATCTGCAATTTGATTCTGCATTCTTGGCACATATTGGTACTAGATCCTACTAAATTTCGAGGCCCACTTTTGGAGACATTCGTGATAAGTTATTAGCTTTTCTTCTTTAATCTTCCATCTATTCTGAATATGAGAAATTATCAAGGTTGAATCACCATATACTTTTAACTCTTTTACTCCAAGACCTAGGGCTTCTCGCAACCCTATAATGCAAGCTTCATATTCAGTGGCAGGGAAGTTGAGCCTACTAGAAAATGGGATATGTGTCCCTTTTGGAGAAATTAAGAGAAATCCAATGCCACTTCCATTTTGATTAGTTACTTCATCAAAATACATCTTCCATGATTCTACATCAATCCCCATGATATCTTCATCCAGAAAGTCTCTTTGGATTTCTTTAGCTTCCTTAGGTGAATAGTGAGCTAAGTGATTAGCAATTGCCCTCCCTTTCACAGACTTTTGAGTCACATATTTAATATCAAATTATGACAGAAGCAAAACCCATTTAGTTGTCTTCCCATCTTGCATAGGATTTTCCATTAGATATTTCAAAGGGTCCATTCTTGCAATCAACAAGACTTTGAAAGCAAGCATGTAATGTTTGAGTTTGTGGGTTGCCCATATAAGTGCTACACACATCTTCTCAAGTGGTGAATACTTTTCTTCATAAGCTAACATCTTCTTGCTAATGTAGTAGATTGCATTTTCTTTCTTAGACTCTTCTAGGTATTGAGCAAGAAAAGCCCCCATTGCCGTATCTGTAGTTGTGAGATACAACAATAATGGCCTCCAGGTACCGGTGGAACCAATATTGGTGGCTTCATCAGATAATTCTTAATCTTCTCAAAAGCTTCTTGGCGCTGTTCATTCCATACTATGGTAACTTCCTTCTCAAGTAGACGGAAAAGTGGCTCACATGTCATGGTGAGTTGAGCTATGAATCTGTTGATGTACTGTATACTTCTGGATGTTACACCAGAAGTTCACTTCTTGGGATTCAATCTTAGCTTATAGAATTGGATTCTTTCAAAGAACTTCTGTAAGGCTGGTATGTACCCCTCACGGTCTTTGGACTTCACTATCATGTCATCAACATAAACTTCTACTTCTTTATGGATCAAATCATGCAATAGAGTAGTAGTTGCACGTTGGTAGGTAGCACTAGCATTTTTAAGGCCAAATGGCATGACCTTGTAGCAATAAGTCCCCCATGGAGTAATGATAGAGGTTTTCTCCATATCTTCTAGAGCCATCTTTATTTGATTATATCCTTAAGAACCATCCATAAATGATAGCAAGGCATGCCCTGCTGTGTTATCAACCAAGATGTCAATGTGGGGCAAGGGAAAATCATCTTTTGGGCTAGCCTTATTCAGGTTTCGGAAGTCTACACACATTCTCCCTTTCCCTTCCTTCTTGGGTATAGGAACCATATTAGCTAACCATTCTGGGTAGTTGACCACCCTCAAAAAACTTGCATTGTACTGTTTCTCAACCTCTTCTTGGATCTTGAGAGTCCATTCTGGCTTCATTCTTCTCAAATTCTACTTGACCGGCTTCATGATTGGATGGAATGTGATGCTGTACTATATCTATATCAATCCTAGGCATGTCTTAGTACGACCATGCAAATTCCTTTTTGAATTTTGTCAGTAGTGCCACTAATGCATCTTTCTAAGAGGTGGTTAGGTTATTGCCCACTTGTATCATTTTGGGGCCATCATCAGTTCCCAGGTTAATAGGTTGGGTTTCTTCTTTTATAGGTTCTACATGCCCTTGTTTTAATTCCTTATTATTAAGAGTTTCTTTACCAATTTCTAAAATAAAAAATTCAAAGCCAACAAATAAGCAAAATAAAAAATCATATTATAAGGAAAAGAGTTCTCAACAGACTCAATAGAAACATACTTTATAGGTCTACGACCACAAACGGACCCAATAGGAATAATAATACTAGCAGAAACAGAATCAATAGGAACCTAAACAATGTTTTTGGCAAGAGTGACTGGCTCGATGGTCTTGATCTTCTTGACAGGAGTGATTGGCTCGATGGTCTCAATCTTTATGGTAGAGTCTTCCATGGGGCGGGTGGCTCCCTCCCATGCCCAATTTTTCAGCTCAGTTGTGGCTTTGACAATGGTGAGTGACTCCCAATGAGTTCCTTCTTCCCTCAGCATCAGTACCAAAGGGTCTTCATCCATATAATCTGTGCCACCACCATCAATCTCCATATTTGTGGGCTTGTTAGTCACTATCCATCCATTCACCAAACATATCTTGCTTTCCTTTGTTGCTCGGGTGGATGTATTGGGGTAGATATTCTGACTCATTCCCTTTCATCCTCTCATCCTCACCTTCAAGACTCTCTAGTGTTAAGTTTTTGAAACTGTGTGTTAAGGACATATTTTATGTAATTGGCTAATCCTTTGACAAAACACACTTTATTTGTAATTGGGTAGATCTAGGATGTATTTAATACTTGAAGAAACATGTTGTTCAATTTTAGTATTAAAGCCATGAAGATTGGATCAAGAAACACCAAATAGCTCGACGGCTGCGGACAAATAGCTCAACAGCTGCTCGACAGATAGCTATCTATCGAGGTTTAATGAGGCTTGACAGGTACTATCTATCGAGGTATCTATTGAGAATTACAAAAATCAGTTTTTCAGATATGATTTTTGGCCCATGCTTATGTATTTGTGTAGGGTTTCTTTTCTTACAACCCTAGACATATATAAGACTTATTTTAGAGGCCGTCACATATGAGAATACAAGGAGAACATATGCAAAAGGTGACCGATGCCTTATTCTCACTAAAAGAAGCTACTGTGTCTTTGCGCCCTAAGTTTTTGTAACCAAGTGCTTATTGATCTTCATTGTTGATGAAGTGAAGAACTTTGCAGCCAACAATCCTCTTTAAGTTGGTGAGTTAGTCACATATTGAGAGCCGTGCATCTTTGGTTAGTCACGTACTGGGATTCGTGCAAAAAAGGTAGCGTTCATATATTGAAGAGTTTAGAAGTTTTGAAGTAGTAGAAAGTTTTTGCTGTAAGTTCATCTACAGGGATTGTAGAGTCTAGGGACAAATGTTTTGTACTAGATCTGAAACTTCTCTTTACTATAGTGGATTACTTTTTGAGAATTTTTCTCCCCATGTTTTTTACTGTGAAACTAGTTTGTTTCTTTGGTTTTCCTGGGTCATCATATCTTGTCTTATTTAGTTTTCCGCTGTGCATGATTTTGACATGATATTGATGTTTGTTTGTTTTAACAAGTTTTATTCATAATAAATCTAATTAACAACTTGGGTTTAAAACTTGTTAATTCTATCAACCGGGGTCTAAATTTCCCAACATTGTGGATCATGTGCTTTCTATCTAGAGTAGCCAATCTAGCATCCAAGTCGTCTTCTTCCTCAGTGTATGGGGTTAGTGAACGTAGTTCTGAATTGTGGAATGACCCTAACTTTGGAATTTCTCTACCATTCTTGTCATATCGAGGGCCTGACTTTGAACTAGCATCAGTAATGCAGCTCTAATCTGAGGGACGCCCATACGGGTAATCATCATAGTCTATATTATTGGCTTCTTCAACCTCCTTTCCTGCAGCTTCTAGCACATTCACTAGTCCACATTCTTCACTCTCAGCTCCACTCTCTATGTCTATGGGTTCAAATTCGGCATCATCCTCTATATCTCCATCATAGTTGTCTACATCATCATCAAAGTGGTCTTCATAATAAGGCCTTTCATCTTCATATTCTCTATCACTAAGGGCTGCACCCCAATCTTTGCCAACTATATTGGTTATCATAATCTTCATTGTTGTTGCTTTCACTATCACTGTTGCTATCATCCTTGCTATCTTCACTGTCACTGCTACTGCTATCACTACTACTATCACTCTTGCTGTTGCTACCTTCATCATCATCACTAAGGGCTTCTCCCCCTTTTTCATCCTCATCACTTGTTCTTGCTTCATATAAGCTCTTCAATGCATGTTGGTAAGCTTCCCAGTATTCTTCCTCTTCTATATTGCAAATGGCATCTCCTAGAAGTGTAGTCATTGCAATAGGGTCCATGTAATCTGCCCAATCAGTAATTGCCCAATTTGTGTCTTCCTTCTTCTGCTCTGGAAGCTTGTTGTTGCCATCAAATAATAGCTCAAATCTGGGCACCATTATTCTTGTCTTAGGGTCAAATCTCGGTTCAGGGAATCCCCAATAGCATTGACTATCTTCAGCCTTGATAAACTTTCCATTCAATGTGGGAGTATAGGGCTTTAGGGGTTCCGATGGGGAAGGGAGTCTTTTTCTTTGGCCTTGGCTCGACCCATTCTTCTCACCTCCATCTCTAACAAGTCATCATCAGTAGGATTTTAGCCTAGCCTAAAAGGTGGTGTGGCAATAGGAATTATTGGGTCTTGAACAATTGGCTTCTTCACAGTCTTCCTGAAGTTCATTCCTTGAAGGTAATTATTCTCCTCATCATTGCCAACACGTTGTTGTTGCTGTAGGGAACAAAGTCCATGGAGATCTCCACTCCTTCTACTCTTCTTTCAAAACCATTTTCTCAATCTCAAAGCCATCCAAGGTAAATGGCTCCTTCTCAGAATCAATATTGAAAATAGGCTTTTGGCATGGTCAAAGTATCGCCATATATAGTAACTATGGCTCCTTCATGTGGAAACCGAACCTTTTGGTATAGGGATGAAGGTACGGCCTCTGTATCATGAATCCATGGTTGCCCAAGGAGAATATTGAAGTATGAAGCTATGTTTAGGACTTGAAATTCCACCTTCTTGATCATTGGCCCTACGGTTCCCAAGACCTCCCTTGTACAAAGACCCAAGCAACTTGTAGTCTTTAAAGGACACACATTTAAGGCACTTCCATCATCAATTAAAACCATTAGAATCCTCTTGCCTTTGGCATCTATGGTAATGTGCAATGGGTCATTGTGGTGCTTCCCTTTTTTTTTTTTTTTTTTTTTTTTTTTTTTTTTTTAAATCTGATGGAAATTTAGACCCCTTAAACCAACCAGATTAACCTAGTTAATTAGCCAAGTGATTAACTTAGTCTAATTATGCAATTCTAGATTATCACAAGCATACAATCATATCAAAAATATAAAGCAGCGGAACAATAAATAACACAATGATATGATCACTCAGGAAACCACACGGTAAAAACTTAGGGAGGATTTGACCCACCTATCCTCAAGGCAAACCTGAATCCATTATGAAAGAATTGAAGTTCATACAAAAGGACTTACAAGCTCCCCGCTTGACTTCCTAATGCTACCACCAGTAGAACTTACTGACACGACTACGTGCAAGCTCTGAATCCACGGACTCCTTCTTTCTTGGATTCTCCAATCAGCTATAAGCACCCACGCTTGTTATTCGTTAAGCTCCAATGGCAGCAACCGAGTTGATCATCAAGATGTTGGCAACTTTAAGTTTATGTGAAGGAAAGCTCCTCAAAGATCTCACAAGAGATTCACATAAACAGCAAATATGAGCAACAAAGACTTGAGAGGTTTGGGTACAAAACCCTAAAAATAAAAGGAGGCATAAGAGGCGCTCTAATCTCTCTCCTAAAAGTCTCAAAAACGTTCTAGGGTTTCCCTTATATAGAGGAGTGTTTTACTTGAACCCCAAGTCATTTAAATAGAGTTTGGGCTGAATTGGAACTCTGCAGAAAAATAAATTTGCACGACTTTCGATCGATCGAGCCTAATTTTCGATCGATTGAGACTTACAGATTTAGTCCAATAATTCTGTAATCACTCGATTCCAATTTTACAAATAAACATACTTTGAGCAAGCCTAAACAAGACTAAACAACCTGTTTTGATCATGGTTTGCCAACAATACAAATTAGAGTTCTAAATACATAAGTTCCTAACTCTTTAGAACCTAACAAACTCCCCCTTTGGCAATCTGTGACAAAACACAAACTAAATGCTCAAAGTTTACAAATAAAAGCCCTTTACAAAGATAATGCTCATAACAACAAATCCAACCTAACTACTATCCATCAGTTACAAGTGTAGATAGCAGCAAAATTGAATCAACTTGTATACTTTTTGAAACACTAAAATAAATGCATAAACGCATGTGTGACAGAAAAACAGTAAATCAACAAATAAATTCTTGACTTCACAAAACACAAAACAAAGACATATATCATGAATAACTCATAAATATAAATCAATGAGCAGTGAACAAGAAACAGAAATAAAAACATAAGTAAACTAACTCTCCCCCTAAATTAGATACAACAAAAAGTTTTTATTTATATTCTCCCATTTCAAAAATAATTTCAACTCCCCCTAAACAAGGCAAACATGATTCCCATAAATCAATAATTTCTCCCATTTTTTGTCACGTATTGACAAAGACCCTCATACAAAGAGGAAACAGTCAACATACACAATAATGGATAAGAGAAAACAAAGAATCAAAGGGATACAAAACAATTCAACTCTATAAAAAATAGAGACATCTCCCCCTACGAAGAGCAACAACTCTCCCTAAGAACCACAAAGGTTTAAAAAAAAACTTTTCTCCCCCTATAAAAATAGGAAAAATAAAACAAGTTTTGGGGGAAAATAAAGAAGGGGGGGAGGGGGGGGGGGGGGGGGGGAAGACACACAAACCAAAGTTAAAATCTAAGGTGAGGATACACATTAAGAAAAAAAATTCTCTCTTTCAATAAAATGCAAACATGGCACTATGTGACCCATAAACAGTTGCATGAGTAGAAAAAATATTTGCACATTGATTATCCATCATATCTCTTAAGAAAAATATTTTCTACAGTTCACACATAAGAAATAGCATATACTAGAATGTACAAAACGCAAAAATTAATCAATCAATTTTTAAATCAAGTTGAGTACCCAATGTAGCAAAGTGTATGTATGGTATGTGTGAAAACAATGAGAGATATGACTGCAAAACTGCAAGATGGATACAAAAACAATGCAATGCATGTGAATCCTAAACACAAATGATGCATGAAAAAAATTTGGTCAAAAACATAGAAACTGAAAATTTTTCAGTTTCGATCGATCGAGAATCGATCGAACATCAATCGAGTCAGGCAGACTCAAACCAAAAATTTTAATCACAATTTCGATTGATCGAAAAACAGGTTCGATCAATCGAAAGTCTGGAAAAATTAGATTTTTGAAAAACAAAGCATTTTAATGCAGAAACTCCTCAAAGCACATTGTTTTATAAAAAATGCATGAGTATGAGACGAAAAGTTTTTCAAAGACACTTGAATTTAACCCAGATCTTCCAAAATCAAGATTTTCAATCAATTTGTCCTTAAAGCGCAAACATTAAACACATTTTGCATTAGAATCAAGGAACTTTTAATCTTG
Organism: Quercus ilex subsp. ballota; assembly: GCA_032727855.1. NCBI lineage: Eukaryota > Viridiplantae > Streptophyta > Magnoliopsida > Fagales > Fagaceae > Quercus > Quercus ilex. The sequence goes on along the minus strand of CM064912.1, from coordinate 44,898,265 downwards.
GATGGCCACAACAAAAACACACACAATATAATGTACCAAGTTTAGCAAAGAGTAACTTGTGTAGTGTATGCAACTAGCAAAAGTTTGAGATACATGTGAGGTGATATGTGAATAGCAATTAATCACAAAGTCTACAAAATTCATCACATAGAATTTAAAAGAGACTATCACCTAAAGAGTTACATCATATAACTCCCACATCTCCTAGATCATAAGCTTGCAATCATGTAAGTTTCTTGAATTTTGCCTCATAATATACACACCAATTTTAATTATGTGATTTGGCATCAAGCCTAATAGTACACACCAATTTTAAGCATTAAGAAATTAAACCAAGGCTACACCTTATGTTTTTTTTTGTGCATGTGCTACACTTTCTCGAGCACAGAATCTTATGATATGCACTAAGGTGTTCATGATTGGCTAGTGAACAGTGGTGAGATGGTTATTAATGCCTTTCTCAAAAGGATCAAGTCTGACAGTCAAATAACATGTGACTTCAAGATTAAGACAAAGTGATAAACAACATAAACATCTTTCCCACACAATATGCACTACAAACCTCAACTAGTAAAGTGCAATAAATAAGCTCATCAAAGCTAAACAAGGTACATAAACTTGTTATGTAAATATAAGGTGGCCAACCTTGATTTCAAATCCATGATATGTAATACAAAACACAAAAATCCTTTTGGTTCTAAAAGAAAATTTATGAACAAATACAAAAAGCACATATTATGCTAAATGAACAATACAAATGCAATATATGATAATGCAAGACTAAGCTATAGAGGGTACACAAACAAGAAATATCAATTTCTTAATTAACCCTTGAGTACATGTACAAATTAGTACATACACAAAATCAGAAATAGCTTAGCACAAACTATTCAAGTTTCTCCACAATGTCAAGCATGTTCTAAATCAAGAGAGAGATATTATAACTCATGTAATCCTCAAGAAAAATAAAAATATTTTTGTCTTTTTGAAAATTTTCAATGTTTTTGGATTTTTTTTTAATAAAAAAAAAACCTAAAAAACAAAACAACCAAAAACAAAAACAAAACATGTCCACAAATAATTGAAAGAATTAAATCAAGGACAAGTTAGCAACACTCACCTTAGAGAATCTTTTCTCACCCATATAGCACGATTCTTCAGCTTTGTAGGTGAAAATCCATGTGAAGCAGAGTGTATTTGAGGGATTACATCAATCTTCTGAGAAAGATTGAAATCCTACAAATTCCTTTCACAAGCCAACAAGCTTAAATTTTTCAAAAGCATACGAAACAATTTATTTGGACTTATGGCAGGAGAAATATCATCACATATCCTAGATTGACATACAAAATGTTTAAATTTCAATTTATAACAATTAGGACGAATGTGACCACGAACACCACAAAAGTGACAAACAGCAACAAATTTAGGAACATCAGTATTCCTAACAGCAAATCTATTCTCAGATTTTGGTTTTTGCCTCAACAAAGAACAGTTTGGTCTAATATGACCAACAACACCACAAAGACAGGTAGGCAAAAAAACAGATTTCTTATGCTCTCTAACAGTAGGTTTAGACTTAGGTTTAGAAACTTCAGCGTCTACATCAGAACTTTTACCTTGGTCTAACCTAGCAAAATAAGCCTTCTCTTTATTATTCCTCTTGAAAGGAGGATATAAACTTTTTCAGTTTTAGGCTTAAGAGAAACAGAAACACTTCTGTTATCAACAACTGGCTTGGCACTAGTCAAATTTTCAAGTTTAGCTTGAGACTTAACTAACTCTTGTTCCAAGCTTTTCATCTTCTCATCTTGAGAGGAAATTTGATTTCTCAGAAATTCATTCTTTTTATTAGACTCATCTAATCTAACAAACAATTCCTCTTTTTCAAGATTAGCCAATTTTAACTCTTCTTTAAATTTCTTAGCAATTTTCAAAGATTTAGATAATTCCTTACGAAGAGTTTCAAAATCATCAAAAAAATCAACAGAAACAATAGTGTCATTTTTATTCAAAACATCACAGGCATCAATAAAATCAATAGAAGCATGAGCAGAAACATGATTAGAAAGACACTTCAAATTATCCATGATAACAAGGGTCAAGGATCAGCTCTTAGATCAAAAGATCTAAAACAGAAGAGCTACCCGCTCTGATACCACTTGATGGAAATTTAGACCCCTTAAACCAACCAGATTAACCTAGTTAATTAGCCAAGTGATTAACTTAGTCCAATTATGCAATTCTAGGTTATCACAAGCATACAATCATATCAAAAATATAAAGCAGCGGAATAATAAATAACACAATGATATGATCACCCAGGAAACAACACGGTAAAAACCTGGGGAGGATTTGACCCACCTATCCTCAAGGCAAACCTGAATTCACTATGAAAGAATCGAAGTTCATACAAAAGGACTTACAAGCTCCCTGCTTGACTTCCTAATGCTACCACCAGTAGAACTTACTGACACGACTACGTGCAAGCTCTGAATCCACGGACTCCTTCTTTCTTGGATTCTCCAATCAGCTATAAGCACCCACGCTTGTTATTCGTTAAGCTCCAATGGCAGCAACCGAGTTGATCATCAAGATGTTGGCAACTTTAAGTTTATGTGAAGGAAACCTCCTCAAAGATCTCACCAGAGATTCACATAAACAGCAAATATGAGCAACAAAGACTTAGAGAAGTTTGGGTACAAAACCCTAAAAATAAAAGGAGGCACAAGAGGCATTCTAATCTATCTCCTAAAAGTCTCAAAAACGTTCTAGGGTTTCCCTTATATATAGGAGTGTTTTACTTGAACCCCAAGATGTTTGAATAGAATTTGGGCTGAACTGGAACTCTGCAGAAAAATAAATCTGCACGACTTTCGATTGATCGAGCCTAATTTTCGATCGATCGAGCCTTACAGATTTAGTCCAATAATTCTGCAATCACTCGATTCCAGTTTTACAAATAAACATACTTTGAGCAAGCCTAAACAAGACTAAACAACCTGTTTTGATCATGGTTTGCCAACAATACAAATTAGAGTTCTAAATACATAAGTTCCTAACTCTTTAGAACCTAACAAAATCTTTGTCAGAGTAGGAAGTAGTGAGTTCCCTACTTATGGACCTAATCATGGCATTCAAATCCTAAGTAGTAGTGGTTATAGGAACTTGGATTTGATTGAGAATGTCTACTAGATTCTGACGGTGCTTATATGAGGCCATGAGTAAACCCCAAAAAGATATATTGGCTTAAGTCTTCTGTAGTCGCTTGAGGACCTTATCCTCTTTAGTGGGTGTTTGTTGGGTGGCTTTGTTCAAGGCTTCTATTGGGTTGTCTGTCTCCAAATGTGGGGGTTTGAAGTGTCTTCCCCCTCTTATAATGTGGGCAATTTTTGTTTAGTCATCTAGATCGGTGTCTTGGGGATTGAAATGTCTCCCCCCATGTGTGGACATCGGGTCACTTGATTGGGGTTCAAAGTGTCTCCCCCCCTATATAGGTTCGAAGTGCCTCCCCCATATGTCGGTGCTTGGTAATTTGATTGGGGTTTGAAGTGTCTCCTCCCATTTGTGGATGTTGGGTAATTTGTTCGGGGTTTTAAGTATCTCCCCCCATTTGTGGACGTCGGGTAATTTGTGGTTTCAGTTACATCTTCACTCCATATGTCATACCCTGCAGCAGATGTCATACCCATCAATTCTTCCCATGTCATCATAAAGCATTTGGCTATGTCATAAATCAATTCAAACGGGTCCTCTTTAGTTTCCTCTTCAATCATTAAGCAATTAATCCTTGGTCCTTTCCTAAAAATGTGGTGGGCAAGGGATTATTAGTGACGCTAGGCCTTGTAGGCGGTGCAATCACCTTATTGTCTATTAGATCTTGAATTGCATGACGAAGGCCAAAACACTTGTCAGTATCATGGCCAAGGCTTTGGTGGTAGGCACATCTCTTAGTCACATCAAATCTTGCAGGCAATGGGTTTAGGATTGGTCTTGGATCTAATGGTTTTAGTAACCCTTTTGCTTTTAGTTTTTCAAACACTTGACTCACAGGCATGTATAACTCATGAAATTCCCTCCTAGGCCTTTGAGGCGGCCCTTGTGATATAGGAGCAATAAGTTGATAAGGATTGTTTTTGTATATATTAAAAACTTCTATAGTTTAGAACAAGGTCCTAAATTCTTTTTAAACCTCGGTGGGTCCTCATTCTTTATAGTGCCATTATTTATTGCATCCTCAATTTGAATTCTAGTAGCAATCAAAGCTTTAAAATTAGGAAAATACTGGGCAAACAAATATTTATGGTATACAGGCAATAAGTGTTTTACAACCATGGTTAACTGCTCTTCTTCACTTGGCCTATTCATCATCTGTGCTACCTTGGACCTCCACTTGGTAATGAAGGTAGAGAAAGATTCTTTCAGCTCTTGCTTTGTGGTCTCCAAATCTCTCATTGTTATATCCATTTCTATGTTGTATTTGTACTGATTGTGAAACTTGCGGCAGATGTCCTCCTAACTCCTTGCTCTAGCATCATCTAGGTTGAGGAACCACCTAAGAGCGGCTCCAGTCAGAGTGTTTTGGAACATTTGAGCAAGTAGTTCTTCAGTTGCTCCTAGGGGCTGCATGGCCATCATATACATCTTCAAATGGGACTTTGGGCAGCCAGTCCCGTCGATCTTGTTGAAGGTTGGCATCTTGAACTTGGGAGGCAATCTCACATTAGGGAAAAGTGAGAGTGATTGGTAGTCCATAAGGTCCTCCATCTTGCGAGCTCTTTTGATCATCTTTTCCATCTTGTTTATTCTCTCGTTGACCTTCTTCTCACCTTCCATGGTTGAAGGATTATTGTTAGCCTTGTTCTCCTCTTGGTTACTCTTCAGGTTCTGAAATTGTTGCACCATAAGTTTCATGTCCTCCCTTAACTAGATTGGACTAGCTACCATGGTGTTGAGTAGCTCTTGAGTGTTCATAGGTTCTTTAGTGTTTGGATGTTCTCCCTCTTTTGCCATAGTGTTAAGATCTTCAGACTTCTTGTGGCTTGAACTATCTTGTAGGTCAAATATGGGATTGTGATGTTGCAGCAGTGGAGTGTCTTCTATGCTTACGGGCTGCAGTATCGTGATGGGAGTAATAGCCTTGGAACTAGAACTTGCTAGCTTGAGTATTGGTCTTGGGTTCTCTTTGGAGTCTTCCCTCTAATCTTGACCAAATTCTTCCCTAAGAACAAGCTTGGTCAAGTTAATCAAAGCTAGGTAAACAAACACATGCAACATGCAACGCAATTTAATAATGGACCGGCCTAAGGGTAGGTTCTAAGTCATTACATTGTCTCCCAGCTAGGATGTTACACCTCCCAACTTATAATGTAATGAACATTGTGTTGGTCTGAACGGCATGGTCTATCCTTTATAGTCAACAAGAAGTGATCTAGTGACTTTGGGCTATGAGTTGGTGAGTTCGCCACTGGGTACCCGAATCTAATGAAGACCGGTGATCCATGGTTACTGCCAACATATTGTTGAGAGGGGTGCATACATTTTTGTTGTTTTGATGGCAGACACCATGACAGTTAGGGAAAGTTGTTAACAAACAATCATGACAACACAAACAAAAATATCATACAACCATCTCAAGACATAAATAATCAGACAAACAACAATATCATGCGAAATCATGCAAAAGACAAGGGTATATAGTTGGTCACTTAAAATCTAACACAAAACTTAGCCCTCGACATCCCTAGCGGAGTCGCCATTGTGAAAGACCGCACTTCTTGAGTGGGCACTCTCAAAAAAGAGATTTGGGTGCTTTTAAGTGCACCTCTCTTTTTGGGTAAGTGGTGTGGAGTCGCCACTTATTTTTTTTATGCCAAAAAAGAAGAAGAGAAAACTAAATACAAAATACATATTCAGAAATGCTTTGAATGTTATTGATTGAATAAAGAACAGTACATTTTTGGTAAATTAAACCTTACAGCGCTTTGGGTCCTAGTTACAATCTATGTAAAGGAATACAAAGCTTTTGGTCCTAGTTACAATTTGCCAAAATTAAGAAAGACAAAACACTAATCTACCAATCCAAAAACCCTAGGCTCAGGGGCTAGGTTTCGGAATGGGAAGGTGCTAGGCATCCATTCTGCTCGGACAGAGTCTAGTCTTCTAGACTTTAATGACCAATATACCCTTTTTTTGCATGATGTTAATGGTATGTTGAACATACATAACAGACACGTGACTATAATTAATTCAAATAAATTTACAATATGAATGTTTCCTCTTTTTTACGAAAATTCATATTTGTTCTGTGTATAAAAGAAAATTTGATTTGTAAAGAAAAATCAGAATTGTTTTAATGTAAAAGAAAGAATAAGATTTTTGTTAAAGAGAATCAGATTTGTTTTTGTGTAAAAGTTAAAAAAAGTGATTTTATCAAGAAAAATCTGATATGTTTTTTATGAATAAAAAATAATAAAAATTTTTTTTGAAGGAGGATCCACATTCATACGATGAATATATTACACATACATCACATTCATAAAAAAAAAAACTACATCCTAATTTTCAGTCCTTTCATTAAATTTCAAAATCTACAATTTTGTGCGAAAGAAAACTTTTTCTAAAAGAAATTAGATCTGTACTTAATGAAAATACAAATCAGTTTTGAACTTAGAAAAATTAGATCTGAAAAATATAGATCAATTTTTGGTAAAGAAAATCAGATCTGAAAGATCAGATCAGTCTTTCTTGGTTTAGAAAAATCAGATCTGAAAGATCAAATCAATCTTTTTTGGTTTAGAAAAATTAGATCTGAAAGATCATAGCAGTTTTTGGTTTAGAAAAAATTAGATCTGAAATATCAGATCAATTTTTGGTTTAGAAAAATCAGATCTAAAAAGATCGGATAAGTTTTTTTTTTTTTTTTTTTTTTTTTAGATTTTTAAAGAAATATTTGATAGACATTAGCAGACTTTGAAATTTAAGAAAGAAAACCACAATAAACAATCATCTTAAGAACATGTTAAATAAAAATTCATGCAGAACATGGTAATTATACATTAAGAGCTAGAAATAATAAAACATGTTAAACACATTCATGCATCATCAACAAAACTAATAGAGAAGAAAAGAAAGAAAACGAAAAAGAATACCTCTTGCATGAGTATGCTCTTCTAGTTGAAAGTATATTTTAGGATTCAAAGCAATTTATTCAACTTTATGAAGCCTAACATACCTTACTTACAAAAAGGAAATTCCTAAGCCAAGAGCCTCTAGAACGTCTTTAACAGAAGGGGACTAAAAATCAGAAGAGAAGTGCCAAAGAGAAGGGAGGGGGGGGGGGGGGGGGGTGGGGTTAGAAAGTGTCAAAGTCTGCTGAATTTTGAGAGGCATCCTCTATTTATAGAGGTTGAAAGGCTTCGAAAAATTGGCTGAATGATCAAATACAAATTGGGATGCATCCCCATCTCTAAAAAATTTAAAAGGGTAGGGCTTATCTCAATCTAGGAGTCCTTGGGTTAGGCCTCGAGTTTGTGCCAATCGGCACTTGAAAAGTGACGATCGGCACACCAAGAGTGCCGAATGGCCCTCTTAGTTGCTGGACTCGCGTTTGAATTTTGGTCCAATTTAGACTCTTTTTTTGAGGGTTTTTGAGCCGGGATATGCACTTAGACGCATTTTTAATCTGTATTCTAAGAATTAATCCCCTTTTTTGGATATTTAGGTCTTTAAATTGATAATTATCTTGTAGATAAACACTCCAAAAAATTCTTGATTATCCTCAATTTCTTTGTTATCTGATTATCCACTTTGTTCCCATACAAGCAAGTTTATTTTTGATATTAGCTAACAAGCAACCACAAAATTATTTAATTAATTTTATTTGTCCAACCAATCAGAATTAATTTAAATTAATCATGCGTGGTTGGTTCCATCTAAACAATATGCATGCAGACCGTACAAACTTGATCATGCGATCTCTCTCTCTCTTTTCAACCTATGGTGGTGGGTCACGCATTGGGCTGCCGTGGGTTGCTATAGGTTGGGTTGATCGGCCTATGGTGGTTGGGTTGGTGGGTTGTCGTGGGTTGCTATGGTGGTTGGGTTGGTGGGTTGCCACAGGTTGGTCAGTGGGTTGATCGGTGGGTTGTTGCGAGCTTTAGAGTAAGACAATTTGAGCTAAGGTTTATGGGTTGATTGGTGGCACCAATGGGTTGGTTGGCCTATTGTTTGTGATGTGTTGGTGCGCCTGTGGTTCGTATGGTGGTTTTGTTGAAAGGAAGAGAGAGAGAGAGAGAGAGAGAGAGAGAGAGAGAGAGAGAGAGGACCATTGATGTTCAAAGAAGCGAGAGAGACAGAAAGGAAGAGAGTGAAAGAGACGAAGAATAAAGAAAGAATATTAAAATGAAGTGCTAACAAAAATAGAACAATTGATGTTGGATGTGTTATAAAGTGGTGTGTTAAAATAGGTAAAATGAGTTTTTGAGATGCTAAAAGCTAAAAATTTTTTGTCCACCATTATGAATACTCTAAGGTTTTGTGTGTGTGTGTGTGTGTGTGTGTGTGTTGAAGAGTTTAAAATGTTTGAGATGTGCTCTTAGATGGCAACTCAATAACAATTGTGAAAGGACTTTTGTTAAGTGAATGAAACTTATCTATAATAATTATTTAGAATACAATATCATGGTATTTCTTCTACTCACATAGTAACGGGTCACATAATTAATAATTTTCTACTTATATAAGGTGGGGCACATTATTGATGGTGTAGGAATTGGCCTAGAGCGTTTCATAAGATGGAAAGTGCAGCATGTATGAAGAAAAGGGAACAATACAAAAAACGAGGACTATAGCGACGTTTTGCAAACGTCACTATAGAGCTTGAAAATGTTGCTATAGGTCCATCTGGGCTGTAATGGCGTTTTCTATAGTGGCATTATAAAATGTTGCTATAGAACCATGGCAATAGGTCCATTAGGGTCGATAGCAGTGTTTTGGAAAGTGCCACTATAGACTCAGACCTATAGTGGCGTTTTTAAAATCCTGTAGACCAATTTTTATATATTTTTTAATTGGCAATAGTTGCATTTTTAAAATGGTGCTATAGGCTAATTTCTTTTTATTTTTTTAATTGGCTGTAGGGTATAGACCTATAGCGGTGTTTCTAAAAAGCTGTTGTAGGCCAATTTTATTTTTTAACTGGCTATATAGTAGTGTTTTAAAACACCACTATAGGGTGTATGACCTATAGTGACGTTTCAAAAATCCTGCTATAGGTTGAACTTTTTTTTTAATTGACTATAACAGCTTTTTAAAATATATCTATCTATATATATATATATATATATATATATTTATATTTATTTATTTATTTATTTTGTCTTGGACAGAACTAGTTCTTGTCATTCCACAAATATATCACCAGTTTATATCTCCATAAACATATCACACTATACATATAATAAATTTTTTTGTCTTGGGCATTCCATAAACATATCACCTTGTTTGAAACTCCAAAAAATTCTAAACTAATTACAGCGCTTGCGCTTTCGAAACTACCAAACGTCAATACAATAACAAGTTGTAATATATAGATTGAAATGCAAAATGAAAGAAGATAGTCCAAATTTCGTAGACATTATATATAAAGAGCTAAACATCCTACTTTATACTTTGAATACAAGTAAATAACCATTATGTATACTTAGAGTAGCAAGAGAATATTCATCCACCCATATACTCATCCTCATCATCATCATCATTATCGACCTGAATATAATAGAGGCAACATCGTAATCAAATTTACCAACAACATTACTAATGACTAATGCATCAAATTGTAGACACTCAATTTTGCACCCATGATTTAATCAAGGAGAATGACTTGAATGACCATCAATGTACCCCAAAAATCATAATTGCATCATGTGCATCAATTTGTTTTGGTATTAATTGTATCATTTTGTCTTTGTATTACATCCATCATGTCATTCATTACATATTATAAAAATGATCTTGAGATTCTAATGGTTGCAACGGTGTTTCTGGTTTTCAAATCGGACCATCGAATCGAAAGATATCATATTATTAAGTTTGCACGGTCAATATGCATTGCGTCTAGGATTGCATGCATAGGAATAAAAAGGATGATTGGATAACAATAACATTGTGGATAATCTGAACTTTATCAAGATTTATTTTAGGGTATTTATCTACAAGATAATTGTTCTTAAATAGCTTGAATTATCCAAAAAAGAGATGAAAAATTATAGATGGAGGATGAAAACACATCTGGGTACAAGGACTAGTAAAAAAACCCTAGAAGAGGAGTCCAAACGGCACTTGAACACGAAAAAGTGTTTGGTGTCCAAAGGCCAATTCGGCACTTTTGGAGTGCCAAATGGCACTCTAAAAGGGCTGAATTTCCATGTTTTGGGCGTGGCCCAATGGCCTTTGGGTGACGATAAGGCACACATCCTAGTCGTCTGTGCCTATTTTTTAGAGTCCTCTATCCTCTATAAATGGAGATTGAACCTCATAATTCAGCTCCTTTTTTTATTTTATTTTTTTATGCTCAGAGAGGCATACGTTTTGGGCTCTGAAATTGCTCATATTTTCTAATCCCCTCTCTGAGTTTTGCTGCTTAAATTAGGGTTTTTAGGTTTCAAAGATAACTGAATAAGTTTCTTTGAACCCTAAAACACCCTCTCAAGAACAAAGAGTGCTCATGCAAGAGGTTGTTTCCTTCACCCTATCTTTTCTTTATGCTTCTTTTTATGTTGATGAATATTTTTATCCATAGCATGAATTATTAATCATTGTTTTGTTTAAAGCATGATTGTTTTTATACAATTGTTATAATCTCTATCTTTAATATCAATAATCTGCATGTGTATAACTCTTTTTGTTAAAATAAAAAAACAGATTTGCATCTTCCCTAGATGTAGATTTGAATTTTTCTTCAAAATAAAACAGATCTGCGTATTCCCTAGATGTAGATCTGAATTTTTCTTCACAATAAAATAGATATGTATCTTCCCTAGATGTAGGTCTAATTTTTTTTTCACAATAAAACAGATCTGCATCTTCCTTAGATGTAGATCTGAATTTTTCTTCAAAATAAAATAGATCTGTATCTTCTTTAGATGTAGATTTGGACTTTCCTCAATCAAAATTGGTTTTTGTCTTCAATAGATGCTAATCTGAACATTTTTTTTTATCAAAAAAATTGATTTGTATCTTCCTTAGATACAGAGCTGATGTTTTTTTTTTTTTTAATGCATGCAGATTTTTTTGAAATAAAGAAAAAGATAAAACATAACTGTTTTTGTGTTTGTTGCAAAATTTAAATTATGAGTGAAACTCTCTTCTTAAAAAATCTTTTTCATTCTTTTGAAACATACAAAAAACAGATCTGATTTTTTTGTCATTAAAAACCTTTTTTTTTTTATCATCACAAAACATATCTGAATTTTTATCTCCAAAAACCTTTTTTTTTTTTTTTTTTTTTTTTTTTTTACATACTACAAAACAAATCTGGTATTTTGACAAACCAAAATCAATTTTTTTACCAATCAAAACAGATCTGATTCTTTTTAGAAAAAGAGACTTCATTCATAAATAAATTTGTGTGATTTAATTTTAGTGTCACATGTTCAACCTATCATTCATGACATGCATAAAAAGGTACATAGGTCACAAGAGTCTAGAAGACCAGACTCTGTCTGGGCGAAATGGGTGTCTAACATCTTCTCATTCCGTAACCTAGCCTTCGAATTTAGGTCTTTGGCTAGGTAGATCTTGCCTTGTCTTTATTTATTTTGGGTAGAATGTAACTAGGACAAAAAGCCATGTATTTTGGTAGTTTGTAACTAGGACCCAAAGCCATGTAATCTTTCAAATTTTCCAATTATATATTTTCTTTTATTCAATTAATGAAGAGAACAATTCAGTCATGTATTTATTTTTTCTTATTTTTTTGTATACAAAAAAAAAAGTGGCAACTCCATACCACTTACCCAAAAAGAGAGGTGCCCTTAAAGGTACCAAAATCTCTTTTTTTAAGGGACACTTTTTTCAAGGTCTCTCACAGTGGCGACTCCACTAAGGATGTCAAGGGCTAAGCTTTGTATTAGACTTAAGTGGCCAAATGTGTACCTTTATTTTGCATGATTTGCATGATAAGTTGTTTGTTTGTTTATTTATGTTTGATGGGATGTTGTATGATATTTTGGTACGATAATTTGTTGTTTGTATTGTTTGTTAAAAGCTTTCCCGAATTGTCATAGTGTGTGCCATCCAAACAGCAATGTATGCACCCCTTTTCAACAATTTTGTGATGGTAGTAACCATGGATCACCAATCTTCATTAGATTCAGGTACCCAGTGGCGAACTCACCAACTCATAGCCCAAAGTCACTGGATCATTTCCTGTTGACTATAAAGGATAGACCATGCCGTTTGGACCAATGCAATGTTTATTACATTACAAGTTAGGAGGTGTAACGTCCTAGCTATGGGAAACACTGAAACAACAAACCTACCCTATGACTTAATGACTTAGAACCTGCCCTTAGGTTGGTCTCGGTTAAAATTGCATTCCATTTTGTGTGTGTTTGTTTTGGTTGATTGATGGATGTGGATGGGGTCTTAGCTTTGATTAACCTGACCAAGCCTGTCATTAAGGGAGAATCTGGTCAAGATCTGAAGGAAGGCTTTAAAGAGAACCTATGCCCAACACTCAAGCTAGTAGCTCCAGTTCCAAGCCTGTCACTCCCATCACAATATTGAAGTCTTCAAGCATGGAAGAAACTCCATTGCTGCAACATCACAACCCCATCTTTGACCTCCAAGACAGTTCAAGCCACAAGAAGTTTGAAGCTCCTAGCAATATGGCAGAAGAGGGAGAAAACCCAAACAAAGAGGAACCCATGAACACCCAAGAGCTACTCAAAACCATGGTAGCTAGTTAGATTTAGGTGAGGGAAGACATGAATTGTATGATGCAATAGTTTCAGAATTCGAAGGGTAATCAAGAGGAAGACAAGATTGATCATGATCCACCAGCTATAGAAAGTGAGAAGAAGATCAACGAGAGGATGAATAAAATGGAGGAGATGATTAGAAGAGCCCGTAAGATGGAGGAAGTTATGGATTATGATTCTTTCTCCTTGTTCCCCAATGCAAGCTTGCCACCCAAGTTCAAGATGCCAACCCTGGACAAATTTGATGGGACTGGCTACCCAAAGTCCCATCTAAAGATGTATTTGAGGGCTATGCAGCCCTTAGGCACGATTGAGGAAGTACTTGCTCAGATGTTTCAAAACACACTAACCAGAGCCATTCTTAGGTGGTTCCTAAATCTGGATGATGATAGAGCAAAAAGTTGGGGGGACATCTGCCGAGAGTTTCACAAGCAATACAAGTACAATATGGAAGTAGATATCATAAGAAGAGACCTTGAGACTACCAAGCAAGAAGAAAGAATCCTTCTCTACTTTCATAGTGGAGAGCTAAGGCCGCACAAATGATAAGTAAGCCAAGTGAGGAAGAACATTTAGCCATGGTTGTAAAAAACTTATTGCCTATATACCACAAGTATTTGTTTGTACATTATTTTCCCTATTTTACAGCAATAATTGCTACTGGAACCCAAATTGAGGATGCTATAAACAGCGGTACTATAAACACTGGTGACCTTCCAAGGTTTAGAAAGAATGTAGGGTCTAATTCTAAGGCTGCAAAAATTTCCAATATTCTTAAAAATGATCCTTATCAATTGATTGCAACCATCACACTCATGCAAGTACCATAAGGGCCTAGCACTAGAAGAATTTCATGAGTTGTACATGCCTGAGCCAAGTGTTTGATAAGTTAAAAGAAAAAGGCTACTAAAACCCTTAGACCTAAGACCAATTCCAAACCCCTTGCCCTTAAGGTTTGATGTGAATAAAAGATGTGCCTACCACCAAGTCGCTGGTCATGAGATTGATCGTTGTTTCACCCTTCGTCATGCAATTCAAGACTTAATAGACAACAAGGTGATTGCGCCGCCTACAAGGCCTAGCATCACTAACAATCCCTTGCCCAATCACAATTTTGGGAAAGGACCAATGATTAATTGCTTGATGATTGAAGAAGAAAATAAGGAAGACCCATTCGACTTGATTTATGACCTACCTAAATGCTTCATGATGACATGGGAAGAATTAATGGATAGGATATCTACTACCACCACAGGATGTGACATATGGAATGAAATACTAGAACCCGAGAATTACCAAATATCCACAAGTGGGGGGAGACAGTTCAAACCCCAAGAGAATAACTAAACACCCACAAACGGGGGAAGACACTTCAAACCCCAAGAGAATAACCAAACGTCCACAAGTGGGGGAAGAAATTTCAAACCCCAAGTAAATAACCAAACACTCATAAATAGGGGGAGACACTTCAAACTCCAAAACACTGATCCCAATGATCTAACCAAAATTGCCCACATCACAAGGGGGGGAGACACTTCAAAACCCCACATTTAGAGACCAAAAACCTAGTGGAAGCTTTGAATAAATCTACCCAACAGACCCCTGCTAAAGAAGATGAAGTCCTCAAGCAACTACAGAAGACACAAGCCAACATATACTTATGGGGTTTACTCATGGCCTCCTACAAACACCGAAAAAATCTAGTAGACCTTCTCCATCAAATTCAAGTCCCTACAACCACAACCTCCTAGGACCTGAATGCTATGATTGGGTCCATAAGTAGGGAACTCACTGTTTCTTATTCTAACAAGGATCTGACCAAAAAAGGGAAGCACCACAACGATCCATTGCATATCACTGTAGATGCCATGGGGAAAAGGATACCAATGGTTTTGGCAGACGATGGAAGTGCTTTGAACGTGTGTCCTTTGAAGACTACAAGCTACCTAGGTCTAAGCATTGAAGACTTTGTGCCTACTAATCAACATCTGAGGGCATATGACAATAGTAGAAGAGAAGTTTTGGGAACCATAACATTAGAGCTTACCATCGGACCGATGGTTAAGAAGGTATATTTTCAAGTCCTTGATATAGCCTCATGCTTTAATATGCTCCTTGGGCGACCATGGATCCATGACACAGAAGCTGTACCTTATTCCCTATACCAAAAGGTTCAGTTTCCACATGAAGGAGCTATTGTGACCATATATGGGGACATTTTAACTATGCCTAAGCCTATTTATGGTATTGATTCTAAGAAAGAGCCATTGACCTTGGATGGCTTTGAGATTAAGAAACCTAGCTTTGAAAAGAAAGAACAAGAAGTGGAGAAAATCCCAATGGACTTTGCTCCTTATGGTATCAACAATGTGGTAGCGATGATGAGGAGAATGAACTACCTTTCTAGGATGAATTTGGCCAGAGCTATGAAGAAGCCAACCGTTCAAGACCTGGTAATTCCTACTGCCACACCACCATTTGGGCTAGGCTATAAGCCCACTGATGATGATTTGTTAAGAAGAAAGTGAGAAGGATGGCTCGAGCCAAAGCCAAAGCAAAAGGACTTCCTTGTCCTCCAAAACCTCTGAAACCCTACACTCCTACATTGAATGGAAAGTTTGTAAAAGTTGGAGGAAGTCAATGTTATTGGGGATTCTCAGATCCTATAATGAAAATGATGGTGCCCGGTTTCGAGATACTACTTGATTGCCACAACAAGGTTCTAGAATTGAAGAAGGAAGATACAACTTGGGTCCCTACTGATTGGGCTGATTACATGGATCTTGATGCTATGACTACACTCCTTGGAGATCCTATTTGCAACGTATAAGAAGAAGAATATTGGGAGGCCTGCCAGGATACATTAAAGAGTCCATATGGACTAAGAACCAACGATGAAGATGAGGAAGGAGGAACAACCCCTAGTGATGATGAAGATGGAAGTGAAGACAAGAGTGATAGCAGTAATGACAACAACAGCAGTGATAGTGGACATAATGATGATGACAGAAGCACCAATCGTGGAAGTTATGATAGCCCATATAGTGGAGATGATTGGGGCGAACCCCCTAGTGATAGAGAAGATGAGAATGTAGACCTATTCTATGAGGAATATGATAGTGATGTGGACTACTATGATCAAGATATTGAAGATGATGTCGAAGCTAACAGGTGGAGCGACACTGATAGTTATCAATACTGGCTAATAAATGTGTTAGAGAATGTAAGAAATGATAATGCAAAAGCCAATCAAATGTATCAAGATCAAATATCCCTATGGGCATCTTTCAGATTTGAGTGAATATCACTAATGTTAGTTCAAGGTCTAGCCCTAGGTATGACAAGCATGGAAGAGAGGTTCTAGAATTGGGGTCGTATTATGTTTCAAAACCAAGTACACCAACCCTACATATTGAATAGGAGGATGACATAGATGCCAAGTTGGCCGCTCTAGACCAAAAACTGATGGTCCACAATCTTAGAATCATGACACTTGAGAATGTTGAACATAATGAGGAGAAAATGGAAGAAAGTGAGTCAGAGCATCTCTCTCAACCCACTAACTTGGGCAACAGAGACAAACATGATCTATTTAATGAATGGATGGATAGCGTAGAGTGCCTCGATGCTTCTGTGACCAACAAGCCTACAGACATGGAGGTTGAAGAAGAAGTTACAGATTATATGGATATAGATCCAGCAGTACTGATGCTGAGGGAAGAAGGAGCTCACTGGGAGCCATCTACCATTGTGGAAGCCACGACTGAGTTGAAGAACTGGGCATGGGAGGGAGCCGCCCACCCCATGGAGGACTCTGTGAGGAAGATCAAGACTGTCAAGTCAGTCACTTTTGACAAGAAGAGCAAGACCGCCAAGCCAATCACTCCTGCTAAGAACGTTGTTTCCGTTCCTATTGATCTATTTCTGCTAGTGTTTCTATTCCTGTTAAATCTGTTTGTGATAGTTTTCCAGTTGAGTCTATTAAAAACTCTTTCCCTTTTAATATGATTTATGATTCTGCTTATTTGCTGGCTTTGAATGTTTCTATTTCTGAAATTGGTAAAGAAACTCTTAATAATAAGAAATTAAAACATGGATACCTAGAACCTATAAAAGAAGATATACAACCCATTAACAAGGGAACCAATGATAAGCCCAAAATGATCCAAGTGGGTAATACCTTAACCACTTCAGAGAAAGATGCATTAGTGGCACTGCTGACAGAGTTTAAAGAGGTCTTTGACTGGTCATATGAAGACATGCTTAGGATTGATATATATATAGTACAGCATTGCATTCCAACATATCCAACCATGAAGCCGGTCAAGTAGAAATTGAGAAGAATGAAGCCAGAGTGGACTTTCAAGATCAAAGAAGAAGTAGAAAAACAATACAATGCAGGATTCTTGAGGGTGGTCAACTATCCAGAATGGTTAGCTAATGTGGTTCTGGTACCAAAGAAGGATGGGAAGGTCAGAATGTGTGTAGATTTTCAAGATCTGAATAAGGCCAGTCCAAAAGACGACTTTCCTTTGCCTCACATTGATGTCTTGGTTGATAACACAGCAGGTCATGCTTTGCTATCATTTATGGATGCATTTTCAAGATACAATTAGATTAAGATGGCTCTAGAAGATATGGAGAAAACCTCCTTTATGACTCCATGGGGGACATATTGCTACAAGGTCATGCCATTTGGGCCCAAAAATAATGGTGCTACTTACCAACGAGCAGCCACTACTTTGTTGCATGATTTGATCCACAAAGAAGTAGAAGTTTATGTTGACGATATGATAGTGAAGTCCAAAGACCATGAAGGGCACATACCGGCTTTGAGGAAGTTATTTGAAAGAGTCTGGTTCTACAAGTTGCGATTGAATTCAAAGAAGTGTACTTTCAGAGTTACATATGGAAAACTGTTGGGGTTTATGGTAAGCCAGAGGGGAATAGAAGTTAATCCTGACAAAATCAAGGCAATTGTAGAGATGAAGCCTTCAAGAACTGAAAAGGAGATCTGAGGATTTCTGGGGAGAATCCAGTACATCAGCAGGTTTATAGCTCAACTAGCCATGACATGTGAACCAATCTTCCGACTGCTTAAGAAGAAGGTCCCAACAGTGTGGAATGAACAATGCCAGGAAGCTTTTGAGAAGATCATGAGTTATCTGATGAAACCACCAATACTTGTCCCACCAGTTCCTGAAAAGCCATTGTTGTTGTATCTCACCATTACAGATACAACAATGGAGGCTTTACTTGCTCAATACTTAAAGGAGACTAGAAAGGAGAATGCAATTTACTACATCAGCAAGAAATGTTGCCTTATGAAGAGAAGTATTCACCATTAGAGAAGACATGTGTAGCACTTGTATAGGCAACCCGTAAACTCAAACATTATATGCTTGCTTACAAGGTTCTGTTAATTGCTAGAATGGATCCTTTGAAGTACTTAATGGAAAAGCCTGTGCAAGATGGGAAGACTTCTAAATGGGTTTTGCTTTTGTCAGAATTTGATATTAAGTATGTGACCTAGAAATCTGTGAAGGGGGGAGCAATTATTGACCACTTAGCCCTTTGTTCACCAGAAGAAGCTGAAGAGATCCAAGGAGACTTTCGAGATGAAGACATTATGGGGATTAAAGTAGAATCATGGAAGATGTATTTTGATGGAGCAACAAATCAAAATGGAAGTGGAATTGGAGTTCTCTTAATTTCTCCGAAAGGGACACACATTCCATTTTTTGGTAGACTCAATTTCCCTGCCACCAACAATGCTGCAGAATATGAAGCAAGATCATGGGTCTACAAGCAGCCCTAGGCCTTGGAGTAAAAGATTTGGAGGTGTATGGAGACTTAGCATTAATAATCTCTTAGGTATAGAATAAGTGGAAGATCAAAGAAGAAAGACTGATGCCCTATCATCAATGTCTTCAAAAGTGGGCATAAAAATTCGGCAAGA
Organism: Quercus ilex subsp. ballota; assembly: GCA_032727855.1. NCBI lineage: Eukaryota > Viridiplantae > Streptophyta > Magnoliopsida > Fagales > Fagaceae > Quercus > Quercus ilex. The sequence goes on along the minus strand of CM064912.1, from coordinate 44,879,323 downwards.
TCCAATATTAGTATGCCGAGGATGTAGAATCAAATCGCAGATGCTTTAGCAACCATGGCATCCATGATGGATAAGCCAAAAGAAGATGAAGTTAGACCGATAGTGTTGGAACAAAAAGAAGAACCAGTCTACTACATGACAATAGAAGAAGATGAGGAAAAGAATGGGGAAGGTGAATGGTATTTAGACATCCTACAATACCTTAAGGATGGGATGTACCCAGAGTTTGCAGACAAGAATGATCAGTTAACCATCCAAAGGTTCCATTAATTACATCATTTATGGAGAAAAGCTTTACAGAAGATCATATGATGGAATTCATTTCCTTTGTGTAACAACTAAGGAAGGATAACAAATAATAGAAGAGGTTTATGAGTCAAGTCATAGGCCACATATGAATGCATACATGTTGTCAAGGAAGATAATGATAGAAGGCTATTACTGGACTACTATGGAAGCCGACTGTGTGGCTCATGTTCGAAAATACCATCAATGCCAAGTCCATGGAGATCTGAAACATATGCCACCTATGCCACTACATACTATGACATCACCTTGGTCATTCTCTACATGGGGGAATAGACATTATTGGGAAGATTCACCCAACATCATCCAATGGCCGTGAATTCATACTTGTAGCCATTGATTACTTTACTAAATGGGTAGAAGCTGCTTCATACAAAGTCCTAATTTCAAAGAAAGTTGCTCAATTCAGTTAGACCAATATCATTTGCCGATACAGGGTACCGCATGAAATTATCTCAGACAATGGGCTGCACTTTAAACGAGAAAAAGAAAAGCTACTACAACAGTTCAATATCCGACACCACAAGTCTTCACCTTACCGCCCTCAAACCAATGGGGCAATTGAGGTTGCTAATAAAAATATAGGGTGAATCTTGAAGAAGAGCACAAAGAACTACAAGGATTGGCACCTACAGTTGCCTTATGCACTTTGGGGGTATAGAACATCAATTCGATCTTCCATAAGAGCCACTCCTTATTCATTGGTGTATGGGATGGAAGTAGTCCTTCTAATTGAAATCAGTGTCCATTCACTAAGGACCGTAATGGAAAGTGAAATCCCTGAAGTAGATTGGTTGCAAAGTAGATATGGTCACTGTGCATGCTAGATGAGAAAAGACATGAGAAAAGACTCAAGGCCTTGTATCACATTCAAGGTTATCAGAGGAGGCTTTGGAAAGCTTTTGACAAGAAGGTGAGAACCAGAAATTTAAAGTTGGGGGATTTAGTGTTGAAGGAAATCTGAGCCCCGGTTCAAGATGCAAATGGGAAGTTCAAGAAAAATTGGGCAGGCCCATACCTTATCAAGCAAATATACTCTAGGGGAGTAGTATGGTTGATGGACTTAGATGCAAGCCCTTTCACTGAGCCAACCAACATGGATCAACTGAAGAAATACCACGTTTAAGGTGATAGTCTGAAAGCACCACGTCTAAAATGGCTATAAATTATGTTATTTCCCTTCTTAGGTTTGACTAAAAAAAAAGAAAAAGCTCGTTAGGCTAAAAACCCAAAAGGGCGGTCTAGGTAAAAGTTAGAGCAAACTAAAAAAAACCATCATCATCCATGAATTACGTGATGACCTGATCCTTCTATCAAGGTGGTGCGTAGGCAACCATGCATTGGTTCAATCTCAATTTCCCAAAACCACCATTGGCCCATTAACCAAAATTACCAAAAATTCAACCATTCCATTAAACCATGTCATTACTTAAAATCCAAAAGCCCAAACCCTAAGCCAAACCATTAAAAAAGAAAAAAAAAAAAAAAAAAAAAACAAGAACAACAAACAACAAACCCCAAAAACCTATACCTTAAACAAAATCCTTAACCTGCAATAATTCCTAAACATAAGAGTTTTTACATCAACTTTTAAATAAACATGTTCAAAGCCAAAGAGTAAGAAGGTCACTTTGTCTTCAGTCTTTTCTCTTTTTGTTGATCATTGATTTCTTCTATGATAGGTACTTTGTCATCATTCCTGTCCTTTCTTTTGAATTCATAGTTGTCTTCATTAGGTCTTTCCCGGTTGTCTTCGAGAAACTGTTCTCTCATAGGAACCATCTTTGCTTCCTTGTCAACAATCTTGTTCAGCAACCAGTTAGAGTATTCTGTAGTCATCCTATGAAAGTGAACCTTGACAAAAGGTAGGTCCACTCAGTCAGCCATCTCTATACCTAATAGCATGTTCTTTACAGAAGTAGGATTTTTGTCCACGGGAGAGAAAGGCCTTCTTCTTTTGCCACCAGGCATTCCTTGCTTATATTTGAATTGCCTCAATAGTCTATCTCCCTTGTAGAAAGTTGCCCTCTGCAACCTAACAAGGAAGATGTGGTTTGATCCTAGAGATCTCAGTAGAGAGGGTGGGCACTTCCACTAATAACAGTCCCATTGAATTGAGGTACTGGATTTCTTGTTTAAGAACCTCACCCAGTCATTCTTAGTTTGGCACTCAGTATTGATTATAGCCTTGCTAAGAAAACTGCTAGGCCCGTAATTACCGGTTGTAGGCTTGGCAATCATGTCCAGTCGCTCCATCAGCCATATCTGTAAAGTCAAAGGACTCCCTAAGAAGTTCTGAGTTTCTTCATCATGAAATACGACATCCAGTCCTAGAAAAGTTTCTGCCAAGATAAAAGAAACAGGATTATCACCATCCTTAATTTGATTCACAACACTTATGGCTCTAGCATCCACAAAGCTGCGTCTTCTAGAGCAAAGAAAAACTTTTCCCACCATGCATAAAGCCAAACTGAAGTTTTTCTGCATATTGTCAGTCACTCCATAGGTGTGTTTGTTAATCAACTGAGAGATAATGGCACGAAGATTCACCATATGACCTTTAATCATACTATCAGTAATGGAAGTAGAAAGACAAAGAGCATCAGACAAAGATTCCTTATGTCAGGGATCACAAGAAACCACTACAGATTTTTTGTTGGGATCATATCCCAGGATAGCAAAAAATTCTACAACTGTCGGATAGAGTTCAACAGTATTAAACCGAAACATATGATCTTCAGGATCCCAGAATTTCACAGCGGCACGAAAGAAGTCCCACTTGATTTTGACATTCCTTAGAGCCTTAATTCCCTTTAGTTTGAAGGCTGTAAAATTGGTTCTGGTATTGAAATCAAAGCTACAAACCCATATGTTGATATCATGAATTGTTGAATGAGAAAAATTATGATTGCTAACCATGGATGTCTTTTGCTGGTAATTATTATGTTTTACTAACCTTTATGCAGAGATTTGTCACAAGAGAATTCATTTAAATAAGCTGCATTAGTTCCTAATCAAGTTTGAAATAGGTTTCAGAGAGTTTGTAGCTAACTAGGAGAGTATTTCATGATAAAAAATGAAGTAAAAAACTTTCAAAAAATGCGAAAACACGAAACACTCATTGGAAAAGCGTGAGGAGTCATCCCACCATGGCGTGAGCATCGTGGCATGGCCAAGCGCAATTCGGCACTCCAAAAGTGCCAAATGGCACTCCTCATTTGCCAAGTGGCACGCAGCCCCTCGGTCCTACACTCATGCAATTCCATGCAGTTTTACGTTCTCATGTAATTTTTTAAGACCAGTTGACACTCAAAAAGACTTTTTTAATCAAACTGGGACATTCTAACATGTCCAACTCACTTGTTTTCAAAAACCATCACTTGCATCATTTTTTTCAAAAAAATGATCAAATCAAGTTTTTTTTTAAGACTCATGAATTCATGTTCCAAACTAGGGGCATTCGCCCATGGCTCATTTATTTTCAAAAAAAAAAATCATCACCATCGGTTAAAAAAAAAAAAAGAGTCGTTGAGATTTCCAAAAATCATACATTCTTTTTAAACTAGGTTCATTCGCCCATGGCTCATTTTTCTTTAAAAAAAAAAATCATCATCATATTCAAGGTTTACAAAAGTCATGCATTCATTCTAAACTAGGGGCATTTGGCTCCACCTTACTCAAGTAAGTGCAGATTCTAGCAGAGCCAATCAAGATAAGTCTAAATTAGCATTACAAGACATCATCAAGTGAATTCTAAACTTGTCTCAGCTAAAGTTTCTACATGATCCAAGGTGACTCCAAAGGCAAAGAGCTAAACATGGGAAATAATACAAAATGGTCTAAGAAACACTTCCTTTTCTTTTACAGGAAAAATGAAATATAAAAGTCATACATCATTGGGACTTTGAGTCCGCCTGCATGAGGATCTCCTTGATCCACCTCTAGAGGAGCCACCTTCAGTATTTCCTTCCTCACTTGCGAAAAAGCGAGGATCGTACTGATGGTTTTCAAGTTCAAGGCTCCTAATCCTTTCCTCTAAAGTTCTTCTAGCAGCATTAGCAGTTTCCATTCTATGTGCCTGAAAAGCTAGCAGAATCAAGTATTAATTCTTCCATTAAGCAAAGCTTCAACAAGAGATACTCAGAAAGCAACCTAGCATACCCAATTCGAATTATTGAGCACATATTGGGAGGATTGAGTGCGAGCCAACGATTGCACACCTCTAATCATCCGTATGCTTTCCTCCACAAGATCCACATCAACCTGAAGCACAACCCTACCAGGTTAAAAGCCATTAATCAAGCTAAGAAGAAATAAGGATAAAGAACTGAACATTCAAAAACATACCAAATCGGGCCAAGGAACATTTGGTACGTGCTCTGGCCTAATCAAAGGCATGGAACTATACGTTCCATAAAGATTCATCACATCATACTGCCATGTCGAAAAATGAGGATAAGTCTCTATGAAAGAACTAGAAGAACTACCAGCATAGTGAGGAGAGGGAATCTCTTCCTCTTCCTCTCCCTCTTCCTACCCTTCAGAAGCAAGAGGCTAAAAGTCCAACATGCAAATATTGTTACCAAGCAGAAATATGGAAAAGGGATTTGGAAAACAAAATTGATCATAGAAGGGAAGAGAAATACCGTTCTGCCAATCAAGCAACCTTGCAGATGATCCCGGAAAAATTCAGAATAATTTCCTTCTACTCCTGCAACAATATAGCCATCACGGACCCGAGTAATCTCTTCATCAGCCAGGAAGTCAGCCAACCAAACAGTATGACAAGGAGGAGTTAGAATTGCGGTAGGAGGATACACATGTTCAACTTGGGGCAACACCCAATCACCAAGATACCAATACTTTCCATGCCCACATTCAAACAATACTTGGTGGCCATTCAATTCTAGAGCCCGCTTACACTCAGCATACCCCTCACATCTAGCCCAAGGATTTAAGTTCATCTGAAAAATCACAAAAAGGAACTCAGAAAGAGAAGAGACTGAATCATAACCAAGTGCCAAAGATTTAAAAAGGAGAAGGAAGAAGGAATTCACATCATCAATAGTCAGATTATCAATCACCAAGTGCCAAATCTCCAAAGAACGCCTGGAGGGGTATAGACAAACGATGTTTAGGCAACCAATGGAGAAATCTAGGAAAAATGCCAGTAATCTCCTCTCGAATTTCTAGACCAACCCCAAAATACTCATACATCCAAACCTGAAAACTTCACAACACCGTTACAACATAGCCAAAATGATTTTCAACAACCAACACATAGCCAAAGAAAAACTAAACCTCACTTTCCATACAAATGGAGCCCCACCCAAGCATGAAAGGCTTCGCCTAGAGAGTTGGGTCATGAAATGCATCAGAGTAGCATAAGCCATGCCACCTTAGTCATAATTCCATATTTGTTCAATTTTTCTCAAGCTCCCCAAGTAGTGCAGATTCACAGTACTGCCTAAATCTAGACACAAGAAAGTCCCAATAAAAAGAAGCATGAACATACGAGCACCCTTTGTCACAGTCTCACATTAGGGAACGTTCTCGCATAGCCAAGACAAAGGAATATTGTTACTCCTCATTCTAGAAGGCACTACACCTAGAAGTTTCTTGAGCTCAATTGAAGCAAGGGAATCATTGACAAGAATTCTTTTACCACATAACCTCAGACTAGTGATAATAGAGAAGTCATAAGGTGTCAACATTACCTCCCCAATGCCTGGAAAATGGAAGGTGCCAGTAGTGTCCCAGAAGCGCTCTACCAAGGCATGAAGTAACCAAAGATCTCTGTACTCATGTGTCTCATGATTTGTCAAGGCTTTGAAGAAAGTGCCAAAGCTCTCTTCATTGATGATGTTTTTGATGCTAGGAGACAATGATGCCCATGCACTTTTCAACATTTGGAGACTACCTCGACTCTTGAGACTCTACAACATAAAAGTTCAAGCTTATCAATTTCCATGACCAAAACCCATATGTCCAAAAATTCCCATGCACCCAAAAAAGTCAATGTCCCACAACAAAAAATCAATGCCCCACCAAAATGTCACTACTACCAAATTTTACCACAACCAAAATTTTTGACATGTCCATACACAACTACCAAATTTTTCCATAGCCATGCAAAAAGAAAAAATTCCTACATGACCAAGATAAAATTTCCCACAAGTTCATGCAAAAATAAATTCTCACATAGCCAAAATAATAACCACACAAATTTTCCAAGAATCAACATCACATACCCAAAATTTTTTTTCCATAAGTCAAAACTTCACCCCCACAAAATTTGCCAATACCCATAAATATATCCATGCACATACCCACAAAATTTTGATATATCCATAAAACAAAGTTTACATATACCAATAAACTTTTCCCCATACCCATGAACACATTCATATAAGCCTAACACAAATTTTTCACAATGCAATGCTCTCAAAATCTAAACTAAAGTTCATCCAACAACATCACAATCTACCTACATTGTTGTAAAGTTGTTATTTACAACTATGTGTTTTTGTTGGCTTTTATTCCGTGACAAATTTGATTGTAATTATTGTTCAATCTTTTGTACCCTGTATGTATTGTGGGATTTGATTGTAAGGGTTGTATGATAGAGAGAGAGAGAGAGAGTGTGAAGACTCAAGCAATTGAAGACTGAAGTGTTCTCGTGGGTATCTCGTGACTAAGCTTCCCGCAAAGTGACTCATGTGCCTTGCACATGCTGGAATGTAAAGAGTCAAGCCAGGATGGAGACAGCTGTCTCTCGCGAGTATCTCGCGGGTAAGACCTTCTCACGAGACACCCGTAAGACATTCTGTTCTGCCAGCCTGTCTATTATGATACACACTTTCTATGCCAACACTATTTATACCCACATTACCCACAAATGTTGAGGAGTGCTTCTGAGAGAAAACCCTAGCCATTTGCTTGTGGAATTTCCTCAACTCCTACCTCTCCATTTCCATACCATTGAGGTTGATAGCCCAAACGTTTACCACACCCTTTCAGAGTGTCAAGTGAAGTTTTGGTGCTACTGGGAAGCATTTGAAGAAGCCAAGGATTGCAGATGCAATATGGAGCTTGTTGTAGGATTCGGAGAGCTAGACAAGACACGGTTCCGAGAAGCCTTGTTGGAGTAGGAGCTTGGAGGGCTTAGGTACATCGGGTAGATTAGGCTTGGAGGGTCTTTTGCTAACCCATGTATCCCAACTAATTGTCTAGTGGATCGATCGCTTGGAGGGTGGCGAAGAGGTTTTTTGCTGAGTTCTTCGGTTTTTTTTTTCGATAACATATTAGCGTGTTATCTTGTGTTTGCATCTTTCTTCCCTACTCTTTTACTTTCCATCTTACTGCTGTGTTGCTTTAATTATGGATTAGAGTAGCTTGTTTGTTTATTCGCTTGCTTTACACTATTCTGCACTTAGTATTAAGTTAGTGCAAAATCAATCGAGCCGTAACTTTTAATTGGGGGTCCAAACAACTTTTGTGTTTTCAACACATTTTTGAGCTTTCAATTGTCAAAATTCCAAAAGCCACCAACCTGGTCCAAATTGCACCCAAAAAAAACTCTTCAAGAATGCTCCAAAGTCGAAATTTTCAAACATGATCAATCACATAATGCCCCCAAAATTTCAAAATAACCAAATGACAATATCTCACCATGAAACTTTCAATGAAACATGCAACAACATTTTTCCAAGCAAAGAAGCAAAAGAAAAACTCACATTAGTGTCTACATGACAATATGGAGCATGGGTCCAAGGGTCTTGAAGTAGTCCATCATCAACATGTCAATCAAATGTTGGATCATATTTCTTACAATGAAAAGCAAGAAAAGAAGATCCCTTGGAGGAAGAAGTCATTTTGATGCAAAGAAAATGGGTTTCACCAAAAATGGGTATATGATGAAAGTACTCAAAACACAAGGATATAAAGAAATATTGATAGAGATGGATGAGAGAAGGTCAAGAAGCTTAGAAAAGTGCTTTTTGTGAGAAGAAATGGTGAGATGAAGAAGAAAAATTAAGGGGAAGAAGAAGGTGAACAGTGCCAATGGAGGAAGAGAAGTTGATGGAAGATGAAGCAAAAAAGGAAAAGAGAAAAGACAAAAAAGTGGGGAGCCAAAATTTCAGCCCCACTTAAAACTCAGCCAAAAGCTTAGTCAACTCAGTTTAGAGAAGAGACAAAGAAGTGGGGAGCCAAAATTTCGGCCCCACTTAAAACTCAGCCAAAAGCTTAGTCAACTCAGTCAAACTGAGTTGACTCAGTCAACCAAAAAAAAAAAAAAATCTTTTTCAAAGTTTTCAAGTATCTTTCAAAATCCAAATTTTCATTCCCAAATTCTCAATACCCAAATTTTAAACTCAAATCATAAGTTTTCAAAAATTCGAGCCTCATATTTCATGATCAAAATTTAAAGGCTCAATTTTCAAAATTCTAAGTTTCAAAATTTCAAATTTCAAGTTCCAAACTTCAGGTCAAGATTTCTAAGTTCCAAAGTCTCAAAATTTGAAATAAAAATTTCAAAACTTCCAAGTTTCAAAAATCAAATGTTTCTCAAAAGAAAAATCTTTTGTCAATTAAACTTTTCTTGATAAAGTTCAAATCAAGAATGAGAAAATGAAAATCACACATCTCATAAATAGTGGGACTACGAAGCACCTATCAGTTAAAGTTTAATTCTAAATTTTGACTTTTTGCAGGCAACAATTCCAGATTGAGATCAAAGTAAAAGAATACCTTTGATCGACATTTCAATTCCAAATCAAAGTAGAAGAAGACCTTTGATCGCCATTTCAGCAAATCCAAATCAATGTAGAAGAAGACCTTTGATCGACATTTCCATTCCAGATCAGAGTAGAAGAAGACCTTTGGTCGACTTTTCAATTCCAGATCGAAGTAGAAGAAGACCTTTGATTGACATTTCAATTCCAAATCAAAGTAGAAGAAGACCTTTGATCGACATTTCAATTCCAGATCAAAGTAGAAGAAGACCTTTGATCGACATTCCAACTATTCCAGATTAAAGAAGAAGAAGACCTTTGATCGACATTCTAACTATTCTAGATCAAAGTAGAAAAAGACCTTTGATCAACATTTTAGTTCCATATTAAGTAGAAGAAGACCTTCGATCAACATTCCAACAATTCCAGATCAGAGTAGAAGAAGTCCTTTGATCGACACTCCAACAATTCCAGATCAAAGTAGGAGAAGACCTTTGATCAACATTTCAGAATTCCAGTTTCGAGGTAAAGAAGTCCTTTGGTCACCCCAATTGCCAAGAATCATGTCCAGAGTCATCAACTACTAGCTAAGTCCAGTATTTTCATTTATTGTCAAAAGATTAGGCACTAGTTCTATGTTCCAAGATTTTAGATTCGATGGCCAGGTAATCTTTGAAAATTCAACCTCAATTAAATCATGGTCACTAAAATCAGTGTCTTTGTTTTACATTGACATTCGCTTTTCAAGCTCTATCAATAAGGGGCATTCTATAGACGCTCAATTTTGCACCCATGATTTAATCAAGGAGAATGACTTGAATGACCATCAATGTACCCCAAAAATCATAATTGCATCACATGCATCAATTTGTTCTTGCATTACATGCATCATTTTGTCTTTGTATTATATCCATCATGTCATTCATTACATATCATAAAAATGATCTTGAGATTCTAACGGTCGTAACGGTGTTTTCGGTTTTCAAATCGGACCATTGGATCAAAAGATATCGCATGATCAAGTTTGAACGGTCAGCATGCATTGCGTCTAGGTAAGGTTGACCACACATGATTAGTTTAAATTAATTCTGATTGGTTAAACCATTAAAATTAATTAAATAATTTTGTGACTGGTTGATAATTAGTTTTTGTAGGGTCCTTTTTTGTGTTGTGCGTTGGGCTGGGCTGCCTCCTGCGGTAGTGGGCCCGAATGTTTCTGAGTAAGGGAGTTGAGATTGGTCCAACTACAACTCAATTTGGGCCGGTTTGTGCACAAACTATGCCTCGTCTGCTAGGAGTATGCTTATGGTAGGTAGAGCTGTTTCAAATGAGTTACGATAGGTAGATATAATAATAATAACAAAATAGAGTACTCTGACTATTTAATATAAAACTTCCAAGTAATCCCTATTTATGAGACATAATCACAGTGATAACAATGGCTTTTACAAGGAAAGTAAAGGAGTGAGTGATAATATGAGTTAATCAAGAATGAGCATAAAATCAAGTTAAGTTTGGTCCGCTGAAGTAAAACCAAAGAGGGAAGAACGCCTCATCTCAATGCAAATAATCTCCAGGAAAGATCCTGCCGCGGGGATTAATGGCTTTGAGGGAACCGGACCTGAATGGTTGATACCCAAGGGAATCCTTTTTACTTTTTTGGAAGAGAGCAGGATTTTGAAGGGGAGAGAGGGAAATCGGCCTACTGGTGCATGCCCACCGTATTAACTCTCTTTGTTTTCTATTTTCTCTCTTATCTTTTTCTTTCCTTTGCTTTTTTACTTTCTTCCTTTTCTTCGTGATCTTCCCCTGTTTTACGATCCCCCGTTCTGGGCACGGTAAGGATCTTCTTATAGTGCCTATCGTGACCAGAGTTTACTATTTTGCCCTTAACCACCTTTGTCTGGTATGGGTGTACTTGCTGACCACCTAGGGTTCACCTGCGTACCACTACCCTTTGCCAGACAAAGGTAGGTTGTTTTATTCATCAGTCTACCGTGACACCCTTTCCTGCCACAGTGTAGGTGTTTTCTCTCTCTATCCCTCATGGCATGCACCTAACGGTTCCCACCTCAACCTTGCTTCTTTTGGGTGATCTGTCATACCAGTAGGACGTACCCCAAAAGAGCTTGGGTAGGAGCCACAGAATAGGTCTTTTCCACTCTCCCCACCATGAAACCATACCCCTTACCTCTGACCCATGACCCCACCATGTCCCATATTGGCTGGGTACAGGCTGGTGGTGCTTGGGCCTTGCGCGTGCTTCCCTTTCATGTATGTCCAAAATTTGCCTGCTGCTCATGCGTTTGCCATGGTCTGGAGGCTTGCTTGTACAGTCTGCCGCCCTTCTTCGACCTTTTATGTGTGCTATTTTATAATTCCCTATTCCTCTTAGGGGCTGGGCTTTATTTAATACTGGGTTTTGCATTTCTTTCAGCCCATTTCTTGATTGCCATCATGTCCTGCCATACTACTCTATTATTCCTACTGTAATGACTTGATTCTGCCGGGCCTTTCCAGGCCTGCCACTTATTCTTTCCCCAATGGCTTAGCATGGCCATAGGTTTTCTTACTTATGGGCTCCTGTGTCCCTTGTGTTTTCCCTTGGGCATCCTTGGCCCATTTGCTTGGCTTGGGCTTCCTTGGCAATTTTCCTAACTTTGTGTTCCTATGGACTTTTACTAACTTTATTGGGCTTCCCCGGCCCAACTACTTCATACTCATCCTTGGGGTTTGTAGGTCTGCCAACAATCCCCTACTCTCTTTGTTTACATTACTTCGGGCCTACCGTGGTCCATTCTTACTTTTTCACATCATACACTGTCCATGGGTTTGCTACTTGCTATTTCTCTCTTTCTGGGCTCTTTTGAGCCTATTTGCTTTCTCAAGGCCCATTTATTTATTTTATGGACCTATGACCCATTATTCTTGCCACTTGGGCTTAATAGTTTTATTCTATACTTGCCATTTCTATTTGTTGCCTGTGTCGCTGGGTTGGGCTTCCTTTCTTCTATTCGGGTTTCACAAAAAATGACCCTCAACATTTAGCCCCCTGAACATATGGAGTGTTCCTGCGGTCCATATGTGAATAAAAATCTTCTTGTCCTTTCCACTTCTCTTCTTTCTTTTCCTTCGCAGGCTTTTTTAAACTACGGACTCCTTCTCATATATATATATATATATATATATATTTCTTTTCCTGCCGTGAACAGTAGTGACTCTTCGAATTTTCCAAAATGGCAGTTATTTTAAGACATAACTTCCGCCTCATTAATTTCATTCTCTTCCTGATGGCTGACTAGTCGCCTCCCTTTACACCGGCATTAATAACCCAAGTATTTAAGAAGAGAGTCCCTTTGCGATTCAGACATAAACTCCTTCTTTTCCAAAATATTCTATCTGTTTCCCTTCCTTCACCGTTTTCTTCTTTTCAAACACCCATACCCATTTTACTCCGATCAAGTCCTCATAATATGGCGTCAGTGAAAACCCAAGGTTCTTCCCGCCGTAAAGGGAAAGAGACCGTTTCCGATCCTCCTACAGGACAAGAGATAGGGGAAGAGGCCGTGCACTCCGATGAGGAAGAGGCGCGGCGTGATCTAGATAGTGAGTGCGCCCCTCTGATCGATCCTTGGTATGCTATCTGTCCTCACTTCCCTAAGATTCCTGGTGACTACATGTCACCGTCGCCGGGCCGTGTGTGGCTTGCTCTTTGCCAGCGAAACCTCAATTTTTCTTGGGCCCCGATGTCTTCCTCCATCACCGATCTAGTCATTCGTGAAGGCGTTTCACTCCCTGTGCCTATCCATTTCGAATTTGGGTTGGGTACTGCCTCGGATTGGAAGGAGTGGGTTGATAGCGTGTTATCTGATATAGGCTTCATAGGTTTGCTTCAGTGGGCCGATGTTCTGAAGGCCGTCGTCCTATCTGGAAGTCTATCCAATTTCCGAGACCTCTACAACCTTCGCCATTTGGTTTGCCGGTGGTGTGCCACCACCCACACTTTCTTCTTTTCCTACGGCAAACTCATTGTTACTGTTGAGGATGTGGCTACTCAGTTACTTTTGCCAGTTCTCAGCGATGTTGATCCCGCCACCATAGAACTTTCTCCGGAAGAAGAGGCCATTGAAGAAAAGAATGACCGGAAATGCTAAGTCATCGTATTGGGTTAGTTCTTCTTCCAAATTTTTTGTTGTTGCCCGCCGTGCGGCTTTTGTTGCCTTTTGGCTTTGCAAGTTTGTCTTTGGGTCCTACCCCCCATTATGCCATAAATCCTTTGTATTTTTGTTTAGCCATTAAAATATCTGTCGGGTGAGTCTGCTGTTGGCCTTTATATTCCTGGGGCATTTGTACGTCCAACTGGATATCCTATGAAGTGACGCGAGTCAGGGTGGCTCTTGCCACATAGTCACCTCCTCTGTACATAGCACCATCCTGCAACAGTTGTTATTTGAGCATTGTGCACAATACTTGGCAAAGTGTAGGCCCGTTCGCTTTGCTAAAGAGAAGTACCAATCCTACCCGAAGGTAATTATTGACTTTTGCGGCAAATTTGAGTCTGATTTTCCTCTGGCTCTCCGTTGGTCTGGTTTGAAGCCTATTGATTATTTTGTTGTTGAGTCTTTTGATGAAGGTGTTGGTTTCTCCTGGAAAGCTTATAGACATTTGAGTATAAGTTATACATGCATAGATTCTGTAATGGGTTCGTTTGTTGATACTGTTGGAACTACTACTCCTTTAGCCGGTTTTGATGAGACTGGTATTACCTACTTGGCGGCTACCAATGCTGGATGGTTGCCTTATTTGGCAGATGAAGGTTTTAGATTTGTCCATTATCCTTCCAACCTAGTAAGAAGGCAGTTTGGGCTGGATCAGGACATTCCTGATGACCTTTCATTTCTCTCGGAGTCCCCTACTTCAGTTAGACCCTTTCTGCGACATACCACTTTTGATTTTTGGAGATAGCGTTTTAGTGCAATCACAATTCCTGGCTCGTTGAGGGAGGGCCTTTACACCCCTGCTATGCATGGATACTAGCAGGCTGTAATGACCTCGTTTGAGCAACAGTTGGCAAGTAGTCGCGGTTTCTCTCTCATTCCTCCTGAGGGACTGAATATGGTTGTCTTGCCTAATCCTCGGTTGCTCTTTCCTTCCAAGTCCGTGTTGGCATTACCAGGAAACAGAGTCAGTCTGCCATCTTTGAATGGGATGAGGAGAAGAAGTGATGGTATTGGCACACAGGTGATTATCCTCCAGGCTGGGAAAAGAAGGTTAAAGTGATAAATGTTCTTGCGCCAGTCAAGAAAGGTCCTGCCAAACTTAAATCTGCCAGCAAGCCCAAGTCTACCACTCCTCATCCACCCATAAGCGCTACTCCTGCCAGTAGAACACGAGGTAGTAAGAGGAAGACAACTCCCCATCCTGCGTTTGCCGCTCAGCGAAAAGTACGTCACTTTAAATTTTTTTTTTCTTGCTTTGTCCTTCAAATACATATATATATATATATATATACTTTTTTTTTTTACTTTTCCCGTGGTTGAATCTGACATGCTTGTTGACTTCTTTCTTTGACTCTGTCTCTTATCCCCCTTTTCCTTCGCAGTCTAAGCATAAGGAGGATACGTCAGGCACCTGTCCCATTATGCTTGAGGAACCTGAATTAGAGGTACATTTCCTCTCTCTCTTTTTTTTTTTTTTTTTTTTTTTTTTTTTTTTGCATGTGTTTAGTCTGCTACATGCTTTTGGTTACCTCATTCACCCAAAAAGTTACTTTGATCTTCATATCTCCTTCTTTTTGTCTTTTAGGATGAGCCCGAGCCTTTTTCTATATATCGTCCTACTGCCGAAGAGCTCTCTGCCCCCATGGGTACACCCATGAAGGGCCCTTTTGGTGAGGTTGAGTTTGCAACATCTGCCCCTTCTACAGCTATGCATGGTATTCCTACCGAGGCTCTTACCTCTCCCACTGGGCCGGTACCCATAGATGAGGGTACTCATACTGGGAAGGTTAGTAAGGTCACTCCTACTCCTGCCGCGACACCCTCTATTCAAAGGGGAGCCACCCTTCTTGCTGCTACTCAGATTGAGGCTACTTCTGTCACGCCTCTTGTCATTTCCACCGGTGACCCCTTCGCTGCTCTTTCTCAGGCTGTGAAGGACGGTTCCTCTCTAGTAGTTACTCCTTCCTCCATTCCTGTTTCTGCCACCCGTGGGCCTGATGTCGATTTGTCCCTCTGAGGAGTCTAAGGACATTCTCGAGGATCCTAATGATGAGCTTGTCCTAGGGAGGAGGATTTCTAAATCCGAAGAAAAGGAGAGTGCTCCACCCGAGACTGAATTCATGGGTATGTATTTTCTTCCCTCCTTTCTTTTTGCTAAGTTCACAATTCCCTTTTCATTTACATATCTATTTCTCTATTTGCAGAGACCTTTGAGGGGCTAGGAATTGCAACAGACGTAGGGGTGTCTGCAGTAGCTACTCCTACTGCGCCTACAGCACCCATTCTTGCTGCATCTTCTGTACCAGTTTCTGCCGTATTTACATCGTCTGTTTCTGCCGTTCCTTTTGTGCTTGTCTCTGTCTTTCCCATAGCCCCCATTATCACTGGCTCTGGTGAACTTTCTTTTCCCTTATTTCTTTTTTCACTTCTTACCCGTGGGTTTGTCTCCTCTTTTTTTTTTTTACCAAGGTCTCTCATTTCATGCCTTGTGCTTTTTTGACAGGTCCACTTCCTACAGTGCCTTCTCAGTTTGAAGTGGGCAGCAGTTCCACCACCATTCCAGATCTTGTGAGCGAGGCTACAGCCTTTTTTGCATGCTTTGACCAAACTAAAGTCAATGATCTTGGACCTATGGATTTCTGGGGCTTCGGACCTCCTTATATAGATTTCCATGGCTTTAGAATCCCTGAGGACTGTGCTTCTCACTTGGTGACGGTTTATAACAACCATGGGGACTTCATGTCGGGATTCCGACTTGGTCGCTTTGCTAGAGAGCATTTCTTGAGGA
Organism: Quercus ilex subsp. ballota; assembly: GCA_032727855.1. NCBI lineage: Eukaryota > Viridiplantae > Streptophyta > Magnoliopsida > Fagales > Fagaceae > Quercus > Quercus ilex. The sequence continues at coordinate 44,863,274 of CM064912.1, read as the reverse complement.
TGTTGGAGAGTGTACTAAATGACATTGAGCATAATTTTGTTGACATTGTCTCCACCGAGAGGATCCTGCAGTGGAAGGCTACGGTGCAGGAGCTTGTGAGTGTTGGTTTTGTTGTTGAGTTTATCTTGGACCACCTTCGAGAGGTTACCCGAGCCATTTTTATGAGGAGAGTCTAGCCCACTGTTGATACTATTGACTCACACCTTGAGATTCTAATAAAGGAAGTGGCAGACTTGGAGGGCCGTCACAAGCGCCATTTTTCTAGTATAGGTGGGTCCAGTCGTTTTGGAGATCAGCCACTCATTTCTAGACTTCATTGATGATGATGCAATTTCTTCTTTGTTTTGTTGTTTCCTTCGCCTTATTACTCTATTTAGTACACTATATTCCCTATAGCACTTATTTGGCTAGTTTTCACAGTTTGGGTTTGTAACTTATGATGCTACACTTTACTATTATTTTTTGCTTTCGCTATGACATATGATGATAATACTTCGTGCTTTTCATTGCATCCTCATGAAAGCAAGTTACAATTTTTTGTCTTGTGATATGGTCACTTGAAAGATGGAAAAGGAAAAAGGAAACATAAGAGTTTTTTCAACAAAACAAAAGAAAGGGATAATCACATGACTTTTCTCCTTAGGCATAGTAACGTTTCAACCATTTCCCGTTGATGGGATCCATTAAGTCTGTCATCCATCTGGGTCAAACGGTAATACCCATTTGAATGTGCCTCTCTTATCACAAAGGGCCCTTCCCATTTCGGTGCAAACTTCGATGGTCATGCCAGGCCTCTTTTAACATAGTCTGCCACTTTTAGAACAAGTTGTCCTTCCACGAACACTCTTTCTTTAGTTATCCTGCCATAGGCCTCAGTCATCTTTTGTCTGTATCTGCGGCTGCGTTCTTGGGTTTTTTCTCTCTTTTCATCAAGTCCTTCTAGATCTTCACACCTTTCTGCCGCAAAGACTTCTTCCTCTTTTTCCTTTTCTTGCATCTGCATAACTCTTAAAGACGGAGTTATTATTTCTGCTGGGCTTACCACCTTTGTTTCGTAGACCAAGGAAAAAGGTGAGAAACCTGTGGCTAACTTTGTTGAATTCCTATAAGCCCAAAGAGCGTCTGGTAGGTGCATTGCCCATCCTCCTGTATACTCTTGGCTCATTTTACTGATAATCTTTATGAGAGTCTTGTTCGTTGCCTCTGCTTGTCCATTTCCTTGAGGGTAATAAGGTGATGACCGGTGGTGCTTGACTTGGTAGAACTCAAGCATCTTCCTCACATCACTGTTGACAAAAGGCATGCCGTTGTCACTAATGATCCTGTGGGAAACTCCAAACCTTACAATTATGTTTTCCTTGATAAAGTTTGCCACTGCTCCTCCTGTGGCTTTACGAAGTGGCACTGCCTCTGCCCACTTAGTAAAATATTCTGTAGCCACTAGTATCCATATGTATCCACGTGATGGCAGATTCACCGATCCAACCAAGTCAAGCCCCCAAGTGTGAAAGGGCCATGGTGTGACCATGCTATGCAAATTCTGCGGATGAGTGTGAATCAAATTGGCTTGTACTTGGCAACTATGGCATTTTTTCACAAATTCTACCGCATCCTTTTTCATGGTAGGCCAGTAGTAGCCCATTTGCAGCAAGCGTCTGTAAAGCAATTTCTTTCCCTGGTGCTCCCCACATTCTCCTGAGTGCATTTCTTTCACCATTTCTCTTGCTTCTTCAGGGCCCAAATATCTTAAGGGGTCCCCATCATACCCTTTTTTTGAAAAGGACCATATTATGCAAAAAGTAGTGCGTTGCCAACCTCCTAAGCTTATATTTTTCGTTGTACTTTTGCGGCAGGATGCCTTCTGTCAGGTATTGTATGAATGGGCTTCTCTAGTGTTCGCTGATGAATACAGCGTAACTTTCCTCTTTGTCTGTCGCAAGTTGGCAGTTCCCACACTGGGTTTGGACTTGGTCTGCATCTTTACCCATGTTTGGCCTATAAAAGCCTGCCCTTTGAAGTCTGCAGTAAAGGCTAACCTCCCCGCAGGATCCGCAAGTCTTGTCATGTACTTCCTTCAACTTTCTCTAGGCCTCCTCTTGCCCCACACATCTAGATAAGACTCCACCCGGCATCCTGTGGTACAGTTCTCCCCTTACCAGGGCGTTGTCTTTAAGTATTTTTAGCTCCACGACTTCCTCTTCCCCCATCAAAGCCTCCCTTATGGGGATCCGCCAATCCCCTTCGCAGTGTTTCTCTTGCTGACCTCTTCTTTGGTGCTATCCCCTTCGAACATTATTTGCGAGCCTAGTGCAGCCAACGCATCGGCAAACCGATTCTCGTTCCTTGGAGCATGTTCTATTTCAAAAGTTGAAAACTTTTTGTATTCTGCCATGTTGTTTGAACAGGGGAATTCTAGCTTGAATGACAGTGCTACTACCTTATCTTCTTCATGGTACAAAACTACTCCCACCCCTCCAGACTGGGTAATAGAAGACCCATCAAATTACATTACCCATTACTCTCTAACCTCTTCTGCCATGGCTACTTCCCCTAGAACTTCATCGTCTAGCTGGAATTCTTCCTCTCTTGGAAACTGTGTCAATAAGTCTGCTATAACCTGACTTTTCACTACCCTGGGCGTCCCCATTCTCAAGTCGTACTGTGACAATTGTAACAACCACTGGGATATCCTGTTAGAGAGGATTGGTTGCTGTAACAAAGCTTTGATGGCATGGGACTTGTTCATCAGCTATACTTCGTAGGCCAGGAAATAATGGCGTAACCTCTGTGAAGCATACACAATAGCCAAACATGCCCTTTCTGCTCTTGGGTAACGAGTTTCTGCATCCTTTAAGGTGCGGCTGATGTAGTACACTGGTTGCTCGACGTCGCCTCCATCTTCTTGGGCGATTAATGCACTAATGGCATACGAATTGGTGGCCATGTAAAGTAGCAATGGTTTTTTGTGGATTGGGGCCTATACTGTGTAGAGGTTCATCATGATCTGCTGCAGCCTCCTGAAGGCCGTCTGTTGCGCTTCTCCCGATAGAAAACTTTGCCCTTTCCTGAGCAACTTGGTGAAAGCCAAAGTGATTGATGCCAACCTAGGGATGAATCTCCAGATATACGAGACTTTTCCTAAGAAGCTCTTTAGTTCCCTTACTATGGCTAGAGGTCTTATAGTTGCAATGGCCGTAGCTTTGGCTAGGTCTACATCTATTCCCCTACTGTGAACCAGGAAACCCAAGAATTTCCCTGAGGATACTCCAAATGTGCAGTTGAATCTTTCGAATTTAAAGGCTTTGCATCTTTCGAATACTCTTTTCAACACATAGAAGTGCTCTTCTCTCCTCTTTGACTTAACCATTATGTCGTCCACATAGTCTTCTAACTCTTGATGCATCATATCGTGAAATATAGCCGTCATTGCTCGTTGATAAGTTGCACCTGCATTTTTCAACCCGAAGAGCATCACAGTGTAGTAGAAATTTTCCATGGGTGTTCTGAAAGCAGTTTTCTCCGCATGCTTTGGTGCCATTTTGATCTAGTTGTACCTACTGAAACTATCCATGAATGAGAACATGACATTTCCTACCGCAGAATCTATCAGTAAATTCATATTTGGCAATGGGAACTCGTCCTTTGGACAGACTTTGTTGAGATTTCTGAAGTCTACACAACATCTTATCTGACTGTTCTTCTTCTTTACTAGCACTATGTTGGATAGCCAGCGAGGGTGTTGAATAGGCTTGATGAATCCCGTAGCTAGCAATTTCTGCACTTCTTTTACTATTTGCCCTTCTATTTTTGTGTGAAATATCCTGGCAGGTTGGACTACTGGTCTGGCCTCTAGGTCTACATTTAGTGTATGTGCAACTAGCCTAGGGTCTAACCCTGGCATTTCACTGTAGTCCCATGCGAAGACGTCTTTGAATTCTTTCAACAGCAGCACCAGTTCTGATCTTTCTTTTCCTTTCAAACTTGAACTAATTGAGATGGGTCTTGGTTCTTGCGAAGCGGACCCCAGCTCAACTTCCTCCATTTCTTCTTTTGCCGTAACCTGCACCTCTTTTTCTGCCACAACTCCTTTGCTTTCCTCCTTACTATTTTCTTCCTCTGAACTTTCTTGAACCATGCAGCACTCCAAATTCTCGTGCTGCCATTCCTCGGTGGGACTCGCTTGTGTTTCAATCGCGGGCCCCGCGCACCTTCATAATTTGTATACAATCTTGCCATCAGGGCCTCGGACCCTAACACATTGGGGTGTGTCATCTGATTCTGCGGCAGGCGTTTCTCTCCTTTTCCTCTTTCTTGCCAATAGTTCTCTTAGATCAGGCTCTAGGTCATCTTGGACGTCTTCCCACTTAAGCACGAAGGTACCTCATGGCTTTGATACTGAGCCTTCCCTGGATGGAGCCCATTGATCATAGAACATAGTTTCTACTAAATGGGCTTCTGTCTGCTCGAACGGTGAGGGGTTTGCGGCTATGCGTATCATCCTACATTTAGCCTTCCTTTCACGCATTAGTGATAGATGGATGGAACCAGTCGGTGTTTGTGCAACCATGGCCTTCCCAAAGTACATGATAGGATACTTCTGTTTTCACCACGTGGAATTGAGCTAAAGAAGCTATGAGGCCTACTTTCAACCACAGCTAAATGTGGCCTGCGATGTACTCTTTCATTCCGCCGAATCCTGTCACTTCTATTGGGCACCCCTAAATCCTTCTTTCTGAAATTCCTGCTACTTTTAAAGTGCTTATCGGAATGAGATTCATAGAGGCACCTGTATCTACCAATGCTCTCTTTATGGGGATTTGATTTATGGATGCCGCTAAGTATAGGGGTCTCCTGTGATCTAGGTGTCCTACCTCCATATCTTCATCACTAAAAGTGATTTTAGTTAACTCCTATAAGAGAGCCCTGTCCCACCTCCATGCTTACGAAAGCCTCCGTGGCTACCTTTCTCTCCTTTGTCGTGAGGCCTAATTGGTCGAACAAGTTTTTAAACTTGGAGCTCTGTTGTAAAGTGGTAATGGCCGCCGCAGGCAATACTAAGTTTTCTTCTTCGTCTTCTCCTAGGTCTGTGCAGATTACCACCGCCGCTACACCCTTCCCTTTGTGATTTAGGAGTGGGTTTCTTTGGACTTCCTATTGGGACAGTTCTAGAGTCCCTTCTTTGATCCTGCGGTGCACTAGTCTGCGGAGCACCCAACATTCTGCGGTAGGATGTTGCACGTAATTGTGTAAACGACAAAAATGTGGGTCCCTCCATTCCTCCTCTGTGGGCTCTCTAGCAACCTGATTAGGTTTCAAAACTCCATCTGCTATCCACTTGTCTAGCAGTACATCTAGCTCATTTGTAGTGCATGGTATTAGTGGGGGAGTATTGTACTCTCTCCTGTCGGTCCTCCTTCTTCGCTCACCAATAGACACTATCATGGCTTGCGGAGCACTTCTCTTGTCTGTGCTTGGCTTTACGGACTGGGCAGTTTTTCTTGCCTTTTGCAAGAACTATGCAAACTAGGAGATTTCTAAGTTGTTGGGAAATTTAGACCCCGGTTGTTAGAATTAACAAGTTTTAAACTCAAGTTGTTAGTTAGATTTATTATGAATAAAACTTATTAAAACAAACAAACATCAATATAATGTCAAAATCATGCAGCGGAAAAATAAATAAGACAAGATATGATCACCCAGGAAAACCAATGAAACCAACCAGTTTCACAGTAAAAAACCTGAGGGGAAACCTTCCCGAAAAGCAATCCACTATAGTAAAGAGAAGTTTCAGATCTAGTACAAAACCTTTGTCCCTAGACTCTACAATCCCCGTAGATGAACTCACAGCAAAAATCTTATACCGTTTCAGAACCTCTGAACTCTTCAATATATGAATGCCACCCTTTTTGTTGCACGGATCCCAGTACATGACTAACTCCTTCGCATGAATCCCAATACGTGACTCACTCACCAACTTAAGGAAGAAGAATGTTGGCTGCAAAGTTCTTCACTTCATCAACAATGAAGATCAAGAAGCACTTGGTTACAAAACCCTAAGGCGCAAAGACGCAGTAACTTCTTTTAGAGAGAATAAGGCATCGGTCTAGGTCTAGGGTTGTAACTCCTTGTATTCTCTTATGTGACGACCTCTAAAATAAGCCTTATATAGGTCTAGGGTTGTGAGAAAAGAAACCCTACACAAATACACAAGCCTGGCCCAAAAACAGAAATCTAAATTCTCGTAACCTTGACAGATAGCAGCTATCAAGGAGGTGTTGAGAAGGTGTCGAGGGGACAGAAGCTTTCTCGATCGATCGATCAGCTATCGAGAAGCTATCGAGATTGCGATAAGAATCAGCTGAAGAGCTCAACAGATAGCCAGGTGTTGAGGAGGTGTTGAGAAGCTATCGAGCTATCTGTCCAGCTTTATTGAACACCTTTTCTTCACTTGTTTCTTGGTTAAATCTTCATGGCTTTAATACTAGACTTGAACAACATGTTTCTTCAAGTATTAAACAAAACTTAGATCTACCCAAATACAAGTAAAGTGCCTTTTGTCAAAGGATTAGCCAACTACATAAAATAGTGACATATGTTCCTAACAAGTGAAACGCATATGTCCTAACATAAGTTCTCCAGGATTGCCTTGTACTCCCTGATCATATTCGTCATACACATCTCTACCAGCGTCCTCTCTTCGCAATGGTCATAGCAATCAAGTGCTATGTCCCTAAATCTCTTAATGTACTCCATCAAGTCTTCATCATTCCTCTGCTTGGTTGCTTGCAGAGTCGCGAGTGTTACCATTTCTTCTCCGTGGAAGTATTTAGTACAAAATACGTCCACGATGTCATCCCACGTTGGGATCGATCCTGGCTTTAAGCCAATGTACCAGGTGTAAGCCCGGTCACGTAGTGATTTAGAAAATTCTCAAAGACATAAGTCTTTGTCTGCGGCGTAAGGGCCAAGTGTATCAATGAACTTGCTCATGTGCTCAACAACACTTCCCTTCTTGCCATCATACTGTGCAAAAGCTCGCAGTTCATACCTCTCGGGGTATGGTTTACTGAGCACCTTTAGTGGGTATGGAGGCCTTCGTGCATAGAATCTCTCCTTGGGTCCTCTGGCTCTCTTTTGCTCCAGGAGAGCCACTACTTCAACCATAGTGATAAAATGTTGATCCGAATTCTGTGGGACACCTCCTGCACCAGTCTCTTCTTTGTCTGCCGCATTTTCTAGATTATGCTGGCTTCTTTTTTCCTTTGTTCTGTCTATTTTTAGCTGACAGATTTCTTCCATCATTTGATATTGCAAGTGCTGCAGAGCCTGCAACACTTCAACGAAGGTGCTGGCGTTATCTACTGGGATTCTTGGAGGAGGTTGGGGTCCAGCCTCCATTCTGTTAGTACCCTCCGCCTGGTTAGGCTGTTATTGGTGTGGTGTCATTGGCCTAGATTTTGCTTATGAGGGCACGTCGCTCATATTTCGTGTCGTCCTGAACTTTGGAGGCATTTGTTTGTGAGGGCTCTTGTCCCTAATCTGTTTCTCAACTCCCCAGTGGAGTCGCCAATTTAATGTAGGGGCCTTTTTTGTGTTGTGCGTTGGGCTGGACTGCCTCCTGCGGTAGTGGGCCCGAGTGTTTCTAAGTAAGGGAGTTGTGACTGATCCAACTGCAACTCAATTTGGGCCGGTTTGTGCACAAACTATGCCTCGTCTGCCAAGAGTATGCTTATGGCAGGCAGAGCTATTTTAGATGAGTTACGGTAGGCAGATATAATAATAATAACAAAACAGAGTACTCTGACTATTTAATATAAAACGTCCAAGTAATCCCTATTTATGAGACATAATCACAGTGATAACAATGGCTTTTACAAGGAAAGTAAAGGAGTGAGTGATAATATGAGTTAATCAAGAATGAGCATAAAATCAAGTTAAGTTTGATCTGCCGAAGTAAAACCAAAGAGGGAAGAACGCCTCCTTTCAATGCAAATAATCTCCTAGGAAAGATCATGTCGTGGAGATTAATGGCTTTGAGGGAACCAGACCTGAATGGTTGATACCTAAGGGAATCCTTTTTACTTTTTTGGAAGAGAGCAGGATTTTGAAGGGGAGAGAGGGAAATCAGCCTATTGATGCATGCCCACTATATTAACTCTCTTTGTTTTCTATTTTCTCTCTTATCTTTTTATTTCCTTTGCTTTTTTACTTTCTTTCTTTTCTTCGTGATCTTCCCTTGTTTTTCGATCCCCCGTTCTAGGCACGGTAAGGGTCTTCTTATAGTTCCTGTCGTGACAAGATTTTACTATTTTGCCCCTTAACCACTTTTGTCTGGTATGGGTGTACTTGCCGACCATCCAGGGTTTGTCTGCGTACCACTCCCCTTTACCAGACAAAGGCAGGTTGTTTTATTCAATAGTCTACCGTGGCATCCTTTCCTGCCACGGTGTAGGTGTTTTCTCTCTCTATCCCTCATGGCATGCACCTAACGGTTCCCACCTCAACCTTGCTTCTTTTGGATAGTCTGTCATCCCAGCAGGACGTACCCCCAAAAGAGCTTGGGCAGGAGCTGCAGTATAAGTCTTTTCCCCTCTTCACACCACCAAACCATACCCCCTTACCTCTGACCCATGACCCCACCACGTCCCATATTGGCTGGGTATAGGCTGGTGGTGCATGAGTCTTGCGCGTGCTTCCCTTTCATGTATGTCCAAAATATGCCTGCTGCTCATGCATTTGCCGCGGTCTGGAGGCTTGCTTGTACAGTCTGCCGCCCTTCTTCGACCTTTTATGTAGGCAGTTTTATAATTCTCTATTCCTCTTAGGGGCTGGGCTTTATTTAATACTGGGTTTTACATTTCTTTCAGCCTATTTCTTGATTGCCATCATGTCCTGCCATACTACTCTATTGTTCCTGTTGTAATGACTTGATCCTGCTAGGCCTTTCCAGGCCTGCCACTTATTCTTTCCCCAATGGCTTAGCATGGCCATGGGTTTTCTTACTTATGGGCTCTGTGTCCCTTGTGTTTTCCTTTAGGCATCCTCGACCTATTTGCTTGTCTTGGGCTTCCTCGGCCCTTTTCCTAACTTTGTGTTCCCATGGACTTTTACTAACTTCATTGGGCTTCCCCGGCCTAACTACTTCATACTCATCCTTGGGGTTTGTGGGCTTGCCAACAATTCCCTGCTCTCTTTGCTTACATTACTTCGGGCCTGCCGCAGCCCATTCTTACTTTTTCACATCATACACTGCCCATGGGTTTGCTACTTGCAATTTCTCTCTTTTCGGCCTCTTTTGAGCCCATTTGATTTCTCAAGGCCCATTTATTTATTTTATGGACCTATGACCCATTATTCCTGCCGCTTGGGTTTAATGGTTTTATTCTATGCTTGCCATTTCTATTTGCTGCCTGCGTTGCTGGGTTGGGCTTCCTTCCTTCTATTTGGGTTTCACAAAAAATGACCCTCAATAGTTTTTAAAATAGGATTGAATGCATAGGAATAAAAGGGATGATTGGATAACAATAAAATTGTGGATAATCTGAACTTTATCAAGATTTATTTTAGGGTATTTATCTACAAGATAATTGTTCTTAAATAGCCTAATTATCCAAAAAAGATATGAAAAATCATAAATGAAGGATGAAAACACGTCTAGGTACAAGGACTAGTAAAAAAATCCTAGAAGAGGAGTCAAAATGGCACTTGAACAAGAAAGAGTGTTTGGTGTCCAAAGGCCAATTCAACACTTTCCAAGTTTTGGGCTTTGGCCTAGCGGCCTTCCGGTGACGATAAGGCACACCCTTTTTGATCTTTTTGCAAAAAGATGCATCCAGATTCACATCCTAATTGTCCGTGCCTATTTTTTAGAGTCCTCTGACCTTTATAAATAGAGACTGGACCTCATAATTCAACACCTCTTTTTTTATTAAGCTCTAAGAGGCATACGTATTGGGCACTAAAATTGCTCTTATTTTCTGATCCCCTCTCTGAGTTTTGCTGCTTAAATTAGGGTTTTTAGGTTTCAAAGATAACTGAATAAGTTTCTTTGAATCCTAAAACATCCTCTTAAGAACAAATAGCGCTCATGCAAGAGGTTGTTTCCTTAACCCTATCTTTTCTTTGTGCTTCTTTTTATGTTGATGAATGTTTTTATCCATAGCATGAATTATTAATCATTGTTTTGTTTAAAGCATGATTGTTTTTATGCAATTGTTATAGTCTCTTTCTTGAATATCAATAATCTGCATGTGAATAACTCCTTTTCTTAAAATAAAAAAAATAGATTTGCATCTTCCCTAGATGTAGATCTGAATTTTTCTTCAAAATAAAATAGATCTACATCGCCCCTAAATGTAGATCTGAATTTTTCTTCACAATGAAATAGATATGCATCTTCCCTAGATGTACATCTAAATTCTTCTTCAAAATAAAACAAATCTGCATCTTCCTTAGATGTAGATCTGAATTTTTTTTCACAATAAAACAGATCTGCATCTTCCTTAGATGTAGATCTAAATTTTTCTTCAAAATAAAACAGATATGCATCTTCTTTAGATGTAGATCTAGATTGTCCTTAATCAAAATTGGTTTGTGTCTTCAGTAGATGCAAATCCGAACATTTTTTTTATCAAAAAACTGATTTGTATCTTCCTTAGATACAGATCTGATTTTTTTTTTTAATGCATGCATACTTTTTTGAAATAAAGAAAAAGATAAAACATGATTGTTTTTGTGTTTGTTGCATAAATTTAAATTATGAGTGAAACTCTCTTCTTAAAAAATCTTTTTCATTCTTTTGAAACATACAAAAAACAAATATGATTTTTCTGTCATTAAAAACCATTTTTTTATCATCACAAAAAAGATCTGAATTTTTATCTCCAAAAACCACTTTTTTTTTTACATACTACAAAACAGATCTGATATTTTGACAAACCAAAATCAAAATTTTTACCAGTCAAAACAGAGTTGATTCCTTTTAGAAAAAGAGATTTCATTCATAAATAAATTTGTGTGATTTAATTTTAGTGTCACATGTTCAACATATCATTCATGACATGCATAAAAAGGTACATAGGTCACAAGAATTTAGAAGACCAAACTTTGTCTGGGCAGAATGGGTGCCTAACACGTTCTCATTGCGTAACCTAGCCTCCCGATTTAGGTCTTTGGCTAGGTAGATCTAGCATTGTCTTTATTTATTTTGGGTAGAATGTAACTAGGACAAAAGGCCATTTATTTTGGTAGTTTGTAACTAGGACCCAAAGCCATGTAATCTTTCAATTTTTCCAATTATAAATTTTCTTTTATTCAATTAATGAAGAGAACAATTCAGTCATGTATTTATTTTTTCTTATTTAAAAAAAAAAAAAAAAAAGTGGCGACTCCATATTACTTACCGAAAAAGAGAAGTGCCCTAAAAGGTACCCGAACCTCTTTTTTTGAGGGACACTTTTTTCGAGGTCTCTCACACAAACCTCATTAATGCATTAAGTACTTTACCTGAGTCTACATTGAAGTATGCACTTGTTGGCTAAATTTGTCCATCATTTTTAATTTGGGCGTCCCGTTCCATTCTTTGATTTCTCTCTTCAACTTGTAACTGGGTCAGTGTTTCTACTTGAGTCTCCAATTTGTAACCCTCTGGTCACTGGCATGGGACATTGGTAGAGTTGTAGTGTACCGTAAAACGTCTCTCATCTTTCTACTAGATGGGGTCGGTCCAAAACCCACCCCACTGTAGACACCGTATTTTGTACCCCTTAAAACTCGAGGCCTCGTTCCCCAATGATGCTCAAACTCTAAGGCCCAAGGCTAGTTTAGAGACCAATTAGATATCGAATTGACTTGAGAAGTGTTAAGATGGAAAAAATAACTTTTTAAATGAGAAAAAATCTATTTTTGGAAATAAATGTTCAAAGTGTCCCTCGGCCCACATATGTGGGCAACGGCCTGTGTAAGCGTGCCAAAGAATGCATATGCAGGCCCATTCCTGTCTATGCAGCTAGGATTTCAAAAGCATGAAAAATACAAGTTTTTTACAATAATGGCTAAGGCTTGGAATGAATCCCACATCGTCTAGAAGCCATTCCAAACCCCATTTTTTCCACTATATAAAGCCTTATATGATACATTTTCAAAACACAAAGAATTCCCACGGGAAAAACCTAAGATTCACTAGAAAATAGTTAATCAAAAGGGAGTTTCCACAAAACATCCTCAAGTCATATTTTATTTGATTGGGACCTTTTTTTCCCTAATCCTTTGAGTTTAAGATTACTAATCGCTTGTTTAATGACTTGTGATAGATTTGACTGAGGGGAACGATTAAAATCAAAGCTTAGGAACTCCTTTTTGAGGTATCAAGCTTCAACCCTTTCCTCTTCTTTTCTACTTTTCTTTCTTTGTTTTAATCTTGTTTTTGCTTAGTTTATGTTTGTACTTGTTTGCTTAGGTTAGTTTCATAGTTCTTTTTATGTTTTGAGCATGTTAGGTTGTTAAAATTAGGGTTTTCTTTTATGCTCTATTTTCTGTTTCATGTTTCTAGGTTAGGGTTTGTGAACAAATCCGTGCATGCATGCCAAGAGCATGCATATGCAGGTTAAATCGCAGGTCTCTGGCTGCATACACAGGCATTTGCCCAGAAGCCCTAATTCAGATCTCTTATGTTGTTTGGTTTGCATACTTCACATGTTTTGCCTCTGTTTAAACCCTTTTCATTTGTTTATACGTACTTGAGTCCCTGTCTTGTATGTTTGCTCATCTTTAATATGTTTAGATTAGGGTTTTATGTTCATGTCTTGTTTAAATACCATAATCATTCATTCACATGTCCATGCATAATGCCATAGGTGCTGAAATGCTGCAAGGTAAGTCATGCATTCACATGTACATGCATGTTATTTGTTTAATCCTCTCTTGATATATGTGTACGAAGTTGGTGTCTCATTTTTATTCATGATATGACTTGCTTGTTGTCACATTGATGTTTATTGCTTTGCTTCCATGTTTGGGTTGTTGCCTAGCCTTTAGATGTATGATAGGGTTTTCACATGTTAGATGAATGCTAGGGTTTACATATGTGTGTGGTTTGGCTCTTTATTGCTTTATGGATAGATATAATATGTTGTTTTGAGATGATGATGCCATGATTGTATGTTTAGATGTATGCTAGCATGTGTGTGAGTTATAGATACAAATATTGAATTGTTTTTTAATAAGGTTAAGATGTAAGACACAATGATGGGAGGCAAACCTTAGGGTTGGGCAATCTTGGGTACCTAACACCTTTCCAAAAGTGTACCTAAACTCCAAACCCATATCTCTGGAAGTAAGATCAAAAGGCCTTTCCTCGAAAAGGATGCTATATATGTAGTTCCTAAACCATTGCAAAAACTAGGTGGCAACTCCCCCCTTGTGTCCACCCCCACGTACCCATCCATGGCGCTTTGGGCCCATCACTTATGGAAATGCATCATTTGGTGCCCAAAGGACTCCTCCACCACTGCTCTCTCCAGTTAAATGGGATCTAGGAACAATGAGTAGTTCTTGCATCCTATTTTTTTACAATTATACCAAATAACATATTAGGTTCTACGTATAATGCAAAGATTTTTGTGTATTTATAATCAATAATTACCTAGTCATTTGCGAATATAAGTAAGCCAAGAAGGATGAATGTAGATAATACTTACAATGTTTTGAGCGGCTTGTTCAATTACAGGACTCCTATCTTTGTCTATATGCTCTCTCATAGATCACAACACGCTTTACCGGCGCCCATGTTTCTTCATCCTACAACATATTCATTATATCCATTACAATAATAATAGGGTGAAGACGTGTTTAATCCTATATGCTATAGTCTTTGTAGTGCAGCTACGCATGTTCACTCAGTATAATATATAAGCGTTCAAGTGGAGCATGGCAAAATATATGGTAGCATATAAGTACAAGCTGTATATGGCAATGCAACTAGAGCTCAAATTTAAATGTATAGCTTATTGAATAGATTCACCTTCTTTTTTTTTTATTAGCAGGACTATTGTAAGAAGTAGAGTTCATACCAAGATAGCAACCAATTGTGCGTAACTTCAAGGTCCAGTCGTAGGTATTTCAAGTTGGAGTCCACGGGTGGCTTTGTTCATAGTAGCCAATGTCTACGAATGCATTCCCGCAAATAACCACCAAACAACATCAACAATCTAATTTACTAAGTCCAATAAATCAAATAGTTATTACCACGAATCATAGAAAGGCAGGAATTATTAGTACCTGTACATCCTCATTAAACCAGTAATCCTCCAACTTGCACCACTATTCTCTATCGATAGTCTTTGGCGCACTTCGCAACACATCTTCTTTCGTCATCCCCTCCAAATAGTGTGTAGCCTTCAACTTGCTCCTATGACCCCTCCTCAATTTCCCAAGTTGTTGCATTGCCCACTCCTCTTGATCCTCTGGTTTGACTTCGTCCGTAGGATGACCCACCGTCTCTGAAATCAAATGCTTAGTCAAGATACATGGCAAAGTTGATCTTGGCTATAATGACAATTAGCATAACTACTCATAATGACACTCTGGTCTATATTACCTCAACTAGTACAACTACGCATAATGAAAATTAGTCCAACTAATCATATATAGAACAACTACTTATAATTTGATAGTATTAAAGCAACATGCCAAAGTTGTTGTCGCTATTACCTCAATCTCTGCCCAACACTCTCGTCTACACTATTTTGGCACATCCGGCTAATAAGGAGGCACAAGTGGGCACATATAGTACATGTTCGGGATTGTGCCCAACCACTTAGTGAATGTCGCCGTACTCTCCCCAATCGATTGGCCTTTGGTGTTCACCTCCAAGAATTACTTTTTTCTTGGCAGCAAATTCCATATATCAAGAAGATGCATACGCCCACGAGTTTTAAGCCTACTACTAGCAGGGGTTGCTAGGGCATCATCTGTATCTAGTGAACCACCATTACAAACTAGTTTACAATGTTCACAACACAACTAGTAAATACAGGGAAGAATGACTTTGAAAACATGTTACTACCTAGAGGTTGTGTCATATCATCGTCACATGCAGCGGGATGTGGATTGTCTTCCTTCATTGCATGTCCTTCTTGTGTTTCTTGGTATTGACTCCCTCCTAGTTGAGAAGAGCCTGGCCCAACTTCCACTACATGTAGATGGCGTCTCCTAGGCATTCCTGCATGTAATACCTTAACAACACAAACATAATAGTAATTATAGACCAACAATTGCATACAAGGGAAGTAAGAAGGCTATTGTGAATTTTTTTTTTTAAAAAAACAATGAATAGTGATGTTAAATTAATACCTCTATTCCAGAATTTGAATATATTAATATTTTGATGCAAATCAATGGCTCGCAATAATCTAGTTAAACATAGAAATCCAAATAAGCACAATACACACAGCACATTAAACACTCCCAATATCCAAAGGAAACCACCTTATATTACCACACAAGCCACCTGCTTGCACCAACTCAACAATCCACTGCAAAGAAGAAATTTAACATCTAATTAATCTTGTAGACTTGGAAAATTATTTAGGTCAAAAGTACTTACTATGCTATATCGATCACCAACCTTGTTATAAGAAATCCAAACTTCTCCTAAGCGAGTTAGCTTCCTCTGCAAAAGCTAATTTGGTATTAATACATTAGTCTAACAGTTAAAACCATTGACATAAAAAAATGAAGTTAGAAATGTCAATAGTACTATCTTTCTAACAACATTGACTATTGTTGAGGGTCATTTCTTTGAAATAGACAAGGGTAGACCAACCCAACAACGCGGGCAGCAGACCGAGTGAGAAAACCATTAGGCCCAGGCGGCAGGAACAATGGATCACAGGCCTATCAATACGAATGAATGGGTCTTGAGGAAGTAAGTGGGCCTAAAAGGCCCGGAAAGAGAGAAAATGGCACCCATGGGCAGTATGTGTTGTGAAAAAGAGAGAATGGGCTGCGGCAGGCCCAAGGTAAAGTAAACAAAGAAAGTAGGGGATAATGGCAAGCCCACGAACCCCAAGGATGAGAATGAGGCAATTGGGCCGGGGAAGCCCAATTAAGTTAGTAGAAGCCCATGGGATGCGGGACTAAAAAACGGACCAAGGATGTCTAAAGAAATGGGCCGGAGAGGCCCAAGGGAAGAAGGGACATGAGAGCCCATGAGCAAGAACACCAGTGGCTACCATTGATTGGGTCACTGGGGGAAAGAATTGGAATGGCAGGCCTGAGAAAAGGCCCAACAGGAAGAAGTCACCGCGGCAGGAAAGGCTAAATAATGCGGAAAGAAAGCAAAGGTAATT
Organism: Quercus ilex subsp. ballota; assembly: GCA_032727855.1. Lineage (NCBI taxonomy): Eukaryota > Viridiplantae > Streptophyta > Magnoliopsida > Fagales > Fagaceae > Quercus > Quercus ilex. The sequence continues at coordinate 44,846,925 of CM064912.1, read as the reverse complement.
AAACGAATTGGGCTGAAAACAAAGCCTAAACACTGAGTAAAATCCCAGACCTTGAAGGAGCGGGAAATCAGAATAGCAACTCGTGAAAAAGCCAGAAACGGGCGGCAGGCGAGCAAAGTCTTCAGTCCACGGCAAATGCATGAACAGCAGGCAGGATTCAGACGTAAACACGCGCAAGGCCCAGGTATCGCCAGCCTGTACCCAGCCAATACAGGATATGGTGGGGTAATGGGTCAGAGGTAAGAGGGCACAGTTTGGAGGTGCGGAAAGGGGAAGGCCTGTTTTAAGGTTCCTGCTCAAACTCTTTTAGGGGATACGTCCTGCTGGGATGACATACCACCCAAAAGAGGCAACGCTGAGTTGGAACCAATAGGTGTATGCCACGAGGGGTAGAGAGAGAAGAAACATCACCGCGGCAGGCAGGAATGCCGCAGCAGACTAACGGACAAAAAATGTCTGTACCTGTAACAGGGGAACCCACAGACGGAACAGTAATGTCGGCAAGTACTCCTAGACCAGACAAAAACGGTTGGAGGGTAGAATAGTAAAAATCCACTCACGGCAGGCGCTATAAGAAGGGAGCCTCTGCCGTGTACAAAAAAGAAGGGACGGAGGGGAAAAAGGCAAGGTAATACTAAAAAGAAAAAAACTACTCTGTAACATGCTTAGCAAAACAGGGGAAGCACAACACTTAAAAACCACTAAGGGTGGAAATTACTAAGAAAAAACGAAAACAAAGAAAACAAAGGGAGGAAAGATAGGAATAAAAAAAAAAGAGTGAGAGTTAGTGGCATGCACCGATAGGTTTCTTCCCTTCTCTCCCTCTCAAATCCCTGCTCTCTTCCATACTCATTTCGGGTATTGACCATTTGGGTCCACCTCCCTCAAACCCATTAACTTCACGGCAGGATTTCTTTTCCTCGGAGGTTAATCGCGTTGAGAAGAGGTGTTCTTCCTCTTTGGCTTTACTCCCGCGGACGAAACCAAACTTATTTCATGTCAATTGATTAATTTTATCACCATTCTCCTTTACTATTTATTTAAGGATTGTTAAGTATTATTATGGTTATGGATTATTTTATCATTTTCCATTAAAAGTGTTATCTGGTCATTCCAGAACGTATGTTTCTGTTCATCAATAATATCTGCCCGCCGTAAGCGTTTTTCTGAAACAGCTCTGCCTGCCGCAAGCATTTTTTTTCTCTAAAAAAGCTCTGCTTGCCGTAAGCTTTTCCCTGCGTCAGCTCAGCCTGCGGTAAAGCACTCCCCCGGCAGACGAGGCATAGTTCGCGCGCAAGCCAGGCTAAGTTGAGTTCCATTTGGCCCGGTCTCGACTCCTGCAACCCATAACACTTGGGCCTACGATCACAAAAGGCAGCCCAGCCCAACATAGCAAAAAAGGCCCCCACATTAAATTGGCGATTCCACTGGAGAGTTGAGAAATAGTCCAGGGACAAGAGCCCTCGCGGACAAATGCCTCCAAAATCCAGGACTACACGCAACATGAGTGCTGTACCTTCACAAGCAGAGTCCAGGCCCACAACGCCCCACCAACCCCAGCCTAATTAGGCAGAAGGTGCTAACGAGATGGGGGCTGGACCCCAACCTCCTCCGAGGATCCCCGCAGACAATGCCAACACCTTCATTGAGGTATTGCAGGCCTTGCAACACTCACAACAGCAAATGATGGAAGAAATTCGTCAACTAAAGACGGACAGAACAAAGGAAAAAGGAAGCCAACATGATCCAGAGCATGGGGCGAAAGAGACGCTGGTGGGTGGTGTCCCACAAAATACAGATCAACGCTTTATTACTATGGCAGAAGTGGCAGCTCTCCTGGAGCAAGAGAGAGCCAAAGGACTAAAGGAGAGATTCTACGCACGTAGACCCCCATACCTGCTAAGGGTGCTCAGTAAACCATACCCCGAGAGGTATGAACCGCGAGTATTCGCACAATATGACGGCAGGAAGGGAAGTGCTGTTGAGCACGTAAGCAAGTTCATTGATACGCTTGGCCCTTATGTCGCAGACGAGGACTTGTGTCTTCGAGAATTTTCCAAATCATTGTGTGACCGGGCTTATACCTGGTACATTGGCTTAAAGCCAGGATCGATCCCAACATGGGATGATATGGTGGATGTATTTTGCACCAAGTACTTTCACGGAGAGGAAACGGTGACACTTGCAACATTGCAAGCAACTAAACAAAGGAATGGTGAGGACTTGATGGAGTACATCAAGAGATTTAGGGACATAGCACTCGACTACTATGACCATTGCGAGGAAAGGACGCTGGTGGAGATGTGCATGACGAATATGATTAGGGAATACAGTGCAGTCCTAGAAAACCTTGAAATCTCCCAGTTCGCGCAGCTATTACAAAAGGGAAGAAAAACTGCCCAGTCCGTAAAGCCAAGCACGGACAAAAGAAGCGCCCCGTAAGCTATGGCGGTATCCACCGGCGAGCGGAGGAGGAAGACCGACGGGAAAGAATACGATACTCCTCCGCCAATATCATGCACCGCAAAGGAGTTGGACGTACTGCTAGACAAATGGATAGCAGATGGCGTATTCAAACCTAACCAAGTTGCTAGGGAGCCCACCGACGAAGAAAGGAGGGACCCGCGTTTTTGTCGTTTACACAACTATGTCCAACACGCCACCGCAGAATGTTGGGCACTCCGCAGACTAGTGCACCGTAGGATAAAAGAAGGAACTTTAGAGCTGACCCAGTAGGAGGTCCAGAGAAACCCACTCCCGAATCACAAAGGGAAGGGTGTAGCGGCAGTAGTGATCTGTACGGATCCAGGGGATGACGAAGGAGAGAATCTGGCCTTGCCTGCCGCAGCAATTACCACTTTACAACAGAGCTCCAAATTCAAAAACTTATTTGATCAACTAGGCCTCACAACAAAAGAAAGAAGAGTAGCTACCGAGGCCCTAGTAAGCATTGCCTCCGGGGCAGGGGTGGAATGTTTATCAGCGGAAGTCCAAAATGACAGGGCTCTCTTTCAGGAGTCAACCGAAATCACCTTCAGTGATGAAGATATGGAAGTGGGGTATCCAGACCACCGGAGACCTCTCTATCTTGCGGCATCCATAAATCAAATCCCCATAAAGAGAGCTTTAATAGACACGGGCGCTTCCGTAAACCTCATCCCGTTGAGCACTCTGCAAGCCGCGGGGATTTCAGAAAGAAAGATCCAAGGATGTCCAATAGAAGTGATAGGATTCGGTGGAAGAGGGGAGTACACTGCAGGCCATATCCAGTTGTGGTTAAAAGTGGGACCCATAGCTTCCCTAGCTCGGTTCCACGTGGTAAAAACGGAAGTTTCATACCACGTCCTTTTGGGACGACCATGGTTGCATAAACACAGATTAATTCCATCCACCTACCACCAATGTGTGAAAGGACGGATGAACGGCAGGATGATACGCATAGCAGTGAATCATTCACCATTTGAGCAGGTAGAAGCTCATTTGGTAGAAACCATGTTCTACGATCAATGGGCTCCACCCGAGGAAAATTCAGTGTCAAGGCCACAAGGTACCTTCGTGCCTAAATGGAGAGACATCCAGGATGATCCCGAGCCTGACCTAAGGGAATTACTAGCCAGAAAAAAGAAGAGGAAAGTAGTGAAAAAGAGAATGAGAAAGTTGCGACAGAAAAAGAAGTACAGATTACGGCAGAAGAAGAAATGGAAGAGGTTGACTTGGGGTCTGCTTCCCAGGGGCCAAGACCTATCCTGATTAGTGCAAGTTTGGCAGAAGCAGAAAAGGCAGAACTGATGTCGCTCTTGAAAGAATTTAAAGATGTCTTCACATGGGAATACAATGAAATGCCGGGGCTAGACCTTGCGCTAGTTGTACACACGTTGAATGTAGACCCAGAGGCCAGGCCAATAGCTCAGCCTGCCAGGACATTCCACACGGAAATAGAAGGGCAAATAATCAAAGAAGTGCAGAAATTGCTTGCCGCAGGATTCATCAAACCTATCTAACACCTGCGATGGCTGTCCAACATCGTACCCGTGAAGAAGAAGAATGGCCAGATAAGATGTTGTGTAGACTTCAGGAACCTCAACAAGGCCTGTCTAAAGGATGAGTTTCCTTTGCCAAAAATGGACTTACTGATAGATTCTGCGGCAGGCAATGCCATGTTTTCGTTTATGGATGGTTTTAGCGGGTACAACCAAATCAGGATGGCACCAAAGGATGCAAAGAAAACCGCTTTCAGAACACCCATGGGCAATTTTTATTACCCTATAATGCCTTTCGGGTTGAAAAATGCGGGTGCCACTTATCAGAGAGCATTGACGGCCATATTTCACGACATGATGCATTGTGAACTGGAGGATTACGTAGACGACATAGTGGTAAAGTCAAGGAAAAGAGAAGAACACCTCAAAGTGTTGAGGAGGGTATTCGAGAGGTGCAGAGCCTTCAAACTAAGAATGAACCCTCTCAAATGCGCATTCGGAGTGTCTTCGGGGAAGTTCCTAGGCTTCTTGGTCCATAGTAGGGGAATAGATGTTGACCCAGCCAAGGCTACGGCCATTGCAACCATGAAACCTCCGAGCACGGTAAAGGAATTAAAGAGCTTCTTGGGGAAAGTCTCGTACATTCGAAGATTTATCCCCGGGTTGGCATCAATCACTGCCGCTTTCACCAAGCTGCTCAGAAAAGGGCATGATTTTGAGTGGGGGGAATTGCAGCAGGCAGCCTTCAAAAGGCTACAGCAGATCATGATGAAGCTCCCCACAGTGCAGGCCCCGATTCACAAAAAGCCACTGTTGCTCTATTTGGCTGCCAATTCATATGCCATTGGAGCGTTGGTTGCCCAAGAGGATGGGGGCGGCACTGAGCAGCCCGTATATTATATCAGCCGCGCCTTGAAGGATGCAGAAACTCGATACCCGAGGGCAAAGAGGGCATGGTTGGCCATTGTATATGCTTTACAAAGGTTGCGCCACTACTTCTTGGCCTACGAGGTATGGTTAATGACCAAATCCCACACCATCAAGGCTTTGCTACAGCAACCGATCCTCTCTGGCAGGATATCCCAATGGTTGCTACAATTATCGCAATATGATTTAAGAATGGGGACGCCTCGGGCGGTAAAAAGCCAGGCTATAGCAGACTTATTGGCACAATTTCCAGGCGAGGAAGAGTTCCCGCTGGATGATGGAGTCCCTGGGGAAGTGGCCATGGCAGAAGGAGCCGAAGAGCAATGGATAATGAAATTCAATGGGTCTTCTACCGCCCAGTCTGGAGGGGTGGGAGTAGTTCTATACCATGAAGAAGATCAAGCAGTGGCACTGTCATTCAAACTGGAATTCCCCTGTTCGAACAACACCGCGGAATACGAAGCCTATCTAACCGGGCTAGCCACGGCTCTTGAAATAGGAGTTAAACACTTGAGGGTGTTAGGCGATTTAAATTTGGTGGTCTGTCAGGCCAACTAGAGTTTCTCCTTGAAAGAGCCTAGCCTAGCCCCGTACAGAGCAATGGCTCAGAAAATGGAGGAAAAGTTTTCAACTTTTGAAATAGAGCACGCTCTCAGGAATGAAAATCGGTTTGCGGACGTGTTAGCCGCGCTGGGATCTCAGATAATGTTTGAAGGAAATAGCACCCAAGTAGAAGTCAGCAAAAGGAGAGAATCGATAATTGATACATTGAAAGAGAAATTCCAAGAGGAACAGTGCGACGAAGACTGGCGGTTTCCCATAAAGGAAGCTTTGATGAATGAAGATAATGCCGCAGGACTAAAGGTGCTAAAAGTCTACGCCCTAGTAAAGGGGGAGTTATACCGCAGGATGCCAGGTGGGGTCTTGGCCAGATGTGTAAGACCAGAAGAGGCCCAGAGAAAACTGAAAGAAGTACACGAAAAAACTTGCGGATCCTGCGGAGAAATCAGTCTTTACCGCAGGCTTCAAAGGGCAGGCTTTTATTGGCCAAACATGGGCAAAGATGCGGATCGAGCCCAAATTCAGTGTGGGGCTTGCCAACTTGCGGCAGACAGAGAAGAAAGTTACGTTGTGTCCGCCTGCGAAGACTGGAGAAGCCCATTTATCCAATACCTGACAGAAGGTATCCTGCTGCGAAAGCAGAGTGTAAAATATAAACTCAAGCGGCTGGCGATACGCTACTTCATGCACAATATGGTCCTCTTTAGAAAGGGGTATGATGGGGACCCCTTAAGGTGCCTGGGCCCTGAAGAAGCAGAGAAAATGGTGAAAGAAGTACACTCAGGAGAGTGTGGGGAACACCAGGGGAAGAAAAGACTTTACAACTGCCTACTGCAGATGGGTTACTATTGGCCTGCCATGAAGAAGGATACGGCAGAATTTGTAAAAAAGTGTCACAGTTGCCAAGTACAGGCCAACTTAATTCACACCCATCCGCAGAATTTGCACAGCATGGTAACCCCATGGCCCTTCCACACTTGGGGGCTTAATTTGGTGGGACCGGTTAACCCACCGTCACGAGGATATATATGGATATTGGTAGCTACGGAGTATTTTACTAAATGGGTAGAGGCAGTGCCTCTTCGCAAGGCCACCGGAGGAGTAGTGGCAAATTTCATCAAGGAGAACATAATCGTGAGGTTCGGGGTACCCCACAGAATCATCAGTGACAATGGCACACCTTTTGTCAATAATGAAGTAAGGAGGATGTTAGAATTCTATCAAGTTAAGCATCACCGGTCATCACCTTACTACCCTCAAGGGAATGGGCAGGCGGAGGCAACAAACAAAACCCTTATAAAAATTATAAGTAAAATGAGTCAGGAGTACACGGGAGGATGGGCAATGCACCTGCCAGACGCCCTTTGGGTTTACAGAAAATCGCCTAAGTCAGTCACAGGTTTTTCACCTTTTTCCTTGGTCTACGGGACTGAAGTGGTGAGTCCAGCAGAGGTAATGACCCCGTCTCTGAGAGTCATGAAAATGCAAGAAAGGGGAGGAGAGGAAGAAGAGGTCTTTGCGGCAGAAAGGTGTGAAGACCTGGAGGGACTTGACGAAAAAAGAGAACAAGCCCAGGAACGCAGCCGTAGATATCGGCAAAAGATGACTGAAGCTTACGGCAGGATGACTAGAGAGAAAGTGTTCGTGGGAGGACAGCTTGTTTTGAAAGTAGCGGACTATGTTAGAAGAGGCCTGGCAGGACCATCCAAATTTGCACCAAAGTGGGAAGGGCCCCTTGTGATAAGGGAAGCACACCCAAGTGGGTACTACCGTCTGACTCAGATGGATGGCAAAGATTTAATGGATCCGATCAACGGAAAATGGTTGAAGCAGTATTATGCCTGAGGAGAAAACTTACATGATTGCCTTTTTTCCTTCCTTTGTTTTATTTCCCTTATGTTTCCTTTTACCCTATCATTTTTCAAGTGACTATGTCACAACATGAAATTGTAATTTTGCTTTCGGCAGGATGTAATGAAAAACATCAAGTATTATCATCATATGTCATAGCAAAATGTAAAGTATAGCGTCACAAAGATAAGTTACAAACCCAGGTCATGGCAAACTAGCCAAATAAGTGCTACAACAAAAAATATAATGTAATAGAGTCATAAGCTAAAGGAAACGATGAAACAAGGAAGGAACAGCATCAACGAAGCTTGGAAATAAGAGACTGATCTCCAAAACGATCGGATCCACCAACACTGGAAAGAAGACGCTCACGATGGCCCTCCAAGTCTGCCACCTCCTTTCTCAAGATCTCAAGGCGCGAGTCAATAGCATCAACAGTGGGTCGCACTCTCCTCGTGAAAACAGCCCGAGCAATCTCTCGAAGGTAATCCAAAAGGAACTCCACAGCAAAGCCTACGCTGACAAGCTCCTGCACCGCAGCCCTCCACTGCAAAATCCTCTCGGTAGAGACAGTGTCAACAAAGCTATGCTCTATGTCATTCAGCACACTCCCCAACATCTTCAAGAAATGCTCTCTAACAGAACGACCGAGTCGAAAGCCCTGCATGAAGTCCCCGCGGTTGTCATAAATCATCACCAGATGAGAAGCACAGTCCTCCGGGACTCTAAAGCCATGAAAGTCCACATAAGGAGGGCCGGAGCCCCAGAAAGCTGCAGGATCAAGGTCATTGACCTCAGGCTAGTCAAAACGGGTGAGGAAGGCAGCAGCCTCGTCCTCGGGACCTGGAAGGGTGGTGGAACTACTACCCGCTTCAAACTGGAATGGGGCTATAGGAAGAGATCCTACCAAGGAAAACACAAAGCATGAGATGAGGAATTAAAAAGGGAAAAGGGGAAAGGAGCAAACCCACGGGGAGCAAATGATAAAAAAAAAAAAAAATAGACAAGGAAGAAAGGAAGCATACCAGAGCCAACATCAACGGGGGCTGTGGGAAGAACTGAAGCAGGCACAGAAGGAACGGAGGAAACCGACGCTGTAAAAATGGCAGAAGCTGGTGCAGAGAATACGGCAGGAATGGGTGATGGGGGCGTGGCAGGATTAACTACTGCAGGCGTCTCTACGCTGACCGCGATGCCTAGCCCTTCAAAAGTCTCTGTGCACCAAAGAAAATAGACATGCAAATGAAAAAAAAAAAAAGAAAAAAGAGTGGGCCCAGTGAATAAAGAAGGAAAAGCAAATCCAACAAAAGGAAAAAAGGGGGAGTGGGGACATACCGATGAATCTAGCCTCGGGTGGAGCATCCTCTTCCTCCTCGGACTCAGAAATCCTCCTCGGCAGGACGGGCTCACTATCAATATCTTCAAGAGTATCCTCGGACTCCTCGGAAGACAGATCAACATCGGGTCCGCGAGTGGCCGAGCTGGGAATGGAAGAAGGAGTGATTACTAAGGAAGAACCATCATTCGCGGCCTGAGACAGAGTCGCAAAAGGATCACTGATAGAGAGGACGAGAGGAGCAACAGGTGAAACAGCCTCGGTCTGAGTTATGGCAGGAGGAGCAAATCCCTGTGAAGAAATAGGCATCTCGGCTGAAGAGGGAGTGGCCTCGCTAACCCCCTCAGTATGAGTACCCTCTCTGGGTACCAATCCGGTAGGAGGGCTTGGAGTTTCGGCAGGAATCCCAGGTGCAGCAGCTGGAACAATGGACATCTGGGAAGTTTCACCAACCCCGTCAAAGGAATCTGCCACGGGTGTGCCCATGGAGGCGGGCAGCTCCTCGGCTGAAGGACGATAGATGGAAAGGGGCTCGGGCTGACCCTGGAAAGCAAAAGAAAGAGAAATGCATATATACACATGGTAAAGAATAAGGGAACCTACGACTAACCCAAACAAGTGAAGGCACGTGGCAGATGAAATATATGTAAAGGAAAAATAATAATAATAAAGAAGAGGAAAGAAGGAAATAGAGGAGATTACCTCGAATTCAGGCTCGTCAAGGTCAATGGGATAAGCAGATGACGTGTCTTCCTTATGCTTAGACTGCAAAGAGAGACAAGAGGCAGTATTAAGGAAAGGAATCAGTAGGCGTGACATGGGCTCACCGCAGGCAAGTTGAAATCAAGACACAAAAGACAAAAATGTATGTAACATACCCTTCGCTCAGCAGCAGGCATGGGATGAGGGGTTGTTTTCCTCTTGCTACCCCGTGTCCTGCTAGAAAGAGGAGCATCCGTGGGTGGCCGTGGGGCAGTAGGCTTGGACTTGCTTGCAGACTTGTGCTTGGCAGGAGTTTTCTTAGTTGATGCAGGAATGTTGATTACCTTAACTTTTTTCTCCCAACCAGGGGGAAAATCGCCTGCGAGCCAACACCATCCCTCTTTCTTCTCGTCCAACTCAAAGACAGCAGAGCGGCTCTGTTTCTCAACATAATCTAAAACTGACCTGGAAGGCAAGAGCAGCCGAGGGTTGGGAGATACTAACATGCTTAGCCCGTCAGGTGGAATAAGGGAGAAGCCACGACTGCCTACCAACTCTTGCCCGAACAAGGTCATCACTGCCTGCCAATAGCCATGCATGGCAGGAGTGCAAAGACCCTCTCTCGACGAGCCAGGGATGGTAACTGCACTAAAGCGCGATCTCCAAAAGTCGTAAGCAGTCTGCTGCAGGAAAGGCCGAACAGAAGTAGGAGATTCCATGAGATAAGAAAGGTCATCGGGAATATCCTGGTCCAGCCCAAACTGCCTCCTCACCCGGTTGGCAGGATAGTGAACAAATCTGATGCCCTCATCAGTCAAGTAAGGCAGCCATCCGACATTGGTAGCCGCCAAATAGGTGATCCCTACCTCATCAAAACTAGTCAAAGGAGTGGTGGTCCTAATAATATCAGCAAACGGACCCATAGCAGAATCAGTACATGTGTAACCCCTACCCAAATTTCTGTAGCTCTCCAAGTAAAACCAGTACCGCTATCAAAAGACTCAACAACTGAGTGACCAATGGGCTTCAGACCAGACCAACGAAAAGCTAAAGGGAAATCGGATTCAAACCTGCTGCAGAAGTCAGTGATCACCCGCGGACATGACTGGTACTTCTCTCTCGCGAAGCGAACAGGCCTACACTTCGCCAAGTATTGAGCACAATGCTCAAACAACAACTGCTACAGGATAGTGCTGTGTACAGAAGAAGAAACTATATGGCAGGAACCAGCTTGACTCTCATCACTCCGCAGGATGTCCAGTTACACATATAAATGCCCCAAAAACATGGGGGCCAGCGGCAGACTAACTCCGGTAGATATCTTAATGGCCAAACGGAAGTACAAAGGCTTGATGGCATAATGGGGATGTGAACCAAAAACGAACTTGCTAAGCCAAAAGGCAACAAAGGCCGCGCGGTGGGCAACAACGGAAAACTTAGAGGAGGAACTAACCCAATATGATAACTTAGCATTCCCCGTCATCCTCTTTCTCAACTCGGCCTCAATGGCCTCTTCCTCCGGAGAAAGCTCTATGGTGGCCGGATCCACATCACCAAGGATTGGCAAGAGAAGTTGGTTGGCCACGTCCTCAAGGGTCACGGTCAGTTCGCCGCAGGAGAAGAAGAATGTGTGAGTGGTGGCACACCACCAGCGAACCAAGTGACGGAGGTTGTAAGTGTCTCGAAAATTGGAAATACTCCGGGATAAAACGATGGACTTCAGAACGCCAGCCTACTATAACAAACCCATGAAAACTGAGTCCGATAACTCTCAGTCAACCCATTCCTTCCAACCCAAGGTGGTTCCTGACCCAAACACAAAATGAATCGGCACCGGAAGAGAGACACCTTGACGGATGACCAAATTGGAAATGGAGGAAGACACCAGAGCCCAAGAAATGTTGGGGTTTCGTCTGCACATAGAAAGCCACACATGGCCTGGCGGCGGCGACACGTAATCGCCGGGAACCTCAGGGAAGAGAGGATAAGGATTATACCAAGGGTCGATTAGCGGAGCGCACTCGGTGTTGGGGTCGCGCGGTGCGTCTTCCTCGCCGGAATGATTGGAGTCGGAGTACATAGCCTCCTTGCCGATTTCTTGTCCGGCGAGAGGTTCAGAATCTTTCCCTTTCCCTTTGCGGCGAGAAGAAGAACCTGGGCTTTTCACCGGCACCATTGTGCAACGGTTCGATCTGAGCAAGAAAGATAAAGGCGTTTGAAGAGAAGAAGGCGATAAAGGAAGAGGAACAAACACAATTTTTTGGAAAAGATGGTGTTTATGAGTGATTTTCGAAGGGACTTTCTTTTTAAATACATGGGTAATTAATATTGGCCTGAAGGAAGGCGACTGATCAGCCATCGAAAGAAGAATGAAATAAATGAAGTGGTAGTTGTGTCTTAGAATAACTGCCATTCTGGGAAAATCGAAGAGTCAGCACTGTTCACCGCAGGAAAAGAAATATAAATACACGTGAAGGGATCCACAGTTTCAAAAAGCCCGCGAAGGAAAAGAAAGAAAGGAAACACAGGACAGGAAAGTCTTTTATTCACATATGGACCGCAGGAACGTTCCATATGTTCAGGGGGCTAAATGTTGAGGGTCATTTCTTCGAAATAGACAAGGGTAGACCAACCCAACGACGTGGGCAGCAGACCAAGTGAGAAAACCATTAGACCCAGGCGGCAGGAACAATGGATCACAGGCCTATCAATACGAATGAATGGGTCTTGAGGAAGTAAGTGGGCCTAAAAGGCCCGGAAAGAGAGAAAATGGCACCCATGGGCAGTATGTGTTGTGAAAAAGAGAGAATGGGCTGCGGCAGGCCCAAGGTAAAGTAAACAAAGAAAGTAGGGGATAATGGCAAGCTCATGAACCCCAAGGATGAGAATGAGGCAATTGGGCCGGGGAAGCCCAATTAAGTTAGTAGAAGCCCATGGGATGCGGGACTAAAAAACGGACCAAGGGTGGGGTCATGGGTCAGAGGTAAGAGGGCACGGTTTGGAGGTGGGGAGAGGGGAAGGCCTGTTTTAAGGTTCCTGCTCAAACTCTTTTAGGGGATACGTCCTGCTGGGATGACATACCACCCAAAAGAGGCAACGCTGAGTTGGAACCAATAGGTGCATGCCACGAGGGGTAGAGAGAGAAGAAACATCACCGCGGCAGGCAGGAATGCCGCGGCAGACTAACGGACAAAAAATGTCTGTACCTGTAACAGGGGAACCCACAGACGGAACAGTAATGTCGGCAAGTACTCCTAGACCAGACAAAAACGGTTGGAGGGTAGAATAGTAAAAATCCACTCACGGCAGGCGCTATAAGAAGGGAGCCTCTGCTGTGTACAAAAAAGAAGGGACGGAGGGGAAAAAGGCAAGGTAATACTAAAAAGAAAAAAACTACTCTGTAACATGCTTAGCAAAACAGGGGAAGCACAACACTAAAAAACCACTAAGGGTGGAAATTACTAAGAAAAAACGAAAACAAAGAAAACAAAGGGAGGAAAGATAGGAATAAAAAAAAAAGAGTGAGAGTTAGTGGCATGCACCGATAGGTTTCTTCCCTTCTCTCCCTCTCAAATCCCTGCTCTCTTCCATACTCATTTCGGGTATTGACAATTTGGGTCCACCTCCCTCAAACCCATTAACTTCACGGCAGGATTTCTTTTCCTCGGAGGTTAATCGCGTTGAGAAGAGGTGTTCTTCCTCTTTGGCTTTACTCCCGCGGACGAAACCAAACTTATTTCATGTCAATTGATTAATTTTATCACCATTCTCCTTTACTATTTATTTAAGGATTGTTAAGTATTATTATGGTTATGGATTATTTTATCATTTCCCATTAAAAGTGTTATCTGGTCATTCCAAAACGTATGTTTCTGTTCATCAATAATATCTGCCCGTCGTAAGCGTTTTTCTGAAATAGCTCTGCCTGCCGCAAGCATTTTTTTTCCTCTAAAAAAGCTCTGCTTGCCGTAAGCTTTTCCCTGCGTCAGCTCAGCCTGCGGTAAAGCACTCCCCCGGCAGACGAGGCATAGTTCGCGCGCAAGCCAGGCCAAGTTGAGTTCCATTTGGCCCGGTCTCGACTCCTGCAACCCAGAACACTTGGGCCTACGATCACAAAAGGGCAGCCCAGCCCAACATAGCAAAAAAGGCCCCCACAACTATCATCGAACATTATGACAATTTTTTTTCCACAAATAATTATTGAAATAATATAATGATGTTTGACCTATAGCTGCCCTTCTATAGTTTTTGATGGCTTTTTAAAAATGCTGCAAAACACCTCTTGTTACAAAAAAATAAAAATAAAAACAAAAACATATCTCACCATATTCTTTCATCTGTTGGAACAACGGATAAAAAAAGCACAACTTCAACCACAATGGAAACTGCAGACCTCAAAATGAACTCACAAACATAACTTCAACCACAATAGGAATTGCAGGCCTCAAAATGAACTTAATATGAACTCACAACCATATACATATGCCTAACACAACAAAAACCAAACTTCAAACTAAACCAAAAAAAAAAAAAAAAAAACTCAACCAAAATTACCACCAAGAGATAGGTAGAGAGAGGTGGAGAAGAGATCGATTAGGGGGAAAGGAAAGGGAAAGGGATAGGGAAAGGAGAAGGGGAGAAGAAATTGGGTAAAAGAAGAGTACTTGGTATTCGGCGTCAGGGACGGACGCAGGATTTCAAGATAGGAGGGGCCGGAGATAAGCGAAAAAAAAAAAAAAAAAAATTCAAACGCACATCCATATAGTCACTGGCGGAGCCAGGAAATTTTCTTAGGAGGAGCAAGTTAGTTATGCTTACATTGTGTTAATAGGTTAAGCCTACGTTGGCTCAAAATGCAAAAAACTCAAGTTAATTTGGCCCAAATTATGGCCAAAATTAAATTACTTTATTTCACAAACTAACTTTAAGTAAACTTGTGCCTACATTTTTTTCACTGTACTAAATTATTTGTACTTAGGTTAATAGGTTTGAACTTACCTTTTTACATTTTAGAGCTTTTCTAAGGAGTTACATCTAATGTTCCAGCATTTAGGATAAAAAATTGATTAATAGGTATGAAATTTTGAAGATTTGTACAATAATTTTTGTTAAAAAAAAAGTGTGAACAATGAAGTGCAAATTACTATTTAAGTGCAATTAGATCAAATCAAACAATTAAAAAATTATTTGTCCTACTATTATCAGATATAAATAGATAATCTAATATTCTAATGTAAACCACATTATTATATATTATATTATTATTATTATAAATAGATTTATACAATATATATATATATATATATTTTTTCAAGGTTTTCATGGGCTTTTGAAAACTCTTGGGTTGGCTGGCTGGGGGGCCTGAGCTAAAAACCAAGGGGGGCCCAAGCTAAAAACCAAGGGGCTTAAACCTGTTTTTTTAAAATTTTACATACTAAAATTTTTTTTTTTGGACCCAGGGGGGGGCCAGGCCCCCTTTGCCCTGCACCTGGGTCCGTCCCTGGCCGGCGTCAGCAGAGGAGAGATCGGCAGTGAGGAGAGTGAGAGATCGATGATGAGGAACAGTGTGAGGAGATTAGTAGCTTCGGTGGAGAAGAGATCGGTGGGCTTTGTGGTAACGATGAGGACCTTGATGTCGGCGTGAGGATATCAGTATCGGCGGCATAGGGAGGAGATCGGTGGCATAGGGAGGTGAGGGGTGGGAGTCTGAGAGAGTGAGAGAATTTGAGTGAGAATATTGGAATATAGGTTTTAAATATCAGGCTTTATTGTGGCATTTCAAGCGCGCCGCTATAGGGACTTATTGCGACACTTTTGAAGCCTTGCTATGGGTTTTTTTTTTTTGGGGGGGGGGGGGGCTGGACCACTATAGGTCTTAGTAACACCATGACCTATTGCAGCGCTATGAAGCGCTGCTATTGGTTGCTTTGATTTTTTTTTTTTCTTTTGGGCCTGGACTTATTGTGGCTTTTTATAAGCCCTTCGAAACATGGCTATTGAATACTTATAGTAGCGTTTTTGAAAACGCCACTATAGGGTACCTATACCAGCATTTTTATAAAAATGTCGCTAAAAAAGATGCTACTATAGCTAGCATTTTTTGTAGTTTTGGCTTGAGGATGTACCAAATTTGGTGTTAACACATATGCATATTGATGTAAAGCATATGGATGGAAAAAAAAAAACATTTATCTTTCTCATTAAAAAAAAAAAATTTGTTATTAGAATTTGGGTAAAATATCATTTTCGTCCCTAAACTTTCACAAAAGTTCATTTTTAATCCCTAAACTTTCAAAAGTTCATTTTTCATCCCTAAACTTTGCAAAACCTTCTACTTTTCAACTTCCGTTTATATCTGTTAATTTATCACCTATGTGGGGCCTAATGGAATGCTAACATGGTATGTGACTTGGACTAAATTATTTTACTTTAAAAAAATTGACACGTGGATAGCAATGATTCGCACACATGACAACCGTTTTTAAAAAGTACAAAAATAATCCTCAATCTCTCTCTTTGACACAACCCAATAAGAAATTTCCATACCCAAACCTAAAACTCCAAACCCACCAGCACCACCACTCTCCACAACCAAACCATGCTCACAAACCCACCACCCTACCAAAAAACCGAAACCCATAAATCCAAACACAACAAAACCACCCAAATCAAAATCATTCCTCTCAATCTCACCCAATCAAAGTTCTCTTTGCCCCTCACTTCCTAATCGACCAAAACTTCCACCGGAAACAAACACAACAAACCCATGGGCCCAACCATTCAATGAAAGACTTCTTTCGATTGATACCCAGCTTCGCAAACCTCGAGTTGAGGCCGAGAACACATCCTAGATTTCATTGATAAAAATACCCACATTGAGAAAACGTCGCCGTATCGAAGGTGGGTTAGGGAGACGAGTTGGGAGTGAACGACACCAGAGTATTGAAGAGGATCGGTTTGGAGTCGCTTGTGGGTTTGTTCTATTTATTTCCCATGGAAAGGTTTGGTCGTTGTTTGGATTTATGGGTTTGGATTTTTTTATGGGCTGGTGAGTCTGTGAACATGGTTTGGTTGTGGAGAGTGATGGTGCAATTGGGTTCCTGGTGGGTTTGATAATTAGGGTCATCGGTGGGTTTGAATGCTAGGGTCGCCGGTGGGTTGCCGGTGGGTTGTGTTTGTGTTCCTATCAAGTTGTGTCAAAGAGATGGAGTGGGGGGTATTTTTGTACTTTTAAAAAATGGTTTTCATGTGTACGAATCATTGTTAGCTATATGTCAAATTTTTTTAAGTAAAATAATTTAATCCAAGTCACATACCACTAACGCATTTCGTTAGGACATAATCTAATAGATTTAAGTAAAAGGGCGAAAAGTAGAACTTTTTGCAAAGTTTAGGGACAAAAAATGATTCAAAAATTTAGGGGCGAAAAAAGAATTTTTGTGAAAGTTTAGGGACAAAAATGATATTTTACCCTTAGAATTTTGATATGGATTTACTTTATTTTAAATTTGTTATTTACATGTTAGAAACATCCAAAGTATAGTAAAATTGTAAAAAAACCCATTTTTATTAAATAAAACGAGTAAGAATTTTTTGTTATGTTGGATAGATAAAAAATTTATTAAGTTAAAATATTAATTTTTCATCTTTGGAAATTTTTTACTGTTAATATAGTATATTATTATTATTAACTAGTCACAAACCTGTGCTACGTACGGGAACCTACTTATTTGTATAGCAGACTAAAATAATTTTTATAAAATCCTAACTTGATTATGAAACTATTCCATCACGTAAATTACTTTAGTCTTTTATGTTAAAACTTCCAAATTGGCAAAAAATTAAAGAATCAAAATAATCGAAACCTACAAATTATAGAAACAATATTTTTTAAAAAAAAGTGACTATAGTGTTACCTTTAAAAGAAATAATTCATCACTATAGTTGTGGAAATCTGTCAAATAGTTTCAATATTGTAAAATAATAATATCTCAAAAATTCATATGTTAAAACTTCTAAAATGTCAACAAATATTAAAGAATCAGAAGATTTATTATTTAGAAATTATTGAAACCAAATAAAAGGCATGTATAACTACACAATAGATAAATATTAGAAAAAGATGGGTTACCTTATAAAAAATAATCTATGGCTATAAATTATAGAAACAAAACAAAAAAAATATGTGACTATATTGTTATAAATCCAACCAAAAATTGAAGTTTGATAGATGTGAAAGCACCCACAACTAACATTGGATAGCACATGATCAAAAAACTTAAATTTGTAAACAATCTTAAAACCAAAGCAATATAAATTGGAATTGCATATAGTCTTATTAGCCATAAACACCTATGAACTACAAAGATTTGTCATGTGATAGATCTAAAAATACCCACAACTAATATTGGATAGCACATGATCAAAATCTTAAATATGTAATTAAGCAAATCCTAAACCCAAAGCAATAAAAATTGTAACTGCATGTAGTCTTATTAAAACCTATGAACTAAAAAGATTTGTTCTTTCTTAATTTGTTTTTTGATCTCACATGAAGTTGGCTCTGAAGAAGTTCATCATGTTGGGATCGTGAGCCATGAATTGGATCATCAATTGTTGCTTTTGGTTTACAATTTTGAAGAGAATAAGAGCATTTGCTTTTGATCAAACATCATCTTCTCCAAAAACAGTTTTTGGTTAACACGTTTGTATTTTGGGTTTTTGGTATTCTACACAAATAGTTTTTGGTTTACAGTTTTGAAGAGACTAAGAAAAGAGGGAGAGTAGTTCTTAAATAGAAGAGAGTAGGGATGGTGGGAGAGTGTTATTGTATTTGGCTAAAAGTCTAACTTGCATTAGGTTTTTTTTTTTTTTTTTTTTTTTTTCCCATTAATTAATTATAATATTTGATAGGATAATTCCTTCTTCCATTTATTTTGAAAGCTAGATGATGATGATGAAGATTCTGCATCTGAGGTGAGGAAATTGCAACAAGAAAAAGTGATTTTGATTCTCAGATTCCTTTATCTTAAACAAACATTTACATATAGTATTAACGTATAACCATGATCCTTGTCTTTGTTGTTCCGTACATGAAACAACTCTTTGTACTTTTATTATCAAGTGTCCACAATGTGTTAAAATGAAATACTTCATAAACCTATTTCCTTAAACTTCCTTAAAATTTTAATTAAACATTAAATTAAAATAGCATAGAGTTGGCTTTGATTTGGTATTGTTGACTTGTAGTAGGAAGTAGAGTTTTAATCATAGAACTTTTATGATATGGATCTTTAACCAACGTTTCTTTATATATATATATATATATATTAGTTTTAGAAAAGTTTTTTTTTTTTTGGGTTTTTTTTTTTTTTTAATATTGTGCTAATGTGGAAAATTGTAAGATTTTCAGAGTTTCAGTTATATATATATATATATATATATAGATAATACGTGAAAGTTTCTCAAACAAAAAATATATATATATATATATAAAATACGTGAAAAAAAAAAATACTTAAATAAAAAGAGTAGGGGTTTATATTTGTTGAAATTTTTGTTATAGAATTTTAGTTGAAGGGAGTTTCAGAAGTTTTGGTTATATATATATATATATATATATATAATATGTGAAAGTTTCTCAAAAATATATATATATATATATATATATATATAATAGGTGAAAAAAAAATACTTAAATAAAAAGAGTAGGGGCTTATATTTGTTAAAATTTTTGTTATAGAATTTTAGTTGAAGTGAAATTTTCAAGCTCTTAAAACATATATCTAATAGAGTTTTATTTAAACTAAATTATTGTAATGCTTGATAAGATAATTACACGTTAAAGAGAAATAATAAATATATAATATATAAAACCTAAAATTAAAAAGAATCTAAAATAAAAAGGAATAGGTGGTGGCGTGAAAAATTGTGGGAGCTCCAGAAACTTTGGTTTTATATATAATATATAGATTATTAGCATGTGCAGTTTTTAAATAATATTTCATCTCCATTCAGAGAAAACAAAAAACCACTATTTTGAGAAAAATAAAATAAATGTATATAAAATATTAATCCATTCACCACACTAATTAACGATTAATGACTAATTTATTTATAATGTAAAACACTCATGATGCCGATTGTTGGGGCCGATTTGGAAGTTGCTGTGGTGATGAAGCACATATGATGAGTCGAGGTCGAGGCCCTCATCATGGCACGAAGACTGCATTCGTGCTTAATTGATTAATAATATATAATGATATTTTTGAGAAGTATGCAGAGGTTGATTTGTACTTTAATTTTGAGACCCTGTGGATGGTTTATTCACTTTTTGCATGGAAAAGGAAAAGGATGCAAAGCCAAAAGTGAGAGAAAAAAGAAAAAGAAAAAGAAAAGATTCAAAAGTGAAGCATCGTCATCATCTATGACCAACTATATTATTGTTGTCTCCAACAACTTCTTCACCGTTAAGAAACATGAGAGATCCTTGAATTTCATGTTAATTAAGTCCTTTTTATTAGTAATTTCATATGTATCTATCAATGATATAACTTTTATTGTACATTAATTACAACATGTAAATTTAAAATTTATGAAAAAATTTTGCCATCAAATTTATTGTACTATTTATTTGTTGCCTTGTTTAGGGCTCCAAAACTGTTTAAGGTTTTAGTGGTCGTTTCTTCGGAAAGAAGAAGAAGATTTGGGTGCAAACAACCAGAAATTAATTTGCATAAGATTCTTGATCATGGTCTTAGACAAGTGGGGATAATATATTGGATTGTGGGATTATCTAATCTTTTAACCCTAACATTAACACTTGTACATTATTGGTAACAAACTAGTATACTATTAATAAGGTTTTGAATGGACACATGACATTAGTGCCTACTGCCAAGTATAAGACCCACTAGTGGGGAAGGTTACTATCAAGGCCTACTTTGACGCTAGGCTTATTAATATTAATTATTATTATTATTATTATAATATTATGAATTAGAATCCAAAATTTTGTACTTGTGCATAAAGCTTGATTATACTTTACGTACAGTAGCTAATTTACATGCCTTACTTCTTCGTTACTCCATTTCTGGCTGCACACATATACAGATATTATCGAATCATGGACCTACCACCGCCACTCTTTTACTTCATATATAGTAGTTGGATCTGACTGGTTGGTTGTATTATTTATACCCTTTAATTCTATTATTTGATATGTGACTGGTTTTATAAACCAACTTCAAATAATTTTATACGTCTCGATTAAATTGAAGGACTTTTGTAGCCGACTATATGTGCTATTCTATCAATGTGGTCACTTTTACTTGAGTCTAAAGGTAACGACTTTTGTTACAGACTTGTTTCACGTGTGGAACAAAAGGTGATAAAAATTTGTATGTGACCTGATAATATATTGTCCAAACAACAGTACTGGTGAGATGGAAGAACACTTCAACAGGTTCTGTAACTGCTGATCATTAAAGATGATGAACCCAATCATCTAATACATTACAAGGACAATAAAGCCTAATTAATGACAACCATTACTTATCGACCTTAAACTCCCATTAAGGTAGAGACCATTACACACAGGGAAATAATTATCTGCAATTATGAAGACATTTATGAGCACAACAGCTACCTATAAAATGAATAATCTGTCCATTTACCAAGGTACGTCAAAAAAAAAAAAAAAATACTATTGCAAAGTACTACTCCCTTCGTCCAAATTTATTTGTCATGTTTGAAAAGTCAAACTTTTTAAGGGAACATTATTTATTGTCTTGTCTGTCTTATAAAAATATATAAGTTTACAAAATTACCCTTAAATAAATTTATCGACTTTTTTTTTAAAAGAGTTATTCTTGATAAGGCAATTAAAAATATGGCCCAATTAGATTGATTTTTTAAATATTTGTTAGTTTTCTTTTCAAATAGTTTTGAAAATAAAATAGGGGTATAATAGGAACATTAGTAAATTAATTAATTTTATTTTTAAAAACAGGACAATATTTGGGACATCCCAAAATGGAATAGAGGACAAACAAACTGGGATGGAGGGAGTACAAAATTACTATCTATATTAAAAATATGTGGGCGGACTCTAACTTAAGCATCGGAGGCTCCCTCACCGGGCACAACCCGGTAGTTTCTTCGATCAACTATGTTTATTTTGCAGGTCCTACCAGTTCTTCCAGGCAATACAAGATCGTCCAAAGCTTTGGGTTGGACAAATGACCCAACTGAAGTTTTTTGGCATCATCAGTTTGGCGCCATCTATGGGGACCGAGATTAGTCATCTAGCTCTTCCTGCAACAAAAGGGTCATTCGGTCCAAAACTTGCAAGATCTCCTCCATGAAACCCCGTTCATCGTTCTCTTTCAGGGGTTGTAGTTTTTCCCTTATGTGGGAAGAAATCAAGAAAAAGAATCCGACAAGGGTTGAGGAAAATTGCCAATTTGAGAAGCAGTAACCCTAGTCACAGTGTTCCTTAAAAAATGGGTTTTAATCGAAGTTCTTAAGTCCATGGGAAGGAAACACAAAGTACACACCAAGAGAAAATGCAAGATCGACTCTCTAGTTTTCGCCGAGAGGTGATTGTGCCTTTCAAGTTCAAACGACGACAGATCCCTTTAGTCGTTGTCAAGAAGCAAGTGCCCCGTCAAAAGGAGCGCTAGATGACCTCCGTACAACAGATGACCACCGTACTCGAGAACAAAATATAGCACTTTTCATCTCCAGATTTCTTGGATCTTCAAGTCAGATGAGTTATTTTCCTCTTGTTATTTGCGAATAGAATTTAAATTTATTTCATGCTACACAACTCTCAAAAGACACATGTAGGTGAAGGAAATAAGAAGTAACAAAATAAATTACTATAACACTTTTCCATTCTTGAATGCAAAATGTTAGACAATGATTATTGATGAATCGGAAAATGATTCGTCCAAACAACAATAAATGGACATTAATGCTGAGTCATGTGCACCAATAACTGACAGAACCTCCAGTAGGTTTTGTAACCGATAATTATTAAAGATGGCCAATTCAATCACCTGATACGTTATAAAGGCAATAAAGTCCAATTAATGATGTAATGAAAGTAGGTTACAAGGTCCAGCTCCTATAAAAGGAATTAGACAAATGAAGAAAAGGAGACACCCCACTGGTGTTTTCTCCACTAGAATCTCTCTTTCGTTTTGCAGGCACACAAAGAAGATGTTGGCTCCATTGGACGAACAAGATACTAACGATTTCAGGCTTCATCAATTATAATTCCCAAGTTCCGCGTAAAGCAGTGATGGAAAATGACATGTGGTAATCAGAATGAGGTATACAATCTGGAGATATTTCAGGAAACATATCCAATTATATACTAGCTTTAAAATAGCCTTGATTGATGAGTTAAAGATTCCAATTTTGGGTGTTAAAGTCTGATTTGAACAGCTATGAGGCTTTAATAGTTACAACCTACACATGGCCAAAAAAAAAAAAAAAAACACTACATAGATATATAATATGTATGGTAAATAAAAATGATTAGTCAATAGGGAGACTCACCGTTTCCTCTATAATATTCCTATTAGAGCCAGATTTTATGGCCTTGATATCCTATTTATGGCCATCAAAAAATGTTTTATTACATTTCCTAATATAATCGTAGCATAACATCCTAGTTGATATGCACGCATTATGGCTTTTCATATCACCACTATTCTTTCCTAATGCATCTTGCTAAAAAAAAAAAAAAAAAGGAAAAAAGGAGATATTGCTTCAGTTTCAGACTAAGATTCCTCAAATATCTTCTTTACAAGTTGAATAAGTTTCTATGATGCCTATATGCTCATGCAATGTACGATGTAATGCTTATGTTATGATTGTCAGTTAAGGTTATGAATTTATTGTTTTTCCAACGTTTAAACATTGTCGTTGAGAACCGCCTAAGGTAAAAACTGTCTACCTTTGTTTTTTTGCCAAATTTAAAGATATTAATTTTGAGTATAAAGGGAAAATGAAACAAAAATTTATCTCATAATTTTGGACATTAAAGAGGTGGAGTCAAATCTTATTGCTTTTCTCAAATTTAAAAACCCCCAAGTTTAGAAATTAAAACCAGAAGTTACTTGGTTGCCTTTTTATGCTTGGCAATGTTGGTCCAAATCTAACACTTTGTGTAGCAAGAGTACATTATAGTACCACAACTAGACTAGCTACTGTACACGTATTCTTAAATCCACATGATTATGAATGAGAACTTGTTAAGAAGAGCCTACCAAGAAGAATATCAAAGGTATGTGACATGATAGTATCATGCCACCTCATCTCTATCTATGTATAATCGTTGATATTGCTTTATAAGAGTTTGGCAATCAATCTAATAAATTAGGCATGAAATTTTATGAAGATTTCCATTTGGGACTAAGATTAAGCCCAATGGAAGAAAAAATACAAGTACAAACCATGATAGGCCATTCTTTTGGTCATCATCTAACAGCAAATACACTTTTCATGTTTGAACGGGGGCAACCCTCTGGAAATCTACATCTTCAAGTAGCAGGAACAAAATATGGCAATGATGCAGCTCCATTCTTGGGCCAATAGCAACATAGCCTCAAGAAGGTCCAAAACAATAAAACATCAAGGAGGCCTTGAAGCTACAAAGCCAAAAACTACACACAAAAAAAAGGAAGTGTCACCTAACAAACATTGATGGGATGAATCTACCTCGTCCATGGAATGTTGAGCATCTAAGAAAATACTACTAGTAAGTGCTTTCCTGTTCTTCTTACTTACATGTTTTTTATCATCCTTTTTTGTAATTCATTACAGAATAAAGGCCTCCCTTGGGTAAAAGACCCTGAATACAAGATCCTGAGAGTTCTCTTTCAAAAAATGAAGTGATCCTAGGATTCCTCTATCAAAAGATGTATTGATCGTCCAGAGACACACAACGATGCTACGTGTAGCAATCGCAAATAAAAGACGAATTGCATCGCTTTATGCAACAATTGCAAACAAAAGACGAATTGCCCTACTACGTTCAACAATTGCAAACAAAAGACGAATTTCCCCGCTACATGCAGCAATCGCAATCAAAAGACGAATTGCCCTGCGAAATGCAGCAAATTGAAAATCAAAAGATGAATTGCCCTGCTAAGTGCAGCAATCACAAAAAAGATGAATGCTTTGCAAAAATGCAACAATCGCAAAAAAGATGATTATTCTTCGATACACAACAATCGCATCAATAGTCCAAAGAACATTTTGATCGTCCAATGAACAAGTTGATCGTCCAAAACTACCATACCACAAAAATATTGTCTCGCGGCACCTAGTAATTACAGACAAAGCAGATATATTACCACAAATTCGCAAGGTTCAAGCAAGAAAAAAGCAGAGAACATCTAGTGACAACAAAGTCTTAAAAACAGAAGGTAGCAATATTGTCTTGTGCCCAAAACATATAGGCCCAAAAAAGAAATATTATCTTCACTCAAAACATACGAGCCTGAGAAATAAAGGAACAACTGTTTTTATTCTAGATTAATATTGTCAATGATAGGGGCGACATTCTCAGCATCGTCCACCATGGCATCTTCAGCAACTACGTTGTCAACTTCGGCCTCCACAATCAGCATCTCATTTTCAATCTCCTCCATATCTCTAGCGAAGAGAAATTCAAGTCAAGATGATGTTTGACGAGGTACTTTTGAAGAAGCTCAAAA
The DNA here is from genome assembly GCA_032727855.1 of Quercus ilex subsp. ballota. Classification (NCBI taxonomy): domain Eukaryota; kingdom Viridiplantae; phylum Streptophyta; class Magnoliopsida; order Fagales; family Fagaceae; genus Quercus; species Quercus ilex. The sequence continues at coordinate 44,821,837 of CM064912.1, read as the reverse complement.
CCGTCAACATACTCAACCATGAGCCTGTCCGAATACTCTTCAGACGCCTTAAAATCCTTCACTTCACCCACGTATTCTAAAACTCTCTTTAGACAATCTTTATTACGACTTTTCAGATAAGGGCGAGTTTTAACTAGAAGAAAACGTATAGCCAATTCATTACAAGCACCACACAAAAGAAAGAAAGGAATGATGCATTTTCAATAGAAAGGTTCTTAATCTTAGCTTGCGCTGAAGCTAATTTCTCTTCCACATCCAAGTAATTGGCTATCATGTACATGGACTCTACCAAAATCTAGAATAGAGAAGATTAGAAAATAAAAAAGGTCAATATAAACAAGGAAGAAGTTGTTTCAGAGAACAAACCTAAACATTCTTGATGAGTGTTAACTCGTCAGTATTGTTCTCGTCAGACGGAGATGATTCTTTGCCCTTCGGGGATGGTCACCAGTGTGGTGCCTGCCACAGCAGCTCCGATGCCAAAGTCAGTAAAACAAGTTTTCTGGGAATTGAATAATATAATTAGAAAGGATTAGAAAGATCTCCTAGAGTTCTTTCGTGTGTACCTTGTTCTTGGCAATGTGTGGGCTTTATATATGTTTTCATGGCTTCTAGCCGTTGGAGTAGTTATGGAGGTCTTAATGCTCCTTTTTGTAACATCTGGGGACGTTTACTGCGCCATCATTGTCCTCCAACGGATTGTACAGTTGTCTCTGTAACCGTTTTAAGTTTAATTGCCTGCATTGAATGGTCTGGATACCTTCGTCAGTGAAGCACATGATTGCCTCGTCTAGCCAGAGCCTGGATTCGTCGGTAACGGTGTGATCGTCTGTGTATACATGAACTCGTCATACCCGTCAGTTGCCCCCCGATTCTGTGTTCGTTATCTAAATGACGATCATAGAATGCGAAGAGTTTTATAGTCTACGAGTGTCGTTTGGGATTTCGATACACATTAAATGCAAAGCGGCGGCGTTTCGCAAATCGTGGCACACGTGGCACGCGCTAGTGGGTGGAGTTAATGCTCTGATTTGGTGGGACTATTGGGCTTCCCACCGGTTTTTCCAGTTTTCCAAAGCCTTAGTTTTAAACCACTTTTTGTTCACATTTTTCAAAAATCCTTCAATCATTTGCTTCGATCATCTTCTCCGGCGACTCCTCTCTGCAACCTTCTTGTGAACCAGCAATTGGCGCGGCGGTGCTCCCTCTTTCGATTACTTCTTTAAGGTACGCCTACTCCACTGTGTTATTATTCTTCGCCTTGCAATGGCTTTGCATCTGATTTTTTTCTTTTTTCTTTTTTTTTTGTTCTGAATTCCATGGGAGTCTAGTTTGCCGTTGTGCCTTTAGGTTTTCATGCTTAGTAGCTCTGAAGTTAGGGTAGCTTGCCCCTCAATTTCATTCCTTTTTGCTCGCTTAGGAGGGTATTTGGGGGTTCCCTCTAACATTGAGGATTTCGTTTTTAAGGGTAATTGCCTGAGTGTCGCTTTGGCCGATCTGTTGCCTTTGCTTCGTCAGTCATTAGATTGGTTCGTGAACGAGGTTGGGGTGTGAGCAAGTATGTCCGAAGTTAGGTCGAGTGAGCTCGAAACTGGGTTGTCGTCCAACGGCGGCCCAGCGGAGCAAGATACCGCCGTCTCTGGGTCTCGAGAGATTAGGGCTTTTTATGCCCTGGGAGAGGAGTGTGGGCTAGACGCTGATACCTTGGCCAGGTTTAGAGATAGATTCCAGTTCCCGGATCGAGTTAGGGTTCGTCTACCCAGTGAGGAAGACCGGGCGTGTCACTTCTTCCCAGGTGAGGTATGCTTTTATGAGGCTGCCTTCACTTGTGGCTTGAGGTTTCCCGTCCATCCTTTCTTGATGGAATTATTAGATCATTTTGGTATCGCCCTGGGGCAACTTATGCCTAACTCTTGGAGGATTTTAATCAGCTGTATGGGGATATGGCTGGCAGCTACTGACGGGGATATGATCAGGGTTGACGAGCTGGTGTATTTATATCAATTGAAAGCATCAAAGGAACATGGGTATTACGAACTAGTGCCTTGGGAGAGAGGGACTAGGATTGTCAAAAAATTACCTTCGTCATTCAGGTATTGGAAGTCCAGATTCTTCTATGTGTCCAGGGATGATTTTGAGACACCCTCGGGGGAGGTTTGGGGCGACCTCCCGATGTTACGTCGTCGGTGGGAAACCCCGACTTTAGGTGCGTCAACATTTCTTCTTCATTTCTTGAACTCTGTCGTGCTTTACAAATATGGTTGCTAACACCCTCTTTTTCTTTTTTTCTTTTTTTCTTTTTTTTTTTTTTTTTTTTTTTTTTTTTAAGTTAAAAGACGACCAAAGCTTAAGAGTAGATATAGAGAACGTGTGCAGAAGGCTGTCACGTACGCGCAGACGATCGAGAGCTGGGACGATCTCGTCGATCCCAAAACTCTTGCATTCTACTGCCTCGGGCCTGAGCCTTCTGCTTTTGTTTTAAAAAACCTTGAAATAGAAGGAAAAAAGAGTAAGTTCTAACTTCGTCCGTATTGACCTTTGTGCTTTTCCTCGGGACTAATGCTCTTCTTTTGACAGAGATGACGTCGAAATTCAACAAGGATATGTATGCCAAGATGAGGGCGAAGAAAGACGAGCCCTTGTCTAATATCGGAAAAAAGACCGTGCGTGTAGTAGGGAGGGGTCTTTCTGCCACTTCGCCAGCTTCTGTTACTCCCCTCGTCTCCGGCACTGAGACGACGAGAACTGCTTCACCGTCGACTTCGGTGGAGGAGCTCCCCACGCCTGTCTCCAAGAGGCCTCGCCTGACGGGGAAAGAGAAAGAGAAGGAGGGTGTGGGTCGTTCAACAATCTGGTCTGACGAGAAGCTGGCCGTTGAACGGGCCCATAGTATCGTGACAGCTGACGACCTGAAGGCTTTCTCTGGGGTCTCCTTTAATACGGTCGCTGGTGGCCACGTCCATAAGCTTGTTCAGGTGAAGTGCTTTTACTTTTTTAACGAGCAATCTCTTTTTTTTTTTTTTTACTGAAAAATTGGTACCTCTTTTCAGGTTCTAGGAGAGAGCTTACACATAGCCTCTGAGTATCTTACTCAAGAGGCTAAGCTGGCATCCCTTTCATCAAAGATGCTGGCCTTGGAGAGTGAGAACTCAAAGTTAAAGAAGAACCTTATTGAGTCCATGGACGAATCCACTACTCTAAAGGAGAAGGTCAAGGTTTTAGGGGACGACCTCAGAGTTGAGCGTCAATTGACCCTGGAGAAGGATGAGCAGATTCAAAGCGCCAAAGAGTCGTTGAAGACCATCGCGGCTAGGTCCGTTGAGGCCTTTCAAACCACTGATGAGTACAATACTGTGCTCTTCAGTTGGTATTTTAAAGGCTTTGAACTTCTTCGGAGGTACCTGGTCAAGCACCCCACTGGTGTTGATATTGGAGGTCTGGACCTCGAAGAAGTAGACAAAGAGATGGCCGTTGACGAAGCTGCTCTGTCCCTCGTCCCTGTTGATGACGTTCCTGGAGATGCCCCTGCCGGCGATGATGTGGCCGTTGATGCTCCTCCGACTTCTGAAGCTTGAACCTATTACTTAAGTTTTTTTTTTTTTTTTTTTTTTTGTTTTTTTGTTTATTTTGCCCATATGTGGCCCCTGTTTTTTTTTTTTTGTAAGTTTTATCTAGAAACATATTTCTTTTTTGGGGAACAATGTTTAAACCCAGTGTTTATGGGTTTGTAAGGAAACAATGGTATTTTTTATTTACTTCCTGCATATTTCTTATGTTTACAAACCATATGCTTTTAGTTGCTCATGTGATGTGTTTGGTGAGTCATACCTTCCTTATAGTCGTGGGCGTCAGTAGTTTATATCCGTTGACGCGGATTCTTACTACTTAGTTATTTTCTTGCATTTTGATCACTTGGTTCATAGTCGTCAGTAGTTTACATCCGTCAGTGCGGAATCTTACTACTTAGCCATTTTTGGCATTTTTGTTCGTTCTTAAATAATCGTCAGCAGTTTACAACCGTCAGTGCGGATTCTTACTACTTGGGCTTCTTGTTGAAATCATATTCATCGGTAACTTACATCCGTCTTTGCGGAATCTTGTTACTTAGCCATTTTCAGGCTTTTTAGGACTTATACCTTTTTCAAGGTTTTGTAGCCGTCAGTAACTTACATCCGTCTGAGCGGAATCTTGTTACTTAGCCATTTTCAGGCTTTTATGACTTATACCTTTTTCAAGGTTTTGTAACCGTCAGTAACTTACATCCGTCTGAGCGGAATCTTGTTACTTAGCCATTTTTGGCTTTTAGGACTTATACCTTTTTCAAGGTATTGTAACCGTCAGTAACTTACATCCGTCTGAGCGGAATCTTGTTACTTAGCCATTTTTGGCTTTCGTTAGTTTCTCCGGGTTTGTTTATACACAAATATTGGCTGAATAATTCTTTTATTGATCGTGAATGACAAATACGTCTCTCCATTACATATACTGGTGATATTTCTTCAAATGTTCGATGTTCCATGGTCTTGGGAGCCTATGTCCGTCTAGGGTCTCCAGATGGTAGCTGCCTTGTCTGGAATAGTGGACAACTCTGTATGGCCCCTCCCATGTGGGACCGAGCTTTCCTTGGGTTGAGTCTTTAGTTGCCTGGGTTACTTTGCGCAGGACGAGGTCCCCTATGTTGAGTCTCCTGAGCTTCACCCTTTTGTTGTAGTAATCTGTCATTTTTCTCTGGTATTCCGTCATCTTGTTGAAGGCTTTGTCTCTTACTTCGTCAAGGCAGTCTAGGTCAACTCGCAGCAGGTTGTCATTTTCATCTTCGTTGAACGCTTCTCTCCTGGTGCTAGTTATTCCTACTTCAACTGGGACCACTGCTTTGGTTCCGTAGGTGAGTCTGAAGGGGGTTTCTCCCGTTGGTGTTCTAGCCGTGGTTCTGTAGGCCCACAAAACGTTGGGCAGTTCTTCTGGCCAGGCTCCTTTGGCGTCATCCAACTTGGTCTTTATGATCTTGAGCAGTGTGCGGTTTGTCACTTCCGTTTGTCGATTCGCTTGTGGGTGGCCTGGTGACGAGAACTGGTTCTTGATGCCCAATCCTGAGCAGAAGCCCCTGAAGCCCTGGCTATCGAACTGTCGTCCATTATCCGATATGATCGTCCGTGGGATCCCGAACCTGCACACTATATTCCTCCAGACGAACCCCTGGATTCTGGCTTCCGTAATGGTTGCCAATGCCTCTGCTTCAACCCATTTAGTGAAATAGTCAATAACAACTAGTAAGAATTTTACCTGACCTTTACCCTGAGGCAGTGGGCCGACGATGTCGATACCCCATTGGGCGAAGGGCCATGGAGATGTTATCGTCGTCAGCTTTTCTGATGGTAGCCTTTGACTGTTCCCGAACCTTTGACATTTATCACATTTCTTGACGAATCTTGTTGCGTCATCTTGCATGGTTGGCCAGAAGTAACCTGCTCGCATAATTTTTCTTACCAGGGATTTTGGGCCTGCATGATCTCCGCAGACCCCTTCATGAACCTCTCTCAGGACGTATTTCGCCTCTCCTTCGTCCATACACTTCAAGTAAAGCATTGAGAAGCCTCTTTTGTACAAGGCGTCATTGAGGATTGTGAATCTGGCGGATCTCTGCTTTACCTTCCTGGCTTCGTCTGCATTTTCGAGTAGGTGACCGTCCTGAAGGAAAGACATAATGGGTGTCATCCAGTTATTCGTGCCCTCAACTGCGAATGTCGGAATTTCTTCTATGCTGGGGTTTCTCTGTACTTCCATCATCAGGTCTGCCATTGGTTCTGTCTCTTCTGACGAAGCTATCTTTGAGACTTCGTCTGCAACCACATTCTGGCCTCTCGAAATCCGGATGAACTCTACTTTTTCGAATTCTTGAATCAAGCGTTTCGTCAGTCTGAGATACTTTTGCATTTTTTCTTTTTTCGCTTCGTACTCTCCTTTGACTTGCCCAATTATTAGCTTTGAGTCGTTCTGGACTAGTAGGTTCTTTGCCCCAAGCTCTCTTCCAAGCCTTAAACCTGTTAGAATTCCTTCGTACTCAGCTTCGTTATTCGTCGCTGGAAATCTTAGCTGTACCCCGTACTTCAACACCTCACCCTCAGGAGTAGTTATGACGACCCCTACTCCTCCTCTTTTCTTGGCTGACGAGCCATCGGTTTGTACCATCCATGCTTTTTCCTTGATAGTAGGACTTGGCTCGTCTGGATAGGTAAACTCGGCGATGAAGTCAGCCAGAGCTTGTGCTTTGATGGCCGTCCTGGGGTGGTACTCCACGTCGAATTGGCTGAGTTCGATTGCCCATTAGACCATCCTTCCCGCGGCTTCCGGTCTACTCATAGACTTCTTAATGGGTTGGTCCGTCATTACCAATATTGGGTTCGCCTGGAAATATTGCCTGAGTTTGCGCGAGGCTACTATCAGTGCAAACGTGATTTTCTCGATCTTTGGGTACCTGGATTCAGCTCCTTGAAAGGCTTGACTGACATAGTAGACGGGGAGCTGCTTCCTGTTTTCTTCTCGTATCAAGGCTGCACTGACGGCCGTCCTGGAAACGGCCAGGTACAGATATAGGTTTTCCCCTTCTTTGGACGGGCTCAGGAGTGGTGGGTTGCTAAGGTAACGCTTTAGCTCTTGGAAGGCCGTTTCACATTCGTCAGTCCATTCAAAGGCCTGCTTCAGGGTCTTAAGGAATGGCAAGCATTTGTCCGTTGCTCTAGACACGAACCTGTTAAGCGCTGCAATTCGACCTGTGAGCTTCTGGACTTCCTTGACGGACTTAGGTGATGCCATATTGAGTATGGCCTGTACCTTCTCAGGGTTTGCTTCTATTCCTCTCTAAGACACCATGAACCCGAGGAATTTTCCTGAGGCGACACCGAAGACACATTTACCAGGGTTCAGTTTCATTTGGTATTGCTTGAGGGTGTTGAATGTCTCCTTAAGGTCGTCCAGATGCTCGAGTTCTTCCCTGCTCTTAACGAGCATATCGTCGACGTACACTTCCATATTTCTGCCTATCTGTTTGACGAACATTCTGTTCACTAGTCTCTGATAAGTTGCTCCTGCATTCTTCAGGCCAAAGGGCATTACCTTATAGCAGTAGAGCCCTTGACTGGTGATGAAGGCGGTTTTTTCCTGATCCTCGTCAGCCATTTTTATTTGGTTGTACCCTGAGAATGCATCCATGAATGTTAACAGCTTGTGCCCGGCCGTGGAATCTACTAGCTGGTCTATCCTAGGGAGGGGGAAACTGTCCTTCGGGCATGCCTTGTTCAGGTCTGTGAAATCCACGCACATTCTCCATTTTCCGTTAGCTTTTTTAACCAGGACGACGTTGGCCAGCCAATCTGGATAGTACACTTCCCTGATAAAGCCTGCAGTCAAGAGTTTGTTTACCTCGTCAGTAATCGCTTGGTCTCTTTCTGGCGCAAAGGTCCTTTGTTTCTGCTTGATGGGTCTTTTCTTCGGGTCTACATTTAATCTGTGTTGAATAACCTCTGGAGATATGCCTGGCATGTCGTCATGGTTCCAGGCGAAGACATCCAAGTTCTCCCTGAGAAATTGAATGAGCTTTGTTTTCATTTCAGGGCTTAACGTCGTCCCTATTCTGGTTGTTTTCGTTATTTCCCCTTCAATCAATTCCACCATTTCCAGTGCTTCCACTTTTTCTTCCTCTTTTTCTTCTACTATCCACATGTGGTCTTCCTTAGCTGCTAAAACAGCTTGATAACATTCTCGAGCTAGAACTTGGTCTCCTTTGACTTCGCCAACCCCGTCTTCCGTTGGAAATTTCATCTTTAAGTAGTAGGTGGATGTGGTCGCTCTCCACTTGTTGAGTGCTGGCCTTCCGATGATGAAATTATAGGATGAGGGACTGTCTACTACCAAAAAGTCTATCTGACGAGTTAACTGTTTTGGGTCCGTCCCTACTGTTATTGTCAGCGTCACTATTCCTCTGGGATACACTCTGTCCCCGCTGAAACTGACGAGTGGAGAGTCAAACGGACGAAGTCTCCTGGGATCCAGCTTTAACTGTTGGAATGCGGAAAAGTAAATGATGTCAGCGGAACTACCATTGTCCACGAGGACCCTTTTGGTATTGAACCCTTCTATGGTGAGCTTTATGACCAGGGGGTCATTGTGAGGCTGTTTTACTCCTTTGGAGTCACTCTCGTTGAAAGTCATATCCCAATTTGTTCGTCTTTGCTTTGGCAGGGGTCTCATGTGGACGCTGTTCACTTGTCGCTGATGCGTTTTCTTGAGTGACTTGAATGAGCCCCCGGTGATAGGCCCTCCTGCTATCGTCTGTATCTCCCCGACCACATTTTGAGGCGGTTGCGATTGACGGCTATCGTTCCTGGATGTGGACCCATGTTGATCCTTGTTTTCATCTCGGAATTCATTGTTTTCCCCCTTCTTCACAAATTTATGTAGTTTCCCCCTGCGTATCAATTCTTCTATCTGTTCTTTGAGATCCCTACAATCTTCGGTGTAATGGCCATGATCTCTATGGAATCGGTAGTACTTACTTTTGTCACGGACGTTAGGAGAAGAGTGCAATGGTCGTGGCCATTTAAGGTAATGCTCGTCTTTGATCTGCGTCAGAATTTTATCAACAGGCATAACGAGAGGGGTGAATTTTACCGTTCGCGGATTTTTCTCGTCTTTCCTTCTATCTACGTCACTGATTCGACGATCTGGTCGGTCCCACTTTTGCTCCCTACGATCGTCTTCTTTTCTTCCTTTATCCCCTGGTCTGTCCCCGTCCTTGATAGCAGCCAATGCGTCCTCAGCGTTCATGTACTTCTGCGCTTTGAGGAGCATTTCAGCCATCATCTTTGGGGGATTCTTGGCGAGTGAGCTGACGAGATCTCTGGATCTCAACCCAGCCTTGAAGGTTGTCAACTGCACCATATCATCAGCTTCGTCTATCTCCAGTGTTTCTCTCGTGAAGCGCTTTACATCCGACCTTAGGGTTTCCTTTTCTCCCTGCCTGATGGTAAGCAAGTGATCAGCAGTCCTCTTTAGCCGCTGTCCCCCAATAAAGTGACGCAGGAAGGCGTTGCTCAGCTGCTCGAACGTGTCGATCGACGATGTTGGCAGCTTTGTAAACCATTCTCGGGCGGCTCCCCTGAGTGTAGTTGGGAAGGAACGACACAATATTTCATCTGGAGGCTGTTGAAGTCCCAGGGTTGTCTTGAATGTATTTAGGTGATCTTGAGGGTCCTTCAGCCCATCAAAAGGCTCGAGCTGAGGCAACCGGAATTTCGTTGGCACTAGACAGTCGAGGACCGCTGTCGTGAATGGCGAATCCGTCGCCCGGACCAACCGATCCACGCTCCGCTCCGTTTTTCCTTTTGATGGCCTTTCTTAGTTTGTCCATCTCCCTCCTCATCTCTCGAAGAATGTCTGAATTCTGCTTCGCGGGAGAGTCTGGCCTTCGATGGTCGCTTCTTCTGTTGCTATTCCCCTCATCTTCCTGATTTCCCTTCGAACAATTTCCCTCCTGTTGAAGCTGTAACTTCATTTCTTGGTTTTGCCTAGTCAGTTCTTCAACTGTGGCTGCAAGGGCCTGAACTTGCTAGGCTAGAGCTGTAGAATCTTGATTAGACTCCATCCTAGAGAAAGTAAGAATAAGGAACTACTATTTCGAGCTTGAACAAGAAAATGTCGTCCCCACAGATGGCGCCAAATTGATGAGTGTTAACTCGTCAGTATTGTTCTCGTCAGACGGAGATGATTCTTTGCCCTTCGGGGATGGTCACCGGTGTGGTGCCTGCCACAGCGGTTCCGATGCCAAAGTCAGTAAAACAAGTTTTCTGGGAATTGAATAATATAATTAGAAAGGATTAGAAAGATCTCCTAGAGTTTTTTCGTGGGTACCTTGTTCTTGGCAATGTGTGGGCTTTATATATGTTTTCATAGCTTCTAGCCGTTGGAGTAGTTATGGAGGTCTTAATGCTCCTTTTTGTAACGTCTGGGGACGTTTACTGCGCCATCATTGTCCTCCAACGGATTGTACAGTTGTCTCTGTAACCATTTTAAGTTTAATTGCCTGCATTGAATGGTCTGGATACCTTCGTCAGTGAAGCACATGATTGCCTCGTCTAGCCAGAGCCTAGATTCGTCGGTAACGGTGTGATCGTCTGTGTATACATGAACTCGTCATACCCGTCAGTTCTTGTGGAGATGCTGGGTAACCAACTCATGAGATTCAATGGACGAAAAATGCCTAATTCGTCCATCGAGATTATGTCATGAGCCTTAGCCACGGCTAAACCAGGATCATTCCAGAAGTCAGAGATTAACTTCCCTTTATCTTGGCCTTTGAAAGATCAAAGAGAAGGAGTGAGTTCTTCTATAGAAAATGTTGGGGAGGACAAAGGAACTTCAGAAACTTTTTGAACAATAAAAGGAACAGGAGATTTCTCCGAATCACCACCCTTTTTTAAGCAACGCCTCTTGCTCTGAAGACTCCCTCCAAGCACTGTAAAACACCACTAGAAGGTTCTAGACCAAGGAAATGAAGGGATAAGCTATTGGGACTGATCAGGCCGTCATAATCCTTCACTTTGTCAACATACTCCAAAACTCTCTTTAGATGATCTTTGTAGTGACTCTTCAAATGCAGACGAGCTTGCACTGAAAGAGCAAGAGACAGAAGTTTAAAGGGGGCAGACGAAGAATCAAGATGCGGGAAGATCGTGAATTTCTGATGCACGAACAACCAATTAGGCACGACACGTGGCAAGAATTTGACCCAAAAAAAAAGTTGAGCCTCATAAATGTGACAAGAACGGAATCTGAAGCGACATGGATGAAAATAATTCATTCCTACAAATTGTCTCCTTCTAGATGAACAATTTCGGAATGAAGGGGCAACTGATGAACCAGAAAAATATACCGTCCAAAAAACAGTACTGGTGAGATGGAAGAACACTTCAACAAGTTCTGTCACCGCTGATCATTAAAGATGATGAACCCAATCATCTGATACGTTACAAAGGCAATAAAGCCTAGTTAATGACGACCATTACTTATCGACCTTAAACTCCCATTAAGGCAAAGACCGTTACGCATAGGGAAATAATTATCTGCAATTATGAAGACATTTATAAGCACAATAGCTTCCTCAGCTACCTATAAAAGGAACAATCTGTCCATTTATCAAGGTACGTCAAAAAAAAAAAAAAAAAAAAAAAAAAAACTATTGCAAAGTACTACAAAATTACTATCTATATCAAAATTATATGGGTGGACTCTGACTTAAGCATCAGAGGCTCCCCCACCGAGCACAACTCGATGGTTTCTTCGATCAACTCTATTTATTTTTGTAGATCCTACTAGTTCATCCAGGCAATACGAGATCGTCCAAAGCTTTAGGTTGCATAAATAACCCAATTGACGATTTTTGGCATCATCATGACCTATTTCAAGTGTGAAACAAGTGGTGAAATATGTAACTTTTTATTTTTGTTCCCGCTTCACACAAAACAATCCTACATGAGTTTTTCATTTTTTTTTCCCCCCCCTTAGCTTCAGTTCTCATTGTGGTTGTTAAAAATATCGAGCCCAAATAGTCAAGGCCCAAGCCCAATTTTATTTGGTGTGCAAGTAAAGTATTATACTATTTGTACTACAATTAGTCTATTAACTATAGTTAATATGTTAATATATAGTTAGTTTAGAATTTAGTTTCTTATAAATACCAATATTGTAACATAAGATTTAAGCATATAGCAAAGATATAAGGTTTTCTTCCATTGACATAGGTCGTCAGGCCGAACCATGTATTTTTGCTCTCAATACAGTATTTTTGTATTTCTCTTTGATCTTAACAGCCATCAAGTAGGGAATGCTGTAATTTGTATGTGAACTGTTCAATGTGTGAACTTGGAAATATATTGTCGTGTAAGACTACATACTAACATTTGAAGTTAAAAATTAAAAAAAAAAAAAACCATTATCAACTCCAGGAAATGAAAAGGAAATCTCCCTAGTCTTTCTATGGAATCAGCTGAATGGACTACGACTAGGACTAGGAGGGTACTAGTAATTTGAACACAAAGATGAATAAGTTGGAGTAAACGATGTAAAGACTCCAAAATATTACCTGACCTACAAGGAGACAAGAAGACCAGGAACATTGAAAAGTGAGTACATACCAATCCAAGATATGTATGCATCTACACAAGCTAGTGTTTGATAGTGCCAGGCATAGTCGGGCATTTTCCATGTCTCACTTTAATATATGTTTCTTTCTGCTGGGGTACCATTTTGAGGTTTCAGGTTATTTCACTCCACGGTTGCAGATACATATGTCAGCCTTTTCATCCACACACACACACACACACACACACATATATATATATATATATTTTTTTTTTTTAAAATAGAGATGCCATATGATTTGACCGACTTTATTGGTTGAACTAATTCGTATCATGGTTTCACTACAAGAAAAATATTTATTGCAACAAAATTTATTTTTTGTAATAACATTAGAGTGTGTGTGTGTGTCTATATATATATATATATATATATATATATATATATATTTTAAATAGAGATGCCATATGATTTGATCGACTTTACTGGTTGAACTAATTCGAATCATGGTTTCACTACAAGAAAAAATATTTATTGCACTGAAATTCCTTTTTTGTAATAACATTAAAGTAATTGTAATAGTTAATACGAGTTGTTGCAATAAAATTTAAGCTAATAAGTTTGTGAAACACAAAATTTTGTAATAATAAACTCCAAATATTTTAATGACAACTTTGATGCAATGATATATATATATATATATATATTTGTTGCAATAAACAATTTACTGTTTTGAATATCTTGTAGGTACAGACTATTACTTCATGAATCATATTGAAATAGATTGCAAATAATTGACCAAAATAAGTCGGATTAAATTATCACAATGATATCTTTATTGTAATAGATATTTACTTCATTTTGTCATTGTGATAGATTATGAAATAATTAATACTAGGTTAATTATTGCAATAATATATTCATTACAGTTCCATGTTTGCCATTGCAATAGATTGTAAAAAAATTTATATCAAATTATTGCATTGATAACTTCGTTGCAATAAATTACAAAAATAATTGATATCAATTTATTACAACGATTTCTTTATTTTGAGTTATTGTAACAATTTTTTCTAATATATTAAAGCTTTTATTGCAACCAAAAAAATATAATTTATTGCAAGTTATTATTGTTGATGCAATAATCTTATAATCTAATACTTTTAAGTTACTATTGCAACAATTTTAACTCATAAATGCGGTATTTTGTCAAATATTACTATTCATAGTTTGTTATATTAACACTTAATGTAATAAACTTATTATGGTGTAGTGTTTTCATCTATGTGTTTACTTATTCTTTTTTGACATATTTATACTTTGAATCTCTTTCACCAAAGAGAAAAAAAAAAAATAAGAAGAAGAGGGAACTGTTGGAAACAAGAAATGAATTTTCTACTAATTGTTCATTGATTTTAGGTATTGGTTTCCTAGGAAGTATAGTCTCTGTAGGGTCAATTTTTGTAACACAAGCCCAAAAGGTATGGATTATGAGCCCAATGAACCCAAAACAATGAATTTGTAGAGAGTGGGTGAAAGAGCTGGGCTGATCGTGAATTAAATAAGAGTTAATTATGGTATTAAATGGTGAACTAACATAAAAACACACTTGAAGGTTAAACAAATTGTCGTCCGAAGAGATGTTTTATTGATTAAAAGGTGAGTACAACTCTTAGAGCTACAGTAAAGTTATTCTCTCCTTCTTTCTCTTTCTTTCTTCCTCCCCCATTATCAGAGGCTTCTTCTCTTTATATAGCATCCTTCCCCTTCATCTTCATCGTTCACTTGTTCTTCATCTAAGCATCCACTTGAGTATATGTCACGTCAAGTCTCCTTTTTAGTTTTCTGTGAGTGGTGGTAGCTGAGGTTACACTATTCAGAGGTCTTCTCCACATAAATGCGGCCAGAAAAGTAGCTGCAGCGCATTAAACACTGTTGTAGCAGCTTTTCTCTTTAGATATTTCTTCGTTCTTATCATCTCCAGACATGCTCAAAGCTTATCCTCGTCGCTGGAACTGCTAGGAAGATCATTCGGACCTTCCAAACATTTGATTGATCAAGACTATTCGTATCCGAGGAGAAAGACCTCTTCGGACCACTGATGACCTCTTCGGAATGCATTCCTCATTCACTTCTAGGTATGTTTCTTCCACATGGATCCCTTCCCAGACATTTTCCTCTCTTCGGACACATAGTAGTCTTCAAATAGGGCCCCAGACCCAATACATGAGGTTGGGCTTTTATCCCCCACAATAGCCCCTTAAAATTTTAGTTTTTCCCTCTCATCCGAGGAGAAAAAATAGGATTTTGACTTGTCATGAAATAACAGTTTGAAAAAGCACACAAATATCTGGATTTACACGTGTGTGGGCATAAATGCAAGCGCTTCATCATTGCTGCTGTCGTTTCAATATTCCCAAAGCGCTATTAATTACTCCAGGCGACGTTTTGTCTCTGGTATCCAACGGTAGACTATTGATCCAACGGACGTGGTTCTTCCTTGAAATCTGGGCGGGATAACTCCTGCCCTTTCCTCCGTCCCCATATATAAAGCCTTAAAGGAAGTTATTTCCTCTTTACTTTGCGAATTCTCAGATTACCTGGCGAACTCAAGCATTCGAATCCACCAGGCTCTTCCAAGCAGCAGTCTTAGTTTTACCCAAAGTCTAAGAATCTTTCTACGAGTTCGAGAATCATTCTCTGATTTAGTTCGTGTAAGTTATTCTCTACTCAAACCTTCCGTCCTCTCTTCGGCCAGCCTCCTCGGCCTTCAAATAGTCACTCCTGAGTTACCACGTTTAGTATTTCCTTCTTTCCCGTTAGTGGAGATGGGTAGATTTCAATATATGGTGGATAGCCCTGCCCAGATAGAGGAGTTTAGGGCAACATACCGTATACCTCAAAATGTGGGTTTGAGGTATTGTCCTCTAGAAAAAATACTAACAGATCGGAAAACAAGCGAAGTGGTAATCCCCATCATCGCCTTTCTGGAAGGGGGGATGACTATCCCTATAGTTCCCATTACCAGTAATTACCTCTGAAACCATAGGCTTAGTCCTGAATAATGTGCGCCCAACGTCTTTAGGATCTTAGAGGCAATTGATGATTTGAACCGTCATCTAGGGTTGGGGCTCACCTGGCTCGACGTGGTACATATGTATGAGTGCCACAGCCAAAAAGGGGCGAGATATTATCTTAAATCCCAGTCCGACGTTGTTAGGCTTGTCTCCTACCTTCCCAAATCTAATAAAGGGATGAAAGATGACTATGTGATTGTCTCGGGCGCGTGGCATGACGGCCTTCATTGCCCAACCAAGCCAGGAGAACCGGGTAGAATATCCTAGATTTAGGTTTACTAACAGTAGATTTAGGATCTCTACTTTCTAGCAATTCTGTATTTTATTATTGTTATTTATTATTATTATTATTTTATCATTCCTTTCAAGTTTCTGACTAAGTTCTGCTGTGATGTTGACAGATAAAGACCACATTTCTCCTCGGCTCAGCCTTACAAACGTTACCGCCCTCAATTATCTGCTACGCTCAGAAATTTTTGTAAGTGAAGACGGGCAACTCTGGTCGGTTCCGCTTATTCTTGGGTACACAGCGAAACCGAAGGATTTTCAGCCGGTCGACAATGCGATAAGACAGGGAGACTATCGCATCAACCGCATAGACGTCGCTCGAAAGGATTTTTTAGCACCGTTCGACCTTGCGCCCGTGCCACATCCAAATCCCCAGGGTGTGCCACTGCTCTTCCAGCCAATTCAACAGGTTCCTCTGGAACCAGTTGCAGCAGAGGAAAGAGTCGCCTCCTCGGCCTCTTCGCTTGAGGAACAAATTGATAAGTTTAGATTTGAAGGGGAGGTTTCAGGATAGGTCCAAGTGTTACAAGTTTCTGACGCCGAGGAGGAAACTGACAGGCAGTCTAGTGTTCACCCTCCTGTTTTAACAACTACCCTTCCAGAAGACTCTTCGGAGGTAGAAGGCATAGCGGATTTAAGGAGCTAAATGAAGAATAGAGGCAAAAAAGCTGAACCCAAAGGGACCGGTCCGTCTCAACCAACAGTGAGTCTTCCTCCACCACCCCCTCAGGCTCCTAATCTCGGCTTGAAGCAATTGTCGGATCTGAAAAAGAAAAGGCCCTTCGTCACTACGGACAAAGGAGAGGTGGTTCCTCTAAAAAGGACCAAGTAACAGAAGGTGTTGAAAGACCACCGGAGCAAGAGAGCCTTATCTACTGAGAGCCGAGAGGACACTCGTGTTGGTGACGTGTGCCGAGGGCCGCGCACATGGTCCCCCAAATTGGACTTGGACGGTGCTCCCATTCCTTGGGACACCTCCCTCGGAAACTACAATGGGGGGAAAGTAGGCGTCGTTGCTGAGGCCTTGGAGCAACCACTGCTCCTCCCCCGAGACATGGATTCTTACAGGCACTTTAGCCAGTATGAACTCTTCCTGTCCCTAAAAAGGGATTTAGCCATGGTAAGTGAGTTAATCCATCTTCTCATTTTAGGATGTTGCTTTTTTTTTTCTTTTTCTTTTTTTTTTCTACTTGTTTTATGTTGACTTTTTCATCCTGCTATGTAGATTACCCAGCAAGTCTTTGTGGCGGAAGAGTGGAACAAAAAGACATATATTGAAGCCCAAGCAGAGGCCCACTCTCGGTCCGAGGCAGAAAAGTCTTTGGGTAGTCTGAAGGAAGAGTATTTTCAACTGTCTGAGCAGTTCAAGAAGATTACCAAGCAAAGGAATAGCCCTGATGCGGGCCTGAAGAATGGTGAGAAGCAGGCCGAAGACCAACGCCAGCTGCTGAATTTAACCGAGATCAATCTGGCAACAGAGAAAGCGCTGGTGAATGATCTTCGAGCTGAACTTCAGAAAGCCAAGAAGACTGCCAAACGGGCTCAGAAGGATGCTCAACTGGCCAAGGAGGCAGTCGAGGCTAAAAGAAAAGCAGCATATCAACTAGGGGTGGAGGAGACGCAAGTCAATCTCACTGAGCAGTTTGCCTCGGTCAGCCGAGACTACTGCGACATAACTTGGGGGAAAGCAATGGATGCTGCTGGGGCCCCTGCAGACTCAACCCTGAGATTACTTGAGAGCATATATTATGATCCGGATATTCGTGAAGTCCCAGAAGCTTCAGAGCAGCCCCCAGTCAGCCAGACCCCTCTTGCTCCTGCTGAAGCACCCAGAGAGTCTGAGGGTACTCAGGAAAAGGATAAAGAACAAGTCCTAGATGCTCCTGCTGCTCAGCCCGATCAGACAGTTGATCCTTCGGCCACTCAGACAAAGACTTAAATATTTAGTAGTTTTTCATCAGTATTTGTATTGTTATATAGTTAGTTATTTTTTAATGCAAGGACTTGTATATCGTTCTATTTTGATCAATGAAATCCTTTCTCTTTTACTTTTGATGTCCTTATTGCCTGTATCATAAGGCTCACTATCATTACAAATAACTATAACTTGTAAGCATAGTAGTGTAGGTAAACTTAACCGTGATATCAAGCTGATGAAGCAAATAATCTTAAATTAATACCGAAAAGAGTGGTTTATATAAGAATTATTAGTAAGTAATGAAAGCAATAAGTGATATGGAAGTTTCATAGGCCTTCTTGAAGGTATGCAAAGCATATTTTTAACTGAGGAGTCCTACTGTGAATTAGAGTCAAATACATCCAAGAATTTCAGGCATGATTCATTATAAAGTTAAATTTCAATAATAATAACTGTATGGAGGTGTTGACTAACCAATATCATATGGTCCGAAGACTACAGGCATGCAAAGGAGTGCCAACCCGAATCATCTAGTCCGATGACTACAGGCATGATTGGATTTAAGTTTAAACACTGATAGAACTTGTGAAGGAGTGTTAACTAATCCAAATCATCTGGTCCGAGGACTACAGGCATGATTGGATTTAAGTTTAAACACTGATAGAGCCTGTGAAGGAGTGTTAACTAACCCAAATTATTTGGTCCGAGGATTACAGACATGATTGGATTTAAGTTTAAACACTTATAGAGCCTGTGAAGGAGTGTTAACTAACCCAAATCATCTGGTCTGAGAACTACAAGCATGATTGGATTTAAGTTTAAACACTTATAGAACCTTGAACGAGTGCTAACTAACCCACATCATCTGGTCCGAGGACTACAGGCATGATTGGATTTAAGTTTAAACACTTATAGAGTCTGTGAATAAGTGTTAACTAACCCAAATCATCTGGTCCGAGGACTACAGGCATGATTGGATTTAAGTTTAAACACTTAGAGAACCGCTCACATAAAGAATCGGCATATTGATTGAAGAAAATATTCGATTAATAATAGTACCTTTTAAGGTTATTTACATTCCAGGGGCGTGGTATTACATGACTATCCAGGTCTTCTAAAAAATACACCCCAATGCCAGCCCCTGAAGTAATAAGATATGGCCCTTCCCAATTAGGTTCTAACTTTTCCCAAGCTGGGTTCTTTACGGTGCCGACAACTTTCTTCAGCACCAAATCACGAGGTTCTAGAGGCCTTAGCCTTAAGTTGGCATCATAGCCCTGCCTGAGCTTTTGTTGGTAATGTGCCAGTCAGACCATTGCATTTTCCCTCCTTTCATCAATCAGGTCCAAACTCTTCTCTAGCTGCTCATTGTTGCAGGTCAAACTGAATGAACTGGTTTTCAGTGTTAGGAACCCAGTTTCCAAAGGTATGACAGCTTCAGCCCCATAGGTCATTGAGAAGGGGATCTCTATAGTAGATCTACGAGGCGTAGTTTTGTAGGCCCAAAGTACATGTGGCAATTCTTCCACCCACTTACCCTTCACATCATCTAACCTTTTCTTTAAGCCATTTACTATGTCCTTGTTAATAGCTTCTGCTTGCCCATTACCCTGAGGATAAGCAGGAGTGGAGTATCGGTTTACGATTCCCAGCTCGCTACAATAATTCCTGAATGCTTTGCTGTCAAACTGTAGGCCGTTATCTGAAATAAGAGTATGAGGAACCCTAAATCGAGTGACAATATTCTTCCACACAAATTTCTGTATATCCACGTCTCTGATGTTGGACAAAGGTTTAGCCTCGACCCATTTGGTGAAATAGTTTGTGCCGACCAGAACGTATTTCCTGTTTTTGGCAGCCTTAGGAAATGGTCCAACGATATCTAAGCCCCATTGGGCGAAAGGCTATGGGCTGGATAGTGGATTAAGAGTTCCCCCTGGTTGATGAATGTTTAGGGCAAACCGCTGACATTGATCGCACTTTTTAACGTACTCGTGGGCCACCAATAACCTTGAGTAATAGCTCGGTGAGCCAAGAACCTACCTCCGGTGTGGCTCCCACAGATTCCTTCATGCAATTCCTCTAGTAGCAACTCAGCCGCTTCAGGATGCATGCATAACAAGTATGGTCCTGAATAGGAGCGTTTGTATAATTTCTGGTCCTCGGATAGCCAGAATCTGTTCGCCTTCCTTCGAATTTTGTCTGCTTCCCCCCTTTCTTCAGGCAAAATATCTTCTTTTAAGAATTTAATTATAGGATCCATCCAGCAGAGCCCGGTCCTGACTTGGTGAACTTGGACTACCTCTCTTCTTGCCTCGGTAGGCCCATGCAAGTCCTCGACGAGGATGACTCTCGGCAAATTTTGTGCTGACGAAGTAGCGAAAGTGGCCAAAGAATCAGCATGTGCATTACCACTTTTGGGGATGTGCAGTAAACTGAAAAATTTGAACTCCGACCGCAAACATTTAACTTGGCTCAAGTATCCCTGCATTCTTTCATCCTTCGCCTCAAACTCACCTTGTACTTGACCCACGACTAACCTTGAGTTCGAGAACAACTCCACTACCTTTCCTCCCATTCTTCGGACCATAGCCATTCCCATCAGTAGGGCTTCATACTCCGCCTCATTATTTGTTGCCGAGAAATCCAGCCTTAATGACTTTTCAATGATGATTCTTTCGGGGGATATCAGCATTAACCCCACTCCAAAACCTTTCTGGTTTGCTGCGCCATCCACGTACACTTCCCAATGGGAGGGGCCTTGTTGAGAAACCATGCCAACCGATTTTTCATCCATGTCCGATGTCGGCGTTACTTCTTTTAATTAGGGCTCCGTGAACTTGGCTACCAAATTCGCAAGTACCTGGCCCTTGACCGATGTACGAGGCATGTATTTGATATTGAAAGCCCCCAAAATCGTACCCCATTTAGCAATCCTTCCAGTGTAGTCCGCACTTCGGAGTATAGCCCTGAGTGGGAGTTGAATGAGAACAATGACCGTATGGGCCTGGAAATAGTAAGGTAGCTTTCGTGTACCCAGCACTACTTCTAGGATAGCCTTCTCCAGCGGCAAATAACGGATCTCGGCTTCGTGCAGTGACTTATTTACGCAATAAACTGGTATTTGCACACCACAATCTGCTCGTATCAACACCAAGCTCACAGCATAGGGAGCTACAGCAATGTAGGCGAACAAGACTTCATTTGGTTCAAGACTAGACATGATTGATGGCCGAGCTAGATAATCTTTAAGCTGCTGAAAGGCCACAGCACATTCTTCAGTCCACTCGAATCCCTTCCATTTGTTTATCAGAGAGAAGAAGGGCCAACACCTGTCTGCTGATTGAGAGATAAATCAATTCAGGGCAGCAGTCATTCCAGTCAATTTCTGAACTTCCTTGGGATTCCGAGGAGCTTGTAAATTGTTGATGGCCTTTATCTGATCAGGGTTAACCTCAATTCCCCTGTGAGTCACGATGTACCCCAAGAACTTGCCTGACCCCACACCGAATGAGCACTTGGAAGCGTTTAGGCGCAGCTTGTACCTCCTAAGAACTTCAAAAGTACTTTCAAGGTCCTTCACATGTTCGGCAACAATCTTACTCTTCACCACCATGTTATCTATGTAAATTTCAATATTTTTACCCAGCTGTGGTTCAAACATCCTCGTCATCATTCTTTGATAGGTAGATCCCGCGTTTTTCAGACCAAATGGCATCACCTTATAGTGGTAATTACCAATAAGGGTGACAAAAGCAGTCTTCTCTTGATCCTCCAGGGCTAGTGGTATCTGATGGTAACCCTGGAAAGCATCCAAGAAACTCATCAGAGGATGGCCAACAGTGGCATCTACAAGCTGATCAATTTTTGGTATGGGGAATGGATCCTTAGGATAAGCCTTATTTAAGTCAGTGAAGTCTACACAGACTTGCCATTTCCCCTTTTTCTTCTTCACCACCACAGTATTCTTTAACCACTCCAAGTAAAAAACCTTTTTAATAGCTCCAGCTTGTTTGAGCTTTGCTACCTTTTCTCTCACTGCATTTGCACGTTCCTTAGATGGGCACCGAAGAAGCTGCTTCTTGGGGGTAATCAATGAATTGACTTTAAGATGGTGACAAATGAATTGGGGATCCACTCCTGGGGCTTCGTAAGCATTTCAGGCGAATACATCAAGGTTTTTTTTTAGGAATTCTACTAACTCTTCCCTCTCCTGCAGAGGTAGCTGAGATCCAACTTGGAAGAATTTTTCTGGATTGTCTCCGATGATAACTTTTGTCAAATCTTCGCACTTAGCGCTCTCATCTGTATTTTTGACTGGCAATACCCGAGATTTTAACTACTATAAACCCCTCTCGGCCTTAGAAGAGGACTCGGCTTCAGGCTCGTGTTGGATGGCAACCACTAAGCACTGTTTGGCTTGGCTGCGGATTGATCTCCTCGGATCTCACAAACTTGTCCTTCACATGGATACTTGACTTTCTGATGCAAAGTAGAGGAAACAGCCCCTAGCGTATGGAGCTAAGGTCTGGCTACAATCGCCGTATAGGGTGAATATATATCTACAACTATGAAATCCACCTTTACCACATCTGAGCCGGTCTGCATAGGTAATCGTATCTGACCTTTCAGGGTGACAATTCTTCCTTCAAAACTCACTAGGGGAAATTGTATGGCGTTAAGTCCTGAGGTTTTAGGCCTAGCCCTTTGTAGAGATTAGGGTACATTATCTCTACCGCGCTACCCTGGTCCACCATTACCCTCTTCACAGTATACCCTCCAATCCTGAGGGTGATCACTAAAGCGTCATCATGGGGCTGGATAGTCTCAATCTTGTCCTCGTCCGAGAATCCTATAACCAGTGGAGCACCCAACTTAGCTCTCTTCTGACTTTGGCCGAAATCCCTTGCGGGTGATCGGACTACTAACATAACCTTCAATGGCCAGGATCTTATTCTTCCCGGTGCAGCGAAGACGACGTTAATAGTTCCCATGGCGACTTTGAAAAGTCATCTTTTCGGGGCCCCGAGCTCATCTGCCCTTCTCGGCCACTGGAATAGTGCAAGAGGTGTTTTAGTTTACCTTCGCCGACCAGTTGATCTAAATGATTCCACAGGCTCCTGCAATCCTCTGTGGTATGCCCATGGTCTTGATGGTACTGGCAGTAGAGATTATGATTACGCCTCCCAGGGTTTCCCACTATCTTATTCAGCCACCTAAAGAATGGCTCATTCTTGATCTTTTCCAAAACCTGGTGTACTGGCTCTTTAAATACAGTGTTGACTGCTTAAGGATTTGTTGATCCTGATTGCCTAGCAAAATCTCTCCGCGGTTTGCTGCTATTGTAACGGTCCGACCTGAAATCCCTTCTCTCCTGGGGGATAACCTTGTTCTTTCTCTTCCCTTGCTGCTGATCCTCTTCGACTCTTTTATATTTTTCAATACGGTCCATGAGATGACGCATGTTAGTAATTGGCTTACCAGATAAGGACGTTCTTAAACCGTGGTCAGTAGGGAGGCCGAGCTTGAACGTGCTGAGGGCCATTCCATCAAAGTTGCCCTCCATATCATTAAACATCTCCCAATACCTATCTGAATATGTCTTTAAGGTCTCACCCTCCTGCATGCTCAAGGATAGCAGTGAAGATAAGGGTTTGGCCACTTTTCAGCATATGACAAAACGGGAACCAAAAGCTTGAGTGAGCTCCTTGAAGGAATTGATGGAGTTTTCTTCCAGGTTGTCAAACCACCTAATTGCAACCGGCCCAAGGCTGGAGGGAAAGACCTTGCACATTAGAGCTTCATATCTGGAATAGACAGCCATCATTTGATTAAAGTGGCTCACATGTTCCACAAGGTCCGTCTTACCATTATAGATGGTAAACGTCGGCTGGTTGAAACGCCAAGGAAGTCTCGCTTCTTCAATCCTACGTGTGAAAGGTGATCTAGAGATTTGATTCAAAGCCTTGCTCATAGCATCGTTCCCTACGCCTCCATGTGATGGACTTCGAGGTCGCCTCTTCTGGTGATGCTCCTCTTCATAGGAAAGGGATTCACTAATTGGTGTTTGAGACTTCTGTTTGTAAGTGACGTCTCGTTCGTCATCAGAATCTTCATTAGAGTACGAAGAAATCCATTTCCTTTTTGCATGGCGCAGCTCCCTTTTTAGCTTTTCAATTTCTAGTTGCAAATTTTGGTTCTTCTCTGCATGAGACATGTGACTTCCGCCATGTGACTGGCTTCGATCAGTATGCATAGTGTGCACACTACCTTCACGATCTTGTCTCTGCTCCAAATTGAGAAAAGGGACTACGTGTTGGGACGCCCTGGATTCTACTGGTTGTTGCCTTGGTTCAGCCATTATCAACTATTGCTCTCACTTTCGCTCAAGCTCTTCCCACAGACGGCGCCAATTGTAGGGTCAATTTTTGTAGCCCAAGCCCAAAATGTATGAATTATGAGCCCAATGAACTCAAAACAATGAATTTGTAGAGAGTGGGTGAAAGAGCTGGGCTGATCGTGAATTAAACAAGAATTAATTATGGTATTAAAGGGTGAACTAACATAAAAACACACTTGAAGGTTAAACAAATTGTCGTCCGAAGAGATGTATTATTGATTAAAGGGTGAGTACAACTCTTAGAGCTACAGTAAAGTTATTCTCTCCTTTTTTTTCTCTTTCTTTCTTCCTCCCCCATTATCAGAGGCTTCTTCCCTTTATATAGCATCCTTCCCCTTCATCTGCATTGTCCACTTGTTCTTCATCTAAGCATCCACTTGAGTATATGTCACGTCAAGTCTCCTTTTTAGTTTTCTATGAGTGGTGGTAGCTGAGGTTACACTGTTCAGGGGTCTTCCTCACATAAATGCGGTCAGAAAAGTAGTTGCAGCGCATTAAACACGGTTGTAGCAGCTTTTCCCTTTAGATATTTCTTTGTTCTTATCATCTCCAGACATGTTCAAAGCTTATCCTCGTCGCTGGAACTGCTAGGAAGATCATTCGGACCTTCCAAACATTTGATTGATCAAGACTATTCGTATCCGAGGAGAAAGACCTCTTCGGATCACTGATGACCTCTTCGGATCACTGATGACCTCTTCGGAATGCATTCCTCATTCACTTCCAGGTATGTTTCTTCCACATGAATCCCTTCCCAGACATTTTCCTCTCTTCGGACACATAGTAGTCTTCAAATAAGGCCCCAGCCCCAATACATGAGGTTGGGCTTTTATCTCCCACAATCTCACTGCAATTTTGTTTGATAGAATGAATATTATAAGTAGAAGGAGGAGAATTAGATGCCAAATGCATTCATTTTAGCACCAACCTAAAACACGAAGATCTATGTTCCAAATTCCAACCTGTAACCATCAATTACACAAGTGGTCATGGGGGTCCCATTGCCTCATGGAGTCGTGACACGTTAGAGAACAAGCTAGCTTTGGATCATTCATTACATCCTCGCGCTGAGATAATGATAAGCTCGAGGGGCTGCTTAAATCTGAATGCTTATTCTAGCAACAGAGACCCACCATACATTGGCACGTGAATGAGTTGGCCAAAAGGCAAAATACTCATTTTGTATAAAAGTTATAGTTTATTTTAAAATTATTTAGTAAAATATTTCTGTTTTGAAACTCGATTTTTTAAAAATCGAATTTTAGTAAGGAACTCGAGTTTCTTGAAAAATTTCAAATGGAACTCGAGTTCCATTAACTCAAGTTCCATAAATTTTTTATTTTTTTTTAAAGTTTGATTGCCTATAACTTAATTTTCTACAAATTGAGTTTTATATTAAAACTCGATTTTTAGAAAATCGAGTTTCAAATAAAGAGCACATCGCTAAATAGTTTCAAAATAAAGACATTTTGCTAAAATTTTAGGGCAAAATGAGTATTTTGCCATTTTTGCCCGAATGAGTTACTTAAACTCTAATTTCTTTATTTGAATGAATTATTAATTAAGATAAAAGTATTCACTATGGCATAATGGGTTGGCCTCTCGATCAGGTGGACATATCAGACTCTTTCTTTTATATATATATATATATATATATATATATTTATGATTTGTTAAAGCTTTGTTCGATCACTAATAATAAGTAATTTAATTTCCTAAGTTGTGCGACAGATATTCTGTTTTGTCCTTTTGAAAATACAGAAAACGACCTTGCAAGAAACTCTACCTAACCAACCGACCAAGTTTGATTCTCCATTCACAATCACATTCCTCTTGATCAACATCTACCAAAGTTATATAATTGTTTAAATTAAGCTCATGCTTCGACCGTGGCTTAATTATATGCATGTGGCTCTCGTGGTCCTAATTGGTGACCTCAAACTATCATCTTACTTTCCGCAAGCTCATTAAACTTAATTATAACTTCTTTAGTAGAATCAGTACTGTGGTTTAATATTTCGTTAGCAAGGACAGATTTTTCAAATTGATTAATTGAGGTTGAAACCAAATTCATCCCATATATAGGCTTCTTTTCCTAAATGGCTCAGCAAGTCATGAATTGTTTGTCAAATCATGTTTTGGTTTAGGCATTTTGATTTCACCCTATACTATTAAGGCGGGCGATCGATACTGTTTCCATCGATCAAATCAATTTTACTTTTTTAATTGTTGTGGGTTATAGGAATCAGCTCATATTGTCACTATAAAGTCGTATGTTGTTTCCAACATTAACACACTTAGCATTCAGTTTTGGGAAAATTTTATGGTTTCTTTGGATGCCATATATGCGTGTGTGTATTTAGCAAATATAATTTCACAAGTTGCAAAAAAATAAAATTAAATAAAATTAAAGTGATCTTAGGTACTCTAGTAGTAATGTTGTTTATCCGAATCATAACATCATGTGAATTTAAATGTTGACTTTAGAAAAAGGGGAAAAAAATAGTATCAATCTTGTGTGTTAATTGCCTGTTTGACAATATTGTGTTGAAACATATACTTGGAACTCAGGCCTATACATGACTCGATATAACATAATAAAAAAATTGCAACTTTGAGCTTTACTATAAGAAATGAGAATGGTGCCACAAACCATAGAGGCAAAGACTTCTTCTGCTCCAGTTGTATCATCTAAACAAGATGGTGCATGGAACATAATATATGCCCAAATTTATAGCATGTATAGTCAATCAGTAATATCACGTATATAGGCCAATAGAATCATCATCATCTTCACTTGTATTAATGTAGGACCCCACTGGTATAACCACAACTAATTTTAACCATTCAAATTCCGGCTCTAACAATAAAACCTTTAATCAATGTTAAGAAACAAAAATCAGAAAAACAATATTGTGAGCCCATAGAAATGGATCATAGTGTACTTTTTTTTTTTTTTTTTTTTTTTTTTTTGAGGAAGCATAGCGTACTTTAATTGATATTCCTTTATACGAACTTTATTATGTTGATGGTGAAGTTTACTTAAAAATACTTTATTAATTAGCATATAGCTAGCATGCACATCTACGTTCTTTTTACAACCCAACAAACACACGAGGCCACTATCAATGGTCCAAGTCAATCCACGTGTCAGCAACCCACATTCACCTTAGGGGCTAAGCAATTCTCTCTCCTCTCTTATTTCCCTGCTGCTGCGCCTATAAATTGTGCTAGTACTATTAGCTTGCTAGCTAGTTTGTCACCAAAACTTAAGCTGCATAATTTTTTTTATATGCTCACCACTACCGCTCTACCAAAACCCCACACATATCAATCAAAACTCTCTTGGTCCATACATATCTCAAGTAATTTTTGATCATCTTATAATTATTGCTCCCTCCTTTCACACATATTATTAAAAGCATCTAATTATATATAGATAGCTTAGATAAAAAGACATGCTCACTTCTCACCACCTTCCTAGGCATTTCCTTGCATCTAACATTGTCCATGCACTAATTTCCTCAAAGAAACACACTGTTTGGCTTATAATCAACAATCTTATCCTCTTGATCTTCTTCAGATTGATCTCCCTTCTGGCTCCTCAATCCAAAGGCTAGAAATTGTCATCTTTTATCTTTGAAAATTCTCAGATAGCTAGAAGCTATATATATATCATATAGATTTCCTTGCTATTCACTCTTGGTTTTTTTTAAAGAGTTTTTGAAAATTTTTAAGTGATGGGTTTGAGTTCTAAGCAGGTTTCTAGTGATGGGGTTGATTGGAGCCAGACCTTATTGCAGACTCAAAGTTTAGAGCTGCCAAAACCTCCTCCGATGAGACGACAACAACAACAACAGCAACAACAACAGCAACAAAATCAGCAGCAGCAATCCGATCCATTGAAGTGCCCAAGATGTGAATCAACAAACACAAAGTTCTGTTACTACAACAACTACAACAAGTCGCAGCCTCGGCATTTCTGCAGAGCTTGCAAAAGGCACTGGACTAAGGGCGGAACTCTACGCAATGTTCCTGTGGGTGGCGGCCGCAAGAATAAGCGGCACAAAAAATCAACCACCGCTGCCTCTGCCAGCACCAGCGCCAGTACTGCTAACGCAGCCACCATCAACAGCACCAATACCAACATCAATAATAGACTCGCTGCCCACATGTTAATTGAAGCTCAGCAGCAAACGCAGAATCTTCCTGCTCTTTCACTTGGTGATCAGAAATGCATATCTGAAATCCTCTTTCATTCACTGATTCGTCCACCATCTTCGATGCAACATCAGAATTTGATCAACTCCAGCAATAACATGGACAGCAAAAATTTCAGCAGCAACAGTAACATTCATTTGGGTTCAACTCTGCCTCTTCCTTCAGGCCAAAGCCTACACTTTCCATTTTCAAGCTCAAGCTCTTTTAACACCAACCCATCTTCAATTTCAACCTCTTTACATTCTTCAAGTGTCTATAATTACACTGAAGGATTCAAAACCATTGAGGAGCCAACCATTACCAGTATCATGGCCAATACAAGCACCTCTGCCCCACAGCCATGGCAAGTACCTACTACAACAAGCAGCAGCATGGACATGACAACTTACTGGAACTGGGATGACATTGATACCTTTGCCTCTACTGATCTCAATCTACCATGGGATGATTCTGATATCAAACCATAGAAGACTTTAACCATGTTAGCATTGTCCATAATTTTGATTTTAAGTTTGGTATTTATGTTTGATAAGAATGAGTTCAAATCTTCAATGTAATAGTATTTGTATGTCTGTGTGTGTCTTGGTTGCTAAACTATTAGAAGCTGTCTCTTTTAGTTACTGCTTCAGGCTAAGGTGTCCCTCTCTATCTTTTCCTTAATTAGATGGAATTGTATCATGTATGATATGTATGTTAGGTAGATTAGTTTTGTTCTTCACCATAAATAGATGTTGATAGAATTTTGGGTGTTTTATGATCACGATGGCCTTATCAATTGGGTGTCCAGCAGGACTGATCTGACAGAATGTGATGGAAGATTCTTGCGGATATATATGTATATTAGGATAAGTTTGAATGATATATTACTTGGATTTGTTTGATCATGGATTCATGGCCACATGTTGAGAATCATTCTTTCCTCCTAGTCCTGATGGTATTTTGGTCGTAAAGTAGTACTTTTTAGGTCCTTATTTTTATTTTGCTCTGCGACAGTGTTGTAGTTTTGATAGTTCTATATGCTCTTAGTTTATATTTCAAGGTGGTCATTCTCATTCCCAACCTCTCCTTACAGTTTAACTGAGCATGTGCATGTTGGGGGCCACCATTCCAAGATTTGTTCCTTTGTCCTTAAAATTATTTCCCAGACTTTTCAATGGTTGAGCCCACTAAACTGAAAATTCATTTGTAGAAATTAAGTTTCTAACAAAGTAACTGGGGTTATCTTGGTTTCATAAGGGTTCAAATTATATTGAATTCGACTTAGCAAGTAGACTCAGCACTTCAGTCAATTGC
This sequence comes from Quercus ilex subsp. ballota, assembly GCA_032727855.1. Classification (NCBI taxonomy): domain Eukaryota; kingdom Viridiplantae; phylum Streptophyta; class Magnoliopsida; order Fagales; family Fagaceae; genus Quercus; species Quercus ilex. The sequence continues at coordinate 44,792,508 of CM064912.1, read as the reverse complement.
ACATGGGTTCATCAAGCAGATCACATATCCAATATCTTTCGGCATTATAGCTTTCTGTTAATCAAAAATATGTTTATCATTATTGGTTTCAATGATGTGGCACTGCAGCTACACCGACTAGGGAAATGCAACACGATAGAGGAGTTTGCTCTGCAACATAAGATCCTCGAAGCCTGTAAGAGAAAAAAAAAAAAAAAAAAAAAAAAAAAGAAGAAGAAGAAGATTGGGAGCATTGAAAATGGATAAACCTAGTATTCCACCTCACAAAACTCTTTTGGAATCACAACCTCAATTAGTGGAACTGGCATGTCAACTGTTTTGACCTCATCAAGCTGTGGATTTTCATGCACTGTGGAGGATTCTTCAAGTATATAAGCTTTTTGCTGTTTAGACTCTATAGTAGACTCTGGATGCCTGAAGGTTGAGAATTTGGTTGACACTTGCACTTCATTGTCAACATCAAGCTCTAGTGTACCTGATTTCCCTTCAATTGAGTTGCCAAGTCTTCAATAGTTTTCACTAGATTTCTTATATCTTGGCGTATGGAAGATACTTCATGAGTGAGCTTTGCGTTGTCGCACTGCCTCATACTTGTTCTTTGATCTTGTAAATTGCTATGAGAAGGTTGTTGTAGATCCTTGTGAAAATACTGTGGGAAATATTCAATACAAAGATCTTTCATTCTTTCCCAAGTAATTTGAGACTAATGGCATCTAAAGTGAAGGCTCTTAATATAATTCTAGTACTCTAAAGCTTTGCCAGCAACTCTTGTTTTGGTATACCACATCTTTTGTTTGTCATTTGATAAATGCACTTGTGAAAAAAATTGTTCCACCTTAAATGTCCAAAATTTGAAAATTCATGGGTCTTGATTTTTATACCCATAAAAAATAGGTGGTTGGAGTACTACCATGGTTCTCTAAAAATAATAAACTTCATGGGTCTGGATTGCTAAATTTGCTGCTGACAGTCCAACTTGTGCTTAATGGGTTGTGGTCTGGGCTTCCATCTTTTTTTTTTTTTTTTTTTTTCTGGTGATGGTGCATGGCAAGATGGTTTTGGCTGTGTTGTATGACTTGATTTCAGGTAGATGGGTTACTTTGGTTTAATGGGAAACATGACAAAGATTTTTTATTTTTATTTTGAAATTGGATCTGTTTTGCTCTAATACCAAATTTAATGTAGGACAAAATAAAAGTAACGAGAAAAGTAAGGATAAACCCTAAGAATCAGCACTTAGGGATCGCATCTAAGGTGTTAGGAAACAGCACACAACTATTGGAAAATATCTAATTTGAATTTCATTAATCACGTCTATTATAGAATACAAATAAACTAGTCTCTTATATAGAGCTAAAACCGGAAAATAAAAAGATAAAGATAGCAACATACCAAAACTAATCCTAACAAAACTCAAATACTAATCCCTATCTAATCTCAAATCTAATCCATTTCCAAATAAAAGTCTACAATTATCCACTTTCCTACAAGATAAATACAAAAATCTAAAAATATAAATTTAAAAATAATTTTGGTTTTGCTCCCCGCATCAATGTTAGAACAGCCATTCACTTGATATGGAATCGAAAAATTAAGTGTTTGTAGTTACAAATAGTGTGTGGCTAGTGTATAACCCTGCATACACCATATGGATACCTCATACCCCGTCTCACCTTCAATTTTGCAATTTTATTTTTCGAACTTTCAATCTTTCTGCTTGATTTCTCCTATAACTTCAGCATGTTATTAAATTTTGTTCTCTATAAATTAATAACATGCTTAGATCCATCATCAATTGTACTTGTACTAGTATGTTTTGAACTTTAACGATTTATGAAATTTTCCAATATATCTTTATCGGAAACTTCCCCAAGAGATGTGTATGAAAATTATCATGGTCCATGGATATATAATTGGACATATTAACAAGGCAAGAGGTTAGTCATGAGTTAGATCTCTCACATAACCCCTTTTATTATTTCGATTCCTGTTGGCGCATAACGCTATAAGCCTTATATAAAGCCCAAAGCATTAAGTTGACCATTGATGTTTGATAAGTCCAAAAACTCGAAACCGTCTCACATTAATTGATGAAGCTAAGGTACGTTACGCATTTATTGAAGGCATTCAAGCCAAAGAGTAACAAATTGAGCAACAGTAATAAAGTTATGTCCATCAAGATATAACGCGCTAGCGGTTGCACATAAATACAAAGATCCGTTACTCATTAATGGAGGAGTAGCTATAAAATAAGGAGAAATCCAAGCATACAGGTACACACAATTTTCTCTCCAAAAAACCACTCTCAAGTTGAATTCTCTAATAGAAAATTTCTTGGGAATCATTTTCTGACTTAATCATCAAAGGGTTTTTGGCCAACACTACACCGGTGTATACTTTCTTAGTTTGAGTCTTATTATAGGTACACATCAGAGACAAATCTGTAAAGTTGTGATTTACAACTATATTTTATGTTAATTTAATTTCATGATAAAAAGTGTTGTAATTGCATTAATTATATTTCATTATATTTTGTGAGATTTTATTGTATTGGGTTTAGTATTAAGTTGGTGAAGAATCAAGCATGCAATGAAGATCAGTGCAATTTGGCGACTAGCTCGCAAGAAGTTCGCGAGTAAGCTTCCCGTGAAAAGGCCATGTGAGAAGCACATGCTGGAAGCTGAAGAGTCAAGTATCAGGTTGTATTTCGCAAGTACTTCGTGAGACAGACCATCTTGCGAGGTACCCACGAAACTCTCTGCCTAGAGGATTTCAAGTGTGACTTTCTTACCTTTCACCCATACTAAATATACCCTCATTACACACAAAAGTAAAAAAGCTATTCAAAGAGAAAACCCTAGAGAGGTTTCTACAACACAACACACCCACCTTTTAGAGAGCTACTCATCCTTTAGTGAGAAATTCTTGTAGTATCTTCTCCTTTCCCTCTCTCATTATTTTAGATTGAGAAGAGATTTTTACCCAAACACAACCCACACCTTTTCAGAGTGTAGATTGTGTTTTGGAACTTGGGAAGCTTTGGGGATTTGCCAAAAGAAGTCGGTGAGACTTGGCGAATGCAATCGGGCAGTATTGCAGGATCTGGAAAGTTAGTGAAGACAAGATTTCGAGAAGTCCGTTGGTAGCAGGAGGTTGGAGGGCTCAAGTACATGGGGGTAGACTATGCTTGGAGGGTCTTTTGTTATTCGTGTACTCCAACTTATTCACTAGTGGATTGATTTTGACTTCGAGGGTCGCATAGAGGTTTTTCGCCGAGTTATTTAGTTTCCTCTTCACTAACACATCTTGGTGTTATCTTGTGTTTACATCTATCTTCCCTTACTCTTTAAGCATTTATTGTTGCTTGCTTGCTTATGGATTAGAGAGTAGATTCAATGATTGCGCTTCATTTACTCTTCTTCCGTACTTAGATAAGTTAGAGTAAAAGCAATTAAGCTGTAATTTTAAAATTGGGGTCTAAACAAGCTCGTGTGTTTTAGCACAAATCTAAGCTTTCAATTGGTATCAGAGCTGGTACACTTGTATTGATTTAATTACCTAAGTGCGATCCTTAACCCTTTGTTTGTTTTGCCATGGATAGTGCTTTGTGTGCGTCCTTGCATGTTTTGGATGATGTTGACTGTAACATGCCATGTGTTTGTGAAAATGCCTCTATGAGTGTTAATCCTCATGATTGTGATATCATGTTACATGAATCTATAAGTGTTGTTAATATTCCAAATGTCTAACTCTTGAAGAAAAAGGCTAAGAAGTTTCATGAGAATTTGAGCAAGTTCATTTGTGAAAAGGATGATTCGATTGCTAAGCTCAATGAATCCAACAAATTGGTTGAAAAGTATAAGAAACTTGCTAAACATTCTCTTGAAAAACTAAAGGAGTTTGAATGTGAACTTGGATGCTAAGCTTGTTTTGTCTAACAAACTTGTTAATGATCTTAAATGTGAAAATGAATCTCTTAAAATGCATGCCAAGTGTTTGATTGCCGAACCTATTACTAAAAAGGAAGAAAATCTTTGTTGCAATCATGTTGTGTTACCCGATTTTGTGCCTATTGTGAGTTCTATCTCTAAAGAGAAATCGGTGTACATTCGTCCATACAAAAGAAACCAAAAAGTGGAGAGAAAGGCTCTTAAGCATAAGCCTTCGTTTAGGTCTCATCCTAGGGATTTGAATGGATACAAGTTTATTCTTACTTGCCACCATTGTGGTGTGATCGGTCACATAAAACCTTAATGTTCCATACAAAACTGTGTTGCTAGATCCCTCCCTAAAAAGCTTAGTGGACCTAAACCCATTGTTTGTCACCATTATGGTGTCTTTGGTCATCTAAGACCTCATTGCTCTAAGTTTCAAGCTCTTAATAGAATCAAAGAAAAGAGAAACTTAAGCTTCTTGGAAGTTGTGCTAAGAAAGCTAAACCGGATTGGATTGAAAATGGAAAGTTGTTGAATTAATGCTTTTTTCTCTTTGTCTATGTGTATCTCCGATTCTCATTCTTCCAACCCTTGTCTCACTTCTCATGAGACACTCATTCCAAACAATTGTTCTGTTTGGATGAGGAAGGGTTCCAATGGTTTGAGCTTTTACTCTTTTCGCCCTTTATCTAATTCTTTCAATCTTTGAAGGACTCTTTATGCATTAGATGCTTCGTTATCATGCATTTGTGCATTGTGCATCTCTTTATATGCATTGTTTTTGTTTTTGTTGATCTTACTTTATTGCTTTGTTTTTTAGTGTGTTAAAAATTTCAAAAACCCTTAAAAAGTAAAAATCTCAAAAAGTTCAATCGCTTGTGTTGTGCATATCACATGTTGAGTTTGGCCTAGTATCTCCGTATTAATGGCGTAGTGCATTTACGAGCTTAGCTTGTTATGTATGCACCTTTTTTAAGCGTGAGCGACATCTAGAAATCTACGTTTGATTGTTGTAAATATATCTTCAACCTTGTCATGAATGATTAGTCAATTGTCTTGTTTGATCTTTGTAAGGTTGAATTTAATCAACCATCTTGTTAGCTTTATTCCATGCCAAATTTGCTTGTAATTCAGCATTTAGAAACCCTGTATTTAGGTGGGAATTATGTAAGGGTAATGTGTGAGAGAGTGTGAAGAAAAGCTCAAGTTTGTACACTTAGCAAGTGGCTTGCGAATGGATCTCACGGCTTGCAAGTCGCCAAAAGTGGCACACGCGTGGAGCATGCAAAGGAATTGAATAGTCACGCCAGCTAGAGCACTACAGAACAAAAAGTCCAGACTGGCCATTCAGTTAGTTCGCAGCTTGTACTCGCGACTCAATCAAATCGTGAGACCAAGTCGCCAGTCCACTCTGTTTTGAAAAACTGACTTTTCGCATTCCATTCTCACCCTAGTATAAATACTCTTTACACCCACGAAATGTAGAGTGCTTCCAGAGAGAATTTTGAGAGAGAAACCCTAGAGAAAAACAAGATTGACTTATCCGTAATCTTTACATGATGACTCTTCAAATTCCTCTACTCTCATCCTCTCCATTGTTACATCCTTGAGAGGTTCATTACCCAAATCCTTTTCTCAACATATCCATATCTGTGAGAAGGCTATTTGGTACTTGGGAAGCAGTTAGGAAGGAGCCAATGGATATTGGTTGATACTATGGGCTATAGCAGAATCCGGTAAGCTAAAGAAGACAAAGGTTTGACGCAACCTTGTTAGAGCAAGAAGCTTGGAGGGCTTAGGTACACTGGGTAGATTAGGTTTTGAGGGTCGTCTGCTATTCGTGTATCCCAACTTCATTCTTTAGTGGATTATTGACCGCTTGGAAGGCGACGGAGAGGTTTTATGCGAGGGCTTCAGTTTCCTCTTCGATAACACATCGTTGTGTTGTCCTTGTGTTTGCATCTCTCTTCCCTTAATATTTGCCATTTAATTTCTGTTGTGGATGAGATTTTATTTGGTTTAGATTGTTTATCAATTTTGTTATAAGCTTATGTTCATTTTCTGCACGTACATTGTTTGATATTAAGCTTGAAATAGTATTAAGTGAATAGGGGGTCTAAACGTTCATAGTGTTTTATACGCTATTTGAACTTTCAATCTGGATACATGAGTAGACTTGTGTCTATACATCTCCTCACATTTATTTTTATGTCAAAAGCTCTTCAAACGTCAATTTCTAAAAGAGAAAGAGCTAAAAAAGCCTTGCTTAAAAAACTAGTTTGATTTGGAAAAGGTGGAGCAAAAGTGTATTCAAAATGTATGGTGCCAAAGCCAAAGCCTTATTCATCAAAGAAATATCAAAAATTTCATTTCATCGCTTCTCAAAAAATTGAGTTGTATTGATAAAAAAGTATGAAAAGTGGAAGCCAAATGAAAAGCTTTCAATCAATGTAAACACTAGTGAGATAGGTCACTTTACTTCATGCTAGATGTGTATGACTTGATTGAATTGATCATTGAAACTTTATACTAGATTATGGACTAGTTCATACTTGATTCACACACACAGCACACAAGTCTAATGTTCAATGAATGCCTATTTCATTTGTGTGACTATACGGGTTCAAATGTGATGTGTGTGTGCTCAACCGTATGTGGATCAAACCAAAAAGATGTTTGATAATTTTATTTGTACTTGGAAGTGTTTTTATCACTCCTTGTTTTTAAGTTTTGTACTTAATTATTTTTTCAATGTTTTAAGCTTGTTTTAGTGTTGAAAAACAGGGGTCAGAGTCTTTCACGAATCGTTCATGAGTTGTTCACAACTTGGCTACGAGTCATGAAGTTGAAAAAATCATTTTTGGCATTCAGGCAAAAACTTTTGCGAATATCTCGCGAAATTCCCAGATCATCTATTTATGGGTATTTCATGAGTTTTTGGTCCAAAACTCCTCATATGACACTTTTATGACTCCATCCTCTCCAAGCCCTCTTTTTCAAAGCTTCTACATTAAAACCCAACTAATTTGAATTGTTTTACACTCCATAAACATCTTTAAGGTAATTTTTAACACTTTTAATTGATTTTGATCCTTAGATTATGTTTTTTGGGGTTTTATGTTCATAGTTGGGATTTTCTCAAATGGGGGTTGGAAAACTTAATTTTTGTCAATCTTTTTTATTGGATTTTGTTTTAAATGATGATTTGCTTTGGATGTTGGCCTTTTGTGGCAAAAATAACATGTATTTAGGCAAGATTTTCATATGTCCATGCATTGTTTAACATACATGTGTAATGTGTGTACTTTTAGTGTTTGATAAAATGCCTCTATGAAATTTTTTCACTCTTTTGGGGATTACCATGATTATGCTTGTTTATCATATTTTGATCGTTGGTTGTGTGTTTTACACACTTTATCCTGTGAGTGTTTGCTCATGCATTGGTCATGCATCTCACATGCACACTAGATGCACCATTGATGCACACACTCTATCACTTGACATGTTTTGCATTCGCTCATGCTAGTTAAGTCTTTTTAGATCTTTTAGCACATAGAACATGTTCTTGTGTCTATGTCAAGCATTGGTCTATATCTTGTTCAATCATCCTTAGCATGTCATGTTTACTTTATGCTTTGTAGCATTGTGTTTTTAAGATGTTTTGTCTTTTGTTTGAGCTTCATTTTCTCATATTTTCTTTTCTTTCCTTCCTTCCTCTTGATTCATTTTTCTATTCGTGACAAAAAGAGGGAGAGTATACAAGAGAGTATACCGGAGTGTATTGTCATTTCTATATGACTCTTATGCATATTCTTAGGGGGAGAAATTCTATCTTGTGCACATTCGTAGAGAGAGAAATTCCATAGGGGAGATGCATATATCAAGGGGGAGAAGACATTTATTTTAATGAGAAAACCTTGTTTTTGTTTGTTTTACTTTATGTTTGTTTTTTTGTTGCTTTATGGTGCTTTGAGTTACATTTAGTATCTTTGCTTTGTTACTCTCATTGCATCATGTTTGTGTGTTGGACATGCATACATCCTTATGCTATTGTGCTTTATTGGTTGCATGTTCAAATGATCTTTTGCTTTGCTATATGATCATTGTAGTCATTTTCATATGACTGTTTTGTATTTGATCAAATTGCTCATATGTTTCACATCATGTTTACTTGATCACATTTTACTTGTTACTTTTTACTTGTTCTTTATTACTTGCTTTACCTTGAGGGTCTAACATATTTTGTGCAAGTGTTTCAGGATACAGGTATTTTGTTCCAAGTTCATCACAGGTTTTAGATTCAGATGTGAGTAAGTTTTGCCATTGTTCCCAAACTCACGTTTAAGTCTAGAGTCTGTTATAGGGTGTTTTGTCACGGAATAGCTAAAGGGGGAGATTGTAAAGTTATGATTTATAACTATATTTTATGTTGGCTTTATTCCATGATAAAAAGTATTGTAATTACATTAATTTATTTTCTTGTATTTTGTATGATTTTATTGTATTGAGTTTAATATTAAGTTGGTGAAGAATCAAGCATGTAATGAAAATCAGTGTAATTTCGCGACTAGCTTGCAAGAAGTTTGCGAGTAAACTTCCCACGAAAAGGCCACGTGAGAAGCACATGCTGGAAGCTGAAGAGTTAAGTGCCAAGCTGTATTTCGCGAGTACTTCACGAGATAGGCCATCTCGAAAGGTACCCGTGAAACTCTCTGCTTGGAGGATTTTAAGTGTGACTTTCTTACCCTTCACCCATACTATATATACCCTCATTACCCACAAAAGTAAAAGAGATTATTTAAAGAGAAAACCCTAGAAAGGTTTCTACAACATAACACACCCACCTTTTAGAGAGAGAGCTACTCATCATTTGGTGAGAAATCCTTGTAGTCTCTTCTCCTTTCCCTCTCTCATAGTTATAGCTTGAGAGGAGATTTGTACCCAAACATAACCCATACCTTTTTAGAGTGTAGAGAGTGTTTTGGAGTTTGGGAAGTTTTGGGAATTTGTCAAAAGAAGCCGGTGAGGCTTGGCGGATACAATAGGACAATATTGCAGGATCTGGAAAGCTAGTGAAGATAAGACTTCGAGAAGTCTATTGGTAGCAGGAGCTTGGAGGGCTCAAGTACATGGGGTAGACTAGGCTTGGAGGGTTTTTTGTTATTCGTGTACTCCAACTTATTCACTAGTGGATCAATTTCGAGAGGTTTTTCGCCAAGTTCTTCGATCTTCTCTTCAATAACACGTCTTAGCGCTATCTTGTGTTTGCATCTCTCTTCCCTTACTCTTTAAGCTTTACATTTATTGTTGCTTGCTTGTTTATGGCTTAGAGAGTAGATCCGGTGATAGCGCTTCATTTACTCTTGTTCTGCACTTAGATAAGTTAGAGTAAAATCAATTAAATCATAATTTTAAAATTGGGGTTTAAACAAGCTCGTGTATTTTAACACAAATTTGAGCTTTCAGAATCCAACACCATCATCTAGGTGGATTGGTGGTAGGAGGATCCTCAAAAACCTTGAAGAAGGCGTATGCAAGTGAAGTGAACAAAGCGTCGATTTCATAAACCTCAACAAAGCTTGCTTGAAGGATAAATTTATCCTACCCAGAATCGACTAATTGGTGGATTCAATCGCTAGGCATAAGCTTCTTAGTTTCATGTCAAGATATTCAACAACAATGGCGTCATGAGCCTTCAATACCGCGGCGTCAACGTTGTCCCAGAAGGTGCCAAGGATGGACCTGTCTTTCCCACGCGTCTTGATAACCTCATCAATAGGCATTATTAGCTCCAAAGACGAGATATGGGAAGCCGGACGTTGGAGAGCAAGTTTGGGAAATGAGGAAACAACCACAGTATCCTCTTGAAGAGGTTCATTGTCCTTTTTTCACTTCTTCGTCAAAAGGCCCTCTTTTAGCCTAGTCTTAGCCTACTTCTCTTGGATCTTAGACAGCTTCCCCTTCCTGAATCTAGTAGCTATCCCTAAAAGATGAACAAATCCATACACGTCAAAATCTCCGAAGGCTAATTTGAAGGGAAATGAGTATAAAGCCAACCATTTACTTTTTTTGGCAACTTCAACATTTTTCTGGACTTGACTCGAAGGCTCCAAGCCAAGAAAATGTAGGAAAAGAGATTGAGGGGAGATGAGTTCGTCAAAATCCTGGACAATCTCCAGATACCCTTTGACTCTCTCCAAGCGATTATGATATTGTGTCTTGAGATGAGGACTTACAGAAGCTACAAAAGAAGAACATATGACAAGTTAAGATACACTCAGAAAATCATACAAACACGAAAATATATGAGTACATATATAATAAAAGGATGCACCAAACACAGGAGAACCCCAACTACAAAGCAACTTGGGAGCGTCATCTGAGTTTTCACTAGGACCGGTTTCCCAACCTTCACTAGAGACGAAGAAAAAACTCATCTTTCAGTTACAAAGAGAAGATGGGGAATCAAGAATCTACCTTGAACTCCTATCCCAAGGTTTAAACTCCTAATACCCTAGGATTTTTTATCATCTTAGGCGGTAAAAATGCAAGAACTCATCTATATTAATGCTGTCTCCATCATTAGTAGACATCTACACCATTATACAGCAAATCACTATCCTCCAAGAGTTAGGGACTAATTGAGCAGGAGCGAGTAACAAACGAGAAAAGAGTTCCCTAATGAAAGGATGAACAAGGAAAGGAAGACCGCTGGTGAAGTCAGCTTCATAGAAACAGACTTCATTAGCGTAAGAATGACATACTCTATCATTACCATCAGGAATCCTAACTTTAATGGAGAAGGGAACTGAAACCTATTTCTAATCCTCTTGTCTTTCCTCTTTAGAGCATAGCAAATACTCCAAGCTTTATGAGGGGTAGAAGGGGAAGAGACCTCTAAGGCTTCGTGGTCCTCAGAAGAAGATAAGCCCGTTTCAAGCTCACTCGACCTAACCTCCTCTCCAGACATTGCCAAAGTGCACTAAATTGGGTTGAATCTGCAATCAACTTCCAAGGCATGTAGATGTAATGCGGGTCCTAGGGTTGGGCCAAGCAATCTATTCTAGATGGCATGCACCCCTTCATCGTCCTCCAGGTTATAACCATTATCTGCTACTAGTCGCCAACCCGTGCAATGCACGGGATTCTTTAAAAAGAAAAAAACAATATTGCAATTATCATTTGCTACACTAAATCAAAATGTCTCAAGACTCACTAATCAAATAATACAACTAAATGGAGAAGACCCAAGCATAACATAAAATCTTCACTAATTCAAATATTAAACATTGTCAAACCTAGTACATGCTTATGCCCAATTAAAAACTTATAAAGACAAATAAGGGAAAAAGAAATCTTGTATATCATCTCCATAAAAATACATACATGCCAAAAAGATTAATACCGCCACCATAGGTCCATTGGCAATGAAGTTATTTTCATAGTTACATATATATTGTGAATAAACAAATAAACAAATTGCAATAATGATTGCAATCTTATTTTCATAATAAATAAATAGAATATAGTTACCAATGTCAAATCCTTTTGCTACTCAAAAAGAGTAGAGAAAGAACATAATACAACAAATCTGCATTATATAGAAGAGTACATCATATATTTATTCAACATAAACCATTGAGTTTTATAAATCTTCTTTGCTTGCTCACATTCCCAACCACATCTTTTGTGCTAAGATACCATAGATATTGCTTTTTCAAAATCACGAATAGACTTTGCCAATAAAGCCTTCTCCATGTCAAACCATTTTGCTTTGCCTTCAAATAGTTCTTAGAAAACAGCTACTTTACCCAAGTTAGGGGCTTTGAGATCAGAAGAAGAGTTATAGTATCTGAGAAAGTGCGATAACCACAACATATTGGTGTTATTTTCATATATAACAGATAACGAAATGTGAAAACACCATTACTAAACAAAACCTGTTCTTTAAACTCAGAAAGTATCATTAGCAGGCAATTTTGTCAACTTCTTCTCTCTTTCTAAAGGGGGAAAAAATTTGCTTTTCACCTACCATAGGCAAAAGGACCATAATCCAAAGCTCCACCCAAATACAATATAGGATAGTTAAGGACAACCAATATGAGAATCAACTTCAAAATAATTAAATAAGAAATAAAAACCACCATAGCTCAATTTTTAAAGTAGCTTTCCTCATAGACGGATGCATAAAAAATCACCATATCAGACACATAAAGAAACAACATTTAAGGCAACCCAGATGGGATTTCAAGAAAAATAAGACTACCCCAGATGTAAACTAGCCTCAAATGTATCAAAATCACCATTATTGATAACAGTGAAACTCAACTCTCAGAACTCTAAAGCAAGCAACTTTGTTTAGACAAAAAGTACATCTCTCAATAATGTGGATCTTTTTTTAGGTGAGGAACAAACTATGTGCCTTATCTTGACATTTGTCAAGAAAACCATATTGGGTGAAATTGGTTGGTATCAGATTTGTCAGTTTTGTAAAAAAGTTCAGCTAAATTTAGCTAAGGAATTAAATCATTTTTACCTTTAACTTAAGCTTCTCAGCGAGTTTTAGGTGTGTGGATATAGTTAAGTATCTTTTTGAGGAAAGAGTGAGATAAGAGAATATAAATACATGTACATTTATGAAAATTAATAAAAGGTGAAAACTTTTTGTATGTGTGCAAGTGCTGCCATTGCTATTTTGCTGAGATTCCAAGTTGTGTGCAATGGGCTTAGCTTTGATTGAAAGTTATGCTCATGCCCACCAAATCTTTCTAACCCAGGACTTTGATTTTGATGATGTTGTAAAAAAAGGTTGAAGGTTGAAGATATTAATTAAGTAGACATTAAACATAAGTTATTCCCAATTAAAAAATTAAGCATAAGTTATTATACTTAAATGGCGGCTAACACAATTCAAAGCATACCACATCAATGATTATGTTTGTTCAACATTAAAACAATGCTAGAATGGCATAAAGCATTTGAACCAAAATAGACAAAAGATTGAAAGCAATCACCAACCTTATTAGATCTTAGAATATCTATCAGTCCACCAGTGAGCTTCTGATCAATGGCCATGTGATAAGGAGAGGACCTTGTAGCCTCCTCTAAGTCAAATGGATTGTCTATGCATGTGGTAGCTGTAAGCGGTGTATTTTGAGAAGCTGCCAAGGCTTTGTGAGTATTTGTTATCTATGTCATTGATTTTTAAAAAAGTTTGTTTAATGATTTATATATGCTTCATATTTCACCATTAATCTGTTACAAATATATTTGTATTTTAGTGTTCATAATTGTATTATTAGTAAAATCTAACAGGTCACTACTAAACTATTCCAATACCAAAACTTATCTTGTTCCTATTAGAGACATAAAACATGGTCTCAGTCAACACACCACATTCTCCCTCAAATCTACATTTTAGTAGAAGGATCACATTCCTAGCCAAATCATTTTTCCTTTAATACCAAGCAAAACAAAAATAAAAAACTAAACGTATATTATGTCCAGATAAAAGCAATCCTCAAGATTATTAAAACCTGATGTCAGTAAGAGCACCTCAATGTTCCACACATTCAGCAACTATGCAACAATATTGGTTCCTAAGAGGGGGGGGGGGGGGGGGGGAACCATGCACAACCCAAATATATAATCCAACAATATGCACAAAATGCTCTTCTTCTCTTATAAATCAGATCATTCACATAAGGCATAAAAGAAATTAGAATTAGAAATCTGAATAAAGAAATTAAGCAGAGCTTGAAGCTAAAGCAAAACCTGTAGGGTTGTTGTCAGATTTTGAGGGTTGGGAGGCTCTTCAATACTATCTCCACTACGAAACCCATCCATATCCGCAATATTTTCTTACAAAAAGATAGGAATTGAAATCCCTAAATTGACAGAAAACCTAATTGAAAACATAATTAAAACTCAACTTTGAGCCTCTGTCCCATATAAAACAATTTCAATCTGAATTTAACCCATATCAGTAACTATTATTTCATCAAATGAATAGCTATGCAAATTTCATCATTTAAATTGGAAAAATTAGCTACTTGGAAAAGGCAGTAACTATCATCAATAAACAATTTACAATAGACAAAAGGACCAAAATTGTATTATTAGTAAAACCTAACGGGTCACTACTAAACTGTTCCAATACCAAAACTTATCTTGTTCCTATTAGGGACATAAAACATGGTCTCAGTCAACACACCACATTCTCCCTCAAATCTACATTTTAGTAGAAGGATCTCATTCCTAGCCAAATCATTTTTCCTTTAATGCCAAGCAAAACAAAAACAAAAAACAAAAGGTATATTATGTCCAAATAAAAGCAATCCTCAAGATTATTAAAACCTGATGTCATTAAAAGCACCTCAATGTTCCACACATTTAGCAACTATGCAACAATATTGGTTCCTAAGGGGGGGGGGGGGGGGGAGGGGGGGGAACCATGCACAACCCAAATATATAATCCAACAATGTGCACAAAATGCTCTTCTTTTCTAATAAATCAGATCATTCACATAAGGTATAAAAGAAATTAGAATTAGAAATCTGAATAAAGAAATACAAATAAGAAAACTCAAAACAACCTAAAAAAGATGTAATCTTTATCTTTCTTTAAAAGAAGGGAGGGTGGGGGACAAAAAAAAAAGTGCAGACAAGTGAAGGGATTGCTACCCACAAGGGCCACAACATTCTGCATAACAATCTACAGGAAAATCAAAAGATTCCATCAGCAAATTTCTCAAAACTTTCGGGTGATTCATGGTTATGGTGATTTTACAACATAAAACTACATAAGCAATAAATTCTTTGAAAGTTTTAATCAAGAGAATTGTACTTCAGTTTATGAGGTACGAGGTTAAAAGAAGTACAATGCATGCATTAAAAGATTGATTATGAGGTTAAAAGATCCCGTGAACAAAAAATGCATGTATTGAAAACTATGATTGCCAACACTAACAGAGAACAAACATCTGAGAGTATAGCTCTCCCAAGCATTCTATCAAACACCTCTTAGGAATCTCAAATAGCTATAGTAACCAACCCCAACCTTCAAAACAAAAATAAAATTCCCACAAAAACACATATTTTAGCCATATAGCAATATGCAGCAATACCCACAAAAAGAAAATTTGATTTTTGGGGTTATACCATCCTCCTTTCCTCTCATCCTAATAATTCCAATTCTCTAACACTACCAACCATGAGCAGCTAAATAAAAACAAATCTCAAGAAAAACCCAAAACCTAAATCATAATGTCCAAATTTTTAAAACAAAAAACAATTACCTGCAGCAGTCTAACGGTGGCGAAATGCATCCTGACAGTGGGTGGTGGCTCTCTCGATCTCTCTTTACCCAATGACTTTCACAATCTGAGTTTTGGGTTTTGATTTTGGAGAAAGGAAAGGGAGACTTTTAGGTTTAGGGGAAGGAGATACCGTCTGAGGAGATAGCGTCTGAGTTTTAGTTTTAGGTTTTAAAGAGGTATCGGGTTTTGTAACATGTATTTGGTGGGGAAAAAAAGAGATTTATTTTTTATTTTTAATAATACACGTGAGTAAATGGGTTGTAAAAAAAATTAAAACATATAAATCAAATTTAAAAAGTATATAAAAAAATTAAATGATGACGTAGAAAATTGTGGGAACTTGAAAAGTTTCAGTTATATATATATATATATATATTAGACTAAAGCTAATCAAGGGTTTGAGTTTGGACACTAAAAAAGACATGAAAATTATACAATACTTTGATAGTCCCATGTATTCCCTCCTCTCATAAATTGAGTCCTGATATTGCATGACAACGAACTTGTAAATCAGAAAGTTATTACTCATTATGATTATCAATTTCATGCTTCATTTTTTTTACCCAAAAAAAAAAAAAAAAAGAATTCAAAAAAAAAATGAAATATATATATATATATATATATATAAAAGAGTGAATTCTAGTTAGAACAACTAGTAAAGTCTTTAATAGTTTAATAAGAGATTTGAAATTCAACCTCCGCCTACACCAAAAACCAATTAATGTTTTGCTCAGATGATAAAGAGCAAAATCATAGAAGCGGGCGCTATATATTAAAACTCTAAAAAAAAAAATTATATATATATATATATATATATACACACATATATATAGAGTCAGGAGAAAACCAACTATGGCCACTCTTAAGTGTAGTTGCATCATGATAAGCAACACCACTGATTTCAACAACTGACATTGGAAGAATTATCTCTACTCATTTTCTTTTATTTTCAAGGGTTATTCAACTTCATATCAACTCTTCATGGTTGAGCTCCAAAATTGACATTGAGACCTCACAAAAATATTGTTTAAATTTAGTCGCAGTGCTCGGGCCAATTCCTTCCATTTTCTTTGACGAATTGCTTAAATCCTACTTCTCTGATGTACGAACGACACTAAACAAGCACAATATTTTGAGCATTAACAGGCCATTATGTATCAAACAAAAAATAGGTCTACAAACTAAAATCCTCACCCAAACTTCAAATCATACGTAGATGTGCGTACCTAACCACGTGCTAAAAGCCTAATATTCTAAGTTTACACATTCATGATATGCAAACCAATTTACTGAATCAATACATACTAGAATTTCTAAAGTCTCAGTCTAGAAAAGATTAACTATAGGTTCCCCATCCTCACTCCAGTGTCTCTGGCATAGGGAAGTTGATCTTCGTTAGACTTGGAATAGGCAACATAATAAAGCTCGGAGACTATTCCTGTAAAGATCACGAATGCAGCCCCAGCCCCAAAGATCCCCTTTCTTAATATCTCACATGAAGGGGGAGTTTCTATCATGAAAGTCCTGTATTTGGTGTGGTAGGCATTCCTCACTGAACCGGCTAGCAAACACACCTCAGCAATAAAAAATGTGACCCTGACATGCAAACACAGCAAGTCAATCTAAACTTTTGTATAATTACAATAGAAAGAAAGAAAGAAACAGTAATAAATAGCACATGTCTTGGAAACAATTTAGAAGCAACACTAAAACTGCGCATCAAGCATGCATTATCTTTGTAAATATAAATGAAGGCAGATCTGAGAGCAAGACCACACCCTTTACTATAATATGTTGGTAAGCACATACCAGCAGGTGATAAATAAGCAAATTGACCACGCCCTTGAACCTCCTGGTCTCAAAGCTCTTCCACAGCACAGGCAATGACTTGCCACCATTATCAGGACTTGACTAGCCATTAGGAGCAAGAATGAGCCCACACCCAAGCCGGTTGCAATGTCAGAATCATAAACACAATAGCTTTGAGTTGCATTTTGTGCTATATGGGCCTGTCAGAAGAAAGCAATAGTTGAGTTAGGACCTTGTCCTACAAGAGTGAAGAAAATCTATACTTGTTTCTAAGTTGTTTCAACCGGCACTAAGATGAATCCATTTTACAACCTCTGAGCTATAATTTTGGTATTCTAAACTGATTTCAATTCTGTGTTGAACCACTGCTACACCCCTCTCAAGAAGGACTATATAGCAGGAAGAACAAAAACATATAATCAATGACATACAGCATTAATGAAGATTAACTGTATGCCAGATATCCGGGAAATCCATTCCCAAACTTAAGAAAAGAAGCACAAGCTATGATGAAGAAAGAACAATCCAAGTTTTGCCCTTTTCTTCATTCAAATTAATGCATATATCATATTTAGTATGTTTCAGCTTTTCATGGTATCATTAGACGTATAGCAAAAGATGATCATCCAAAGTATTGCAAAACATGTTGAAGGGAAGTGGATGAAGGACAATATACTCAGTTGTCAAATATCAATCAAATATGGTAGTAGTGGAAAGACATCGGTAAAAAATACATTGCCATTGGTGCTCTAACTCAACAAATTTAATAATATATTAGAGGCCATAAATTCCCAAGAAAACAAAACTCCATAAATCTTACCCAACCCAGTCAATTATTTTCCTGTAGGAATCAATCTCCCAGTTAGATCTGGGGACCATTTCTGAATTCAACCATACCCGTATATCAAAATGTCAAAATCAATAATAGGCAAAAGCAAGACAGAGTTAACATAATCTCATAATGAAATCTAGGTTTCTAATTTATTAATTTACTTTTATGATTGTTATGACTTGAAGCTAAGAATAAGATCTATGCTGACCCCACGCCCATCCCTTTCACCAATCACCAGCTCAAAATTAGCTGAAGCCCATGTGCCATGTTAACGTTTCTCATATTAAACTTCATATCTTGGTATCTTGTTTACATGTGTTTGTTCCAGAATTTAATTAAGTATTGGCATATTAATATTAATATAATCATATTTTGTTTTATTCGTGGTTTAAGCTCAGATTCATCCAGTGAAGAAAGTTTACAAACAGTTGACACAGAAAGCAAGAGATTCTCACCAATCACTAATATATACATCCAAAAAATTACTTCAGCGACTGGGGAATTTTACTTTATAGCATATTTATTCAATTTATTAATTACAGGGTGTTCTTAATTTGCAAATTGAAACCAAGAAAACTCCTTTAACCAAAACTCACATAACATATAAAAAATAAGAAAGCAAGAAATAGTAAATTCTTAAGAAACGAAAAAAAAAACTCACTTCGGCCCTTCTCTGTTCAGCAGCAACAGCAAGAGCAAAAGCTATCAAATCGAACACGAACACCACGAGGAGTAACAGCTTGGAAGCCATGCCTCAAAATCCAGATATCTTCAACTCTCTCAATCTCACACACACATACACAAAGGTCACGACTCACCAGTAGCGTAGGATCAGCTTAATAAAAGTTTTATATTATTATTATTATTATATAAAAAAACTGCAAAGCAAATAAAGAGGCTTCGTATAGGGTACGTAAAAGTAAATATATATAATAAATTAATAATAGTTGATAGTTATAGTTAATTAAGAGTTAAACAGTTTATATATACACATAAATATTCTAAAATAAATGCACGCGTTATCTGGACAGGTTGGCTTTAGCCTTTAATTACTATTTACTACAACTTCTTATTTTAGTTTCAGTTATATATCTCACTGGAAATTAGCGCCAACAAAACACAAAAAGGCACTATGACGAGGGCACCCTCATTTCTCTTGTGATGCACTCTCGTTAGGGTCAACTGTGATTTTTCACATAAAAATATCGTACTAGATCTCTCACCTCTCTTTCACACATATATCTCATTCCACGGTATAAAAAACTGGTTGGTAGGAACCTATCTATTTGTGAAGTAAACTAAAATAATTTCATAAAATTTTAAATTAACTAAGAAATTACATCATTGCATGATTTACTCTTGTATGACTTCAATTTATGTTACAATTTAAAGAAGAAATCATTACTTGAACGTGCAATGACTTATAAAAAAAATTTATCAAACAGTTTCATATATTGCAAAAAATAACTCAAAAATTTAGATATTTAAAACTTTTGAAAGACCAAAAAATATTAAAGAATCAAATGATTCACTGCTTAGAAATTATTGAAACAAAACAAAATATATATAACTAAACAATTGAGAAATATAAGAGAGTTACATTTAAAAGAATAAACCATGACTATAACTATTGAAAGGAATTAGGAGATTCAGAGCCTACAAATTATAGATAATATATATATATATATATATGTGTGTGTGTGTGTGTGTGTGTGTGTGACTACATAAATTCAAATGTTAAAACTTTCAAAATGCTAAAAAAGACATATAATTAAAGAATAAGTTATTGAAACAATTCAAAAAATATATGACTATTCAAAAGAGAAATATAAGAAAAAAAAATATATATATATATAAAAAGTACACAAACCCATAAAGCAATAAGTTTTAAATTTTAACGAGTCTAAACTTTAAACGATTCTTATCAGCATGTGGTCCACGCTAAAAAATGTTGAGCAAGAGCCCACGTTGAAATAATGAAAGTCATACCTCCACTTAATATACTTTCATATCGTGAGATGAAGCAAAGACATATGCAATAGTAGCAACCTTAAATTTCAATTTTTGCAATTTTTTTTTTTATCTTATAAAAAACGGCTAAAGATAATTTGGTGGTTCATGTACGAAAATTACTTTTTAAAAAATACATGAAAAACCATAATATATATATATATATATATATATATATAACAAAGTAGAGGAGAAGAAAATAATAGAAGAAGAGCTCGTACCTCTACTTGGCTTTTTTTTTTTTAAATATTGGGGTTTGCACTACTATTATAGCGTTCATGATTAACCTCACAAATTTGGAGATAAATTATCAACGTTTGAGTTTGAGTTTAAAATTGAACTTGTTAGAGAGATAGAGTTTCACTCCTTATTATGTTTGGATTAAACAAGAATAATTTACAACCAAACAGGCATCTAATAATTTACAACATATTTTAAATGAGGCACTATATAGACATTTTATTTACAACATATTTTAAGCCATGTGATTTTATCGAATAAAAATCTTGTCTAATGTTCTGAATCTATGCTAGCTCCATCTACTATATTATGCGAGATGATTGAATTTTTTTTTTTTTTTCCTTTTAAACTTTATATTCAAAAAACAAAGTTAAAGTAAATCAATTATTTTTGAGAAATTATAATAAATCACGGCGGAACATAAAAAAGGAACACAAAATAGATAGGGGAGACAACAATTTTATTGAGTTTATCTTAGGAAATGGTAATTGATCAATTATCTATGAAGAATGGCAATGCAACAAAATAAGCAATTTATATACTTGAGTTCGAGTTTAAGTTGGACTTGTTAGCTAGAGATAGAGTTTCACTCCTTGTTAATTTATCAATGTTTGAGTTTGAGTTTGAGTTTGAGTTTAAGTTGGACTTGTTAGATAGATAGGGTTTCACTCTTTGTTAAGTTTGGACTAAACAAAAATAATTGTGGTGAAAAGTTAAAAGGAATTTAAAAAAAGAAGAAGAAAGGTGACATGGAAAATTGTGATGCCAGCAGATGTTTTAGATTTATATATATATATATATATATACAAATTGTGCCAAGTTTTTTATTTTATTTTTTTCAGAAAGACCAAAGGAACCAAGTTGATTAGAGAGAGAAATCAGAAAATTGCATCATTATTATTAACTTGAGCATAATTCATATATGGGGATGCAAAAAATATCTATTTTACATTTTTAAAACCTACTTTATCTATTTTACCAACAAATAATATAAACAAATCAATTCTATAATGATGTTTCAAAAGAGAGAGAGGAGAGAGACAATATTGAGAATAAAAAACTTTTACAACCTAGCTAAAATGAGTTCTTATTTATAAGAACTCATTGTAGATACATTGTAAAAAATTTTGGAATTACACCCGAGTAAATCATGTTTTTGATGTGGGGTGTAAAATAACAACTTGGGGGTTTTACACCCGCAATACTAATGCTTATTATGAACTTATGAGTTACAATATTTATATAAGTTCATGCTAGCTCAAACCTTATTGGATGTATATCCTCTAATCCTATTGGTAATCAATTAGGCCATTTAAAATCAAAGATGCTTATCCCCTCGTTTTACGTGTTAAATGAATCCAAATAATTTAATTGCATGTGCTAATTAACCATGCAACTACCCACCTAACTAACTTCCTAAATGGATCCCATTGGCCCTATAATGGAATTTGTTTAGCATTGGCTTATCTTCAAATCTTTTTTTTTTTTTTTTTTTTTACATTTTTACATTTTTCTTCTCTAACTTTTTTGTTAATCTGTTTTTTTAATAGCTAATATGAGTGTCCAATACTTTTTACGTATACGACTATTCTCCCTAAGGTGTATGGTTATGAGAAAACCCTTCTTGAGATAGCCTTACTTCATACTCACACACATGAGACTTGTAAACCATTAGACGAACCTCTTTAACACTATATTTTATTTTATTCTTTGTTTTCTAAAAAAATTTTATAACACATAGGAGTAGTTGTCTCATGATTTCAATTATTTTTTTAATTTCTTATTACTTTCTTATGCCTATAGAATTACTATTGTTGATGCCCACTTTTGACAAAGGGCCCAACAGCAAAAAAAAGCCTAACAATATAGAAAAGGTGAGAAAGGGAAAATAGTAAGGGAATAAGGAAACAAGCCCAACAGGCTGAAAATGACAGGATTGATGGTTGGCAAGCCCACAACAATAAAAAAAGAGGTAAAGAAGAAGTAAACGGGTCGAGGAAGCCCAAAGAATGAAGTAGCAAGCCCATGAGAATAAAAAGAGGTAAAGAAGAGGTAAATGTGTCGGGAAAGCCTGGGAAATGAATTAGTAAACTCAATGGGTCGGCCTAAAGGCCAATAAGCCCAAAAAGCAATAAGAGATAAGGATGTGGTCATTGGGTCGAGGAAGCCCAAAGGATCTAGCAAAAACCTCATGAGAGTAAAAGAGGTAAAAAGAAGTAAACAGGCCAAGGAAGCCCGAGTAATGAAATAATGAAATGGGCTGGTACAGCAGGAGTGTTGGCTAATAAAGCCTAAAAGTGGTAAAGATGTGAAAAGTGGGCCTAGGAAGCCTGAGCAAAAGATTGACAAAGAAGTGAGCTGGCAAGGCAGGAACGTCAACCCACAAGTTCATGGGGTAACACGAAGTAAAAGGGAGGGTGAAACTATAGCAGGCACAATGAAGTGATGTGGCAAGATAAATAGCCAAGAGGCCCACGGACACAAGAAAGAAAAACATGGGCTCAGCAGGAAAATGAAGGCCTTTGCCCAAGCAATGCCCAGTCCAAAGAAGGGATGAAAGGTAGGGAACATAAGCCCAAAAGCCCACACATCCTTCATGCCATAAGAGATAAATACCAACCAGAACATACAGCAGAATCAAACAAACACGGAGGCAACAAAAATGGTGTGAAGGCCAGAACGAAACAAATTCAGACAAAGTGGCGCATGCATAAAGGGCTAAGGCACCACCTACTTGTACCCAGCCAATACATAGGAGGTGGGCCATGATTCAAGGTATTCAGATGGTGTGGTCTGGCAGTGGAGAGAAAGAGGGGGTCTATTTTGGGGTTCCCTCTCAAACTTCTTTGGAGAGGGATGTCCTGCTGGGATGGCATCTCACCCAAAAGAGTTAAATGTGGGTTGAGACCACTTGATGCATGCCATAGAAATAGGTAATGGAGAGGTTTGATCCTTATCCAGATGAAGGAAGTGAAAAACAGAGAGAAGTAAGAAACAAGACAAGTAATTTTGTTTGGTAATGGGGAGTGGTGCAACCAACACATTCAGAGCAATGGCAGTGGCTGAGCAGCCGACAGCCTAATAGGCAGTCTCAGAAGGACACCCATAAGGAGCCAAAAGCAATTAAGGGGTAAAAATGGTAAATTTCACCATGGCAGATAGTATAAAAAGCAGTAGCTGTGGATAGCAAAAGGGGGACGGAAGGGACAAAAGAAGAAGAGGTAGACAAAAAAGAAAAGAGAGAAAAAAAAATAAAATACAAAAAATCAGAGAGACATGAGTGGTAAGAATAGAGGCATGCATCAATAGACTACTTTTTTTCTCTCCCTCTTGACAGACCCACTCTTTGAGAGATTGATGATTTAAACTTAAACCATTTAGGTCCTTTTTCCAAAATGCGTAACTTTTATGGTAGAAGCCTTCTTTGAGGCTACTCACATTGGAGATCGGTTCCCTTCTCGGACTTCCATCTGCTAAGAAGCTAAGCTTCCTTTTCTGGCAGACAAGTTTTCTTTTATGCTTGTTAGGTGATTAGTTTACCTTTCAATTATTAAACTGTTTATTGTAGTGTTATTTTCACTGCTGTATTGTTCTACCAATAACTTTATTAGGCCACTTTCCCTTACCTCAGACCCACGAGCCACAGTGCAGCAAGAGAGACCAAATCCCAACAATACAAAAAGGCCCACCACATTTAAATTGGCAGCTTCACTGGGGAGTTGGGAAAAAGACAGGGAAAGCAAGCAGATCCCTTGCAAGTTATGCCCCCAAGGTTAAAGACGACGTGAAATATGAGTGTTGTGCCATCTTAGGCAGAATCAAGGCCAGCCACGCTACACCACCCCAACCAAGCAAAGCGTGCTAATGGACCAGGGGCTCGGCCACAGTAGCAACAAAAGAATCCCACTAATCATGATAGCTTCTTCATTGAAATATTGCAGTCCATATAGCATTCCCAACAGCAGCTAATAGAAGAAATGCACCAGCTAAAGGCGGATAAGCTAAGGAAAAGGAGAGCCAACAAGACCCCGAGCATGTGGCAGATAAGGAAGAAACCCCTGTGGGTGGTGGCTAGCAGAACACAAAGCAACGTTTTATCACGATGGTTGACGTTGCAGCACTATTAGAGCAAGAAAAGGCCAAGGTACCCAAGGAAAGATTATATGTATGAAGACCTTTCTATCCACTAAGGATACTCAGCAAGCCATATCCCAAAAGATATGAGCCGCGAACCTTCACACAATATGATGGCAGAAGGGGAAGCACTGTTGAGCATATAAGTAAGTTTATCGACACCTTTAGTCCCTATGCAGCAGACGAGGACCTTTGCCTTCGAGAGTTTTCAGAGTCCTTATGTGACCAAGCATATACCTGGTACACTGGCTTGAAGCCAGGATCAATCCCAACGTGGGATGATATAGTAGATGTGTTCTGCACCAAGTATTTCCACAAAGAAGAAATGACAACGCTCGCAACTTTGCAAGGTACTAAGTAGAAAAGCAGTGAAGATCTAATGGAGTACATCAAAAGGTTCAGGGACATAGCCCTTGATTGCTATGAACACTGTGAAGAGAAGACACTGGTGGAAATGTACATGGGCAATATGATCAGAGAGTATAGAGCCGTCCTGAAAAACTTGGAAATTTCATAGTTTGTGCAGCTATTGCAAACGGCTAGGAAGACCGCCCAATCAGTCAGGCCTAGCTCTGACAAGCCTAAGGAGCGGAGATCCACACTGTAGGCCATGATAGTGTCCACCAGTGAGAAAAAAGTAAGCCAAATGGAAGGGAGTACGAGAGCCCTCCACCAATACCATGCACACCAAAGGAGTTGGATGTGTTCCTAAACAAATGGATTGCAAATGGAGTTTTTAAACCCAAGAAAGTCTCTAGAGAGCCCACTGAAGAAGAATAGAGGGACCCATGTTTCTACTCGTCTGCATAACTATGTGCAGCACACCATCGAAAAGTGTTGGGCACTCCACAGACTAGTGCACTGTAGAATCAGAGAAGGAACCCTTAAGTTGTCTCAACTAGAGGTGCAAAGAAACCCACTCCCTAATCATAAAGGGAAGGGGGTAGCAGCAGTCGTAATTTGCGTAGACTCAGGTGAGGATGAAAAGGAAAGGCTGGCCTTGCCTGCTGAAGCCATTACTACCTTACAGAAGGGCTCTGGGGTCAAGAACTTGTTTGACCAACTAGAGCTCACAGCAAATGAACGAAGGATGGCCATGGAGGCTTTGGTAAGCATTGCCTCAAGAGCAGGGGTAGAATGTCTTGCTATAATGGCCAGAGCTGACAAAGCTTTCTTGCAAGACACCAATGAGATTACTTTCAACGATGAAGACATGGATGTGGGGTACTCAAATCATGGAAGGCCCTTCTACTTAGCAGCCTCCATAAACCAAATTCCTATTAAGAGAGCTTTGGTTGATAAGGGCATTTCAGTGAACCTCATCCCACTTAGCACACTGCAAGTAGCAGGAATACTAGAAAGCAAGATTCAAGAATGCCCAATGGAAGTGACAGGGTTCGAAGGAAGAGGTGAGTACAATGTAGGTCACATACAACTATGGCTGAAAGTGGGCCCGATAGCCTCTTTGGCTTATTTTCATGTGGTAAAGACAAAAGTTTTCTATCATATACTGTTGGGAAGGTCATGGCTGCGTAAGCATTGCCTAATTCTATCCACTTATCACCAGTGTGTGAAAAGGAGATTGAATGGTAGGATTTTACGGATAGTAGCAAACTTATCCTCGTTCGAGTAGATAGAGGCCCATTTGATCAAGACCATGTTCTACGGTAAATGGGCGCCATCTGGTGAGAGTTTAGTGTCTAAGCTATAAGGCACCTTTGTCCCCAAGTGGGAGGACATCCAGGATGACCTAGAGCCTAACTTGAGAGAGTTGTTGATATGGAAGAGGAAAGGAAAGAAACACCAACTTTAGAGCTAGGTAATACGCCACGATGTGTTAGGGTACGAACACTTGATGGCAAGATAGTATATAAATTATTAAGGTGTACGGGGCCCACTTGTAGTATGCAAGGGGGTCTCGGAGGAGAGCCACAGCATATGACCCCAATATGCTGTATGGCCCAGGATGGTTTGGGGGAAGAAAGTGACACGGAAAGTGAAAAGGAGATTGCGGTAGAAAAAGATGCACAAGTAATGGATGAAGAAAAGTTGGAAGAGATTGACGTGGGCATAGACCCACAAAAGCCGAGACCGATTTCAATAAGCTCAAAGTTGTCGGAAGAAGAAAAGGCAGAATTGATCATGCTATTAAAAGAATTCAAAGATGTCTTTGCATGGGATTACATCAAGATGCCTGGGCTAGTCCTAGGGTTAGTGGTACACATGCTTAATGTGGATCCTGAGGCCAAGCTAGTAGCTCAGCCTGCTAGGGTGTTCGACACCGAAATAGAGAAGCAGATAGTGAAGGAAGTGCAAAAATTATTAGTGGCCAGTTTCATCAAACTGATCCAACACCCATGGTGGTTGTCCAACATTGTACCCTTGAAAAAGAAAAACAGGCAAATACAATGCTGTGTCAATTTCATAAATCTTAATCGGATTTTACTCAAAGACAAGTTCCCATTACCCAACATGGACCTGCTGATAGATTCTATCGTGGGAAATGCCATGTTTTTCTTTATGGATGGATTCAATGGATACAATTAGATTCAGATGGCACCGAAGGATGCGGAAAAAACTGCTTTCAAACCACCTATTAGGAACTTTTATTCCACAGTGCACAATGACTGCAATATTTCACAACATGATGCACCAAGAATTGGAGGACTATGTGGACAACATAGTGGTGAAATCGAGAAGGTGAGAAGATCATGTCAAGGTGTTAAGAAAGGTATTCGAAAGGTGCATACTTTTCAAGCTAAGAATGAACCCACTGAAATGCGCCTTTGGAGTGTCTGCCAGGAAATTTCTGGGATTTTTGCTCCACAATAGAGGGATAGATGTGGATCTAGCCAAGGCAGCGGCAATAGCAACCATAAAGCCAGCAGCCGCAGTCAAAGAGTTGAAAATTTTCCTATGCAAAGTCTTCTACATCAAGAGGTTTATCCCTGGTTTAGCATCAATCGCTTCAGCTTTTATGAAGTTACTAAAGAAAGGACAAGGCTTTGAGTGGGGGGAAACATAGTAGACAGCTTTTTGGAAGCTACAGCAGATTATGATGAACCTCCCCATAGTGCAAGCCCTAGTCTGCAAAAAAACTGTTATTGCTTTACCTAGCCTTAAGCCCGTCTGCCATTGGGCCTTGATAGCCTAAGAGGATGGAGGCGGCATTGAATAACCAGTTTACTACATAAGCCATGCCTTAAGGGATGTTGACACTCACTATCCCAGGGCAGAAAGGGTATGCTTGGCAATCGTCTATGCATCGCAAAGACTACACCATTACTTCTTGGCTTACAAGGTACATTTTATGACGAAATCCCACGCAATCAAAGCTCTTCTTCGACAACCTATTCTGTCTGGCAGAATATCTCAATGGCTGTTACAACTATCACAATATGATTTAAAGGCAAGAACACCCAAGGCAGTGTAAAGCCAGGCCATAGTAGACCTGTTAGCTCAATTTCCAAGAGAAGAGGAGTTCCCGCTAGATGATGAAGTACTAGGAGAAGTAGCTACGACAGAAGTGACCGAAGAACAATGGATCATGAAGTTTGATGGTTCCTCTACAGCAAACTCAAGAGGCGTAGGAGTGGTCCTTTATCACAATGGTGAAGAGACCGTGGCACTCTCATTCAAGTTGGAATTTCCATGTTCAAACAATGTAGCAGGATACGAGACTTACCTGACAGGGTTGACAACAGACCTTGAAATGGGGATCAAACACTTAAGGTGGTAGGTGACTCCAATTTGGTAGTCTACCAGGCTAAAAGGAGCTTTTTTTTTTCTTTTTTTCTTTTTTTTTTTTTTTAAAGGAACCAAGTATAACCTCATAAAAGACACTAGCCTAAAGGATGGAGGAAAAATCTTGTACATTCGAAATAGAGCACACTCAAAGGAGCGAGAATCGATATGCGGATGCATTGGCTGCATTAAGCTTACAAATAGCCTTTGAATGGAATAGTACCAGAGATGTGATTAATAAGTGAAGAGAATCCATAATTGAAATAATCTAGGAAAGGTTTCAGGAGAAGCAAGGATGCGAGGAGGATTGGAGGGCTCCCATCATGGAAGCCCTATTAAAGGAAGAAGACATGGCAGAATTGAAGATATTAAAGTACTATGTCCTGATGAAAGGAGAGCTATACCGTAGAATGCCAGGAAGAATTCTGTCAAGATGTGTAGGGCACGAAGAGGCCCAATAAAAGTTAAAGGAAGTGCATAGCAGAACTTGTGAGTTCTACGACGAGATCAGCCTATACCGAAGGTTGTAGAGAGCAAGATTTTATTGACCAAGTATGGCCAAGGACACAAACTTAACCCAAACCCAGTGTGAAGCCTGCCACCTGGCAGTAGAGTGGGAAGAGAGCTATGTCATGTTTACCATGGAGAATTGGAGAAGCCCATTCATAGAATACTTGACAGAAGGCGTCCTGCCACAAAAGGATGGAAAAATGTATAAACTCAGGAAGCTAGTAACCTGCTACTTCCTACACAAGGGAATTCTTTTTAAGAAGGGATATAATGGGGACCCACTACGGTGTTTGGGTCTAGATGAAGCTGATGAGATGTTAAAAGAAGTATATGCAGGAGAATGCAGAGAGCATCAGGGAAAGAAGAAGCTGTACCGGTGCATACTACAGATGGGCTACTATTGGCCCACTATGAAGAAGGATGCAGTAGAATTTGTGAAGAAGTGCCACAGTTGCCAAGTGGAAGCCAATTTGATCCACACTCACCCACAAAGCTTGAATAGCATGATCACTCCATGCCCCTTCCATACTTAGGGGCTTGATTTGGTAGGACTAGTTAACCCACCTTCCCACAGGTACATATGGATCCTTGTGGCTATTGAATATTTCACCAAGTGGGTAGAGGTCGTACCATTCTATAAAGTCACCAAAGAAGCTGTGGCAAATTTCATTAAAGAGAACATAATTGTCTGATTTTGGGTACCTTACAGAATCATAAGCAACAATGGTACCCATTTTGTTAATAGAGAAGTGAGGAAGGTGTTGGAGTTCTATCAGGTGAAGCACCACTGGTCATCGCCTTATTATCCGCAAGGGAATGGGTAGGCAAAAGCAACAAACAAAACTCTCATTAAGATCATTAGCAAAATGAGCCAAAAGTACAGCGGAGGTTAGGCAACGCATATGCCAGACGCACTTTGGGCTTATCGAAGCTCGCCCAAATCTACCATAGGATTTTCTCTCTTCTCCTTAATGTATGGGACAGAAGTGGTAAGCCTAGCAAAAGTAATGATACCATCTTTAAGAGTTATGCAGGCGCAAAAGAAAGAAAAGGAAAAGGAAGTCTTTACAGTAAAAAGGTGCAAGGACTTGGAAAGGTTGGATGAGAAGAGGGAGGAAGCCTAAGAGCATAGCCATAAATACAGGCAAAGGATGACCGAAGCTTATGGCAGGACAATTAAAGAGAGAATGTTTACAGAAGGACAGCTCGTGTTGAGAACAACAAACCATGTCAGGCGAGGTATGGCAGGACCATCTAAATTCTCACCAAAATGGGAAGGACCCTTCGTGGTAAGGAAAGCACATGCCAGTGGGTACTATCGTTTAGCCCAGATGGATGGAAAAGATTTAATGGACCCCATTAATGGCAAGTGGTGAAATGCTATTATGCATAGGAAATATTATGTAATCATTCCTTTTCTTTTTGTTCTTTTTTTTTTTTTCCTCTAAGTGACCACCCTTGCAAGAGATATTGTCACAAGAAAGCATTGTAGCATGTTTTACCTGTAATACCATTACAAGCAAAAGCATAAAGTAATGAAGATCATGCATGAAGTATTAGCAAAATATACTATATTATGAAGCATAATAGTAGCTGTAGTAGATGTAGCATAATAGATTACAAACCCAAAATATATAAGTCATATCAGATTTATCAAAATAAGTCATAAGTGCTAGAAGAATAAAGTGTACTATGGGGGAAAGAAGTAAACACAAGGGAAGGAAATAAAGCTACATAAGGAATAAATGTCTAATTAAAGGCCTAAAATAAGGGTCTGATCCTCAAAGTAGTTGGAGCCAATAGCACCAGAAAGAAGACGCTCATGACGTGCCTCTAAGTTTGCTACCTCCTTCTTCAAACTCTCGATGCGAGCATTAATGGCATCCACAGCAGGCTGGACCTTCTTCATGAAGAGGGCCTGATCAATCTCTCGTAAATGGTCTAGTAGAAACTCCATAGCAAATCCAACTCTGATCAACTCCTAAACTGCAGCCCTCCACTACAAGATCCTCTCCACAAAAATGGTGTTGATGAAGTTATACTCAATGTCATTCATCACGCTCCTTAACAACTTAAGGAAGTGTTCCCTTGCAGAATGACCGAGCAGAAATCCTTGCATGAAATCTTCGCGGTTGTTGTAGACCACCTCCAAATGGGTGATACATTTGTCGAGTATCTGAAAGCTATGGAAATCAACATAAGGAGACCTAGCACCCCAAAAGTCCGACAGATCAAGGTTGTTGGTCTCAACTAGTTAAAACAGGTGAAGAAGGTAGCAGCTTCACTCACAGGATCAGAAATGTTGGCAGAACTACTACCAACCTCAAACCAAGAGGTTAGAGCCACCTCGATAAGAGATGGACCTGAAAGAGAGCATGAGGTATAACATAAGCTCGTAAGGAATAAACGAAGGAAATAGATGAATGCAACGATGAAGATTTTAATTGAAGAAAGTACGAAGGTAAGGAAATAACCAGGACCCATAGAAGTGGGGGCTGCAGGTACTGCAGAAACAGGGGTTATGGGCATCATGGGGTCTACTGTAGTCTCGGGCCCCTCAGGCACGTCCGTGACTGCAAGGCAAGAATAACATACGAAGTAAATAAATGGATACACTGAGAAATAATAGGAAGAGAAGAAAAAAAGACCTAGTAGAAGTAAAGGACACATACTCATGGCCTCGGGCTCCTGCTCATCACCATTACTATCCTCGTCAGAATCAGAAATTTGTGTCTTCATGACGGGTTCATCTTTGAAGTCCTCAAAGACCTCCTTTGACCCCTCATCTGAAGACAAGTCTACATCAAGCCCTCAGGTGGCAGAACTAGGGATAGAAGATAGGGTGACCACCAAGGAAGAACCATCCTTGATGGCCTGGGAGAGGGCAATGAAAGGATCACTGGTAGATATGACAGGAGGAGTAGCAAGAGAGGTGCTTTCAGTCTGGGATGTTCCTACGGGAGTAACTCCCTTTTGAGGAGTAGGGATCTCGGCAGGAATAAGGGCGGACTCCCCAGTAACAACTCTCTCAGCCTAGGTACTCTCCTTAGTAGAAATAGGCTCAGATAGAGGGACTGGGGCCTTGGTAGGAGCTCCTTGTGTAGCAGCAGTAGAAGCAAAAGCAAGAACCTCCTCACTCATAAGGTGATAAACAGAGATGGGTTCAGGATCAACTTAAGGAAAGATTGTTAAAGCAGAAAAGAAGAAAAACAAACATGCAAAGAAAAAAAAAGAAAAGAAAAAAAAAAAAAAAAGAGGAGAGACAGTATAAGATAACATCTGCCAATAACAAGGAATAAGGAAGCATGCACGAATAAAGAAAAGGAAAGTAGTGCACCTCAAACTTGGGCTCATAAAGCAATATAGGGCGAGTGGTGGAAGTATCTACCTTGTACTTGGACTTCCAATGAAAGATAAGAAACACGTGTATGAAGTTAGCCGCAGGAAAGCCCAATAGACAGCTAAAGTAAAGAAGGAAAAAAATTTAGAGATAACATACTTTCCTTTCGGCAGTGGCAGATGAGGCTAGTGGAGATGTCTTCCTTTTACTACCACGGGTCTTGTTGGAAGAAGGAGTATCCATGGATGGCTTTGAAGTGAAAGGCTTAGGCTTACTTGTAGCAGAACGCCTGCTGGAACGAGTACGAGTGGAAGGAGGAGGAGAGCCCTCAAGAACTATGTTGCCGATAAAGGGAAGGCCTCCCTTATATGGGACAAAATCAGAGCAAGTCTTGGAAGAGTCGTCACCTCTCTTAGTAGACTTAGGCTTGGCAGTCTGAGACATTGAGCCCTTCTTCATAGGTGCAGGAAGGTTTACCACCTTTACCTTTTTCTCCAAACCTGGAAGGAACTCACCAGCATACAAGTACCACCCCTATCCTTCTCCTGCCACTCAAATATAGCAGAACTACTTTGCTTCCTAACATACGCCACCACAGACTTGGTGGGAAGCAACAATCATGGGTTAGCAGAAATAATAGCATAAAAGCCTTCAGGAGGGATGAGGGAAAACCCACGGCCACCCAACAACTCTTGGCCAAAAGAGATCATCACGGCCTGCTAGTACCCATGCATCTGAGTAGTGCAAAGGCCCTCTTTCTGGGAACTCAGATTAGTGACTGCTATGAATTGCCTGCTCCAAAACTCAAAGGCATTAGGGTGCAAGAAAAACCGGACAGAAGTAGCAAACTCCAAGATAGCAGTGAATTCATCGAGTATGTCCTGATCAAGCCCAAACAGCCTCCTTACTCTATTGGCAGACTAATGAACATAGCGGATGCCCTCATTAGCCAGATAAGGCAACCACCTAAAATTGATGGCTGCTAAATATGTAATTCCCTTCTCATCAAAAGCCGTCAACGCGGTGGTGGTCCCAACAGTGGCCATAAAAGGGCCCATGGCCGAATCAGCACAAGTGAATCCACTACTCAAATCTCTATAAGCTCTCCAAGAAAATCCCACTCCCTTATCAAAGAACTCTTCGTCAGGGTGCCCAAACGGCTTCAACCCAACCTAATGATAGGCCAACAAAAAATCAAAGACAAAATGGCCACAGAAATTGGTAATCACCTTTGGACAAGACCGATATTTCTCCTTGATAAAGCGGATTCACTTGCATTTAGCCTAATGCCTGGCACAATGCTCTCACGATAGGTGCTGCAATATGGTACTGTGGGTGGAGATAGTAACTATGTGGTAGGAACTTGCCTGCCTCTCATCACTCTATAAGATATCCAACTGTACGTACAGATGACCCAGAAACATAGAGGCCAATGGCAGGCTCACCTCGACAGAAAATTTTATGACTAACCGAAAGTAAAGGGGTTTTACAACATAATGGGGATGTGAACTGAAGATGAACTTACAAAGCCAAAATGTGACAAAGGTAGCATGGCGGATGATGGTGGAAGCCTTTGAGAAAGCCCCAACCTAGTGAGATAACTTCCCATTCCCACTCATCCCTTTCCTCAACTTGGCCTCCACTGCCTCCTCCTCGGTGGAAAGCTCAATATCATTTGGGTCCATATCACCAAGAATGGGTAGCAATAGTTAATTTGCCACATCCTCTAAGGTCATGGTGATCTCACCGCAAGAAAGGAAGAAGGTATGGGTGGCACTACACCATTGTCGGACTAACTGGCAGAGGTTGAATAAATCCTGATAGTTGGACAAACACCAGGAAGAAATGATGGCCTTCAACACACTGGCTTGCTATAATACTACCATAAAACCCACATTTGGACAACTCCATGTCCATCCATTCTTTCCAACCCAAAAATGTTCTCGACCGAAATTTGAAGAGAATGGGCATGAGTAGTGAGGTTCCTTGGCAGATATCAAGGTCAGGAATAAAGTAAGCCAAAGGAGCCTAAGAGACTTCAGAATCACGGCGGCAAATGGAAAGCCACACACGGCCCAACGGAGGAGGTGAGTAATTGCCAGGCACGACGGGGAAGTGAATATGGGTGTCGTACCATGGTTCAATGAGAGGAGGGCACTCACTACCCGGATCGCGACCTCGTTCCTCCTCTTCGAAATGGTCCGATTTGGAATGGGGAACCTTTCCACCCACGGTTTGGGCAGGCAGATCGTTGGTGGAAACCTCCTTCCCTTTACGGCAGGAAGAACTATCACCTTTTGTCGGCGACTTATAGACGAAATGAACGGAGAAGATAATGGGTAAGGAAGTTTTGGGAAGATAAAACGGTGAAGGGAAAGGAAAAACAAAGGTTATAAGAGGATGAAGAAGAAAAGAAAAATGAAAGCGCTAAGGCCATTAAAAGTGACGTGAAAGGAAGTAACGGGTCAGCAGTCAAAGGAAGCATCGTATTAATGAAGCAGAGGTTGTGTCCAAGAATAACTACTAAACTGGGAAATTTGAAGAGACAAGTCTATTCATGGCTGGAAAGGGAACAAAGTGGGGCCTACTATTTAAAAAACCCACCAAAAAAAAAAAAATTACATAAACATTTGCATATGAATTTCAGGAGCAATCCATATGCTCAGGAGGCTAAATGTTGATGCCCACTTTTGACAAAGGGCCCAATAGCGGAAGAAGCCCAACAATGTAGAAAAGGTGAGAAAGGGAAAATAGTAAGAGAATAAGGAAACAAGCCCAGTAGGCTGAAATGGCAGGATTGATGGCTGGCAAGCCCACAATAATAAAAAAGAGGTAAAGAAGAAGTAAACGGGCTGAGGAAGCCTAAAGAATGAAGTTGTAAGCCCATGGGAATAAAAAGAGGTAAAAAAGAGGTAAATGGGTCGAGGAAGCCCGGGAAATGAATTAGTAAACTCAATGGGTTGGCCTAAAAGGCTAATAAGCCCAAGAAGAAATAAGAGATAAGGATGTGGTAATTGGGCCGATGAAGCCCAAAGAATCTAGCAAAAAACCCATGGGAGTATAAGAGGTAAAGAAGAAGTAAACGGGCCAAGGAAGCCCGAGGAATGAAATAATGAAATGGGCTGGCACAACAGGAGTGTTTGCCAACAAAGCCCTAAAGAGGTAAAGATGTGAAAAGTGGGCCTAGGAAAACTTGAGTAAAAGATTGACAAAGTGGACTAGCACGACAGGAAGGTTAGCCCACAAGTTCATGGGGTAACATGAAGTAAAAGGGAAGGTAAAGTTATAGCAATCATGATGAAGTGATGTGGCAGGATCAATAGCCAAAAGGCCCATTGACACAAAAAAGAAAAATATGGGCTCAACAGGAAGACGAAGGCCTTTGCCCAAGCAATGCCCAGTCCAAAGAAGGGATGAAAGGCAGGGAACATGAGCTCGGAAGCCCACACATCCTTCACCCCACAAGAGATAAAAACCAACCAGAACATACAGCAGAATCAAACAAACACGGAGGCAGAAGAAAATGGTGTGAAGGCCAGAAAGAAAAAAATTTAGACGGAGTGGAGCATGCACAAAGGGCCAAGGCGCCACCTACTTCTACCCAGCCAATACATGGGAGGTGGGCCATGGGTCAAGGTATTCAGAAGGTGTGGTTTAGCGGTGGGGAGAAAGTGGGGGTCTATTTTGGGGTTTCCACTCAAACTTCTTTGGGGAGGGATGTCCTACTGGGATGGATTCTCACCCAAAAGAGGTAAATGTGGGTCGGGACCACTTGATGCATGCCATAGAAATAGGTAATTGAGAGGCTTGATACTTATCCAAATGAGGGAAGCGAAAAAACAGAGAGAAGTAAGAAACAAGACAGGAAATTTTGTCTAGGAATAGGGAGTGGTGCAACCAATACATTCAGAGTAATGGTAATGGTTGAGTAGCTGACAGGCCAATGGGCAGTCTCGAAAGGACACCCATAAGGAGCCAAAAGCAATTAAGGGGTAAAAATGGTAAATCACACCATGGTAGATAGTATAAAAGCGGTAGTTGTGGACAGTAAAGGGGGACAGAAGGGATGAAAGAAGAAGAGGTAGAACAAAAAAGAAAAGAAAATACTAAAAATCAAAGAGACATGAGTGGTAGGAATAGAGGCATGCATCAATAGACTATTTTTTTTCTCTCCTTCTTGACAGACCCACTTTCTGAGAGATTAAGGATGGAAGCTTAAACCACTTAGGTTCTTTTTTCAAAGTGCATAACTCTTATGGCAAAAGCCTTCTTTAAGGTTACTCATCGGTTCTCTTCTTGGACTTTCATTTGTTGAGAAGCTAAAATTACTTTTCTGGCAAACAAGTTTTTCTTTTATGCTTGTTGGGTGATTAGTTTACAGTTCAGTTATTAAACTGTCTGCTGTGGCGTTATTTTTACTGTTGTATTGTTTTGCCAATAACTTTATTAGGCCACTTTTCCTTATTTAGGTGTTAATGTTATTTGTTTAGTTTCATAGTTATTTTGCCATACGTATTTCTGCTATAACATCTGTAACAGTTATTCCTGTCGTGGGCACACTGTACACTCAATACCTCTACCAGGGCACCTCTATATTGGGATGGCTCGAATTTTGCACAAACCGGCCTAATGTGTATTTCATTTAGGCCAGCCCTAACTCTCTTACCTTAGACCCATGGGCCGCAGTGCAGCAGGAAAGACCCACCAACACAAAAAGGCCCACCACAACTATTATATTTCTTCTTTCGAGATATTTGGTGCATGTAAAATATAAGTTCTAAATTCGAGATCTTCTTTTAGTTTTTATTTATCATCTTTTTTATCATATAATTTATTAGCTAGGGTAGACTGAAATAATTAGATAGTCCAAGACAGAATCATGCATGTCAAATAATTCATGGAGCACTAAATTTAACTGTAAAAGTTTAGAAAAATGAAAGCGATTTGTGATGCAAAAAAGAAAAAGCACAAATGAGCCAGATCTTATGCAAGGAACAAAAATAGAACTTGAAATTGACCAACATATTGTCCTAAGTACTCACTTAATGACAATGAAACTTACGCTGACTACCACTCCATCGCCAGAATAGTAATTGTTGGCATAGAGTGTGTTTGAAAAACATTAAGTTTAGAAAACTGTAAATTAAAATGACCTACGTTCACAAGGAAAATTTAATATGTTTTAGATAAAATATTTCCAAAAATAGAAAAAGAAAAAGACGAGAAACCGAATTGTTTGGTTCTTCATTTCACTTTTCTTATTTTGTCTTACATGAAGTAAGGAATCTGATTTTGAATGCACTCGTATATTATACCATGTATCAATCATGGTTTTAAAAACTAATATAGTCAATTAATTGTTTTTGCACCCAATTCCTGTTTTTGACCGGTTTTAAGAGCTTTTATCCTACCGGATTCGTTCGTACCCAGTTTCTGGTTGAACAAGTTCGCCAACAGGTCCGGTTTGGTTTTTAAAATTATGGTATCAATAATAATAAAACATATTAACAGTTGAAAAAAATATTTGTGTCAACCGAACCACGACCTATCACTAATTGCATATATAATCTAATAGTTTTTTTAGAGAAAGAATATATAAGGCTAGGGATGCAATATTTTTTACAATTTGCTTATGTATCAAGTTGTGAATTGAACAATATTACTTTCACACGATGTATCACTAATTGCATTCTTTTTACAACCTCATGGAAATATTCATTATGGTACTATCAATTCCTGGCTTCCATTATCAATTTAGGTTAAGAAATAATTGGAATAACAAGTTTCTAAACGGAGGCACTTAAAATTTATATGAATCAATAATATGAATTAGATGAGCTTTTCTATCCAGTCCAGTACAAGGGCGATCTAAAATAATTTAAAATTACCCTTCGAAACAAAAAGAAGATAAAATAGTATTAAATCATCACCCATCTTAGATAACCCATGCCAATGAACAAAGTCCCTAATCTATATATACTAGAGTTTGACCCGCGCAATGCACGGGATCGTTTTACATATTAATGAACTTTATTTAATAACGTAGTATATTTAAGCATATAGTGTCTAATACCTAAAACTATATACATTGGAGTACTTCTTCATGGGATATAACTTGTACCGGCCATTTCAATTAAATGTCAGCCCAAGGAATCCCTTGAGTCCATCTTGCATTGCCCCGGAACTTCTCTCACCCAAAAGTAAAAGGAACTATATATTGTCATTCAAATAATTATTCATCAGTGACAAACAAATTGTGATAATAAGAACAATAATTGATAGTGACTTTGCTTTTTTCAAGTTTTAAAATCTCTCTTTTTCTTGGCACATTATTTTATTGTATACCATAGTTGCTTATGCAAGAGACTTGTTAGGTAAGCTGGATTGTCATACTTTTTTTAAGTTTGGGAATTTCTAGTTGGTTCGTACGTGGAGGGGGAAGTGGGCTTACGTTGTATGTCTCCATTTTTTCTATACTTTGTTTAATAAGTATTATATTAGACACTTTCAAAATTAAGTGTGTCTAATATAAATTGCAGCTTCATGGTAAAGCAATAAACCAAACATAAGGATGATCAACACATACACATACACACCTTTTTTCCAATTCTAATAATTGCAGTTAAATATTCAATTAGAATTGCTTACTATACCAGTCACATTAGCTAATTAAACATTATATAAGAAGCTTACTTTGGTCTTGGTGATGTAGAGATATAAAACCAAAAGAGGGTGAGTTAGACTCATCAGAGTGCATGGTCTCAAATCTCCTTATTTTCCCAATATCAATATTCACGTGAAAGAAAAAAAGAGTTCATAAGGCATGCCAAAACATTAGTATTTTACTGATCCAATCAATTCTTCCACCAAAGGGAATATGGAACAGAATTCACCTAGGTTTATGATTTGCAGAATATGATGCCCGTGCTACATTGAAGCATAAATGCATTGCTCATTTTTCCCGCAACCAAACCATTAAAATTAGGAGAATTTTTTTTTTCAATTATCATTTGGTCACAACTTGAATTAAAACCCATAAAAACAACACCCAGCCTATTAAAATTAGAACCTTGAAACTCATTCAGCCACAAAGTCTCCATAAAATTTTGGACTAATAATGGGAATCAGACAAACTTACCCCATGCTATGCAATATTGAAATAACACAAAACTTAATTAGTTTTGCTTATAAAAATTTTAGCTCTATCTATGGGGGAAAAAATGTTAGGAAAGTAAGATCAATGAGCCATATATGTGTTCTCTACAATCTGTTAATATAATAAAATGGATGTCCTCCCTCAAGCTCATTACTGCCCAAACACTACAATCCATTAAAAATCCAGCATTATTACATTCTAATTAAAATAAGAATAAAGATTTGTAAATTATTGGCACTAACTAAGTAATAAAACATCTCCTTAATTTGCATGTGTCACATTTGGCGCGTGTAACTCCAATATAAATTGCATGTCCATCTTAACAATCTTTGAAAAGGTAGAAATTTTTCGACGGAGGTAGGGGAAATTTGGTTTAAGGATTTCTTCAAATACTATTAGAGGAACTGAGGAAGGAAAGAGAAAAACAGCCTAGCAAACCTCACTTTGTCACTGTCAGTAAAGAGTACTTTGGACGCAACAATTGCATTGGCGGCTTCTGTATAGTCAAAGCAGACATTGAAACCGGTTTGGCCACATGTGACATTGGAATTGTAATTGTACTGTAGCCCTCCATAGACACAAAATTAAACCATTAATGAACATGAGAAAATGAAATTTGGAAGTCAAATGTATGGCATAATTAACTTAGCTATAACATTAGTGTTTGTGTGAAGTTGACTTGAACTTGCAAAAGTCAGTAAGACATTTTATCAAACACATGGTTTGCTTGTTCCAAATGGGAATGAGATGAATGTTTTGCAACATGAATCCACCCAAAAATTACACCCGACAAAATAAGCACAACTAAGTAAAAGCACCGTGGGATTGCAACCAACTACTTGAGCAGTTGAGCCTATTTATAAAGGTATTATATAGAGCAACTAATGAGCTTGCAGATGTACCAGCGCCTGAAAATTTTTAAATGTAATGTGACATATGTTTTCATCATTGTACCCGCATGATGCAAGACCAAGTTATAAATTGTAGAAATGGTGTGAGTCAGTAAATATCTTAACCAATAAAGAAATCAAACCAAAACAAACAAACTACTCCAATTAGCAAAAAAACCATTACCAAACCACATAAAAAAATGAATAATCAAAGTTAGTTAGTACCTCTTTAGATACAGAAGAAGGTTTTGATATTCATTGCCCGGTGGTTGTTCCCCTTTCAGTTTAGTATTTTGTACCACAACCAATAAAGTTGAAGATTTGATTTTCCCGAGCTTGTGTTTCCTTAAACATGCATACCACAAACTTAGTACCTAGAATAAAAAAAAAATGAATTGAAAGAAACATAGAGACAAAGAGAAAAAAAAAAAACAAAAAGAAAACAAACTTCCCTATTATTTTTTTTTATATATATAAAATTCATTTTTTATTGTTTTAGGACATTATAAAATCCATCTTAATCTATGTTTATGCATGAAATATATTCAAATGAAACATAATGAGGAAAATACAAAACACCTCATCACCATTATAGGATTCTTACTGTAACTCCCCAATTTATATTGCAAAGAGGACAATTAATTCCAAGAATACAAAGTCGAACAAAAAATATATATTGAGGTAGGGGGGAGAAAAAAAGAGATCCCTTAAAACCAATCCTTATTTTGTACTTACACTGATTGAACTAAAAATTGGTCCCTCAAGATCAAATGTCCAAGCCTATGTAAGTGCAAAGAAAGTGGCTATGGTAGGCCTAACCAAGTCTTCTATTATAGAATTTTCTCAATACCAATCATTAAAAGATAAGAGTTGGTACCAATAGAAATCTGCATTGCCTTACTCTTTCCTTGAGCTGTGTACATTTGATTTTCAATTTCTTGATGCTTCCTACCATTGTCCTTTTCCATCAACTCCTATTTCATTAGGATCTTGATAATATTTGCACTTTTTTCGATTTCACCAATATTCATTTTCTTATTTGTCTCTACCTTTTTTTCAACTACTTTGGCTCTAAGTAGCAATTAAGACCTAGCAAAATTAAAAAAAAAAATATATATATATATATATATATTCACAAAAAAATAGCATTAGCATAAAACATAAAATGATGCATTGAGTTGCACTCTATAAAACTCAAAGGATTATTATATCATAAATTATCCAATTTGTTGGTCACTAATTGGGTGCAGGTGCAAACACATGCATATCAAGAATTGGGTATAAGGTTGTAACATTGAATGCTCATAGGACACCAAGACTAAATTGGATCAAAACGTAGTTCTAATGTTATCCATATAAAAACAGTTAATTTGTTAATAATCTACATATCAAGAATCAAGAATATATATGCATTGATTTAGAAGTGAGCATTGTTCTAAGAAAATAACTTAGAAACAGATGGATTGTGGATGAGATTTTTAAAGACTTTTCCTAAAGACACCATCTCTAGGTAAATTGTAAAATTTATAAATATTTGACCCAATAGAATAACACCCCAAAACAATAAAGGAAGATATCCTTCTACTTCACTCTTGTAGACAACATCCATCCCATATAGCATCTTGTGAAAGAGAACATGACATTTCATCCAACCTTTAAAAGGAAACAAAAAGTAGGCATGTATGAAAGAAAAAACAAAAGTTTTAGTTATGAAAAATGTGCGCTAAACAATTGGTACCAATTATCATTGTTCAAATACATTAAAAAAAAAAAAAAAAAAAAACCTCCATTCCATTGTTCATCATTGCTAGTTTCTCCCCACTTAAATTTCATCATTCAACCATTAACACAACCAGCAAATGTTAGCATATTATAGTTCACACTTGCTGTCAAGGTGCATATATGTTGCTAATTGTGAATATGGACACTCAAAGTCATGTAATGAGTCTGCCTCCACCTAAATATGATAAAACATCTTGATCTATCTTAATTGAGTACCACACTACTTATTTAATATGAAAAACAATTTAAACATGAGGTTATATGCAATAGCAACATGAGTTTATATGCAAAATTCAGTGAAATTAAGATGAGTGCACAATGTTCCAAAACAATTCAACAGTATGAGTGATAGAAACTAACAATAAAATAGATACAAAGATACCAAATCATTTAGGTATTTGGGTTTCGTCACACATTCAAGCATTTATTCGAATACAAAAACAATATATATATATATATATAGTTTTTTAGGATAGAGAAACCAAATAGTGATTGTCAGTCTTCCAAGGAGAGAAAAAAAGATTTGCATTAAAAAAATATACATATTGGCATATTCCTTTCTCTAGAAATCATAGTAACCTGGCCCACTTAAAAAAAGTGGATATATTGTATGGGTTTTTCTTTAGAAAAAATTAATTAAAGTAGCAATTGAATATAAACACAAAATACGCAATAAGAGAAGTAGAAGTTTGTTTGGCAAAACCATTGCTCTATTTTGACTTTGGAGTTGTGATTGTTATGAAAAAGGGTAAGAAAGTGATATCTTTTCCTATCTCCAAGATATCTAGTACCAGATAGCATTTGAATTGTAGGCTGAAGATATTTCGTGGGTGCCTAAAACAATGCCAATAAATAATAAAACATTAACATTTGCACAGTAAAAAACTATGATATCCAAAATTTAGAACTAAACAAAGAGCACGAAAAAAATTTTGGAAAAAAAAAAAGAGATAAAGAGAGAAAGAGACTAAATTTTATACCACATCAAGAAAAACCCTTATGTCTTCTTTGTTAACTTCAAAGTTCAACTGACGCCTCTCATAGCCTGTACCTTCTGTGTCTACAATTTTTTTTCCTTGCTCTTCTCTTTCTTGCTACCTTTTAACGTCCCTTGTACAGTGAAAAGGAAATCTAATATAAACTAATCAAATATAACCCAAAAACATATAGAAAAAATAAATCCTAACCCAAATCCCTAAATGAAAACAAAATAAATTCTAACTCAGGTACCTAAAAATCAAACCAATCCAAGCATAAAGCATATTTAACATTCAATTTAAAAAAAAAAAAAATTACCAGTGATGGGTCCAATAGAATGGAAACTACAGCTGGTAGTACTTCTTCTAATCAGACTTGGATTGCTTCCAAGGATTTGCCTTTCCACCTACAAACCCAGAAAAAGAAAAGTTAAAGAAAAACCCTTTAATTTTTTATTACATAGATTTGAAATTGAAATCAATCATTTACAAATGAAATCTACAATTGAATCCAAGAGAGAGTTAAATAAATCCAAAGCAAAACATATACCCTACCCATAAACCAAATCTAACCCAAATGCCTAAATTGAAACACTCAAATATAAATCATAGTTATCATGTAATTTTAAAAAGAATAAAGAAAACCTTCACCGGTAACGGTTCCGATTGCATGACGGTGGTGGCTGCCCTGAAATTTATCTCTTTGTTGATCTATGTTCTTCATTTGTTTTAATGGGTTCATTATCTCGATTGAAGGCACATTCGATCTCTGTTTTGTAACGTTTTTGATCTCTCTTTCAATCTCTGTTCTTCTGCAGTTTACGAAATCTCTCTTTGTCTCTCTCTGTTCTTTTGTGTTTTTCTTCTTTCAGCAAACCGTCTCTATAACTTTAAAACCCTTTCAGTGTGAGAAATGGATGGCTTTTATTATGTTTTTTTGGGCTG
Organism: Quercus ilex subsp. ballota; assembly: GCA_032727855.1. Lineage (NCBI taxonomy): Eukaryota > Viridiplantae > Streptophyta > Magnoliopsida > Fagales > Fagaceae > Quercus > Quercus ilex. The sequence goes on along the minus strand of CM064912.1, from coordinate 44,748,886 downwards.
AACAGGTGTAACATGCGGGCCAATGAGTGGCTTTTATTATGATTGTTTAGGGTTGAACAGGTGTAACTTGCGGGCTGTTGTGATTTTAATTGTAAAGGTGAGTCTTCCAGACGCAACGTAAGGTTTTTTAAAGAAAAAATTGTAAACGTGGCAGCATTTTAAGGAGTCATTTTTCCTAACGTGGTAGTACCTGCTTAAAGGCTTTTGCTATTATATGTAGTATTAGATTATAAAACTGAAGCTTCTGACCAATATTTGACTTTTGTAAGAGCTCCCACATTTTTACACATCAACATTATTAAAAAAAAAAAAAAAAACTAAAACCCACAACACAGTATATTAGCCCTAATTCTTAAATTTTAATAAACAAATACTATTCCAGTCTCAACAACTATAAAGGTTAATTAACTGCATGGTCAACTATGTGAATATTGAGATGCCAAGCATAATAGGCATCCTCTTGATCACCTCAAAGACACAAACATCTCCTTCTTGTAAATTACTGTCCTTGGAAAATGCAGACCATCCATTCCCCATTCTCATTACTTTAGATGCACCATGATGGTAATTGCACTGGAAACACCAATGTTTTTTGTCAGAAGTCTGAAGCTTTACAGTTTGATCTGATCCAATATAGTTCTTAGCGAATCCAGCAGGTACATACTGCGTAAGAAAGAAGGATTGCAATATTTTAGCATCAATATATATATATCAATGCCATATTTGAAAAACTTATGTAAAATTGTGATTTACAATTATGTTTTATGTTGGCTTCATTTCATGACAAAAAGTGTTGTAATTGTTTTAATTTATTTCCTTGTATTTTGTGGGATTTTATTGTATTGGGTTTAATATCAAGTTGGTGAAGACTCAAGCTTAAATGAAGAATCAGTGAATCTCGCGAGTGTCTCGCTGGAAACTAGCCCGCGAAAAAGCCATGTGAGAAGCATATGACTGGAAGCTGAAGAGTCGTGCCTGGCTGTAGTTTTCGCGAGTGTCTCACAGGTAAGGACTTCCCGCGAGATAGTCGCGAAACATTCTGCTTGGAGGATTTTCAAGTGTGACTTTCTTACCCTTCACCCATACTATATATACCCTCATTACCCACAAATGTATGAGAGGCTATTCAAAGAAAAAAAAAAACCTTAGATAGGTTTTCTACAACACACACCCATCTTTTAAAGAGAGAGCTACTTATCCTCAGTGAGAAATCATTGTAGCATCTTCTCCATCTCTTTCCCATTGTCATACCTTGAGAGGAGATTTGAACCCAAACACAACCCACACTTATTCAGAGTGTTAAGAGTGTTTTGGAGCTGATGGGAAGCATTAGAAGAAGCCAAGGATGGCAGATGCAACATGGAGTTTGTTGTGGAATCCGGAGAACTAGACAAGCCACGGTACTGAGAAGCCTTGTTGGAGTAGGAGTTTGGAGGGCTTAGGTACATCGGGTAGATTAGGCTTGGAGGGTTTCTTGCTAATCCATGTATCTCAACTGATTGTCTAGTGGATTGATTTCCGCTTGGAGGGCGACGGAGAGGTTTTTCGTCGAGTTCTTCGGTTTCCTCTTCGATAACACATTGGTGTGTTATCTTGTGTTTGCATCTTTCTTTCATACTCTTTTACATTCCATTTTACTGCTGTGTTGCTTTAATTATGGATTAGAGTAGCTTGTTTATTCATCCGCTCGCTTTTACACTATTTTGCACTTAGTAGTAAGTTTGTGTAAAATCAATCGAGCCGTAACTTTTTATTGGGGGTCTAAACAGCTCTTGTGTTTTCAACACATTTTCGAGCTTTCAATTGGTATCAGAGCGGGTACACTTGTTTTGGTTTCATTACCTAAGTGTGATCCTTGACTCCTTGTGTGTTTTGCCATGGATAATGCTTTGTATGCTTCTATGGATATTGTTGATTGTAACATGCCATGTGTTTGTGAAAATGCCTCTATGAGTGTTTATCATCATGATTGTGATGACATGTTACTTGAATCATTAGGTGTTGTTGATATTCCAAATGACAAACTCTTGAAGAAAAAGGCTAAGAAGTTTCAAAAGAGTTTGAGCAAGTTATTTTGTGAAAATGATGATTTGATTGCTAAGCTCAATGAATCCAACAAATTGGTTGAGAAATATAAAAAACTTGCTGAAAATTCTCTTGAAACGATAAAAGAGTTTGAATGTTTGAATATGGACTTGGATGCTAAACTTGTTTTGTCTAAAAAACTTGTTGATGATCTTAAATCTGAAAAATGAATCTCTTAAGATGCATGTCAAGTGTTTGATTGCTGAACCTACTATTAAAAATGATGAAAATATTTTTTGCAATCATGTTGTGGTACCCGATGTTGTGTCTATTGTGTGTTCTACCTCGAAGGACAAATCGGTGTACATTCCTCTACACAAAAGAAACCAAAAAGTGGAAAGAAAAGCTCTTAAACCTAAGCATTTGTTTAGGTCTCAACCTAAGGCTTTAGATGGATCTAAATTTGTTCCAACTTGTCACTATTGTGATGTGATTGGTCATATAAGACCTCAATGTCATAAGGTGAAAAGGAAACAAACTCATGTTGCTAGATCCCTTCCCAAAAGGCCTAGTGGACCTAAACACATTGTTTGTCACCATTGTGGTGCCCTTGGTCATCTTAGACCTCATTGCTCTAAGTTTCAAGTTTTAAAAGAATCAAAAGAAAAGAGAAACTTGAGCTTCTTGAAAGTTGTGCTAAAAAGAGTAAACAGAATTTGAGTGAAAATAGTATGTTGTTAAAGAAAGTGTTTAATGCTCTTAACTCCTTGTCATGTGCATTTCCGGTTCTCATTCTTCCAACTCTCATCTCACTTCTCATGAGACACTCATTCCAAACAATCATTCCGTTTAGATGAGAAAGGGTTCCTATGATTGAGCTTTTGCTCTTTTGGTCCTTAATCTAATTCTTTCGATCTTTGGAGGACCCTTCATATATTAAATGCTTCATTGTCATGCATTTGTGCATCATGCATCTCTTCATATGCATTGTTTTGTTTTTGTTTTTGATCTTACTTTTATGTCTTTGTTTTGTGTGTGTAAAAATCTAAAACCACATAAAAAGTAAAAAATTCAAAAAGTTTGATCGTATATGTTTGAGCACATATCTCATGTGAGTTTGGCCTAGTACCTTCATACTAATGGCGTAGTGTATTTACGAGCTTAGCTTGTTATGTATGCACATTTATCTTTGTGGGAGAAATCTTGAAAACTATGTGTGATTCTTGTAAATAGATCTTCAAGCTTGTTATAAATGATTGGTCAATAATCTTGTTGGTCTTGATACTTGCATAGACTTGTGCCTATATATCTTCCCACTTTTCTTTTATGTTTTTGCTTAAAGAGCTCAACAAATGTAAATCTCCAAATGAAAAGAGATATTGAGCTGCAAAAGTCTGTCGCACATACTAGTATTTGACTAGAAAAAAGGGAAAGCGACTTTTGTTTTGAAATGTATGGTGCTCAAAAATGCCAAAGGCTAATTCTCTATATTGAAATATCAAAAATTTCAAGCACCGATCTCAAAAAGAGATGTATTATCCAAAATGGATCAAATGTTATGATTTATGCAGAAACCAAATGAAAAGCTTCTAAGTTTTGTAATCATTTTCTTATGGGAGGTCGTATATGTTTATTTCTATAATTGAGATAAACCACTTGATTTAGTACCAGTTGTGTATGATTTGATTGAATTGATCATTGAATCTTTACTCTAGACTAAGAACTATTCCACACTTGATCCACACACACAACACACAAGTTTAATGTTCAATGAATGTCTATTTCATTTGTGTGTTTGTACATGTTCAAATGTGATGTGTGTGTGCTCAATCATATGTGGTTCAAACCAAAAAGATTTTTGTTCTTTTTGTTTGCTTTTGGAAGTGATTTATATCACCCATGTTTTTCAAAGTTTTTCAAGTTGTTTTTGTGTGAAAACCATGTTTTCTGGGTATTTTCGTGACCCATTTCATGTGTATGCTCAACTGGGAGTTAAATAGTCCAATTCTCAAGTTTTTCAGCTTTGGACAGAGAGTTTTGCGACTGTTTCACAACTATTTCACGAGTAAGGCTTACCAGCGAGATACCAGCAAAATTTCATGAGTAACTTCGTGAGTAAGCTTCTCGTAAAAATTTTCAGATCAGCTTTTTAAAAGGTATTTCGTGGGTCTTTTGTTTTAAACTTCTCCCATGTTCTCCCAAACCCCTGTTTTAATGCTTCAACATCTAAACCCAACTAATTTCAAGTGTTTTACATTCCATAAACATCTCTAAGGTAATCTTTAACTCTTTTTCATTGATTTTGATCCTTAGATTATGTTTAGGGGGTTTTATGTTCATAGTTGGGATTTTTTTAAATGGGAGTTGGAAAACTTATTTTTTTGTCAATCTTTTTTATTAGGCTTTGTTTAAAATGATGATTTGCTTTGGATGTTGGCCCCTTGTGGCAAAAATAACATGTATTTAGGCAAGATTTTTATATATTCTTGCATTGTTTATCATATATGTGTAGTGTGTGCACTCTAAGTGTTTGATAAAATGCCCAAATGGCATTTTCTCGCTGTTTTGGACTCCGATGAGTACCAAATTTTTGGGATCACCATAATTATTCATGTTTATCATGTTTTGATCATTGGTGGCATGTTTTATACATTTTGCCCCGTGAGTGCTTATTCATGCATTGATCATGTATCTCACATGCATATTAGATGCACCTTTGCTACACACACTCTAACACTTGACATATTTTGCATTCACTCATGATAGTTAAGTCTTTTTATACCTTTTAGCACATATAACATGTTCTTTGTGTCTATGTCATGCCTAGATCTATATCATGCTCCATCATCCTTAACATGTCATGTTCTTTATGCTTTGTAGCATTTTTTATGTTTTTGTCTTTCGTTTGAGCTTCATTTTCTCATTCATCTTGCACCCCTCATGCATCATCTTTTATCCCTGTTCATATCTTCTTTTTTTCCCTCCTTCCTCTTGATTCATTTGTCTATTCATGACAAAAAGGGGAAGAGTATCGTCATTTCTATATGACTTATGTGCACACTCTTAGGGGGAGAAATTCTACCTTGTGCACATTCGTAGGGGGAGAAAGCCATAGGGGAGATGCATATACCAAGGGGGAAAAGACATCTTTTTTTAGAAAACCTCGTTTTGTTTTATGCTTGTTTTCTCGTTGATTTATGGTGCTTTGATATGCTTTGTTGCTTTCATCTCATCGTGCTTATGTGTTGGACATGCTTTTATCCTTATGCTATTGTGCTTTATTGATTGCATGTTCGGATGATTACTTGCTTTGCTATGTGATCATTCTAGTCATTTTAATTTGACTGGTTTATGTTTGATCAAGTTTCTCATATGTTTCATAACATGTTTACTTGATTGCATTTTACTTGTTACATTATACTTGTCTTTTTATCACTTAATTTACCTTGAGGGTCTAATGCGTTTTGTGCAAGTGTTTCAGGTTACAGGTATTTTGTTCCAAGTGCATCACAGCTTCTAGATTTAGGTGTGAGTGAGTTTTGTCATTGTTCCCAAACTCACGTTTAAGTCTAGAGTCTGTTATAGGGTATTTTGTCACGGAATAGCCAAAGTGGGAGATTGTAAAGTTGTGATTTACAACTATGTTTTATGTTGGCTTTATTCCATGACAAAAAGTGTTGTAATTGCTTTAATTTATTTCCTTATATTTTGTAGGATTTTATTGTATTGGGTTTAATATTAAGTTGGTGAAGACTCAAGCTTAAATGAAGAATCAGTGGATCTCGTGAGTGTCTTGCTGAAAGCTAACCCGCGAAAGAGCCATGTGAGAAGCACATGACTAAAAACTGAAGAGTCATGCCAGGCTGTAGTTTTCGCAAGTGTCTCGCAGATAAGGCCTTCCCATGAGATAGTCGCGAAACATTCTGCCTGAAAGATTTTCAAGTGTGACTTTCTTACCCTTCACCCATACTACAATACCCTCATTACCCACAAATGTATGAGAGGCTATTCAGAGAAAAAAAAAACCCTAGATAGATTTTCTACAACACACACACCCATCTTTTAGAGAGAGAGCTACTCATCCTTAGTGAGAAATCATTGTAGCATCTTCTCCATCCCTCTCCCATTGTCATACCTTGAGAGGAGATTTGTACCCAAACACAACCCACACCTATTCAGAGTGTTTTGGAGCTACTGGGAAGTATTAGAAGAAGCCAAAGATGGCAGATGCAACATAGAGCTTGTAGTGGGATCCGGAGAACTAGACAAGACATAGTTTCGAGAAGCCTTGTTGGAGTAGGAGTTTGGAGGGCTTAGGTACATCGAGTAGATTAGGCTTGGAGGGTCTCTTGCTAACCCATGTAACCCAACTGATTGTCTAGTGGATCGATTTCCACTTGGAGGGCGGCGGAGAGGTTTTTCGCCAAGTGCTTCGGTTTCCTCTTCGATAACACATCGGCATGTTATTTTGTGTTTGCATCTTTTTTCTCTACTCTTTTACATTCCATTTTACTGCTGTGTTGCTTTGATTATGGATTAGATTAGCTTGTTTGTTCATCCGCTCGCTCTTACACTATTCCGCACTTAGTATTAAGTTTGTGTGAAATCAATCAAGCTGTAACTTTTTATTGGGGGTCTAAACAGCTTTTGTGTTTTCAACACATTTTCGAGCTTTCAACTTAAATGATGAAATCATGTAAATGCTTCAAAGACAATTAAGACGTATATTATATGGTTGCATGATAGCCATGAAAGAAGGACATTTAGGCTTGAACTCTCTAGTTCCAATTTATAATTCTTGCTCGATGGATTTTGTATCTCTGTGAAAGTCGGATCAAATATAAGAACATGGAAGTTTGAATTTCTTTCATATCCAAAGACTAGAAGGTGACCAGAACTAATTGAATGGTATTCCATGAATTCTTGCCAACAGTCATTAAACCAATTTTTTTCGTCTGCTTTCTCCAATCCTACTTTCCAAATACCACCATAAGGAAGAGTGAGTGTAGGCTGTAGTGACAGTAGCGGGCAACCCATCTCAAAATTCTCTCAAACTTTTGAAGGATTCTCTGCGCGCAGCCACCAAATTAAGTTATATATATTTCTCAATTACAGCATAAAATGAAATTAAAAAAAAAAAAAATGATCGAGGTCATTTTGGGAGTTATCATATAATATTATAGTACATTAATACGAGAAAATTCAAGTATTATACGATTATGCTATGAATGATATATAGTACGAGAAAATTGAAAGAGATATAACCAAAAAAAAAAAAATTGAAATTAAACAAGCTAGCAAGAGAGAATTGTAAGAGTAAAGAGTTGAAATAGAAGAATAAGTTTAATTTGAAGGGGAAATAAAAGGGTAGTGGAGTGGAGGATACATTACCAGTTTCATTTCTTTAATGGCGGAGGGGAGAACTACCTTGAAGAAGTGTAAGGATGATGTAGTCATCGTCGACATACGGCGAATCCTTGATGATGATGAATGAATCACGAATTTGATCAGTAGCGTTGAATGGGACCATAGCCAATGGGCTTGATGAGATTAAAGTGGTTAAATTCGGGAAGAAGATAATTAATTAGTTAGAGAGAGAGAGAGAGAGAGAGAGCAGCTTCGTCATTGTCAGCTACCAAAAATATTGTTATCTGTCTATCTGTTTGAGATCAGTTTATTTTGTTGAAATTGAAAATTTTTTTGTTGAAAATACTGTAAATAAGAGTAAAAATTAACTGAAATAATATAGTAGAACTCATAAATAATAGAAAAAATAAACTAAATAGTAAAATAAAATAACTTTTTAATTTTTGCTAAACACATCCTATATCTCATATGAATCTCTACACTGCCTGTTAAGTGAAGTAAAAGTCTTCGTTGGATTTCAAAAAAAAAAAAAAAAAGAAGTCTTCGTTGGTTTTAGCTAGGCTGTGACATAAGCCTTTGCAGTACTGGCCTAGACTGACCGTTTTTAAATACCAAACAATAAAATACAATTTCACTTCTCTGACCAAAATATTAAAAGAATATGTTATATGGATTAATAAACTTTGAAATTATGACTTTATATCACAATTATATAAACTAGTCACTAACTCATGGGATACACAAAAAGACTATTGAATATATAACATGTATCCTAATATATAATATTATATGATACATGAGGAAGAAATATAGTTCATTGAACAAACATCCCAAAAATAAAAAAATCTATAATTAAATAGACAATCAAATTATTTTAGTAATACAAAACTATTCACTCACTGAAAACCAATTTGAAAACCTTTTTCAAAACCCAAGCCGCCTTCTTTTATTTAGAATTTCAGTAACCAACAACCTGACCAATATCACCCTCATTCAAAGAGTTGTTTTCATATAACATATTCTTTTAATATTTTGGTGAGAGAAGTGAAATTGGGAGGGTATGACTTTGGACAACTTAAGGGGCCATTTGGTATGAGATTTTGAGTAACAATTTTTAGTTTTTAAACAACATTATACGTATTTTCACGGACTTTTTCACTCACATGTATTTTCAAAAAATACAAAAAAAAATACAAACAACGTTACTAGAACAACGTTACCAAATAGACCCTAAATATCAAGAATCATACAAGAGAGAGTGACATTGTTAGGAATAGAAGTTGCTTATCAACAATGGCTTGAAAGCTAGGAGAGCGAGGAATAGAAGTTGAGTGTTATTTTGTTATGAGAGTTTATTAAAATAAGATAATACAGTATAGTACATTAAAGGCTTCATCATCCTCTGCAATTTAGAACATGCAAATCATGAGTGGACCTTATTGTGAAGGTCAGCATTAACAACCTAAAAGTATATTAAAAAAAAAAAATTAGACCCTTTGAGTGGTAATTTTAACTCTAGTAGAATAACCTACTTGTAATTTTACAAAATTGATTCCTAGAAGACATCATGGTTTGCTACAAAAAGAGACCAAAATATTGATTATAAAGCACTAAAATTTGATCTATGTTTGCCAAGGTCTTAAAGGAGACAGGAAGTTAAAATACTGATCTAGTTTTGGCTGCCATAGTCACTAAAATAAAAAAGAGAACCATGTGAAAGAGTTGTGATGTTTTCAAAAGATTTTGTCAGTCTACTCTTAAAATTTAAATCTTAAGAGCTAAAAAAAATCAAATTATTGTAGGAATATTATTTGTTGAACTATTGAGTTGCAAACTTGATAGTATTGAAAGTGCTAAGATCATCCCCATCTTTATAGAAGCTCTATGTTAAAAGAATGAAAGAATAACCTTCTCTAAAGGGCATTTTAAGCACTCAAAAGATTCATTATCTTGTGAAAATTCAAAAGACCTTTGAACATTAAATTAGAGCATTTGATGTCTTGTCCTCAACTTCAAAGTTATCAACATAGTAGACACTGTTTCCAATACCTGTAAGAAGCAGCAAAATTAAAATTAATGTCAAACTTTGAGGCATAAATGTGAATAAATTAATAATAACAAAGGAACACATTTGTACATTATACCAATTTCTACAAAAGTATATTAGTCATAGTTTGAAACTTAATTTGGAGTATATTAACCAAAGGATTGTAGTGTCTTATGAATAAGGACTATCCTAACCATAAATATAAAATCCCATCTAATTGCTTCAAGTCCTCAACAACAAACATACAATTGCAAAAAATGAATTTTTCATAAACATTACAATAATTACAAACAACTTAGAACTCCATTGTCCTCTTATTGTTCATCAAGCTTTAGCACTCTTAAAAGTATAGAGATAATTGAACACTCCCACAAAATAATAACATTAATACAAAAACAAATCATGATTTTTTGTTTTTTTTTTAAATTACCTGAAGAGTTTGTGTGCTTCTAAAAGAAACAAAATGCTTCAATAATCAATCAAGGTCCATAATTCTAAATTTAAAAAAAAAAAAAAAAAAAAAAAGAGTAAATGGTAGTACTTGAGTTGTAAGAAAGGTCTCAACCTTCATCAGCATTTCACTGGGGAGCATTACTTTACTCCTACTAAGACCACCCTCCTTATCTCCCTTACAACTGATAACTCTCCAAATATAAGAATTCTAGAATCAAACAAAATATCATTCAGGAATTTTATCAAATAGATTGTGTATATAAAATTATTTTTTAAAGAAGAGTGCATATAAAATTAAGTTGTTCTATTGCCTTCTATTCATGAAAATCATAAAACATAATTAGTAAAAAGATGTTAGAAATGAGATAAAGTAAGGGTTTTCTTTTTTTTTAATAGTAAAAATAAAGTAACCTTTTAAAGTTTGAAAATGGAAACCGATGGCTATGCCTTCTTCTGCTTTGCTTCTGCCTCTTTATTTCAACATTGCAAGTGAAGACTATGGATAGTTGGTTCAGTTGCACACTCTACTGTCTCTGCATATTTGTAAATATAATTTGCAGACATATAAATGTTGAACTTTTAGTATATTTATAAATGTTCTATGTATTAAACTTTCCAAACAGAACAACAGAATAAAAGTGAGTGATGGTTCAATATTTAATGGTTTGAAAGTATATTTACATTTTTGGTGGGCAACCACTATGTCCTTGCATTTAGTTAAATACAACTTCAAATGCCTGACCCTCTGCAAAGCAGAATAGGATCCAGTAGCAAAGCTTTTGCAATGGCACATTGTCCCTATGTAATGGCACTAATCTTGGCTTTGCATGCTAACCCACCATTCAACTAACCTATAAAAACAACTACATTAAAAAACTCACAACCCAAATTCAATACCGAGGCTTAAAAAGATAATACTTTTTTTTTCTTTTTTAAGTCCCAAATGTAATTCATAGGAATTGGCCAAAATTTTTTATTTTTAGGGATCATGAGAAGTGCTTTAGCAGTGTTAGAGACTTGTCTAAATTATAGAAAAGAAAGACAAAAGCAATGAAGTTTACAAATTCGTGGGTGCATATCGCACTCTTAAAATCCAAATTGACTTTAGAAATCAGTATTAGTCAAACTAAAAGCCAATTGACAAAAAATATTAAATTAAAACTGTAATAGAATCTAAAACTGAATAAAAGTTAAAACGAAAAGGACATGAACTTGTATAGAAGAGGCTGAAGGTTTGAAAAACAAAGGGCGCGCGCGGGGGGTGTTTAGTGGAGATAAAGAAGGCTAGCGTTTTGGGTAGCCAAATAATTATTCAACCAAATAGACGAGTAAGCTAAGCTAAATAGGATATGCTAAGAAAAACCTAAATAGCAAAATAAAGCAGAACTTGAAGATAAAGCAAAACCTATAAGATTGTTGTTAGATTTTGAGGCTCTTCAATACTATCTCCACTACAAAACCCATCCATATTCACAATATTTTCTTACAAAACCTGTAGAATTTGATTTTCTATTAGTGTTTCCTTGACTTCAACAAAAAATGAAAGTTTGAATAGCATTGAAAACACTATGAACGTTTAGACCCCCAATTACAAATTATCAATTCAAGCTTATTATCAAACAATTAATGTGCGGAACATGAACATAAGCCAAACATAGAATTGATAAACAATCTTAGCCAATTATAATCACATCCACAACAGAAAATAAAAGGCAAAGATAAAGGGAAGAGAGATGCAAACACAAGGACAACACGCGATGTGTTATCGAAGAGGAAACCAAAGCCCTTGGTGTAAAACCTCTCTGCCGCCCTTTAAGCGGTCAATAATCTACTAGAAAATGTAGTTGGGATACATGAATAGCAATAGACCCTCCAAGCCTAATCTACCCAGGTACCTAAGCCCTCCAAGCTTCTTGCTCCAACGAGGTTGCGCCGAACCTTTTTCTTCTCTAGCTTATCGGATTCCGCTATAGCCCATAGCATTAACCAATAACCATTGGTCCCTTCCAAACTGCTTCCCTTAGCACCAAAATACCTTCTCACGGACGTGGGTGTGGTGAGAAAAGGATTCGGTCAATAACCTCTCAAGGATGTATCAATGGAGAGGAAGAGAGAATAGGAATTTGAGGAGTCTCTTAGTGAAGATTGGGGATGAGGCAATCTTGTTTTTCTCTAGGGTTTCTCTCTCAAAATTCTCTCTGAAAGCTCTCTACATTTTGTGGGTATAAGGGTCTATATACAGTGGTGTTTGTTTGGAATACGAAGAGACAGTTTTTCCGAAACAAGGTAAGTTGGCGGCTTGGCCTTGCAACTGGTCTGAGTCGCGAGTTCAAGCCGCGAGATAACGGCCTGGCCAGCCTGGAACTTTTGTCCTGTAGTGCGACAGCTGGTGTGACCCTTCACCTCCCCGCATGCTTCTCACGTGTGCTGTAGTTTGGCGGCTTGCCAGTCGCAAGTCAACCACAAGTCCCTACTTCTTTGCACAATCTTGAGCATTTTTTTACACTCTCTCACACACTTCCCTTACATGAATCCCACCTAAATACAGGGTTACTAAGTGCTAAATTACAAGCAAATTGGCACGGAATAAAGCCAACAAGATGGTTGATAAAATTCAACCTTACAAAAAAGAATAGAGGAAAAAAGGGTTAGGAATTGAAATATCTAAATTGATAGAAAACCTAATTGAAGACAATAGGAAAAGAGATTAGTCATTGATTAATTGAGAAATACCCAGAGAGAATTTGAGCTTGGGTCTACGTTTGAGAGAAGGTAGATAACAAAAATAACTCTTCAGAATGACCCAAGAAAGAAAAATCATTTATATAGTTAGCCTTCAACAGCCTTAAACTTAATATCAAGTGGGTCATTACAGTGACCCAAGAAAGAAAACTCTTTTATATAGTTAGCCTTTCAATAGCCTTATGCTTGAGAGAAAGGGGAGAGATTGTATGGCAATTCGCACTGAGAGGGCTTTCTTGGGTCTTTGTTGGTTCTTTAGTCTGAAAAAACTATTGAAATAGAAAATAGGTTTGTCTTGTGGCTTGACTTTGGCAATACAAAGTCAGTGGCTTTGTTTTAATGGCTTAGGAAACCGATTGGTCTAGAATTCGTCCAAGACAAGTTTACTGTTTCCTAATCCAAATTATCAAGTTTACTGTTTCCTACTTAACCTAGGCGACTTAATGTATTATATATATATATATATATATATTAAACTTGTTGCATATCAACTAGAAATCATGAATTCAAATTAAATTATCATTTAGTTTCTTTTAGAGATATGTGTAATACAATTTTTGTATAATAAGCCTAACTATATTATATATATATTTGACTTATCCTTTAATTTGTTACATTTGTAGATGGTGTAGATACCTACTTAATTAATACTTGTTTCTATTTCCTATATAGGTCCAAGAAAGACTGGCCTTACCTTCGTTCTAATTAAGTATTGAGTAATTCTAGAAAAATAAATTCACAATTTTTACAATCTATTGATGTGATAAGTTGTAATTAGTATTGTTAAGGGTGTTTTTACACTCCTTGTATCTTAGACACGTGTCTTGATGTTATTACACAATGCCTAGTCTAGGTTTTTTCTAAGAAGGAAGTTGGATCTGACACTCCTATGTAATGGACTCCAAAGTCCCATTTTGCCGCTACCAGTTTGTGCATAAACATTGATTCCAGAGTCCAAGGGATGACGTTGCAAACTGGGCTTATTCTCTATTTCTATTGCGGAAGGAACATTTCTTCAATTTCTGCCACAAAACTGACTTTGCTTAACTTTTTGTTGTAGAGTAAAATTTTCTACACTTTTCTGCAACAGGGTGACTATTCTCCATTTTCTTCTGCAAAAATATTTCTCCACTTTTTACACATAAATTCTAAAACCCAAAGAAAATACCCATCAAGCAAATGTTAGTTTACATGGGTTAGCGTATTCTCAAATATTTACATACATATATTCGTATATATACTTATACGTATTCACATACAAATATATAAAATATATTCTGTAGAATATGAACTATAATGTGTGTGTGTATATATATATATATATGCATGGCAAAATTAGTTAAAGCTAAACACACTAATACATGTGCCAACAAAGAATACTTGAGATTTCTGCTAGCATAATCATGAATTAAAAGAAAGGTGTTCTCAACAGGATAATGACTAAGAGAGCTCAACTCCAACTCACACAACCTTGTTACCCAATTAGGCTACAAGGTTGAGTGGTTTAGAATGTGAGTTAGAGAAGTCATCCTTTAGAGATTGCAAAGAGTGTACTTTGGTGTTTTCTGAGGGAGGGAAAGAATTCCTAGTGATGCATGTTAATTCTGCCGTGTATTCTCTACCTTCTTTCTTCTCTCAAGTATCACGTTCTTTCTCCTTTCTCTCTTCTTTCCTTTTTAACTCACTATTCAGATTTCATTCATATGTTTTCCTTGATTTCTATGCTATTCTTCCTACCATTCTTGTTATAGTTGCTTCCATATTCATGGGTATTGTTCCTTTTATACCCTAGATCAAGCTTAGGTGATTTTCCTTCTTTACCTTTATTTTCACCAACCATTTTGTCTATCGTGAGCATTCAGCCAACACCTACAACGTACCATTCTGGCTGTGTGTAAAAGGGGTCAATTCCACTACCTTCTAGCCGCTATCAATGGGTTCAATCCCACTACCTTGGCTTTGCGACAAACTTCTTTGTCTTTTTGGGTAAAGGTGAACTGGCCACAACAACATTGCCTCTCTCTCTCTCTCTCTCTCTCTCTCTCTCTCTCAATAATTCTCTTTGTCTTCATTCTCTAGCATGCATCAGATGGCTCCCACTTACCTTCTTCCCATTTTTGGTAAAGATACTTTCCCTGCAAAGTATATTCCCGAAAGTGGTTTCGACGAGTTACCAAATCTAGGTCCTTTCCCCCCTCCACCAAACCACACTATCTACACCTCATTGGTCATGAGCCTTACTCCTTTGCATGGCTAGGATGCAGAAGGACAAAGCCCAGACCTTACCTTACTCACCTGCCTTACCACTTTTGTCTTTTCTCGGATTTTGTTTTCTATCACCTTCAAGTGTTTTCTACCGCTGCTTCTTTCGCTTTATTTCATCATGTCTCTTCCTAGAGATAAGTTTACCCTCTCTTCTTCTTTCATAAAGATGTTATGGGCTTTATGGGCTTGCTGCCCTTCAATGGGTCAAAAGGGTCTTGGGCCCAATTTGCTTTAATTTGCCATAGTCATTCTACAAAAAAATCAGTATTCTGCAAGAAATATGTATTCTGTAGAAGATTTTTATTCTACTACAGATTACTTTCCCTTGCATTTCTTTCTCAGCCCAGGCATATGTATAGGTTTTCACTTCTTTTTTGTTTCTTTGATCTCCTTGGTGGGTCTTTGGGCCTTGCTTTTTATTGGGCTTTCCTTCTCATGGGCTTTTGGGTCTGAGTTTACAAAAATGGGCATCAACATTCAACCCTTTAAGCATGTGGGTTGTTTTACAACTCACATGCGAATGCTTATCTTCTTTTCTTCGCGGGAGTTCTTTTTGAGTTTTTACCTTTCTTAGGCAAATCTTTTTCTTTCCTTTTGCAAATTTGAGATCATCTAAGGGTAGACAAAAAGTTGCTCTTCATGAGGGTGGTGGTTTTGTTGCTGCTACCCAAAGCGAGTTTGCTGAAGGCTTTGCCTCCTTTTTTAGCGTGATGGTTTCTACTGATCGTCTGCATGTCATTCTGCAAGAAGCAATTTCAGGATTGCCTACGCTTACTTCAGGAGGAAGATAGTGTCTGCCGCTAACTCTATTAGTGTTGATATTGAAAGTTCACAAAAGGAACACTTTCTTTCTGCCACATCTGCCCAAAATGACTTTCAAGATGCTTCTCTCATCAATGACTTCATTTGATTTGGGTTGCGCTATTGAAAGCTGTGTCTGGGCCTTTGCTTACATCTTCTTTTCTTCTTCTCTTCACACGTACTCATCTTCTTCTTTATAAGGAAATCAATTCTTTCACCACTTCTTTTCTGTAGAAACTGTTATTGGAATTCTTTGCTAATTCTTTTTTCATTCAAGAGGTTTGCCACCCAATTCAATGAATATTATGCAGAAGACCACTCTTAGTCTTTTTATATTTCCAACCTTATTCAAAAGGATTATTAGCTCATGAGATCATTCTTGATCTCCTTTATTACTTCCATCCCGTATTCAAAGGGAATATTTGTCCCATTCAAGGGCTTTCTCTACAAAAGACCATTCTCAGTCTTTTTATTTTTATTTATTTTTTATTTTTTCACTTTTACCCTTACTCAAAGGGATTATTGTCCTATTCAACGGTCATTTTGCAATAGACCATTCTTGGTTTCTTTTTGTATTTCCATCCTCATTCAAAGGGATTATTAGCCCATTCAAGGGATTATTGCCCTATTCAAAGGCTATTTTGTGAAAGACCATTCTTAGCCTCTTTTTCTATTTCTTGCCTTATTCAAAGGGATTATCGATGATGATGATGTGCATATTTTTCTTTTCTTCATTATTTTATGTATTGTTACTTGGTTTTCTTTTTGAAAATTCCTTGTGATCTTGGACTTCTACAGTGATACTCATTTCTTTACGTCTGCGGCAATTTGTATACTTATTTCTTTACATTATCGCAGTAGCACGTACTCATTTCTTTACTTTTGCAGCAATATGCATGCTTGTTTCTTTGCACCTCTACTTTCTGTGGTAATACATAAATATTTCTTTGCTTCAGCAGGGATAAATACTCATTTTTCTACTTTTGCAGAATATGCATGCTTGTTTCTCTATGTCTGCAATGATGCAGACACTTTCTTGCCACTGGTTTCTCTACTTCTGCTGCAATACATGCACTCATTCCTCTGCATTTCCAATAATACACCTCTTACTTTCTTTCTGTAAGAGTAGCGTTTATTCTGCAGAATGTGAAGGTTGTAGTAGATTTTGCAGCAGAAGAATTAGGCTTGACTACTTCAACTAACTTTCCTTTTTCTTACACTTTCTTTCTTTCTTTCCACATGTATTTCTTAGTACCACATCTCTCTATTCTACCTCAAGTGGAGCTACTTTTGAGGATGGCCAAGAGACACAAATGTTGTGGAATTCTTCCTTGTTAGGTTCTTCTCTATTTTGCCATTCTACATTTTCTCATTTTCGTAGAATTTTCAACATTGGCTCTTTGGATTCTTCTTACTCTTGTTTCCTTTTCCATTTGCATTGCAAGCCATTTCTAATTTTGCCACGAATTCTGGTTTTGTCACAGAGATTTCAAAATTGATCTTTCTGCAGAGGTGACTGAGTCTGCCACTCATTTTAAGGCGCCTACAAATAGTGCCACTATAGATGTTTTCCCAAGGGGCAATGAGAATGCTTTCATAAGAAATCTTCACTTTCTTTTCATTCTAAACATTTTCTTTGCCATAGCTACTATATGTTCTTTTACGTTTGCTTTTTCTTCTCACAGCCACTGCTGGTGAGGATATCACTGCTTCTTTGATGAAAGCACATAGATGTTGTTGCAAACTAAATTTCTCTCAATTTTGTTGTAATCTTCCTAGATGAGTAGGATACACCAATCTCTTAGGAAGATTAAATTTTGCACAAGAAAAACTCCTTGAGATTACCGCATATCTTATTTCTCCCAATTCTTCTTTCTCATGTTGTTACGCTTGGCCAAGTATTCAATATGATTCCTTTGCTTTTTGATTCTCATGGGAGGTATTCCGTAATAGAATGTGTTGCTAGAGAAATGTTTGGACTTCATCGTTGATTTCCATCTTTTTAGTGAGTTCCTCTGTTACTTAGCTTTTCTGTGGAGCACTCTTAAAGCCTTAAAGTCTCACAATGAACGTTTACTTTCTGCTACAATGCTTGTTGGTTCACCTTTACATATGTTTCTGTTGGAGTACTTGTAGGCCTTCTATTCTTGCTTCCTTTCTTTGCTCCTTTGACATTTGCAGCAACAAGGGTGGTAGAATTTCTTCTCATGAATTCATAGTTGCATAGATTGTATGTTGTGTGAGAACTCAATTTCTAATTGCTAGTTGATGCTTCTACTAAAGATAGATGATGTTGCTGCTCTATCGCATACTAGAATGTCACTTGACCATGGTAGGTTACGACAAATTGCATGGGTGTTGCACTATGCCATATGTGGATGCAATGCTTTTTGGTGGGGGAGTACGCCTCAGCCAAGTGGACCAGGGCAGAGAAAAGAAATGGAGTCACCACCTAGTTTTGTGGCCTAGGAACCATGTATAGAGCGTCCTTACGTGGAAGGACTAATCTTACTACCAGAGTATGGGTTTGGAGTTTAGGTATGGCTTGAGAAGGTGTTAGGCACCCAAGACCGCCTAACCTATGGGTCGGCTTCCACTCATTGTGTCTTATGTCTTAATCTAATTAAAGGCATGTTCAACATCACATTCTAAACTCACACACACACTAACATACAACATGGCATTAATCATCCCAAAACCCTAGCATACATCGATCATGGTGACTCACATCAAGCCTAGCATGCATCTGTCGTACATATCATAGTATCTCATCCAAGGCAGCAAACAAACAAGGCATCCAAGGGCATAAACATAGACATGGCAACATCAAAGAATTGTAGGAGAGCATCAAGGAATTATCGGAGAGCATCAAGGAATTGTAGGAGAGCATTAAGAAATAAGAACACTAACATGTCCACCTAAACTCACATATCACATTCATCAAACCTAAATAAGATAATATTTAATCAAATGCATGTACATATGAATGCATGCCTTACCTCGCTGCATCCCAACACCTATGCAACAATTGTTGGACATGTGAATGCATGTTCATGATATATCAAAAATTAATTGAAAGAAAAACCCTAATCAAACATGTGGTGGATAAGTAAACAGAACAAATACTCAAAAGCATAAAAAGAGAACAAAACAGAGGCATATATATTATAAATGAAGTAAAGAAACAGTAGCATAAAGATGCAGATTAGGCTTTTTGGGCTTGAGTATGCATACACATACATAGAGCCTGCTTACTTGGCCCAGTTGTATGTGTACACATACTTCGAGTATGCATATGTATGCAAAACGCATGCGTACATATACACGCCTAAATCCTAACCTAGAAACAAGAAGAACAAAAACAGAGCAGAAACAAAAACTATTAAATCTAACAACCTAACATGCTTTAAAACATAAAACAGAGAAAACCTAAACTTAAAAAAAAACATGTTATTTCACAAATAAACCTAGAAAAACAAGAAATAAAATAAGAAAAGAAAGGAAAATTACTTAGAACATATACCTCACACACAAAGCTCTTTAGCTTGATTTTGACTGTTCCCGAACAGTCAAATCTATTCATAATCAAATACAAAAGTGATTAGTAATTTTAAAACTCGAAGATCAAGGCTAGAAAAAGCCCTAACTAGAAAATATTAACTTGAAGATGTTTTGTGAAAAATCCCTTTTTGATTCACTATTTCTAGTGAATCTTAGGTTTTCCCTTAGGGTTTTCTATGTGTTTTGAAAATGTACCATGTATGGCTCTTTATATTGAGAAAATAGGGGTTTGGAATGGTTCTCAGACGATGTGGGATTCATTCCAAACCTCAAATTTAATGCAAAAAACTTGCCTTTCATAGTTTCTGGAACCCTAGCATGCGTACGCATGCCTGTGCATGTGTATGCATGCATGAAGCTTACGTACGTAGATCTAGAGCATCCATACACATACGCGTGTCTACATATGCATGCCCTAGGGATTTCGTGGCCTTATTTTCTAAAAATAGATCTGTTTAGCTCATAAAAGAGTTATATTTTCCATAAAAACCTTCCTCAAGTCAATTTAAGTCTGATCTGGCCCTAAACCACCCTTGGGCTTTAGAATTTTACCATCATTAGGGAATGGAGGCCTAAGTTGTAAGGGGTACAAAATGTGGTGTCTACAGATGCTCCTTCTTTGATTCGTGAGCTCTGCTAACAAAACCAAAAGAGTAAGAGACAAAACATTTTTTTTTCGATGTATGGCTTAAGCCTAACCTACACACACGACACACGACACATATACATGGGGCAGGTACAACTCTGTAGAGTTACGTGGGATTCGTATGTCTGAATCCCCACCTTTGTTGCTCAGAAAATGAGCAACGATAGGTTCATTATCCCAGAACCTATTTTGCCAATTGCAAGCAAAAGGTGAGTGACTCACTATTCTAGAGTCACTAAAAAAGAAAAATAAACATGGCCAATGGCCGCAACCATCAACCAAACAAACAAGGTGCTCTTACTAGCTTAAAAGGATACATCTCTATGGTTTCCATCTTGGCTCTTGCCTCAAACTTCTCCGGGTGGCTTGCACCTCTTGTTTTCCATATCTATCTCTACCTATTCTGGTGAGGCTCTTGCCTTCGGGTGACCTTAGTCTCTATCTCTATCTCTACGTCTTCCATTGTGCATGCATATTCAATTCCCTCAAAATATGTGCACAAATTCTAGCTTGCATAGGGTTCGTGCTTGCATATTCAATTCCCAGAGGATATGTGCACAAGTTCTGTATTCTTTTCTTTTGACTGGTATGAGATCTATGCCTACATATTCAATTCTTGGAGGATATGTGCAAAAGTTCGGTATTCTTTTCTTCTAACTGGTATAAGATCTGTGGTTACATATTCAATTACCGAAGGATATGTGCATAAGTTCTGTGTTCTTTTTTTTTGCTGGTATAGGATTTGTGCCTTCATATTCAATTCCTAGAGGATATGTGCACAAATGGCCTTGGTGTTTTGACTTACGAGGAAGTCCTTGGTGAAAGATCCACTGGGGAGAATGACTTGTTGAGGAGTGTATTGGTGACCCATCGAGGAGCCTTCTTGATAGTTTTGAACTACGAGGAATTCTTTGGTGTGTGACCTACTTGGAAAATAAGTTTGCTGATGAGTGTGCTGGCGACCCATTGAGGAGCCTTCTTAATGGTTTTTGACCTACGAGGAAGCTTTTGATGGTATGTAGTCCACTGGGGATAAGATAACTCATTGAGGAGCTGATGGTTTTGACCTACGAGGAAGTCTTTAATGGGGTGTAGTTTGCTGGGGAAAATTTTCTTCTTCTCCTTCATGACTCACTAGGGGACTTGTTTTGATTCCACTCATGAGGGGGTTTTATCAACTCCATGGGGAAATTTTCTATGTAACTCTCGAGTGGGTTACCTTTGTGCCTCGGACCCACTGGGAAGTCCTTCCATGATATTATACTTTACTAGGGATTTGGTTGATGGTCTTAACTCACGGGGAAGTTTCCTTGGTGATCTCTGATCCATTGAGGGATGTTCTTAATGCTTTCAATCCACTAGGGAATGTTTTGGGAGTCCTTGTGTCTTTTACCCAACTGAGGGTATTTTTATTATTTTTGGGTGCATTCTTGAATTTTCTTTTGCAATCCTTTTTTGATAACCTTGTGTGTGGTGTTGTGCTCTAGCTCTTTTCTCATCTACTAAAGCCAACTGTTCATATCTTTCTTTCATCCAATCCTCTTATAGGACTTTGGTTTCTACCAACACTCTCAAGGATTGTATCTCCACTTCGATGGGAAGCACCACTTCACTCCTATAACCAAAGAGTAAGGGGTTGCCCTAGTCGATGCACGGATAGAGGTTCTATAACCCCATAAGGCAAATGGAAGTTTCTTGGCCGAATCCTTGTATGTCACTATCATCTGGGCTAGTATATTCTTGATGTTCTCATTAGCCACTTCTATGGCTCCATTAGCCTGTGGTCGGTAGGGTGAAGACTTGTGATACTCAATTTTGTACAACTACATGATCCTTTAAACTTCTCCCTCAAAGTGGGAGCCGTTGATTAAGATGATTTCTTGCGGTACTCCAAATCGACAAATGATGTTATTCTCTATGAATCAAGCCACATGCTTGGCTTTCAGCACAGAATAAGTGGCTTCCTCTACCTATTTAGTAAAATAGTCGATTGCCACTAGGATGTACTCATGTCCATTTGAAGCCTTATGGGCTATCTTTCCAATCACATTTATGTCCCAGATTGAGAAAGGCCATAGAGAGGTCATGCTGGATAGCTCACTAGGTGGCACGTGATTCAAGTTTGCATGTGTTTGGCAGTTGTGGAAACTCTTCACAAAATCTATACAGTCGGTTTCTATTGTATTCCAATAGTACGCCAACCTTAGAATCTTCTTTGCTAACGTTCCCCCATTCATGTGAGGAGCATAAACTCCTTGATTGACTTCTTCCATGACCATCTCGGCTTCTTCTTTCTTCAAGCAACGAAGGTGTATACCATCATAGGATCTCCTACAGAGCAAATCTCCAAATAGGATGTATTGTGTTGTAATCATCCTAATCACAAGACGTTCTTTCTTATCGGCACCGTCAGGATATGCCCTTAATTCTAGGAATTTCATGATGTCATAATACCAAAGGTCTCCTTCTTCCTCTACAGCCATGACTAAAGATTCCGTCTTCCCTTTGTGTACCAACTCATAACTTTGTTCAATCTCTAAAAGTCGTGTCCATTCCCTTGGGTATTTCAACCATGGAGGCTAAGGTAGCCAAGGCATCTGTAACTATTCATATCTTTCTTTCATCCAATCCGCTTATAAGACTTTGGTTTCTACCAATACTCTCAAGGATTGTATCTCCACTTCGATAGGAAGCACCACTTCACTCTTATAACCAAAGAGTAAGGGGTTGCCTTAGTTGATGCACGGATAGAGGTTCTATAACCCCATAAGGCAAATGGAAGTTTCTCGGCCCAATTCTTGTATGTCACTACCATCTGGGCTAGTATATTCTTGATGTTCTTATTGGCCACTTCTATGGCTCCATTATCCTGTGGTTGATAAGGTGAAGACTTGTGATACTCAATTTTGTATAACTCCATGATCCTTTAAACTTCCCCCTCAAAGTGGGAGCCATTGATTGAGATGATTTCTTGCGGTACTCCAAATCGACAAATGATGTTATTCTCTATGAATCAAGCCACATGCTTGGCTGTCAGCACAGATTAAGAGGCTTCCTCTACCTACTTAGTAAAATAGTCAATTGCCACTAGGATGTACTCGTGTCCATTTGAAGCCTTATGGGCTATCTTTCCAATCACATTTATGTCCCAGATTGAGAAAGGCCAAGGAGAGGTCATATTGTATAGCTCACTAGGTGGCACGTGATTCAAGTTTGCATGTGTTTGGCAGTTGGCAACTCTTCACAAAATCTATACAGTCGGTTTCTATTGTATTCCAATAGTACGCCAACCTTAGAATCTTCTTTGCTAACGTTCTCCCATTCATGTGAGGAGCATAAACTCCTTGATTGACTTCTTCCATGACCATCTCGGCTTCTTCTTTCTTCAAGCAACGAAGGTGTATACCATCATAGGATCTCCTACAGAGCAAATCTCCACATAGGATGTATTGTGTTGTAATCATCCTAATCACAAGACGTTCTTTCTTATCGGCACCGTCAGGATATGCCCTTAATTCTAGGAATTTCATGATGTCATAATACCAAAGGTCTCCTTCTTCCTCTATAGCCATGACTAAAGATTCCGTCTTCCCTTTGTGTACCAACTCATAACTTTGTTCAATCTCTGAAGGTCATGTCCTTACTCCCTTGGGTATTTCAACCATGGAGGCTAAGGTAGCCAAGGCATCTGCAAACTGATTCTAAGCACTAGGGATGATAATGTATTCAATTTTATCTAAGGTTTTGTTTAAATCCTCCAAATACTGCTAATAAGGTTTCAAGTGCTCTTCCTTCAGCTTCCCTAATTTCTATGCTTAAGCTATGACTAAAGTCGAATATTCGAAGACTTCTGCCTTTCTTACCCTTAACTCTCGAAAAGCTTCCATTCTAGCAATACAAGCCTCATATTCTACCATGTTTTTGGTTACCTCGAAGTTCAACTTGACTGCCAAAGGTACATGAGATCCATTGGGGGTGATCAAAAGTACTCCTATCCCATTCCCATATTGGTTTACGGCTCCATTGAAATACATCTTCCATGCCCTAGTTCAATACCCAAAATATCCTTATCTAGGAAATCCTCTCTACTATTCTCCCCTTCAATGCAGTTTTTAGCACCAAAATCTTACACGACGCTACTTTTGATAGTTTTTCCACATACTTTAAATCGAATTCTGCCAATAGACCTATTCGATGAAGAACTTCCTCCCGAAGGACCCACTCACACTAGACCTTTGCAAATCACCATCTAAAACATGGGTGCCAAGGTTTCAATGGTGCTTATTGATCATGGATCCGAATTAAATGTGTGCCATTTTAGGAAGGTTATGGGAACTTTCAAAATCGTTCTAGATGTAGAGACAATCATCCCCTCTCCTCTGACTGTTAAAGCATATGATAACACTTCAAGGAAGGTTATGGGAACTTTCAAGGCTCCTTATAAAATTGGTCCATTGGAAACGATTGTGGAATTCCATGTAATGGACATCACTCCTAACTATAACCTCCTCTTAGGGAGAGCATGGCTTCATCTTGTTAGGGCTATCTTTCCTACTCTACACCAAAAGATAAAGATCCCATGGAAAGAAGGAATTGCTATAGTACTTGGTGATGGTGAGATCCTAGCATCCGTCTGTGGACTCAAAGAGGGAGGAAATAAGTTTCAAATGAGTGGCTTTGAGTTTGAGAACATGGCTAATTATGGAAAGATGAGAAGTATACTACGGATTTACTCCCATATTGAAGTCATTAAGTGATTGTAATGATAAAGAATATGGGTTATATGCCTGGTTTGGGTCTTGGAAAGGAAGGAAGAAGGGTGGCTGAATTCCCTGACTTTAAGACTCAACTAACCAAAGAAGGTTTGGAATTCTTTGAATGCTATGACAAAATCAAAAAGAACCATGGTACCCTAAACGGGAACTTTGTGAAGGAAGAAGGAGACTCTTCTTTCTATGGCTTTCCCAAGCTTTATGTAGATAAGGAAGGAAATTGAATCTTGGCTGGGAGATATTCTTTGATGAGAAGCTCACTTTCAAGGAAAAACCTACTGTAGTGATTAAGGAAATTCAAGAAGGAGTCAACTAGGTGGACCACATAGATGCTAAAGTAATGGAGGCTATGCTGAAAGTGGAGGGGGACATGCTCCCCATCACCATTGAGGAGCCAAGTGATCCTTCTACCTTCATCATGACTGTTAATGGGTAACTTAGCAACTGGATTTGGGTTGGGTTTTCTAAGAACATGGGAAAGAAATTTTTTTAATGCAAGTTCAGATATATTTTTCAACATTTTCAATAAGATGAATTCTGATTTGGCTTATTTTGATATGTCCCATAATATTGAAATTATGCACTTAGATGATTCTAATGAATTTGAAAATGAAATTAATAAACAATTGGAAAAGAAAATTGAACTTGTCAAACTAGGTTTTGAAACTCTTAATTTGGGCAATGACAAGAATCCACGCTTAATTAAAATTGGTCAACCCTATATAAAAAAGAAAGAAAAGATCTCCAAGAACTACTCATAGAATTCTAGGAGGTGTTTGCATGGTCTTATGAAGATATGCTTGGAATTGAACCCGAGCTAGCCCAACACCACATTGATACCCATGCTCACATGGTGCCCATTAAGTAGAAGTTGAGGCATATGAGAACTGAGTGGCTCTTTAAAATCAAGGAAGAGGTCACAAAATAGTTAAAAGTAGGGTTCATCAAACCCGTGCACCAAGTTAAGTGGATAGCCATTGTTGTGCCTGTACCTAAAAATGATGGGAAAGTGAGGATGTGCGTAGATTTTAGAGACCTAAACAATGCTTGCCCTAGAGATGATTTTCCTCTTCCTTATATAGATGTCTTAGTTGATAATACAGCTGGTAGTGTAATAATGTCTTTCATGGATGGTTTCTTAGGATAAACTAAATTAAGATGGCTCCTAAGGACATGACTAAGACCACCTTCACTACAGAATGGGGGATTTATTGTTATATGGTAATGCTGCTTGGTCTTAAGAATGCAGGTGCAACTTACCAAAGAATGGCTACAGCCTTACTACATGACATGATGCACAATGAAGTTGAGGTATATGTTAATGATATTATAGTGAAATCCAAGGATAGAGAGGGGGGGGGGGGGGAGGGGGCACTTCACCAGCCTAAAGAAGTTTTTTGAAAGGATCAAGAAGTATAGACTAAGACTAAATCCATAGAAATGCACCTTTGGAGTAACTGCAGGGAAATTTCTAGGCTTCTTGGTAAGTAATAAAGGGATAGAGGTTAACCTATCAAAGATTAAAGTCATCTTGGACATGCCTCCACCCTAGAGTGAGAAAAAGATAAGAGGATTCTTAGGTTGGTTGTTGTACATCAATTGATTTATCACCAAGCCTACCTCCACTTGTGAGCCTATCTTCAAGCTTTTAAGGAAGAATGTACCCCATGCATGGAATGACGGGTGTCAAAAAGCCTTCAAGCTTATTAAAGAATATCTTCTCCATCCACCCATCTTAGTATCCCTGAAGCATGGAAAGCCAATACTACTCTATCTCTCGATCATAGAAAATGCGGTTGGGAGTATGCTTGCACAAGAGGGTGATGATAAGAATGGGAGAGTTGTGTACTACTTGAGCAAGAGGTTCCATGATTATGAGATTAGATACAGACCTATAGAAAAGTCATGTTTTTCTCTTATATGGGTTATGCAGAAACTGAGACACATCATCCTACCTTTCCAAATATGGATAGTATCCAAAATGGACCCATTTAAATATTTATTCGAAAAGCCCGCCTTAAGTGGAAGGTTATCAAGACGGTTGATCCTATTGGCAGAATTCGATTTGAAGTATGTAGCTAGAAAAACCATCAAAGGAAGCGTCATGTCAGACTTTTGTGAGGAGAGCCCCATAAAAGGAGAGGATGGTAGAGAGGATTTCCCAGATGAGGATATTTTGGACATCAAACTAGGGGCCTGGAGGATGTATTTCGATAGAGTTGTGAAGTGATATGGAAATGGGATAGTACTTTTGATCACCCCTAATGGATCTCACATACCTTTGGTAGTCAAGTTGAACTTCGAGGCAGCCAACGACTCGGCAGAATATGAGGCTTGTATTGCTGGAATAGAAGCTCTTCGAGAATTAGGAGTAAAAAAGGTAGAAGTCTTTGAAGGTTTGACCTTGGTCATAGCCTAAGCACAAAAGTGGTGGAAGGTGAAAGAAGAACACCTGAAACCTTATCGACAATATTTAAAGGATTTAACCAAAACCTCTTACAAGATTGAGTATACTGTCATCCCTAGATCTTAGAACCACTTTGCAAATGCTTTGGCTTCTCTAGCCTCAATGGTTGAAATACCTGAGGGAGTATGGACACGACCCTTAGAGATTGAGTAGAGCTATGAGCTGGTACATAAGAAGAAAGGAGGACCATCAGTCTTAGCTATAAAAGAGGAAAGAGTCCCTTGGTGTTGCGACATCATGAAATTCCTAGAATTAGGGATTTATCCTGACGGTGCTGATAAGAGAGGGCGTCATTTGGTTAGGATGATGGCAATGCAATACATTCTATGTAAAGGTCAGCTCTATAGGAGATCATATAATGGTATACACCTTCGTTGTCTAAAGAAAGAAAAAGCCGAAAGAGTCATGGAAGAAGTTCATCAAGGGATTTGTGGTCCTCACATGAATAGGAGAACGTTAGCAAATAGGATACTAAGGATGGGATACTATTAGAACACAATGGAAACTGATTGTATGGACTTTGTGAAGAGTTGCCATAACTGCCAAAATTTGCAAACTTGGACCGTGTACCACCTATTGAGCTGTATAGTATGACCTCTCCTTGGCCTTTCTCAATATGGGGCATAGATGTGATTGGAAGAATAGCCCCAAAGGCTTCAAACGGACATGAATACATCCTAGTGGCAATTGATTACTTCACCAAGTGGGTAGAGGTAGCCTCGTACTCTGTACTAAAAACTAAACATATGGCCAAATTCATAGAGAATAACATCATTTACCGGTTTGGCGTATCACAAGAAATCGTCTCAAACAATGGTTCCCATTTTGAGGGAGAGGTTCGAAGGATCATAGAGCTATACAACATTGAGCATCAAAAGTCTTCACCATACCGACCGCAGGCTAATGGAGCCATAGAAGCAGCCAACAAGAACGTCAAGAATATCCTAGCCAAGATGGTAGTAACATACAAGGATTGGGCCGAAAAGCTTCCATTTGCTTCATGGGGTTATAAAACTTCTATCAGTGCATCAACTGGGGCAACCTCTTACTCTTTGGTTTATGGGAATGAAGCGGTACTTCCCATTGAGGTGGAGATACAATCGTTGAGGGTACTGGTAGAAACCAAAGTTCTAGAAGAAGACTGGATGAAGATATGAACAGTTGGCTTTGATAGATGAGAAGAGAGTTAGAGCACAGTACCATGCATAAAGTTATCAAAAGAGGATCGCTAGAGCATTTAACAAAAAGGTGAAACCAAGAAACCTTAAGGAAGGAGATCTAGTCCTAAAGGTACTTAAAGATGATACTTTCGATCCAACAGGAAAGATGAAACCAAGATGGTCTAGGCCTTTTATTATCAAGAATATCATGTCAGAAGGTGCTATAAGAATTACAGATTTGGATAGAGAAGACATGCTTTGCCTAATCAACATGGATAGGCTCCAAAAGTATAACATTTGAAAAAAGAGAGAAAATGAAAGCTTGCTAGGTTGAACCTAGCAAGCTTTCTTTTTCTTTTGTTGGACTTGTTGTAAGCCTTCTCTTCCTTATGAATCAACCCCATGACAATGGATAACCAATCCTTGTACCTCGCAGTTAGATGGAGGAATTAAGGAAAGTGCATGTCCCTAGTTATCATCCTCCACGACCAAGTCTCACAAATTCTGCCCAAGATCATCTTAGTGAATGCCAAGGTATGGAAGGAACCATTGTCAATAGGAGTTCCTTGACAACCACCAAATTGCCTTGCAATGCAACATGCAGAGTAGTAAGAGCAACAACGAAGCCCAACCAAAGGAACACAGTTATCCTTGAAGTCACGATTAACCAGATCTATGATGAGCCACCATTCCATCACCCATTGGACACCTAAAGGGGAAAGACGCTTCAGGAATTCAGTGAACTCAATAGGATCCATCTCCTTATTTTGGGCTTACAATCACGATAATGCTTTGGCTGATATCGACTAGGAGAGATAATGGGAGGATAAAGCAACTGGAGCCTCTCATATAGCAATATCTGAAGGAGAGAAAAAAAGGAAAAAGCTTGAGTATTGAGTGGAAAAATGAGAGATAGAAACAAAAGAGAGAGACAAAGAGAAATAAATGTATATGCAAAGACGATATAAAGAGCCTCGAAGGGTTGAAAACCGAAAGGAAATCCATGCAAAAATTAGAGGAATCTCGCTAGGTTGAGAACCTAGGTAAAAATAGTGATCATACCTAAAAGAGGAGAGGACTCCTCGCAAAGAATGTTGCTTCCCTTGTACAAACGGCATCTAAGCCATTGAGAGTTTTAGCCAATATGATGATAATTTATCTTCCCCTCCCTAGATTGTTGACCACCTAAAGATTTCTTGGGTCTCATGCACCAAAAAGTACCTCGCAATGATGCAAAGACAAAAAACATTAAGATATTGAGAGCCTTCACCCCAGCCAAAAGGACATCATGTTGAGAAAAATACTTGAAAACCATGTGAACATTCAACTTATCAAGCGTGCACCATCTTTTGGCCATAGATAAAGGAACTGCCAAAAGTTGATGAGCTAAGTCAAAGAGATCTTCCTTAAGAGTGGGAAGAATAATAGGACCCAAGTCGGGCTCACCCATGATTGCACCAAATTCTTTAAGAGTGGGGCATAATTCCACGCCATTAAATTGGAAGACATTCGAGTATGAATCTAAAATTCAGTGGCAGCATGAAGAAAAGGTTTGTTCACTCTAATTTGGTGATAGAATGGGACGTAAGAGAGACCAAGAGGAGCGAAAATGTCTTTGAAATTGAAACTAAGTTTCTTAATCCATGCTGAAACCTCTAAAGGAGTGAGTTCTACCATTTGGAGACCTTACAAGGTGTTTCCTGGGCTGGGAGTATATTTTGTGAAGGTTTTATAGGCCTTCTACGGCTATTTTATACTAAGGAGAGTCGGATAGGGTTTCTCTGCCTGGCGGCATGGTTAAAGCTACGTGTGCACAGTTAACACCTGTGTGCGCATGCGCGCACATGCTTGTGCAAGCAGGCATATAGATATGATATCCTTTTCCTATTTGGAGTGTGGTTCCTCCACCAAGGCTTCCCTCATGATTCCTACAACCTAGAGGATTGCTCAAGACACAATCAAGCTTAGATTTTCAAGCATCAAAGACAAAAAGAAAAGGGAAAAGCAAGACAAAATAAAAAATTCCCATTAGTTGTAAAATAAGTACATATCCTAAATAAAAGCAGAAATGTAAAAGATGTTATTAAAATACAACCCAATGTCTCAAATAAAATCTAAAGTAAAGAGATACATGCAAGTAAAAAGAAAAAAAGGAAATAAAATAGGAAATATGATGTGTGTATGTGTCTGTGTCTGTCTGTCTGTCTCAAGGATCATCATCGATAATGCTTCTTCCTCGGCCGATAGCTCAGAGTTGTCTCAAGGTCATCACCATCATCATCATCATCATCCCCCCCGGTGGGCATACCCTTCAAGACCATAAATCTGCCTAGAATACTAGGTCACCTCTAGCTTAAGGTTCCTAGCAAGCCAAACAAGCTCCTTGCGCTCCTCCATAGCATGCTAAATTAAAAAAGAAGACAATTTTAGAATAAGTTTTGAGAGATGCAAGAAAAGAAAAGACAAGATAATGATGAAAGAGAGTTCACCGATAGTGTACCCTCCGAAAAGGGATAACCCATGACATTCGAGTTACGTCCCACAGGACGCTCCCAAGCAAAGCCATCAGTGCCATAAGCATAGACTGACCAAGGTAGATGAAGAGGGTTAACAGGACCGCTGGTAGCAACCTGACATAAGCATCACATTTGAGTATTATCATGTGCAGAAAATTTCAAGAGAAGAGAAAGGAAAGTGAAAAATAAAGAATACATACTCTCGCAAAGAGGGAGGGCATGAGACAAGTCTCGTTGAACTTGTAGCAGTCCAGGTGATCCACTAGCCGCTCGACATAGGGAATACCATTCCTCCACAGCTGGTACTTAGCATCAATCATGGAAAACTGGGCAAGCATAAACTGTGAAGGATTCATTGGAACACGTGATGTATCTGCACCCACCAACTGGCAATAAAACCTCTCAGCCAGGTAGAGGACCCTCTGACTAGCACCCTCCAAAGAAGTAATGATGGCAGCTACTTCCAAATTACAGTCCGCCACAAGAGGAACACCCGCCCAAGGGCTCTATAAAACCTACGACAACACATTGGGTTAGAAGGAGGACCCTAGGAAACATGCAAAAGAAAGCAATGAAAGAAAGTAGAATTTCTACTCACCTCTTCAAAAGAAATCTCATTGAAATGAGCCCTGATCAAAGGAAAGCTCCTTAGGTCCACCTCCACTCCACAAGTAATGAGGCCGTATTTTAAGGCCCAATGCAAAAAAAGGAAAGCACAGTTTGCAAGAAAATAGATGACAGTTTGCAAAATAAACAAGGTATAGTTTGTAAAATGATAGTTTGCAAGATAAAGACATGAACCTAGTTTGTAAGAGCATACGATGTAGTTTTGTAAAACTAGATGAACATTGTTTTCAAAGGTACGAAGTACATGCTTATAAGAAGCTACAAAAGAAAAGAAAGAAAGAACTGACCACCAGGAGCTTCCAAGGCCCCACCGACTGGCATAAAATCCCCTAGCTAAGTAGTCCAGGGATGAGTACAGCTAGGCAAGACAAGCCTAACCCCAATTAGCCTCCCGAGCTTGTCCAAAAACACAGAAGAGTGCCAACCACATCAAGGACACCATCTGCTCACCGTTGACAAAAACATATGCCTCTAGAATATACAATAAGAATGCCCTAGCCATCTGGGCACAATCCTCAGGCGTCTCCTGAGGAAGAGGTCTTTAGTCCATTACAAGATCAATATAATGGACTGCCTCTATCGTGTACCTACATCCCAGTAGCTCCATGCCTAGCTCAATACCCCAATCACCCTCTAGATTAATGATAGGATTGTCACACTGAAGGTTGGTCATTCGATGGAAATCATGGGGAGTCACCATCATCTCCCTCTCAACAATGTGGAAGGTGTCCTCTCAGCCAATGTTTACATTATGATGACACTGGCAAAACTCTCTAGAAATTGGTAGAGGATGGTCTCGAAGCCAACTTCACACACCAAGGCCTTTGTGTCGTCAGCCAAGGCCCATGTACTATGAAGAGATGCGGCTAATATTGCCCCTACTTGAGAAAGGAGGCATGACCTGCAAAAAGATGAAAGAAGAATATGAGAATTGTAGTTGGATAAGGAAATAGGTGAAAAGGAGTCAAAATAATGAAAATTGAAGTTTCTGAGTGCCAGCATGCACACTTAGTCCCGCGCGTGTGTGCGTATGGTCTTTGTATGTGTACACATGTTGGATTCTGCGTCTGTATGAACTGATGAACACAAATGCATATGCATGAATTGAGAAAGCACATGCATGAATACAAGCTGTGCACGCATGCCTAACACATGCGCACGCATGCCTAACACATGCGCACGCATGAACACTAATAGAGAGAGCCTCGCAATATTTTGGTCAACTTTTGATCAAAACTCATCCTAAGCATGTTCCTACCCTTCCTAAGGCATCAGGTTTTCATCTAAACCCATCGCACAACAAAACCCAAGCATTTACAAGTATAAAAATGGATTAAAATGAAAGATCAGAGCAAAACTTAAAAATGAGAAATGTTGGTAAAACTTACCAATCTGGCCCTTGCACCCTTTGAGAGGTGATGTTATGGCCTGTATGTCAATGGAGGAGACTTAGTCAGCCTTGCAGTCCCATTCATCATGTGAGGTTGAAGATGTCACCAGAAATCAAGTAATAGGTTTTCTTGGTTTTGGAATTCAGTGCCATTGGAGAAAGGAGAGAGTTTAGGAGAGAAAGAGGTGATTAGTTTTTAACAGATGAAGAATTGAGAGAGAGGCAGAGAGTTGTGTAAAGAGAAGATGGAAGTTGAAGAGTTAGGGAGAATATGAAGTGTTGAAGAAGATGAAGAAGTGTAAGAAGAAAAAGAAACAGTTGGTAACCATTGAAGAAAAATGAAGAGGCAGGAAGACGGGAAGTTTAGGCCTCCCACTAAACTACGTCTATTTTAGCTATAAAAAAAAAACTTTCAGAATATCCCCAATGGACTCCTAAAAGGTGGGAAATACAAAGAAAAATTCAAGAATGCATCCAAAAATGTTAGAAATATCCTCAGTTGAGTGGAAGACACAACGATTCTCAAAGCATCTCTAGCGGTGTGAAAGGATCAAGAACATCTCTTAGCGGATCGAAAATCACTAAAGAAACTCCCTTGTGAGATAAGACCATCAACCAAATCCCTAGTAAGTTACTGAATAAACAATTTTTCAAGTATCATGGAGGACTCCCCCCTGGGTCTAAGGCATAAGGACAACTCCCTCGAGGGTTGTGAAGAAAAGAATTTCCCCAAAGAGTTGAGGAAACTCCTTTGTGAGTAGAATCAACACAAGTTCCCCAGTGAGTCATGAAGAAGAAGAAGAAATTTTTCCTTAATGGACTAAACACCATCAGAGACTTCCTTATAGGTCAAAATTACCAAGAAGGCTCCCTCGTGGGCCACTAATACACTCCTCAGTGAGTCTTTCTCCCAAGTGGATCATACACCAAGGACTTCCTCCTAAGTCAAAACTACCAAGGCCACTTGTGCACATATCCTGCGGGAATTGAATATGTAGGCACACGCCTTATACAAGTCAGAAAAAAAGAATACAAAACTTGTGCACATATCCCGCAGGAATTGAATATGCAAGTGCAATAGAAGGGATAAAGATAGAGATAGAGACAAAAGTCACGCAGAGGCAAGAGCCTCACTGGAATAGAAGAGATAGAGATGGAGATAGAAGACAAGTATTACCTAGAGGCACAAGCCACCTAGAGAAGTTTGAGGCAAGAGCCCCATATGGACACCACAGATATATATCCTTTTAAGCTCGTAAAATCACCTTGTTTGTTTGATTGATGGCTGAGGCCGTTGGCCATGTTTGTTTTTTTTAGTGACTCTAAGATAGTAAGTCACTCGCCTTTTGCTTGTGTAAGGTTGAATTTTATCAACCATCTTGTTAGCTTTATTCCGTGCCAATTTGCTTGTAATTTAGCACTTATTAGCCCTGTATTTAGGTGGGATTCATGAAAGGGTAGTGTATGAGAGAGTGTGAAGAAATACTCAAGATTGTGCAAAGAAGCAGGGACTCGCGACTGGCAAGCCGCCAAACTGCAGCACACGTGAGAAGCATACTGGGAGGTGAAGGGTCACGCCAGCTGTTGTACTACAGGACAAAAGTCCCAGGCTGGCCAAGCCGTTATCTCGCGGCTTGAACTCGTGACTCAGAGCAGTCGCGAGGCCAAGCCGCCAACTTACCCTGTTTGGGAAAAACTGTCTCTTCATATTCCAAACACACACCACTATATATAGACCCTTATACCCACGAAATGTAGAGAGCTTCCAGAGAGAATTTTGAGAGAAAAACAAGATTGCCTCATCCCAATCTTCATTTAAGAGACTCTTCAAATTCCTCTACTCTCTTCCTTTCCATTGACACATCCTTGAGAGGTTCTTGACCAAATCCTTTTCTCACCACACCAACGTCTGTGAGAAGGTCTTTTGGTGCTAAAGGAAACAGTTTGGAAGGGACCAATGGTTATTGGTTGATGCTATGGGCTACAGCGGAATCCGATAACCTAGAGAAGAAAAAGGTTCAGCGCAACCTCATTGGAGCAAGAAACTTGGAGGGCTTAGGTACCTGGGTAGATTAGACTTGAAGGGTCTATTGCTGTTCATGTATCCCAACTACATTTTCTAGTGGATTATTGACCGCTTGGAGGGCGGCAGAGAGGTTTTACGCCGAGGGCTTCGGTTTCCTCTTCAATAACACATCGCGTGTTGTCCTTGTATTTGCATCTCTCTTCCCTTTATCTTTACCTTTTATTTTCCGTTGTGGATGTGATTATAATTGGCTAAAATTGTTTATCAATTCTGTGTTTGGCTTATGTTCATGTTCCGCACATTAATTGTTTGATAATAAGCTTGAATTGATAATTTGTAATTGGAGGTCTAAACGTTCATAGTGTTTTCAACGCTATTCAAACTTTCAGCTTGCAATTGGCAAAAAAGGTTCTGGGATAGTGAACTTGTCGTTGCTCATTTCCCAAGTAACAAAGGTGGGACTTTGGACATACGAATCCTACGCAACTCTATGGAGTTGCATCTCGCCCACGTATGCATGTTGTTTGTTGTGTGCAAGGGTTGGGCCTGAGTCGTATGTTGAAACAAAATGTTTTGTCTCTTATTCTTTTGATTCTATTAGTGGAGCTCAAGAATCAAAAGAAGGGCATCTGTAGACACCGAATTTTGTACCCCTTACAACTTGGGTCCCTATTCCCAATGATGTTGGAATTCTAAAGCCAATGTAGGTTTAGGGCCTGATCAGATTGAAATTGACTTGAGGAAAGTGTTTTCAAAAAATATAACTCTTTTATGAATCAAATAAGCTATTTTTTTGGAAAAGAAGGGCCACAGAAACCCAAGGGCAAGCGTATGCATACACACGTATGCACACGCACGCTCAAGCTCTGTGTACGCATGCTTCATGCATGCGTATGCATACACGGGCATGTGCGCACATGCAAAAAACTATGAAATGCAAGTTTTTTGCATTTAAAACTTGGTTTGGAAAGAATCCCACATCGTCTAGGAGCCGTTCCAAACCCCTGTTTTCTTACTACAGAAAGTCATACATGGTACCTTTTCAAAGCACATAAAAAATCTGAAGGGAAAACACAAGATTCACTAGTTTTCTATATGTATATGTGTCTGCCTCCATGTTTTGTTTGTTGTTTGTTCTTTACATGCTAGATTAGGGTTTATCTTCAATCTTGTTGATGTGCCAACATGATCATGCATTGATGCATAGGTGCTGAAGTGTAGTGAGAGGTAAGTCATGCATTCGTATGAACATGCATTTGTTTGGAATATGATTTTGTCTTAGGTTGATGAATATGAATATGCTTGCTTGGATGCCATATTTTTTATGTTTAAAGTGCAATCACATGTTTGTTTGATGCTTCCATGTCTATTTTTCTGCCTTGGATGTAGTACAATGCTATGTGTGATATATGTATATTAGGGTTTAGGATGAAAATGCCATGTTGTTTGCTTAGATGTGTGCTAGTGTGTGTGTGAGTCTAGAATGATGAATGTTGAATGTGCCTTTAATAAGATTAAGACACAAGAAACAATGAGTGGAAGCTGACCCATGAATGGAGTGGGGTTGGGTGCCTAACACCTTCCCATCCTCATACCTAAACTCCGAACACTTACTTTGAAAGTAGATAAGCCCTTCCACGAAGGGCACTATATTTATGGTTCCTAGAACTAATCTAGGTGGCGACTCCATTTCTATCTCTACCGCGGTCCACTCGGCCAAGGTGTAGTCCCCTCATTGTGCCCATTGTAGCTTGAAGGCCTGTCCTAGGTAGTCAGAAACTTATGTAGCCTTGCCTTTTTACCAATCTTGGATGGATGCGTCGGAGGTTAAGTGAGCCCCATCTAAGGTAAAGTCAAGCCACCACTCAAAAGGGCCCAGTCGACTCCTGCAAGCGAATTCTCCAACCGCTACCTCTTTAGAGGTAGGATCAACAGCAATCTTCTTGGATTGTTGACAAGTGCCTTGACTTTTGCCTACGGTCTTGGATGGTGAAACTTCATGGATTTCGCCCTCCTCAACCTCCTTCTTGTCTTTCTTCCCCCTCTTTCTTTTCTTATCCCCACGAACTTCAAGAGAATAGGGGACAACTTAGGGGGTGGTGTGAGGAATTAAGAGCTTGCTAGGAGCATCTGCCCTAGACGGCTTAATTTTCATAGAAGCCTGAAGCATTGCCTTGAGTTCAAAGGGTTTGTTCTTTTTATCAACATCCTTTCAGGAACGTCGGGAATCTCCTACAAAGCACTAATAACTACAGTAGGGGGCCCTCTTCTTGAAAGCTAGAGCTACGCACGACAGTAAAATCTGGTCGTATAAAAACGTTAAAGTCCCCTGTGAAATCCTCGGAGACAGTCCTTTCGGATGCGCTTTCCTCCTCAGTCTCGGACTGACTTTGCTCCTCCTCATCCAATGTTTGATTTTTTTCTTCCTCTCCCTTGGCATGGATCAAGTTAACAAGTTGGTGAGCGCAAGGCTCAACTTGAAGGGTGCCAGGTGGAAGAGGAGTGATGAAAGCCCTTGACCAGAACATCAATCTGTGCAAGTTCAAGATACCTGGCCTTGATAACGTGGTTTGGAAATGGGTAGAGATGGGCGTGAATTCAAGGATCACATGAGCCACCCGAAGCTAACTGTCTGAATGAATGAAAATTTTCGACCGAAGTATTCTAGCCATTAAACACATCATCAATTTTCATCCAAAAGATAACAGCAGGGATTAAATTGACACCGTACTGACAGGTTAGGGACCAAATTGGCATAATTGAAAGGTTAGCGATTATATTGAAATATAGTGTATAGGATAAGAACCAAAATCGTAGTTTACCCTAAAAAGTTTTAATGTCCAAATCCAAATCTTCAAAATTGTTACCATTTTTGAATTTGGGGATTTTTTCCATGGAGACACCATGAATCAAGCCATCTAGTTACATAAGTCTGGCTTTTATTTTATTTATTTATTTTTTTTTTTTTGAACGTAAAAACCAAGCCAACTTTAGACTTGAATATTTGGGTTTGATTGGGTTTCTGTATGGAAAATTCAATTTTTATCGAGTCGGGTTGCGAGTGGCTATGAACCAAACCCGACCCAACCCAATCTTAATACTAAATATAATCAAGAAAAAGTTTAGGGAAAAAACTTTTGTACTGCAACTTTTGTGGTACAAAACTACAAATAGTGAATTTTTGTGAAAGTAATTATTCATGTTTTATACCTAATCTTTTTTTTTTTTGGAGAGAGATTTAATCTATAGCGTCCACTCCTTTATTATTAGACTAAGACACCAATCAATTTTTTGGTATAAATGAGAATTAGACTCTAGATCTCTTATTCAATCAACAAAACTTTACCAGTTGAGCTAACTGAAACCCACATCAACCACCTAATCAAATTTTAGCAAATAATGTGGCTTAGAAGAACCAAAAAACCAGACTACCTTTTACATTTCGGACATCCTTTATAATAAGTTGCAAAATCGCAGTAAAGTTCAATATTAATTAGAAACAGAAATAGTCAAATAATCTCGCAGGAGATATAATATGAATGTGTACTAAATGTACTGCACTAATAGTACTGCTAATCGTTCATCAAAAAAAAAAAAAAAAATTAGTACTACTAATCTTTATGCATACCCAAGGGAAAGGCATGTCCTGTATAAAACATATTTTGCTGTACAAATCTCATGTGCAGCTTTGTTAAAACACGCGACTCTCAATTCTTCATTTTATCACATTATCAATCAGAGAGCGCGCGCTTTCTAATTAAGTTCCCTAGTCTCCGTTTCTCTTCACATCTGGACTCGTGCTTAATTTTCTCTATATCTTCTCAATTCATGCCACATTTATTTAATTGCTTCTCAAGGTAACGCTACCCATTGTGTACTCCATCTCATCTTTGTGTGTTTCTTCCATAGATCAAATTAATCGCACTTCTTCTGTTATATTTGCTTTGATACTTGTCGTTTTTTTCCTACTTTTCCCTTCAATTTTATAAACTACTCTTCAAGTTTCCTTCCCCCCACCCCCCCACAAAAAAAAAAAAAAAAGAACGGAAAAACTATTCTTCAAGTTAGGGACGGCACGCAATTCTTATTTCCTCTATAATTGGATATGCCTAATTAAACTCGATGACATTATCATCTTTTGTTGTCATACAACGACATGCTTAAGATTGAATTCCACTCAAATAATAAGGAAGATGAGTTTAAGGTAAAGGTTTAAAGAAAATGACTTCCTTCCTTTTGTGTACTCTATAGACTCATGGTGAATGTAAGAGGATGAAGCACTATTTTCCATGCCCACTAAAAGTATCTAAGAATTTTCTAACTCAATGAACCTGTAATAGATAAAATATAATTATATATTCCTCTTATTCGGGTAAGCTGTGTTTGTAATATGGGAATGGGAGGATAATAGAAAAATCAACATACCTTTAAATGTTTCTTTTTATAGATCAAATTAACAGAATCGCTTCTATTATGTACGCTTGAACATTGCTTTGTGTTTTTTCTTTTTCTTTTTCCTTTACTTTTCCCAACATTCAGCTGTATATTCCTAGTTATTATATAGCATGTGCAAGAGCTTGTACAATTCCTATCTACTAGTCTTTGTTTCATGATACAAGGGGTTCATGATCAAATTCATCTTATACGTGTAATAATAAAATGAAATGGGATATACTAAAAACAAGCATAGCTCAAAATTCAACCTTCAAAGAAAATTTGCATGTTAAATGCTAACTTTATGATTCCATTAGCTCATTATTATATTTGGAGGAATAGTAATAAATAAGCAAGTTGAATGGACAAACATAGACGGTGATGTTGATTCTTAATCCCCAAGATAAGCTTCTTGTGGCTCCGATTACTTGTCAACCTTTGCAAGTTCATATTTCTTGATTGCAAACAGTAAGCTTGATTAGAGATCGGGGTGGATAGGCTTTTTTTCTATATTGGATAGCTTCATTGACCAAACTAATTTGAATTTTCTCTCCAATGAAATTCTTAGTTAGTACTTGGGATTGAATGTCCAACTTCCTGTTTTCGATGGAGATCGTGCCAATTAGTCAAGAAAAATATGAATAAAAAATTCATAAAATCAATTTAGATTAAAAATAAAAGCCGACTTTTTTGGCATTGGAAAGTTAGGTGAAAGTTCATCTGATCTAATTAATAGTCATAAGGGGGAGCAAGATTGCCGTTCTTGCGGGCCGGATAACCCCAAAAAGAAAATGTCAAACTAACAACGTGGCCAGCATGCTTATCAAAAAACAACTTGCCCATTCACATGGTTTTCCATTTAATTAAGGAAGTAAATTTACCTCACCGGAACAGGGTTCAGCATATATATAAATATATATATATATATATATTCAAAATTATTCTTTTGTTCCATTTGAATCCTCCTTTATTTTATTTTTTTTAGTGAACCTTGAATCCCATTATTGGCCTTGCTTTTATTACACATAAGGAGGTCATCTACTTCTTCCATAGTGCATTTGCATAGGAGGATTTGGGCATGTGAATTTAAATTTGAGTTAATAAAATGCCTTATTTAGATAGTTTAAAAAGATCTTGAATTTGGATTTGACAAAGTCCTTGAATTTAAAATAATATTTAAAATCAATGGATTGGAAATCAACTCATTTTAAATTTATTGATTTAAAATTCAAATCCAAATTTAAGTTTCTAAATGTAACCTTAAACTTGTAGAAACTTGATACTGGAGGAATTTGATAATATGTTTCAGTATTATGTGGGGAAAAAAAAAGTTATGTTTCCAATCAACCTATAAGGTCTTATGCATCTCATTTAATTCACTCATTTTTTGTTTTAATATATGCTGGACACGTAATTATTGATACTTAAATCAGGGACTTTTATCAAAATGTTATTCCTCCTTTAGGCTGCAAGTGGATTATTCTCATCGAATATGCTGTTATGTTATTTAAGTAATAAAAAACCAATAATAACAATCCCCCTTACATGAAGATACGAAAGATTCGAGGTCTAGTGAATTAGTTAGTAGTCAGAATGTTATCTTTCATAAAGCAAATATTTATTTTAGCAATTAAAAAATTTATCCAAGGCTACTAACCTAGCTATTGGATTTGGTAGAACAAAGTACTTCATTGACATAATCACACAGAAGATTCTAGTTCCGAGAAACTCTAGCTGAATCTCCACCTCCATTTCCTCGGACTTTTGTAATTGAATGTTTTACAAAGAACCTTTTGCTCATCTTGAACCAATATTAGACGCATGCATAAGTTATGGTCATGGTCAATGAGAGTAACCAAATTTACTTCATCTTCATTCTTTTTCAAGTTTATTACCCTAGTTTGCAACCTTGCGTGCTTGGACATCTAAAATTAAGTATTATTAGTACTAGATATGCAACTAGGGAAAAATATATTCCTCATTGGAAATTCCACAATTAATTTCACACGTGGTGGTCATTATTGATTTCGTCAATATAGAATAGATTAAGTAACAAGTTGACAACAACATGCATGAACATTAAGAAAAGTCCTACATAGTTTCTATTATAAAACCAAGACTCTTAAACACCTTTACACCAAATCCACCCAATGGCTTCTCTCTCTCAACCACCCCTCACCAAGACCACTGGCATTCCTCCCCATTCCTCTCTCAGTCCATTCTTTCCCAGAAAAACCAATGTTTCAAAAGTTGGAAAGCAAAACCATCACCTTAAGCTTGTTCCTAGAGTGGCATGCAAAGCCACAAAGGGTGACCAAAACTCCAAAGATGGACAAACTCCTCTAGGGAAATTTGAGAGGAGAGATGTACTCATTGGTCTAGGAGGCCTGTATGGAGCTGCCAGTCTTTACAATGACC
The DNA here is from genome assembly GCA_032727855.1 of Quercus ilex subsp. ballota. Classification (NCBI taxonomy): domain Eukaryota; kingdom Viridiplantae; phylum Streptophyta; class Magnoliopsida; order Fagales; family Fagaceae; genus Quercus; species Quercus ilex. The sequence continues at coordinate 44,707,169 of CM064912.1, read as the reverse complement.
CTTTTGCCTTGGCGGCCCCAGTGACTGCCCCTGACCTAACAAAATGTGGCAAGGCTGAGTTGCCTGCAGGAGCAAAACCAACCAATTGTTGCCCACCACCATCTACAAATATATTAGACTTTAAGCTACCTGCCCAAAACTCCCCCTTGCGTGTTAGACCTGCAGCTCATTTGGCTGACAAAGAATACATAGCCAAATATTCTAAAGCCATTGAGCTCATGAAAGCCCTGCCAGCCGATGACCCACGTAATTTCACACAACAAGCTAATGTTCACTGTGCCTATTGTGATGGGGCACACCACCAAGTCGGTTTCCCAAACCTTGAACTCCAAGTACACAATTCATGGCTCTTCTTTCCCTTCCATCGTTACTACTTGTACTTCTACGAAAAAATCTTGGGAAAATTAATTGGTGATCCCACCTTTGCGTTGCCATTCTGGAACTGGGATTCCCCTCCAGGAATGCAGTTGCCATCCATATTTGCTGACCCCAAATCACCACTCTATGATAGTCTACGCAATGCTAACCATCAGCCACCGACCCTACTCGACCTTGATTACAATGGTACCGACGTGTCAACCACGAATCAAGACCAACTCTCTAGTAACCTCAACATCATGTATCGTCAAATGGTATCCAATAGCAAGAACGCTAAGCTATTCCTTGGTAGCGCTTATCGTGCTGGGGATGAGGCTGATCCAGGTGCTGGCGCAATTGAGAACATTCCTCATGGCCCTATACACATTTGGTGCGGTGACACAAGCCAGCCTAATTTGGAAGACATGGGCAACTTCTACTCTGCCGCTAGAGATCCAATCTTTTTCGCTCATCACTCCAATGTTGATCGAATGTGGGCTATATGGAAAACATTAGGAGGTAAACGAACAGATTACACGGACTCAGATTGGTTAAACGCTGAGTTTTTGTTCTATGATGAAAATGCACAGCCAGTTCGTGTTAAGGTTAAGGATTGCCTCGAGACTACTAACCTGGGATATGTTTATCAAGATGTGGATATTCCATGGCTACAATCTAAGCCAACCCCACGTAAATCAAAGCTCAAGAAAGTAGCTAAGTTCTTTCATCTAGGACATAAGGATGTAGCACTTGCTGCTGAAACATCGGCAATTAAGTTTCCAATTGTTTTGGACTCGGTGATAAGTACTGTGGTGCCTAGACCCAAGAAATCGAGGAGTAAAAAAGAAAAGGAAGATGAGGAGGAAGTGTTGGTGATTGAAGAGATTGAGTTTGATAGAGATGTGGCTGTGAAGTTTGATGTTTATATCAATGATGAGGACGACTCGCCTAGTGGACCGGACAAGACCGAGTTTGCAGGGAGCTTTGTGAACGTGCCACATAAACACAAGCATAGGAAGAAGATGAACACTTGCTTGACACTAGGGATCACTGACTTGTTGGAGGACTTGGAAGCTGAAGATGATGACACTGTGATTGTGACCTTGGTGCCAAGGTATGGGAAAGGGCTTGCCACCATCGGTGGAATCAAGATTGATCATATTTCTTGAGCTTGAAATTTGAACAATAATTGTTGTGTTCTTTCTTTTGCCACTGTTCTTTTTGGTGAATAAACATTAATTTTCATTAAGCAAAAGAGAATTACGAGTATAACAAACAAATCCAGAACTCCATAAAAGCCATTCTTTTGCCATTGTCCTGACATAACGATCTTCTCTACTTTTTCTTTTTAAATTCTTTCCCATTTGATATGGAGCAATTGGGAATTTTTTTTTTTTAAATATTAATTTTATTTTTGTCCTTACTATATTGTGCTTTCTTTAATTTGTTAATAAGTTGATCAGATGTATAAAATACACAAGATCTCACGCATGGGGTGGCACGTTTGAAGCGCATTCATCTAGTAGTTTATTCATCTAATATATTAATAGATACGTCATTGGTAAATGGTCAGTCAATATTGGGCTATAATCTTAAATTTCATATTGTGTCTCACTGTATGTCTAGAAACTTTCCCAACTTTAGAATTTCATCCCAGCTTTTTTGGACTAAACCTGTAAATGGACCACTGAGAGCTTTCTGGGGAAGCTGCGTAAAAATTGAATTTTTGAAGCAGTTTCCTATTTTCTTCTAGTTCATTTTCTGATCTAGAATAAGTATTGGTTTATTTTTTGAGAAGTGCTATGTAATCAACATTCTTACAACATTTTCACAAACAAATTTTAAATAATAAATTATTATTGGTTTTAATTTGAATCTAATACTGAAACTATTGTTTTGCTTATTAGTAACAACTAGTAACCAACTCGCGACCTAAGATTTGTTGTAAAAATGTTATGGACCTAAGAGCATTCACATTAGCCTCACTAATTTAACATTTCAGTAAAACTTTGTATAAACTCAACCAAAACATGCATGCATCAATCTCAACAAGTTAACAAAAAATTTTAATGATGCATATTGTCCTTGCTGCTTGTAGTGAGGCACTGAGCATCGCTACATTAAAAAAGAATATTTTTTATTCAATTTTAGACTTTCTATCTTCTCGCCTCTCTTCTCCCCTCATCTCTCTCTCTCTCTCTCTGCCTCTCTTCTCTCTCTTAGTCCGACTGCCACTCTTCTCTCTCTTCTCTCTCGTTGTCTTCAGCTGTCTCTCTCCTCCTCTCTATTCACCAAGGAGTTTTCGGTGGGTGAGGCATTGGTCTGATGATAGTACAATGGTGTTTTTTTGTGGGCGCGGCGGTAGATTGATGGTGGTGTAATATGGTCTAGTGGAGGAGCGATCTGCTGTGTCTCTCTTCTCCTCTCTCTTCATCAAATCTAGTGTTTTTGGTGTTTTTGCTGGTGGTGCGGTGGTGAGATTTGGCAGTTCTAGTGGTGTTATGGAGGTGATCTAGTGGTTCTAGTGGCGGTCAGATTTGGTTTCTTGTTGTTGTTGTTCAATTTTAGTGGTTTTATGATTTAGATTCTTTGTGAAAGCTGAGTGGATTTTGGCATTTGCTAGTTATCAGTGACCAAGCCCTACCGGGTTATGGTTGTGCTCGGTGGTTGTAGAATTTAGGATTAAAAATGTGAATGGGAAGAAATAATATTTAATTCCTATATTGATAAAGTATTGAGGCTAATGTATGTGTATGAAAAAAATAGATAGCTAACATTTAATATTTAATTCTTTAACATTTCTCTTATTTTTTGGTTATGTTTGTAATTTGCCATTACCTTATCATAAAATCAAAGGGAATATATTTTTGGTTAGTTTATGTGAAAATAGGCAATAGTTTTGCATTAAGAAAGGAAATTAATTTTTAAAAAAAATTCTAGGCCTCCTTAGGGATGGATATTTTGCCCTACCCTACCCCCACTTCGCCCCTTGTAGATTTTCCTCGCCCTGCATGATGATGGGGTGGGGATAGGGCAAGATTTTTTTCCCCTACACTGTGGAGTGGGGCGGAGATGAGTTTAGGAGTTTTTGCGTTGCCCCATTTTATTAGTGTTAAAGACTTAATTTGTATTACTAAGTGTGGATGCTTGATTTGTTTCCCCAGCCCCGGGGGGTCGTCGCACATTAGGTCTTTGGCGATGTGACTCTTGTGTGATTGTGTTTCTAGGGTGAGGTGTGTGAGTGAGTCCCTTTTTCTTATTTCTATTTTAGAAGTTGCCACCAACCATTGGTTTTTTATTAGGTGAGATTGGTCACCTAGATGTCTAATTTATTTTAAGTTACTTAATTAACTAAACCAAATTACCAAATTTTAAAGGTTCATTAGTTAAGGTAAACCAAAAGTCTTTGAACCAAAGATCTTAGACTCAAAAATTTGGTTACGTGTAAGGAAGGTGTTAGGCACCCCACAACGCTTATCCGAAGATAGTACCTCATTTTAATTTATTCCAAACGTTAACTTTTTATGAAGAAATGAAATACTTAACATTTTGATTTTTTTTTACAAAATGTTTTTTTTAGACCAATATACATATATACACATGTGAGTACATATCTACATATAGCTACTGTATATTACACTAGCCAAGGCATATAAGAGTGCTAACATAGCTGGATTCAGACCCTACACGTGGGCTAGCTATGAGGAAGGAAGAGAAGCGTTAGCTGAAGTAGAGAATCTTTATCTCATGCCAACAGCATAACCACTTTGGGGAGGAGTGAGATTTATACTTGATATAAACACCTAGCACTCACACAAAAGGGAGATAGCGACCCCCTATGGTCAGATGCTACAGAACACCCCTTATTGGCTGATTTTGTACTAGACCATATTGAGGACACGTGTATCACTCTTGGCTTCCTTGATGTCCTTTTCCTTGTCTATGGCTTGCTCCCCACGTAGTAGCAGAGACACCCTTCATTCCACTACCCTGACATTGGCATGTTTTCTCTCTCTCCTCCAACCATGGTATAGTACTACAGCTATATTAGGGTTTGTAATGAGGAAATAAGGGTTTGACACCTGTGTTAATGTAACAACATTCCTCATACTATAAGAGGAACATGTTACTGAACAATTAGGACAAAGACCTAGGGAATACAAAGAAAAAGAGTAGAAGGTTTGGGTAGGAAAGTGAGGTAGAGAATAAGGCTTTCTTTGGGAAGAACATCACCACTATACAAAGACATTGATTTTCACATAATAGAGAGCTCTAAAGAGTGAGGGACATTCTTCCCTTGTTCACCCATTGTCAATGCCTCGCGGCTACTCAACCACCCATTGCGGCGACACTCGTGCGCTTTACACATATATGGAGGTGTGTCGTACCTCAGGTGTGTGACTGGAATGTGAGTCGATTTTATGAAAATTACCAAGGGTAAATGAAGTTGCCACCAATTATTGGGTTTTTTCTAAGGTATGATTGGTCACCTAAATCTATTTGATTTTATTACCGATCCTAGGTTAAGAAAAAGGTTGTTTTTCCTAATAATGTGGATGGGCAAAAAAATCTTGATTCTTGAGTTTGAAAGTCTGGTTACATGTGGGAAGGTGTTAAGCACCCCACAACACCTGTCCATAGACAGTCCTTTGTTTTGTTAAAATCATAATTTTTAGACATTGGCAATTGAAAACAAGCAATTGGCATTAGCTTTCGGGGTTTTAAATGTGTTGAGATTCGAGGTTCGGTTTCAGAATGGCTGTGGTCTCAATCAATGTTTTCCAAGTATGTTTTGAAGTTATTGCTAGATTTCCACGATGAAAATCCCGTAGCATTTCGTGTTATTTTCATGGTGCAAATCTGGCAGCGCTTCGCCTTAAATGCATCATAGCATGCCAAAAGCTATTCTCACCAAGCTTTCGATGTGAGAATATAGCAATGGGGATGCCCATTTTCATGGCAAAAATCCGATAGAGTTTCACGTTTGGTGCGTTATGGCACACCAACAAGATTTTGCATCTGTGTATACGGCGCTTATCGACATGCTCACATCATGAAGAGCCAAAGCCCTCCAAAGTGTTAAACATGTTGATACATGTCGTATACATGGGGAAACCAATGTCACTTCGTGACATGGATCAAGACAATCACACCGCGATGATTGTGTGCACAATATAGCATGAATATGCACCTACGACAATTGCCTTGAGCACATACCCATACTACAAGGTCAAGAGCTCTCATGACTAGAAAGGGTCGCTAACGTAGCCACGAGAGTCCATCATACAAAGTGCACAATCAACCACACACACACAAGAATATATATATATATATATATATATATATACATGCATCACGCACAATGCTATCACATAGAGCGGGCAAGTAAACCAAACATTGCCAACGTTCCAAGGTATGGCCCAGCAAGGTACAAGAAATGTAAAATAGACATTGCCATACCTAGGGAACATGACCCAAGCAAGGAGCAGGAAAGAGAAGACCACTCTAGAGGGGATAGGCCCTCTAATCTACTAATCATTGCCCTTTATGGGCTTGCATCCTTGCCCTTTTTGCTCGCACCTAGGAGGTCGCGCCCTTGCTCCATGCGTCCTCGCTCCGTGCATGTACATGTAACAAACAAGGAAGCAAACCAACAGACAAGCAAAGGAACAAATAGAAGGAGAGATAAAGACAAGCTAAGAAAAGATGCCAAACGGGGGCAAACAAGCATGTGAAACTTACAAAGAGGCGAACAAGGCATGTTATCGAACAAAAAAGGTGTGTCATAGGAGGACAAATGTAGGTTTGGATCAAGTGTCCATAGTTCCATTGGATTGGAGTATGGACGACACAGACTCATCCATGAATATGTAGGCAAGCGTGCAAAGATGCAAAGAAGCAAAGCAAAGCAAGGCAAGGCAAGTATGTCATACGGAGTGGAGAGAGGTATAAAGCAAGCACACTGACACCACGGAGGTGTATCTCACAAGTGGTCACATCTGAACAAACCCTAGGAGGGAAGAATGTAACCACCGTTAACGCCTGGCCCAGAATGGAGAACCTTCGAGCCTTCGTTTGACCACTCATCGTGCCGACGCTCCGGCATGTGTGGGGCCCTTTGGAGGCCCCTCAGGAATGACTGTGCACTTGGTGTGGTTCACGCGAGGCTTCGATTGTTCTCTCTCTCTCTCTCTCTCTCGATGGAGGAAGGTAGGTCTACCTTTGGAGGTGTGGCAGGAGTCTTGGCCAAATTTTAAGGGAATTACCAAAGGTAAGTGAAGTCGCCACCAATCATTGAGTTTTTCTGAGGTGTGATTAATCACCTATTTCTAGTTGATTTTATTACCAATCCTAAGTTAAGAAAAATGGCATTTTTCGTAATCTAACATGGATGGAAAAAGATCTTGATTCTTAGGTCCAGAAGTTTGGTTACATGTGGGGAAGGTGTTAGGCACCCCACAACGCTTGTCAAAGGACAGTCCTTTGTTTTGATAAAACCTTAATTTTTGAAAATTGAAAGTAAAAACATGATTTCGGCATTGGCTTTCAGGGCTTTGAATGCGTGGGGGCTTTGAGGTTTGGCTTTTGAATGGGTGTGGTCCCAATCTATCCTTTCCTAAGGCATTCAAGTAAAGTGCCAGATTTCCACAGCGAAAACCCTGCAACATGTCACCTTGCTTTTGCAACAGGAATTAGGCGTCGCTCGCCTTAAGTGACACGGACTATGATGATCACACCAAAAAGGGGTGAGCAGGTATATATATACATACATCATGCACAATGCAAGCACGCAAAGCAGGAAAGTAAATGCCTACATCTCTAGAGCATGGCCCAAAATATGAGTGCAGGAAAATAAACAGGGGTCACCATACTCTAGAGATGAGGACGAATGGTACATGGCATTATATACCTAATACAAACCATTTAAGAGAGAAAGGGAGGAGGAAGGAAGGGGTTTAAAAGAGTACATAACCAAAGGGAAAGGCTAAACTCCTAAACCTACTGAACATTGCCGCTTGGCTTAAATACATGCTTGTATCTGTGCCCTTTTTGCCTGCGCCTGGGAGACTGTGCCCTAGCTCCAAACGTCCTCGCTCCATGTGTGTACATGTAATGACAAAGACAAGAAACCAGCAGACAAGCAATGGAAAAAAGATATGCAAAGAGCATATGAAAAGGCATAGTGCAGATAAGCATGAAAGGCATGGCAAGCAAAGAAGCAAGGAAGTAAGCAAACGAGCAAAAAGGCAAACAAGCAAGAAAGTAAACAAAGAGTGGTGTCCTCGAGGGATAAATGTAGGTTTGAATCGGGTGTCCATAACTTCATTGTGTTGAAGTATGGGTGACACACTAGCAAGCAAGATCCATGCATGAACATGTAAGCAAGCGTGTAAAGATTCATAGAAAGCCAACGGGTGGCGCAAACAAGCTTGGTAAGCATATCATTGCACGGAGCGGAAAAGGGGAAAGGTATGCACGAAGCAACCGGCATCACAGTGATGCATCCCAAATGGTTACATCCAAACAAGGCCTCATGGATGACGAATGTAAGCGCACAACCACAAACCCACAAAAGGCGTCAAGCATGGCAAAGCCTTGAACTAGAGAGGCTAACACAAGCATAAAGCATAGAAGCAAGCAAGCATAGACATGCAAATGGGGGTGATCCAAACCCTTTGATATGAGCCAAGGTGTACAGACGATGACAAAGACCATAAGGTCTAGATCAGGTCCGAACCAATAGGCCAAAACACAATGAAGACAAAGCGACAAAAGGGCTACAATAGCACATGGCATGACAAACATAGCCTAGGCTAGGCATAAAAACATGGTATAGAGCGCACAAGCACATGGAATATAGCATAAAGCCTGTAGAGAACGTAGATCCAAGCACATAGACATGTGAGAACATATATCTAAACATATAGGCATAGAAACATACATGTAGACATGTAGAAACTTAGCACATAAACATGGAAGAACGTGAATCCAAGCATGTGAAGACAAGGATCTAACCATATAGCATGGAAATAAGCACATAAACACATAGATCCAAGCAAGGCATAGCCAACAACATCACAAGCATATGAGCATGTAACCCTAACGCCAACGTAGAAATAAAAGAGGCATAAAACATAGGAAAATATGGCATAAAGCGCTAATCATGTAGATCTAAACATATAAGCATGTAAAGATGTAGATCTAGGCATGAAACATGGCATAGGGCATAAAAGCAAAGAGATTTAAGCTAGAAACACAAATAAAGCAAGAAACATGTTAAAGAAAGCGATAAATCGTGTAATTCAAGCAAAAAGAGCAAGATAAATTCTAGAAAAAGATTTAGAAGCTTAGGGGTGTGGATGGTAGCTAAAAAGCTTCATCCACACCCTTAAACCCCAAATCCCAAGTGTAGAACCAAGGAAAAGAAGATCGGGTATAAGAACAATACCTTGGGTGTTTTTTGATGTGTTTTTGGGTGTTTTTTGTGTGTTTTTTGGTGTCTGGAAGAGAGAAATATGTGTAAAGACACCAGGCAGAAAGCAAAAATTCAGAAAAATGTGTCTTTTTTTTTGTCTGAGGGGTGCCTGGGGCTATTTATAGCCCTGGCATGAACTACAAGGCAGCACAAGCTTTGAAAAGGTTTTGACTTCTTGTTTTTGAAAAGGTATGGAACTTGAAAATCTAACGGTCGAATCAAAAGTTATGGTTATCAGAAGTTAGCGTGCATCGATCGGTGCGTCACCCCGGTTTTTGTGATATCTCGGCCGTTCTAACTCGGATTTCTACCCATGAACAGTCATTGGAATGAGAATCTGATTCTTCATAATGGCATTAGTTTCAACCCGTTATGACGACCGGATCAAAATTAGGGTTTTTGGGCCTACCTAGGATTGACTTCAAGTTAAACTCAGTCCGACTTGGTCAAAGTTGTTAAAAATCTTCGAGAAGCTCGGGTTTGATGTAAAACCATGAAAAGTGTTATTTTTTGTGGCTTTTGACCTTGTTTGACCTTCGGTCAACCATAGGGTGACTAGGGGCATTTTGGTCATTTTTGCTGAAAGAGGCACTTCAAGTGCTCCGGTGCCCGAACAAGTTGCACCACATCATTCTAGATGTTCTCATGGCCCCATGAGGAGAAAATAATATTTTTGGATTTTTCGGGATCTAGCACGCAAATCAATGGCAGACAAGATACAATATCAACAACCACACAAGTACAAACACACTGAGCGCACAAAGCATGGCAAAGCCTAGATCTAGAGAGGCTAACATGGAGATAAAGTATAGAAGCAAACAAACAAACATCGACATGCAAAAGGAAATGATCCAAACCCTTTAATATAGGCCTAGGTGTGCAGTTGTAGGCCTAGACCACAGAATCTAGATCTAGACCCCACTGAAAGGGCCAAAAAGCAAGAAAGAGATATATCAAGGGACAAAAATGGCTAAAGTAGAATATTGCATAGCAACCAACATAGATCTGAGCACACAAGCATGGCATGGAGCACATAAACACATAGATCTAAGCACATGAACATATATCTAAACACTAACGTGTAGATCTAAGCATAAACAAAGCAAGGAACACAAAAGCACGTAGATCTAAGCATAAACATGGGAAGGAGCCTAAATACATGTGGATCTAAGCACAAACATGAAATTTAGACATATCCTAGCCCAAGAAGGTTAGGCCAACAACATCAAAGCAATAAATCATGGCAAAAAGCAAGTAGAAATGCTAGCAAAGCTATAAAACAGGCTAAGAAGCAAATGCTAGGAAAAGCAAATAAAGCATGTATTGAGCAAAAAGAAGCTAGTAAAAGAAATAAATAGAAAAGGGTGTGGATTGTAGCTAGAAGGCTACATCCACACCCCTAAACCTCAAATCCAAGGTATGGAACCAGGGAGAGGAAAATTAGGTGCAAGAACACTACCTTGAAGGCTGTAGAGAAAAGGTGAGAATCTAAGGTGTTCTAGGGTGTTTTGATGTGTTTGATTGTGTTTAGGAGAGAAATTAGTGAAAGAACATAGAGAGAATCTACCCAAAAACTGCCCAGAATCCATTTTATTTATTTTTCAAAATGAGGGGTCTGGAGTCACCTTGCTGGCATTAGCAATTTTGGCTTTATTCTAAATCAACTTCAAAAGCATATTTGAAGGCCTTTCCATACTCAGATTGAGCTAATCTTGGTGTCCTTGGAAAGCTCTGGATGTCTGGTTTTCAAAACACTAAAGAAATTCAAAATTCAACATTTGGATCAAAATTTATGGCCTCAGATATCTTAACCATTTTCTAGATCAAAATCCAACATTTGGATCAAAATTCAATTTTCTAGATATCTTAACCGTTTAACTCCGATTTCAACCCATGAATAGTTGTTGGAAAGGGAATTTGATAATCTTTGCAATGGTGCTAGTTCCAATCCATTCTGGTGCCCTCGAGGGTCAATCTCGGGTCAAACTTTGTCAAACATGGTCAAAGTTGACAAAAATCACTGAGTCTTGGCTTTGATGTAGAAAAATGAAAAATGTTGTTTTGGAATGCTTTTGACTCAACTTTGACTTTTGGTCAACCTTGGGCATCTTGGTCAATTGGACCTGAAATGGCTCTTCAAGTGCACTGATGCCTGAACGGGTTACACCACGTCATCTAGATGTCCCCATGGAGAAAAGATAATATTTTTTTGGAATTTTTGGGGTTCGGCACCCAAATCGAGGGCGGACAAAATATGGTGCCTATAGCCGCCCCTTCTTTATCTAACATCTTGAGTGCAATGAGAGGTGTCGGATAAAGAACATGATTCCGCATTTTGTTGCCCCAAAATTGTGTGCGAAAACTACGTTGTTCATGGATCGAGACAGTTTTACCTAACACAGTTGAGCTTGCAGCTGATCTGGAAAAATGTTCTCTGACCTAGTCCCCGAATCTGGGCAAGAAACTCTGGTTTTTTTTTTTTTCTTTTTTCTTTTTTTGGTTAAGGGTCAACCGGTCAACACTAACTGGCAGCCCTTGTAGGTATGCCGGGCAGACCCGGCGGCCCTTCAAGGTGCATCGGGTAGCCCTGTTCGTACAAAGCCATATTATAAATGGTGCCCAAGCCTCAATTTTGACCATTCCAACTTCATTTCTCTGAAATCTCACTTCTAAAAAGTTCTCTAGAGCAAGTCGCGGTCTAGCGGGTCCAGCTTTCAGCTTCAGTCCACAACTTCAGTCTCCAGTTCTGCACTTGAGGTCAATGTCTATTTCCCCTTTCTTTTTATTTTCTGCAAGTATGTTAGTAGCAAAGCAAGTCGAAAAGCATGCTGGCACTTATTTTATTTTTGGTATTTTTGCATATATGTTTTTTTTTTCTTTTTATCATTTATGCCATGATGATGTTGGAAAATATATATATGTTCACATGTTTAAGTAGTATAGGAAAACTCGCATATGTTGGATGCTATAAAAACACATGGAACCCTAACAAAATTAAAAGAAAAGCTAGGTAGATATGAGAAACTATGCATGATGAGGATGAAAATTTTTGAGAGGATTGAAAATGTGGGAACAATGCAATTTTAAAACAAGAGTAGGACTAAACGAGCATGGCTGAATCAAACCCTGTGTGAGATTAAACGAGCATGGCCGAATCAAACCTCAAAAAGATGGATAGGATTAAATGAGCATGGCCGAATCAAACTCTGTGTGAGATTAAATGAGCATGGCCGAATTAGACCTCAAAAATATGGATAGGATTAAACGAGCATGGCCGAATCAAACCTTGTGTGAGATTAAACGAGCATGGCCAAATCAAACCTTGAAAAGATGGATAGGATTAAACGAGCATGGCCGAATCAAACCCTGTGTGAGATGCATTTTGAGAACCTGACATTTTTTAGAAAACATGATATTTTGGTATGAATATGCATGGCATGTGTTAGGCAGTAAGGTTAGACATACTTACTTGTTTACTTACATCGCCAAATACTTTGGGGCTTACTACCCAATCTTGAATTTGCTTCTGTAGATTATGTCTCGACAGACAAGATCCAGTGGTGCTCATAGGAAGGCTCCCACCATTGTTCCATCTCGAGCCGATTTGTCTAGCACTGATGACGATATTGTCTTGGTTAGTCTTCAAGTTGTGCAAACTCTTCAGAGGCACTTCGATCGAGGTGGTGATGACCCTGCACCTTCTGGAGGCATTTATATAGCACACTGTACTAGGAGCCTGTGTTCTATGGAGACGACAAGTGCTTCATCTCAATCCCGCACTAGTTCAGCAGGCGATTCTTCACAGTTCCTTCGGACCAAGGAGGGAAGAGGCCCAGGGGGTGAGGAGCTAGAGGACGAGCTCATGTTTAATGTTGACGCTGACTTAGCAACCGATGATAGGGCCGGGCCAGGTCCAGGTGCTCAGAGGCGCCGCGATCGTAGATCGAGGTTTCCACCCAATTTTTCTGGGGCAAATGCTTATACTGGAGAGATTGATCACAATATAGCCGACACTTTTCTTCAGCATGGTCTGAAGGGGCATCCTTCCGCTCAGACTCGGAAGGCTCAGGTATATTCCCTTCTAAATGTGTAAAAATGCATGCTAACTGGTAGCTTTTCTGATTTCAAGTGCAGGCCTCTGACAAGATTTGCGGTCGGGGAGCTTGGTTTTCATTCCTTCCCCACCTGTTTGATCATGAGATGAATGTATGCTATCGTAGCTTTTTTATTGAGCCGGGCTTAAAGGAGTTCCTAAGGATTCCTCTTTATTCTATGTGGCATGCAATACCGGAGACTTTAGTGCAGTGATTCCATGCAGAGACTGGCACCTTTCATTTGAGTTATAGGGGAGTATGCAGTCCTTCCCCTCGACTGGACGGCTATTTTGGGCCTTAAATTCGGGGGGTATCCTATCCTGTCCGATCTTGTAGATTTTGCTACTGCGAGCAAGCTCTTGGGCATTCGCTATCCCCTTACTCCGGCGAGAAGATAGTAATTTGAGCCTACCAATGAGCCTTAAATCTATAGGGAGATGGAGCTTAACGACATTACTTTCAGGAGGTTCTTTTTCCATTTCATCAGTAGTTGCCTGTTTGGCAACAACCGATCAATGCTAACTTGCAGGCTACTAGGGGCCATGAAAGTAGAGTCGAACATTAGGGCCTATGATTGGGAGGCCCTTTCTTATGGATCTTTTATCGCAATCCTAAGGCAAGCTTCGCGATGAGCCTTCAAAAGCCTCGAGGGCTACTGGCAGGTTCTGACATGGTGGGCATACAAGTATATCCCAGCCCTGCGCCTACAGTATTCCAACCTTTCTTCAGAAATTTATCCTAATGCATATGCTTAGTCCCTCTGCAAGATCACCAAAGTTGTCTTGACACAGCCGTCCACTGTTAGCGCTAAATTGGATTGTGTCACCTAGGGTGAGTTACTCAACCGTCCCTATGATGGGCGGGTGTTAGCTAGGCATGAGGTTATCCATGTTATGGCTGAGTTGCGGGCGCGGTGCTGGTTCTGGGGTTTATCGAGCTGGGAGTTCTTCTTAGATGAGAGGACCTATCATCAGGTTATGCCGGTCTTCAAAGTACCCCGAGACCCCCCCTTAGGAGCTTACATGTTCAAAGATGATTTTGGACGATCCTGACTATATGATAGGCTCTTTTGATGGCTTTGACACTAAGGAAACTGATTACTTCACTTGGTTCTTATAGTCCTCAGCCGGACCTATCATGGATGATTGCCCTGTGAATGGGGGCAGAGTGCTCGATGGCATATCACATGCTCGTCAGACTTTGGAGGCCCACTTGAGGCTACTGGTAGATACCTTACAGGCTAGGGTAAGAGATCTTGAGGGCGCTACTGCCGCCAGGGAGGGGTACATATAGGAGGAGATTGCCAGATTGTTTGCTCGAGAGAGGGACCTTTGGCAGAGAAAGAGGGAGGCCCATGCCGTTGCTAGAGAGAGGGGTCAGCCTTAGACTGAGATAGACCTACTTCACGAGTATATTGGCATTATGATTAGTGAGATGAGGGGACAGAGGATGCCTATACCTCTTTCACCTTATATTCCTGGTAGAGATCCTCCTATTCGCCGACATAAGTTAGTGTATATGCCTGCTCCTCCTGGACTGGTCGGTAGAAAGAGGGAGGCCCATGCCATTGCTAGAGAGAGAGGGGTCAGCCTTAGATTGAGATAGACCTACTTCACGAGTATATTGGCATTATGATTGGTGAGATGAGGGGACAGAGGATGCCTATACCTCTTTCACCTTATATTCCTGGTAGAGATCCTCCTATTCGCCGACATGAGTTAGTGTATATGCCTGCTCCTCCTGGACTGGCTGGTAGTTGGGGATATGCCCCCTTAGATGATTGGGCTCAGGGCCTTATTTTGGGATATGTCCTAGGTTCAACAGTGGACTAAGTCGGTCCTTCTATAGGCCCCACTGTGGGCGATGATGCTGATGACGGCAACGCTGGGCACTTCACTGATGATGCCGTTAGAGATAATGACTCCCCTTAGGCCAGCCATGTATTGTTGTACCATGATGTAGCCCCTGCGCAGGCATGTTTTTCATTGTTCTTGTATTTTGTAGACATTGCCCTTTGGTGGGCTAGACTTGTATATCTTAGACTGCCACTTTGTAGGCCTGGACTGTATGTATTATATTGCCCTATAGTGGGCCCTCATGTATGATATTACCTCTTAGTAGGCTCCTGATGTATGATGTACATTTCCTCTCGGTAGGTCTTACATGTATGTTTCTAGATTTCACATGTTGGAAAGCTCTTGATGTTTGATGAACATTGCCTCTCAGTAGGTCTTAAATGTATGTTACTGGATATTGATTTTTGGTAGGCTCTTGATGTATGATGAACATTGCCTCTTGGTAGGTCTTACATGTATGTTTCTGAGTATCGCCAATTGGTGGGATTTTGATGTATGATGAGCATTGCCTCTTGGTAGGTATTACATGTATGATAGTAGCACTTTAACATTTAGGAACCGGTTGCACCACCATGCTGGAAGCTGCATTACACAGTGTTGTCACAAATTTACCGATAAAATCTGATATTGATTGACCCGTTGAGGGATATAGAGAGAGGAAAGACCACATAAAATAAAACTGCCCCAATGTAGGTTTTATGCAGTTTTTATCATGAAAGGAAAGGTTCCTGGTGGGGCGGACCCATTCTTGAGCATATTGACTAGCCAAAAATGGACTAAACCGCACAAAATAAATTTCCCTAGTGTAGGATTTTACGTGGTCCTAGAATGATGAACCGATTGAAGTAGGATTAAAATCGTACTGGACAATACGAGTTTCTTTGACAACCCTAATGATGATCGTGGATTTCCCCAGCGGGATTTTGGACTCGTCATGCGATGGAATGCACTAATTGTCTCGGTTATTGACTGAACCGACCGATGTTTTTTAGAAATGTTCCCTTGAGGAATTAATTGTTGCAATCTTCATACCATGCTGGATGGACTACTATTAGTGATCAGGAATGGCCTTGGTACTGTCCCATTACATGTCTTGACGACGATGGGATAGTGCAAAGATAAACTGCCCTAATGTAGGCTTTGTACGGTCTCGGTTATACGAAAAAAATCTTTTGAAAAGCAAGTTTGTTGCTGAACCGCGCACCACTGTTAGTGCAAAAACTGTGGGAATCTTTGCTCCGGAGCTATCCAGAACCCTCCATTCATTGGATTTAAGTTCAGAAGAGGAGTGGATTTATGCCAAGAGGGTTGAAAAACCCTGGCACATATCCCAAGGGGTGGCAGCCCTTGTAGGTGCACCGCCTAGGGCCGCACTGCCCTACAAGGTGCGTCGGCCTCGAGAAGCGTGCATAAAATCAAGACACCCCCCCCCCCCAAACCTTCCATATTTTGGTCTACTTCTAGGGTCTTTTTCTACCCTTTTTCTTCAATGAAAACTCCTAGAAACACTATTTTTCTTTGCTTTCTAGACGAATCTGCATCAGAACACCGAATTCTTTTAGATTTGAGTATGGATGTTCTTAGGCTCAAAACTTATGATACTGTGGTGGAGCTTGAGCGGGAAAATTTTCATGAGAGGAAGCTCAAGAGATGGTGGACTTCATTCTCTTCCCAAGATCGAGCCTACATCAAGCAGTTCCTCAGAGATGCCATTTCACTTTTGATAGGCCAAGAATGTATTGACCCTTTGTGATATATTAATTGTTTAATTAGCCAAGTTTATTAATTAATCAAATTAACATGCAAAGCGCGTGGTAGCATAAACAAATCATCAATTATCTAAAGTATGCAGCGAAAAATAAATTGACACGGTGATTTATTTACGAATGGGGAAAACCTACATGGCAAAAACCCCACCGGGTGATTTTAAGGTCACCACTCCTGAGAATTTACTATTATCAAAATAAGCGATTACAAGTAAAGGAATCACAGTACCTTATACCAACCTACAGTTGAACCCTTACCTGAATACTCAATTGGACTTGTTATGTAGTGACAATCTCTCCTTTTCAATGCATGGCTACGTGACTAACCAATAGATGCGTAGATCCTAGTACACGACTTAATCACCAACATGAGAAGGATGTTAGCTGCAAAGTTCATCAGTTCATCCAGACGATGAAAATCAAGAAGCTCCTTGGTCACAAAACCCTACGATGTACAAACACAGCAGCTTCTTCAAGAGAAAGATGAACTAGGGCAAATTCTATCTCCAGTCACAATTTGCATGAACAAGAATTTGCTCTACACTTGTGCAATTATGCCACCTTTAACGGCCCTTAAAATAATCCTTATATATGTTTAGGGTTGTAAGAAAAGAAAGTCCAAACACATACTCACGAATTGGATGAAAATCAGAACTGAAAATCTGTTTTTCATAAATCTCGACAGATACCCTATTTGTCGAGCAACTGTCGAGCCTCGGGCTAAAACAGCTCTTTTAAACCTCGATAGATACTAGCTGTCGAGCTAGCTATTGAGGCACTTCTTCACTTGATTCTTGGATAGACTTGCATGGCTTTAACACTAGAACTTGAAACCTTGTTTCTTGAAGCATTAAACACATCCTAGATCTACCTAATTACAAGTAAAGTACGTATTGTCAAATGATAAACCAATTACATAAAATGTTGACATATGATATGTTCCTAACATGAATCACATATGTCTTAACAATCTCCTCCTTTGGCAATCTGTGACAAAATCACAACAAACAAATGAACATATGAGAGAAGTCATAAATCACTCAACTCATACTCACTTGTTAAGTACAGTAAAATCTATCCTAACACAAACTCTTGAAAAACTTTGCAAGAAGAGAGTTCATGGCAAGGAAGACTTTGACAACCTGTATTTCTGAAACACTTAAACAAAACTTATCAAGGCATCTTAGTATGAGACAGAAATAAAAGATTGCATACAATATATAAGAAGCATGTGCATAAAGAGAGAAAAGAAACAACACATGTAAAGATAGGTGAAAGAACTATAATAACAACCTCAAATGTATATATATATATCAACAAGTACAAGGTTTGCTATCACAACATGATCACAAGATCTAAGGTACATAAACAATGTATCTAAAATAGAGAGAAAAGAAAAAGATACATAAAGTCCTCACTACATCCCTCAAAATATGAACACTCCCCCTAACAAAAATCTCTTATACTAATCCTCCCCCTATGAGTATGACTACTTTCATATCCAAAACTACTCCCCCTTTTTGTCATGAGTGACAAAGGGTAAGTATATCAAGTAGACATCTCATCAACACTAGAAGAGCTAGCACCATTATCCTCATCAGCATCAGAAGCATCGGCATCAGCATCATCGTCCTCATCCTCAGAAGCCTCTAGAGTAGGAGGAGGAGAAGCAATGAAGCCACCCATGACAGCCTGTCGTCGTGCAATGCGACCAACACGGGTGTTCACCTGACACAACTCATCACTGAGAGTGTCGAGGCGAGCATCCATGCGCACAAGCTGTGCCATAATGTCCTTGAGAGTCACTCCGCTCGTAGAAGAAGAGGGAGCTGATGTGGATGGAGCTGTAGAAGCTGGAGGAATTGCCATCCCGGACCGCCTCAAACATAGCTACGCCTCGCTCCGTTTAACGGTAGCGGCGTCTATGGCATATATGACATGGAAGTAGTCGGAAACGGGAAAAGGGACAAAAAAGTGGCATAGAATCCTCGTGATAGCCGAAGGGAAGATGAGCTTATCACGGGTCGCTGTATCCCTATATACATCTATAAGGGAAAGAATGAAATGAAAGGGAAAATCTATAGTAAGATGCTCTAAAAGGGAAAGCAAAAATCAAGCACGGGGCTCTGTAATGGAGTTATAATGAGATAAAGGATGTAAAACAAAAGTCATAACCATGTTAATGAACCTAGGACCTTTAGCAAAGGCCGAACAAGAAGTGAATTGACGATCACCCCAATCAAAAGGACGCTTACAAAAAGCAGACATAAGCTCATCTTTAGACACAGTCTTAAGAAGATCACAACCAGGGTAGTCAAGATGCACAACCCTCGGGACATGGAGCACCTCGAATACAATATCTGGTGTGACCACAATACGCGTATCTCGAACACAAGTGACAAAGAGAGGTACTGAATAATCAAATCTATGCATGTTGAAGTAGAACTCCTATATGATCACGGATGGACAAGTGACCGGGACGTCACACGGTGACTCTCAACCCCTACTGTGAATGACAATGCGTAGGTCAGTGTCAGAGAAGTCTGACAAAATGACTTGGCATTCCGAATGAATGCCTCATCTAGAAAAGTTCTCCAAAAAGTCCTGTTGGGCTTTATCATCACGAAACTGAACATGAGAGGAAGTAGGATCAAAAGAAGAGGATGCCCTGGAACGAAGAGAGTTCTGAGACAGAGTAGATTTTCGTTTAGGTGCCATAGAGCAACTAACCGAAAGAAGAAGAGAGGGAGAAAGAGAGACACGCAAAAAAGCACCAATCATAAATAATATTTAAGAATATAGAGAATGTAAGCTATGTATGCATGAAAATACATGAGCATGTGATATGCAATAGTAAAAACATCATAAGCTCAGCCCAATCCAATCCTACCAACACACAATCATTTCAACAAAGTAAACACACATCTAAAATGCATGAAACATTGTTATAATGCAAATGTGATGCAATGCATGATGATTTAAAGCCATTTTCACAAAGCTCATCTCAAAAATTTCAAAAAAATTCCATCAATTTTGAAAAACCCAATATTTTTCAAAAATCCCAAAAAGTTAGGTCAAATGCATGAAATGCATGAAGAATGAGTGAAATGGATCATACCAAATGAAAGAAGATGATCTTTAGGCCGAAAAACTCTTAGGAAAGAAGTTTGGAGTGAGAGAGAGAGGTTTTGGGAGGTGAAGAGTCAACAGGAGTTGAGAGAGATCGAGAGAAACGAATCCTGAAATTATGCGGATCCTGTATATAGAACCTCTTAAATCTCAACAGATCGAGAGGTGTCGAGAGGTGTTGAGGTTTAAATTTCAACAGATGCATCTATTAAGCTACTATCCAAAGGTGTCCACAGCAAAAACGGCTCATTGGATCGAGGAGCTATCAAGATGATGATAAAAAGAAGCTAAAGAGCTCGATAGATAACCTAGCTGTCGATAGGTGTCGAGGAGCTATCGAGATTCCTTAAAAACAATTTTTCAAGAAAAGAAAAACACAGACATGAATGCAATCAAACATGCAACTCAATCAAGGATCCAAACAACATTTTAACCTCTCAAAAACATCTCTCAACAAGAAAAATGTTAAGCACATAGATCCCAAAACACACACACACACACACACACACACACACACACACAACAAGTCTAACTAATTTTATATTTCAAAAACAAGTTAAGACAGTTTAGTGAGCATATATTAATACATGTATTCCTTGTGATGGCCAAATCACATTATACCTGCACATGTATCAAAAGTAGCAAAGAATATTGCGTGTTGTGTGTGAAAAACATCGTAAGATTGCATAAGTGTTTAAGTGTTATGATGATTTGAGATATGAGAAAATCACTTTAACTCACACACAATCAGAACTATTTGATGGGGACTATCACCTTTGAGGTACGTCCTATAACTCCCACATCTCCTAGAATACACGCTTGCAATCATATATAAAGTATTTTGATCTTTTTGCTTTTACTTTTCTTTGCATATTTTTCTTTTAAGCAAACCATGCATGGGCATATATGAGATAGAAAAGAAATACCCAATGATGTTAAGCATTTGACATTCCACTTTTGCTATGCTGAAGAATACAAATGTCATTTCATGATTGGCGAGCAACAGTGGTGAGATGGTTATTTATGCCTTTCTCTTAGGATTTTCTAGTCCTTCTCGTCAAAAAGAGTGATACGAGTGTTAAGTACAAGAGATCACTTAACTTTACTCATCACAAACACGAGCCACAAAGCTCACTTGCTTAGTTGTGCATAGAGATGCTCATCTAAGCTACAAAAGATACAAAGTTTAGAAAACTTTGTTTCAATGGCCATCCAAGGTACACAAGTACTAATGTACACAAACATACACTGTTTTTGTATTTTTCAATTTTTCAATTTTTTTTTAATTTTTATATGAAAAACAAAATAAAACAAAATTGAAAAATAACCAAACAAAAACATGTTAAACAAAACAATGCATAAAACTAGACTGACTCAGAACACAAAAGCAAAACACACAAGTAATGCAAAACCAAAAACAAGAAGGGGAGAGAGAGAAAAAGTGACAAAATCACTTGGAGCCTTTTTTCCTTCTACACCTTGGAAGAACCTTTCCGTTTAGAAACCCTTGATCCGGCGGTGAGGGGGAAGAGTTAAAATCGTTCAAGTTCGAAAGGAACATGAAGGTTTTGAGAAGATCTCCAAGATGAGCAAAAGAGGATGGATGTTGATTCTGGTTTCCCGATGTGATCATGCTATTGCTGTGTTGAGTGGCTAACAACTTATAGCAATTAGGTCGAGTATATCCAATTGCGCCACAGTGATGACAGAAATATTGCTTTTTCTATTTGGGTTTTCGAGTATTTCCCTTCTTAGCCCTAGGGTTCTTGACCTCTTTCTTATCAAGCTTAAAGGGTGCTCCTAAGATAGATTTACCATTGTCTACGTTCTCACTAGCTAATTCATTCTTAACATCATTGTTCTCAGTTTCAACATTATTAGCAAGATGAACAAAAATAGTGGTACTAGTAGAAGCAATACTAGGGGAAGAGAAATCATACCCTAAACCGGTTCGATCGGAAGTAGATTTCTGAAGATTGAGCATCTCATCGAGCGTAGCACTTGAAGTCCTTTCCAACTGAGCTCTGACTTGAAACAATTCTGCCTTAAGCTTCTTGGTCTTCTCAGCCAAGAAATTATTCTCAAATCTCAGTGCTCCAATAGTCTGATTGGCTTCATCAAACTTTGTGGAGATTTCTTCTCACTCAAGCTCCACATCACTAAGCTTCTTGGTGGCCAACCTCACTACAAGAATAATTCCTATTAGCGACCAAGAATTTTTTACGGACCCAAAAAGCCCTCTAAAAAAATCTTATTTGTGACAGCAAAATAATGCCCTTACAAATACTTGGTAAAATGTGAAATATTTGTGACCAACAAAAAAAGGTGTCACAATTATGTGTTATAGCCATCACAAATACTAATATTTTGGAGAGAAATTTTCCCTTCATATTATTTCTGAGGGACAATTAAAAATCTCTCACAAAAAGTGTATTATTTGTGACGGTTAAAAAAAACCATCACTAATACTAAATTATTTGCGAGGGCTATGATCAACCTTCAAAAATAATCATTAAAATGACAAAAATTTTGGAGGAAAATGTTCCCACCAAATTATTTCTGAAGGACAATAAAAATCCCTTGCAAAAAGTTTATTTTTTATAAGGGTTAAAAATATGCTCTCACTAATACTAAATTATTTGCGAGGGCCACGATTAACTTTCGCAAAAAATCATTAAAATATTAATTTTTTTGGAGATAAAATTTATTCTAAAATTCAAAGAAAAATAAAAAGAAATGCATAAACATATCACACTTTGTATTCTTTAGATGAACCTTTTGTTTACAATCTAAAAAAACACATTTTATATTCATCAAACATAAGAAAGGTCTGTCCATATTTTCTAAAGAAATGTACCCATAAAAAAGAATGATAGCATTTTCAAATTCAAAATGGTAGTCTAAAATTCAAGAATTTCAGCCTTTTGTACTATCCCTCTCTCTCTCTCTCTCTCTCTCTCAAAAGTGAATAAAAATTTCTTCCCATTAAAATAATGCATAAAAGATGAGTTCATAGATCAAATGGTAAATTACATCCGATTGGCATGCATGTTAAGAACATATAGAACATGTAATCCAATTGTTGGATTTTAAAAATATGAATTCAATAATAAATTATTGGATGATGACTCATTTTTTAGAGTTACAACACGTGTAACTTGAACCCAACTCTATATTTCTTAATTCGATGTGAATTTTGACAAATTTATCGTTAAATTACATTATCTTCATATATTTTTCATACTTGTAAAATTTCAAGGTGATCAAATATTAATTGTCATGTCATCAATCAAATGTTTAAATTAAAGTTTTTGTAGTTTAAAATAATTCATAAAAGAAAAGTTTATAGATCAAATGTTAAAATACATCCGATTGGCATGAAAATTTGGATGGTGTTAAGAACATATAGAGCATGTAATCCAATGGTTGGATTTTCAAAATATAAATTCAATAATAAGCTATTGGGTGGTGTAACATTTTTTAGAATTATGTTAGGTATAACTTGAACACAACCCCAACTTTCCTAATTTGATGTGAATTTTGACAAATCTACCGTTAGATTACATTATCCTCGTATATTTTTCACGCTTACAAAATTTCAAGGTGATCAAATATCAATACTGATGTCATCAATCAATTGTCTAAATTCAAGTTTTAGTAGTTTAAAATAATGCATAAAAGATGAGTTTATAGATCAAATGGTAAATTACACCGATTGACATGAAAATTGGCATGCATGTTAAGACCATATAGAACAAGTAATCCAACGATTGGATTTTCAAAATATGAATTCAACAAAATGTTATTGGGTGGTGGAACATTTTTTAGAGTTATGTCAGGTGTAACTCAAACCCAACTTTATATTTCTTAATTCGATGTGAATTTTGACAAAGCTACCATTACATTACATTTTCTTCATATATTTTTCATGCTTATTAAACTCTAACGTAATCAAAGATTAATAGCCATGTCATCGATCAATTATCTAGATTCAAGTTTTAGTGGTTTAAAATAATGCATAAAATATGAGTTTACAGATCAAATGGTAAATTACATTTGATTGGCATGAAAATTGGCATGCACGTTAAGAACATATAGAACATGTAATTCAATGGTTGGATTTGTAAAATAAGAATTCAATAACAAGTTATTAGGAAGTCTAACATTTTTTTTAAGTTACATCAAGTGTAACTTGAACCGAACCCTATATTTCTTAATTCGATGTAAATTTTGACAAATCTACCGTCACGTTACATTTTCTTCATATATTTTTCATGCTTACAAAACTCCAACGTAATCAAAGATTAATAACCATGTCATCGATCAATTGTCTACATTCAAGTTTTAGTGGTTTAAAATAATGCATAAAATACGAGTTTAAAGATCAAATGGTGAATTACGTTGGGTGTAACTTAAACCCAACCCTTTATTTCTCAATTCAATGTGAATTTTGACAAATCTACCATTAGATTACATTATCTTCGTATATATTTCACGCTTACAAAATTTCAAGGTGATCAAATATCAACAATGATGTCATCAATAAATTGTCTAGATTCAAGTTTTAGTGGTCTAAAATAACGCATAAAAGATGAGCTCATAGATGAAATGTAAATTACATACGATTGGCATGAAAATTTGCATTCAAGTTAAGAATACATAGAATATGTAATCTAATGGTAGGATTTTCAAAATATTAATTCAATAATAAGTTATTGGGTGATGTAACATTTTTTAGAGTTACAACACGTGTAACTTGAACCAAACTCTATATTTCTTAATTCAATGTAAATTTTGACAAATCTACCGTTAGATTATATTATCTTCATATATTTTTCATGCTTATAAAATTTCAAGGTGATCGAATATCAATAGTGATGCCATCAATCAATTTTCTACATTCAAGTTTTAGTAGTTTAAAATAATGCATAAAATATGAGTTTATAGATCAAATGGTAATTTACAACCGATTGGCAAGAAAATTGACATGCATGTTAATAACATATAAAGCATGTAATCCAACAGTTGGAGTTTCAAAATATGCATTCCATAATAAGTGATTGGGTGGTGTAACATTTTTTAGAATTACGTCAGGTGTAACTTGAACTTAACCTTATATTTCTTAATTCGATGTGAATTTTGACAAATCTACCATTAGATTACATTATCTTCGTATATTTTACATGCTTACAAAATTTTAAGGTGATCAAACATCAATAGTGATGTCATCAATTAATTGTCTAGATTCAAGTTTTAGTAGTTTAAAATAACGCATAAAAAACGAGTTAAAAGATCAAATGGTAAATTACATCTGATTGGCATGAAAATTGGCATGCACGTTAAGAACATATAGAGCATGTAATCCCACAGTTGGATTTTCAAAATATGAATTCAATAATAAGTTATTGAGTGGTGTAACATTTTCTAAAATTATGTCATGTGTAACTTGAACTCAACCCTATATTTCTTTATTCAATGTGAATTTTATCAAATCTACCACTA
This sequence comes from Quercus ilex subsp. ballota, assembly GCA_032727855.1. NCBI lineage: Eukaryota > Viridiplantae > Streptophyta > Magnoliopsida > Fagales > Fagaceae > Quercus > Quercus ilex. The sequence goes on along the minus strand of CM064912.1, from coordinate 44,681,989 downwards.
GATTACATTATCTTCGTATATTTTTCATGCTTACAAAATTTCAAGGCGATCAAATATCAATAGTGATGTCAGAAATTAATTTTTCAGATTCAAGTTTTAGTAGTTTAAAATAATACATAAAAGATGAGTCTATAGATCAAATGGTAAATTACATCCGATTCGAATGAAAATTGGCTTGGATGTTAAGAACATATAGAGCATGTACTCCAATGGTTAGATTTCTAAAATATGAATCCAGTAACAAGTTATTGGGTGGTGCAACATTTTTTAGAGTTACGTTAGGTGTAACTCGTACCCAACCCTATATTTCTTAATTCGATTTGAATTAGACAAATCTACCATTAGATTATATTATCTTCATATAATTTTCATGCTTACAAAACTTCAAGGTCATCAAAGATTAATAGTCTTTTCATCAATCAATTATCTAGATTCAAGTTTTAGTAGTTTAAAATAATGCATAAAAGATAAGTTCGTAGATGAAATGTAAATTACATCCGATTGGCATGAAAATTTGCTTGCAAGTTAAGAACATATAGAATATGTAATCCAATAGTTGGACTTTCAAAATATTAATTCAATAATAAGTTATTGGTTGATGTAACATTTTTTAGAGTTATAACACGTGTAACTTAAACCCAACTCTATATTTCTTAATTCGATGTGAATTTTTACAAATCTACCATTAGATTACATTATCTTCATATATTTTTTATACTTATAAAAATTTCAAGGTGATCAAATATCAATAGTGATATCATCAATCAATTGTCTAAATTCAAGTTTTAGTAATTTCAAATAATGCATAAAAGATGGATTTATAGATCAAATGGTAAATTACATCAGATTTGCATGCAAATTGGCATGCAAGTTAAGATCATATACAGCATGTAATCCAACGGTTGGATTTTCAAAATATGAATTCAATAATAAGTAATTGGGTGGTGTAACATTTTTTAAAATTACGTCAGGTGTAACTTGAACTCAACCCTATATTACTTAATTCGATGTGAATTTTGACAAATCTACCATTAGATTACATTATCTTCGTATATTTTTCATGCTTACAAAATTTCAAGATAATCAAAGATTAACAGTCATGTCATCAATAAATTATCTAGATTCAAATTTTAGTAGTTTAAAATAATACACAAAAGATGAGTTCCTAGATCAAATGTACATTACATCCGATTGGCATGAAAATTTGCATACAAGTTAAGAACATATAGAGTATGTAATCGAATGGTTGGATTTTCAAAATATTAATTCAATAATAAGTTATTGGGTAATGTAACATTTTTTAGAGTTACAACACGTGTAACTTGAACCCAACTCTATATTACTTAATTTGTTGTGAATTTTGACAAATCTACCTTTAAATTACATTATCTTCATTTATTTTTCTTGCTTATAAAATTTTAAGGTGATCCAACGGTTAGATTTTCAAAATATGAATTCAATAATAAGTTACTAGGTGGTGTAACATTTTTTAAAATTATGTCAGTTGTAACTTGAACCCAACTCTATATTTCTTAATTCGATGTGAATTTTGACAAATCTACCATTAGATTATATTATCTTCGTATATTTTTCATGCTTACAAAATTTCAAGGTGATCAAATATCAATAGTGATGTCATCAATCAATTTTCTGGATTCAAATTTTAGTATTTAAAATAATGCATAAAATATTAGTTTATAGATCAAATGATAAATTACATCCAATTGGCATGAAAATCGGCTTGCATGTAAAGCCCATATAGATAATGTATTCCAATGGTTGGATTTCTAAAATATGAAATCACTAATAAGTTATTAGGTGGTGTAACATTTTTTAGAGTTACAACACGTGTAACTTGAACCCAACTCTATATTTCTTAATTCGATGGGAATTTTGACAAATCTACCATTAGATTACACTATCTTCGTATACTTTTCATGCTTACAAAATTTCAAGGTGATCAAAGATTAATAGCCATGTCATCAATCAATTTTCTAAATTCAAGTTTTAGTAGTTTAAAATAATGCATAAAAGATGGATTTATAGATCAAATGGTAAATTACATCTGATTGGCATGCAAATTGGCATGCACGTTAAGATCATATAGAGCATGTAATCCAACGGTTGGATTTTCAAAATATGAATTCAATAATAAGTAATGGGGTGGTGTAACATTTTTTAAAATTACGTCAGGTGTAACTTGAACTAAACCCTATATTTCTTAATTCGATGTGAATTTTGACAAATCTACCATTAGATTACATTATCTTCGTATATTTTTCATGCTTACAAAATTTCAAGGTAATCAAAAATTAATAGTCATGTCATCAATAAATTATCTAGATTCAAATTTTAGTAGTTTAAAATAAAACACAAAAGATGAGTTCCTAGATCAAATGTACATTACATCCGATTGGCATGAAAATTTGCATAAAAGTTAAGAACATATAGAGTATGTAATCCAATGGTTGAATTTTAAAAATATTAATTCAATAATAAGTTATTGGGTAATGTAACAGTTTTTTAGAGTTACAACACGTGTAACTTGAACCCAACTCTATATTACTAAATTCGTTATGAATTTTGACAAATCTACCTTTAGATTACATTATCTTCATTTATTTTTCTTGCTTATAAAATTTCAATGTGATCCAATGGTTGGATTTTCAAAATATGAATTCAATAATAAGTTATTGGGTAGTGTAACATTTTTTAAAATTATGTCAGTTGTTACTTGAACCCAACTCTATATTTCTTAATTCGATGTGAATTTTGACAAATATACCATTAGATTATATTATCTTCGTATATTTTTCATGCTTACAAAATTTCAAGTTGATCAAATATCAATAGTGATGTCATCAATCAATTTTCTGGATTCAAGTTTTAGTAGTTTAAAATAATGCATAAAAGATGAGTCTATAGATCAAATGGTAAATTACATCTGATTCGCATGAAAATTGGCTTGCATGTAAAGACCATATCGATAATGTGCTCCAACGGTTGGATTTCTAAAATATGAATCCACTAATAAGTTATTGGATAGTGTAACATTTTTTAGAGTTACAACACGTGTAACTTGAATCCAACTCTATATTTCTTAATTCGATTTGAATTTAGACAAATCTACCATTAGATTATATTATCTTCATATAATTTTCATGCTTACAAAACTTCAAGGTCATCAAAGATTAATAGTCATGTCATCAATCAATTATCTAGATTCAAGTTTTAGTAGTTTAAAATAATGCATAAAAGATGAGTTCATAAATCAAATGTAAATTACATCCGATTGGCATGAAAATTTGCTTGCAAGTTAAGAACATATAATATATGTAATCCAATAGTTGGATTTTAAAAATATTAATTCAATAATAAGTTATTGGTTGATGTAACATTTTTTAGAGTTAAAACACGTGTAACTTGAACCCAACTCTATATTTCTTAATTCGATGTGAATTTTGACAAATCTACTATTAGATTACATTATCTTCATATATTTTTTATACTTATAAAAATTTCAAGGTGATCAGATATCAATAGCGATATCATCAATCAATTGTCTAAATTCAAGTTTTAGTAATTTCAAATAATGCATAAAAGATGGATTTATAGATCAAATGGTAAATTACATCTGATTGGCATGCAAATTGGCATGCACGTTAAGATCATATGGAGCATGTAATCCAACGGTTGGATTTTCAAAATACGAATTCAATAATAAGTAATTGGGTGTTGTAACATTTTTTAAAATTATGTCAGCTGTAACTTGAACCCAACTCTATATTTCTTAATTCGATGTGAATTTTGACAAATCTACCATTAGATTACACTATTTTCGTATATTTTTCATGCTTACAAAATTTCAAGGTGATCAAAAATTAATAACCATGTCATTAATCAATTTTCAAGATTCAAGTTTTAGTAGTTTAAAATAATACATAAAAGATTAGTTCCTAGATCAAATGTAAATTACATCCGATTGGCATGAAAATTTGCATACAAGTTAAGAACATATAGAGTATGTAATCTAATGGTTGGATTTTCAAAATATTAATTCAATAATAAGTTATTGGGTGGTGTAAAATTTTTTAGAGTTACAACACGTGTAACTTGAACCCAACTCTATATTACTTAATTCGTTGTGAATTTTGACAAATCTACCTTTAAATTACATTATCTTAATTTATTTTTCTTGTTTATAAAATTTGAAGGTGATCCAACGGTTAGATTTTCAAAATATGAATTCAATAATAAGTTACTGGGTGGTGTAACATTTTTTAAAATTATGTCAGTGGTAACTTGAACCCAACTCTATATTTCTTAATTCGATGTGAATTTTGACAAATCTACCATTAGATTACAAATATCTTCGTATATTTTTCATGCTTACAAAATTTCAAGGTGATCAAATATCAATAGTGATGTCATCAATCAATTTTCTGGATTCAAATTTTAGTATTTAAAATAATGCATAAAATATTAGTTTATAGATCAAATGATAAATTACATCCGATTGGCTTGAAAATTGGCTTGCATGTAAAGCCCATATAGATAATGTATTCCAATGGTTGGATTTCTAAAATATGAAACCACTAATAAGTTATTGGGTGGTGTAACATTTTTTAGAGTTACAACACGTGTAACTTGAACCCAACTCTATATTTCTTAATTCGATGAGAATTTTGACAAATCTACCATTAGATTACACTATCTTCGTATACTTTTCATGCTTACAAAATTTCAAGGTGATCAAAAATTAATAGTTACGTCATCAATCAATTTTCTAAATTCAAGTTTTAGTAGTTTAAAATAATGCATAAAAGATGGATTTATAGATCAAATGGTAAATTACATCTGATTGGCATGCAAATTGGCATGCACGTTAAGATCATATTGAGCATGTAATCCAACGGTTGGATTTTCAAAATATGAATTCAATAATAAGTAATTGGGTGGTGTAACATTTTTTAAAATTACGTCAGGTGTAACTTGAACCTAAACCCTATATTTCTTAATTCGATGTGAATTTTGACAAATCTACCATTAGATTACATTATCTTCGTATATTTTTCATGCTTACAAAATTTCAAGGTAATCAAAAATTAATAGTCATGTCATCAATAATTATCTAGATTCAAATTTTAGTAGTTTAAAATAATGCACAGAAGATGAGTTCCTAGATCAAATGTACATTACATCCGATTGGCATGAAAATTTGCATACAAGTTAAGAACATATAGAGTATGTAATCCAATGGTTGGATTTTAAAAATATTAATTCAATAATAAGTTTTTGGGTGATGTAACATTTTTTAGAGTTACAACACGTGTAACTTGAACCCAACTCTATATTTCTTAATTCGATGTGAATTTTGACAAATCTACCTTTAGATTACACTATCTTCGTATACTTTTCATGCTTACAAAATTTCAAAGTGATCAAATATTAATAGCCATGTCATCAATTAATTTTCTAGATTCAAGTTTTATTAGTTTAAAATAATGCATAAAAAATTAATTAATAGATCAAATGGTAAATTACATCTGATTGGCATTAAAATTGACATTCACGTTAAGAACATATAGAGCATGTAATCTAACGGTTGGATTTTCAAAATATGAATTCAATAATAAGTTATTGGGTAGTGTAACATTTTTTAAAATTATGCCAGTTGTAACTTGAACCCAACTCTATATTTCTTAATTCGATGTGAATTTTGACAAATCTGCCATTAGATTATATTATCTTCGTATATTTTTCATGCTTACAAAATTTCAAGGTGATCAAATATTGATAGTGATGTCATCAATCAATTTTCTAGATTCAAGTTTTAATAGTTTAAAATAATGCATAAAAAATTAGTTTATAGATCAAATGGTAAATTACATCCGATTGGTATGAAAAATTGGCATGGATATAAAGACCATATAGATAATGTACTCCAACGGTTGGATTTCTAAAATATGAATCCACTAATAAGTTATTGGGTGGTGTAACATTTTTTAAAGTTACAACACGTGCAACTTGAACCCAACTCTATATTTCTTAATGCGATAAGAATTTTGACAAATCTACCATTAGATTACACTATCTTCGTATACTTTTCATGCTTAGAAAATTTCAAGGTGATCAAATATTAATAGTCATGTCATCAATCAATTTTCTAAATTCAAGTTTAAGTAGTTTAAAATAATGCATAAAAGATTAGTTCATAGATCAAATGTAAATTACATCCGATTGGCATGAAAATTTGCAAGCAAGTTAAGAACATATAATATATGTAATCCAATGGTTGGATTTTAGAAATATTAATTCAATAATAAGTTTTTGGGTGATGTGACATTTTTTAGAGTTAAAACACGTGTAACTTGAACCCAACTCTATATTTCTTAATTCGATCGGAATTTTGACAAATCTACCATTAGATTACACTATCTTCGTATACTTTTCATGCTTACAAAATTTCAAGGTGATCAAAAATTAATAACCATGTCATTAATCAATTTTCTAGATTCAAGTTTTAGTAGTTTAAAATAATGCATAAAAGATTAGTTTATAGATCAAATGGTAAATTACATCTGATTGGCATGAAAATTGGCATGCACATGTAAGAACCATATTGAGGGAATGTAATCCAACGGTTAGATTTCTAAAATATGAATTCAATAATAAGTTATTGGGTGGTGTAACATTTTTTAGAGTTGCAACACGTGTAACTCGTACCTAACCCTATATTTCTTAATTCGATTTGAATTTTGACAAATCTACCATTAGATTACATTATCTTCATATATTTTTCATGCTTACAAAATTTCAAAGGTGATCAAAGATTAATAGTCATGTCATCAATCAATTATCTAAATTCAAGTTTTAGTAGTTTAAAATAATGCATAAAAGATGAGTTCATAGATCAAATGGTAAATTACATCTGATTGGCATGAAAATTTGGCATGCACAGTTAAGAACATATAATATATGTTAATCCAATGGTTGGATTTTAAAAATATTAATTCAATAATAAGTTATTGGGTGGTATAACATTTTTTAAAATTACGTCAGATGTAACTTGAACCCAACTCTGTATTACTTAATTCGATGTGAATTTTGACAAATCTACCATTAGATTACACTATCTTCGTATACTTTTCATGCTTACAAAATTTCAAAGTGATCAAAAATTAATAGCCATGTCATTAATCAATTTTCTAGATTCAGGTTTTAGTAGTTTAAAATAATGCATAAAAAATTAATTAATAGATCAAATGGTAAATTACGTCTGATTGGTATGAAAATTGGCATGCACGTTAAGAACATATAGAGCATGTAATCCAACGGTTGGATTTTCAAAATATGAATTCAATAATAAGTTATTGGGTAGTGTAACATTTTTTAAAATTACGTCAGATGTAACTTGAACCCAACCTTATATTTCTTAATTCGATGTGAATTTTGACAAATCTACCATTAGATTACACTATCTTCGTATACATTTCATGCTTACAAAATTTCAAGGTGATCAAAGATTAATAGCCATGTCATCAATCAATTTTCTAGATTAAAGTTTTAGAAGTTTAAAATAATGCGTAATATATTAGTTTATACATCAAATGGTAAACTACATCCGATTGGTATGAAAAGTGGCATGCACGTTAAAGACCATATAGGGAATGTACTCCAACGGTTGGATTTCTAAAATATGAATCCAGTAATAAGTTATTGGGTGGTGTAACATTTTTTAAAGTTACAACACTTGCAACTTATGCCCAACTCTATATTTCTTAATTCGATGGGAATTTTGACAAATCTACCATTAGATTACATTATCTTCATATATTTTTCATGCTTATAAAACTTCAAGGTGATCAAATATTAATTGTCATATCATCAATCAATTGTTTAAAATCAAGTTTTTGTAGTTTAAAATAATGCATAAAAGATAAGTTTATTGATCAAATGGTAAAATACCTCCGATTGGCTTGGAAAATTGGCATGCATTTGAAGAACATATAGAGCGTATAATCCAACGGTTGGATTTTCAAAATAAGAATTCAATAATAAGTTATTGGGTGGTGTAACATTTTTTAGAGTTACGTTAGGTGTAACTCGTACCTAACCCTATATTTCTCAATTCGATTTGAATATTGAAAAATCTACCATTAGATTACACTATCTTCGTATACTTTTCATGCTTAAAAAATTTCAAGGTAATAAAAGATTAATAGTCATGTCATCAATCAATTTTCTAGATTCAAGTTTAAGTAGTTTAAAATAATGTATAAAAGATTAGTTTATAGATCAAATGGTAAATTACGTCTAATTGGCATGAAAATTTGGCATCCACGTTAAGAACTTATAGAGCATGTAATCCAACGGTTGGATTTTCAAAATATGAATTCAATAATAAGTTATTGGGTGGTGTAACATTTTTTAGAGTTACGTGAGGTGTAACTCGTATCTAACCCTGTATTTCTTAATTCGATTTGGATTTGGACTAAATCTACCGTCAGATTACATTAACTTCATTTATTTTTCATGCTTATAAAATTTCAAGGTGATCCAACGGTTGTATTTTCAAAATATGGATTCAATAATAAGTTTTTAGGTGATGTAACGTATTTTAAAATTATGTCAGTTGTAACTTGAACCCAACTCTATATTTCTTAATTCAATATGAATTTTGACAAATCTTCCATTAGATTATATTATTTTCGTATATTTTTCAAGCTTAAAAAATTTCAAGGTGATCAAATATCAACATTGATGTCATCAATCAATTTTCTAGATTCAAGTTTTAGTAGTTTAAAATAATGCATAAAATGATTAATTCATAGATCAAATGGTAAATTACATCCGATTGGTATGAAAATTGACTATTATGTAAAGACCATATAGATAATGTACTCCAACGGTTGAATTTCTAAAATATGAATCCAGTAATAAGTTATTGGGTGGGTAACATTTTCTAGAATCACAACACGTGTAACTTGTACCCAACTCTATATTTCCTAATTCGATGGGAATTTTAACAAATCAACCGTGAAATTACATTATCTTCATATATTATTCATGCTTATAAAACTTTAGGGTGATCAAATATTAATTTTCATATCATCAATCAATTGTTTAAAATCAAGTTTTTGTAGTTTAAAATAATGCATAAAAGATAAGTTTATTGATCAAATGGTAAAATACCTCCGATTGGCATGAAAATTGGCATGCATTTGACGTACATCGAGAGCGTATAATCCAACGGTTGGATTTTTAAAATATGAATTTAATAATAAGTTATTGGGTGGTGTAACATTTTTTAGAGTTACATTAGGTGTAACTCGTACCTAACCCTATATTTCTTAATTCGATTTGAATTTGGACAAATCAACCGTGAGCTTACATTATCTTTGCATATTTCTCATGCTTACAAAATTTCAAGGTAATCAAAAATTAATAGCCATGTCATCAATCAATTATCTGGTTTCAAGTTTAAGTAGTTTAAAATAATGCATAAAAGATGAGTTCATAGATCAAATGTAAATTACATCCGATTGGCATGAAAATTTGCATGCAAATTAGGAACATATAATATATGTAATCCAATGGTTGGATTTTAAAAATATTAATACACTAATAAGTTTTTGGGTGATGTAACATTTTTTAGAGTTACAACACGTGTAACTTGAACCCAACTCTAGATTTCTTAATTCGATGAGAATTTTGACAAATCTACCATTAGATTACACTATCTTCGTATACCTTTCATGCTTACAAAATTTTAAGGCGATCAAACATTAATAGTCATGTCATCAATCAATTTTCTAGATTCAAGTTTTAGTAGTTTAAAATAATGCAAAAAAGATTAGTTTATAGATCAAATGGAGAATTACATCCGATTGGTATGAAAATTGGCATGCATGTAAAGGCCATATAGGGAATTTACTCCAACGGTTCGACTTCTAAAATATGAATCCAGCAATAAGTTATTGGGTAGTGTAACATTTTTTAGAGTTGCAACACGTGTAACTTGATCCCAACTCTATATTTCTCTATTCGTTGTGAATTTTGACAAATCTACCATTAGATTACACTATCTTCGTATGCTTTTCATGCTTACAAAATTTCAAAGTAATCAAAGATTAATAGCCATGTCATCAATCAATTTTCTAGATTCAAGTTTTAGTAGTTTAAAATAATGTATAAAATATTAGTTTATAGATCAAATGGTAAATTACGTCTGATTGGCATGAAAATTGGCATGCACGTTAAGAATATATAGAGCATGTAATCCAACGGTTAGATTTTCAAAATATGAATTAAAGAATAAGTTATTGTGTGGTGTAACATTTTTTAAAATTACGTGAGATGTAACTTAAAGCCAATCATATATTTCTTAATTCGATGTGAATTTTGACAAATCTACCATTAGATTACACTATCTTCGTATACATTTCATGCTTACCAAATTTCAAGGTGATCAAATATTAATAGCCATGTCATCAATTAATTTTCTAGATTCAATTTTTAGTAGTTCAAATGATGCGTAATATATTAGTTTATACATCAAATGGTAAACTACATCCTTTTGGTATGAAAATTCGTATGCATGTAAATACATATAGGTAATGTACTCCAACGGTTGGATTTCTAAAATATGAATCCATAATAAGTTATTGGGTGGTGTAACATTTTTTAAATTTACAACACCTGCAACTTGAACCCAACTCTATATATCTTAATTCGATGGGAATTTTGACAAATCTACCATTAGATTACATTATCTTCATATATTTTTTATACTTATAAAACTTCAAGGTGATCAAATATTAATTGTCATATCATCAATCAATTGTTTAAAATCAAGTTTTTGTAGTTTAAAATAATGCGTAAAAGATAATTTTATTGATCAAATGGTAAAATACCTTCGATTGGCGTGAAAATTGGCATGCATTTGCAGAAGATATAGAGCGTATAATCCAACGGTTGGATTTTCAAAATTAGAATTCAATAATAAGTTATTGGGTGGTGTAACATTTTTTAGAGTTACGTTAGGTGTAACTCGTACATAACCCTATATTTCTTAATTCGATTTGAAATTGGACAAATCTACTGTGAGATAACATTATCTTCACATATTTTTCGTGCTTACAAAATTTCAACGGTGATCAAAGATTTATAATCATGTCATCAATCAATTATCTAGATTCAAGTTTTAAGTAGTTTAAAATAATTCATAAAAGATGAGTTCACAGATCAGATGTAAATTACATTTGATTAGCATGAAAATTTGCATGCAAGTTATGAACATGTAATATATGTAATCCAATGGTTGGATTTTAAAAATATTAATTCAATAATAAGTTTTTTGGTGATGTAACATTTTTTAGAGTTACAACACGTGTAACTTGAACCCAACTCTATATTTCTTAATTCAATGGAAATTTTGACAAATCTACCATTAGATTACACTATCTTCATATACTTTTCATGTTTGCAAAATTTCAAGGTGAACAAAGATTAATAACCATGCCATCAATCAATTTTTTAGATTCAAGTTTTAGTAGTTTAAAATAATGCATAAAAGATTAGTTTATAAATCAAATGGTAAATTGCATCCAATTGGAATGAAAACTGGCATGAATGTAAAGACCATATACGGAATGTATACCTATGGTTGGATTTCTAAAATATGAATCCAGTAATAAGTTATTGGGTCGTGTAACATTTTTTAGCGTTGCAACACATGTAACTTGATCCCAACTCTATATTTCTTAATTCGATGTGAATTTTGACAAATCTACCATTAGATTCCACTATCTTCGTATACGTTTCATGCTTACAAAATTTCAAGGTGATCAAAAATTAATAGCCATGTAATCAATCAATTTTCTAGATTCAAGTTTTAGTAGTTTAAAATAATGCATAAAATATTAGTTTATAAATCAAATGGTAAATTACATTTGATTGGTATGAAAGTTGGCATGCAAGTAAAGACCATATAGGAAATGTACCCCAACGGTTAAATTCCTAAATATGCATCCAGTAATAAGTTATTGGGTGGTGTAACATTTATTAGAGTTGTAACACGTGTAACTTGATCCCAACTCAATATTTCTTAATTCGATGTGAATTTCGACAAATCTACCATTAGATTACACTATCTTCGTATACTTTTCATGCTTACAAAATTTCGAGGTGATCAAAAATTAATAGGCATGTCATCAATTAATTATCTAAATTCAAGTTTTAGTAGCTTAAAATAATGCGTAAAAGATTAGTTTATACATCGAATGGTAAATTACGTCTGATTGGCATGAAAATTGGCATGCACGTTAAGAACATATAGAGCATGTAATCCAACGGTTGGATTATCAAAATATAAATTCAATAATAAGTTATTGGGTGGTGTAACATTTTTTAAAATTACGTTAGATGTAACTTGATCCCAACCGTATATTTCTTAATTCGATGTGAATTTTAACAAATCTACCATTAGATTACACTATTTTTGTATACTTTTCATGCTTACAAAATTTCAAGGTGATCAAAGATTAATAGTCATGTCATCAATCAATTTTCTAGATTCAAGTTTTAGTAGTTTAAAATAATGCATAAAAAATTAATTAATAGATCAAATGGTAAATTACGTCTGATTGGCATTAAAATTGGCATGCACGTTAAGAACATATAGAGCATGTAATCAAACGGTTGGATTTTCAAAATATGAATTCAATAATAAGTTATTGGGTAGTGTAACATTTTTTAAAATTACGTCAGATGTAACTTGAACCCAGCCCTATATTTCTTAATTCGATGTGAATTTTGACAAATCTACCATTAGATTATACTATTTTCTTATACATTTCATGCTTACAAAATTTCAAGGTGATCAAAGATTAGTACCCATGTCATCAATCAATTTTCTAGATTAAAGTTTTAGAAGTTTAAAATAATGCGTAATATATTAGTTTATATATCAAATGGTAAACTACATCCGATTGGTATGAAAAGTGGCATGCACGTAAGGACCATATAGGGAATGTACTCCAACGGTTGGATTTCTAAAATATGAATCCAGTAATAAGTTATTTGGTGATGTAACATTTTTTAAAGTTACAACACCTGCAACTTGAATTCAACTGTATATATCTTAATTCGATGCGAATTTTGACAAATCTACCATTAGATTACATTATCTTCATATATTTTTCATGCTTATAAAACTTCAAGGTGATCAAATATTAATTGTCATATCATCAATCAATTGTTTAAAATCAAGTTTTTGTGGTTTAAAATAATGCATAAAAGATAAGTTTATTGATCAAATGGTAAAATACCTCCGATTGGCGTGAAAATTGGCATGCATTTGAAGAACATATAGAACGTATAATCCAACGGTTGGATTTTCAAAATAAGAATTCAATAATAAGTTATTGGGTGGTGTAACATTTTTTAGAGTTACGTTAAGTGTAACTTGTACCTAACCCTATATTTCTTAAATCGATTTGAATTTGGACAAATCTACCGTCAGATTGCATGGTCTTCACATATTTTACATGCTTACAAAATTTTAATGGTGATCAAAGATTAATAGTCATGTCATCAATCAATTAAATTCAAGTTTAAGTAGTTTAAAATAATACATAAAAGATGAGTTCATAGATCAAATGTAAATTCCATTTGATTGGCATGAAAATTTGCATGTAAGTTAAGAACATGTAATATAGGTAATCCAATGGTTGGATTTTAAAAATATTAATTCACTAATAAGTTTTTGGGCGATGTAACATTTTTTAGAGTTACAACACGTGTAACTTGAACCCAACTCTTTATTTCTTAATTCAATGGGAATTTTGACAAATCTACCGTTAGATTATACTATCTTCGTATACTTTTCATGCTTACAAAATTTAAAGGTGATCAAAGATTAATAGCCATGTCATTAATCAATTTTCTAGATTCAAGTTTTTGTAGTTTAAAATAAGGCATAAAATATTAGTTTATTGATTAAATGGTAAATTACATCCGATTGGTATAAAAACTGGCATGCATGTAAAGACCATATAGAAAATGTACACCAACGGTTGGATTTCTAAAACATGAATCCAGTAATAAGTTATTGGGTGGTGTAACATTTTTTAGAGTTGCAACACGTGTAACTTGATTTCAACTCTATATTTCTTAATTCAATGTGAATTTTGACAAATCTACCATTAGATTAAACTATCTTCGTCTTCTTTCATGCTTACAAAATTTCAAGATGATCAAATATTAATAGCCATTTGATCAATCAATTTTGTAGATTCAAGTTTTAACAGTTTAAAATAATGCATAAAATATTAGTTTATAGATCAAATGGTAAATTACATCCGATTGGTATGAAAATTGGCAAGTATGTAAAGACCGTATTGGGAATGTACTCACACAATTTGATTTCTAAAATATGAATCCAGTAATAAGCTATTGGGCGGTGCAACATTTTCTAGAGTTGCAACACGTGTAACTTGATCCCAACACTGTATTTTTTAATTCGATGTGAATTTTGACAAATCAACCATTAAATTACATTATCTTCATATATTTTTCATGCTTACAAAATTTCAAGGTAATCAAAGATTAATAGTCATATCATCTATAAATTATCTAGATTCAAGTTTTATTAGTTTAAAATAATACATAAAAGATGAGTTCATAGATCAAATGTCAATTAGATCCGATTAGTATGAAAATTTGCATGCAAGTTAAGAACATATAATATATGTAATCCAATGGCTGGATTTTAAAAATATTAATTCAAAAATAAGTTTTTGGGTGATGTAACATTTTTTAGAGTTACAACACGTGTAACTTGAACCCATCTCTATATTTCTTAATTCGATGGGAATTTTGACAATCCATTAGATTACACTATCTTCGTATACTTTTCATGCTTACAAAATTTTAAGGTGATTAAAGATTAATAGCCATGTTATCAATCAATTTTCTAAATTAAAGTTTTAGTAGTTTAAAATAATGTATAAAAGATTAGTTTATAGATCAAACGGTAAATTACATCCGATTGGTATGAAAATTAGCATACATGTAAAGACCATATAGGGAATGTACTCCAACAGTTGGATTTCTAAAATATGAATCCAGTTGTAAGTTATTAGGTGGTGTAACATTTTTTAAAGTTACAACACCTGCAACTTGAACCCAACTCTATAATTATTAATTCGATAGGAATTTTGACAAATCTTCCAATAGATTACATTATCTTCATATATTTTTCATGCTTATAAAACTTCAAGGTGATCAAATATTAATTGTCATATCATCTATCAATTGTTTAAAATCAAGTTTTTATAGTTTAAAATAATGCATAAAAGATAAGTTTATTGATTAATTGGTAAAATACCTCTGATTGGTGTGAAAATTAGCTTGCATTTGCAGAACATATAGAGCGTATAATCCAACGGTTGGATTTTCAAAATATTAATTTAATAATAAGTTATTGGGCTGTGTAACATTTTTTAGAGTTACGTTAGGTGTAACTCTTACCTAACCCTATATTTTTTAATTCGATTTGAATTAGGACAAATCTACCGTTAGATTACATTATATTCACATATTTTTCATGCCTACAAAATTTCAAAGGTAATCAAAGATTAATAGCAATGTCATCAATCAATTATCTAGATTCAAGTTTAAGTAGTTAAAATAATGCATAAAAGATGAGTTCATAGATCAAGTGTAAATTACACCCGACTGGCTGGAAAATTTGCGTGCAAGTTAAGAACATATAATATATGTAATCCAATGGTTGGATTTTAAAAATACTAATTTAATAATAAGTTTTTGGGTGACGTAACATTTTTTAAAGTTACAACACGTGTAACTTGAACCCAACTCTGTATTTCCTAATTCTATGAGAATTTTGACAAATCTACCATTAGATTACACTATCTTCGTATACTTTTCATGCTTACAAAATTTCAAAGTGATCAAAGATTAATAGCCATGTCATCAATTAATTTTCTAGATTCAAGTTTTAGTAGTTTAAAGTAATGCATAAAAGATTAGTTTATAGATCAAATTGTAAATTATGTTTGATTGGCATGAAAATTGGCATGAACGTTAAGAACAAAGAGAGCATGTAATCCAACTGTTAGATTTTCAAAATATGAATTTAATAATAAGTTATTGGGTGATGTATCATTTTTTAAAATTACGTCAGATGTATCTTGAACCCAACCCCATATTTCTTAATTCGATGTGAATTTTGACAGATCTTCCATTAGATTACACTATCTTCGTAAATATTATAATGCTTACAAAATTTCAAGGTGATCAAAGATTAATAGCCATGTCATCAATTAATTTTCTAGTTTCAAGTTTAAGTGGTTTAAAATAATGCATAAAAGATGAGTTCATAGATCAAATGTAAATTACATCCGATTGGCATGAAAATTTGCACGCAAATTAAGAACATATAATATATTTAATCTAATGGTTGGATTTTAAAAATATTAATTCACTAATAAGTTTTTGGGTGATGTAACATTTTTTAGAGTTACAACACGTGTAACTTGAATCCAGCTCTATATTTCTTAATTCGATTGGAATTTTGACAAATCTACCATTAGATTACACTATTTTCGTATACTTTTCATGCTTACAAAATTTCAAGGTGATCAAAGATTAATAACCATGTAATCAATCAATTTTCTTGATTCAAGTTTTAGTAGTTTAAAATATTGCATAAAATATTAGTTTATAGATCAAATGGTAAATTACATCCGATTGGTATGAAAATTTGCATGCATGTAAAGACCATATAGGGAATGTACTCCAACGGTAAGATTTCTAAAATACGAATCCAGTTTTAAGTTATTGGGTGGTGTAACATTTTTTAGAGTTGCAACACGTGTAACTTGATCCCAACTCTATATTTCTCTATTCGTTGTGAATTTTGACAAATCTACCATTATATTACACCATCTTCGTATACTTTTCATGCTTACAAAATTTCAAGGTGATCAAAGATTAATAGCCATGTCATCAATCAATTATCTAAATTCAAGTTTTAGTAGTTTAAAATAATGCGTAAAAGATTAGTTTTTAACTTAAATGGTAAATTACGTCTGATTGGCATGAAAATTGGCATGCACGTTAAGAACATATAGAGCATGTAATCCAACGGTTGGATTATCAAAATATAAATTCAATAATAAGTTATTGGGTGGTGTAACATTTTTTAAAATTACGTTAGATGCAACTTGAACCCAACCCTATTTTTCTTA
Organism: Quercus ilex subsp. ballota; assembly: GCA_032727855.1. Taxonomy (NCBI): domain Eukaryota; kingdom Viridiplantae; phylum Streptophyta; class Magnoliopsida; order Fagales; family Fagaceae; genus Quercus; species Quercus ilex. Next base: position 44,664,713 of record CM064912.1, on the reverse strand, counting down.
ATTCGATGTGAATTTTGACAAATCTACCTTTATATTACACTATCTTCGTATACTTTTCATGCTTACAAAATTTCAAAGTGATCAAAGATTAATAGCCATGTCATCAATCAATTTTCTAGATTCAAGTTTTAGTAGTTTAAAATAATGCATAAAAGATTAGTTTATAGATCAAATGGTAAATTACGTCTGATTGGCATTAAAATTGGTATGCACGTTAAGAACATATAGAGCATGTAATCCAACGGTTGGATTTTCAAAATATGAATTCAATAATAAGTTATTGGGTGGTGTAACATTTTTTAAAATTACGTTAGATGTAACTTGAATCCATCCCTATATTTCTTAATTCGATATGAATTTTGACAAATCTACCATTAGATTACACTATTTTCGTATACATTTCATGCTTACAAAATTTCAAAGTGATCAAAGCTTAATAACCATGTCATCAATCAATTTTCTAGATTCAAGTTTTAGTAGTTTAAAATAATGCGTAATATATTAGTTTATACATCAAATGGTAAACTACATCCGATTGGTATGAAAAGTGGCATGCCCATAAAAACCATGTAGGGAATGTACTCCAACGGTTGGATTTCTAAAATATGAATCCAGAAATAAGTAATTTGGTGGTGTAACATTTTTTAAAGTTACAACACCTGCAACTTCAACCCAACTGTATATATCTTAATTCGATGGGAATTTTGACAAATCTACCATTAGTTTACATTATCTTCATATATTTTTCACGCTTATAAAACTTCAAGGTGATCAAATATTAATTGTCATATCATCAATCAATTGTTTAAAATCAAGTTTTTGTAGTTTAAAATAATACATAAAAGATAAGTTTATTGATCAAATGGTAAAATACCTCTGATTGGCGTGAAAATTGGCATGCATTTGAAGACCATATAGAACGTATAATTCAACGGTTGGATTTTCAAAATAAGAATTCAATAATAAGTTGTTGGGTGGTGTAACATTTTTTAGAGTTACGCTAAGTGTAACTCGTACCTAACCCTATATTTCTTAATTCGATTTGAATTTGGACCAATCTACCTTCAGATTACATTATCAACATATATTTTACATGCTTACAAAATTTCAAAGGTGATCAAAGATTAATAGTTATGTCATCAATCAATTATCTAAATTCAAGTTTAAGTAGTTTAAAATAATGCATAAAAGATGAGTTCATAGATCAAATGTAAATTACATCCGATTGGCATGAAAATTTGCATGTAAGTTAAGAACATGTAATATATGTAATCCAATGGTTGGATTTTAAAAATATTAATTCACTAATATGTTTTTGGGTGATGTAACATTTTTTAGAGTTACAACATGTGTAACTTGAACCCAACTCTTTATTTCTTAATTCAATGGGAATTTTGACAAATCTACCATTAGATTATACTATTTTCGTATACTTTTCATGCTTACAAAATTTAAAGGTGATCAAAGATTAATAGCCATGTCATTAATCAATTTTATAGATTCAAGTTTTAGTAGTTTAAAATAGGGCATAAAATATTAGTTTATAGATTAAATGCTAAATTACATTCGATTGGTATAAAAACTGGCATGCATATAAAGACCGTATAGAAAATGTACACCAACGGTTGGATTTCTAAAATATGAATCCAGTAATAAGTTATTGGGTGGTGTAACATTTTTTTAGAGTTGCAACACGTGTAACTTGATCCCAACTCTATATTTCTTAATTCAATGTGAATTTTGACAAATCTGCCATTAGATTACACTATCATCGTATTCATTTCATGCTTACAAAATTTCATGGTGATCAAATATTAATAGCCATGTGATCAATCAATTTTGTAAATTCAAGTTTTAGTAGTTTAAAAGAATGCATAAAATATTAGTTTATAGATCAAATGGTAAATTACATCCGGTTGGTATGAAAATTGGCAAGCATGTAAAGACCATATTGGGAATGTACTCCAACGATTTGATTTCTAAAATATGAATCCAGTAATAAGTTATTGGGCGGTGTAACATTTTTTAGATTTGCAACACGTGTAACTTGATCCCAACACTGTATTTTTTAATTCGATGTGAATTTTGACAAATCAACCATTAGATTACATTATCTTCGTATATTTTTCATGCTTACAAAATTTCAAGGTAATCAAAGATTAATAGTCATATCATCAATAAATTATCTAGATTCAAGTTTTATTAGTTTAAAATAATACATAAAAGATGAGTTCATAGATCAAATGTCAATTACATCCGATTAGTATTAAAATTTGCATGCAAGGTAAGAACATATAATATATGTAATCCAATGGTTGGATTTTAAAAATATTAATTCAATAATAAGTTTTTGGGTGATGTATCATTTTTTAGAGTTACAACACATGTAACTTGAACCCATCTCTATATTTCTTAATTCGATGGGAATTTTGACAATCCATTAGATTACGCTATCTTCGTATACTTTTCATTCTTACAAAATTTTAAAGTGATCAAAGATTAATAACCATGTTATCAATCAATTTTCTAAATTAAGGTCTTAGTAGTTCAAAATAATGCATAAAAGGTTAGTTTATAGATCAAACGGTAAATTACATCTGATTGGTATGAAAATTAGCATACATGTAAAGACCATATAGGGAATGTACTCCAACAGTTGGATTTCTAAAATATGAATCCAGTAGTAAGTTATTAGGTGGTGTAACATTTTTTAAAGTTACAACACCTGCAACTTGAACCCAACTCTATAATTATTAATTCAATAGGAATTTTGACAAATCTTCCAATAGATTACATTATCTTCATATATTTTTCATGCTTATAAAACTTCAAGGTGATCAAATATTAATTGTCATATCATCTATCAATTGTTTAAAATCAAGTTTTTATAGTTTAAAATAATGCATAAAAGATAAGTTTATTGATCAAATGGTAAAATACCTCCGATTGGCGTGAAAATTGGCTTGCATTTGTAGAACATATAGAGCGTATAATCCAACGGTTGGATTTTCAAAATACTAATTTAATAAAAAGTTATTGGGCGGTGTAACATTTTTTAGAGTTACGTTAGGAGTAACTCTTACCTAACCCTATATTTCTTAATTCGATTTGAATTTGGACCGTCAGATTACATTATATTTCTACCGTCAGATTACATTATATTCACATATTTTTTGTGCCTACAAAATTTCAAATGTGATCAAAGATTAATAACAATGTCATCAATCGATTATCTAGATTAAAGGTCAAGTAGTTAAAATAATGCATAAAAGATGAGTTCGTAGATCAAGTGTAAATTACACCCATTTGGCTTGAAAATTTGCGTGCAAGTTAAGAACATATAATATATGTAATCCAATGGTTGAATTTTAAAAATATTAATTTAATAATAAGTTTTTGGGTGACGTAACATTTTTTAAAGTTACAACACGTGTAATTTGAACCCAACTCAAATCTACCATTAGATTAAACTATCTTCGTATACTTTCATATTTACAAAATTTCAAAGTGATCAAAAATTAATAGCCATGTCATCAATCAATTTTCTAGATTCAAGTTTTAGTACTTTAAAATAATGCATAAAAGATTAGTTTATAGATCAAATAGCAAATTACGTATGATTGGCATGAAAATTGGCATGAACTTTAAGAATAAGTAGAGCATGTAATCTAACGGTTGGATTTTCAAAATATAATTCAATAATAAGTTATTGGGTGGTGTAACAATATTTAAAATAATGTCAGATGTATTTTGAACCCAGCCTCATATTTCTTAATTCGATGTGAATTTTAACAAATTTACCATTAGATTACACTATTTTCGTATACATTTCATGCTTACAAAATTTCAAGGTTATCAAAAATTAATAGTTATGTCATCAATTAATTTTCTAGAATCAAGTTTCAGTAGTTTAAATTAATGCATAAAAGATGAGTTCATTGGTCAAACGTAAATTACATCCGATTGGCATGAAAATTGGCATGCAAATTAACAACATATAATATATGTAACCCAATGGTTGGATTTTAAAAATATTAATTCACTAATAAGTTTTTGGGTGATGTAACATTTTTTAGAGTTACAACACGTGTAACTTGAACCCAACTCTATATTTCTTAATTCAATGGGAATTTTGACAAATCTACCATTAGATTACACTATTTTCGTATACTTTTCATGCTTACAAAATTTCAAGGTGATCAAAGATTAATAGCCATGTAATCAATCAATTTTCTAGATTCAAGTTTTAGTAGTTTAAGATCATGCATAAAATATTAGTTTATAGATCAAATGGTAAATTACATCCGATTGGTATGAAAATTGGCATGCATGTAAAGACCACATTGAGAATGTACTCCAACGGTTGGACTTCTAAAATATGAATCCAGTAATAAGTTATTGGGTGATGTAACATTTTTTAGGGTTGCAACACGTGTAACTTGATCCCAACTCTATATTTCTCTATTCGTTGTGAATTTTGACAAATCTACCATTATATTACACCATCTTCGTATACTTTTCATGCTTATAAAATTTCAAGGTGATCAAAAATTAATAGTCATGTCATCAATTAATTATCTAAATTCAAGTTTTAGTAGTTTAAAATAATGCGTAAAAGATTAGTTTTTACCTTAAATGGTAAATTACGTCAGATTGGCATGAAAATTGGCACGCACGTTAAGAACATATAGAGCATGTAATCCAACGGTTGGATTTTCAAAATATAAATTCAATAATAAGTTATTTGGTGGTATAACATTTTTTAAAATTACGTCTGATGTACTTGAACCCAACCCTATATTTCTTAATTCGATGTGAATTATGACAAATCTACCATTAGATTACACTATCTTCATATACATTTCATGCTTACAAAATTTCAAGGTGATTAAAAATTAATAGTTGTGTTATCAATTAATTTTCTAGAATCAAGTTTCAGTAGTTTAAATTAATGCATAAAAGATGAGTTCATTGGTCAAATGTAAATTACATCCGATTGGCATGAAAATTGGCATGCAAATTAACAACATATAATATATGTAACCCAATGGTTGGATTTTAAAAATATTAATTCACTAATAAGTTTTTGGGTGATGTAACATTTTTTAGAGTTACAACACGTGTAACTTAAACCCAACTCTATATTTCTTAATTCAATGGGAATTTTGACAAATCTACCATTAGATTACACTATTTTCGTATACGTGTCATGGTTACGAAATTTCAAGGTGATCAAAGATTAATAGCCATGTAATCAATCAATTTTCTAGATTCAAGTTTTAATAGTTTAAGATAATGCATAAAAGATTAGTTTATAGATCAAATGGTAAATTACATCCGATTGGTATGAAAATTGGCATGCATGTAAAGAACATATAGAGAATGTACTCCAACGGTTGGATTTCTAAAATATGAATCCAGTAATAAGTTATTGGGTGGTGTAACATTTTTTAGGGTTGCAACACGTGTAACTTGATCCCAACTCTATATTTCTCTGTTCGTTGTGAATTTTGACAAATCTACCATTATATTACACCATCTTCGTATACTTTTCATGCTTACAAAATTTCAAGGTGATTAAAGATTAATAGCCATGTCATCAATCAATTATCTAAATTCAAGTTTTAGTAGTTTAAAATAATGCGTAAAAGATTAGTTTTTAACTTAAATGGTAAATTACGTCTGATTGACATGAAAATTGGCATGCACGTTAAGAACATATAGAGCATGTAATCCAACGGTTGGATTTTCAAAATATAAATTCAATAATAAGTTATTTGGTGGTGTAACATTTTTTAAAATTACGTCTGATGTAACTTGAACCCAACCCTATATTTCTTAATTCGATGTGAATTATGACAAATCTACCATTAGATTACACTATCTTCGTATACTTTTCATGCTTACAAAATTTCAAGGTGATCAAAGATTAATAGCCATATCATCAATCAATTTTCTAGATTCAAGTTTTAGTAATTTAAAGTAATGCATAAAAGATTAGTTTATAGATCAAATGGTGGATTACATCCGATTGGTATGAAAATTGGCATGCACGTAAAGAACATATAGGGAATGTACTCCAACGGTTGTATTTCAAAAATATGAATCCAGCAATAAATTATTGGGTGGTGTAACATTTTTTAGAGTTGCAACACGTGTAACTTGATCCCAACTCTATATTTCTCTATTCGTTGTGAATTTTGACAAATCTACCATTAGATCACACTATTTTCGTATACTTTTCAGGCTTACAAAATTTCAAGGTAATCAAAGATTAATAGTCATGTCATCAATCAATTATCTAAATTCATGTTTTAGTAGTTTAAAATAATGTATAAAAGATTAGTTTATAGATCAAATGGTAAATTACGTCTTATTGGCGTGAAAATTGGCATGAACGTTAAGAACATATAGAGCATGTAATCCAACGTTTGGATTTTCAAAATATGAATTCAATAATAAGTTATTAGGTGGTGTAACATTTTTTAAAATTACGTCGGATGTAAAGTGAACCCAACCCTATATTTCTTAATTCGATGTGAATTTTGACAAATTTATCATTAGATTACACTATCTTCGTATACATTTCATGCTTACAAAATTTTAAGGTGATTAAAGATTAATAGCCATATCATCAATTAATTTTGTATATTCAATCTTTAGTAGTTCAAAATGATGCGTAATATATTAGTTTATACATCAAATGGTAAACTACATCTGATTGGTATAAAAATTGGCATGCATGTAAATACCATATAGGTAATGTATTTCAACGGTTCGATTTCGAAAATATGAATCCGTAATAAGTTATTGAGTGGTACAACATTTTTTAAAGTTATAACTCCTGCAACTTGAACCCAACTGTATATATCTTAATTCGATGGGAATTTTGATAAATCAACCATTAGATTATATTATCTTCATATATTCTTCATGCTTATAAAACTTCAAGGTGATCAAATATTAATTGTCATATCATCAATCAATTGTTTTAAATCAAGTTTTTGTAGTTTAAAATAATGCATAAAAGATAAATTTATTGATCAAATGGTAAAATACCTCCAATTGGCGTGAAAATCCGCATGCATTTGAAGAACATATAGAGCGTACTATCCAACGGTTAGATTTTCAAAATAAGAATTCAATAATAAGTTATTGGGTGGTGTAACATTTTTTAGAATTACGTTAGGTGTAACTCGTACCTAACCCTATATTTCTTAATTCGATTTGGATTTGGACAAATCTACCTTCAGATTACATTATCTTCACATATTTTTCATGCTTACAAAATTTCAAAGGTGGTTAAAGATTAATAGCTATGTCATCTATCACTTATCTAGATTCAAGTTTAAGTAGTTTAAAATAATGCATAAAAGATGAGTTCATAGATCAAATGTAAATTACATCCGATTGGCATAAAAATTTTCATGCAAATTAAGAACATATAATATATGTAATTCAATGGTTGGATTTGAAAAATATTAATTCACTAATAAGTTTTTGGGTGATGTAATATTTTTTTAGAGTTACAACACGTGTAACTTGAACCCAACTCTATATTTCTTAATTCGATGAGAATTTTGACAAATCTACGATTAGATTACACTATTTTCATATACTTTTCATGCTTACAAAATTTCAAGGCGATCAAAGACTAAAAGCCATGTCATCAATCAATTTTCTAGATTCAAGTTTTAGTAATTTGAAATAATGTATAAAAGATTAGTTTATATATTAAATGGCAAATTACATCCGATTGGTATGAAAATTGGCATGCATGTAAAGACCATATAGGAAATGTACTCCAACGGTTGGATTTCTAAAATATGAATCCAGTAATGAGTTATTAGGTGGTGTAACATTTTTTAGAGTTGCAACACGTGTAACTTGATCCTAACTCTATATTTCTCAATTCGTTGTGAATTTTGACAAATCTACCATTAGATTACACTATTTTCGTATACTTTTTATGCTTACAAAATTTCAAGGTAATCAAAGATTAATAACCATGTCTTCAATCAATTTTCTAAATTCATGTTTTAGTAGTTTAAAATAATGTATGAAAGATTAGTTTGTAGATCAAAAGGTAAATTACGTCTTATTGGCGTGAAAATTGGCATGCACGTTAAGAACATATAGAGCATGTAATCCAACGGTTGGATTTTCAAAATATGAATTCAAGAATAAGTTATTGGGTGGTGTAACATTTTTTAAAATTACATAAGATGTAACTTGAACCCAACCCTATATTTCTTAATTCGATGTGAAGTTTTATAAATTTACCATTAGATTACATTATCTTCGTATACATTTCATGCTTACCAAATTTTAAGGTAATCAAATATTAATAGTCATGTCATCAATTAAATTTCTAGATTCAATTTTTAGTAGTTCAAAATGATGTATAATATATAAGTTTATACATCAAATGGTAAACTACATCCGATTGTTATGAAAATTAGTATGCATGTGAATACCATATGGGTAATGTACTCCAACGGTTGGATTTCTAAAATATGAATCCATAATAAGTTATTGAGTGGTTTAACATTTCTTAAATTTACAACACCTGCAACTTGAACTCAACTCTATATATCTTAATTCGATGTGAATTTTGACAAATCTACCATTAGATTACAGTATCTTCGTATATTTTTCATTCTTACAAAATTTTCAGGTGATCAAAGATTAATAGTCATATCATCAATAAATTATCTAGATTCAAGTTTTATTAGTTTAAAATAATACATAAAAGATGAGTTTATAGATCAAATGTAAATTTCATTTGATTAGCATGAAAATTTGCATGCAAGTTATAAACATATAATATATGTAATCCAATGGTTGGATTTTAAAAATATTAATTCAATAATAAGTTTTTGGGTGATGTAACATTTTTTAGAGTTACAACACGTGTAACTTGAATCCATCTCTATATTTCTTAATTCGATGAGAATTTTGACAAACCTACCATTAGATTACACTATCTCCGTATACTTTTCATGCTTACAAAATTTTAAGGTGATCAAATATTAATAACCATGTCATCAATCAATTTTCTAAATTCAAGTTTTAGTAGTTTAAAATAATACATAAAAGATTAGTTTATAGATCAAACGGTAACTTATATCCGATTGGTATGAAAATTTGCATGAATGTAAAGACCATATAGGGAATGTACTCCAACGGTTGGATTTCTAAAATATGAATCTAGTAGTAAGTTGTTACGTGGTGTAACATTTTTTAAAGTTACAACACGTGTAACTTGATCCCAACTCTATATTTCTTAATTCGATGTGAATTTTGACAAATCTACCATTCGATTACACCATCTTCGTATACTTTTCATGCTTACAAAATTTCAAGGTGATCAAAGATTAATAGACATGTCATCAATCAATTATCTAAATTCAAGTTTTAGTAGTTTAAAATACTGCGTAAAAAATTAGTTTTTACCTTAAATGGTAAATTACGTCTGATTAGCATGAAAATTGGCACGCACGTTAAGAACATATAGGGAATGTACTCCAACGGTTGGATTTCTAAAATATGAATCCGTAATAAGTTATTGGGTGGTGTAACATTTTTTAGAGTTGTAACACATGTAACTTGATCCCAACTCTATATTTCTTAATTCGATGTGAATTTTGACAAATCTACCATTAGATTACACTATCTTCGTATAAATTTCATGCTTACAAAATTTCAAGGTGATTAAAGATTAATAGCCATATCATCAATTAATTTTGTATATTCAATCTTTAGTAGTTCAAAATGATGCGTAATATATTAGTTTATACATCAAATGGTAAATTACGTCTGATTGGTATGAAAATTGGCATGCACGTAAATACCATATAGGTAATGTACTTCAACTGTTCGATTTCAAAAATATGAATCCGTAATAAGTTATTGAGTGGTGCAACATTTTTTAAAGTTACAACTCTTGCAACTTGAACCCAACTCTATATATCTTAATTCGATGTGAATTTTGATAAATCAACCATTAGATTACACTATCTTCGTATACTTTTCATGCTTACAAAATTTCAAGGTGATCAAATATTAATTGTCATATCATCAATCAATTTTCTAGATTCAAGTTTTAGTAGTTTAAAATAATGCATAAAAGATTAGTTTATAGATCAAATGGTAAAATACCTCCAATTGGCGTGAAAATCCGCATGCACGTTAAGAACATATAGAGCATGTAATCCAACGGTTGGATTTTTAAAATATGAATTCAATAATAAGTTATTGGGTGGTGTAACATTTTTTTAGAATTACGTTAGGTGTAACTTGAACCCAACCCTATATTTCTTAATTCGATTTGGATTTGGACAAATTTACAGTCAGATTACATTATCTTCACATATTTTTCACGCTTACAAAATTTCAAAGGTGGTTAAAGATTAATAGCCATGTCATCAATCAATTTTCTAGATTCAAGTTTAAGTAGTTTAAAATAATGCGTAATATATTAGTTTATACATCAAATGGTAAACTACATCCGATTGGCATGAACATTTTCATGCAAATTAAGAACATATAATATATGTAATTCAATTGTTGGATTTCTAAAATATGAATCCAGTAATAAGTTTTTGTGTGATGTAATATTTTTTAAAGTTACAACACGTGTAACTTGAACCCAACTCTATATTTCTTAATTCGATGAGAATTTTGACAAATCTACCATTAGATTACACTATTTTCATATACTTTTCTTGCTTACAAAATTTCAAGGTGATCAAATATTAATTGTCATATCATCAATCAATTTTCTAGATTCAAGTTTTAGTAATTTGAAATAATGCATAAAAGATTAGTTTATATATCAAATGGTAAAATACCTCCGATTGGTATGAAAATTGGCATGCATTTGAAGAACATATAGAGCGAATAATCCAACGGTTGAATTTTCAAAATAAGAACTCAATAATAAGTTATTGGGTGGTGTAACATTTTTTAGAGTTGCAACACGTGTAACTTGATCCTAACTCTATATTTCTCAATTCGTTGTGAATTTTGACAAATCTACCACTAGATTACACTATTTTCGTATACTTTTTATGCTTACAAAATTTCAAGGTAATCAAAGATTAACAACCATGTCTTCAATCAATTATCTAGATTCAAGTTTAAGTAGTTTAAAATAATGTATGAAAGATTAGTTTGTAGATCAAAAGGTAAATTACGTCTTATTGGCATGAAAATTGGCATGCACGTTAAGAACATATAGAGCATGTAATCCAACGGTTGGATTTTCAAAATATTAATTCACTAATAAGTTATTGGGTGATGTAACATTTTTTAGAGTTACAACACGTGTAACTTGAACCCAACACTCTATTTCTTAATTCGATGGAAATTTTGACAAATTTACCATTAGATTACACTATCTTCGTATACTTTTCATGTTTACAGAATTTAATGGTGATCAAATATCAATAGCCATGTCATCAATCAATTTTCTAGATTCAAGTTTTAGTAGTTCAAAATGATGTATAATATATAAGTTTATACATCAAATGGTAAATTACATCCGATTGTTATGAAAATTAGTATGCATGTGAATACCATATGGGTAATGTACTCCAACGGTTGGATTTCTAAAATATGAATCCATAATAAGTTATTGGGTGGTGTAACATTTTTTAAATTTACAACACTTGCAACTTGAACTCAACTCCATATATATTAATTCGATGTGAATTTTGACAAATCTACCATTAGATTACAGTATCTTCGTATATTTTTCATGCTTACAAAATTTTCAGGTGATCAAAGATTAATAGTCATATCATCAATAAATTACCTAGATTCAAGTTTTATTAGTTTAAAATAATACATAAAAGATTAGTTCATAGATCAAATGTAAATTTCATTCGATTAGCATGAAAATTTGCATGCAAGTTATGAACATATAATATATGTAATCCAATGGTTGGATTTTAAAAATATTAATTCAATAATAAGATTTTGGGTGATGTAACATTTTTTAGAGTTACAACACGTGTAACTTGAATCCATCTCTATATTTCTTAATTCGATGTGAATTTTGACAAACCTACCATTAGATTACACTATCTCCGTGTACTTTTCATGCTTACAAAATTTTAAGGTGATCAAATATTAATAGCCATGTCATCAATCAATTTTCTAAATTCAAGTTTTAGTAGTTGAAAATAATACATAAAAGATTAGTTTATAGATCAAACGGTAACTTATATCCGATTGGTATGAAAATTTGCATGAATGTAAAGACCATATAGGGAATGTACTCCAACGGTTGGATTTCTAAAATATGAATCCAGTAGTAAGTTGTTACGTGGTGTAACATTTTTTAAAGTTACAACACCTGCAACTTGAACCCAACTCTATATTTCTTAATTCGATGGGAATTTTGACAAATCTTCCAATAGATTACATTATATTCATATATTTTTCATGCTTATAAAACTTCAAGGTGATCAAATATTAATTGTCACATCATCTATGAATTGTTTAAAATCAAGTTTTATAGTTTAAAATAATGCATAAAAGATAAGTTTTGTTGATCAAATGGTAAAATACCTCCGATTGGCATTAAAATTGGCATGCATTTGTAGAACATATAGAGCGTATAAAGCAACGGTTGGGTTTTCAAAATATTAATTCAATAATATGTTATTGGGTGGTGGAACATTTTTTAGAGTTACGTTAGGTGTAACTCGTACCTAACCCAATATTTCTTAATTCGATTTGAATTTGGACAAATCTACCGTCAGATTACATTATCCTCACATATTTTTCATGCTTACAAAATTTCAAAGGTGATCAAAGATTAATAGCCATGTCATCAATCGATTATCTAGATTCAAGTGTAAGTAGTTTAAAATAATGCATAAAAGATGAGTTCACAGATCAAATGTAAATTACACCCGATTGGCTTGAAAATTTGCGTGCAAGTTAAGAACATATAATATATGTAATCCAATGGTTGGATTTTAAAAATATTAATTTAATTATAAGTTTTTGGGTGATGTAACATTTTTTTGAGTTACAACACATGTAACTTGAACCCAACTCTATATTTCTTAATTCGATGAGAATTTTGACAAATCTACCATTAGATTACACTATGTTCGTATACTTTTCATGCTTACAAAATTTCAATATGATAAAAAATTAATAGCCATGTCATCAATCAATTTTTTAGATTCAAGTTTTAGTAGTTTAAAATAATGCATAAAAGATTAGTTTATAGATTAAATAATAATTACGTCTGATTGGCATTAAAATTGGCATGCACGTTAAGAAAATATAGAGCATGTAATCCAACGGTTGGATTTCCAAAACATAAATTCAATAATAAGTTATTGGTGGTGTAACATTTTTTAAAATTACGTCAGATGTAACTTGATCCGAACACTATATTTCTTAATTCGATGTGAATTTTGACAAATCTACCATTAGATTACACTATTTTCGTATACATTTCATGCTTACAGAATTCCATGGTGATCAAAGATTAGCAGCCATGTCATCAATCAATTTTCTAGATTCAAGTTTTAGTGGTTTAAAATAATGCGTAACATATTAGTTTATACATCAAATGGTAAACTACAACCGATTGGTATGAAAAGTGGCATGCAGGTAAAGACTATATAGGGAATGTACTCCAACGGTTGGATTTCTAGACTATAAATCTGTAATAAGTGATTGAGTGGTGTGACATTTTTTAAAGTTACAACACCTGCAACTTGAACCCAACTCCATATATCTTAATTCGATGGGAATTCTGACAAATCTACCATTAGATTACGTTATCTTCATATATTTTTCTTGCTTATAAAACTTCAAGGGGTTCAAATATTAATTGTCATATCATCAATCAATTGTTTAAAATCAAGTTTTTGAAATGCAAAATAATGCAAAAAAGATAAGTTTATTGATCAAACGGTAAAATACCTCCGATTGGCGTGAAAATTGGCATGCATTTGAAGAACATATAGAGCGTATAATCCAACGGTTGGATTTTCAGAAAAAGAATTCAATAGTAAGTTATTGGGTGGTGTAGCATTTTTTAGTGTTACGTTAGGTGTAACTCGTACCTAACCCTATATTTCTTAATTCGATTTGAATTTGGTCAAATCTACCGTTAGATTACATTATCTTCACATATTTTTCATACTTACAAAATTTCAAAGGTGATTAAAGATTAATAGCCATGTCATCAATCAACTATCTAGATTCAAGTTTAAGTAGTTTAAAATAATGCATAAAAGATGAGTTCATAGATCAATTGTAAATTACATATGATTGGCATGAAAATTTGCATGCAAGTTAAGAACATATAATATATGTAATCCAATGGTTGGATTATAAAAATATTAATTCACTAATAAGTTTTTGGGTGATGTAACATTTTTTAGAGTTACAACACGTGTAACTTGAACCCAACTCTATATTTCTTAATTCGATGGGAATTTTGACAAATCTACTATTAGATTACACTATCTTTGTATACTTTTCTGGCTTATAAAATTTCGAGGTGATCAAAGATTAATAGCCATGTCATCAATCAATTTTCTAGATTCAAGTTTTAGTATTTTAAAATAATGCATAAAAGATTAGTTTATACATCAAATGGTAAACGACATCAGATTGGTATTAAAATTGGCGTGCATGTAAATACCATACAGGGAATGTACTCCAATGGTTGGATTTCTAAAATATGAATCTGTAATAAGTTATTGAGTGGGGTGACATTTTTTAAGTTACAACACTTGCAACTTGAGCCCAACTCTATATATCTTAATTCGATGAGAATTTTGACAAATCTACCATTAGATTACATTATTTTCATATATTTTTCATGCTTATAAAACTTCAAGGTGATCAAATATTTATTATCATATCATCAATCAATTGTTTAAAATCAAGTTTTTGAAATTTAAAATAATGCATAAAAGATAAGTTAATTGATCAAATGGTAAAATACCTCCAATTGGCGTGAAAATTGGCATGCATTTGGAGAACATATAGAGCATATAATCCAACGGTTGGATTTATAAAATAAGGATTCAATAATAAGTTATTCGGTGGTGTAACATTTTTTAGTGTTACGTTAGGTGTAACTCGTACCTAACCCTATATTTTTTAGTTCGATTTGAATTTTGACAAATCTACCGTCAGATTACATTATATTCACATATTTTTCATGTTTACAAAATTTTTAGGTGATCAAAGATAAATAGCCAAGTCATCAATCAATTATCTAGATTCAAGTTTAAGTAGTTTAAAATAACGCATAAAAGACGAGTTCATAGATCAAATGTAAATTACATCCAATTGGCACGAAAAATTGCATGCAAGTTAAGAACATATAAAATATGTAATCCAATGGTTGGATTTTCAAAATATTAATTCAATAATAAGTTTTTGGGTGATGTAACATTTTTTAGAGTTACAACATGTGTAACTTGAACCTAACTCTATATTTCTTAATTCGATGGGAATTTAGAAAAATCTTCCGTTGGATTACATTATCTTCATACATTTTTCGTGCTTATAAAATTTCATGGTGATCAAATATCAATAGTGATTTCATCAATCAATAGTTTAGATTCAAATTTTAGTAGTTTAAAATAAAGCATAAAAAATTAGTTAATAGATTAAATGGTAAATTACGTCTGATTGACGTGAAAGCTTGCAAGCATGTTAAGAACATATAGAGCATGTAATCCAACGATTGGATTCTAAAAAAATGAATTCAATAATATGTTATTGCGTGGTGTAACATTTTTTAAAATTACGTCAGATGTAACTTGATCACAACCCTATATTTCTTAATTCGATATGAATTTTGACAAATCCACCAATAGATTACACTATCTTCGTATACTTTTCTTGCTTACAAAGTTTCAAGGTGATCAAAGATTAATAGCATTGTCATCAATCAATTTTTTAGATTCAAATTTTAGTAGTTTAAAATAATGTATAAAAGATGAGTTCATACATCAAATGTAAATTACATCCAATTGGCATGAAAATTTGCATGCAAGCTAAGAACATATAATATATGTAATCCAATGGTTGGATTTTAAAAATATTAATTCAATAACAAGTTTTTAGTTGATGTAACATTTTTTAGAGTTGCAATACGTGTAACTTGAACCCAACTTTATATTTCTTAATTTGATGAGAATTTTGACAAATCTACAATTAGATTACACTATCTTCGTATACTTTTCACGCTTACAACATTTCAAATTGATCAAAAATTAACAGCCATGTCATCAATCAATTTTCTAGATTCAAGTTTTAATAGTTTAAAATAATTCATAAAAGATTAGTTTATAGATCAAACGGTAAATTACTTCCGATTGGTATGAAAATTGGCATGCACGTAAAGACCATATAGGGAATGTACGCCAACGGTTGGATTTCTAAAATATGAATCCAGTAATAAGTTATTGGGTGATGTAACATTTTTTATAGTTGCAACACGTGTAACTTGATCTCAACTCTATATTTCTTAATTTGATGTGAATTTTGACAAAGATATCATTAGATTACACTATATTCGTATACTTTTCAAACTTACAAAATTTCAAGGTGATCAAAGATTAATAGTCATGTTATCAATCAATTTTCTAAATTCAAGTTTTAGTAGTTTAAAATAATGCATAAAATATTAGTTTATAGATCAATTGGTAAATTAAATCCGATTAGTATGAAAATTGACATGCATGTAAAGACTATATAGGGAATGCACTCTAACGGTTGGATTTCTAAAATATGAATCCAGTAATAAGTTATTGGGTGGTGAAATATTTTTTAAAGTTACAACACCTGCAACTTGAACCCAACTCTATATTTTTTAATTCGAAGGGAATTTTGACAAATCTAGCATTAGGTTACACTATCTTCATATATTTTTCGTGCTTATAAAATTTCAAGGTGATCAAATATTAATTGTCATATCATCAATCATTTGTTTAAAATCAAGTTTTTTAAATTTAAAATAATGCATAAAAGATAAGTTTATTGATCAAATGCTAAACTACCTCCGATTGGCGCGAAAATTGGCATGCATTTGAAGATCATATAGAGCGTATAATCCAACGGTTGGATATTTAAAATATGAATTCAATAATAAGTTATTGGGTGGTGTAACATTTTCTAGAGTGACGTTAGGTGTAACTCGTACCTGACCCTGTATTTCTTAATTCTATTTGGATTTGGGCAAATCTATCGTCAGATTACATTATCTTCATTTATTTTTCATGCGTATAAAATTTCATGGTTATCCAACGGTTGTATTTTCAAAATGTTAATTCAATAATAAGTTTTTAGGTAGGGTAATGGTTCTTTAAAATTATGTCAGTTGTAACTTGAATTCAACTGTATATTTCTTAATTCGATGTGAATTTTGACAAATCTACCATTAGATTATATTATCTTCGTATATTTTTCAAGCTTAAAAAATTTTAAGGTGATCAAATATCAACATTGATGTCATCAATCAATTTTCTAGATTCAAGTTTTAGTAGTTTAAAATAATGCATAAAAGATTAATTTATAGATCAAATGGTAAATTACATCCTATTGGTATGAAAATTGGCTAGTATGTAATGACCATATAGAGAATGTACTCCAACGGTTGGATTTCTAAAATACGAATCCAGTAATAAGTTATTGTATGAGGTAACATATTTTAGAATTACAACACGTGTAACTTGTACCCAACTCTATATTTCTTAATTCGATGAGAATTTTAACAAATCTACCGTTAGATTACATTATCTTCATATATTATTTTTGCCTATAAACTTCAATGTGATCAAATATTTATTTTCATATCATCAATCAAATGTTGAAAATCAAGTTCAATAATATGTTATTGCATGGTGTAACATTTTTTTAAATTACGTCAGATCTAACTTGATCCCAACCCTATATTTCTTAATTCGATGTGAATTTTGACAAATCTACCATTAGATTACACTATCTTCGTATGCTTTTCTTGCTTACAAAATTTTAAGGTGATCAAATATTAATAGCCATATCATCAATCAATTTTCTAGATTCAAGTTTTAGTAGTTAAAAATAATGCAAAAAAGATTAGTTTATAGATTAAATGGTAAATTACATCCGATTGGTATGAAAATTGGCATGCATGTAAAGACCATATAGCGAATGTACTGCAACGGTTGGATTTCTAAAATATGAATCCAATAATAAGTTTTTGGATGGTGTAACATTTTTTAGAGTTACAACACGTGTAACTTGAACCCAACTCAATATTTCTTAATTCGATGTGAATTTAGAAAAATTTACCGTTAGAATACATTATCCACATATATTTTTCATGCTTATAAAATTTCGTGGATATCAAATATCAATGGTGATGTCATCAATCAATTGTCTAGATTCAAATTTTAGTAGTCTAAAATATTGCATAAAAGATTAGTTTATAGATCAAATGGTAAATTCCGTCTGATTGGTATGAAAATTGGCATGCACGTTAAGAACATATAGAGCATGTAATTCAGCATTTGAATTTTGAAAATATGAATTCAATAATAAGAAATTGGGTGGTGTGACATTTTTTAAAATTACGTCAGATGTAACTTGAACTCAACCCTAAATTTCTTAATTCGATATGAATTTTGACAAATCTACCACTACATTACACTATCTTCGAATGATTTTCATGCTTACAAAATTTCAAGGTGATCAAAAATTAATATCCACCACATCAATCAATTATCAAGATTCAAGTTTTTGTGGTTTAAAATTATGCATAAAAGTTGAGTTCATAGATCAAATGTAAATTACATCCGATTGGCATGAAAAATTGCATGCAAGTTAAGAACATATAAAATATGTAATCCAACGGTTGGATTTTCAAAATATTAATTCAATAATAAGTTTTTGGGTGATGTAACATTTTCTAGAGTTACAACACGTGTAACTTGAACCCAATTCTATATTTCTTAATTCATTGTGAATTTTGACAAATCTACCTTTAGATTACATTATCAACATATATTTTTCATGCTTATAAAATTTCAAGGTGATCGAATATCAATAGTGATGCCGTCAATTAATTTTCTAAATTTAAGTTTTAGTTGTTTAAAATAATGCATAAAATATTAGTTTATAGATCAAATGGTAAATTACGTCTGATTGGCATGAAAATTGGCATTCCCGTTTAGAACATATAAAGCATGTAATTCAACGGTTGGTTTTTCAAAATATGAATTCAATAATAAGTTATTAGATGGTGTAACATTTTTAAAAATTTCGTCAGATGTAACTTGAACCCAACCCTATATTTCTTAATTCGATGTGAATTTTGACAAATCTACCATTAGATTACACTATCCTCGTATACTTTTCATGCTTACAAAATTTGAAGGTGATCAAAAATTAATAGCCATGTCATCAATTAATTTTCTAGATTGAAGTTTTAGTAGTTTAAAATAATGCATAAAGTATTAGCTTATGGATCAAATAGTAAATTACATCCACTTGGTATGAAAATGTGCATGCATGTAAAGACATATAAAGAATGTACTCCAATGGTTAGATTTCTAAAATATGAACCCAGCAATAAATTATTGGGTGGTGTAACATTTTTTACAGTTACAACACGTGTAACTAGAACCTAACTCTATATTTCTCAATTCGATGGGAATTTAGAAAAATCTACCGTTAGATTACATTATCTTCATATATTTTTCATGCTTATAAAATTTCATGGTGATCAAATATCAATAGTGATGTCTCGATCAATTGTCTAGATTCAAATTTTAGTAATTTAAAATAAAGCATAAAAGATTAGTTTATAGATCAAATGGTAAATTACTCCTGATTGGCATGAAAATTGGCATGCACATTAAGAACATATAGAACATGTAATCTAACGGTTGGATTTTGAAAATATGAATTCAATAATAAGTTAGTGGGTAGTGTAACGTTTTTTAAAATTACGTCAGGTGTGACTTGAACTCAATCCTATATTTCTTAATTCAATGTGAATTTTGACAAATTTACTGTTAGATTACACTATCTTCGTATACATTTCATGCTTACCAAATTTCAATGTGATCAAAGATTAATATCTATGTCATCAATCAATTATCAAGATTCAAGTTTTAGTGGTTTAAAATAATGCAAAAAAGTTGAGTTCATAGATCAAATGTAAATTACATTGATTGGCTTGAAAAATTGCATGCAAGTTAAGAACATATAAAATATGTATTCCAATGGTTGGATTTTCAAAATATTAATTGAATAATAAGTTTTTGGGTAATGTAACATTTTTTAGAGTTACAACACGTGTAACTTGAATCCAACTTTATATTTCTTAATTCGATGTGAATTTTGACAAATTTACCTTTAGATTACATTATCATCATATATTTTTCATGTTTATAAAATTTGAAGGTGATCGAATAACAATAGTGATGCCATCAATAAATTTTCTATATTCAAATTTTAGAAGTTTAAAATAATGCATAAAAGATTAGTTTATATATCAATTGGTAAATTACGTCTGATTGGCTTGAAAATTGGCATGCACATTAAGAACATATAAAGAATGTAATCCAACGGTTGGATTTTCAAAATATGAGTTCAATAATAAGTTATTGGGTGATGTATCATTTTTAAAAATTACGTTAGGTGTAACTTGAACCCAACCCTATATTTCTTAATTCAATGTGAATTTTGACAAATCAACCATTAGATTACATTATCTTCATATATTTTTCATGCTTATAAAATTTCAAGGTGATCAAATATCAATAGGGATGTCATCAATCAATTGTCTAGATTCAAGTTTTAGTAGTTTAAAATAATCCATAAAAGATGAGTTCTTGGATCAAATGTCTATTAAATCCGATTGGCATGAAAAATTACATGAAAGTTAAGAACATATAGAATATGTAATCCAATGGTCGGATTTTAAAAATATTAATTTAATAATAAGTTATTGGGTGATGTAACATTTTTTAGAGTTACAATGCGTATAACTTGAACCCAACTCAATATTTCTTAATTCGATGTGAATTTTGATAAATCTATCTTTAGATTACATTATCATCATATATTTTTCATGTTTATAAAATTTCAAGGTGATCGAATAATAGTTGTGATGCCATCAATCAATTTTCTTGATTCAAGTTTTAGTTATTTAATATAATGCATGAAAGATGAGTTTACAGATCAAATGGTAAACTATATCCGATTGGCATCAAAATTGGCGTGCATGTTAAAAACATATAAAGCATGTAATCCAACAGTTGGAGTTTCAAAATATGCAACCAATAATAAGTTATTAGGTGGTGTAACATTTTTTAGAATTACGTCAAGTGTAACTTGAACTCAGCCCTATATTTCTTAATTCGATGTGAATTTTGACAAATCTACCATTAGATTACAATATCTTCATATACTTTTCACGCTTACAAAATTTTAAGGTAATCAATTATCAATAGTGATGTCATCAATCAATTATCTAGATTTAAGTTTTAGTAGTTTAAAATAATATATAAGATATGAGTTATACATCAAATGATAAATTACATCTGATTTGCATTAAAATTGGAATGCACTTTAAGAACATATAGAGCATGTAATCCAACGGTTGGATTTTCAAAATATGAATTCAATAATAAGTTCTTGGCTGGTGTAATATTTTTTAAAATTACGACAGGTGTAAATTGAACCAAACCCTATATTTCATAATTCGATGTGAATTTTGACAAATCTACCATTATATTACATTATCTTCGTATATTTTTCATACTTTCAAAATTTCTAGGCGATCAAATATCAATAGTGATGTCATCAATCAATTTTCTAGATTCAAGTTTTAGAAGTTCAAAATAATGCAAAAAAGATTAGTTTATGGATCAAATGGTAAATTACATCCGATTGGTATGAAAATCGGCTTGCATGTAATGACCATATAGAGAATGTACTCCAACGGTTGGATTTCTAAAATATGAATCTAGTAATAAGTTATTGGTTGGTGTAACATTTTTTAGAGTTACAACTCGTGTAATTTGAACCCAAACTCTATATTTCTTAATTCAATGAGAATTTTGACAAATTTACCGTTAGATTACATTATCTTCATATATTTTTCATGCTTATAAAACTTAATGGTGATCAAATATTAATTGTCATATCATCAATCAATTGTTTAAATTCAAGTTTTTGTAATTTAAAATAACGCATGAATGATAAATTTATAGATCAAATGGTGAAATACCTCCTATTGGTAAAAAAAAAATAGCATGCATTTGTAGAACTTATAGAGCGTATAATCCAACAGTTGGATTTTCAAAATATGAATTCTATAATAAGTTATTGTGTGATAAAACATTTTTTAGAGTTACGTTAGGTGTAACTCGTACCCAACCCTATATTTCTTAAATCGATTTGAATTTAGACTAATCTACTGTTATATTGCATTATCTACACATATTTCTCATGCTTACAAAATTTCATGGTGATCAAGGTTTAATAATCATGTCATCAATCAATTATCTAGATTCAAGTTTTAGTAGTTTAAAATAATTCATAAAAGATGAGTTCGTGGATCAAATGTAAATTACATCCAATTGACATGAAAATCTGAATGCAAGTTAAAAACATATAGAATATGTATTCTAATGGTTGGATTTTCCAAATAATAATTCAATAATAAGTTATTGGGTGATGTAACATTTTTTAAACATACAATACATGTAACTTGAACCTAACTCTATATTTCTTAATTTGATGTGAATTTGACAAATCTATCTTTAGATTACATTATCATCATATATTTTTTATGCTTATAAAATTTCCAGGTGGTCGAATATCAATAGTAATGCCATCAATCAATTGTCTAGATTCAAGTTTTAGTAGTTTAAAATAACGCATAAAATATGTGTTTATAGATCAAATGATAAATTACTTCAGATTGCCAAGAAAATTAGCATGTACGTTAAGAACACGTAGAGCATGTAATCCAACGGTTAGATTTTCAAAATATGAATTCAATAATAAGTTATTGGGTGATGTAACATTTTTTAAAATTACGTCAAGTGGAACTTGAACCCAAGCCTATATTTCTTAATTCGATGTGAATTTTGACAAATCTACTATTAGATTGCATTATCTTCGTATATTTTTCATACTTGCAAAATTTCAAGTCGATCAAATTTCAATAGTGATGTAATCAACCAATTTTCTAGATTCAAGTTTTTGTAATTTAAAATAATGCATAAAAGATTAGTTTATAGATCTAATGGTAAATTACATCCGATTGGTATGAAAATTGTCATGCCTGTAAAGACCATATAGAGAATGTACTCCAACGGTTGGAATTCTAAAATATGAACCCAGTAATAAGTTATTGGGTGATGTAACATTTTTTAGAGTTACAACACGTGTAACTTGAACCGAACTCTGTATTTCTTAATTCGATGGGAATTTTGACAAATCTATCAATAGATTATATTATCTTCATATATTTTTCATGCGTATAAAATTTCAAGGTGATTAAATATTAATTTTCATATCATCAATTAATTGTTTATATTCAAGTTTTTGTAGTTTAAAATAATGCATAAAAAATAAGTTTATTGATCAATTGATAAAATACCTCCGATTGGCGTGAAAATTGGCGTGCATTTGAAGAACATATAGAGCATATAATCCAACGGTTGGATCTTTAAAATATGAATTCAATAATAAGTTATTGGGTGGTGTAACATTTTTTTGAGTTACTGACAGGAATTTAGACCCCTTAAACAACCAGATTGCGTAGCCTAGATTAATTAGCCAAGTTGTTACTTAGTCAAATTAAGCAATTCTAGGTTAAAACAATCCAAACAATCATATCAAGAATATAAGGCAGCGGAAAATAAATAACACAAGATATGATCACCCAAGAAACCACACGGTAAAAATCTGGGGAGGATTTAACCCACCTATCCTCAAGGTTAACCTGAATCCACTATGAAAGAATTGAAGTTCATACAAAAGGACTACAAGCTCCTCGCTCGACTTCCTAATGTTACCCACCAGTAGAACTTCCTGACACGACCACGCGCAAGCTCCGAATCCACGGACTACTTCTTTCTTGAATTCCTCAATCAGCTACAAGCTCCCCGCTTGCTTTTTCTTTTAAGTTCCAATGGTTGCAACGATAATGATCTTCAAGATGTTGAAATCATCTCTACCATGAAAACCCTAAGTTTTATGTAAAGGAAAGTTCCTCAAAGATCTCACAAGAGATTCACACAAAACAGCAATGTATGAGCAACAAAGCAATATGGACAACCTTCAAAAACGTGGCTAGGGTTTAGTTTATATACCTAGGGTAAAAACATAAAACCCTAAACGTTTAATGAAGTAAGGCTGAGTTGGAAATTCTGCAGAAAAATCAACCTGTGCGATTTTCGATCGATCGAGTCTATTCTTCGATCGATCGAGCCAGGCCAAAAGTCCCAAGTACTTCTGCAGCCACTCAATTCCAACTTTACAATATTAAACCAACTTTGAGTAAGTCTAAATGAGACTAAATACAATGTTTTGATCATGGTTTGCCAACATTACAAATTAGAGTTCTAAATACATAAAATCCTAAGACCTTAGAACCTAACAAACTCCCCCTTTGGCAATCCGTGACAAAACCCTAATTAACAGCTCAAAGTTTTACAAATGAAAAGCCCTTTACAAAGATAATGCTCATAAAATTCAAATTCAGCCTAACTACTATCCATCAGTTGCAAGTGTAGACAGCAGCTTAGTTGAATCAACCTGTATAATCCTGAAATACTCAACAAACGCATAAACGCATGTGTGACAGAAAAGAGTAAAACAACAGGTATAACATTCTTGTAAGATTCACACAACACAAAATAAAGATATATATGAATGAACAACTCATAAATATAAGTCAATAAGCAGTGAATCACAAAGCAACAAGAATCAATGAATATAACATGTACATCAATCAAAGTTACTCCCCCTAACATGAATAACCCAAAAAAAATGATATACAAAGTGAAACACCTAGATACAATCTAAAAACTCCACAAGCTCCTCTAAAACAAAAAAAAAAAAATCTCCCCCTAACTACAAAAACTCCACTATAAGTCAAAAACTCCACTCCCCCTTTTTGTGACGGAATGCCAAAGGACAATCACAAGTCGCCATCAAAAGGAGGTGGTGAGGGTGAATGAAGATGCGCAAAATCAGCTCGGAGAGCATGAATCTCGTCCAGCAAGTCCACCAAAATCTGACCATGAGCCGCCTGAACGGTCATGACAGTCTCCAAAGTACAACGAACATCGAAGTCGGCCGAAGGAGGTGGAGGAACATCAGCAGCAGCAGCATCATCACCAACTGGATCAGGAATATCCTCACTAGCAAGATCTGCAGAAGAAGAAGGAGGAGGTGCGCTACTAGAGGGCTCAGACCTAGGGTGTTTAGAACCAGCTCGAAGATGAGCGGCCCTCTGTCTAAGAAAAGACGCACCTATAGGAGCTATCACATGAACGGGCTCAGAGGAAGGAAAGCCACTAAAATCAAGATAGAGAAGAATCCTATGAATGAAAATAGGATGTACAAGAGCATGAGCAGTAGATGAACTCCTATAAACATCGTTCAAAGAACGAAGAAAAAGATGGGGAAAACTAATAGGAGCATCAGTAACCAGAGCGTACAGAAATACACACCTCTCAAGAGGAATAGTGTGAACATGGGAAATGGGCCAGATAGAATGACATGCTATCCTAAAGAACAGATAGTGTAACCCGGAGAGCTCAGCAGAAGTGATCCGAGGATCAGAACCCCACTGGACAGTAGTATCAGTGATGTAAGACAAAACATCGCTAATCTCGGGAGACTCAGCATATGGATAGACAGGATGCTGGACCAATGGTACCCCTAGAGCATCAGCCACTACCCGAGGAGTAATGGAGTACTCTACGCCTCGTATCCAACTCTTAACTAGAGTGTTGGAATCATAGATGCGGATAGAGATGTTCGAATAGAACTCTCTAATCAAGGCAGAAGGTGGAGGAGGATCAGAAACATCCACTAAGGGTAACCAGCCCCGACGCTCAAAATTTGCCCTAATGGCAGGATCAAGTTCATCTAAATGAACAGAATGCTCAGCCCATATCTTTCTCTTAAGGTTTAGCTTCTCAAAAATCTCTTGATTTTTCTCACTCGAAAACTTCTCACTATCAAAGGATGGAGGGGGTGAAGGAGAAGGTGAGGGAACCACTTGTTGAAATTTTTAAATATAATGATGAATTGAGCATTACAAAACATATCACATAGATTATAATGCTTAATTACAACAACACAACAAGCCAATTTCATCAAATTCTACCCAATTTAACAAAAGCCCCAATTCGGATCAAGAACAAACCCTAGATTTTTCAATTTTTCACCAAACTCAAAATTGATCAAATTAACATGTAAGAATCATGTTTATTATGTGTCCCCACAAAAACCCAATGATCAATTGCATAAAATAAGGCTTGAATCAACAAAAAATCCAAAAATTGCAAAGTGCGAAAATCGCCCCTAAAAGCATGGATTTATGCATGAAAAGATGAAAATAAATTCAAAAGGAAGGGCAAAAGGGTCTTACCGGCTTGAGGAAAGAGATTCTTTGCAAAAACTTCGGAGGAAAACGACAAAAATTGGAACTATTGAGCTTGCCTCGTCGGAGAGAGAAAGAAAAAGTTTGAAAAAGATTTGAAAAGTGTTTGAAAAAGTCAGATTTGATCTTTTAAAAAAGCTTTTCCACGATCTTCGATTGATCGAAAATTACATTTGATCGATCGAATGAACCAGTCATTTTGAAACAAACTAGAGCACTTTTTCGATTGATCGAAAATCACATTCGATCGATCGAAACAAACAGTCATTTTGAGACAAATTAAAACACTTTTTCGATTGATCGAAAATCAGATTGGATCGATCGAACTGGGCAGAGGCTCACTGAATTTTTAGAAAAATCACAGTTTTTGAAAAACACAAACTCAATTTTGAAATAACTCCTCAAAGCATTAAATTGAAGAAACAAAATGCATGAGTATGAGATGGAATGCTCTTTCAAAAACCCAAAATTTTGAACCCATTTTTCTCAAAAACAAATTTTAATCATTCTTCCTTTGAATTTTCTCAAGCAACAAATATGTTGTGCACAAATCTCAAGATATTTTCAAACTTGGTTGGTCAGACCAAAAACACACACTAGCATGTACAGTGTTTAACAAAGAGTAACTTGTGTAGTGTGTGATACTAGCAAAAACTTGAGATACATGTGAGGTGATATGTGAATAGCAATTAATCACAAAGTCTACAAAATTCATCACATAGAATTCAAAAGAGACTATCACCTAAAGAGTTACATCCTATAACTCCCACATTTCCTAGAACACAAGCTTGCAATCATGTAAGTTTCTTGTATTTTGCCCCATTATTTAGGTGAAATTTGGCATCAAGCCTAATAGTACACACCAGATTAGATTATGTGAAATGGCATCAAGCCTAATGGTACACACAGTTTTAATTATAAAGCATTTAACAGAGGCTACACCTTATGTTCTTTTTGTGCATGTGCTACACTTTCTCGAGCACAAAATCTTATGATATGCACTAAGGTGTTCATGATTGGCTAGTGAACAGTGGTGAGATGGTTATTTATGCCTTTCTCAAAAGGATCAAGTCCGTCAGTCAAATAACATGTGACTTCAAGATTAAGACAAAGTGATAAACACCATAAACATCTTTCCCACACAACATGCACTACAAAGCTTTAACTAGTAAAGTGCAATAAATAAGCTCATCGAAACTAAACAAGGTACATAAGACATGTTATGTGTAAATAAATTGACCAACCTTGTTTTCAAAAACCAAGAAACATCATGTTAAACAAAATTTTTGCTTTCTCTTTTTTTTTTTTTTTCTTTTTTTATTATTAAAAGAGAAAACAAATAAATTCTAGAATGAAATGCATGAATGTAATGCAATGCAAGTCCTAGAACAAAAAAAAACACAAAAAACCAAAGAACAATGGTCACAAAAGAATAGAGCAATGAAGCACAAGGACCATGTCAGAAATACTCAATTAGTTCGAGTCTTTTGCATCCAAAACTTTTTAGATGCACCACGAGCATTGGAGTTCTTATTCACATTTGAGTGATTCCCAACTCCAGGATTGGAATAAAGGTTTAACACCTTTACCAATTCACCAATTAGTGCCATAGGATCTTGTGCTTGAGGCACAGGCACTTTTGGTTTATTTGCTCTCTTATCAGCTTGAAGCTTGTAACAGTTAGAACGAATGTGTCCAGACTTACCACAATAATGACAAACCCAAGCAGGTTTACCATGCATCTTGTCCTTAGATTTGGTAGGCTCCTTAGGTTTAGATTCTCTTAAATCTACCCTAATCTTCTTAGGTGGTGAAACTTCTACAGGTTTAACTACCTCACTCACAGGTGGTTTGACAGTTTCACTCACAACCTCACTCACAGAAGGTTCAGAAGAAGAAGAAGGAACAAAAGTAGTGGAATGTGGTCCAGAATCAAAGATGCTTTTAACATATCCTAACCCAGTTTTATCAGATGGATACTTTTGAACATTCAGCATGTGATCAAGTTTAGAACTAGCAGATCTAGCAACAGATAAATCATGTTCCAAAGTTCTAACTTTATCAAGTAAAAGCATGTTCTCAGATTTAACATTATTCAAAAGCTCATTAGCATCAAACAGTTTAACAAGCAAATTTCTCTGTTCAAGCTCAAGAGAATCAATTTTCTTTAGGCCAAGTTCAACTTTCATAGCATCCTTTGCAGCAATTTTGCAAAGTTTGTTATAGGCCTCTTGAAGATCTGCATCTTCAGAGAGTTCCCCATCAGAAGGGTTCTCTTCAGCAGATATGCTTTCACTGACTATAGCAGTAACCATGAAAGTAATGAAGTTTCCATCCTCGTCACCACCAGACTCATCATCAGAAACCTCATTATCACTAAGGGTTACAGCCATAGCTTTACCCTTAGTCCTCAAGAATGTAGGACATTCAGATTTCACATGACCATACCCTTGACAGCCAAAACACTGAGGACCCAAAGAGTTATTAGAAGATTGACCAAAATTTTCTCTAGGTTTTTCAAAATTGTTAACCTTAGTGGGATCATTCTTCCTAAAATTTCTAGGTTCAGCAGTGTAAGTACCTCTTGCCTTTCTATTTGTATTCCTAAGAAAGTTCTTAAAGTTTTTGGCAAGATAGGCAATCTCTGTAGCAGAGAGCTCATCATCAAATCCACCACCATCAACATCATCAACTGACTTAAGAGCCATTGATTTGGATTTGTTCACTTTAGGTAGGTCAGACTCATAGGATTGAAGAGATCCTATAAGCTCATCAACAGGGATGGAGTCCACATCCTTGCTTTCAGTGATGGCAGTCACTTTGGGTCTAAAGTATTCAGTTAAAAATCTAAGTATCTTCCTAACAATCTTAGGTTGATCATAGATTTCACCCAAATTAAAAGCAGAATTAACAATATCATTCAGTTTGGCATAAAATTCATCAAAGGATTCATCATCAGACATCCTAATGCTTTCAAACCTAGAAGTTAATTGCTGCAGTTTGTTTATCTTAACTGCCTTTGTGCCTTCATGCACAGTTTGGAGGATTTTCCAAGCAGTATGAGCAACCTCAACGTTAGAGATCCTCTTAAATTCCTCCATAGAAAAAACATTAAAGATGGCATTCATAGCTTTGCTATTGAATCCAGCTGCTTCTTTTTGAAAAGTTTGCCACTCACTCACAGGAGTAGCGGGCTTCTCCCATCCGTATTCAACGAAATTCTAAACCCTTTCATCTATGGATTTCAGGAATGCTTTCATCCTTACTTTCCAATAAGCATAGTTGTTCCCATTAAAGTGAGGAAGAACAAACAGAGAGTGTCCATGCTCCATGACAACAGGGGTCAAGGATCAGCTCAGAGATTAAAAATCTCAAACAAAAAGAGCTACCTGCTCTGATACCACTTGACAGGAATTTAGACCCCTTAAACAACCAGATTGCGTAGCCTAGATTAATTAGCCAAGTTGTTACTTAGTCAAATTAAGCAATTCGAGGTTAAAACAATCCAAACAATCATATCAAGAATATAAGGCAGCGGAAAATAAATAACACAAGATATGATCACCCAGGAAACCACACGGTAAAAACTTGGGGAGGATTTAACCCACCTATCCTCAAGGCTAACCTGAATCCACTATGAAAGAATTGAAGTTCATACAAAAGGACTACAAGCTTCCCGCTCGACTTCCTAATGCTACCCACCAGTAGAACTTCCTGACACGACCACGCGCAGGCTCCGAATCCACGGACTGCTTCTTTCTTGAATTCCTCAATCAGTTACAAGCTCCTCGCTTGCTTTTTCTTTTAAGTTCCAATGGTTGCAACGGTAATGATCTTCAAGATGTTGAAATCATCTCTACCATGAAAACCCTAAGTTTTGTGTAAAGGAAAGTTCCTTAAAGATCTCACAAGAGATTCACACAAAACAGCAATGTATGAGCAACAAAGCAATATGGACAACCTTCAAAAACGTGGCTAGGGTTTAGTTTATATACCTAGGGTAAAAACATAAAACCCTAAACGTTTAATGAAGTAGGGCTGAGTTGGAAATTCTGCAGAAAAATCAACCTGTGCAATTTTCGATAGATCGAGTCTATTCTTCGATCGATCGAGCCAGGCCAAAAGTCCCAAGTACTTCTGCAGCCACTCGATTCCAACTTTACAATATTAAACCAACTTTGAGCAAGTCTAAATGAGACTAAATACAATGTTTTGATCATGGTTTGCCAACATTACAAATTAAAGTTCTAAATACATAAAATCCTAAGACCTTAGAACCTAACAGTTACGTTAAATGTAATTCATACCCAACCCTATAATTCATAATTTGATTTGTATTTAGACAAATCTACCATTAGATTACATTATCTTAATATATTTTTCATGCTTATAAAACTTTAAGGTGATCAAATATTAATTGTCATGTCATCAATAAATTGTTTAAATTCAAGTTTTTGTAGTTTAAAATAATGCCTAAAAGATAAGTTTATTGATTAAATGGAAAAAATACCTTCGATTGGTGTGAAAATTGCCTTGCATTTGAAGAACATATAGAGCATATAATCCAGTGGATGGATCTTCAAAATATGAATTTAATATTAAGTTATTGGGTGGTGTAACATTTTTTAGAGTTACGTTAAATGTAACTCGTACCCAATCCTATATTTCTTAATTCGATTTGAATTTAGACAAATTTACCGTTACATTACATTATCAACACATATTTTACGTGCCTACAAAATTTCAAGGTGATCAAAGATTAATAACAATGTCATCAATCAGTTATCTAGATTCAAGTTTTAGTAGTTTAAAATAATGCATAAAAGATGAGTTCATAGATCAAATGTAAATTACATCCGATTGGCACGAAAATTTTCATGCAAGTTAAGAACATATAGAATATGTAATCCAATCGTTGGATTTTCAAAATAATAATTCAATAATAAGTTATTGGGTGGTGTAACATTTTTTAAAATTACGTCCAGTGTAACTTGAACCAAAGCCCATATTTCTTAATTCGATGTGAATTTTGACAAATCTACCATAAGATTACATTATCTTCGTATATTTTTCATACTTACAAAATTTCAAGGTGTTCAAATATGAATAGTGACGTCATCAATAAATTTTTTAGATTCAAGTTTTAGTAGTTTAAAATGATGCAAAAAAGATTAGTTTGTAGATCAAATGGTAAATTAAATCCGATTAGTATGAAAATTGTCATGCTCGTAAAGACCATATAGAGAACGTACTCCAATGGTTGGATTTCTAAAATATGAATCCAGTAATAAGTTATTGGGTGGTGTAACATTTTTTAGAGTTACAACATGTATAACTTGAACCCAACTCTATATTTAATTCAATGGCAATTTTGACAAATCTACTGTTAGATTACATTATCTTTATATAATTTTCATACTTAAAAAACTTCAAGGTGATCAAATATTAATTGTCATATCATCAATCAATTATTTAAATTCACATTTTTGTAGTTTAAAATAATGCACAAAAGATAAGTTTACCGATCAAGTGGTAAAATACCTCCGATTGGCGTGAAAACCGGCATGCATTTGAAAAACATATAGAGCATATAATTCAACGGTTGGATCTTCAAAATACGAATTCAATAAAAAATTATTGGCTGGTGTAACATTTTTTAAAGTTACGTTAAATGTAACTCGTACCCAACCCTATATTTCTAAATTCGATTTGAATTTGGACAAATCTACCGTTAGATTAAATTATCTTCACATTTTTTTCAAACTTACAAAATTTCAAGGTGATCAAAGATTAATAGCCAAGTCATCAATTAATTATCTAGATTCAAGTTTTAGTAGTTTAAAATAATGCATAAAAGATGAGCTCATAGATCAAATATAAATTACATCCGATTGACATGAAAATTTGCATGCAAGTTAAGAACATATAGAATATGTAATCCAATGGTTGGATTTTTAAAATTATAATTCAATAATAAG
Source organism: Quercus ilex subsp. ballota (assembly GCA_032727855.1). Taxonomy (NCBI): domain Eukaryota; kingdom Viridiplantae; phylum Streptophyta; class Magnoliopsida; order Fagales; family Fagaceae; genus Quercus; species Quercus ilex. The sequence goes on along the minus strand of CM064912.1, from coordinate 44,632,064 downwards.
TTATTGGGTGATGTAACATTTTTTACAGTTACAGCACGTTTAACTTGAATCAAACTCTATATTTCTTCATTCGATGTGAATTTTGACATATCTACCGTTAGATTACATTATCTTCATATATTTTTCATGCTTATAAAATTCCAGGTGAACAAATATCAATAGTGATGTGATCAATCAATTGTCAAGATTAATATTTTAATAGTTTAAAATAATGCATAAAATATTAGTTTATATACCAAATGGCAAATTACATCTTATTGGCATGAAAATTGGCATGTACGTTAAGAACATATAGAGCATGTAATCAAACGGTAGGATTTTCAAAATATGAATTCAATAATAAATTATTCGGTGGTGTATCATTTTTTAAAATTATGTCTGGTGTAACTTGAACCCAACCCTATATTTTTTAATTCGATGTTAATTTTGATGAATCTACCATTAGATTACACAATCTTCGTATACTTTTCATGCTTATAAAATTTCAAAGTGATCAAAAATTAATAACCATGTAATCATTCAATTATCTAAATTCAAATTTTAGTAGTTTAAAATAACGCAAAAAAGATGAGTTCGTAGATCAGATGTAAATTATATCCGATTGGCGTGAAAATTTGCATGTAAGTTAAGAACACATAGAATATGTAATCTAATGGTTGGATTTTCAAAATACTAATTCAATAATAAGTTATTGGGTGATGAAACATTTTTTTGACTTACAGCACATGTAACTTGAACCCAACTCTATGTTTCTTTATTCGATGTGAATTTTGACAAATTTACCTTTAGATTACATTACCATCATATATTTTTCATGCTTATAAAATTTCAAGGTGATCGAATATCAATTGTGATGCCATCAATCAATTGTCTAGATTTAAGTTTTAGTAGTTTAAAATAATGCATAAAATATGAGTTTATAGATCAAAAGATAAATTACATCTGACTGTCCTGAAAATTGGCATGTACGTTAAGAACATATAGAGCATGTAATCCAACGGTTAGATTTTCGAATTTTGAATTCAATAATAAGTTCTTGGGTGGTGTAACATTTTTTAAAATTACGTCCAGTGTAACTTGAACGCAAGCCTATATTTCTTAATTCGATGTGAATTTTGACAAATCTACAATTAGATTACATTATCTTCGAATATTTTTCAGACTTACAAAATTTCAAGGTGATCAAATATAAATTGTGATGTCATCAATCAATTTTCCAGATTCAAATTTTAGTAGTTTAAAACAATGAATAAAAGATTAGTTTATAGATCAAATGGTAAATTACATCCGATTGGTATGATAATTGGCATGCATGTTAAGACCATATAGAGAATGTACTCCAACGGTTGGATTTCTAAAATTGGAATTCAGTAATAAGTTATTGGGTTGTGTAACATTTTTAGAGTTACAACACGTGTAACTTGAACTCAACTCTATATTTCTTAATTCGATGAGAATTTTGACAATCTACCGTTAGATTACATTATCTTCATATATTTTTCATGCTTATAAAACTTCAAGGTGATAAAATATTAATTGTCATATCATCAATCAATTGTTTAAATTCAAGTTTTTGTAGTTTAAAATAATGCATAAAAGATAAGTTTATTGATCAAATGGTAAAATACCTCCGATTGGTGCGAAAATTTGCATGCATGTTAAGAACATATAGAGCATATAATCCAACGATTGGATTTTCAAAATATGAATTCAATAATAAGTTATTTGTTGGTGTAACATTTTTTAGAGTTATAGGTGTAACTCGTACCCAACCCTATATTTCTTAATTCGATTTGAATTTAAGTAAATCTACCGTTAGATTACATTATCTTCACACATTTTTCTTGCATACAAAATTTAAAGGTGATCAAAGATTAATAGTCATGTCATCAATCAATTATCTAGATTCAAATTTTAGTAGTTTAAAATAATACATAAAAGATGAGTTCATAGATCAAATTTAAATTACATCCGATTGGCATGAAAATTTGCATACAAGTTAAGAACATATAGAATATGTAATCCAATGGTTGGATTTTCAAAATAATAATTCAATAATAAGTTATTTGGTGATGTAACATTTTTTTAGAGCTACAACACGTTTAACTTGAACCCAACTCTGTATTTCTTAATTTGATGCGAATTTTGACAAATCTATCGTTAGATTTCATTATCTTCATATATTTTTCATGTTTACAAAATTTCACGGTGATCAAATATCAATAGTGATGCCGTCAATTAATTTTCTAGATTCTAGTTTTAGTAGTTTAAAATAATGTATAAAAGATGAGTTTACAGATCAAATGGTAAATTACATCCGATTGGCAAAAAAAATTGGCTTGCATGTGAAGAACATATAGCGCTTGTAATCCAACAGTTGGAGTTTCAAAATATGTATTCAGTAATAAGTTAGTGGGTGGTGTAATATTTTTAAGAATTACGTCAGGTTTAGCATGAACTCAACCTTATATTTCTTAATTCGATATGAATTTTTACAAATATGCTATTAGATTACATTATCTTCTTATAATTTTAACACTTACAAAATTTTAAGGTGATCAATAATCAATAGTGATGTCATCAATCAATTGTTTAGATTTAAGTTTTTGTAGCTAAAAATAATGCATAAAATATGAGTTATACATCAAATGATAAATTACATCTGATTTGCATGAAAATTGGCATGCACTTTAAGATTAGATAGAGCATGTAATCCGACAATGGGATTTTCAAAATATGATTCAAATAATAAGTTATTGGGTGGTGTAATATTTTTTAAAATTACGTCAGATGTAACTTGAACCCAACCCTATATTTCATAATTCGATGTGAATTTTGACAAATTTACCATTAGATTACATTATCTTCGTATATTTTTCATGTTTAAAAAATTTCAAGGTGATCAAATATCAATAGTGATGTAATCAATCAATTTTCTAGATTCAAGTTTTAGTAGTTCAAAATAATGCAAAAATGATTAGTTTATAGATTAAATGGTAAACTACATCTGATTGGTAGGAAATTCGGCTTGCATGTAATGAACACATGGAGAATGTACTCCAATGGTTGGATTTCTAAAATATGAGTCCAGTAATAAGTTATTGGTTGGTGTAACATTTTTTAGAATTACAACTCGTGTAACTTGAACCCAACTCTATATTTCTTAATTCAATGAGAATTTTGACAAATATACCGTTAGATTACATTATCTTCATATATTTTTCATGCTTATAAAACTTAAAGGTGATCAAATATTAATTGTCATATCATCAATCAATTATATAAATTCAAGTTTTCGTAGTTTAAAATAATGTATAAAATATAAGTTTATAAATCAAATGGTAAAATACCTCCAATTGGCGTAAAAATGGCATGCATTTGAAGAACATATAGAGCATATAATCCAATAGTTGGATTTTTAAAATATGAATTCAATAATTAGTTATTGGGTGATGTAGCATTTTTTAGAATTACGTTAAGTGTAACTCGTACCCAACCCTATATTTTTTAATTCGATTTGAATTTAGACTAATTTACCGTTAGATTACATTATCTTCACATATTTTTCATGCTTACAAAATTTCAATGTGATTAAAGATTAATAGCCATGTCATCAATTAATTACATAGATTCAAGTTTTAGCAGTTTAAAATAAAGCATAAATAATGAGTTCATAGATCAAATGTAAATTACATCCGATTGGCATGAAAATTTGCATGCAAGTTAAGAACATATAGAATTTGTAATCCAATGGTTGGATTTTCAAAATAATAATTAAATAATATGTTACTGGGAGATGTAACATTTTTTAGAGTTACAACATGTTTAACTTGAACCCAACTCTATATTTCTTAATTCGATTTGAATTTTGACAAATCTACCGTTAGATTATATTATCTTCATATATTTTTCATGCTTATAAAATTTCAAGGTGATCAAATATGAATAGTGATTTCATCGATCAATTTTTTACATTCAAGTTTTAGTAATTTAAAATAATGCATAAAAGATTAGTTTATAGATCAAATTACGTCCAATTGGCATGAAAATTGGCGTGCAAGTTAAGAACATATAGAGCATGTAATCCAACAGTTGGAGTTTCAAAATTTGCATTCAATAATAAGTTATTGGGTGGTGTAACATTTTTTAGAATTACGTCATGTGCAACTTGAACTCAACCCTATAAATCTTAATTCGATTTGAATTTCGACTAATCTACAATTAGATTACATTATCTTCACATATTTTTCACGCTTATAAAATTTTATTGTGATCAAATATCAATAGTGATGTCATCAATCAATTGTATAGATTCGAGTTTTAGTAGTTTAAAATAATGCATAAAATATGATTTTATAGATAAAATGATAAATTACGTCTAATTGGCATGAATATTAGCTTGCACGTTAAGAACATATAGAGCATGTAATCCAACAGTTGGATTTCCAAAATATAAATTCAATGATAAGTTATTGGGTGGTGTAATATTTCTTAAAATTACGTCAGGAGTAATTTGAACCCAACCCTATATTTATTAATTCGACGTAAATTTTGACAAATCTACCATTAGATTACATTATCTTCGTATATTTTTTATACTTAAAAAATTTCAAGGTGATCAAATATTAATAGTGATGTCATCAATCAATTTTCTAGATTCAAGTTTTAGTAGTTTGAAATATAAGTTTATAGATCAAATGGTAAATTACATTCGATTGGCATGAAAATTAGCTTGCATATTAAGACCATATAGAGTATGTACTCATGCGGTTGGATTTCTGGAATATGAATCCAGTAATAAGTTATTGAGTGGTGTAATATTTTTTAGAGTTACGTTAGGTGTAACTCGTACCCAACCCTATATTTCTTAATTCGATTTGAATTTAGACAAATCTATCGTTAGATTACATTATCTTCATATATTTTTCGTGTTTACAAAATTTCAAGGTGATCAAAAATTAATAGCCATGTCGACAATCAATTATCTAGATTCAACTTTTAGTAGTTTAAAATAGTACATAAAAGTTGAGTTCATAGATCAAATTTAAATTACATCCGATTGACATGAAAATTTGCATTCAAGTTAAGAGCACATAGAATATGTAATCCAATGGTTGGATTTTCAAAAATTAATTCAATAACAAGTTATTGGGTGATATAACATATTTTATAGTTACAACACGTGTAACTTGAACTCAACTCTATATTTCTTAATTCGATATAAATTTTGACAAATCTAACATTAGATTACATTATCTTCATATATTTTTAATGTTTATAAAATTTTAAGGTGATCAAATATCAATTGTGATGTCATTAATCAATTGTCTAGATTTAAGTTATAGTAGTTTAAAATAATGCATAAAAGTTGAGTTCACCGATCAAATGTCTATTATATCCGATTGGTATGAAAATTGGCTTGCATGTAAAGACCATATAGAGAATGCACTCCAACGGTTGGATTTCAAAAATAAGAATCCAGTTATAAGTTATTGGGTGGTTTAACATTTTCTAGAGTTACAACTCGTGTAACTTGAAGTCAACTCTATATTTCTTAATTCGATGGGAATTTTGACAAATCTACCGTTAGATTACATTATCTTCGTATATTTTCATGCTCACAAAATTTCAAGGCGATCAAATATCAATAGTGATGTCATCAATCAAATTTTTTATATTCAAGTTTTTGTGGATTAAAATAATGTATGAAAGATGAGTTTATATATCAAATGGTAAATTACATCCGATTGGCATGAAAATTAGCTTGCATGTTAAGACCATATAGGGCATGTACTCCAAAGGTTGGATTTCTAGAATATGAATCCAGTAATAAGTTATTGAGTGGTGTAACATTTTTTAGAGTTACGTTAGGTATTACTCGTACCCAACCCTATATTTCTTAATTCGATTTGAATTTAGAAAAATCTGCCGTTAGATTATATTATCTTTATATATTTTTCGTGCTTACAAAATTCTAAGGTGATCAAAGATTAATAGCCACGTCATCAATCAATTATCTATATTTAAATTTTAATAGTTTAAAATAATGCGTAAAAGATGAGTTTATAGATCAAATGGTAAATTAAATCTGATTGGCATGGAAATTGGCATGACCGTTAATAACATATAGAACATGTAATCCAACGGTTGGTATTTCAAAATATGAATTCAATAATAAGTTATTGGGTGGTGTAACATTTTTTAAAATTACGTCTGGTGTAACAATAACCTAACCCTATATTTCTTAATTCAATGTGAGTTTTGTAAAATCTACCACTAGATTACATTCTCTTCGCATATTTTTCATGCTCACAAAATTTTAAGGTGATCAAATTTTAATAGTGATGTCATAAATCAATTTTCCAGATTCAAGTTTTAGTAGTTTAAAATAATGCATAAAAGATGAGTTTATAAATCAAATGGTAAATTACATCTGATTGGCTTGTATGTTAAGACCATATAGAGTACATACTCCAACGGTTGGATTTCTAAAATATGAATCCTGTAATAAGTTACTGGGTTGTGTAATATTTTTTAGATTTACATTAAGTGCAACTCGTACCCAACCCCATATTTCTTAATTCGATTTGAATTTAGAGAAATATACTGTTAGATTACATTACCTTCATATAATTTTCATGGTTACAAAATTTCAAGGTGATCAAAGATTAATAGCCACGTGATATATCAATTATCTAGATTCAAGTTCTAGTAGTTTATAATAATGCATAAAAGATTAGTTCATAGATCAAATGTATATTACATCCGATTGGCATGAAAAATTACATGCATGTTAAGAACATATAGAATTTGTAATCCAATGTCGAATTTTCAAAATATTAATTCAAAAATAAATTATTGGGTGATGTAACATTTTTTAGAGTTACAACACATGTAACTTAAAATAAACTCTATATTTCTTAATTCGATGTGAATTTTGACAAATCTACCTTTAGATTACATTATCATCATATATTATTCATGCTTATAAAATTTCAAGGTGATCGAATATCAATAGTGATGCCATCAATCAATTTTCAAGATTCAAATTTTAGTAGTTTAAAATAATGCATAAAATATGAGTTTATAGATCAAATAGTAAATTACATCCGATTAGCATGCATGCTCAGAACATATAAAGCATATAATCCAATGGTTGGACTTTCAAAATATTAATTCAATAATAAGTTATTGGGTGATGTAACATATTTTATAGTTACAACAAGTGTAGCTTGAACCTAACTCTATATTTCTTAATTCGATGTTAATTTTGACCAATCTACCGTTAGATTAAATTATCTTCGTATATTTTTCATACTTATAAAATTTCAAGGTAATGAAATATCAATAGTGATGTCATCAATCAATTGTTTATATTAAAATTTTAGTAGTTTAAAATAATGTATAAAAGAAGAGTTCATAGATCAAATGGTAAATTACATCCGATTGGCACGAAAATTGGCATGCATGTTCAGAACATATAAAGCATGTAATCCACTGGTTGGATTGAATTTTCAAAATATTAATTCAATAATAAGTTATTGGGTGATGTAACATATTTTATAGTTACAACAAGTGTAACCTGAACCTAACTCTATATTTCTTAATTCGATGTAAATTTTGACCAATCTACCTTTAGATTACATTATCTTCGTATATTTTTCATACTTATAAAATTTCAAGGTGATGAAATATCAATAGTGATGTCGTCAATCAATTGTTTAAATTCAAGTTTTAGTAGTTTAAAATAAAGTATAAAAGATGAGTTTATAGATCAAAGGGTAAATTACATCTGATTGGCATGACAATTGGCAAGCACGTTAAGAACATATAGAGCTTATAATCCAACGTTTAGATTCTTAAAAATATTAATTCAATGGTTGGATTTTCAAAATATTAATACAATAATAAGTTATTGGGTGATGTAACATATTTTATAGTTACAACAAGTGTAACATGAACCTAACTCTATATTTCTTAATTCGATGTTAATTTTGACCAATCTACCGTTAGATTACATTATCTTCGTATATTTTTCATACTTATATAATTTCAAGGTGATAAAATATCAATAGTGATGTCATCAATCAATTGTTTAAATCCAAATTTTAATAGTTTAAAATAATGCATAAAAGATGAGTTTATAGATGAAATGGTAAATTACATCTGATTGGCATGACAATTGGCATGCATATTAAGAACATATAGAGCTTGTAATCCAACGGTTGGATTTTCAAAATATTAACTCAATGGTTGGATTTTCAAAATATTAATTCAATAATAAGTTATTGGTGATGTAACATATTTTATAGTTACAACAAGTGTAACTTGAACCTAACTCTATATTTCTTAATTCGATGTTAATTTTGATCAATCTACTATTAGATTACATTATCTTTGTATATTTTTGATACTTATAAAATTTCAAGGTGATGAAATATCAATAGTGATGTCATCAATCAATTGTTTAGATTCAAGTTTTAATAGTTTAAAATAATGCAGAAAAGATGAGTTTATAGATCAAATGGTAAATTACATCTGATTGGCATGACAATTGGCATGCACGTTAAGAACATATAGAGCTTGTAATCCAACGGTTGGATTTTCAAAATATGAATTTAATAATAAGTTATTGCGTAGTGTAACATTTTTTAAAATTACGTCTAGTGTGACATGAAACCAACCCTATATTTCTAAATTTAGTGTGAATTTTGTCAAATCTACTACTAGATTACATTATATTCGTATATTTTTCATGCTTACAAAATTTCAACGTGATCAAATTTCAATTGTGATGTCATCAATCAATTTTCCATATTCAAGTTTTAGTAGTTTAAAATAATGCCTAAAAGATTAGTTTTTAGATCAAATTGATTGGCATGAAAATTGGTTTGCATGTTAAGACCAAATAGAGTATGTACTCCAACGGATGGATTTCTAAAATATGAATCCAGTAATAAGTTATTGGATGGTGCAACATTTTTTAGAGTTACGTTAGATGTAACTCATACCCAACCCTATATTTCTTAATTTGATTTGAATTTGGAATAATATACCGTCATTTTACATTAGTTTCATTTAATTTTCATGCTTACAAAATTTCAAGGTAATCAAATATTAATAACCATGTCATTAATAAATTATCTAGATTCAAGTTTTAGTAGTTTAAAATAATGCATAAATGATGAGCTCATAGATCAAATGTAAATTACATCCGATTGGCATGAAAATTTGCATGCAAATTCAGAACATATAGAATATGTAATCCAAAGGTTGGATTTTCAAAATATTAATTCAATAATAAGTTATTTACTGATGTAACATATTTTAGAGTTACAACTTGTGTAACTTGAACCCAATTCTATATTTCTTAATTCGATGTGAATTTTGACAAATCTACATTTAGATTACATTATCTTCGTATATTTTTTATTCTTACAAAATTTCAGGGTGATCAAATAACAATAGTGATGTCATCAATCAATTTACTAGATTCAAATTTTAGTAGTGTAAAATAATGCATACAAAATGAGTTTTTAGATCAAATGGTGAATTGCATCTGATTGACATGAAAATTTGCGTGCAAGTTAAAAACATATAGAATATGTAATCCAATGGTTTGATTTTGAAAATATTAATTTAATAATAAGTTATTGGGTGATGTTACATATTTTAGAGTTACAACACGTGTAACTTGAACCCAACTCTATATTTCTTAAATCGATGTGAATTTTGACCAATCTACCATTAGATTGCAATATCTTCGTATACTTTTCACGCTTACAAAATTTTAAGGTGATCAATTATCAATAGTGATGTCTTCAATCAATTATCTAGATTTAAGTTTTAGTAGTTTAAAATAATGTATAAAATATGAGCTACACATCAAATGATAAATTACATCTGATTTGCATTAAAATTAGCATGCATGTTCAGAACATATAGAATATGTAATCCAATGGTTTGATTTTCAAAATATTAATTCAATAATAAGTTAGTGTGTGATGTTATGTACTTTAGAGTTACAACACGTGTAACTTGAACCAAAATCTATATTTTTTCATTCGATGTGAATTTTAACAAATTTACCTTTAGGTTACATTATCATCATATATTTTTCATGCTTATAAAATTTCAAGGTGATCGAATATCAATAGTGATGCCATCAATCAATTTTCAAGATTCAAATTTTAGTAGTTTAAAATAATGCATAAAATATGAGTTTATACATAAAATGGTAAATTACATCCGATTGGCATGAAAATTGGCGTGCATGTACTGAACATATAAATCATGTAATCCAATAATTAGATTTTCAAAATATTAATTCAATAATAAGTTATTGGGTGATGTAACATATTTTATAGTTACAATAAGTGTAACTTGAACCTAACTTTATATTTCTTAATTCGATGTTAATTTTGAGCAATCTACTGTTAGATTACATTATTTTCGTATATTTTTCGTACTTATAAAATTTTAAGGAGATGAAATATTAATAGTGATGTCATCAATCAATTGTTTATATTAAAGTTTTAGTAGTTTAAAATAATGCATAAAAGATGAGTTTATAGATCAAATGGTAAATTACATCCGATTGGCATCAAAATTGGCATGCATGTTCCGAACATATAAAGCATGTAATCCAATGGTTGGATTTTCAAAATATTAATTCAATAATAAGTTATTGGGTGATGTAACATATTTTATAGTTACAACAAGTGTTACTTGAACCTAACTCTATATTTCTTAATTCGATGTTAATTTTGACCAATCTACCTTTAGATTACATTATCTTCATATATTTTTCATACTTATAAAATTTAAAGGTGATGAAATATCAATAGTGATGTCGTCAATCAATTGTTTAGATTCAAGTTTTAGAAGTTTAAAATAACGCATAAAAGATGAGTTTATAGATCAAATGGTAAATTACATCTGATTGGCATGACAATTGGCTTGCACGTTAAGAACATATAGAGCTTGTAGTCCAATGGTTGGATTTTCAAAATATTAATTCAATGGTTGGGTTTTCAAAATATTAATTCAATAATAAGTTATTGGGTGATGTAACATATTTTATAGTTACAACAAGTGTAACTTGAACCTAACTTTATATTTCTTAATTCGATGTTAATTTTGACCAATCTACCGTTAGATTACATTATCTTTGTATATTTTTCATACTTATATAATTTCAAGGTGATGAAATATCAATATGATCATCAATCAGTTGTTTAGATTCAAGTTTTAGTAGTTTAAAATAATGCATAAAATGTGAGTTTATAGATCAAATGGTAAATTACGTCTAATTGGCATGACAATTGGCATGCACGTTAAGAACTTATAAAGCTTGTAATCCAACGGTTGGATTTTCAAAATATTAATTCAATAACAAGTTATTGGGTGATGTAACATATTTTATAGTTACAACAAGTGTAACTTGAACCTAACTCAATATTTATTAATTCGATGTTAATTTTGACGAATCTACCGTTAGATTACATTATCTTCGTATATTTTTCATACTTATAAAATTTCAAAGCGATGAAATATTAATAGTGATGTCATCAATCAATTGTTTAGACTAAAGTTTTAGTTGTTTAAAATAATGCATAAAAGATGAGTTTATAGATCAAATGGTAAATTACATCAGATTGGCATGACAATTGGCATGCACGTTAAAAACATATAGGGATTGCAATCCAACATTTGGATTTTCAAAATATGAATTTAATAATAAGTTATTGCGTGATGTAACATTTTTTAAAATTACGTCAGGTGTGACATGAACCCAACCCTATATTTCTTAATTCAATGTGAATTTTGTCAAATCTACTACTAGGTTTCATTATTTTCGTATATTTTTCATGCTTACAAAATTTCAAGGTGATCAAATTTCAATTGTGATGTCATCAATCAATTTTCCATATTCAAGTTTTACTAGTTTAAAATAATGCAAAAAAGATTAGATTCTAGTTCAAATTGATTGGCATGAAAATTGGCTTGCATGTTAAGACCATATAGAGTATGTGCACCAACGGTTAGATTCCTAAAATAGGAATCCAGTAATAAGTTATTGGATGGTGCAACATTTTTTAGAGTTACGTTAGGTGTAACTCGTACCCAACCCTATATTTCTTAATTTGATTTGAATTTGAAATAATATACCGTCATTTTACATTAGTTTCATATAATTTTCATGCTTACAAAATTTCAAGGTGATCAAAGATTAATAGCCATGTCATTAATAAACTATCTAGATTCAAGTTTATTAGTTTAAAATAATGCATAAAAGATGAGCTCATAGATCAAATGTAAATTTCATCCGATTGGCATGAAAATTTGCATGCAATTTCAGAACATATAGAATATGTAATCCAAAGGTTAGATTTTAAAAATATTAATTCAATAATAAGTTATTTGCTGATGTAACATATTTTAGAGTTACAACTAGTGTAAATTTAACTCAACTCTATATTTCTTAATTCGATGTGAATTTTGACAAACCTACCATTAGATTACATTATCTTCGTATATTTTTTATCCTTACAAAATTTCAAGGTGATCAAATAACAATAATGATGTCATCAATCAATTTTTTAGATTCAAGTTTTAGTAGTTTAAAATAATGCATACAAAATGAGTTTATAGATCAAATGGTGAATTACATTCGATTAGCATGAAAAATTGCATGCAAGTTAAGAACATATAGAATATGTAATCCAATGGTTTTTCAAAATATTAATTCAATAATAAGTTATTTGGTGATGTTACGTATTTTAGAGTTACAACACGTGTAACTTGAACCCAACTCTTTATTTCTTAAGTCGATGTGAATTTTGACCAATCTACCATTAGATTACAATATCTTCGTATACATTTCACGCTTACAAAATTTTAAAGTGATCAATTATCAATAGTGATATCACCCATCAATTATCTAGATTTAAGTTTTAGTAGTTTAAAATAATGTATAAAATATGAGTTATACATCAAATGATAAATTACATCTGATTTGCATTAAAATTGGCTTGCATGTTCAGAACATATAGAATATGTAATCCAAAGGTTTGATTTTCAAAATATTAATCAAATAATAAGTTATTGGATGATGTTACGTATTTTAGAGTTGCAACACGTGTAACTTGAACCAAACTCTATATTTTTTAATTCGATGTGAATTTTGACAAATTTACCTTTAGATTACATTATTATCATATATTTTTCATGCTTATAAAATTTCAAGGTGATCGAATATCAATAGTGATGCCATCAATCAATTTTCAAGATTCAAATTTTAGTAGTTTAAAATAATGCATAAAATATGAGTTTATAGATAAAATTGTAAATTACATCCGATTGGCTTGAAAATTGGCATGCATGTACAGAACATATAAAGCATGTAATCCAATAGTTGGATTTTTAAAATATTAATTCAATAATAAGTTATTGGATAATGTAACATATTTTATAGTTACAACAAGTGTAACTTGAACCTAACTCTATATTTCTTAATTCGATGTTAATTTTGACCAATCTACCATTAGATTACACTATCTTCGTATATTTTTCATACTTATAAAATTTCAAGGTGATGAAATATCAATAGTGTTGTCATCAATCAATTGTTTAGATTAAAGTTTTTGTAGTTTAAAATAATGCATAAAAGTTGAGTTTATAGATCAAATGATAAATTATATCTAATTGGCATGACAATTGGCATGCACGTTAAGAACATATAGAGCTTGTAATCCAACGGTTGTCTTTTCAAAATAAGAATTTAATAATAAGTTATTGCGTGGTATAACATTTTTTAAAATTATGTCAGGTGTGACTTGAACCCAATCCTATATTTCTTAATTCTGTGTGAATTTTGTCAAATCTACTACTAGATTACATTATTTTCGTATATTTTTCATGCTTGATAAATTCAAAGTGATCAAATTTCAATTGTGATGTCATCAATCAATTTCCCGTATTCAAGTTTTAGTAATTTAAAATAATGCATAAAAGATTAGTTCCTAGATCAAATTGATTGGCATGAAAATTGGCTTGCATGTTAAAACCATATAGAGTATGTACTCTAACGGTTGGATTTCTAAAATACGAATCCAGTAATAAGTTATTAGATGGTGCAACATCTTTTAGAGTTACGTTAGGTGTAACTCGCACCCAACCCTATATTTCTTAATTTGATTTGAATTTAGAATAATATACCGTCCTCTTACATTAGCTTCATATAATTTTCAAGCTTGCTAAATTTGAAGGTGATCAAAGATTAATAGCCATGTCATTAATCAATTATCTGGATTCAAGTTTTAGTAGTTTAAAATAATGCATAAAAGATGAGCTCATAGGTCAAATGTAAATTTCATCCGATTGGCATGAAAATTTGCATGCAATTTCAAAACATTTAGAATATGTAATCCAAAGGTTGGATTTGAAAAATATTAATTCAATAATAAGTTATTTGCTGATGTAACATATTTTAGAGTTACAACTCGTGTAAATTGAACCCAACTCTATATTTCCTAATTCGATATGAATTTTGACAAACCTACCATTAGATTACATTATCTTCGTATATTTTTTATTCTTACAAAATTTCAAGGTGATCAAATAACAATAGTGATGTCATCAATCAATTTTCTAGATTCAAGTTTTAGTATTTTAAAATAATGCATAAAAAATGAGTTTATAGATCAAATGGTGAATTGCATCTGATTGACATGAAAATTTTCATCCAAGTTAAGAACATATAGAATATATAATCCAATGGTTTGATTTTCAAAATATTAATTCAATAATAAGTTATTGGGTGATGTTACGTATTTTACAGTTACAACATGTTTAACTTGAACCCAACTCTATATTTCTTAATTTGATGTGAATTTTGACCAATTTACCATTAGATTACAATATCTTTGTATACTTTTCACCCTTACAAAATTTTAAAGTGATCAGTTATCAATAGTGATGTCATCAATCAATTATCTAGATTTAAGTTTTAGTAGTTTAAAATAATGTATAAAATAAGAGTTATACATCAAATGATAAATTACATCTGATTTGCATTAAAATTGGAATGCACTTTAAGAACATATAGAGCATGTAATCCAACGGTTGGATTTTTAAAATATGAATACAATAATATGTTCTTTGGTGGTGTAATATTTTCTAAAATTACATCAGGTGTAAATTGAACCAAACCTTATATTTCATAATTCGATGTGAATTTTGACAAATCTACCATTATATTACATTGTTTTCGTATATTTTTTATTCTTACAAAATTTCAAGGTGATCAAATAACAATTGTGATGTCATCAATCAATTTTCTAGATTCAAGATTTAGAAGTTTAAAATAATGCATACAAAATGAGTTTATAGATCAAATGGTGAATTGCATCCGATTGGCGTGAAAATTTGCATGCAAGTTACGAACATATAGAATATGTAATCCAATAGTTTGATTTTCAAAATATTAATTCAATAATAAGTTATTGGGTGATGTTACGTATTTTAGAGTTACAACACGTGTAACTTAAACCCAACTCTATATTTCTTAAGTCGATGTGAATTTTGATTAATTTACCATTAGATTACAATATCTTCGTATACTTTTCACGCTTACAAAATTTTAAGGTGATCAATTATCAATAGTGATGTTATCAATCAATTATCTAGATTTAAGTTTTAGTAGTTTAAAATAATGTATAAAATATGAGTTGTACATCAAATGATAAATTACATCTGATTTGCATTAAAACTGGCATGCATGTTCAAAACATATATAATATGTAATCCAATGGTTTGATTTTCAAAATATTAATTCAATAATAAGTTATTGGGTGATGTTACGTATTTTAGAGTTACAACACATGTAACTTGAACCAAACTCTATATTTCTTAATTCGATGTGAATTTTGACAAATTTACCTTTAGATTACATTACCATCATATATTTTTCATGCTTCTAAAACTTCAAGGTGATCGAATATCAATAGTGATGCCATCAATTAATCTTCAAGATTCAAGTTTTAGTAGTTTAAAATAATGAATAAAATATGAGTTTATAGATAAAATGGTAAATTACATCCGATTGGCATGAAAATTGGCATGCATGTACAGAACATATAAAGCATGTAATCCAATAGTTGGATTTTCAAAATATTAATTCAATAATAAGTTATTGAGTGATGTAACATATTTTATAGTTACAACAAGTATAACTTGAACCTAACTCTATATTTCTTATTTCGATGTTAGTTTTGACCAATCTATCGTTAGATTACATTATCTTCGTATATTTTTCATACTTATAAAATTTCAAGGTGCTGAAATATCAATAGTGTTGTCATCAATCAATTGTTTGGATTAAAGTTTTAGTAGTTTCAAATAATGCATAAAAGATAAGTTTATAGATCAAATGGTAAATTACATCTGATTGGCATGACAATTGGCATGTACGTTAAGAACATATAGAGCTTGTAATCCAACGGTTGTATTTTCAAAATATGAATTTAATAATAAGTTATTGCGTGGTGTAACATTTCTTAATTCTTTGTGAATTTTTTCAAATCTACTACTATATTACCTTATTTTCATATATTTTTCATGCTTACAAAATTTCAAGGTGATCAAATTTTGATTGTGATGTCATCAATCAATTTTCCATATTCAAGTTTTAGTAGTTTAAAATAATGCATAAAAGATTAGTTTCTAGATCAAATTGATTGGCATGAAAATTGGCTTGCATGTTAAGACCATATGGAGTATGTACTCCAACGGTTGGATTTCTGAAATATGAATCCAGTAAGAAGTTATTGGATGGTGCAATATTTTTTAGAGTTACGTTAGGTGTAACTCGTACCCAACCCTATATTTCTTAATTTGATTTGAATTTAGAATAATATGCCGTCATTTTACATTAGCTTCATATAATTTTTATGCTTACTAAATTTTAAGGTGATCAAAGATTAATAGCCATGTCATTAATCAATTATTTAGATTCAAGTTTTAGTAGTTTAAAATAATACATAAAAGATGAGCTCATATATCAGATGTAAATTTCATCCGATTGGCATGAAAATTTGCACGCAATTTTAGAACATATAGAATATGTAAACCAAAGGTTGGATTTTCAAAATATTAATTCAATAATAAGTTATTTGCTGATGTAACATATTTTAGAGTTACAACTCATGTAAATTGAACCCAACTCTATATTTCTTAAATCGATGTGAATTTTGACAAATCTACAATTAGATTACATTATCTTCGTATATTTTTTATTCTTACAAAATTTCAAGGCGATCAAATAACAATAGTGATGTCATCAATCAATTTTCTAGATTCAAGTTTTAGTATTTTAAAATAATGCATAAAAGATGAGTTTATAGATCAAATGGTGAATTGCATCCGATTGGCATGAAAATTTGCATGCAATTTAAGAACATATAGAATATGTAATCCAATGGTTTTATTTTCAAAATATTAATTCTATAATAAGTTATTGGGTGATGTTACGTATTTTAGAGTTACAACATGTGTAACTTGAACCAAACTCTATACTTCTTAATTCGATGTGAATTTTGACCAATTTACCATTAGATTACAATATCTTTGTATACTTTTCATCCTTACAAAATTTTAAAGTGATCAATTATCAATAGTGATGTTATCAATCAGTTATCTAGATTTAAGTTTTAGTAGTTTTAAATAATTTATAAAATATGAGTTATACTTCGAATGATAAATTACATCTGATTTGCATTAAAATTGGAATGCACTTTAAGAACATATAAAGCATGTAATCCAACGGTTCGATTTTCAAAATATGAATACAATAATATTTTCTTTGGTGGTGTAATATTTTTTAAAATTATGACAGGTGTAAATTGAACCAAGCCCTATATTTCATAATTCGATGTGAATTTTGACAAATCTACCATTATATTACATTATCTTCGTATATTTTTCATACTTACAAAATTTCAAGGCGATCAAATATTAATAGTAATGTCATCAATCAATTTTCTAGATTCAAGTATTAGAAGTTCAAAATAGTGCAAAAAAAAATTAGTTTATGGATCAAATGGTAAATTACATTCGATTGGTATGAAAATCGGCTTGCATGTAATGACCATATAGAGAATGTACTCCAACGGTTGGATTTCTAAAATATGAATCCGGTAATAAGTTATTGGTTGGTGTAACATTTTTTAGAGTTAGAATTCGTGTAATTTGAACCCAACTCTATATTTCTTAATTCAATGGGCATTTTGAAAAATCTACCGTTAGATTACCTTATCTTCATATATTTTTCATACTTATAAAACTTAAAGGTGATCAAATATTAATTGTCATATCATCATTCAATTTTTTAAATTCAAGTTTTTGTAGTTTAAAATAATGCATAAAAGATAAGTTTATAGATCAAATGGCAAAATACCTCCTATTGGTGAAAAAAAATGGCATCCAATTGAAAAAATTATAGAGCATAGAATCCAACGGTTGGATTTTCAAAATATGAATTCAATAATAAGTTATTGGGTGATAAAACATATTTTAGAGTTACGTTAGGTGTAACTTGTACCCAACCCTATATTTCTTAATTCGATTTGAATTTAGGCTAATCTGCTGCTATATTACATTATCTACACATGTTTCTCATGCTTACAAAATTTTAAGGTGATCAAAGATTAATAGCCATGTCATCAATCAATTATCTAGATTCAAGTTTTAGTAGTTTAAAATAATTCATAAAAGATGAGTTCATGGATCAAATGTAAATTGCATCCGATTGGCATGAAAATCTGAATGCAAGTTAAAAACATATAAAATATGTATTCCAATGGTTGGATTTTCAAAATAATAATTCAATAAAAAGTTATTGGGTGATGTAACATTTTTTAGACATACAACACGTGTAACTTGAACCTAACTCTATATTTCTTAATTCGTTGTGAACTTGACAAATCTATCTTTAGATTACATTGTCATCATATATTTTTAATTTTTATAAAATTTCAAGGTGGTTGAATATCAATAGTGATGCCATCAATCAATTGTCTAGATTCAAGTTTTAGTAGTTTAAAATAACGCATAAAATATGAGTTTATAGATCAAATAATAAATTACTTCAGATTGGCATGAAAATTGGCATGTATGTTAAGAACTCGTAGAGCATGTAATCCAAATGTTAGATTTTCAAAATATGAATTCAAAAATAAATTATTGGGTGATGTAACATTTTTTAAAATTACGTCAGGTGTTACGCGAACCCAAGCCTATATTTTTTAATTCGATATGAATTTTGAAAAATCTACTATTAGATTGCGTTATCTTCGTAGATTTTTCATGCTTACAAAATTTCAAGGTGATCAAATTTCAATAGTGATATAATCAATCAATTTTCTAGATTCGAGTTTTAGTTGTTTAAAATAATGCATAAAAGATTAGTTTATAGATCTAATGGTAAATTACATCCGATTGGTATGAAAATTGTCATGCCTGTAAAGACCATATAGAGAATGTACTCCAACGGTTGGATTTCTAAAATATGAATCTAGTAATAAGTTATTGGGTGGTGTAACATTTTTAGAGTTAGAAAACGTGTAACTTGAACCGAACTCTATATTTCTTAATTCATGGGAATTTTGACAAATCTACCGTTAGATTACATTATTTTCATATATTTTTCATGCTTATAAAACTTCAAGGTGATCAAATATTAATTGTCATATCATCAATCAATTATTTAAATTCAAGTTTTTGTAGTTTAAAATAATGCATAAAAGATAAGTTTATTAAACAAATGGTAAAATACCTCTGATTGGCATGAAAATTGGCGTCATTTGAAGAACATATAGAGCATATAATCCAACGGTTGGATCTTTAAAATATGAATTCAATAATAAATTATTGGATGGTGTAACATTTTTTAGAGTTATGTTAAATGTAATTCGTATCCAACCCTATAATTCTTAATTCGATCTGAATTTAGACAAATCTACTATTAGATTACATTATATTAATATATTTTTCATGCTTATAAAACTTTAAGGTGGTCAAATATTAATTTTCATACCATCAATCAATTGTTTAAATTCAAGTTTTTGTAGTTTAAAATAATGCATAAAAGATAAGTTTATTGATCAAATGGTAAAATACCTCCGATTGGCGTGAAAATTTCCATGCATTTGAAGAACATATAGAGCATATAATCCAGCAATTGAATCTTCAAAATATGAATTTAAAATTAAGTTATTGGGAGGAGTAACATTTTTTAGAGTTACGTTAAATGTAACTCGTACCCAACTCTATATTTCTTAATTCGATTTGAATTTAGACAAATCTACCGTTAGATTACATTATCTACACATATTTTACGTGCATACAAAATTTCAAGGTGATCAAAGATTAATAGTCATTTCATCAATCAATTATCTAGATTCAAGTTTTAGTAGTTTAAAATAATGCATAAAAGATAAGTTCATAGATCAAAGGTAAATTACAACCGATTGGCACGAAAATTTGCATGCAAGTCAAGAACATATAGAATATGTAATCCAATTGTTGGATTTTCAAAATAATAATTCAATAATAAGTTATTGGGTGGTGTAACATTTTTTAAAATTACGTTCGGTGTAACTTGAACCCAAACCTATATTTCTTAATTCTTTGTGAATTTTTTCAAATCTACTACTAGATTACATTATTTTCGTATATTTTTCATGCTTACAAAATTTCAAGGTGATCAAATTTCGATTGTGATGTCATCAATCAATTTTCCATATTCAAGTTTTAGTAGTTTAAAATAATGCATAAAAGATTAGTTTCTAGATCAAATTGATTGGCATGAAAATTGACTTGCATGTTAAGACCATATGGAGTATGTACTCCAACGGTTGGATTTCTGAAATATGAATCCAGTAAGAAGTTATTGGATGGTGCAACATTTTTTAGAGTTACGTTAGATGTAACTCGTACCCAACCCTATATTTCTTAATTTGATTTGAATTTAGAATAATATGCCGTCATTTTACATTAGCTTCATATAATTTTCATGCTTACTAAATTTTAAGGTGATCAAAAATTAATAGCTAAGTCATTAATCAATTATCTAGATTCAAGTTTTAGTAGTTTAAAATAATACATAAAAGATGAGCTCATAGATCAGACGTAAATTTCATCTGATTGGCATGAAAATTGGCATGCAATTTTAGAACATATAGAATATGTAAACCAAAGGTTGGATTTTCAAAATATGAATTCAATAATAAGTTATTTGCTGATGTAACATATTTTAGAGTTACAACTCGTGTAGATTGAACCCAACTCAATATTTCTTAAATCGATGTGAATTTTGACAAATCTACCATTAGATTACATTATCTTCGTATATTTTTTATTCTTACAAAATTTCAAGGTGATCAAATAACAATAGTGATGTCAACAATCAATTTTCTAGATTCAAGTTTTAGTATTTTAAAATAATGCATAAAAAATGAGTTTATAGATCAAATGGTGAATTGCATCCAATTGGCATGAAAATTTGCATGCAATTTAAGAACATATAGAATATGTAATCCAATGGTTTGATTTTCAAAATATTAATTCAATAATAAGTTATTGGGTGATGTTACATATTTTAGAGTTACAACACGTGTAACTTGAATCTAATTCTATATTTCTTAATTCGATGTGAATTTTGACCAATTTACCATTAGATTACAATATCTTTGTATACTTTTCATCCTTACAGAATTTTAAAGTGATCAATTATCAATAGTGATGTTATCAATCAATTATCTAGATTTAAGTTTTAGTAGTTTAAAATAATGTATAAAATATGAGTTATACTTTAAATGATAAATTACATCTGATTTGTATTAAAATTGGAATGCACTTTAAGAACATATAGAGCATGTAATCCAATGGTTGGATTTTCAAAATATGAATACAATAATATTTTCTTTGGTGGTGTAATATTTTTTAAAATTACGTCAGGTGTAAATTGAACCAAGCCCTATATTTCATAATTCGATGTGAATTTTGACAAATCTACCATTATATTACATTATCTTCGTATATTTTTCATGCTTACAAAATTTCAAGGCGATCAAATATTAATAGTGATGTCATCAATCAATTTTCTTGATTCAAGTATTAGAAGTTCAAAATAAAGCAAAAAAAAAAAAAGTTTATGGATCAAATGGTAAATTACATTTGATTGGTATGAAAATCGGCTTGCATGTAATGACCATATAGAGAATGTACTCCAACGGTTGGATTTCTAAAATATGAATCCAGTAATAAGTTATTGGTTGGTATAACATTTTTTAGAGTTACAACTCGTGTAATTTGAACCCAACTCTATATTTCTTAATTTAATGGGCATTTTGAAAAATCTACCGTTAGATTACCTTATCTTCATATATTTTTCATACTTATAAAACTTAAAGGTGATCTAATATTAATTGTCATATCATCATTCAATTTTTTAAATTCAAATTTTTGTAGTTTAAAATAATGCATAAAAGATAAGTTTATAGATCAAATGGTAAAATACCTGCTATTGGCGTAAAAATATGGCATGCAATTGAAGAACTTATAGAGCATAGAATCCAACGGTTGGATTTTCAAATTATGAATTCAATAATAAGTTATGGGGTGATAAAACATTTTTTAGAGTTACGTTAGGTGTAACTTGTACCCAACCCTATATTTCTTAATTCGATTTGAATTTAGACTAATCTGCTGCTATATTACATTATCTACATATGTTTCTCATGCTTACAAAATTTTAAAGTGATCAAAGATTAATAGCCATGTCATCAATCAATTATCTAGATTCAAGTTTTAGTAGTTTAAAATAATTCATAAAAGGTGAGTTCATGGATCAAATGTAACTTACATCCGATTGGCATGAAAATCTGAATGCAAGTTAAAAACATATAAAATATGTATTCCAATGGTTGGATTTTCTAAATAATAATTCAATAAAAAGTTATTGGGTGATGTAACATTTTTTAGACATACAACACGTGTAACTTGAACCCAACTCTATATTTCTTAATTCGATGTGAACTTGACAAATCTATCTTTTGATTACATTATCATCATATATTTTTAATTCTTATAAAATTTCAAGGTGGTCGAATATCAATAGTGATGCCATCAATCAATTGTCTAGATTAAAGTTTTAGTAGTTTAAAATAACACATAAAATATGAGTTTATATATCAAATGATAAATTACTTCAGATTGGCATGAAAATTGGCAAGTACGTTAAGAACTCGTAGAACATGTAATCCAAAGATTAGATTTTCAAAATATGAATTCAAAAATAAATTATTGGGTGTTGTAATATTTTTTAAAATTACGTCAGGTGTTACGTGAACCCAAGCCTATATTTTTTAATTCGGTATGAATTTTGAAAAATCTACTATTAGATTGCGTTATCTTCGTAGATTTTTCAGGCTTAAAAAATTTCAAGGTGATCAAATTTCAATAGTGATGTAATCAATCAATTTTCTAGATTCAAGTTTTAGTAGTTTAAAATAATGCATAAAAGATTAGTTTATAGATCTAATGGTAAATTACATCCGATTGGTATGAAAATTGTCATGCCTGTAAAGACCATATAGAGAATGTACTCCAACGGTTGGATTTCTAAAATATGAACTTAGTAATAAGTTATTGGGTGGTGTAACATTTTTAGAGTTACAACACGTGTAACTTGAACCGAACTCTATATTTCTTAATTCGATTGGAATTTTGACAAATCTACCGTTAGATTACATTATTTTCATATATTTATTATGCTTATAAAACTTCAAGGTGATCAAATATTAATTGTATATCATCAATCAATTATTTAAATTCAAGTTTTTGTAGTTTAAAATAATGAATAAAAGATAAGTTTATTAAACAAATGGTAAAATACCTCTGATTGGCATGAAAATTGGCGTCATTTGAAGAACATATAGAGCATATAATCCAACGGTTGGATCTTCAAAATATGAATTCAATAATAAATTATTGGATGGTGTAACATTTTTTAGAGTTATGTTAAATGTAATTCGTATCCAACCCTATAATTCTTAATTCGATCTGAATTTAGACAAATCTACCATTAGATTACATTATCTTAATATATTTTTCACGCTTATAAAACTTCAAGGTGATCAAATATTAATTGTCATACCATCAATCAATTGTTTAAATTCAAGTTTTTGTAGTTTAAAATAATGCATAAAAGATAAGTTTATTGATCAAATGGTAAAATACCTCCGATTGGCGTGAAAATTGCCATGCATTTGAAGAACATATAGAGCATATAATCCAGCGGTTGGATCTTCAAAATAAGAATTCAAAATTAAGTTATTGGGTGGTGTAACATTTTTTAAAGTTACGTTAAATGTAACTCGTACCAAACTCTATATTTCTTAATTCGATTTGAATTTAGACAAATCTACCGTTACGTTACATTATCTACACATATTTTACGTGCATACAAAATTTCAAGGTGATCAAAGATTAATAGTCATGTTATCAATCAATTATCTAGATTCAAGTTTTAGTAGTTCAAAATAATGCATAAAAGATAAGTTCATAGATCAAAGGTAAATTACATCCGATTGGCACGAAAATTTGCATGCAAGTCAAGAACATATAGAATATGTAATCCAATTGTTGGATTTTCAAAATAATAATTCAATAATAAGTTATTGGGTGGTGTAACATTTTTTAAAATTACGTCCGTTGTAACTTGAACCCAAACCTATATTTCTTAATTCTTTGTGAATTTTTTCAAATCTACTACTAGATTACATTATTTTCGTATATATTTCATGCTTACAAAATTTCAAGGTGATCAAATTTCGATTGTGATGTCATCAATCAATTTTTCATATTCAAGTTTTAGTAGTTGAAAATAATGAATAAAAGATTAGTTTATAGATTTAATGGTAAATTACATCCGATTGGTATGAAAATTGTCATGCCTGTAAAGACCATATAGAGAATGTACTCCAACGGTTGGATTTCTAAAATATGAATCTAGTAAGAAGTTATTGGGTGGTGTAACATTTTTAGAGTTACAACACGTGTAACTTGAACCGAACTCTATATTTCTTAATTCGATGGGAATTTCGGCAAATCTACCGCTAGATTACATTATTTTCATATATTTTTCATGCTTATAAAACTTCAAGGTTATCAAATATTAATTGTCATATCATCAATCAATTATTTAAATTCAAGTTTTTGTAGTTTAAAATAATGAATAAAAGATAAGTTTATTAAACAAATGGTAAAATACCTCTGATTGGCAGGAAAATTGGCGTCATTTGAAGAACATATAGGGTATATAATCCAACGGTTGGATCTTCAAAATATGAATTCAATAATAAATTATTGGATGGTGTAACATTTTTTAGAGTTATGTTAAATGTAATTCGTATCCAACCTTATAATTCTTAATTCGATCTGAATTTAGACAAATCTACCATTAGATTACATTATCTTAATATATTTTTCATGTTTATAAAACTTCAAGGTGATCAAATATTAATTGTCATACCATCAATCAATTGTTTAAATTCAAGTTTTTGTAGTTTAAAATAATGCATAAAAGATAAGTTTATTGATCAAATGGTAAAATACCTCCGATTGGGGTGAAAATTGCCATGCATTTGAAGAACATATAGAGCATATAATCCAGCGGTTGAATCTTCAAAATATGAATTCAAAATTAAGTTATTGGGTGGTGTAACATTTTTTAGAGTTACGTTAAATGTAACTTGTACCCAACTCTATATTTCTTAATTCGATTTGAATTTAGACAAATCTACCGTTACATTACATTATCTACACATATTTTACGTGCATACAAAATTTCAAGGTGATCAAAGATTAATAGCCATGTCATCAATCAATTATTTAGATTCAAGTTTTAGTAGTTTAAAATAATGCATAAAAGATAAGTTCATAGATCAAAGGTAAATGACATCAGATTGGCACGAAAATTTGCATACAAGTCAAGAACATATAGAGTATGTAATCCAATTGTTGGATTTTCAAAATAATAATTCAATAATAAGTTATTGGGTGGTGTAACATTTTTTAAAATTACGTCCGGTGTAACTTGAACCCAAACCTGTATTTCTTAATTCGATGTGAATTTTGACAAATATACCATTAGATTACATTATATTTGTATGTTTTTCATGCTTACAAAATTTCAAGGTGTTCAAATATCAATAGTGATGTCATCAATATATTTTATAAATTCAAGTTTTAGTAGTTTAAAATAATGCATAAAAGATTAGTTTGTAGATCAAATGGTAAATTACATCCGATTGGTATGAAAATTGTCATGCTCGTACAGACCATATAGAGAATGTACTCCAATGGTTGGATTTCTAAAATATGAATCCAGTAATAAATTATTGGGTGGTGTAACATTTTTTAAAGTTACAACATGTGTAACTTGAACCCAACTCTATATTTAATTTGATCGCAATTTTGAAAAATCTACTGTTAGATTACATTATCTTCATATATTTTTCATGCTTAAAAAACTTCAAGGTGATCAAATATTAATTGTCATATCATCAATCAACTGTTTAAATTCAATATGTTGTAGTTTAAAATAATGCATAAAAGATAAGTTTATTGATCAAGTTGTAAAATACCTCCGATTGGCGAGAAACCTGGCATGCATTTGAAGAACATATAGGGCATATAATCCAACGGTTGGATCTTCAAAATATGAATTCAATAATAAATTATTAGCTAGTGTAACTTTTTTTAGAGTTACGTTAAATGTAACTCGTACCCAAACCTATATTTCTTTATTCGATTTGAATTTGGACAAATCTACCGTTAGATTACATTATCTTTACATTTTTTTTTTCATGCTTACAAAATTTCAAGGTGATCAAAGATTAATAGCCAGACCATCAATCAATTATCTAGATTCAAGTTTTAGTAGTTTAAAATAATGCATAAAAGATGGGTTCATAGATCAAATGTAAATTACATCCGATTGGCCTGAAAATTTGCATGCAATCTAAGAACATATAGAATATGTAATCCAATGGTTGAATTTTAAAAATAATAATTCAATAATAAGTTATTGGGTGATCTAACATTTTTTACAGTTACAACACGTTTAACTTGAACCCAACTCTATGTTTCTTTATTCGATGTGAATTTTGACATATCTACCGTTAGATTACATTATCTTCATATATTTTTCATGCTTATAAAATTTCAGTTGATCAAATATTAATAGTGATGTCATCAATCAATTGTCTGTATTAATATTTTAGTAGTTTAAAATAATGCATAAAATATTAGTTTATATATCAAATGGTAAATTACATCTTATTCACATGAAAATTGGCATGCACGTTAAGAACATATAGAGCATGTAATCCAATGGTAGGATTTTCAAAATATGAATTCAATAATAAATTATTCGGTGGTGTATCAATTTTTAAAATTACGTCAGGTGTAACTTGAACCCAACCCTATATTTCTTAATTCGATGTGAATTTTGATGAATCTACTATTAGATTACCCAATCTTCGTATACTTTTGATGCCTACAAAATTTCAAAGTGATCAAAAATTAATAACCATGTCATCATTCAATTATCTAGATTCAAATTTTAGTGATTTAAAATAATGCATAAAAGATGAGTTCGTAGATCAAATGTAAATTACATCCGATTGTCTTGAAAATTTGCATGCAAGTTAAGTACACATAGAATATGTAATCCAATGGTTGAATTTTCAAAATACTAATTCAATAATAAGTTATTGGGTAATGTAACATTTTTTAGACTTACAACACATGTAATTTGAACTTAACTCTATATTTCTTAATTCGATGTGAATTTTGACAAATCTACATCTAGATTACATTACCATCATATATTTTTCATGCATATAAAATTTCAAGGTGGTGGAATATCAATTGTGATGCCATCAATCAATTGTCTAAATTTAAGTTTTAGAAGTTTAAAATAATGCATAAATATGAGTTTATAGATCAAAAGATAAGTTACATCTGATTGTCCTGAAAATTGGCATGTATGTTAAGAACATATAGAGCATGTAATCCAACGGTTAGATTTTCGAATTTTGAATTCAATAATAAGTTATTGGTGGTGTATCATTTTTCAAAATTACGTCCAGTGTAACTTGAACGCATATATTTCTTGATTCGACTTGAATTTTGACAAATCTACCATTAGATTACATTATCTTCGAATATTTTTAAGGCTTACAAAATTTCAAGGTGATCAAATATCAATAGTGATGTCATCAATCAATTTTCTAGATTCAAATTTTAGTAGTTTAAAATAATGCATAAAAGATTAGTATATAGATCAAATGGTAAATTACATCCGTTTTGTATGATAATTGGCATGCATGTTAAGACCATATAGAAAGTGTACTCCAACAGTTGGATTTCTAAAATACGAATCCAGTAATAAGTTATTGGGTTGTGTAACATTTTTTATAGTTACAACACGTGTAACTTGAACTCGACTCTGTATTTCTTAATTCGATGAGAATTTTGACAATCTACCGTTAGATTACATTATCTTCATATATTTTTCATGCTCATAAAAATTCAAGGTGATAAAATATTAATATCATATCAATGTTTTAAATTAAAGTTTTTGTAATTTAAAATAATGCATAAAATATAAGTTTATTGATCAAATGGTAAAATACCTCCGATTGGTTCGAAAATTTGCATGCATGTTAAGAACATATAGAGCATATAATCCAACGATTTGATTTTCGAAATAGGAAATCTATAATAAGTTATTGGTTGGTGTAACATTTTTTAGAGTTACGTTCGGTGTAACTTGTACCCAACCCTATATTTCTTAATTCGATTTGAATTTTGGCAAAGTTACCGTTAGATTACAATATCTTCACACATTTTTCTTGCTTACAAAATTTAAAGGTGATCAAATATTAATAGTCATGTCATCAATCAATTATCTAGATTTAAGTTTTAGTAGTTTCAAATAATACGTAAAAGATGAGTTCATAGATCAAATTTAAATTACATTCGATCGGCATGAAAATTTGCATACAAGTTAAGAACATATAGAATATGTAATCCAATGGTTGGATTTTCAAAATAATAATTCAATAATAAGTTATTTGGTGATGTAACATTTTTTAGAGTTACAACACGTTTAACTTGAACCCAACTCTATATTTCTTAATTTGATGCGAATTTTGACAAATCAACTATTAGATTGCATTATCTTCATATATTTTTCATGCATATAAAATTTCAAGGTGATCAAATATAAATAGTGATGTCATCAGTTAATTGTCTTGATTCAAATTTTAGTAGTTTAAAATAAAGCAAAAAAGATTAGTTTATTGATCAAATGGTATATTACATCTGATTGGTATTAAAATTGACATGCACATTAAGAACATATAGAGCATGTAATCTAACGGTTGGATTTTCAATATAAATTGAATAATAAGTTATTGAGTGGTGTAACATTTTTTAAAATTACGTTGGATGTAACTTGAACCCAACCCTATATTTCTTAATTCGATGTGAATTTTGACAAATCTACAATTAGATTATACTATCTTTGTATACTTTTCATTCTTACAAAATTTCAATGTAATCAAAGATTAATAGTCATGTCATGAATCAATTATCAAGATTCGAGTTTTAGTAGTTTAAAATAATGCATAAAAGATGAGTTAATAAGTCAAATGTATATTACATCAGATTGGCATAAAAAATTGCATGCAAGTTAAGAACATATAGAATATGTAATCTAATGGTTGGATTTTCAAAATAATAATTCAATAATAAGTTATTTGGTGATAAATATGAGTTTATAGATCAAATGATAAATTACATCTGATTGTTACGAAAATTGGAATGCACGTTAAGAACATATAGATCATATAATCCAATGGTTGGATTTTCAAAATATAAATTCAATAATAAGTTATCGGTAGGTGTAACATTTCATAAAATTACTTCAGAAGTAACATGAACCCAACCCAATATTTCATAATTCGATGCGAATTTTGACAAATCTACTATTAGATTACACTATCTTTGTATACATTTCATTTTACAAAATTTCAAGGTAATCAAAGATTAATAGCCATGTCATGAATTAATTATCAAGATTCGAGTTTTAGTAGTTTAAAATAATGCATAAAAGATGAGTTAATAGGCAAATGTATATTACGTCAAATTGGCATGAAAAATTGCATGCAAGTTAAGAACATATTGAATATGTAATCCAATGGTTGGATTTTAAAAATAATAATTCAATAATAAGTTATTGGGTGATGTAATATTTTTTACAGTTACAACACGTTTAACTTGAAACGAACTCTACATTTCTTCATTCGATGTGAATTTTGACATATCTTCTGTTAGATTACAATATCTTCATATATTTTTCATGCTTATAAAATTTCAGGTGATCAAATATCAATAGTGATGTCTTCAATCAATTGTTTAGATTAATATTTTAGTAGTTTAAAATAATGCATAAAATATTAGTTTATATATCAAATGGTAAATTACATCTTATTGGCATGAAAATTGCCATGCACGTTAAGAACATATAAACCATGTAATCCAACAGAAGGATTTTCAAAATATAAATTCAATAACAAATTATTCGATGGTGTATCGTTTTTTAAAATTAAGTCAAGTGTAACTTGAACCCTACCCTATATTTCTTAATTCGATGTGAATTTTGATGAATCTACTATTAGATTACACAATCTTCGTATACGTTTCATGCTTACAAAATTTCAAAGTGATCAAAGATTAATAACCATGTCATCATTCAATTATCTAGATTCAAATTTTAGTGGTTTAATATAATGCATAAAAGATGAGTTCGTAGTTCAAATGTAACTTACATCCGATTGGCATGAAAATTTGCATGCAAGTTAAGAACACATAGAATATGTAATCCAATAGTTGGATTTTCAAAATACTAACTCAATAATAAGTTATTGGGTGATGTAACATTTTTTAGACTTATAACACGTGTAACTTGAACCCAACTCTATATTTCTTAATTCGATGTGAATTTTGACAAATCTACCTCTAGATTACATTACCATCATATATTTTTCAAGCTCATAAAATTTCAAGGTGATCGAATATCAATTGTGATGCCATCAATCAATTGTCTAGATTTAAATTTTAGTAGTTTAAAATAATGCATAAAATATGAGTTTATAGATGAAAAGATAAATTACATCTGATTGTCCTGAAAATTGGCATGTACGTTAAGAATATATAGAGCATGTAATCCAACGGTTAGATTTTCGAATTATGAATTCAATAATAAGTTATTGGGTAGTGTAACATTTTTTAAAATTATGTCCGGTGTAACTTGAACGCAAGCCAATATTTCTTAATTCGATTTGAATTTTGACAAATCTACAATTAGATTACATTATCTTCGAATTTTTTTCTAGCTTACAAAATTTCAAGGAGATCAAATATCAATAGTGATGTCATCAATCAATTTTCTAGATTCAAATTTTAGTAGTTAAAAATAATACATAAAAGATTAGTATATAGATCAAATGGTAAATTACATCCGTTTTGTATGATAATTGGCATGCATGTTAAGATCATATAGAGAATGTACTCCAACGGTTGGATTTCTAAAATACGAATCCAGTAATAAGTTACTGGGTTGTGTAACATTTTTTAGAGTTACAACACGTGTAACTTGAACTCAACTCTATATTTCTTAATTCGATGAGAACTTTGACAATCTACCGTTAGATTACATTATCTTCATATATTTTTCATGCTCATAAAACTTCAAGGTGATAAAATATTAATTGTCATATCATCAATCAATTGTTTAAATTCAAGTTTTTGTAGTTTAAAATAATGCATAAAAGATAAGTTTATTGATCAAATGGTAAAATACCTCCGATTGGCACGAAAATTTGCATGAATGTTACGAACATATAGAGCATATAATCCAACGATTGGATTTTCAAAATATGAAATCAATAATAAGTTATTGGTTGGTGTAATATTTTTTAGAGTTATGTTAGGTGTAACTCGTACCCAACCCTATATTTCTTAATTCGATTTGAATTTAGGCAAATCTACCGTAGATTACAATATCTTCACACATTTTTCTTGCTTACAAAATTTAAAGGTGATCAAATATTAATAGTCATGTCATCAATCAATTATCTAGATTTAAGTTTTAGTAGTTTCAAATAATACATAAAAGTTGAGTTCATAGATCAAATTTAAATTACATCCGATTGGCATGAAAATTTGCATACAGGTTAAGAACATATAGAATATGTAATCCAATGGTTGTATTTTCAAAATAGTAATTCAATAATAAGTTATTAGGTGGTGTAACATTTTTTAAAATTATGTCAGGTTTAACTTGAACTCAACCCTATATTTCTTAATTCGATATGAATTTTTACAAATCTATCATTAGATTACATTATTTTCGTATAATTTTCATGCTTACAAAATTTTGAGGTAATCAATTATCAATAGTGATGTCATCAATCAATTGTTTAGATTTAAGTTTTAGTAGTTTAAAATAATGCATAAAATATGAGTAATACATCAAATGATAAATTACATCTGATTTGCATGAAAATTGGCATGCACTTTAAGAATATATAGAGCATGTAATCCGACAGTTGGATTTTCAAAATATGAATTCAATAATAAGTTATTGGGTGGTGTAATATTTTTTAAAATTACGTCAGATGTAACTTGAACCCAACCCTATATTTCATAATTCGATGTGAATTTTAACAAATCTACCATTAGATTACATTATTTTCGTATATTTTTCATGCTTACAGAATTTCAAGGTGATCAAATATCAATAGTGACGTAATCAATCAATTTTCTAGATTTAATTTTTAGCAGTTTAAAATAATGCAAAAAAGATTAGTTTATAGATTAAATGGTAAATTACATCCGATTGGTATTAAAATTGGCTTCCATGTAATGACCATTTGGAGAATGTACTCCAACGATTGGATTTCTAAAATATGAGTCCAGTAATAAGTTAATGGTTGGTGTAACATTTTTTAGTGTAACAACTCGTGTAACTTGAACCCAACTCTATATTTCTTAATTCGATGAAAATTTTGACAAATCTACCGTTAGATTACATTATCTTCATATATTTTTCATGCTTATAAAACTTAAAGGTAATCAAATATTAATTGTCATATCATCAATCAATTGTACAAATTCAAGTTTTCTTAGTTTAAAATAATGTATAAAATATAAGTTTATAGATCAAATGGTAAAATACCTCTAATTGGCGTAAAAATAGCATGCATTTGAAGAACATTTGGAGCATATAATCCAACGGTTGGATTTTCAAATATGAATCCAATAATAAGTTATTGGATGATGTATCATTTTTTAGAGTTACGTTAGGTGTAACTCGTACCCAACCTTATATTTCTTAATTCGATTTGAATCTAGACTAATCTACCGTTAGATTACATTATCTTCACATATTTTTCATGCTTACAAAATTTCATTGTGATCAAAGATTAATAGTCATGTCATCAATCAATTATCTAGATTTAAGTTTTAGCAGTTTAAAATAAAGCATAAAAGATGAGTTCATAGATCAAATGTAAATTACATCCAATTGGCATTAAAATTTGCATGCAAGTTAATAACATATAGAATTTGTAATCCAATAGTTGGATTTTCAAAATAATAATTAAATAATATGTTATTGGGAGATGTAACATTTTTTAGAGTTAGAACATGTTTAACTTGAACTCAACTCTATATTTCCTAATTCGATTTGAATTTTGTCAAATCTACCATTAGATTACATTATCTTAATATATTTTTCATGCTTATAAAATTTCAAGGTAATCAAATATCAATAGTGATGTTATCAATCAATTTCCTACATTCAAGTTTTAGTAGTTTAAAATAATACATAAAAGATTAGTTCATAGATCAAATTACGTCCAATTGGCATGAAAATTGGCATAAAAGTTAAGAAGATATAGAGCATGTAGTTCAACAGTTGGAGTTTTAAAATATGCATTCAATAATAAGTTATTGGGTGGTGTAACATTTTTTAGAATTATGTTATGTGTAACTTGAACTCAACCCTATAAATCTTAATTCAATTTGAATTTCAACTAATATACCGTTAGATTACATTATCTTCACATACTTTTCATGCTTACAAAATTTTAATGTGATCAAATATCAATAGTGATGTCATCAATCAATTGTATAGATTCAAGTTTTAGTAATTTAAAATAATGCATAAAATATGATTTTGTAGATAAAATGATAAATTACATCTAATTGGCATGAATATTGACGTGCACGTTAAGAACATATAGAGCATGTAATCCAACGGTTGGATTTTCAAAATATGAATTCAATGATAAGTTATTGGGTGGTGTAACATTTTTTAAAATTACGTCAGGTGTAACTTGAACCCAACCCTATATTTATTAATTCGATGTGAATTTTGACAAATTTATCATTAGATTACATTATATTCGTATATTTTTCATACATACAAAATTTCAAGGTGATCAAATATTAATAGTGATGTCATCAATCAATTTTCTAGGTTCAAGTTTTAGTAGTTTAAAATATAAGTTTATAGATCAATTGATAAATTACATCCGATTGGCATGAACATTAGCTTGCATATTAAGGCCATATAGAGCATGTACTCATGCGGTTGGATTTCTAGAATATGAATCCAATAATAAGTTACTGAGTGCTGTAACATTTTTCAGAGTTACGTTAGGTGGAACTCGTACCCAACCCTATATTTCTTAATTCGATTTGAATTTAGACAAATCTATCGTTAGATTGCATTATCTTCACATATTTTTCGTGCTTACAAAATTTCAAGGTGATCAAAAATTAATAGCCATGTCATCAATCAATTATCTAGATTCAAGTTTTAGTAGTTTAAAATAATACATAAAAGATGAGTTCATAGATCAAATTTAAATTACATCCGATTGGCATGAAAATTTGCATGCAAGTTAAGAGCACATAGAATATATAATCCAATGGTTGGATTTTCAAAATATTAAATCAACAACAAGTTATTGGGTGATATAACATATTTTAGAGTTACAACACGTGTAACTTGAACCTAACTCTATATTTCTTAATTCGATGTGAATTTTGACAAATCTAACATTGGATTACATTATCTTCATATATTTTTAATGCTTATAAAATTTCAAGGTGATCAAATATTTATAGTGATGTCATTAATCAATTGTCTAGATTCAAGTTTTAGTAGTTTAAAATAATGCATAAAAGTCTAGTTCACAGATCAAATGTCTATTACATCCGATTGATATGAAAATTGGCTTGCATGTAAAGACCATATAGAGAATGTACTCTAGCGGTTGGATTTCTAAAATATGAATCCAGTTATAAGTTATTGGGTGGTTTAACATTTTCTAGAGTTACAACTCGTGTAACTTGAACCCAACTCTGTATTTCTTAATTCGAAGGGAATTTTGACAAATCTACTGTTAGATTACATTATCTTCGCATATTTTTCATGCTTACAAAATTTCAAGGTGATAAAATATCAATAGTAATGTCATCAATTAATTTTTCTATATTCAAGTTTTTGTGGGTTAAAATAATGTATAAAAGATGATTTTATAGATCAAATGGTAAATTACATCCGATTGGCATGAAAATTAGGTTACATGTGAAGGCCATATAGAGCATGTACTCCAAAGGTTGGATTTCTTGAATATGAATCCAGTAATAAATTATTGAGTGGTGTAACATTTTTTAGATTTAAGTTAGGTGTAACTCGTACCCAACCCTATATTTCTTAAATCGATTTGAATTTAGACAAATCTGCCGTTAGATTACATTATCTTTATATATTTTTCATGCTTACAAAATTTTAAGGTGATCAAATATTAATATCCACGTCATCAATCAATTATCTAGATTCAAGTTTTAGTAGTTTAAAATAATGTATAAAAGATGAGTTTATAGATCAAATGGTAAATTAAATCTGATTGGCATGAAAATTGGCATGAACGTTAATAACATATAGACCATATAATCCAACGGTTGGAATTTCAAAATATGAATTCAATAATAAGTTATTGGGTGGTGTAACATTTTTTAAAATTACGTCAGGTGTAACAATAACCTAATCCTATATATCTTAATTCAATGTAAGTTTTATGAAATCTACCACTAGATTACATTCTCTTTTTATATTTTTCATGCTTACAAAATTTTAAGGCGATCAAATTTCAATAGTGATGTCATCAATCAATTTTCTGGATTCAAGTTTTAGTAGTTTAAAATAATGTATAAAAGATGAGTTTATAGATCAAATGGTAAATTACATCCGATTGGCATGAAAATTGGCTTGCATGTTAAGACCATATAGAGTACGTACTCCAATGGTTGGATTTCTAAAATATGAATCCTGTAATAAATTATTGGACGGTGTAATATTTTTTAGAGTTACATTAAGTGTAACTCGTACCCAACCCTATATTTCTTAATTCGATTTGAATTTAGAGAAATATACTGTTAAATTACATTACCTTCATATAATTTTCATGCTTACAAAATTTCAAGGTGATCAAAGATTAATAGCCATGTGATATATCAATTATCTAGATTCAAGTTTTAGTAGTTTATAATAATGCATAAAAGATGAGTCCATAGATCAAATGTATATTACATCCGATTGGCATGAAAAATTACATGCAAGTGAAGAACATATAGAATATGTAATCCAATGGTTGAATTTTAAATATATTAATTCAATAATAAGTTATTTTGGGTGATGTAACATTTTTTAGAGTTACGACACGTGTAACTTGAACCAAACTCTATATTTCTTAATTCGATGTGAATTTTGACAAATCTACCTTTAGATTACATTATCATCATATATTTTTCATGCTTATAAAATTTCAAGGTGATCGAATATCAGTAGAGATGCCATCAATCAATTTTCAAGATTCAAATTTTGGTAGTTTAAAATAATGCATAAAATATGAGTTTATAGATCAAATGGTAAATTAGGTCCGATTGGCATGAAAATTGGCATGCATGTTAAGAATGTATAAAGCATGTAATCCAATGGTTATATTTTCAAAATATAAATTCAATAATAAGTTATTGGGTGATGTAACATATTTTATAGTTACAACAAGTGTAACTTGAACCTAACTCTATATTTCTTAATTCGATGTTAATTTTGACCAATCTACCGTTAGATTATATTATCTTTGTATATTTTTCATACTTATAAAATTTCAAGGTGATGAAATATCAATAGTGATGTCATCAATCAATTATTTAGATTCAAGTTTTAGTAGTTTAAAATAATGCATAAAAGATGAGTTTATAGATCAAATGGTAAATTACATCTGGTTGGCATGACAATTGGTATGCACGTTAAAAACATATAGACCTTGTAATTCAACGGTTGGATTTTCAAAATATGAATTTAATAATAAGTTATTGCGTGGTGTAACATTTTTTAAAATTACGTCAAGTGTGACATGAACCCAACCCTATATTTCTTAATTCACTCTGAATTTTGTCAAATCTAGATTCAAGTTTTAGTAGTTTAAAATAATGCATAAAAGTTGAGCTCATAGATCAAATGTAAATTTCAACCGATTGGCATGAAAATTTGCATGCAATTTATAAACAAATAGAATATGTAATCCAAAGGTTGGATTTTCAAAATATTAATTCAATA